>OY725340.1:5482431-7882431 GCA_963243735.1 Neocrepidodera transversa
AATAATGCTTTTCAAAGTAATCCATTTATTTAAGATTTGCCTTATGCATATACAAAGTCGACCAAAATTATCGAAAATACATATTAAATTAATAGTTTTTTCTTGAAAAAAGGTACTCAATGTATCATCCAAAAATTAATGGTTTTCGTGTAATTTGAGTTCAAAAATGGGCGTACTCGACTTGTGAGAATGCCAAGAATAATAAGGTACAAGAAAAATATTTTAAGTACATATTACAATAACTGCTCAAAATGTCTTCCTTCCTCTTTTATACACAACTGAAGTCTTCTTTTTAAGTTAGGAATTAAATTTTCTAATACCAATAGGATTGTTTTGAAGCTCATTAATTTCGCGTTGATATATTGTAGTTTTTAAATACCCCCAAAATCCATGGGATTGAGATCCGGTGATCGAGTTGGCCAATGGTCAGTGTTTCCTGATGGGAAAAATTTTCAGTACCACAAAATACCATTACTTATTTTTTGTTAACAAGAATTGTGTTTCATTTCATTTTCTTTGAATATGGATTATATTACCCTCGACTGCGATCATCAGCCCTTGGCTGGCTCATCAGTCATAGAACAACCATGAACCCCTGGAGCATACCACTAAGTCGCAACCTCCCCATAAGAAGACATTCCCATTCCATATGATACATGAAAAAATACATTAGTCCAATATATATTTGCTATGGACCGATGAAGCTGCCTGAGGCCTAGAAGAATGATTGCTTGCTGAATATGCACCGAAAAAAAACAAAAGTCAAATAACTTTCAGTTCATTAAGTTTCAATATCAACCACTAGAGGTACTTATTAAAACATGTATTCTTCCTATTTGTGATGCTTCCAATTTTCTTGAGTCTTCTAAAACTCAGAAGAATTGAGAATAAACTTTTCGTAAGCAAAAACTATTTGAGGATTTTCCAAGGATTTTTGGAGAAATTCTCATGGATTTCTCAAGTTTTAAGGATTTTTAGGAAGTTTCAAGAATTTTTCAAGTACTTACCAACATTTTTTAAGGTTTGATGAAGAATTTTTAATTACTTTTCAAGGATTTTTGTAATTTTTTTTTTGGGACGTTTACTAAGTTTCAAGGCTATTTAGAATTTTTCACGAATTTTCAAGAATTTTACACGAATTTTTCAAGAATTTTTTAAGAATTTTTCAAGAATTTTTCAAGAATTTTTCAAGAATTGTTTGAGGTTTTTTCAAGGATTTTTGGAGAGGTTTTCATGAATTTTTCAAGTTTTAAGCATTTTTTGGAATTTTCAAGAATTTTGCAAGAATTTTTCAAGAATTTTTTAAGAATTTTTCAAGAATCTTTCAAGAATTTTTCTAGAATTTTTCAAGAATTGTTTAAGGAATTTTCAAGGATTTTTGGAGACGTTTTCATGGATTTTTCAAGTTTTAAGGATTTTTAGGAATTTTCAAGAATTTTTCAAGTACTTTCCAACATTTTTTAAGGATTCATAAAGAATTTTTAATTACTTTTCAAGGATTTTTTGATGAATTTTCATGGATATTTACTAAGTTTCAAGGCTTTTTAGAATTTTTCACGATTTTTCAAGAATTTTTCAAGAATTGTTTGAGGATTTTTGGAGAGGTTTTCATGGATTTTTCAAGTTTTAAGCATTTTTTGGAATTTTCAAGAATTTTGCAAGAATTTTTCAAGAATTTTTTAAGAATTTTTCAAGGATTTTTCAAGAATTTTTCAAGAATTTTTCAAGAATTTTTCAAGAATTTTTCAAGAATTTTTCAAGAATTTTTCAAGAATTGTTTAAGGAATTTTCAAGGATTTTTTGAGAGGTTTTCATGGATTTTTCAAGTTTTAAGGATTTTTAGGAATTTTTAAGAATTTGTCAAGCACTTAACAACATTTTTTAAGGTTTCATGAAGAATTTTTAATTACTTTTCAAGGATTTTTGGATGAATTTTTATGATCGTTTCAACGAAGTTTCAAGGATTTTTGAAAATTATCAAGAATTTTTTCAAGGACTTTTGAAGGATTTTAAATATTTTTTTAAGAATTTCACTTTGAAGGACGGATTTGAAATGATTTTTAAGAATGTTTACAAATAAGTTTCAAGGATTTTAGGAATCTTCTTAAAATTTTCAAGGACTTTTCAAGGATTCTTAAGGTTTCTATAAAGATTTTTTAAGGTTGTTTAAAATATTTTTTAGGATTTTTGAATGATGATAATTATTCAAAAATTTTTCAAGCGTTTTTAAAGATTTTATAAGAATTTTTTAATAATATTTCAAGTATTTTTTACGTTTTTTAAGGAATTTAAGTTACCAAAACAAAACACAAAATAAATCTAAGTAAAATACCAAACGATGTTACACGTCTGCTCATTGTTTGACCACAACGACCAATCACATCAATGTACACATTTTTGGAAGCATGCTTCTTTCTTTTTTCATAGTCATCTGCGATGGACATTTTAATTTTTTGTTTAAAGAAGATAAAAAAAGTCGATATTTTTCATTTTACCCAGACACTAATTTGGCTACCACATTTACCAAATTAGTACCACTGTACTTTTTGACGATCAAGAGTACCACATGTGGTACTATAATATCACTCTGGCAACACTGCCAATGGTGCTTCGGTATGTCGACGAATCCATCTATTTGGAAAATTGTTACTTAGCCACTGCATTGTTCTTCTGATATTCAATGGTATCTCTTCTTACTAATACATAGTTCCATTTAATGGTCCACGGAAAATATAAAAGCCAACACGACTATTAACGTAGAGGTCCACGTGTTTAATTTAAAGAATTAAAAAACCAAACATTTATTACAGGAAAATGATATAAAAAATCGAATCGTATTATAACAAATAGTAAAGAACCAGATGGATATTTTCTCAAATTACCAAAATTTCAAAATACTAAATTAAAACTTCAAACAATTAATACATCAAAATCGTAAAATACAATAACACTAATGTAGCAAAATACCAATAGATAGAAGTCTTATAAATTCAATATACTATTAAAACAGAATTTAAAGAGTCAGAGGTAAAAAGACACGGAAATGTAAGAAAACGAAACCGTAAAAAATCAAACGAATTCCAAAGGATGTTGCCAAATCTAAATTATCGCCTTCCAGAGTATTAGATGATTTCTAGTAATGATGAAAAATTGATGTTAATACGTTTTTTGTAATGGACTAGTATCTAAATTGTCGAAAACAACGAAATAAAAGATATTGGGAATATCCTATTGTTAGGCAGATATATATTTTGAGAACTTTTTACAAACTTATTTGTCAACGTTTGATGAATTGTTGGACAAAGTTAAGAAGTGATTTGACAAAACAAGACATAAATATGAGAAAATGCATTACTGCTGGAGGAACAATTGTCTAAATATACGTAAAATCGGTGTGACAAACTACATTTACCTTAATTATGAGAAAACAATGGAAGAATGACAAGTGAAATCTGAAGGAAGAGGAAGTAGGAAGGCGAGGTGGACAAGAAACGCGAAGGTTATACATAATGATGTGTAAAACGTAAAAATTTAAATATAAAATATACATAACCTGAAAAACTAGTAAAATGACTGTTAAGATGTAAATTCAAAAATTATTAGGCAATAAAAATGTTACAAAATGAAGAAAATAACTCGAAATTAGGTAGAGGTTCAGGTAATTAGAAAAAATGAACAATGCGTCATACATACGGAAAGAAGAAGAATTGTAAATCAGAGGTTATGTTTAGATCAAAGCATAGTATGAAGGAGAAAACAAGGATAGTAAAACTAGGGTGACACAATAGCAAGGAAAGTACAAAAAGGCTTTATAGAGGGGTGCGGAGAGAAGTGAAAAGCCATGAGGAAAAAATTAAGAGAGAAAAGGAACGAATTGATAAAATAGAAAAAGATGATTCGCTTTCAGTCTAAGTTGTTCAGTGACGCAATAGTATTTTACGTTACAAATCCGGTAGGTGACCTATTACAGTACAAGTTGTTTTACGGATAAGGCGACGCAGGAGCTGAGTCCGGAATTTAAACGAGTACTGTAATAACACCTAACGGACTTGTATCGTATGACATTTTATTTCATCTTGTCTTTATATGTGGATTAAATTTTTTTAAAAAATAGTTCATAATTTGATATCACAATTTCTGAGCCAGTGATTTTCATAGTTACGTATGATTACTATTTGTTTGTCACTCTCAATTAAAAAATATTTGCGTTTGAAATTATGGAGTTTTATAAAATCAAAACAATGTTGCTAGGCAACAACATTACGAAACCTGATACTGTAATGTTCCATTTACCGGCCGCAAATGAGTACTTACTGGACAGGATGAAATAATAGTAATTTATGCATATGTTGCATACAATATTTTTTCTACCGCCCTATCCAAAATAATAAAATAAAAATAGATAAATAGTACATATTTCAAAGTCGGAATCTTCACTTATCCATAATAATGATGCTAATATAGTTAGCGAAACGTGTGTAGAGTGTTTAAAAAAGTATAGTTTTGGTTAGTGGTGATAAATTAAGGTTAAAACAATATTTTTATATTTTTTAATTGGTTTCGTTTGTTAATAAAGATCGATTATATTTAGATTAATTGAATATATCAAATAAACTTTTAAAAATATAAATATTACATCTAGATTTATTTTGTTTATTATTATTGTAATTATTCTAATGAAAACACTTGACGTATATAAGCTAATTAAGGAATTTATAATCACTACTTTATTACCATTTAGATTCCAAAATAACAATATTTAAATATTAATTCGTAAATCAAATATTTTTGAATATTGAATGTAGCTTATTATTATGATAAACTATACTTTTCGTCTATCCAAATAAATAAAAACACCATCTTGATCAATTTTATTTTAATTTTTTTTCTGCCAAAAATTATTTAAGGACGAAATTATGAATCGGCTAGCATTATTTGATTGACAGCAAAAAATAACCATTACCAATTTCCCGTTAGGTAATAATATCAGGTTGGATGCCAGTAGGTTATTTTCACGGAAAAGATACTAATCGGAATGGACACTAAACAGAGAACGATAAGCACGCGCATCATTTTTTCGGAGCGATATGAAACGCAGTAGTCAGAAAAATAAGGTCTGTCCGAACTTTCTTTTTATATTATTACAAATTATAATTCTAGAATTTTTTCCATTGACTACAAAGGTGTTTTAAATATTTTTTTTTAAATTACTTATTTTTACTTTTCCGGTCCCATCTAAGGGAAAGTATAGTGAACGAGCAAAAAAAATTCGAGATATCGACGGAAATATCAATTTTGAGGTCCTTCAAGCAGATTGAAACCATTTTCAGAGTAAGGTCTGTCTGTGTATAATCTTCCTTTGGTATGATGGGTTTGTGTGTGCCTCGAATGCGACCATTAATTTTTTCTTTCAAATTGGTACAGTAGAAGGTCCTTAAGACCGACATTGATTGAATAAACATGTAAGATTTTTTGCTTTTTGTTTAAATTTTAAGTACAAACAATACACTTTAGTGGAAAATGTTACAGTGCAAAGTTTTAGACCATAAAATTTCCTACAATTTTATATCAAACTTTTTCTAGAATTTCCATTAGCTACACCAGTAGAGGGCGCGCAAAAAATGTGTAAGTTGTTTTTCCGTAGTTTTTCCAAATTTTTAAAACAAACAATGCACTTTAGTGCAAAATTTTCTAGTGCAAAATTTTAGATCACCAAATTTCTTTTAACACTTATATTTAACTTTTTTTCGAATTATCCATAGTTTCGCCGCTAGAGGGCGAAAAATATACACATCAACACTTTTCGTCTTCTTTATTTATTTTGAAGACGAACAATGCGCTTTAGTGCAAAATGTTCTAGTTCAAAGTTGTAGAGAATAAAATTCACTACAAGTTTTGTATCAAACGTTTTCCCAATAGTTTTCATCCATGATTTTGTTCCTTCTTGTAACATTTTTATTTTTTTGCCATGTTTTTGGCTTTATTTTGCCTTTTTTGACCTTTTTTAATTTTTTTGCCTTTTTACCCCTTTTTGATTTAGCCTTAATCGGTCAGGTATATTGGACACATTTTTCTTCGCTACTTCTCAGAACAAATATAAGTACCTACGCAACCAAAAAAAGGTGCAAAGAAAAAAAATATATTACGAAAAATTTGTACCTATTCAGACAAAAAGTTAAAGAAGTCTGAAGTTTCAAAATTAGTGATTTTTTTTTGAATAAAATTTAAAATTCTGATTTTAGATTTTTGGTCAGCATAAAAAGTAACCAAAAAATTGGTGTATTTTTTTAATTTACCTAAAATTCAGAATAAAAAAGTAAACAGAAATTGTGTTACGAAAAGTTTGTACCTATTCAGTAAAAAAATTAAAAGAACCTGAAGTTTTAAAATTTCTGAACTTTTTTTTTATTTATGTAAAATTAAAAATTCTAATTTTAGATTTTTGGTCAGCATAAAAAGTAACCAAAAAAATTACATATTTTTTTAATTTACCTAAAATTCAGAATAAAAAAGTAAACAGAAATTGTATTATGAAAAGTTTGTGTAATTAGACAAAAAAAATAAACGAGTCTGAAGTTTAAATTTTTTTTTTTTTTTATTTGTGTAAAATTAAATTTCAATTCAGCAGAAACAAGTAACAAAAAAATTATATTACGAAAAGTTTGTGCCTTTTCAGACAAACAAGTTAAAGAAATTTTAAAATTTGTGAATTTTAGTAGTTCAAAATTTAAAATTCTAATTTTAGATTTTTGGTGAGCATAAAAAGTCACCAACAAATTGTATATTTTTTTAATTTACCTAAAATTTAGAATAAAAAAGTAAACAGGAATTGTATTACGAAAAGTTTGTACCTATTCAGTCAAAAAAATTAAAAAAACCTAAAGATTTAAAATTTCTAAACTTTTTTCTTTTTTATGTAAAATTTAAAATTCTAATTTTAGATTTTTGGTCAGCATAAAAAGTCACCAAAAAATTGTATATTTTTTTAATTTACCTAAAATTCAGAATAAAAAAGTAAACAGAAATTTTATTACGAAAAGTTTGTACGTATTCAGTCAAAATATTAAAATAACCTGAAGTTTTAAAATTTCTGAACTTTTTCTTATTTATGTAAAATTTAAAATTCTAATTTTAGGTTTTTCGTCAGCATAAAAAGTAACCAAAAAAATTTTAAATTTTTTTTAATATACCTAAAATTCAGAATAAAAAAGTAAACAGAATTTCTATTACGAAAAATTTGTACCTATTCAGTCAAAAATATTAAAATAACCTGAAGTTTTAAAATTTCTGAACTTTTTCTTATTTATGTAAAATTTAAAATTCTAATTTTAGATTTTTGGTCAGCATAAAAAGTCACCAAAAAATTGTATATTTTTTAATTTACCCAAAATTCAGAATAAAAAAGTAAACAGATATTGTATTACGAAAAGTTTGTGTAATTAGACAAAAAAAATAAAGAAGTTTTAAAATTTGTGTTTTTTTAATTTGTGTAAAATTAAATTTTAATTCAGCAGAAATAAGTAACAAAATAATTATATTACGAAAAGTTTGTGAATATTCAGACAAAAAAGTTAAAGAAGTCCGAAATTTTAAAATTTATGAATTTTATTTGTTTAAAATTTAAAATTCTAATTTCAGATTTCAATTAATATAGAAATTAACCAAAAAATTGTATTACAAAAAATTTTTGCTTATTAAGACAAAAAAGATAAAGGGGCCTGAAATTAAAAAAAATATTTGGATGTCTACAAAAAAATTATTAATACAATATCAGATATTAATTTTTTTTTGTTGTAATCAAAATATTTTGGAGAAAGATGGGATCTTTAAGGAAAAAAGATTACAAAAATAAGAAAAAATGGGTAATTTTGTGAAAAAAGAAAACCTGAAATTTGAGAGAAAAGAGGGGAAGTTCTGTAGAAAGTGACAAAAATAAGAAAAAATGGGGTAAATCCAGGAAAAATAGAGAGAACAATTGAGTGAAAATAGGGAAAATTTTTTAGAAAAAAGGGGAAATTTAAGACAAAAAAGTAATTTTTGTTGCAAGAATAGTTTTCTACAATATCGAAAATTGTTATAAATTGAAGTTGATGAAAATTTAAAATTACATTTAAATATGCAATCATAACAATTTACGGTAAAAACAATTTTTTTTTATTTCCTAGACGTTTCTCTACATATCAAAATTTATATGTACATTAATTACACTTTCTCTAGTATGTACTATCAATGCTTTTTTTAAATTGTAAACCGTATTTATTTGGTACAAAATTTGTTATTTTGATGTAAAACAATCCACTAATTTAGTTATTTGATATTGATATTAAGAATAAAAATATAACTATGTAAATAGTTTTTTATAAAAATTATAAAAACAATATTGAGCGCTTAATAAAAGTTATATTTACTTCCTTTTCCTTATTATCCACATTAAAAAATTTATCTCATCAAAATATAACTAGCAAAATTCAATGATAATCAATATAAAAATATTCAATATTTATTACCATTAAGATTTAATTTAAAAAACAATAATTTTATTTAGTTTCTTTTGTTCATTTTGAAAACTTTATATAGCTCATTTTTACTTTTCCAAAATTATCAAAAATATTTTTTACATAAAAAAAAAATCAAAAACTTACCAATAGCTTATTCATCACACTATCCAATCACTTAAATCCACTGATAATATTAAAAAAAAAACAACTGTCACAAAATTAACTTAATAAACACTAGAAGAACGCTCCACACGCTTTTTTTTATATCAAAATCGTTACCGGTTTATCAAACGCCCGATGTGCATCTACAAGTCGCTCGGTTCTCTCGCAGCGTCGCGATGAACTGACGCAGGCGTCGCGGGCGTCTCGACGATGCGATGGTAAGCATCTGTGTGCTAGGTTCATGGTTCAGAGGGATGTCACTTTTGATGAAGGTGTGAAAAAAATTGGTTTATAAATTGGTCAGAATATACATTCGCAGAGAAACGGAGAGTGTAATTTATGATCATCCCAGAAGTGATTAAAAGTTATAGATGGAGCGATTTAGTAGGGTAGTGTGTTAGAAGAAATAATGTTATGAATTTAAGAGCAGTATTTGGTAGACGAAAAATAGTGTCCATCAGACAGACAGACTTAGCAAATTTATACGTTGAAATTTTGTTCATTTTGCTATAAATTTCTTGTATCATTTTGAACTTAATTGGTCTAGTAGGAGCCGAATATTAATTTTTATTATTATAAATTTCCAATCATTAAAAATATATAAAATCTTGAATTTTTTTAATAGTTTTTTACACTATTCAAGAATATTTAAATCCTTTATCCAATTATTATTATATCATCAACATAATAAAAAATACAAAATGTAGTTATTTAATATTTTGACTATAAACAATAATAATTAGTTGATCTTTTAAAGTGAATCTAGCGGATGTGTTTTTCATAAAGAAAAAACGATGAAAATAAAAACCGGTATATTAATTAGGAATATAATACAGACCCATACTAATTAATTATACAATCATTTAATTTAATTCCGAAATTAATACAAAAAATGTTACCTCAGTTAACAGGTTTTTCAAGTAATAGTAACAAGAGAAGATTTTTTTTAAAACCGGTATTCCATTAAAGTGGCGTGGGTTTAGCGAACGTGAGCTTTGCGAACCGTGAGATTTGCGAACATAAACCTGGCATACCCTCGATCAGTTTATGGAAACCGTGGGGTTTGCGAACACTGCATATACTTTTTTTATTAGGTTAAATTTGTCTCGGCTTTATTTTTGTGTTTTAATAAAACAGCAAATTATTGAAGATTTATTAATAGTGTTAAAATTATAAAAATATTTCAGTAAATGTTATTTTTTCACACAGATTTTTTGTATAATTACATTTTAGAAAAATCTTGCACACTCATAATTTTTTAACAGTCTTGCAATCTTTTCTTTCATTCTCAAATTTCATTATTATTTGATAATTTTTTAAGCCCAAATTTCTGAATAGATCGGTAAAGTGAGTAATTTTTAATAAATGAAATAAACAATTTATTTATCAATCAATCTACTTCAATAGAATGGAAAAAACGAAATAAAAATAAATTATTAATTTGAAACTACGCAGTAAATGGAAAAAATTTCATTCCGTTTTTAAAAACGACTTATAATTAATAAAATAACTCAAGAATTTGTAAATATTTATTAAAAAAGATAATTTTTTCTAAAGTTCCACTTTGACAAAAATATTCAAATATTTGACAGTAACTTAACAGTCGAAGACAATAGAAAATATTCACATCTTGGTGTATTTATTTTTTGGACTTTAATGTTTTTATATCATAATTTATTAATATCCTATATTAATAGTTTTATAGGTCTAATATTAAGCGTGTTCGCAAAGCCCACCGATGGTGAGCGCTTAGATTAACTCCACGTATGCGTGTTTGCAAAGCCCACGTTCGCAAGTCCCACGGAGCCTATTTAAGAGTTATAGCAATAGCTAATGCCATAAATAGTTTATAATGAGAAAAAAGGTGTAATTTTGGACAAAAAAGTAAGAAAATTTGAGAAAAAAAGAGAGAAAATGTAAGACAAAAACGTGATAATATATTGGAAAGAAAAGAAGAGAAATTTTGGGGAATACGGGGAACTTTAGGAAAAAGTAGCGACAAAAATGAGAAAAAAGGGATAATTTTAGAAAAAAGGAGTAATTCAAAAAAAAAGGAACAATAATTGAAAGAAAAGAGGAAGAAAGTTTTTAGAGAAAAGAGGTGATATTTGAGAGAAAATAGGGAATTTTTTTTAGAGGCAAGAGAAGACATTTAAGACAAAAAAATTACAAAATTTGTGAAAAAGAAGAGAGGACATTTGAGCCAAAAATTGACAACATTTTAGAGAGAAGCGAAGAAATTTTTGAGAAAAATGGGAAATTTAAGGAAAAAAATATACAAAAATAAGAAAAAAGGATAATTTTAGAGAAAAAGGTGTAAATTCAGAAAAAAAAGGGACCAAAATTGAGAGAAAATAGGGAAAAATTTTTAGAGCAAGGAGGGGAAATTTTTGAAAAAAGAAATAAAATTTGAGACACAAGAGTTGGGAAAAAGGGAGAAATGCTCTAGAAAGATAGGGAATTTAAGAAAAAAATGAGAAAAAGAGGGGTAAATTTACGAAAAAAAAAATGAAAATATTTAGAGAAAATAGGGTAATTTTTTTAGAGAAAAGATGGGAAATTTCTAACAATTAAAAGAAAATTTGAGAAAAATACAGCATAATATTGGAGAGAAAAAGAAGGGAAATTTTGGAAAAAGAGGAAAAATTTAGGAAAAAGAAGTACTAAAAATGAGTAATTGCAGGAACAAAAATTGAAAGAAAATAGAAAAAGTTTCTAGAGAAATGAGGGGAAATTTGAGACAGAAAAAATTGAGAGAATATAGGAAAAGTTTTTTAGAGGCAAGAGAAGAAATTTAGGAAAAAGAAATACAAAAAATGAGAAAAAAGGGGTCATTTTAGAAAAAAAGGAGTAATTGCAGAAACAAAAATTAAAACAAAATAGGAAAAAAGTTTTTAGTGTAATGAGAGGAAATTTCAGAGAAAAAAATTGAGAGAATATAGGGAAATTTTTTTAGAGGCAAGAGAAGAACTTTAAGACAAAAAATTACAAAATTTGTGAAAAAGAAGAGAGGACATTCAAGACAAAAAAGTGACAACATTTGAGAGAAAAGAGGGGAATATTTGGAGAAAGATGGGAAATTTAAGGAAAAAAAAGTGACACAAATAAGAAAAAAAGGTAATTTTTGAAAAAAGAAGAAGTAAAATTTGAGACACAAGAGTTGAGAAAAAGGGGGGAAATGCTCTAGAAAGATAGGAAATTTAAGAAAAAAAATAGAAAAAGAGGGGTAAATTCATGAAAAAAAAGCGAAAATATTGAAATTCATGAAAAAAAAGCGAAAATATTGAAATTCATGAAAAAAAAGCGAAAATATTGAGAGAAAATAGGGTAAATTTTTTAGAGAAAAGATGGGAAATTTCTTCCAAAAAAAAGAAAATTTTAGACAAATACAGCATAATATTGGAGAGAAAAGAAGGGAAATTTTGGGGAAAGGGGAAAAATTTAGGAAAAAGAAGTACCAATAATGAGAAAAAGGGGTCATTTTATAAAAACAGAGTAATTGCAGGAATAAAAATTAAAAGAAAAGTTTTTAGAGAAATGAGGGGAAGAGAAGAAATTTAAGACCAAAAAAATTACAAAATTTGTAAAAAAAGAAGAGGGACATTCGAGACAATAAAGTGACAACACTGGATAGAAAAGTGGAAAAATTTTGGAGACAGATGGAAATTTAAGAAAAAAAAGTAACAAAAATAAGAAAAAAAAGGGATAATTTTAGAGAAAAAGGTCTAATTTCAGGAAAAAAAGGAACCAAAAGTGAGAGAAAATTGGAAAAATTTTTTAGAACAAGGAGGGGAATAATTTTAAAAAAGAAGAGATGAAATTTGTGACACCAGAGTGATAGCATTTGGAAGAAAAGGGGGAAATGCTCTAGAAAGAGGGTAAATTTAAGAAAAAAATGGGGGTAAATTCATAAAAAAGGGGACAAAAACTGAGAGAAAATAGGAGAAATTTTTCAGAGAAAAGATGGGAAATTTGGGACATAAAAGTGTCACAAATTGAAACAAAAAGAGGAGAAATTTTTAAAATAGTTCCTGATCAAAAAATCACACAAAGAAGGGGATTAATTGCATATTTCAGAGCTTTTGTGCAAGGTCTTCTTTGGTTATTACTCCCAAACGTTTCGACTACAACTGCGACGGCCATCTTCAATGGCTTGAAAAAAGTACTCTTCGCGACATATCAACTAAAACTGAAACCTCCTTACCTTTGAATGTGCCATTTATATGATTGTCTGCGGGCGCTTTTTTGGCGCGACTGGTATACTAGCAGGTCGGTGTTTTCAAAAAGTATCTTGTGGTCTACTTTTCGATTTGTCCTAAACGACAACTTGGTTTATGATCTGGTATTGGTGTGCTTATGCGTTTGTCCTACGTACACTTTTCCACATTCTATGTACTCCTGTCGATGTGTGAGTATTTCTATGGTCTTTTATTGTTTTTAGATACTACCCTATTATCATTATTGGTTTGTAGATGGTGTTGGTTTTCTTTCTCTTTAAGATTTTCCCAATCCGGTCAGTGACACCTACTATGTATGGTATATAGACAGATCCTTGGTATTGTTCTTCACCAGGATTGGTGTCTTGTCCCTTGGGCGTGTAGCACGGGTTAAGACTTCTTTACTGTATCCGTTTGCTTGTACCACTGTTGTTTTATTTCAGCTTTGACGTATCTTGCATGGTTATCATACCCCTAATGATAAGTCCATATTGTAGGTATCGATCAGTGTGTTTTCTAATACATCTAGGATAGGAGGTTGCCGGTTTTCTTATATTTCCATGGTGAACTGGACTTTAGGATGAAAACTGTTTAGATGGTTTAGTTCTGCAGGTCTTCGGTTCCATAACTCCAGAGTATAAATGTGTCATCTACATATCTCAGCCAATGGTTGTTATTCAGCAGTGTGGATGGCTCTCTCCTAAAATGTGGAAATTGACTACAACTGGACTGAGTGGGCTTCTCAATTTTTTCATAAAACCTTTAGTTTTACTGAAAATATGTTATTGTACACAAGTGTCGGAAAAGAGCTCTGGAAAAATCTCCTCTATATGTAGCTGACTACTTCTTCGAGTGGTATATTTGTAAATAATGAGATGTCCTTTTTCTATAAGGAAAGCAAAAGATGTCAAACTTACAGTTTTTAATAGAAGATAAATCGTTCTTTTAAATGCCATCAAAATGTACAGGGTATTCCATTTAAAATAATACATATTTTTTAAATTTATTTTGACCAAAATTAATAAATTGATAGGAAACAAACTTTATAAGAAACTTTTTGGTAATCGAAAACAATATTAATAAGATGTGCATTTACATTTACAATCGATCATTTTTATTTGGGACGACCTGTATAACAAAAATTAAATTAATACCAATTTATTCTTATAACCTCAGTAGGTATAAGTAATTACTAAAGTGGTAGTTAGTTCATCCGGAATTCAGTTGAATATTTTATACCTCTTTAATGACCATATATTTTATCGGGAACTTCTAATGCTTCCATTTTCTTTATTGCAAATAGTTGAAGTAGATTTAACTATGGAGTAATAAATCAAAACGGTTATTTTAATAAATATGTATCTAGAAATTTAATTTTGAATCAATTGCTCATATGTTTGAATTTCACCCATATATCTCCATTAGTGTCACACCATTGATAATTCCCCTATAAATTCTCACAGTTCCTGACATAGCTAGACTAGAATTAAAAAGTTACAATTCATCATTTCATTTATTGATTTCAGATTCAATATTTCATTAACTCACTGTATTTCATTTGCAATCAAGAGAACGCTTCGTCAATAACAATCGAAAACCGACATCAATTTTGACTCTTAATTTCCTCTCTACAGGGTGATTAATCGTAATACGACCAATAAATAGATCGAGCTTATCGAGAATTAAACTTTTTACGTGTAACTATATAATGTATCACTATTTCGATATAAATGTATTGGTTGTTGCTATGAGCATTAGTAATACTTATGCACGAGTATTAATTAATTTACTACATTCCTCATATCCATTCATGAATGAATTAGTAAGATAAAAG
Source organism: Neocrepidodera transversa (assembly GCA_963243735.1). Taxonomy (NCBI): domain Eukaryota; kingdom Metazoa; phylum Arthropoda; class Insecta; order Coleoptera; family Chrysomelidae; genus Neocrepidodera; species Neocrepidodera transversa. Next base: position 5,497,143 of record OY725340.1, read on the forward strand.
TAATATTGTTCATTAAAAAAAAACTATCGTCTGTGTTTCGTCATGGTGAAAATTTACATGAATTGAATAATCAATGAAATTAATATCTATTTTCATCTCTCTTGTAGTTCATAAAATCAAAAATTGTCATCCAAATAATAAAATTATTTTGATTAATTACAAAAAGATATTGTCCGAAAAATTATAAACTCTATAATTAAGTTTAAATTTATTTCATACTGTTTACCGTCGTAAAACTCTGCTAAAAAGAGAATTTATTTTATTTTTATTTACAAGCCATGTTCCCTAAATTCTAACGGTTGCGCCATTTCCTTGGCGCAAAATCTTCAGTTGCAAGGGTTTCGCTTTACTCGTCCTATACGTTGGTTTTTTATTTTTAATGAATGGAAAAAATATATGTGTATCGGAGAAGATCTAATCTGTGCTCCTCTGCAGCTACTTTTTGAAAATTTGGCTTTATTTTTTGTAAAAAAAAAATAGAAAAGTGACTAAAATAGACAATTTTTGGATTTTTTTTGAAAAAATATGAAGTCAAATTTTCAAAAAGTAGCTGCACAGGAGCACAGATAAGATCTTATCCAATACAAATATATTTTTTTCGTTCACGAAAAACAAACGAGTAGGACGAATAAAGCGAAACCCTTGCACATACTATTTTGTCGCAAGGTAAATCCTCCTTTTTTAATGGGTCTTCTTGTGGTGGTCAGTCTTACTTCATCAGTGGAATTTTTTCTCCTGAAGTAAGTAGTATCGTGGTTCCATAATTATTAATGTAGATCGCATTAATTTAAATCTTTAACTTAATAATTCCTCTCTTTCTCTTACTCTCTGTCGTTCTCTACAGTATGAATTTTTTCTTATTTAGTTTTTTGTTTATATCATTTTATAGAGATTTTTTTTATTTGTTCTAGTTTTTTTCGTTGTTCTGATTTTTTTTGCGGTTTTTTCGATTTTTTTGCTTTTTTGTATTTTTTGTTTTTTTGTAATTTTTTGATTTTTTCTAATTTTCCATGATTGTTCTGTTTTTCTTTTTCTATTTTTTTTCTGTTCTTTAGTTTTTTCTGATTTCTTCTTATTCTTCTGATTATTGCAATATTATTGTCAGGTAAGTGAAATATAAATAATACAAGAGATCAGCAGTAAGATTTAGAAACAAACTTTTTTAGTATGAATTTTGCAAATATTTACATTCTTAAGCTATATTATCGATTCTTTAATCATTCGGAGAGTTTGATTGATTTAATTGCTTCGAACCTCGCTACGCTCGACCCGAAGTGGATGGTCGAGAAAATAATAATTCCAACTTTCCTTCGCAATCCACTCCGCCGAGCGCAGCGAGGTTCAGAGCAATCAAATCAAACTACTTCGAAAAAAAAAATTATAAAATGCAAACAAGCGTCCTGAGCTGAAGCATTTCATAAAATTCAAAACAAAAAATTTCCTTATTAGTTCATGTACTAATATTTTATGATAAACACTAATTCACTGTTATAATAAACTGGTATTATTAAAAAATAAATATAGGAAGTACTAAAACATGGTAAAAAGTAGAGACAAAATATGAAGAGAGTTGGAGACAAAAAAATTTATAAAAATGACCCGTTAAGTCCAAAAACGATAAGAAAATAATTATTGACTGCCAAAAATAATCACAATTAACAAAAAATGATCCAGAATTGATCAGAAAATAATTGTTGACTCTTAAAAATAAATAGAATTAACAAAAAATAATCCTGAAGATTCAAAAAGTATCAGAATAATTCTTGGCTGTTTCAAATTCACAAATATGATCCCTGAAGTCCAAATACGATTATTAAATAATTCCTGACTGTTAAAAATAATCAAACGTAACAAAAACTGATAAGAAAAAAATTTCTGACTCTTAAAAATAATTTGAATTAACAAAACTGATCAGAATATTTCTTGAATGTTAAAAATAACAAAAATTGATTCTTGAAGTCCAAAAACGATCGTAAAATAATTCTTGACTGTTAAAAATAATCAGAATTAACAAAAAATGATTCCGAAGGTTCAAAAAATTATCATAAAATAATTGTTGACACTTAAAAATAATTAGAATGAACAAAAAATGATCCTTGAAGACCAAAAAATCAGAATTAACAAAAAATGATCTTGAAGATTCAAAATGATCAGAAAATAATTATCGACTGTTAAAATTAATCAAAATTAATAAAAAATGATCCCGAAAATCCTGAATTCATCAGAAAATAATTGTTGACTCTTAAAAATAATTAGAATGAACAAATAATGATGCAGAAGATTCAAAAATGATCAAAATAATTCTTGAGTGTTAAAAATTAACAAAAATTGATCCTTGAAGTCCAAAAACGATCATAAAATAATTCTTGACTGTTAAAAATAATCAAAATTAACAAAAAATGATCCCGACGGTTCAAAAAAATAATTAGAATTAAAAAAAATGATACTGAAAAAATAATCGGATAATGTTTGAGTGTTAAAAATTTATAAAAATTGATCCTTGAAAATAATATTAAATAATATCATAATAAAGAAATAAGTAGATGGACAATGGTCAAGAATTTACGACCACTACCACTTTATTTGTAATTTTAAAAGAAATATTGGACTGACTATAGTTAAGGAAGATAAAAAATCGTAACTCATTGTCTAGAAAATACTGCTAGACTTTTATTACTATGTTATTGAAAATTATTATGATTTGAGCAGATAATTAGATACATTTGCAAAGAACAAAAAATGCGTTATTAACTATAAAAATATATTTTATTAACTACAAAATCAGCCTGTTTAATATTTTATTTAATATAATCAAATTTTCAATATTTTGTAAATACAAAGAAATAATACATGTTTTATATGTAACATTTTTAATAGTAACTTTTATTTTAATATAGACATAAAATAAAATTTATTATATTTGTTACTACCATCATTAAAATAAATCGAAATAACATCAAATATTTTTAGGAAAAATCTAGATCACATAAAAATTGATGCACTCTTGATCAATATAAATTTAAATTATTCTTCGGTTCCTGTTCCCAATTTACGTAACGAATTTTCTAATAATTTTAGATCAGGTCAGTCTTTAAACTTCAATATCAGATTTTTCCAAAAAAAAACCCTACAAATTTTTTCCTGAATGTATTTACTTACTCTATTACCTTATTTATCACAGTACCTGTATTAATAGGCAGGTTCGACATTTTTCTAATTTTTTTTATTTTAACCTAAATCGAGAGGTTTTGTTTAAAAACGATCAAAAAAAAATTGAGCGCAAAATATTAATATTTTTATCCACTGTAAGCATTTTAAAATCAAGGATCGGCGAGAGGCTGGAAAACGTACCTGTGCACGAAACTAGATCGTGTGACGTTAGTAGCCATGAACGCTTCGCCCCTTGCCCGCTGCTGCGCTGTATTCACGATATACACACATTTTATAGGGTTACCGTTTTTAATAAATTTCCTACTAAATTAGCAGATTTTTAAGAAAAATGAGGGTGACAGGTTCGACATTTTTATTTAACTGAAATCGATATATTTTTTTATTAAAAACGATCTATCTATGAAATATTTAACACGAGTGTCAGAAAAAATATTTTGTATCATCCAAACGTGACATGTGATTGGCTTAAATAATTAAAAATTGTTTTGAATTGTTTTCAGTTTTATTTAGTTTTTCAATTTTTTTCCCATTTACTCCTATTTTGTACAAAATTTTTACCAATTGTTCCCAATTTTTTTGAATTTTTTAGAATTTCTATATTTCTTTCCAATTTTTTCCAATCTCGTTCCAATAATTTTACCAATTTTTTTCCAATTTTCCAATTGTTCCCATTTTTTTTTAATTGTTTCTAATTTCTTCTAGTTTTTCAATTGTTCCCAATTTATTTCTTCTAATGTATTTGAATTTTTAAGAATTTTTATCAATTCTTTTCCATTTTTACCGAGTTTTCCAATCTCGTTCCAATTTTTGGACATTTTACCAATTTTTTCCAATTTTACAATTTTTTCCTATTTTGTACAATATTTTCCAATTGTTCACAGTTTTTTTTATTTTTTCCAGTTTTTTCCAATTTTTTCCAGTTTTTTTAATTGTTCCCAATTTATTTAATTTTTTATAGTATTTTTTTCCAATTGGTGCCAAATTTTTTTTACTATTTGATTACAATTTTTTCTCTTTTTCCAATTTTTTCCTAATTTTTTCCCATTTTTCTCATTTCTATTTTATACAAAATTTTTCCCAACTTTTTCCAATTGTTATCAATTATTTTCCAATTCTTGGCAATTTTACCTATTTTTTCCAATTTTACAATTTTTTCTCTTTTTGTACAATATTTTACAATTGTTTCCAATTTTTTTTCCATTTTTTTCCAATTGGTGCTAAATATTTTTCAATTTTTTCCAATTTTTTACAATTTAATAACAATTTTTTCTCTTTTTTCCAATTCTGTTCAACTTTTTCCACTTTTTTCATCTTTTTTTTAAATTGTACTTTCGAATTTTTTCTAATTTCTTCCAATTTTTTTCGAATTGTTTTCAGGTTTTTTGGGTTCTTTATTTTTTTCCAATTTTTCTTCATTTTTTCTTATTTTGCACAATATTTTTCCAATTGTTCCCAATTTTTTTTTTTTTTGAATTCATCAATTATTTTCAATTTTTTCCATTTTGAAGTTTGAACAAACGTAAGTATAAGCTCTAGTAGCAGCGTGGAATAGTGCTGATTAGTGGTGCGATAGGTACGAAATCGAATCCCGCACATAGCATATCTTTTTAATTCAAATCTGAAAAATCTACTGATTTTTCAGCGGACGTGAATATTAATATTTTACTCTCATTTTTTTTAATAAAAAAATATATCGATTTCAGTTTAAAAAAAAATGTCGAACCTGCTTATTAGCAATTCTACTAAAATTCTATGAAACACCCTCATTTTTCTTAAAAATCTACTAATTGTGTGTGAATACAGCGCAGCAGCGGGCCAGAGGCGACCGGTTAATGGCTACTGACATCACACGGTCTAGTCTCGCACACAGGTACCGTTTTCCAGCCTCTAGCCGATCCTTGATTTTAAAATGCTCACAGCAGACGTAAATATTAATATTTTGGGCTCAAATTTTTTTTGATCGTTTTTAAATAACAAAATCTTTCGATTTCAGTTAAAAAACAAAAGTTTAAGCAGCTGCTTTTATAGCAACCTCTTGACCTTTTCCTCCTTTTAGAATCGTTTGAATTTCATCTAAAGTTTTACCTTTAGTCTCCGGTACAAAACAGAAAGTATAAAAAGTGATAAACAAAGCACAACCACCAAAAATATAAAAAGGAATATGAATACCATAAGTATTAGCTAAAGCCTGATACATATTTATAGCAATAATACCACCAACAATAAACATAGCGTCAGATAATGTCATCCCTAAAGCTTTTAAATTAGTTGGGAATATTTCAGCTGTAACTACAATTGGTACTAATCCCACACCAACCTTAAATACTAAAGCATAGATCATAATAGAAACGATTGGAACCCAACTATAATCTAAAACATCGTAACCTAAATATTTTAAATTAAAGTAAACCGCAATGCACAATAAGCATATACCTGTAAGTATGCTTGAAAAAATTAGTAACACTTTTCTTCCATAGTTGTCAATTTGAGTTGAAGCGTATATTACTGAGAATAGCATCAAAGCTGCAAAAAGTATAGCAGCATGTGCGCTATCCATATATTCGGTACCTGCAGAGTCAAGAATAGTATGTAAGTTCATCAAAATTACAGAATAAGCACATAAGTGTTGTCCAGCATTTAATACTGTCATTATTAATATTCCTTTTCTATTACTAGCAATTGTAAATAGATCCATAAATTTCCCTTTCTCGTTTAATTGTTGATCTATAATTAGAGAAATTTCTTTTAGTTCTTTTTCACTATCACAGTAAGGTTTAAAATATTTTATTGATTTCAAGGCTTCTTCATTTTTATTTATTGACAATAAATAAAGCGGACTTTCTGGCATTCGAGAAAATACTAGTAATTCAATTATTGCAACTGTACTACCTATCACACACGGTACGTAGAATGGTAAATACGGTCCTACTGAATATACTATTAAACAACCCAGTAACATCATGACGTAAATAATGCTGGATAAGAAGCCTCTAATTCTTGAATCTGCTATTTCTGCGATATAACAAGGAGCTGCCACAAACGCCATATTACCACACATACCGCAAAAAAATCTAGCTACAAATAAGTATACCATGGTATTTCCGACTCCTATAGTTATCCAAGCAAGCAATACTACAAACGATGCTAGTAGTAAAGATTTCTTTCTACCTATTTTATCAACTAGGTATATAGTAAGTGGTAAACCACAGAATGAACCAAGTAAGAAGGCCGTTTCCAAAAATTCTGCCTCATGTTTATTAGTCTCGATGTGGCTTATATCGCTGATTAAGTAAGGGATATACGGTGCACTCCAACCATATGTCATTCCATCGGATATAGCGAATAGAGTTCCTAAAAAAAAATTAAATTTTTGTTATTATACTTGAAGAAATTTCACTGGAATATTATCCAGAATTCACAAAACAAATATTAAATTTAATAAGGTTCATTTTTAAATTGTACTATATGTTTTACGATTCCATAATGTAAAAATAGATTAAATTATTCGTTTCATGCGTCATTGGCTTTAGAACCGTGTACAAAAGTATATGTTATAAATAATAATTCACCCTATTCCCGTTTCCCTGTAAGCTCTATAATATCAATAAGATCGACAAACGCCGATGTACCTGACAAGTCGATTTTCATATTAGAAAGAAGAAAACCGTTACCACTCCCCACTTATAAATCTTTTGGCACTATAAATAGGGAAATATCTTTAGAACAATTCAGTATCTAATAAGCTTCTAGATCGTTGATCAGCATGGTGGTCTGGCAACGAGAGCTGAGCAATTAAAAATATAGGTAACCACACCCTTGAATTAAAATTATAACAATATTTAACAAAAATTATGAATATGTATTGTATAAGTGAGAGCACTTGCTCTATAATAATAATAATAATAATACTAAATTGTAATAAAAATGTAAGACTAATAATTTTGGTTTGCTAATCAATGAGTGAGTAAATAGCTCTTACACTTCATTTAAATGATTTATTTATTAATATACTAAATCCTGATACTCTGTATTTAAGGTTGGTCCTTCGATAAGATCAAGTTAGATTTCAACAAATCTAACACCTCTCCATAGTAGTAAACTCGATTTGTAGAAAGTTCTACTAATAAGGAATGTAATAAAAGGCCAAAGAAAAATTGGTAAGTAATAATTACGACGGAAATAAAATATACCCAGTGTACAAACATATCGCAGTGAAATACTAGTACTAGATGAACAAATATGATTAAGAATCGATAAATGTTTAGAAAAATTGACTACGGCCTTCGACCAATAATCAATAACTTAATGGACGAAACCTATTTGAAAGGCTAATTCAATGTGACTGCTCACTTCGAGAGTTAATAAAACAGTGATAATTACGGTGGCTGATCTTGTTGAGCCAACCCATAAAAGCCAGGCTAACGATGTGTTAGGAGGTAAATTAAACAACTGTCATTTACAAATACAGAATAAAGTTTTAAGACAATATTTCCCGTCTCGTATAAGAGCGACGGAGAGGGAAGAATTATAATGAAGATAGAGTATTGCGAACAAATATTGGAATATTGTACTAATACCACTAAAAAGGGAATAAAAAATTATATAAATGAGAATTTTTTCAAAAATTTTCAGCAAAAATTGTGACATTGAGAAAAAGGAGAAACCAAAAGAGGGGATACTAAAAAATTGTTGTAGTTGTGGCCTCCCTATTCTCACAACCACAATTTTTTTTCTAAAATTTTTAAAAAATTCTTAAATATAGAATATGGTTTTCTCTTTCTATCAAGAGTCGGCAAATTTTAATAAGGTTGATAGTTTTTATGTTAAAGGGGTTAAACGATATGAAAACTAAAAATTTAAAGACAAAAATGTATTTTATATCCCATAACAAAAATAAATAAATAAATAATATATTAAAATATAATTAACACCACTGAAAAGGAAATAACAAATGCTATAAATGAGAATTTTTTTCAAATTTTTTCAGTAAAAATTTTAACCTTGAGAAAAGGGAGAAACCAAAAGAGGGTAAATTAAAAAATCGTTATAGTTGTGGTCTCTCCCTATTCTCACAACCACAATTTTTTATCTAAAATTTTGAAAAAAATCTTAAATATAAAATATGGTTTTCTCTTTCTATCAACAATCGGTAAGTTTTAATAACGTTGATAGTTTTTATGTTACAGGGGTTAAACGATATGAAAACTAAAAATTTAAAGACAAAAATATATTCTATATCTCATAACAAAAATAAATAAATGATATATTAAAATGAAATTTATACCATTAAAAGGGGAATAAAAAAAATAAGAATTTTTTCAAAAGTTTTTGGCTAGTATTTTGACCTTGAGAAACGGGAGAGACCAACAGAGGAAAAATTAAAAAATCCTTGGAGTTATGGTCCCGCCCTATTTTCACGGCCACAATTTTGTATCTAAAATTTTAAAAATAAATTCGTAAATATAGAATATTGCTTTCTCTTTCTATCAACAGTCACTACATTTAATATCCCAAAACTAAAATTAATAAATAATATATTCTTGGAAAATATGGATATCACGACTTTGTGCAGTTCGAGTCCGGCATTAGCCGGACATCATTAAGCAATAGGATTAAAGTATTAATATTGTTGCAATTCGTGTGCACCGAAACAAACTCTATCTACCTTCTTTGATTTTTTTATACCCAAAAACATCACAAGCAGATTTTCAAAGCCAGGAATTTTTCCATTCAATAGATTTGCTTTTGGGGACTATGATTTTGCACTTATAGAAATTTTTGAGAATATCCAGGAAATAGAGAAATAGAGAGAGAGAGGAAGTAAATTCTGTGCAACTGGAAAAAGTCAAAATGATGAAGTTATTGATGAAAACTATGACTGAGACGAAACGAAAGCAGACCCATTAGGTAACCAATCGTTATTCTACCTGTCAACGTTTCAACGTTTCCAAATTCTGGTACGTCAGGCCTTCAGACTAATAATGACATAATAACCCCAGCAGCAGTACGATCATACCCGAGAGTAATTTTCGATGAAAAGACCAATAAAATATGAAGAGAAAAAGGGAAATCCAATGTTTTTACTGATACGACAGAAAAAAATCGGCTACAAATGTTATATAAAGAAAAAAAGAAGGTAAATTTGAACCATAAAGCAAAGATGTTGAAAACGACAAAGAATTTATTGGAACTTAGAGAAAATATAAAAAAGTCTGTTTTTATTTGAAACCAATCTCAGATTCTGATCCCAGTGAAAATAATTCGTTGGATATAAGTAATAATGATGATGGAGAATTTGATGTAGAAGATGCAGACGAGTTTGACATTCTAGATGCTGAAAATATTAATATTGGGTATTTTCTTCTTATTAAATTTGAAAAGACAAAATCTGTAGTTCATTATGTGACCAAAGTCATTTATAAATCAGATTTGTCTGTCGTTTTAGGGGTTTTTACCCCAAATGGGGGGGTTCGTGGGGGATTTTTTGGGATATAAATATTTGGGGATAAAAGAAGGTAAGATAATAGACTTATCTACTGTCAGTGATTTCTGAGCAGATGCATTGTAATCTTCACCTTTTCCCATTAGGAGTACGTGTTGTTTTAATTAATATTATTTTATGTTTATTAAGCGTTATTAAATAAATTCTTGGATTTTCTCGAAGGACCAAACTTTTGAGGTAGAAGTTAAACCGATATGAATGTTAAAATGAAAACAGTATTTGAAATAGGAATGTAATTTTTATTCCATTTTTTCCAAGTACGAACATGAACAGAAAAATCATAAAGCAGCACATTAATTTAAATTATGAAACCGAAACATAAATATTTAAATAGTACTCATCAGTTTACTCACTGTAAAAACTATTTACATGGTTTTGTTATGAAAACTTTTTGGGTGCGGTTAATTACGCACCATTTTACTTAGTTGAAGAAACTTTTTGCTCTATTGAATGCGACTGCATCTGTTCACAGTTGGGATGCGAGTGGATGATTGTGCTCCAGTGTTGCCAACCTCTTTAGATAAAATTATGCGGCTCTTGAATAAAAATAATGCAATATTAATTACAATAATGCGAAGTTTTTTGAAACGTTTTTGTGTTTAGTACTTCGTCAAACAACTTATTTTATTTGGCTTCTTTTTTTACAGCACACCAGGAGAAATCCGTTTCATGATTTTTAATTAAATTAGAAAAAAGATAGTAAATAGTAAATATCTATACAAAAAAATTATTATTTCTTATTTTTAGGACTATAAGTACTAAAAAACGTATCTACGCTGCGTAACACGAGAAAACAATATAATCTGTCTAGCAGATCCGTACAAAATATTGGAGTAAATCCTGAAACAGTTTTTTTTAAATCCAATGCTGTCAGATTCGTGATTTGCCTGCAATAGGTCTGTTCTGGTGTCGAAAAATATTTGTCGGAGAAATTCAGGCGCATGGGCAGTATAAGATTCGTACTCAGATTTGTCTACTCGACATGCGCATGAATTACTGCGCATGTGCCTGACGTTCTCGGGCATATATTTTTCGAAAACAGGACAAATCTAATATTGCAGTAGTTTTCTTCTTTGAAACTAAATGCGGAAATTATTTTGATGGCGACAGTGCTAGTTTAGTAGTAATGGAGTGTTCCAAGTTTACATTCAAAACATAATGGTGACAAACAAAGAAAAGTGCGGAAATAATGCCATTTAATTTAGATTCAAAAATTATGCACAGGCTTCTTAAATTATGCGGAATTCGCATAATTATGCGCCAATTGGCAACACTGTTGTGCTCTGAATTTTTGCGGAGAGGAAGGGTTGCTGGTTTTTTATTGGGTGGAGACATGTGACGTAGTATGTAACTACCATTAAATTCGGAATCTTACCAGGAAGAAATATATCTATATTTGTTGTCTCTTTTAATGAAGGAATAATATGAGAGAAAGATAAGCTTGCATAGCAACAGTCGCTTATGTATTTTATTTTTGTTAACTGTATATTGCAAGTAGACAGAAAAAAGTCTGAGAGAAAGACGGAATAATATTGTGTATATTCATTAGTATGAACTGAAAGATTAATATTATTAATTTTAAATGAAATATGAATTATTTTGTATTTTCTGGATAATAGTCCAGTGAAATTACAAGTGTTTTACAAAATACGTAATTTTTATTTTCTTTCACAGCGAATACAGTTTTTAACAATATAATATTTAGCTCTAAGTTAAAAATAAATTAAAAATATTTCATTTCATTTTTAATTTTTCTGCCTTAATATGCACCACTTCCCTATATATTGATTATTTCTTTGTTTATAAATTTTCATTGTTTACAGAAAGTATGACTAAATAAAAAATGTTGATAATACATTCCTTTAACATTATTCTTATAATGAATAACATTGGTTAATCAGCTTCTAAAAAGAACATTTTTAATAGTGTGACTGAAAAAAATGTAAAAGTTTTCGTTTAAAAAATTATATAGTCCACATATTAAAAAACCAAAAATATGTAAATAAATGTATATACAAGGTGTTTCAAATTTTTTAAAGGCAAAGAAAGGAGATGTTAAGGGATACTTCCTGTCTTATGCCAAAGATGAAATAAGGAGGTTTGCTAGATTTCACCTAGGACCTAAAACATTGAAAACTAAAAATTGTCCTTGTGTTATATAGTTTAGATATTAGAAAAAAATTATTGGTCGGTTAAATTATTAATAGTTGGTACACCTATTAACTGTATTTACACATAAAAAAATGGCATAAATTAAACAATGCATTATCCTTATCGGCTTTTATAAGAATTACATTATTATGTAAGATTTTAATCCGAGTTATAAATTATGATTTGTTTATTAACTTTGTGAAATGTGAGCTTAATTTTTATTATCTTTAAATTTTTTTTCTAATAAAACGATTAGAAATTTAAAATCATCATTGTTCATAAAATTTCTTTAATAATATGTTATTATAAATATTTGTGAAGATTTAAAATCTATACTAAGAAATCCAATGCCAATTTTTAGTACCTTACCACTCTTGTATTAATTTATCTTTAATTATACAAAACTATATTTAAAAAAAATCATTCATTAAAATGAGTACATCCTTGAACTAACTGAAAAAAATGCAGATCTTTTGTACGATAAAACAATTAATGCCGGTGAAATACTTAATGTCATCAAAAGCAGAAGACCGAAAGACTAAATAGTGTAACCTGCCATAAAATCCAAACATGAAAGTCCAAGACCCTAAAAACCCTGATATAACAAAGAGAGATTAAAACTTTATTTCAGAAACTTTAGATCAAGTTGCCACCCAATTACTACTGAATGGTAAAGCGTATTAACATTAAAATAGACATGGATTATGGAAATAGGTCAGTACCCTTTTCTTTGTCATTATAAATAAAATTCAATCGAGCAGCAAGTGTAACTGTAATATTTCGTAATACGAAATTTAGAGAATTATAAGTTTCTTATTTAGTTCAGAACTTTATTCCAGTCATCTCAGATCAAGTAACCACCCAACTGCTACTTAATTATTAAACATCTCATATCATCAAGATCCAGTATACTTAGGGCCAGTACTTTGTGCTTTTGTTAAATTTTTGATTAGTTAATCATATTAACAGAAAAGTATTAAATTGTTACTTTATAAGTAACTTTGACAAAGATTAGTTAATCAATGTTTGATTTAATATTTAAGTAGTGGTAACACTGTCTCTTCTTCTTTTTATATATTAAATTGCATTTATTCAAATTTGATGTAAATCGTTAAACAAACGTTTTGATAGAGTTGACATGTATTAGAAAGAAAAAGTTTTACACATCGTGTCGAATTTTAAATATATGTCAGTTGTCAGTTACCGGTTTTAGGAAATTATGAGTTTTACTTTCCCGACACACCTCCTAGAAGGGAAAGTATTGTGAAAGAGCTAAAAAAAAAATTTGAGATAAAAACGGAAATATCCATTTTCGGGTCCTCTGAGACGATTAAGACCATTTCCAGATGGAAGTCTGTCTGACGGTCTGTGTGTGTGTATTCTTCTACGATAGAGGCCACACGTTTAATCCGATTGAGCTGAAATTTAGTACTGAGGTTTGGGTTAGTCGTCGGAAGAATCCATTAGTTTTTGTACGACATCTGTCAAACGAAAGTAGCACTGTCAAAAAATGACAGATGCAATATGTCACGGAATTGGACATGCAATATGTCACGGAATTGGAGATGCAATATGTCACGGAATTGGACATGCAATATATCACGGAATTGGATATGCAATATGTCATTTGAAAGCCCTTGAAAAACTCTATTCAGAACAGTCAAAATCATTTCTCCACCTGTCACCTGTCAAAAATAAAAAAAATGTCTAAATTTTAAACTTCAGCATTAAATATCTGAAAAAGTATTAATCCGATTGAGCTCAAATTTGGTATATGGGTTTGGGTTACCCGTCGAAAGAATCCATTAGTTTTTGTATGACATCTGTCAAACAGAAGTCTCACTATCAAAATATGACAGACGCAATATGTCAGGGAATTGGACATGCAATATGTCATTTGAAACCCCTTAAAAAACTATATTCTGAACATTTAAAATTATTTCTTCAATTGTCACTTGTCAAAAATAAAAAAATGTCAAAAGTTGAAACTTTAACATTAAATATCTGATAAAGTATTCGTGGATACTCGTCGGGAAAGTTTTGGGGCGACACAACTGATTTTTTTTTTCAGTTTTATTCGATTTATTTCAATTTTGTTCGGTTTTTTTTATTTTTTTTTATTTCACGATTTTTTCGGTTTTATTTCATTTTATTCCAATTATTTCGATTTTTACAATTTTTTGATTTTTGTCGATTTTCGTGGTTTTTTTATATCGATTTTTTCCATTTTTTTTTAAATCTGTCGATTTTGTTCCGGTTCATTCAAATATTAATGTTGTTTTTTGACGGTATTTAAATTTTTTCGATTTCTGTCATCCTTTTCGACTTTTTTTGATTTTTTCAATTTTTGTAGATTTTTATCATCAAGCCGCAAGAAATAAGAAAAGCAGAAAAAATAAATAAAAGACAAAAATACAAAAACGAGAAAAATTAGAAGATAACGAGAAAAAAATAAATAAACTGAAACGAAAAAAGATAAAAACGAGAAAAAACTGGTAAAAACTGGATAATTCAAAAAATCAGAAAAAATCATAACAAGAAAAAATCCGTAAAAAATGAAAAATAAGTCGTAAAAACGCAAACAATCAAAAAATATCGCAAAAAATCACAAAAAAATTGCACAAAATTGCAAAAAATCGCAAAACTATTGCAATAAAATCCCAAAAAATCAGAGGATAAAAAAAATTAGAAAACGAAAGACAGAAATCAAAAAACAGAACAATGAGGAAAAAATTAAAAATCAGAAAAAAAGCAAAAAAATTTTTTCCCATTTTTTAGATTTTTTGCGTTTTTTTACGATATTTTTCGATTGCTTGTGGTTTTTGTGACTTCTTTTTCGTTTTGTTTGTCTTGGCCATTTTATATCTGGCAACACCGCCTACAACTAAGAAAGAAGAAAAAGAGTGACACTGACATTTATTATTTAATTTTTTTTTTATTAAATAGATATTTCTAATATTTCCAGAAATTTATAAAATTAATGTTTACATTAAGTATTTACCTATGACGTAATTCACGTGCCTCTAATTTAATATATCGCGGCACGTTAGCGTGCCTGTAGTCACAGCGTTTATTTTTGACTTTTCAGTATAACATAACCTAATATTTTTAAGGCTATTTCTTTTAGTAACATTCGACAGATAACTGTAAATTATACCTTGTCATGCCATCTACATTTCTTTATACAAATTAATGTAGCTGACGTCACTTGGAAATTTTGAAAATTTATTTCTTAGTAATCGTAGTGTTTCAAAATTAACCAAGCCTATTTTTATGAATAATTTTAAGTAGATTTTCATATACTACAAATGAATTTGCTGTAGCTACCGTACCACACGTCCCCATTGTTGTTGTAAAGCACAAGATCAAGAATGTTGTTATTATGATTATTAAGTTATTAAGCACAGTAATCTGCCTATTTTCTTGATTATTTCTAAGGTATGAAGCATATTGAGAGATATTAAAATCACCAATAAACAAAACATCAGTGAAAAACCAATGGAGAGTTTCTAAAATTTCAAAGATAATAACAATATGTATGTTCAATTGATGTTGTTGGAGGTATGTAAATATTTACTATATATAAAGAACCTTGATTCATGGTAACCTTTACGGCAACGATATCTATGTTCGACGGTAAATTTTGAAAATGAGGACTATTCAGATCTACATGGATTGATGTATATATTTCTTTTTCAAGAAGTACCATCGTTGGCCTGATTATAAAATAATTAGATCAACAATGTCAAGGGAAGAATTTGTGCTGCCTTCTTTAAAGACCAGACGTGACCAGGCTACGATGATCTTCCTCTATAAAATACTAATCAATACAATTACCTCCAACGATCTGCTATCACTGATACTCTTTAATGATCCATCGAAGAACTTAAGAGCACCCCTTATGTTTTCCCCTATGAGATACTATCTAAATTCGCTTTTATGCGCCATACTATGAATCTGGGTATATAAAATTAAAATGACATTGTGTTGTCTTTTATTGATTTCATCTCATAAAAATCTTAATAGAATTTGTAAAAATTGGAAAAAAGAGGCAAAGCTGCAGAAAAAGACAAAGAGCAAAAAGGAAAAAATCGCAAATTAAAGCAAAAAAGAAAAAGAGGCCTAATAAAGGCAAAAAAAGGGTAAAACAAAAATCAACAAAAAGTCCAGAAAAAAGCTAAATAAGACAGAGTAAAGAGAAAAAAGCAAAAAATGCCAAAAAAGACAAAGGTCAAAAAAGGATAAAAATAATTAAAAACTATTAAAATAAATTTAAAAAAGCAAAAAGTGGTAAAAATGCCAAAAAAGCTTAGAAAAGCAAAAAAGGCAAAATAGACACAAATAAAGACTAAAACAGTAAAAATCTCAAAAAAGTCCAAAATGAACAAAAAACTTAAAAAAAAAGTAAAAGAAGCTAGAAAAAGGGCAAAAAGGGGTAAGAAGGCCAAAAAGAGAAAAAAGGTGAAAAAAGCCAAAACAGGCAAAATAAATCCAAAAACATGGCAAAAAAAAAACAAAAATAGTACAAGAAGGAACAAATAAATGAAAATAAATGAAAATAAATGAAAATAAATGAAAATAAATGAAAATAAATGAAAATAAATGAAAATAAATGAAAATAAATGAAAATAAATGAAAATAAATGAAAATAAATGAAAATAAATGAAAATAAATGAAAATAAATGAAAATAAATGAAAATAAATGAAAATAAATGAAAATAAATGAAAATAAATGAAAATAAATGAAAATAAATGAAAATAAATGAAAATAAATGAAAATAAATGAAAATAAATGAAAATAAATGAAAATAAATGAAAATAAATGAAAATAAATGAAAATAAATGAAAATAAATGAAAACAAATGAAAATACATTAAAGTAATCGAAAATAAATGAAAATTATTGAAGATGAATGAAAATAAATGATAATATATGAAAATAAATGAAAATAAATGAAAATAAATGAAAATTTATTTTTTATTGCGTTTTATTGGAAAAAAAGACTCATTACAATTTATTGTAGATATTATCTAATTTTAAATTATTAAATTAAAATTATTTTACTAAATAAGAATTTTTTGTTTTTTGATGTTTTTAAAATAAAAATTTCGTCAAAAAGTTTTTTAATGTAGAATAATAAACAAGGTAACCGATTCCGATTAGAAGAAAAGGTACCAGACATTTAAAAATAATAAAATATAGTGATGAAATTAATTTTTTGTACTTACCAGAAATGGCAGCTAACATCTGCGGAAAGGTATTTTTCAATAAAGTTATAAGGCCCTCGTTCACCATGATTTTATCTCACCCAGATCTACCTTATAAATATATAAACCAAAGGTATTTTACCTCAAAGAGATCTACTTTACATGACATAAAGTTACCAACTATTATCAGCATTACGGTTTAACAATTCTAAATCCTTTGTATACATTTCAAAAAAAATATTATAGTCTAGGGTTTCAAATTTTTTATTTATTTTTTTTTAATTTTTGTTTCAAGTTTAGTAAGGGACTTGTATATTTATTCGTATTAAAGATTACTAAAAGGTATATCATATTTTCTTTCGCGCTACATTTAGGGTTAGTAATTAAGTGATTTTTTTAATTAGTTTCACTTTATCTATTCTAAGACCTGCAAGTCTTAGAAAATTATTAATATTATACAGAATATATAGCATATAAAAACCAGGGGTGGCCTCGAATTGCACATTTTCTACCTGAATTTATAAAAGTTTTACTTGGACTGCACACTACATGAAGAATTAGGAGTTTTGTTTACTACATGAATTGCACACTAAAATGTCGGGTGTTGATCTGCAAATTTACTACCTATTTGAAATAGAAATAAATAAATAAATAAATAAAGAACAAAATTTCATTTATTTTATTAATTTATATTTGTAAATGATAATTTTTCCATAAAAGTATCTACAATTTAACAAACATATAAATATTAGTCATCGTTTAAAAAAATAATTTACTAACAAAATTAAATATGTTCTAATTTTACTTTCCCGACCCACCTCCTAGAATTGTGAACGAGCTAAAAAAAAACGAAATATCAATTTTCGGGTCCCCTGAGACGATTAAGACCATTTCCAGATGGAAGTCTGTCTGTGTGTGTGTGTGTGTGTTAGGATGGATGTTGTAGTAACTATAACTCAAAAACTACTAAATTAAAAAATTTTAAATTTTGCATATAGGATTCTGATACCCTAGATTAGATCTGAATAGATTTTGGTGCCAATCGGACAACCGGAAGTAGCAGTTGCTATGAGTGATGACGTCATTACTATACAAAACGGCAATGAAGTTTTACGCATTTATTTTGTATACACTATAGTTTATTTTCGTATCATTAAAATTTTCAAAACGTTTGCCATTGTTGCCAGATTTACAAAAAATTAATTTTTTTTCTTACATTTTTTGTGCTAACCTGTTAAAGGTACCTCAACCAGCGTATATTTATGAAACAACAGAATTTTAAACAAAATGTGTTTGCTCTAGATTTATGTATGTTTTTTCTCTGTATTAAATTACATTATTTCCCTCCTTATCGGTGTGGCTCTATTTAAAAAATTTCCCTTTTACTATATCTTCACGTAAAGAGCAGAGTTACCAGGTGCGATGCCTCAAACCTTTTCCTTTTTTTTTAAGTATCCATCCTGAACTGACATTTAAAACAATCATTTTCCTCCTCGTGATCCTTACTAATTACTATTGTGCTTGTGAACGCTAGTTAAAAAATTGACTACTCGAATGATGTAAGTTTTAAATTTCAAATTGCAACTGACTAAATTGCGTAATATTTCTAGTAAAATAGGTTTAATCCGTCTCATGCAGGCCCATTACACATACCAAAATTCATTGTTGCCGTATAAGTGCGAGCAACGCCGCATACCTTGACATCTTGAAACGATACTTTAAGTTATTAAAAATAATTAATGTGATTAAGCTCAAATTTTTTTATGGGTTCGTTCCACGAATAGAATTTGAAATATATCAGAAGTAAAATATTAAATAAAAAAATTTTGGGCGCCAGTCAGTTGATTTTTTTGATGTGATTAGAAACAATTGACAAAAAAACTATGATAAATTTCAAAATCCGTCCTTTCTTTTTTTTTGGATTTAGGAAATTAAACTCAAGTGAAACATTATATTTGTTTATTCGACGATAATGAAACAGAGTTTTCCAGTTGTCCAGATAAACAAAGGTCTTCTTGGAGCCGGCAAAATTTGACCACCATCCAGATAAATGACAACTGCTTGGGAAGGGGAACCAACAATGAGCAAACCACCAAAAACCCCTATAAAATAAAGGGAAGACAAGAAAGAAATCTTCAGTAGAAAACACTGGCGATATAAAGATATACAAAGTTTATTACTTGTACTCAATAGATGAAGAAAAAGAAGATTATTAGCATAGTTAAGGCATTTTATAAGAATGCTAAGAGAAGAGGACATGACGCGAGGAAATAAGAAGGGGATCATCAAGCGAATATGAAACTATAAAATATACGGAGTAGAGGAATAATAAAAATACAGGGTGGCACAAAAAAACGTAACAATCTACTGTGCAAGTTTAGTGAGTGACGTCAAAGCGGCTGATATAATTATTGTGAGAGTCTTTTGTATATAAAATTAGGCAACAAAAACATGATTATTTCCAAAAATGTACCTTGTTTTATAAATAAATTATTACTTATCTTGCGATTATTTTAGATTAGTTCTTAAGTGCTCGGACTAAATTAGTTCCCCTCGTTCCACCTCTACCAGATCTAATATTGTTTACCGGTAGTATCTAATCAAATTTCATTTTCCTCTAATAATTATTGCTATATTATTAAGATTAAAATTTATATTTTGTTAAATTTACTTAAATAAAAAAATTGTTTTATTATTATATAAAATTATATTTTACTATTAATTTACTCATATCAAATGAAAGCTGTCATAATGATTGTATGTTTTACTGACATAATTAGCTGACAATGGTCCCAAGTTCATAAAAAATAAGATCCTGTGATAAAATTGTTGTTTAACATTTTCTAATATATGTACGTAACTTAATCACTAATTAAATAATATAACCGCAATTGAAGTAATCTGTGAATAATTACTTAATAATAATAAAAGATACCCCCAACTATGAATCTTGAAAAAACATGTTTTTGTTTAAACAATTTAATTTGATTCTGCAGAATGTCACAATATAATTTGCGATTTATTTTTGAGTTTATGAAAACTTTCGGAATTTTTGATAAAGTTACGTGTCATAGAAATGATAACGATTATAGTCCAGGAATTTTAATAATTAGTTGTATCGTGATTAAATTATTCCAAAAGTTTGAAAATTGAAATTGTGTGAAATTTAAAAAAAATATATTCTCTAGAATCGACATGACAAATTATTAAAAAATAATTTCCTGGAGATAATTTTTTTAAATACAAAGTAACATATCAAAATTCTGTTTTTCGAATGAAATAAAATAAAAAAAATTATTGGTCCCAAATTTTTTTTACATGAGCAAACCTATAGAGAAAGCCCAATTTGGAACTGTAACAACTTTGAAATTATCTCTTGTATGATTTATAAAAGTTAGTTTTTTATTGTTATTATTATAAATAAGTGTATTCTAAAAATTATATTCGAAAGTATTTTGTAGTTGAATATAATGAGTTAATTTAAAGTAATTGGTTATATAGGTAAACATTTTGATATAATTAACAATGGGGACGTGTGATGCGGTAGCTAAAGCAAATTCATTTGTAGTATATGAAAATATACTTAAAATTATTCATAAAAATAGGCTTGGTTAATATTGAAACACTACGATTACTAAGAAATAAATTTTCAAAATTTTCAAGTGACGTCAGCTACATTAATTTGTTTAAAATAATGTAGATGGCATGACAAGGTATAATTTACAGTTATCTGTCGAGTATTATACAAATAGCCTTAGCGACTTTGACTATTAAAAAAAAAAGAAGAAAAAAGCAAAACACATAGGTGACACATAAACATTAAAATAATAGGTTATGTTATACTGAAAAATGACAAATAAAAAGCTGTGACTAGCAGTACATCGGATGTACGCATTTATTTTATATATCGGTCGTTCACTGCTTGATAAGTTTGATAATATTTCTGCCACTTTGTTTTTTTCGTAATGCGTATATTATATGGTTTTGGTGTATAAGGGCCGGAGTTTGATTCCCAGTACGGCCAACTTTTTTATGTTTTATTTTTACAGTTAGTCTATTTATGAGTAACCTAAATATCATTTAATTATAGTAATAAACTGATCAGTAGTAGAAGGTGTGTTTGCTATTTGTATTGAGATATTCGGTACCTTTTTTCAGTCCGATATACTTTTTCAAAATGGATATTTTTTTGGGCGCAACTTGTAGTGAATTTGACCGCGTCACATAAGAAAAACGAGTTCCCCTCCAAGCGACTCCCTCTCTTTCTGTTACTCTCTTTCCACAATATAATTTTTCTCTCATTAAATTTTTTTTTATATTATTTATAATTATTTTATACATAGAGAAAGTTTTTTATATTTTCTCGTTTTTTTTCCTAGTGTTCTGTTTTTTTTCTTTTGTATTGTAATTTTTTCTTATTCCTCTGACTTTTTGTGATTATTTGCGATTTTTCTGCCATTTTCTTGTTGCGATTTTTTAACTCATTCAATTTTTTTAATTTTTTTTAGTTACAATTTATTCTGGTTTTTTCGCTGTTCTTTGTGTTTTTTTTTCGTTGTTTGCGTTTTTTTACATCGTTTTTTTGAGCGCTTGGTCTTTCGTTTTTTCCGTATTTTATAATTTTATTTTTCATTTTTCTAATATTTTTGTTTAAATTTGTTTTTTGTTTTTCTTATTACTCCGATTTTTTTCTGAATTATGTGGGTTGTTAAAATTTTTTCTCGTCTTTTTCACATTTATCTGATTTTTTTCCGTTTTTTTTTTGATTTTTTCTCATCTCTCCTCATTTTTTCATCATTGTTGTTTTTTTTTTCGAATTTTTCTAATTTTTCCTCATTTTTTGGCATTGTTCTGTTTATTTTATATTTCTTTCTTTTGTTTTCTCATTTTTTTTCTTATTTCTCTGTTTATTTGCGATTTTTTTGCCGTTTTCTTGAATTTTGTTGCAATTTTTTTTTAATTCGTTCGATTTTTTTCAATTTTTTCCCAATTTTTTTATCGTTACAATTATTCTGGTTTTTTGGTTATTTTTTTTTTCTTCTTTTTTTGCCATTGGTCTTTGCATTTTACAATTTTATTTTTCATTTTTGCCAATATTTTTGTTTAAATTTGTTTTCTACTTTTCTTATTACTCCGATTTTTCTGATTTTTTGGATTGTTAAAATTTTTTCTCGTCTTTTTCTTAATTTTCTGTTTTTTATTTTTTTTTGTTTCCTTATTTTTTTGATATTTTGTTGAGGCTTTTTTGCAATTTATTTCAATTCTTTTTATTTTCTTTAAGTTTTTTTACTGTTACAATTGTTTCCGGTTTTTTGTTTTTTTTTGAAATTTTTCGTGTTTTCTTTTGCGATATTTTTCGATTTCTTACGTTTTTCTGAGTCGTTTTTGTTGCGATTTTTAGTGTTTGATTTTTTTCTTTTTTTTCCAAATTTTCTGATTTTTCTTTAAATTTTTTCCTATGTTTCCTATTTTTTTTCTCCAAAATTAATGTTTATTAGATTTTGCTTTTTTAACTTCTTTAAAACTACATAAAAATAGTGACCGGTAACCAGTTTCATTTATACAGTAAAGTGTCTTTTTTCTTCATATTTTTTTTAAAAGGTTGAGATATAAAAATTAGATGGTTTATTTTATTTTCCGATGTACAATATAAACAAGTAGTCAAAGCGAAAATAAAAACAATACAATTTTCTTCTCTTTTCATGTTCATATCTGGCCTCTATTTAATATGGAATTCAGTTCGTATATACTGCCATCTCTGAACAGTATTATCAATTAATGTAGATATTTTTAATTTTTTTTTAATAAAATATGGGTTTAAAAAATTTATAAACATTTTTTCTAGGCATATTAGATAACAGACTTATGTGCTAATTTAGAAATTTTACATAACACGTCCCCATTATGGATATCTGAAGAAAGTCTTATAAAATATTAATAGAAATAAAAAATTTTATATTTGGAAAATTAATAATTTAAAATTTAATTAAGAAAAAAAAATCATTCAGTATAAAAGATTTTGGACAAGAGTTAATAATCAACTAATGATTTATTTGGTTTGATAAAAAAAAGAGAGTCGAAATCAATTAGAGACGAAAAAAAATTACAAAAAGTCATAATTTTATAATTTTTGTCATATAGAAGGAATTTATAGAAAATGCTGAATTTAAAGATATTTGTATGTACCCAATATAAAAAAATATAAACTATGACAAACATTAAACTGTAAATAAAGTTGATTTAAAGATTAAAAAAAAAATTTGTTTTTTGGTATAAAAAAAAGATTTTTAGAGAAGTTGTAATGGAATGTAAAATGTATTAATGGTTAAGAAAAACAGCAACAATTAAAATTAAGATCCAGAAGAAGTAGAGAAGAGGTCTAGTATCAAAAATTAACATTGACAAAGAATAAGAGGATGTAGATTACTATTTAAGCTTTTTTTTTGTAAAATTTTATGATTTTTTTTAAAACGTAACCCACTTCCTATTGAGATAAGAGCAAAATTTATAATGGTATAAAGCAGATCGTTATAATATATACTGTATTTTTTGGTAAATATCCGTAAATGAATTATTGAAGAATTTTAACAAAATTCTTCAATAAATTAACTCTTTAGCATATCTGGAAATACACTTCCATAATTATCTAAATTAAAGCTTTGAAACACCTTCAGCAGGTCATTAGTTCCAATAAATCGCTTCTGGAATGTATTGTTGAGATAATTAGCTACAACCTGGTTATTATGTAAGAGAGCGCTAAATTATTGGCACAATTATTATTGTTCTGCTATAGAAATACACTTCAGTAAATATTCAAGTTCTATTAATGTACAGGGTGTCCCAAATTGGTGTGTTTTGCAGGGTATCTCGTAAACTAGAAGAGATAGAAAAAAAGCAGTTAAGATGTTATGACTTCTTTTTTTGTTAAAGTAACGATAGTCTAATTAAATCTTTAGTAGCTCCCTTCATTTTAAAGATACAGGGCGATTATTGGAAACTGTCGAAAACTACAGGGTTCTATAAATTTTTAATTAAGAAAAATATAAAATAACTTTATAAAAACTTTTGATAGATACATTATTAAAGAGTTCACTGGCACACAAGAATTTTTTTTAGGGGTCTCACTAAGGAAATATAATGCAAACTTATATTTTTTTTAATGGGACGCCCTGTATATTTCGACGTTTTATGTTTCCTTTTTTAATTCACATTCGCCTGATATGACATATTATATATTTATATTTAATGGTTGGAGCTACAGTGCAAATAAACCATTTATCAATGTTATCAGGTGAAAGACCCTTAAAAAATTGAACACTCAGTAACGAAATTTAACATTTTATTATAAGGATAGTAAAAATTAAAGCCAATGCACATTCTCAATTTTGTAAGATTAGTAACAAATAGGTGCCAATTATTTTAATGTAATTTTCCAATTCTACTAAAATTAGTTAGAGGTAGGTTATAGTTATTACAAGGTTTATTGTTATTTCATAAGTTTATTGTTTTAATTTTTTTAATCTGTTTTTTTTTGTTAATTATATTTTTAATAAATAAAATTTTCACACATCAGTATCCTTATAATAAAATGTTAAATTTAGATACTGAGTGTTCAATTTTTTAAGGGTCTTTCACCTGATAGCTCCAACCACTGAAAATAAATATGTAATATGTCATATCAGGTGAATGAGAAATAAAAAACGAAACAAAAAACGTCAAAAGACCCCCTTAAAAAAATTCGTGTGTGCCAGTGAACTCTTTAATAATGTATCCTATCAAAAGTTTTTATAAAGTTATTTTATATTTTTCTTAATTAAGAATTTATAGAACCTTGCAGTTTTCGACAGTTTTCAATAATCGCCCTGTATCTTCCAAATGCATGGAGCTACTAATAATTTAATTGGGCTATCGTTACTTTAATAAAAAAAGAAGTCATAATATCTCAACTTTCGATATCTTCTAGTTTACGAGATACCCTGCAAAACACACCAATTTTGGGACACACTTTTATAAATTATTTATTTGTCTACGCACTAATGCAGTAAAAAAATTAATGTTTTTTTGTATTAAAATGTCTTTAAGTTACAAACTATTGGTATGAATTTTTTTTATGCTAAATCCAAATCTGAAAAAAGAATTTTAATCAATACGTAGCGGACTTTACATCTTTTCATTATTCAATTTTCAGCAGGGTTTATTTTTCTAACATTAAAGGGCGATAAGTTTATCTGGAAAAGATTATTCCGAACAGGTTCATGATTTCGTATAATATTTTAAATATGACATTTAAAATTAAGACGTAAAAGTGTAATAAAAGTATATTCATGACCCTGGTAAATGTATGGTTTTAATTATGCCAATAAATTAGTAAGAAACTACTATTTATTATATATTAGTTTCTGAACAGGTTCTAAATATGCATTTTTATCTTTATTCTAATTGTCTTGTAAATATATAGTCCAAGTGCAGAGAAATTTATCAAAACAGAAAATTTATAAAGGGGACAGATGTCTAGTTAAAAATGGTTGGTCAAAATTCAATAAGCAGGTTCGACATTTTTCTTATTTTTTTTATTTTAACTTAAATCGTGAGGTTTTGTTATTTAAAAATCAAAAAAAATTTGAACGCAAAATTTTAATATTTTCGTCCGCTGTAAGCATTTTAAAATCAAGGATCGACGAGAGGCTTGAAAACGTACCTGTACGCGAGACTAGACCGTGTGACGTCAGTAGCCATGAACGATTCGCCTCTTGCCCGCTGCTGCGCTGTATTCACGATACAAATACATTTTACAGGGTTACCGTTTTTAGTTAATTTCCTACTAAATTAGTAGATTTTTAAGAAAAGTGAGGGTGTTTAGTAGAATTTTAATTGAATTGATAATAGCCAGGTTCGTCATTTTTTTTTAACTGAAATCGATATATTTTTTTATTAAAAAACGATCAAGAAACAATTGAGCGCAAAATATTAATATTTACGTCCGCTGTAAAATTCAGTAGATTTTTCAGATTTGAATTTAAAACTGTATTTTATCGTTATCTATCTATGGTATATTTAAAACGAGTGTCTCATCGCAGAAAAAATATTTTGTATCATCCAAATGTAGTTTACGACTATAGGACAGCGAACTGGAGACAGTTCCGACAAGAGACATACGAACACGACAAATACCATTGGGGAAGTTGACGCACTAGAGGGTGAGGTCGATATCCTAATAGCTACGATCCAAGTGGCTATGGAAAAGACAATAAAGAAAAAGAAGATAATACAGAGCAGCGACAACCTGCCAGAGGTTATAAAGACACTTATCAAAGACAAAAACAATATAAGGACCAGATGGCAAAGAACGAGAGACGGACGCGACAGACGACTGATGCTCGACATGGGGAGAGACATCGCAGGCCTCATCAAAGAGCACAGGAACGAAGAGTGCAGGAGGTTATTGAAAAATCTAACCTCTGCGGACAACGGGATTTGGAAGGTCACAAAACGGCTAAAAAAGACGTACACCCCTATTCCCACAATAAAGGTGGGAGAAAGGGACTACTTTGACGACCCGGAGAAGGGGATTGCGTTCGGGGAACACTTTCAAAATACCTTTAGACCAAACGGAGTAAACGCGCAAAGGCATAACGAGACCAATGCAAGGGTTGAGGAGGAAATAGACAGAGCCGTTCCCGAAGGAACGCTACCCAGAAATCTGCCTATATACAACCCCGCGAGAGGTGTCACAAATCATTGCAAGCCTACCCAACAACAAGGCCCCAGGTATGGATGGGATAGACACCAAAGTGGTCAAAAACATGTCCCGGAAGATGGTCGAAAAGCTGGCACAATAATAAATGCTATCTTCAGACTGCAGCATTACCCTAGCAGCCTGAAGGTAGCAAATATTATACCAATTTGTAAACCGAGAAAAAATCCTGCTTACACAGACAGCTACCGCCCCATATCTTTCCTGAGCATCCTCGCCAAGATTGTAGATAAAATTATCTTAGAGAGGCTGCTACAGGCGGAAAGAAAGTTGAACATAATACCTCCTCAGCAGTTTGGCTTCAGTCAGGGTCACTCCACTGTGGGACAAATCGCGCAATTAGTGCACTATGCAAAGAACTCATACAGAGCAAAAGAAAACACAGTGGTAGTGACCCTGGACATGAAAAAGGCGTTCGGCTCGGTTTGGATAGAAGGGCTTATCCAGAAAATCGTAAGGGTAGGGTACCCTAGGGCAATTTGTAAAATGGTATACTCCTACCTAAAAGGTAGAAGATTCTACGTAAAGATCAATGGGCATACATCTGGACCGTACAATGCAGAGGCCCCAAGGGTCAGCAGTGTCTCCGCATCTCTACTCCATCTTAACACATGATATACCCTTGTGCGATGGGGTAGAAACGGCGTTGTACGCTGATGACACTTGTTTGTACAAGAAATCCCATGTAGCCCAGATAGCGAGTAAAAGGGTTGAGATCCATATAAATAGGACAATAGTCCCCTATCTGGATGAAAACAGGATAGAGATTAACCCAAAGAAGACGGAAACCATAGTACTTACAAGAAAACACACAAACAATACATTGACGACACAACTCAAGATAAAAGACAAAAACATCGACGTAAAAAGGGTTTTAAATTATCTGGGTTTTCATCTAGATAGGCGACTTAGCTACTACAACCACATCAAAAACCTGACTTGTAGAGCAAGTGGCTGCATCAAGTCGATGCACCCACTCTTAAAAAAGAACAGCGTGCTATAGACGGATAATAAGCTGCTTCTCTACATGCAGATAATAAGGCCGACATTGACATATGGATGTCTTTTGCTCGGCGTCAACGTCACTAATATTGAAATTGCAACGTGTCCAAAACAAGTGTCTGAGAATGGCCCTTGGAGAGAGCCGGTACACGAGAATAGCGGAGCTCCATGAAAAAGCAAAGGTAGAGACTATTAACGACTTTATAAAGAACACGGTACAAAAATTCTACAAATACCAACTATAATCAGAATTGCTGCAAGATGTCACGGAAGCAAGGGACTATAATAATCCCAACATGAAACATGGTTGGCTGCATTAAAAGCTACCGCTATTCTTCGAGTAACCTCGAAGTTGTGCGGTTCAGATGTATGACCTGTGTTTTGTATTTTCACGGGGGGGGGGGACAACGACAAATAAGCATAATGATAAATATGTATACTTATTAAATATCATACGAAAGCAACATACCGACGAGAAGCCTTGATAAAAACCAAGGTTTAGGGGCAAGGGATAAAAACTGAAATAAAAATCAGAGACTCCTACAGCGCACCTCATTGGCCATAACATCGGCCACCCGCTCGAGACCTCCGGCAGTCTGGAGAAGGCGAGAGGGGGAGCACAAGCATCAAGCAATGCAATAAACACAATATAAATGAAATGTACTGTAAATAGTGTCTGAGATGTAAATATTGTATAAAAATTGTAAATAAATGACTTTGGAATTGGAATTGGAATTGGTTAGTGGTGCGATAGGTCCGGATAAGGTTCAAAAGTAAAATATAAGTATAAAAAGCAAAAAATAAAGATTTGCTGTGTGCGGGATTCGAACCCGGACCTATCACACCACTAACCAGCACTATTCCACGCTGCTACTAGATCTCATACTTACGTTAAATTTTTTCGCTTAATTTCTCACTATTGCTCTATAAAATAAGTACTTCAAGAAATAATCCTTCAACATAACCTGGTAACCAAGAAATAAATTATAGGGCAGCTGATTATCTATTTATTAACAATTAATGGAATCTAAAACGTGGGAAAACTAATGAAAATTCAGTTTAATTCGGCCGCCAGACAAATGGCTCTTAACTCTACCAGTCCGACAGTAGCATACGAGGCGACTGTAACTGCGTGAAAATTAAATTAGGTCAATTAACTTATATTTATCGTAACAACGTGTAACATTTTTGAACAATTTTCTTGGTATTTAAAAATTTAAAATAAATAAAACGAATTCATATCTTACAGTACAAACTTGTAAGGTGCCAGTTTTAATATTTATTTGCAATTATTTTATAACAAAATTTATAACAATCGTTTATCCTTTAAAAGTTTACATAAACTCAGGATCGTTTAATTAGAATTAAAATAACACTTAAAAAATTGTAAAAATATAATATATGTCTTATTGAAAATTTTGAATTTGAAATGTAACCAAAGATAAGCAAGCACTGTTTATAATTACATAATTACAAAATCGAGATCTAGTATTTCTAAAACCTCATGTGTATATTAAAACTAATCTTAAATATCAATAGAGTATTTGTATCTTTTTATCACAAGCGTAATGCTTCTCCCATAGATTTCGCAGGTTTCAAATTGATATTATCTAAATAGGAAGAAGCTATTACATTATTAATACTAAGTTGTTTATTACCAACAATATATTAAACTCTGTAGCGGGATGTGGTATACATAGTTATCACTAACTTCAAATGTGTAACGAAGTTACTTAATTACCGTTATTATTTTACCTAATATTTAATAATTAACATATAACCTTCCTTATATATAAGCTCAAGAGCGATGAGTTAAACATCCATTTAAAATATGTAGACGGTGTCTTCATACCAGTGTTGCCAATCTGCGGGTAATTACCCGATTTTCGGATATTTTCCTGCTTTGTGGGTATTCTTGCGGGTATTTCAATTTTGCGGGTAAAATTCGTGTATTTCCTTCCTTCTTCATCTCATGTCAATTATTTACTGTTTTGATGTTTTATGGGAGTGAGGCCACTTCAAGTAAACATAAATATTACCGCTACAGCTATCTTATTTCTCAAAAAATATATAAAAATAGTAATTGGTTTACATTGAACACACTTGACAACATTTCCACATAATTCACGTCAGATGTCAAAATCCAATAAAAAAATAGCCCTGGCAGCTGAGGCCTCCAAAAGGAAAAAGAAGACGAAGATTATTTATTCTCTATTTAAGCTCTTGTTTGTGTTGCATTTGCGCATGTTGCAATTTGTGATGTAATCTGTTGTATACATTTAAAAAAACTTTATAACCAACTGACAGACAATTCAAATTGTAAGTGAGTATAATGCGGGTATTTTGGAATTCGATGCGGGTAAAATCGGGTATTTTGGGGCAAAGTTGCGGGTATTTTGGTGATTTGTCATTGGCAACACTGCTTCATACGTAACAAACAGTACCGTATACATCTGTCTGATAGACTTTCGAGTTCCAGTTCGAGCTTAAGTAGAGCCAGATCTAGCAAGCTAAGAACCGACTCGCCACGCCAACCTGGAATTCGTGCCTTTACCGTCCGACACGTCACCGAATAAGAAACTTATTGCTCACCTTTCTTATTTCTCGCCAGATTATTTTTCGTAAAACAGATAATTATTTTTACGTTTTGACATTGGATTTTCTTTTTTGTGAGTTTTTTGCAGGTACTCAACCCAGTAAGGTCAGTAAAGTCCGCCTTTCTGGTTGCATAAAGACCCTTGGAGTATTTCATCTTCACTGACGCTGCCTAGTGCAAGTGACCTTTATATTATAAATGGAAGGTGGAGCTCGAGGTAATGCGAGATCCGAACCAAGGTGCCAAATAACCGCGTGCGACGCAAAGAGCCTTACAAATTATATCATACCATTTTTATTAAAAGTGTTACAAATGGTTCCAGTTTTCTGTCTGTGAAACTGTAAATAGACTAGAAATCCGTTCATTGAACATAGATTCAAGTATTATCACACGTGTCTATTTTTTTAGCGCTAATTTGTGACTTTTTCTTGTTTATTAACTTAATTGTAATATAAAGGTAAGTAAATCATATTAATAAATATTTTAAAGTTATTTTTTTACCAATATTTTATGTCCAAATTAGCTGGTAAATAATTTTTTTTTCTATTTTTTTTTTCAAATTATTTAATATGTATTAGATTGTTTAAATATTACAGATCAGACAAATTTACAGCTGGACTTTGACTTTGAGGAAATCTCTTATTGAAAAACTGCGTTGCTATGGTAACCATTACTATGGTAAATAGTACCTTGCAGCTCAAGTCCAAAGTTACAGAAATAATTAGTTACTAAGGACCCTGGAATATTTGTTATAACAATAAACGTATCCATGACAACAGTTTTCCCATTATATATTTTACCATGTAACCATGGTAACGATTACCGTATCTAATTTTCGCTGTCAAATTTTTATACATTCCTTCTATTTACTTTTTGACCATTAAAGTGTTAACTGTTGCTAGTACTTGTTTGCAGTAAATGTGAAAGTAACTGCATATTTTAAAAAGTATCTTATTTTAAGGAATAATACTTTAAGATCAATTATGAAATCAGCTTTGTAACTTAAAACAATTACAAAAATAAATAGTATATTAACAGCCATTTGGTTTTTCAGTATTTTCTTTTTCTTTTAATTCTACATGTTCCCCTTTTAAAATACTTTGTATTTCATCTAGCGATTTTCCCTTAGTTTCTGGTATAAAGAAGTAAGTAAAGAAAGTTATGAAGAATGCGTAACATCCAAATAAATAAAATGGTACGTATATACCAAAAGCACGAGACAAAATTTGATAAATTTGTATAGCAATTATCCCTCCCATGATAAACATAGCGTCAGACATTGTCATTCCAATAGCTTTCATGTTACTAGGAAAAATTTCAGCAGTAACAATAATTGGAATCATTCCAACTCCTAGTTTGAAAAAAATTGCGTATACCATCACAGAGACAATCGGTATCCAACTGAAAGATGTAACGTCAATACCTAATGCTTTTAGATGGAAATAAATAGCTAAAGCAAAAATACAAAAACCTGTAGCCACAGATGAGATCATTAGTAAAATTCTTCTTCCATATTTATCTACTTGCAGAGAAGCAAAACCAGCAGCTAGTAGCATTAAAAGGGCGAATAATATGGCGGCATATGAAGAATGGATAAAGATAGACCCAGCTGAATCTAGAATAAGATGAAGATTCATTAAGATAACTGTATATGCACATAAATGTTGACCTATATTTAAAACTGCCATTATTGTAATTGCTTTTCTATTACTCTTTACTAATACTAAATCTTGTAACCGGCCTCTATCGTGTTTCTGTTTTTCTAACATCGTTGTAATTTCATTAATTTCGGTATCTATGTTGGCGTACGGTTTAAAAAATTCTAAAGCTTTTCTAGCCTTCTTTTCCTTGTTTTTAGATAAAAGATAATACGGAGATTCTGGCATAAAGTAAAAAATTGCTAATTCTGCGACTACCATTATAGAACCTATAAGTGGGGTTGCATAATATGGTGCGTAAGGTCCTACACAGTAAACCAGTAATGTTCCAATATGGACCATGATGTAAATTATCCCTGCAAGAAGACCACGAATTTTTTGATCTGATATTTCAGCCATGTACATTGGACAAGCCACAAATGCCATATCCCCAGCCATGCCAGACAAAAATCTAAAACAAAAAGCATAAATCTTAAAATTAAACTTAGACCTGAAGGAGGAAAAAGAAAATAATTATTTTTTTAATAACAGAGATTCAGGATCAATGTATTATTTTGTTTAAAAATAATAGGCCCAATATTCACTTTTTTCAACAGCATAAAAATTATTAAAAAATGTATAAATACATTGTAATGTTAACTCTTCCATTTTCAAAATATTATCATATATAATACAACGAGTGGTATCGTGACTATCGATAATCGCACAAGTTATGTTATTTCACGAAACGTGTTGTCAAATATAAATTTCACGAGTCCGCAGGACGAGTGAAATTATAATGGATTATATCACGAATTAATGACATTTTAAAAATTTGACAGCTCAATACATTTACAGTACAAAAGCAATGACAAAGATGACTAGATTTTTAGCATTAAATGTACCAAGTGTGATTATCAGTTATTAGTTAAGTACATGGCGGATGATTATCGATTATTAATCAAGTAACAGTATAGGACAGTATTACAGTATGAGTCATATAATCTGTATAATATAGATTTTTATACTAACCTTCCTATAAATAGATATACCATGTGATTTCCAAAAGCGATAAGCATCCAAGCTATTAATATTGTCACGGAAGCCAAGAGTAAAGATTTTTTTCTACCATAGCGATCTACTGAGTATATTGTTAACGGTAAACCACATAATGATCCGCATAAGAGAGCGGTCTCCAACCATTCGGCTACATGTTTTGTAGTTTTTATGTGACTTTCTGGACTAATAAGATATGGTATCATCGGTGAGGTCCAGCCATAGGTCATGCCATCTGAGACAGCAAATAGAGTGCCTGAATAAAATAAAAAACAATAAATTATAAATAGTTATAACAAACCAATGACAGTATAACAAGGTGATTTTCTGTCACTGATTTAAATCGGATCAGAAATTGCAAAGATTAGGACAGTCAGACAAGGCCAATAAAATATGAGAGAGAGGTAATTTCCTTGAAAGTACTCCGAAAACATCGAGATATAAGCCGAGGCATAGGCGCTGTCAGTACAGTAATTCTTACGGTGTTGATATATTAATATCGAAACATATTAGTGACTTATTGTATTATTTTTTTGATTTTCTTGTGTTTAAAATAAATTATAATTTCCACTCTAACCTCTCCATCGTACGCCGGTGGTAAGAGCTTATAATTGAACGTGCAGGCAACATGCAGCGGTGCAAATAAGTATTTAGTAATTTTGCTAGGTTATTATTACCAATATTTGAGACTTTCCGACAGATTCTCTGATTTAGGGTTGAACGGTTTCTAAGTGGGCTGGTCATTATTTTTAATACCGCCTGTACAGATAGCATTACTAGATTTTGCTACTTGTTTACTGTGTAATGTTAAGAAAATATGTGTTTATTTGGAACTCACTCCGTAGAAAACTTTAAATACAAAACCTTATATATTACATTAGGTTCAATTAGAGTGGAGCGTCTGCTCACCCCTCAACGGCGGCCATCAGAAGCCTATTGTGGATCTTCATATACAACATCTAGTTCCACTAGCAATATTGCAGATGTTTCTCAAGATACTCAAGATCAACCAAGTAGCTCAGGAATTATAATAAGAGATGTGTAAATCCTTTGGTACTTTTTTTATCACATCTGAATCCATAAAACCATTTCCAAAAGTAGTAAACAAAAAAAAATGAAAAAGGGAACCCCTGAAATTTTTATTATTACCCTGTTAAAGATATATTTAAAAAGGAAGAAGCAACTAAGAGAACAAAAAAAGAAATGAGTATAAAGAGAGAAACCAAACGGAAAATAAAGAGGGATATTGAAATTATAGAGAGCATGAACCAAAAAAGAAAAAAAAAGTGTTATGGATCTGTCATGGAGAATTCTGATACCCTAATGATACTTTTAACGGACGGCTCTGATAAAGAGAAAGATGGAGAATCACTTCAATTGTATTCGTTGAAAGAAACAAAATATGAAGGTCGCATTTTTGAGATCTAAACTTGGAAAGTTCAAGATGTAACTTAGATTAGGTGGGACAAAATCAATAGGGGCACAGTGGCCAGTTTAAAATAAAAAGTTTTTAGATGAAATTTGATATAAGAGAGTAAAAAAATTACAGGTTAGTTTTTTTCACGCAGTTAGGTATTCCCCGTTGAGTAGATTACATTCTTGTCCATAAATTAATTATGGGAATTGTTCGCCATCTTGGATTTGGTCTTTTTGTCGATTTTCACGCGTATTTTGGATTTCTCGATTAAATCAAATTTGTGGATAATTTAATTATCTACAATCTTTATATAATCAATATTGTTGAAAAAAATTATTAATATCTAAAAAGTGTGAAAACTTAGAAGAGTGGCGCGGTTTTTTCAACTTTTGGACCATTTTCATTAAAAATAAGAGGTATATCTAAATAGAAAAGTTATGGAGGATTTAATTCCCAACATATTTTGTTTAAACAAATTTTTCATACGACATGTAGATCAAAGCCGAGAACACGCTTAACGCGGAGGTGCAGCGAAAAACTAATTTCCACACCACCGTAAAGATTGAGCTTTTAGCACTTTTTTAAGTAGTTTCCCTAGTAGGCCTAAAGTCAAATCTGACTCTGTCTTTTATAGTATTCGATTTTATAAAAGCCACAGTTTTCCGGTCTCTTGTAATTACTTTTAAGTACTTTGTAATGAACTTATTATCAGCTATTTCTCCGCAAATAAAACGTAATTTTTCACAATCAAAAATTGGTATTTAAAATCAAAATAGAAGCTTCATTACTTCGGCGATGCAGAGAGGTGACGACACATTGCTCTCTCATGTTATTACGCCAGCTTGGATTGGAATGTAAAGCTTTGAGCCTCTCTTCATGATCTTTCTCACCTCTACCGATACTCACTGATAATAGATTTTTATGCCTTTTTTCTTAACAGTAGAAATTGGACCTGGTAGTTGTAGTGTTTAAAATATAATAGTGCTAATTGTGTACTGCTAGATAAATTGTCTTTGTTAGAGATTTGTTTATTTTGAAAACTGTCACAAAAAAAACACTACTTTTCATGTTGTAATTTTCAAACTAATATTATCCGAGAAACGTAATAAATAGTGCATTCAAAAAAGCTTTCCTTATTAAATTAGTAACCAAGATTTTACATTTTGTGGCATCCGTGACAGGACACTATTTTTGGTTTAAATGGATAAAGCAAGGACAGTTTTCTCGAAATAATATAAAAGTATCAGTTCCATGGTTGCTGACAAAAGAAGTTTGGTCGAAGTTAAAGCTGTTTAAAGAGGATTAGAACAAGGATATGAAGGAATACATAATTTGGATACAAAAATTTTCGATCTTAATGTTAGAACAGACCGTTACAGAAGCAGAACTAGAAGAAGAAACTATTTCTGCAAGTGAGTACCTCTTTAAAATAAATATCATGAGAGAAAAGATGTCTATGATCGAAAATAAGACGGTAGATGATGCTCCATCTCTAAATAGTATTTCGTCACATATCGGAAGATTGAAAAATTGAGTTAAAGAAATATGGTGGTGATTTAGGCGAATGGCTTCATTTTTGGGGATTATTTAAAAAGGTACATGAAAATCAGACCATTCTTGTTGAGGAGAAATTTCAGTATTTAATTCAATCAATGTTGCCCGGATCTAGATCAAGAGTTTTTCCCCTGTTAAATTTGGTAACGACATCCACAGTTTCCTTGGTTTCCCTGTATGACCAACTGGAATGTAAATTAAGAGCTTTAGAGTCGTTGGGAGTAGCTACAGACAAATGTTTGTCGATGCTTTTACCACTTTTTGAGTCATGTCTTCCCGAAGAATTGCTGCGTATTTAGCAGAGAAGTAATAATACAGGCAACTCTATGGTTAACTCTAAAGATAAATTGGAAAGTGTTATGAATTTTATTCGAGGTGAAGTTGAAAATGAAGAAAAAGTGTCTATGGTAATGGCTGGAATTGGTTCTGCAATGTCCAAGAAGAAGAAAACTTTAGAGAAAAAAAAATACTACTTTTCATGTTGTAATTTTCAAACTAATATTATACGAGAAAAGTAATAAATAGTTCATTTAAAAAAGCTTTCCTTATTAAATTAGTAGAAACTTTCGCTAGAACTCCAGAGAAAGAAATGCAGAAAAAGATAAAATTTGAAGGAATGTTCAGCAGTGTGAGGGTACATGAAGAAATTTTT
Organism: Neocrepidodera transversa; assembly: GCA_963243735.1. Lineage (NCBI taxonomy): Eukaryota > Metazoa > Arthropoda > Insecta > Coleoptera > Chrysomelidae > Neocrepidodera > Neocrepidodera transversa. The sequence continues at coordinate 5,533,842 of OY725340.1, forward strand.
TTAGTACAAAATACGTCAAAGTAGCCCTGGGACATCGATGAGTTAAGGCATCTTAAACTGAAGTAATTTGAAAATTAATTTTCATTCAATGTTCAGTAAAATATTGGCTGTCCGTAATAATCACGGCCGACCAAATAACTCATTTCCACACCACCGCGGAAGTAGAATTTTCGGCTCTTTTCTTTAGCTCCGTGAAGTTAGCCCCGAAAGTGTCAAATTTTTTTTATTTCAAGGTCAGCCCTGACAATATACCAAAATAGACGAAATTTGGTACTTTGATTTAGGCTTCGTTAGTTTCTCAGTACTTCAAAAAGTTTCGAAAGTGCTTGTCTATTTATTTAGATATTTTAGATTTTAACTTCAACGTCAACCCCAAAACATTTTCCTATTGACTCAATTTCAGTATCAAGTTTTAGTGCTTCGTTAGTGCTTCTTAGCGCTTCAAAAACTGTCAATCACGATTTTTTCCTTTTCGAGATATGTAACTTTTAATTTTCAAGGTCACCCCCTAAATCATATGGGATTGACTTAAATCTAAAGTCGTTTCTTGACATTTCGTTAGTGCTTTTAGTGCTTTAGATAGTTTTCTTAATGCCTTTTCCGTTTCCCGATTATTCAGTATTTTTTGTTTCTAATTATGCACCCAAATTCTTTTCAAATGTACTTAAAAGGGAAGTAGAGAAGTGCTACACAAAAAACATTTAGAAGTACGAGAAAAATCCAAAAATTGAAAAAAAATACATAATGTTTCATTAAAAATAAAAAAGTTATATATCTCGAAAAGAAAAAAATCGTGGTTGTAACTTTTTGAAGCACTAACGAAGCACTAAAAACTGATACCAAAATTGAGTCAATGAGAAAATGTTTTGGGGTTGACGTTGAAGTTATAATCTAAAATATCTAAAAAAATAGACAAGCGCTTTGGAAACTATTTAAAGCACTAAAAAGCACTAACGAAGCACTAAATGAAAGTACTAAATTTTGTCCATTTTGGTAGATTGTCAGGGCTGACCTTGAAATTAAAAAATCCTTAACATGTAGAAAACGGAAAAGCACTAACGAAAATAGTTAAAGCACTAACAAAACTGAAATTTCCGAAAAAAAATTGACACTTTGAGGGCTAACTTCATGGACCTCTTTTCTTTACGTGGTTTCCCCAGTCAAAATATTTGTTTTAAAGAAGACATAAATAATTTTGTTAGTATATACGAAAAACTTGTAGATACAAAAACTTCTGGGAATTGAGCCCTCTACAATTTTGTCATTTAGATGTACTTATTTTTAATAAAATGGTCCAAAAGTTGAAAAAACCTCACCACTCTCTTAATTTTCGACACTTTTTACTTATTATTAGCAATAAATAATTTTTTTCCAACAATATTTAATATACAAAGATGATAGAAAATTAAATTGTCTACAAATATTTGTAGTTAGAAATCCAAGATGGCGGGCAGTTCCCATATTTAATTTATGCTCAAGGATATAATTTCTTCATAAACTCTTTAGGGGACACCTAACTGGTAACCTGTAATTTTATTTCTTGAAAAAATCTATAATGATTGGACTATTTGTTAAATAAACAGTTACTTATTTATATAAATCCAATGAAAAAATTTTGAATTTCTTATTTGAGAATATTGCAACCGATTCATTAAATTTCCATAAAAAATTACTACTGTGGTCCGCTCTCCCCTATACATAAATGCATTTATACACTATAAATTTTTATGCAATAGTCAAATAACAGTTGAAAATAACAAGTTATTGACGTAAATAATATAGGGAAAACTTTTTTAATGTTATCAAATGATAATAAACAGATCTCGAGGTTAATTAAATTTGATACTGTATTATAGGATTTGCAAGACTGATAAAAAGTTAAATTTAAATGACAATTAGTAATTCTCTGATTGACATAAAATAAACCTTGATTTTTAGAATGTTAATATTTATTATTAGATTTACGATAGTTGAATTTGATGTCATATTATCTATCTTCGAATTACATATAAGGTACTATATAGGATAAATTGAAAAATAAAACAATGCAAGGAAGGGTATAAAAATGAAATAAAAGGAACAAAAGGGAAATTCAGAAAGAATATAAAAGATGCGAGATCACATTTTGGGGTAGAATTAATTAATTAAAGAAAAACGTAGCTATAACAATAAACACTAAAAAATAAATGTAGAAATATGACTACAGAAAGTACAAAATAAATTAAAATTAAAGTTAGTTATAAGGAATTTAGTTAAACAAGTGAGTATAGGTTAAAATAGTAAAAAGTCAAAAATATACAAAAGAAGATTACTGTAACATGTGATGAATTAAGTTATTAATTAAGTTAAAAAAATAATTTAAAAAAAAAGAAGAAAGTATAACGAAGTTACTTGAATTTTCGTGATAATTAAAATATATTAAATTATATAGCAACATAACGACCCCTGGGGTATTTTTTTTCTACTGACGCTGCCCAATGCAAGTGGTCTTCACACGATAAACGGAAGGTGGCGCCAGAGGCAATTCGAAACATGGACTAACTCGCCAAAAGGCCGTTTGATGACTCGAAGAGTGTTACAAAAGTATGGAAGATATTGACAACGTAAATGGGAATAAAATATGAAAAAAAAATAAACGAATTTGGAAGAAATTATTATAAAGATGGATGAAAGATGATTAGTAGCAATCAAAGGAAAATATAATCTTAAAAGTTAAAATAATTCAAAAATATTTTTTCTCAAAAAGCAAAACTGTACCTATATGAAGAATTATGAAATATATAGAAATTGAATATAATGGAAAAATATAATATTTAAGGGAAGAGTATTTGTTTATATATTTCTATTCTATTGTTAATAAAACCTTAAATAGGTTTTAAACAATTATTTCCGTTGGTCTCATAACTTAAAAATTAAATACCGAGTGTCTCACTATATTTTTTCACATTTTGAAGCGAGCTAATCAGGATATCCCGATTCGTTTTTCACTAAAGACTTAAGTGGGGTCATAAGTTTTATACCGAAAATAAAATTATAACTTCTGATTAGAAAAAGCAAAAATCTATTTATCAGTTTTTACTTTTCCGGTCCCATCAAAGGGAAAGATGAACGAGCAAAAAAAAAATTCGAGATATCGACGGAAATATCCATTTTGAGGTCCCCCAAGAAAATTGAAACCATTTCCAGAGTATGGTCTGTCTGTGTTTCTTTGTGTAATCGTCCACGATAACTGCCGAACCGTTTGACCAATCAAGCTGAAATTTCTCCTGGAATGCGACCATTAGTTTTTGGTTTAAATTGGTACAGTAGAAGGTCCTCAAGACCGACATTTATTGAAAGCAGATGTAAGATTTTTTGCCTTTTTTTAAATTTTAAGGACAAACAATACACCTTAGTGCAAAATGTTTCAGTGCAAATTTTTAGAGCATAAAATTTTCAACAATTTTTGTATTAAACTTTTTCCAGAATTTTAAACAGTTGCGTCACTAGAGGGCGCGCAAAAATATGCATGTAGGTTTTTCGCAATTTTTCCAAATTTTGAGGACAAAAAATACACTTTAGTGTAAAATGTGCCAGTGCAAATTTTTAGAGCATAAAATTTTCTACAATTTTTGTATTAAACTTTTTCCAGAATATCAAACAGTTGCGGTACTAGAGGGCGCGCAAAAAATATGTATGTAGGTTTTTCGCAATTTTTTTACATTTAAGGACAAAAAATACACTTTAGTGCAAAATGTTTCAGTACAATTTTTAGAGCATAAAATTTTCTACAATTTTTGTATAAAACATTTTACAGAATTTCAAAAAGTTGCGCCACTAGAGGACGCGCAAAAAATATGCATGTAGGTTTTTCGCAGTTTTTCTAAATTTTGGGGATAAAAAATATACTTTGGTGCAAAATATTCTACTGCAAATTTGAGAGCATAAAATTTTCTACAATTTTTTGAAATATTAATGAATCAAATGAATATCTTTGAAAAATACTTGAAAATGCGCAAAAACAGTAAAAAATTACTTTTTTGCATAATTATGCATTTTTAGGTACTTTCCTCGTCATTTTGTACGTACCTACGAACTATAATTTTTCCATTTCTGATACCAAATGAAATCTTTTGGAGTTGGCCTAACATTCTATTTTTTTTTTCATTTTTGATTTATATTTCAAATTTATATCTTACGTAAAAAAAAATGAATTGTTTTAAAAATAAATAAAATTATTATTACATTAAATCGAAGAGGTTATCCATATGTCAAATGTATTTATTTTGTGGTTAGTTTTTGATCTAAATATACAAATGTAAATATACAAATGTAAAAATTTCTTTCATTTTTCATTTTTTGAGAAAAGTTTTGAAAATTTTATCAATGTAATAAAATATAAATCTAGCCTGTGTGTTTAAAAAAAATATTTATTTTATTAAGAAAAGTCTTGACTATCTAAATCTACCCTGAGTTTAAAAAATAAATAAAAGGCAATGTGGGATTCTATTTCCGGGCCAAAAAAAAAAAAAAAAAAAAAAAAAAAAAAAAAAAAAAAAAAAAAAAAAAAAAAAAAAAAAAAAAAAAAAATCAATAATATGGAAAAAAAAAAAAAAAAAAAAAAAAAAATCAATAATATGGAAAAAACAGAAAAAATTGGAAAAACAGAAAACATTGGATAAAATTAAAAGAAAAATCAGAAAATTTTGGAAAAAAAATTTATGAACTCAAAAAAAAAACGAAAAAGAAGTTGCAAAAATTTCAAGCAAACGAAAAATATCGCAAAAAAATCATAAAAAATCGCAAAAATACCAAAATATCGCAAAAAAATCGAAAAAACTGGAAAAATTAGGAGGAATAAGAAAAAAAAATAGAACAAAAGCGAAAACATCAATAATGAGTAAAAATTGGTAATTAATTGAAAAAACCGCAGGAAGTAAGAAAAACAGAAAAATTAATAAAAGACAAAAAAATCAAAAACGAGAAAAAATAAATAACCTGAAAAAATCTAAAAAAAAAACAAGAAAAAAACAGAAAAACGAGAAAAAACTGGAAGATTCAAAAAATCGAAAAATTTTGTAAAAAAGCAAAAAAATTGCAAAAAAATGGAAAAGAAGTCGCAAAAAATACAATGAATCAAAAAATATCGCAAGAAAACACAAAAAAATCCACAAAACTGTAAAAAAAATCGAAAAATATCGCAATAAAATCCCAGAAAAACAGAGGAATGAAAAAAGTAGAAAACGAAAGAAAGAAATTAAAAAAAAAAACAGAACAATGAGAAAAAAATGAGGAAAAAATAAAAAAGAAATCAGAAAAAAGCAAAAAAATTTTTCTTGCCATTTTTTCCCATTGTTTAGATTTTTTTGTGTTTTTTTTACGATATTTTTCGATTGCTTGTGGTTTTTGTGACTTCTTTTTCGTTTTTTTTGTCTTAGCCGTTTTATATGTGGCAACATTGCCTAAAACTAAGAAAGAAGAAAAAGAATGACAGTGACATTTATTATTAAATTTTTTTTTATTGAATAGATATTTCTAATATTTCCAGAAATTTAAAAAATTAATGTTTACATTAAGTATTTATTTTTGCATTTCGAATAATTTTTAATATTTTTTTCGCGTTTCATTAAAATTAGCTAACTTATTATTTAACCGAAATAACGTATAATGACCCAACTCACGTGCCTCTAATTTAATATATCATGGCACGTTAGCGTGCCTGCAGTCATAGCGTATATTATAATAGTTAAACGAGAAGATGTATAAGGCGACTAGTTTCGGCTAAAAAGCCATCATCAGGCCTAAACTAATTTTAACATTCAATGGTCGAAAGTTTACACAATTAAAAACTTAAAAACTTACCAATAGAAGTATAACAATAAATTGAAACGTAACAACCGCTCGTTTATTTGATAAAAAAAATTTTCAATTTATTGTTTTACTTCTATTTGTAAGTTTTTAATTTTGTTAACTTTCGATCATTGAATGTCAAAATTATTTTAGGCCTGATGATGGCTTTTTCATCTTCTCGTTTAACTATTTTAATACATGTTGTGGACTTGATAAAATTTTCAAAACTTTTCAGAAAAAATCAAAAATGATAGAATTTTTTACATTTGTATATTTAGATCAAAAACTAACCAGAAAATAAATAATTATTAACACCCCAATAAATAGGAGTTTATCATTTTTGAAAAGAAGTTGCATTTAAAAATATTAACTTCTTCGAAAGATAAATTATGGACATAAATAACCTAATACGAGTGAAAAAAAAATACTATTTTATTTTTTGACGTTTCGGTATTTTACTAGACATCATTTTTAAAATTACACAAAAATAAAAATTCAAAAATACCTGTGATAGCTGCCAAAATTTGGCGTGAAAATTTTTTCATGGACTGGTCTTTCGTCTCATTGCTTTGGGAGGTCATTTTAGAAACTATCGCTTATTTTCTTGATTACGACGTATTCATATTTTGATTAAATGTTGTAACATTAAGTAATAAAAAAAATTGTAATAATATATATTCGATAACAACCCAATTGGTTAATTTTTAAGAATTTATTCAAGCGGGTTTACTTGGCAACAGAAGATAAATTATTATCGTATGTGATACCAGGTAACTAAAATAAAATAAATAAAACTATCTTGTACAAATTAACATTGTTTTTCACTATATACATAATTGTACCAAATATGAGATTTGTTTAAGGCAACAACTTTTATTTTTCAAACATAACTAAAAAAAATATCTTTAGTACCACGTGGATAATGAGAAGGTCACTAATATAGTTATCAATTTTCACAGATTCAAAATTTCATAATTAATTGATAAGGAAATCAGTTTCCTGTATGACTTTTTAAATTAAAAAAAAAACAAAATGTTTCTAATTTTTTATGTATTTTTTTAGTTAATAATAAAATTGTTTACTTTTGGTAATGAAATTCGGTTTTTTAAGAATTTTTGGACTATTTTGCCGAAAATTGATAATTAAGAGGCATGGGAAGCGCGTCATCAACTTCGAATTTCCTCCCGCTTCCTACCACTTCAGGTCACACCGAGTGGGTATCTAAAATTTTGTAGTAGGACAATCGTTTACAAAATTAAAATTTCATTGTTATTAAAATATTGTAACAATTTTAATAAATTTCGCAGTTTGTATTTTTAGCTTTATTAAAATGATCGAAATTCGACCGTAATTCATTAAAAGTTTACGTCTATACCTATTTTTTCCTATTTTTCTCTTTTTTTTTTCCTGTTTTCTAATATTTTTTATTTTTCCCTTTTTTTCCTATTCTTTTCTATTTTTTCAAATTTTTTCAATTTCTCCCCATTTTTTGCATATATTTTCCTATTTTTCTCTATTTTTTCATTGTTTTTTCCCGTTTTTTTTTCTATTTTTCCTGGATTTTTCCATTTTTCCCCAATTTCCTATGTTGTCATATATTTCCCTATTTTCCCTATTTTTTCCTGTTTTTTCTATTTTCAACCATTTTGCCTATTTTTCATTATGCTTCCCTGTTTTTCCTATTTTTGTCTATTTTTCCCTATTTTTTTACGTTGTCTTATTTTTGTCTATTTTTTTACGTTTTCCTGTTTTTTCTATTTTCCCCAGTTTTTATTTTTTACTACTTTTTTCTATTTTATACTATTTTGTCCTATTTTTTTTTCTATTTTTTACCGGTTTTCTATTTTTTCTATATTTCTCTGGTGTTTTTTCATTTTGCCTATATTTCCCCATTTTCTATATTTCTCTCAACTTTTTTAAAATTTCCTGTTTTGCCTATTTTTTTTTTAACTATTTTCTCTATTTTTCCTATTTTCCCCTGTCATTTCATTTTTTTCTACTTTTGCCTATTTTTCTCTATATTTTCTACTTTTTCCAATTATTTTCTATGTATTTCCTTATTTTCCCTATTTTTTCCTTTTTCATATTGTTACGATTTTTACTTTTTTTTTCTGGTTTTCTTATTTTTCCTATTTTATACTATTTTTTTTCTTTTTACTTTTTAATTTTCTTTTTTATGTATATTTTCCTGTTTCTTTTTTTCTTGTTTTTTTTTCTATTTTGCCTATTTCTGCCCATTTCCCCATTTTCTGTATTCCTCCACATTTTTTTTTAGTTTTCCTATTTTGTCTATTTTTTTTTTAACTATTTAACCTTTTTTATTTTTCCCTGTTATTTAATTTTTTTTCCTTTTTGTTTCTACTTCTGACCATTTTTCTCTATATTTTCTACTTTTTCCAATTATTTTTTATTTTTTTCCTTATTTTCCCTATTTTTTTCCAATATTCATATTGTTTCCTGTTTTTTTACCATTTTCCCTGGTTTTCTTTGATTTTCTTATTTTTTCTATTTTATACTATTTTTACCTTTTTTTCCTTCTTTTTTTTTACCATTTATTAATATTTTTTACTATTTTTTACTATTTCTTACTATTTTTTACTGTTTTTTACTACTTTTTACTATTTCTTACTTTTTTTACTAATTTTCTATTTTTCTATATTTCCCTGTTTCTTTTTTTCCCGATTTTTTTATATTTTGCTTAGTTTTGCCCATTTCCCCATTTTTTCTATTTTTCCCAATTTTTTTTACGTTTTCCTATTTTTCTCTATTTTGAATATGTTTTTTTAACTATTTTCTCTATTTTTTTCTATTTTTCCCTGTCATTTCATTTTTTTCTAATTTTGCCTATTTTTCTATATATTTTCTACTCTTTTAAATTATTTTCTATGTATTTCCTTATTTTCCCTATTTTTTCCCTTTTTCATATTATTTTCTATTTTTTCCTGTTTTTTTTTACCATTTTCCCTGGTCTTCTCTGGTTTTATTATTTTTCCTATTTTATACTATTTTTTCCCATTTTATTTTTACTTTTTACTATTTTTTACTAATTTCCTGAGAATTAAATACAGTCTAGATTAATGACAACCGCAGCTTCCTATCTTTAATATTAAGGGAGTCCACCATTTCAGGTAAGATAACATGATATTGGCACCTCTTAAACATTTTATTAAGCAAAATTTTCCAGAAAAAAATAAACGCAGTTTCGGTACAACTTCAGAGTTAACAAAAAACCTAATTATCAAATTTATTTGTTTACCATATATGGTTCTTACATAATCTTATAAAGAATAAAACATATGCATGATAAACTTGAACTTGTTAGCTAAATGATAACCTGATAATAATGAAATATACGCACATGTGTTTATTTAAAATTTATCACAAATCACAAATTTTTTTTTTATTAGGATATTTTTAAATAACGCAATGTAAATGCCTTTTTTTAATTATTAGAAAAAATATTAAATTACATTCCAGTGTAATTTAACATTGGTTTTGCGTTTTGTATAATAATGTAGTTTATTATTCAAAATATATAGTTGAAGTGGGGACATCTTTTTACAGAATATCAAACTATAGTTACCACTGATCGCCATTTTTAGTCCAGTTATAATGTACGACTTGTTGCATAAGTAGTAGGTAATATAGGACAAAAAAATTGTCCCGGATGCGGATAGTGGATTATATAATAAAAAATGGGTTTTGTCGCCCCAAAACTTTCCTCTTCGAGAATCCACAAATACTTTTTCAGGTATTTAATGTTAAAGTTTAAAATTTTGACATTTTTTTATTTTTGACAGGTGACAGTTGGAGAAATAATTTTGACTGTTCTGAATAGAGGTTTTCAAAGGCTTTTAAATGACATATTGCATATCCAATTCCGTGACATATTGCATCTGTTATTTTTTGATAGTGACACTCATGTTTGACAGATGTCATACAAAAATTAATGTGTTCTTCTGACGGGTAACCCAAACCTACATACCAAATTTCAGCTTAATCGGATTAATACTTTCTCAGATATTTAATGCTAAAGTTTCAAATTTTGACATTTTTTTATTTTTGACAGGTGACAGTTGGAGAAATAATTTTAACTGTTCTGAATAGAGTTTTTTAAGGGCTTTCAAATGACATATTGGATGTAAAATTCCATGAGATATTGCATCTGTCATTTTTTAATAGTGACACTTCCGTTTGATAGATGTCGTACAAAAACTATGGGTTCTTCCGACGGATAACCCAAACTCCTATACCAAATTTCAGCTCAAACGGATTAAACGTGTGGCCTCTATCGTGGAAGAATACACATACACACAGACAGACAGACAGACTTCTATCTGGAAATGGTCTTAATCGTCTCAGGGGACACGAAAATGGATATTTCCATTTTTATCTCGATTTTTTTTTAGGTCGTTCACAATACTTTCCCTTCTAGGAGGGGGGTCGGGAAGTAAAAGAGGGAGAGGGAGAAAATTGGAAATAAAAAGTTGGGACAAATATTTACATATAAAAAATTTTGGAAAAATTTAAATCTAAAAAAGTAGGGGGAAAAAAGCTGCGGCGAAAAGTGGAAAGAAAAGTAGAGGAAAAATTGGTAAAGAAAAAGTTTCAAATTTTAAATTATAAAAAATTAGTGAAAAAGTTTTTGACACAAAGAAATAGGAAATTATTAAAAAAATGTCGGAGAAAAAGTGGAAAAAAGTAAGGGAAAGGGTGGAATTAAAAATTACGGAAAAGTGGAAGAAAGTAGGAGAAAAATGAAAAAAATAGGGAAAGAAGTGGAAAAAAGTTTAAAGGAGAAAAAGTCTAATAAAGAAATAAGTAAAAAATGTATGAGAAGTGGAAAAAAGTAGGGAAAAGGATAGAATAAAAAAGTAGATGAAAAGTGAAAAAAATAGGGGAAGAAATGGAAAAAATGTGTGAGAAAAAGTCTAAACAAGTAAAGGAAAAAGCATGGAAAATAGGAGGGGAAAGGATGGAACAAAAAAGCATGGAAAAAAGTAGGCGAAAGTGACAAAAAATAGGGAAAGTGGAAAAAGTTTTAAGGAGAAAAAGTGGAACACAAAGAAATTATTAAAAAAGTTAGGGATAGAGGGTGGGGGAATAATGGGAAAAAGTTGGAAACATACAAACAGAAAAAAAAATGAATTGGGAAAAAAGGAAAAAAGTTTGAAACTAAAAATTATTAAAAAATGTAGGGGTAAATAAAAGTGTAAAAAATTTCTAAAACAAAAAATGGGGGAAAAATTGGAAAAAAATATAAAACATTAAAAAATAGATAAAAAAGTAGATAAAAAAAGAATGGTGGAAAAATTGCGGAAAAAAATTGAAATAAAAAAAATAGGAGAAAAAATCAGTCGGGGAAAAAGTGGAAAAAAAGTTTGAAATAAAAAAAAATTAGTGAAAAAGTAGGGAAAAGTGAAAAAAAATGGGGAAAGAAGTGGAAAAAAGTTTAAAGGGGAAAAAGTGGAACAAAAACGTTTGTCACAAAGAAATTAGGAAAGAATGTAGGTAAAAAAGTGGAAAAAGTAGTTTAACGAGTGGTATAAAAAAATAGGTTAAAAAGTGAAAAAAATAGGGGAAAGTGAAAAACAATAGGGAACGAAGTGGAGAAAAATTTTAAGGGGAAAGTGATAGTTATATTTTCTTTTTTTTTAAATACACAGGTTAGATTTAGATAGTCAAGACTTCTTTTAATAAAATAAATATAAATTGTGTTATATTTTCTTCTTTTTAAACACAGGTTAGATTTAGATAGTCAAAGACTTCTTTTAATAAAATACACAGGTTAGATTTAGATAGTTAGTAGATTTTGGTAGTTTATTATCGAAATGTTGCTAGAATACGGTTTATTAAAAACAGTAACACTGCAGGAAACATCAAATATTACTAGATATGTCAAATCAGAAAAAATAGTAAATCTAATTGATAAAACTAAAACAACAACAAAATTTAAAATGATGTATTATATAATTTATTGAATTTTTTTAAGATTAAAAATAAATAAATGGTATAAATCACTAACATATAGTAAATGTCATAAACTTGGCAACATTATCTAATCATATGATACAAGATCATTACTACGAGGTGACCTTAATTCAAAAACCGCGATGATCGTAAATTCACAACAGGTAGAATATTAAATATAATTCTTACCTGCTAGAGCTGCTCTGAGTTGTGCTAATCTACCATCACGTTTACTCATCACAACGTTAAATATTTCTTATTTATCACAAAGTGATACCAAATTAGTTATAGCCACACGAGGTACTTTTTCAGGTATTTTTATGATGGTAATAAACTAACCCGCTTTCGTCAATCGATTGATTGACTTATCGATATTGAACTATCGCTAATCTTAATCTCGTTTAAAAAAAATGAAGAGTCTCGGAATCGGATTCGCTAATAGTCCTAACGGTAAAACACAACTAATTTTAAATATTGTCCAAATAAATATAAACTAATTATTTAAATAAAATTGCCAACCGTCAATAAAACTATACCGATTTGCGGCAGTAAACAAGCAGTTTTACTTGCCTCTAATATTTATCAAGATTATCAGACATTAATCATAGAAATCGTTTGTCGCTGTCACTGCTTTGACAGTTAAACATTTGTTGTTAACTATTATCACTAATTATTTATAGAAAATAATAGATTTTTACGGTTGGCGATAAAATGTTGTATGCATCACAGCAAAGTGTCTTTATCGAACTCATATGGTATTCGCCTCGCTCGCTCATAATTTCAGACTCGTTCGATAAAGAATCACTTTAATCACTTGGTACATAAATAACTATTATCGACTCATCACATTTTGATTTGTAATTAATATTCCCATTGTCTAACACTTATTAATTCATATCGGAAATCAATAGACAAATTTAAGCAGATCCGTAGAAAAACAATCAGTTAAGGGGTTCCAAAAACACTCTGTATATCAGCAGGAGAAATATTTTAGGTTAAATTTGGTCAAGGATCCTTCTTTTAAAATCTGGGCAATTAATAATGAGCATATTTATAGTTAATTTTAATTATTGTAAATTAGGTATTTATGGAAAAAATAAATTAGTATTAATCCCAACAAGAAGGACACAAAACACTGGCTAGGGAAGGACTTCAGATGGCCCTAAACGCAGTTACACTCTGGACAGAGCATGAGGGTTTGAAAATCAGCCCCTCCAAGTCCAATATAATAGCATTCACCAACAGAAGGAATTTAGAGGGCCTTAGCCCACTATGGCTTCGTGAGAAGTAAATCTAAAGGGAGGGGTAAAATATCTTGGGGTAATGCTAGACCCGAAACTTACCTGGAACCTTCAGATTCAAAAAATACATACGAAAGCGGTTGCTACTCTAATGATAGCTAGACCCACGTATGGAAAAACATGGGGGCTCAATCCAAAAATGGTATATTGTTTGTACAATATGGTAGTGCTGCCCATGGTAACATATGCATCTCTGGTCTGGTGGCCAAAGATAAAACAACGGACCGCTGTCTCCAAATTGGGCAAGATTCAAAGACTTGCCTGCTTGGGAATAGCGGGGAACATAAAAACAACACCCACAGCTGCTTTGGAAACTCTTTTTGACCTCCCACCATTACAAGACGTTATAATGGGGGAGGCTAGAATGGGTCTACGACTGCTAGAGGACTCACCATTCTCTGAAGGAAATCATAGACTGGGACACATTAAGCTAGATCATGTGGGAGGCAACATGCTTGGCATGAGGTCAGACTACATGACTGCTAAATACAGCTTCAACAAAGATCTGAGAATAATAATTAAGAATCGGAATGAGTTGAATACAAGCGCAGATTTCAGGATAAACCCTAACGGAATTACCTGGTACACAGACGGGTCAAAAACCGAAGGGGGAACTGGAGCTGGTATATACTGTGAACAGAATAAGTACCAAGAGAGCTTCTCTCTTGGAAAATATACCTCTGTATTCCAGGCAGAGGTCTATGCAATACTCGAATGTGCGAGACATAGTATTATGAGAGCCCACGAGGGTAAAAGAATCATAATCTACTCAGACAGTCAAGTAGCCCTTAAGGCCATAACAAGCCCAAAGGTGACATCTAGACTAGTATGGGAATGTGGCGAAGAACTTAGGGAACTGGCGATCCACAATAAAGTAACTTTATCGTGGGTACCAGGTCACAAAGGTATCGCTGGAAACGAAAAGGCTGACGCAAGAAGCGGGTCGTCCACCCCATTAATTGGTCCAGAACTAGCAATGGGAGTACCAAAACGTACGTTTAGGAACCATATAAAAGACTGGATCAAGCGAAAACACAAATTATACTGGGACAATGTACCCGGACTTCTACACGGGAAAAAATTTATAAAAGAAGATACAAAGAACGTAATTGAAGAACTGCTTTCAATGAGTAGGAATCAACTACGAATTACCACAGGGCTCCTCACGGGACACCTTCCTACCAGAGAGCATCTAAACAAAATGGGGCTATATAACAGCGACCTTAAATGCAGACAATGCAATAAAGGGACCGAGAATTCACTCCACATACTATGCAACTGTGAGGCGCTGGATCACAGAAGGCAAAGAATTTATGGAACACCAAAAATGGATCCAGAAGACTACTACAAACAGCCATTAAAGAACCTGTACAAACTAGTACAGGGAACAAGGTTGATGGACTGGGTGCAGTAGACAAAAGACGGGAGATAACGCAATAAGCCCACGAAGCTGCAGTGAACCCGGTTGCAAAGAACGGTCCCGGACAAAAAAAAAATGCCATTAATTTTTTTTTCCAATAATAATAATTACTTTTTGTTAATAATACAATTATAATTATTTTGATGTGATATATATATTTTAAATGTATGTTAAAAGTAATAATATTAAGACAAAATATACAAATAAAATATCATTATATAAAAAATTATACGTACAAATTTAAATTTACTAAATAGTTTTTGAATGCAAGTTTATGTTACGTTTTTTTGTGCCACCCTGTATTTTCATTATTCCTCTACTCCGTATATTTTATAGTTTTATATTCGCTTGATGTTCCCTTTCATATTTCCTCGCGTCATGTCCCCCTCTTCTCTTTGAATTCTTATAAAATGCCTACCCATGCTAATTACCTACTTTTCTTTATCTATTGAGTATAAGCAATAGACTTTGTATATCTTTATATCGCCAGTCTTTTCTACTGAAGATTTCTTTCTTGTCTCCCCTTTACTTATAGGGGTTTTTATTTGGTGGTTTATATTGCTGATTCCACTTCAATCAGTTGTTATTACCTGGACAGTGGTCAAGTGCCGTGTCCAAGAAGTTTTTTCGTTTTCTGGATAAGCTAAGAACAGGACAACTTAGAAGAGGACAAAACCAAGACCCTCTACTTTAAAGAAGCTAAGTTTTTTTATTGAAGAAAAAAATAAAATCTCTGATATCGTAAACAATAAATAAATAAATATAACGTTTCATTTGAGTTTAATTTCTTTAATCCAAAAAAAAAAAATCGGCTGTGTCACCCCAGAACTTTCCCGGCTCGACCATAGAGAATAGGATTATTTTAATTACAAAATACTGAGCATTAGATTAATTTGTGGAACACATTAAAAATAGCGAGCCGATGGTGATTGATATTTCAATATTGAAAATGACATAATCTGCGCATGCGCATGCTACAATTATGATCTCCTAAAATCATGTGTGAAAAGTATTGGGAATTCGGGATAAATTTTCATAAAATAGTTGTAGAGTATTTTATGCTTTACAACTTTGCACTGAAACATTTTGCACTAAAGAGCATAATTTAACTTCAATTTTAAAAAAATGGAAAATCCTAAATGTGTATTTTTCTCGCCATCTAGCGGCGAAACTATGAAGAATTCGATAAAAAGCTAAAGACAAAAGTTAAAGAAAATTTGATGCTTTACAACTATGCACCAGAAAATTTAGTTTGTCCTCACATGCACATTTTTTACGAGCCCTCTGGTGGCGCAACTATTGGAAATTCTGGAAAAAGCTTGAGACAAAAGTTATAGGGAATTTTATGCTCCAAAACTTTGTACTGCAAAATTTTGCACTAAAGTGTATTGTTTATCCTCAAAATCAAGAAAAACCAGAGAAAACATACATGCACATTTTTACGCGCCCTATAGTGGCGCAACTATTGGAAATTCCGGAAAAAGCAGAGGCAAAAAGATATAGCGAATTTTATGCTCTAAAACTTTGTATTACAAAAATTTGCACCAAAGTGTATTATTTGTCCTCAAAATCAAGAAAAACTAGAGAAAACATACATGCACATTTTTTACGCGCCCTCTAGTGGCGCAACTATTGGAAATTCTGGAAAAAGCTTGAGACAAAGTATGTAGGGAATTGTATGATCTAAAACTTTGTTCTACAACATTTTGCACTAAAGTTTATTTTTTGTCCCCAAAATCAAGAAAAACTAGAGAAAACCTACATGCACATTTTTTACGCGCCCTCTAGTGGCGCAACTATTGGAAATTCTGGAAAAAGTTTAAAACAAAAGTTATAAGGAATTTTATGCTCTAAAATTTTGTACTACGATATTTTGCACTAAAGTGTATTGTTTGTCCTTAAAATTTAAAAAAAGTAAAAAATTGTTACATATGTATTTAATCAAAGTCGGTCTTGAGGACCTTCTACTGTACCGATTTAAACCAAAAACTAACGGTCGTATTCCAGGCACACACCGAACCTGCATACCAAATTTTAGCTTGATTGGTCAAACGGTTCGGCAGTTATCGTCTAAGATTACACACAGACACACAGACACACAGACAGACCATACGCTGGAAATGGTCTCAATCTTCTTGGGGGACCTCAAAATAGATATTTCCATCGATATCTCAATTTTTTTTTTGCTCGTTCACTATACTTTCCCTTTGATGGGTCCGGGAAAGTAAAAGAAAGGACGGATTTTGAAATATATCATAGTTTTTTTGTCAATTGTTTCTAATCAAAAAAATCAACTGACTGGCGTCCAAAATTTTTTTCATTTAATATTTTCCTTCTGATATATTTCAAATTCTATTCATAATAAAATTTTGAGCTTAATCAACTTAAACTATCGTTTCATTTAACTATTTTGAAAATTATAAAAGCTTGTTTATGCCAATAAATGCAATAATTATGCTTCTTTCAACGAAATATTTAAATAAAACTTTTAAGACTTTATCTGTTTTTCTTTCTAAATATTAACTGTTTTGAAAAAAAATGTTGGCCTAAAGACAGATTCCCACTAGGCGGAAAACCTGCAGGCGAATTTTCTGTATTCAATTCTATTGGTCGATTTCAAAAATTAATTCGAAATCGACCAATAGAATTGGATACAGAAAATCCGCAAGCAGATTTTCCGCCTAGTGGAAATCCGTCTTTATTCTTAAATATCTTTACCAAAACGTTATAAAATAATTGAAAGTATATTTGAAATTTTGATCACTAATTTATGTAAATAAAGATTTATATATCGTAACAACCGCTTTGACTAAAAACAAGGACGTTCACATAATTCGAAAAGAGAAGGAGACATTGACGAGGTATCAATATCGGAATCTCCAAAGATGATTATTATTATCAGTTACATAACGCATACCACAAAATAAAAAGTTAGTATGTACATATGATAATTTTTTTGGTTTGTTTAATTGATAACGGATAAAATAATAATTAATGCAAATGTGTAGGGATTACTATAAGTGTGCAATTGTTCGTTTTTGTGAATCTATAAAAATGAATATGTGTAGTACACCTAAGACAAAAAATAAACATTCAAAATAAAACAATGCAAGGAATATGGCTATTTACTCATAAAGCTCTCTTTGCACAAAAACGGTTTGTGTTATGAAAAATGGGGTTTTCGATTTTGATTCGATCTTATCGAAAATCGATCTTTTATGACTCGATATTCGATTTTTTTGAATTGAGATCGATCCAAGAATCAGAGAAAGTAGTTGAGATCGAAGATCGATTCTTTTGTGTAGGTATTTCTAAACTTGAGTAAAAGCTGGTTATGGTTGTTGATTCAATAATTAACTTTGAAGCTACCTACGGAATATTAAACAAAATTTGTTTGTTTTAATAAAAAATAAATTCTGGTTTCACATTTTTTGGCTAGTTTTATTTCAGATTATAAATTGAATCGATTTTCATGAGATCGATTTTTTATTCATCCCATTTTTCGAGGATCGATCTTTGACTCAACGATACGAATCGATCTTAAAAATCGATCTTTTTGACAAAAATCGGAAACCCTAGTGCAAAAAAAGACTGAACACGCTACCATAAAATTCCCTACCACTTTTGTCTAAAACTTTTTCCAGAATTTCCAATAGTTGCGCCACTAGAAGGCGCGTAAAAAATGTGCATGTATGTTTTCTCTAGTTTTTCTTGGTTTTGAGGACAAACAATAAAGTTTAGTGCAAAATTCGGTGGTACAAAGTTTTAGAGCATAAAATTCCCTACAACTTTTGTCTCAAACTTTTTCTAGAATTTCCAATAGTTGCGCCACTAGAGGGCGCGTAAAAAATGTGCATGTAATTTTCTCTAGTTTTTCTTGATTTTGAAGACAAACAATACACTTTAGTGCAAAATGTTGCAGTACAATGTTTTAGATCATAAAATTCCCTACCACTTTTGTCTCAAACTTTTTCCAGAATTTCCGATAGTTGCGCCACTAGAGGGCGCGTAAAAAATGTGCATGTAAGTTTTCTCTAGTTTTTCTTGATTTTGAAGACAACAAATACACTTTAGTGCAAAATGTTGTAGTACAAAGTTTTAGATCATGAAATTCCCTACAACTTTTGTCTCAAACTTTTTCCACAATTTCCAATAGTTGCGCCACTAGAGGGCGCGTAAAAAAATGTGTATGTAAGTTTTCTCTAGTTTTTCTTGATTTCGATGACAAACATTACATTTTAGTGCATAATGTTGTAGTATAACGTTTTAGAGCATAACATTCCGTACAACTTTTGTCTAAAACTTTTTCTAGAATTTCCAATAGTTGCGACACTAGAGGGCTCGTAAAAAAAGTGTATGTAGGTTTTCTCTAATTTTTTCTTGATTTTGAGGACAAACAATGCATTTTAGTGCAAAATTTTCTTGTGCAAAGTTTTAAAGCATAAAATTCCCTACAACTATTGTATGAAAATTTTTCCGGAATTCCTAATAGTTTTCACACATTATTTTAGGAGATCATAATTGTATCAGTGTGATATACAACGTGCGCATGCGCAGCTTATGTCATTATCAACATTGAAATATTAATTCACCATCAGCTCGCTATTTTTAATGTGTTCTATAAATTAATGTAATGCTTAGTATTTTGTAATTAAAATAATAATAATAAATAACCTATTCTCTACGGTCGAGCCGGGAAAGTTCTGGGGTTACACAGCCGATTTTTTTATGTTAATATGGAAAAATAAATACTTTTTTTCCAATACTAAAAGAAGTTGAGTTAAATCCATTTTATGATAAAAATAATGTGCAGTTTATTATTTCCAAATAATTACTTGTAATATAATAACCGTATCTTTTAAATTAAATAATATTATAATAAAATTTGTATTATAATTTTCCTCTGTATATCGTTTTGTTAGTTAAATCGTTTATTAGATTGTGTTATGTTGTATAAACAAATTTATTTAACACTTGATAAAGAACAATTATTGATTGATTCATTGGAACTGATTCAAGTGATCTAATTGCGTTACGTCACTTTTTAAATTGTTATGCGGGCAATTTATGAATAAAAGACTTGAATTAAAAGTAAAAAAAAAATCCAAGTTAATTTTAGAAAAAATGCTGTAAAAATATACAGGGGATGTATAATAGCGTACATTATTAAAAATGTTATACAGAACACAAATTAAACCAACCATTAGAGGACAAATTTATGATTTAAGATAAATGATTTTCCCTTGTGGATAAAAACAGTAAAAAAAAGGCGAAAATGGAGGAAAAAATGGGAAAAAAATTTGAAACGAAGAAAATCGTAAAAAGTAGGGAAAATGGCTTGGGAAAAAAGTGGAAATGAAGTTTGAGAGATAAAGAAATCAGAAAATAATGGGGGAAAAATTGAGGGGAAAAAAGCTGGAATTATTAAGTCCCCCACCAACCAATCAAACCAACCAATAGAGAAGAAATTTACGACTTGAGATAATGGATTTGCCCTTATGTATGAAAATAGTAAAAAAGTAAGGGAAAATGTGAAAAAAAATACAAAAAAAAGTGTGAAATGAAGAAAACAGTAAAAAAGTAGAAAGTGAAAGAAAAGTTTTAAATGAAGTTTGTAAGAGAAAGGAATCAGAAAAATAATAGGGGAAAATTGAGGAAAAAATAAAAGTTATAATTATTACGTCCCCCACCAACCAATCAAACTAACCAATAGAGGGCAAATTTATGATTTTGTTTCCAAAAAAAAAATTATTTATCTGATAAACAACGCATTTGTTTAAAACAATTTTTTAAACAATAGAAAATAAAAATTTAAAAAATCATTTTCATGTGACTTCTGATCATAGAAAAACGAATCAATAGTAAAATCAAATTTGTTATTTAACTAATGTCGCACTTACAATGTTTATGTTCAACTAAGAAAAAATGGTTAATTAACTAATGCATAATTAATAGCGATAAAAATTTTTTGGCCGTGGATTATTGTTGATAAATCTATCTAGTAGATACCTGAATTTTTTCAATTTTAATTTTTATATTTAATAAGTTTAAATAATTTTTATTCATTAAAGGTCCAAAGTGGGCAGCGCTTACGCAAGCCGGAGACCCCGTTTTCGGCCGTATTTTTAACACTCTTTGAAAATTATAAATATTCGTCCTACAGTTCCGTAGGTATAGTTTTTTTTTTTGGTAAATTTCCTCCTCTTTTTGAATCTTTTTTCAAATTTAAAAAATATCAAAGAGTTTTTAAGATATTTGCAAAAAAAAACAAACCACATTTTTTTTCGTTTAATTGTTTATAACTTTTGCACTTTTTGCAAGCGGCTCTTGAATTTTTTCAAAAATCATCTATACGCTATTCCAAATCGAATAAGGCCTAGTTTATATTTTTCGGAGGCCGAGAAAAAAGTTTTATACTGCCCAAAAAGTGATCTAAACATTGTTTAATAACCATTATAGGATTTAAAGTGGATCATGAAACACACTGTATTTTTTCTTAGCTGCCTTTGATATTTAAAAATTATTACTTATTTGTCCGTGTAATTTAGAAACGCCAGTATAGGATATATTTTATAACCCTCATCTGAACTGTCGGTATGATAAATATTTTTTACACCGCGGGGAGTGAAACTAGTAATTTAGTCCCATATTTGCGGGACTAAAGTGCCACTTTTACTCCCATTGGACTGAATTTTTTTTTATCTCAAGGGACTAAAATTTTTTAGTCCCGCAAATTAAAAATAATTGAAACCAGCTACATTGTTTATTCTAATTTAATTCAGAACTGTCAAATACTTCCACAAAGGAGTATGGGAAACAATTTTTGGTAGTACAGTCTTCAATTTTTTTTTATCCAACACCATTTTACGAGATCGTCGTAAGCTTTATTATATATTTTTTACGATTTTATTCTAAAATATCTTAAATGAGACAAGTCGCAATCTTCTGCTTCTACTTTTTCGAATTAAATTTTCTCTCTTCTTCAAAAACTTCCCCTTGTTTCTTTCAAATTTTGTCACTTTTTTACTGAACTTCCTCCGTTCTCTATCATTATTGTCACTTTTTTGATTTAAATTTTCCCTCCAAAATTTCCTCTCGTTTTTCATAGGTTTTTTCCCTTTTTTGTCTCAAATTTTGTCACTTTTGTCCTGAAATTTTCTCTCTCGAACATTACCATTTTTTTTATAAAATTACCTCTTTTTTCTTATTTTTGTCGAATTTCCCTTCTTTTCGCTTAAAAATTCTTACTTTATTTCAGAAATACACGTTTTTTAAAATCACCAATTTTTTCTAAAATTACCCCTTTTTTCTCATTTTTGTCATTTTTTGGTCTTACATTTTCCTTCTTCCTTCAAAATTTCCCTTTGTTTCTCTCAACTTTTATCACTTTTTTGCCTCAAATTTTCTTTCTTTTTTCCCTAAAAGTACTATTTTTCTCTCATTAAAAGTACTCCTTTTTTTTCATTTTTGTCGAATTTCCCTTCATTTCTCTCAAATTTTGTTACTTTTTTGAGTAAATTACACGTTTTCTAAAAAATTACCTCCATTTTCGAAAATTACCCTTTTTTCTCATTTTGTTCACATTTTTGCCTCAAAATTTCCCTCTTCCTCCAAAATTTACTCTTGTTTCTCTCATCTTTTTCAATATTTAATCTGAAATTTCCTCTTTTTCCCTAAAATTACCTCTTTTCCCGCATTAAAAATACCCCTTTTTTAAAATTAAACCATTCTTCTTCATTTTTGTCAAATTTCCCTTCTTTTGTCTCAAATTTTATCACTTTTTTCTGAAATTACCCCTTTTTTAGATAACCACTTTTTACTTATTTTCGTCTCAAATTTCCTCTCTTTCTTCAAAATTTCCCCTCGTTTCTCTCCAATTTTGTGTTCCCCTCAAGAGTATACTTTATATGTCAAATTATAAGTTTTTTAAATTGTGCAAAAACATATTTTAACCGACTAAAATTCTTTAAAAGAAGTTTTAGAACAAAGTTATAATTAAAAAAAATTTGTATTTAAAAAAAATGTATTTAAATAATTATTTGAATATTAAGGGGCCTTGGGTCCACGGTGTAAAAAATAGCGTATATACCACAGGACTAAAGTGTCTTTTAATCCCTTGGTATATAATATACTATTATAAATAGATTTAGGTTATCTAATGATGCAGTTCAAAATATTTTTTAATCAGATTGCACATTTAATTAAAAGTTCTAGTGAGTTATAAAAGTAAGATACAAAAATTAGGGAGATACTGCTTATTTTAGAAATTTTCCATTGGATGTATAGGGTGAAATCCAAATACGTTTTATCTTTGAGAAAGTTTGTACTTTTTTATAGGAATTTCTGGTAACACGCTTTTCTGTTTCAAATTTTAGTTAATGTAATAAAAAACCAATAAGGTTTTTCATTCTAGCAGAATTTCCGTCATAAGTAGATGGAAATTGCAAAATCTCTTTAAAAATAATTATAACATTAAGAGTTGTTTTTTAAAATCAGCATAAATACGGTTTAATACTGGTCGCAGTCTAGTTCTTTTTTTTAAATAACTTAAAAAATAGTGACTGGTTTGCATTTGAAGAAGTCCAAGGTTTTTTTTTCAATACATATTTCCTTCAAACTGCCTGTACTTTTCCGGTTGAAATTACATCCGCCAATTTTTATATTATTCCAGATTGTTTGACACATCAGTATATTTAAAAATATTAAAGGTGTTCTGTTTTCCTCTTCTAGCTATTTTATTTTAAAATCACTTTTTCGATTTTTAATAATCATTTAGTTTCACTGAATTTAATAGAATTTTTTTAATTAGTTCCATATATATTCCTTCTAATATTTTATTTGCAGATTCTTCGACTATTTTCTTTACTTCACTCATTATCAAGTTTTGTATTTACAAATATTTTTAGTGTGTGTCCGCAATTTAATCTATAAACTAAACGTGAAATTTTTTGAATTCTTTAAATATTTGTTTGTATTGAAGGTTGGAGATAGTAATAAATTATATTAATATTATAATATTAATGTTGTAATAACCTGTTTTTTCTCTCTCTACTTAGTTTTTGGTACCATTTTTTCGTTGAGTTTTACTATGGTTTTGAGGAGCGAATTTCAATACGACACCTCACAATCACTATCAGTAATCGTTTGTGTAAAACTTAACTAAAAGTCATTTTACGAAAAGTTTTAGGGGTCTAAAGTTTTAAAATATATGATTTTTTTTCTTATTTAATAAAATTCAATATAAAGATTTCAGATTTAAAGTAAGCATAAACAAATTGACAATATATCTAAAAAAATGTAAATCTGCCACACTAAATGCCTATATGCCTAGAAAAATTGAAAAAGGCTATAAAACTGTGTAGAAAAGTGAGTGAAAAATTAACAATGCCTAGAAAAATACTAAAATAACAGATGCCTCAATGCTTACAAAAATGGCAAAATTCCCAAAATAATTCCCTACTGTCTGGTAACATGACACATGTTTTGATTTCTCTATTGACAGTAACGTTAAGCGTACTTTAAAAAATTGAATTAGGGTAAGTCGGGGATAGATGGACCACATTTTACTTTCCCCACCCACCTCCTAGAACGGAAAGTATTGTGAACGAGCTCGAGATAAAAACGGAAATATTTTCGGGTACCCTGAGACGATGGAAGTCTGTCTGCCTGTCTGTGTGTATGTGTGTGTATTCTTACACGATAGAGGCTACACGTTTAATCCGATTGAGCTGAAATTTGGTATAGAAGTTTGGGTTACCCGTCGGAAGAACCCGTTAGTTTTTGTACGAGCTCTGTCAAACGGAAGTATTACTATTAAAAAATAACAGATGCAATATGTCACGGAATTGGACATGCAATATGTGATTTGAAAGCCCTTGTAAAACTCTATTCAGAACATTCAAAATTATTTATCCAACTGTCACCTGTCAAAAATAAAAAAATGTCAAAATTTGAAATTTCAGCATTAAATATCTGAAAAAATATTAATCCGATTGGGCTGAAATCTGGTATATGGGTTTGGGTTACCAGTCGGAAGAACTTATTGGATTTTGTATGACATGTGTCAAACGGAACTGTCCCTATCAAAAATCGACAGATGCAATATGTCACGGAATTTGACTTGCAACATGTCATTTGAAGGCCCTTGAAAAACTCTGTACTGAACAGTCAAAATTATTTCTCCAACTGTCACCTGTCAAAAATAAAAAAATGTCAAAAGTTGAAAAATAGTATTCGTGGACACTCGTCTGGAATGTTTTGAGGCGACACTGTGTGAATCAGAGTGAATAGATTTAGTAGATTTGTGAACTTGTAGTAATAGAAGTTTGGTTCAAAAAATCACACATAAGCTATCGCGTGGTAATATTTCGAAGGACCACCCTATAATTATTACACGTTTAGGGGACGTGGGACAATAAAACATATCGTCCTGCTTTCTGATAAGATTTAATCAGCAAGCTTTAAACGTTAAAGGTTAACACATAAATTTACAATAATTAAACAATGTTTATCTAATAGTAAACAACAACAATAGAAGTTCAGCTAATAGTAAACAACAACAATTAAATAGAAATTCATCTACTAGTAAACAACAATTAAATTCTACCAGTAAACGACAACAATTAAATAGGTAATGTTTGATACAGTACATTTAAATGAAAGTAAGAACAAGACATAAATAGTTCCGAATATAGTACAATACATTTTACAACAGCGCATATAAAAAAGATATAATTACAGAAAAAGGGTTTCCATAAGAGGAGCTCTCCCTTGGTATATCCTGGACCGTGTCCTAAGGAATTCTAAATTGGTCTGTTAGTTTTGGCAACACCGCTCTCATGTACGATGATCCATATGATTGATTAATTATAAAATAGACCCGTGTTCTTTGCATATTTGTAATAAAATTTAAAAGATCTGTTACCTTAAAGTCCACTCTTTAGACATTATAGTTTAGGTTTAAAACCTTACACAGGTAGATAACGAAGCACTATATTAATTTACATGTTAACTGCTCGACGGTTGAAGTGGAAGAGAGGGTTGTCACGGTGCTCACCTTGGCGGGAGCCGTTGTTAAGAAAAAAGGGAACTAAACAGTGGCGTAGCAGTTTCAAAAGTTAAAGTGATTTTAACAGACACAACCGATTTTTTTTAATAACATTAGGGCAATAGCACGTTTTACTTTTCGTGACAATGTCATATTTACTGTTTGATTTCAATGGGACCACTAAAATTAAAAGTACTGCACCAGTGGAATGTAGAAGCTACACAAATCGCTGCTGCAGCAATTGACGTACCCGGATTCCGGTCATCCAGCATGCAGCGCCGTACTTAGTGGAATGTTCACTTTACCCTAACGGAAGGTGTTGTGCCTGGAGCAAAATTGAAATTTGTAAAAGTTCAAGACCGTTTTGTCCGGGACTTGAAACGATGGCATGCATGCCGTGGTTTACATGTTTCAAGTAACAAAAAGGTTCTCGTAGAACAGTTAGTCTAATGGTGTATTCGAGATGATGCTCTTTTCACTCCGAGTTAACTCCATTTGCTGTTTCATGTTCGATTTGAAGATCAGTGTAAGCCGCGGTAGTATTCGAGTTGGACTAGGGTGAACAATAAGAGCAATCTCTTTTACTCCGGACTATCGGATAGAGGAATTGGAGCTTTCTATAATCGTTAAAATCCTAACCTTAAAATAAATTAATTTTGGTATGGTGTGTAGTAAACTACGGGTCGGAGTAAGTCATAAGCTATACCTTTATAGTTATGGATATGGAAGAAGGCAAGTGTGGAATTTGTGGTCTTGAAGGACCGTTAGAAAATATTCAAAATCATTTTATTGCATGAGACAAGTGCGGAAGATGACTTGGAAACAAGTACATTATCCGAAATCGGAAATAACGGTAAAATAAAATTTAAATATAAATTGTAAATAAACTGATAATTTTTAATTATTTTTTTTAAGATGATGAGCAAAGCAGCGTAGCTTGTTGGCCAAAAAGCGATATTTTGCTATTAATTAGATGTTTTGAAGAAAGGCAAGAGGAGTTCAATAAAGGAATAAAAAAAATGTATAGGCATAAATTACTTCCCATATGATAGAAGTAAAAAATCGTAAATACACTTCTGAATAAGTGCAGACTAAGTGGAAAGGCCTAAAAAGAACGTATAAAAAAATTAAAGATTCTATAATAGAACGGGAGCAAGCACTGCAAGGTGGGAGTTTTATGAGGCTATGGATGCAGTCATGGGAAGGAAGCCGGAAGTGACTCCGGTTGCAGTATGTAGTACCCAAGATGGCTTAAAAATATCAAATGACTGTTAGTATGATTTTACTGATAAAAACTTTTCTATAAATTGTGCTTTTAGTTATAGAAACTCCAGGGCCATCAAATGAAAATAAGTCGCACTCATGTATTTTGAAGAAGCGTAAACGTAGCGAAAATGAAATACAGAAACGCCATAATGAAAAAATGGCTCGCTTTGATATGTTTTTAAACTTGTACAAATCATCAATAATTAACAATTTTAGTTTTAACTATTTAATATGATTTGGATTTGGAATTTTTTTGTTAGGTTTAAGAATATTTTTGTTACAAAGTTTCATAGGTTAATAGTATTTGTTTTATTTTTCTAGTAAAGTTTTGTTCTGAATATTTAATTTTTTATTTTAACATAATTTGGGATATTTTTAGTGAGTTTATTTGGAAAAAAAATTATATTTGTACATGTAATAAATTTGCTATATTATTTCGTTTTGCTATGGCAAATGCATTATTTTGTCTATGATATATACTTCATTTTCTGGGTTCATCAGTCTCTCCTCTTCAACTTCTGCATTTATATTTATGTCTGCAGGTATATCGTCTACGTTTATACAAAAATTATGTAAAATACATGCACTTATGATCATGGCATGTAATCCAGTCTAACATTCTCTAACAATTTTAACCTCCTTAATCTTCCTTTAAGTAGAGCGAAAACATTTTCAATAATAATTCTGCTTTGTGACAACTTCCTATTATAATGTTTTTGATAGAAACCTATTATCTTTATATGGTACTAGTAATTTCGAAGAGAGGGGATAGGCAGAATCATAAATTATATGTCCGTTTTGAGGAAACTCTAAATTTTGTATGACTCTTCCAAAATTGGTTCTACGAAAGAGACAAGCATCATGTATCGATCCTGCTTCTCCTACATAACAATCCCAAAATTTCTTTTTTCCGTCACAGACTCCTTGCAAAATAATATAATGAAATCCTTTCCAATTTATGTATGAGGCAGCATTTATCTTTGGAGCCTTAATTGGTATGTGACTACCATCAATGACACCCACTATACCTGAAATAAGTAACAGTACATTTATTTTTTAAAGTAATTTCAATAAATTTTTTTGATTGTTTTTAAATAACAAAATCTCTGGATTTAAGTTAAAATAAAAAAATAGGAAAAATATCGAACCTGCCTATTGTGTTAATTGTCAAATAATATGTAAATATTTATTAAACTTACCTGGAAATCGAGTTCTATACATAAAGCTGTTAATTATTTGATTATAACTCCTTTGATCTGGAAATTTAATAATCCTATAATTGTTAATGATAATTAATTTTTTACAAATTTTGTTTACACAATGCCATGATGTAAAAGTGCGAAGTCCAAAACGATCCGCTACACCTCTAGGGAACAGTATTATTTATAATTGATAAATATAAAAATTAATTATAACAAACCTGTGACTTTCAATATTTGATAAATACCACAATGTAACTAATAATTGTTTTTCAATAGGTAGTTCTAGATTACCCCCAGCTCTAGCAATATCAGTTATTTCTTGCATTTTTCTCAACAGATCTTCGAATGTAGTAGGAGACATTCTAAAATGAGAGTAATTTGGTATAACTTCTTCATAGTAATTTTCTATTTTATTTATTCTATCGACCCTATTGTAGTGGTAAGATAAGGATGCATCCTATTTAATTATTAGTAATTAATTATATTTTAGTTTAACATCCTGTAGATTTAGTTTAACCTAGTTATTTATATCGTAGTCAGTAAGAATTATTGTTTTATTAATATAATATGTACATTTCGGCACTTATTCTAATGACGCAGCAAATATCGCGGAATAAGCGAAATACTCAAAACCATTTTTTAATTAGAATAAAGACACTGAAGAAAAAACAAGTTTTTTAATCAATAATACCTCCGCAAAAATAAGTTATTAATGGAGTTATTACACTATACTCTTCGTCTGCATCGTCGTCAAAAATAAACGAAATTACAAATTGTCTTTTAAGATTATTCATTATGAAATCACCACAGATAACAAACAACCTAACCTAATAATTAAATTAGCACACCGTTTTACTCTATAAATAACCTGATCCCTACACTACTCCTGCCCTGCTTGCTCCATGGAGTTTCAACTCGAATGTAGCATAAATGTGTATATTTTTCGCCCTCTAGCGGCGAACCTATGGTAAATTCGAAAAAAAAATAAATATAAAAGTTACAACTTTATACTAGAAAATTTTGCACCAAAGTGCATTGTTTGTCCTTAAATTTTGGAAAAACCACATGAACATTTTTGCGCGCCCTTTAGTAGCGCAGTTATTGGAAATTCTGGAAAAGTTTGATACAAGAATTGTGTTCTAAAAATTTTCAATACAACATTTTGCACTAAAATATATTGTTTGTCCTTAAAATTTAAAAAAAAAGGAAAAAATCTTATATGTTTATTCAACCAATGCCGGTCTTGAGGCACTTCTACTGTACCAATTTGAACCAAAAACTAATTGGTCAAACAGTTCGGCAGTTATTGTGGAAGACGTACAGACACACAGGCAGAACTTTCTCTGGAAATGGTTTTACTCTTCTTGGGAACCTCAAAATTGATATTTTACTATACATTCCCTATTGGGAGGAAAGTGCTCAATAAAAAAATTTCTTTTGGCGTAAAAAATGCAAAAATAAATGGAATTTTTTATTAAGGTTTAGCCCGGGTTAAATTCCTATAGAAGTTTTGTTTTTTTTTTTTAATTCTAAATAATTAGAAAAAACATAATCTAATATTAACAACGCATGCGCACAATGTGGAGTACTTTCCGCCCAAAAGCTCCACCTTTCCCTTCGATGGGACCGAGAAAGTAAAATTATAATGGACTCATCCAGTGATTTTTTTTATATTTTTATTTTATAATTTTGGCCTACCATAACACATTGCACCGGGTCCAGCCCTTCTGAGACCGATCCTGCGGCTGTAATTAATTCGTAAAATGTGAATATCGGGGCTATAGTGGCTTGTGACGTAACCCAATTGAAACAGATTATATTTGGATATGTTGTCATATCGATAAAACTGGCAACTCTCGTTTTCTCATTTATTATGATTAAAAGAAGGAAAGAAGTATGTCAATTTTTTTCTAGAAACGAACAAACCTAGAATCTTGGCAATGCTGTAGAAAGTAAAACGTCAATTATTGGTCAAAAGTAGCGCCACTTTCAAAATATATTAATAACTTTTTATTGATTTTTATTAATTAATGAATATTATAAGAACAATGAAAATCAACATAAGCAACTAGGTTCTTTAAGCTATTCATTCATTAATATAAAACCTACTGGATAAGTCCATCGTCAGTCAGCTAAGTCTATGGTGTTAACTAAAACGAGAATAAAAATGGGTCACGAATCCTGATTAGTAATTTTAATTAAATTGAACTCTTGAAAACTAATATTAATAGTCTTTCCATATTTCATCCGCTTAAGAGTGAACTTCAGAAACCTTGGGCGGGGAAGGGACGGCTAATATTATGATTTACTGTGGGCAAACTTGTTTGAATAAGAATAAATATAACATAGTATATAATTGAAAAAAAAATGGTTAACTAACTAAATTACAATTTTCTGTTGTACTTGGGTAATAGTATTTATCAAAATCAAAAACGACGCGATTAATAAATAAAAACAAATTTATTTTTTTACAGTTTTTACTAGACAAATAATTAATGTTAATAATAAATTAACAATATTGTCATCTAAATTTATTTGTTAAGGAAAAACCAAGTTATTTTTTATTTGAATTAAATTTAAAAAATAATCATAAAAACAAGTTTATTTTTCGATGCATTTGGTGCTGTATAATTAACGAAATTTTATGTAAAATGTATTCATAAAAGTCATTTTTAATGACTGATTCCTTCGTGCACATTGTCTTATCTCCCTGTATAAGCGCTTGCAATAATTTTTCGTCGTTGGAATCAATAGCTCCTAATTGTTTTAAACACATGTGTGTACCACAGCGACCAGTAAGCCTGGACTGATTCTGTTTCCGAATTAGTTCCTATATCGGTGTGTGGTTTTAATACAGTTGCTCAAATAAATGCAAGATGGATAAAAGTGATAAGATGAAAAAAAGTGATAATAGTATATTTTCGGGAACTGCAACTCAACTTCTAGCAGCTGTCAGTGGTAAATAACTTTTTTTTATTAATTATTTGATGATTTTACGAGGTTTCTAAAATGTTTTAATCACATTGTTTCTGGGTTTCTAATTAAAAATAGCTATAAATAGATGAATACAATGGAAATATTATTGCTTGTGCCAAAGTATTTAGTGGTTATTTTGTCACGATTATATTATATTTTAAGCTGACATTTTAACCAATATTACAATCAGTTCCACTAATTTACATACACGGAATTTCATTCTTTTAAAATACGTGATAAAAATAATTAAAGTGATAAAATAAATATTATGGTTTTTAATTATTACATTTTAATTGCAGTAAGTTTAAACAGTATCTACATAAATGACCATACATGACTTTGCAAAATAAAATTTCAAAATTCATTTAAAATATTTAACTACATTTTACTTTCCCGGTCCAAAGGGCAAGTATAGTGATCGAGCAAAAAAAATTCGAGATATCGTTGGAAATATCCATTTTAAGGTCCCCCAAGAATATTAAAACCATTTCCAGCGTATGGTCTGTCTGTGTGTCTGTATGTAATCTTCCACGATAACTACCGAATCGTTTGACCAATCAAGATGAAATTTGGTATGAAGGGTCGGTGTGTGCCTGGAACATGTCTTTTTTTTAATTTTAAGGACAAACAATCCACTTTGGTGCAAAATGTTTTACTGCAGAGTTGTAGAGCATTAAATTTCCTACAATTTTTGTATCAAACTTTTTCCAGAATTTCCAATAATTGCGCCACTAGAGGGCGCGCAAACAATATGCATGTAGGTTTTCCGCAGTTTTTCCAAATTTTGAGGACAAACAATGCACTTTGGTGGAAAATTTTCTAATGCAAAGTTGTAGATCACCAAATTTCCTTTAACTTTTATATTTAACTTTTTTTCCGATTAGATATAGTTTCGCCGCTAGAGGGCAAACAATATACATATTTAGGATTTTTCCATTTTTACTTTCCCGGTCCTATCAAATGGAAAGTATAGAGATCGAGCAAAAAAAAATTTTGAGATATCGATGGAAATATCCATTTTGAGGTCTCCCAAGAAGATTAAAATAATTTCCGGCGTATGGTTTGTCTGTGTATCTGTGTGTCTGTGTGTCTGTGTGTAATCTTCTACGATAACTACCGAACCGTTTGACTAATCAAGATGAAATTTGGTATGAAGGGTCGGTGTGTGCCTGGAATGCGACCATTAGTTTTTGGTTTAAATTGGTACAGTATAAGGTCTTCTAGACCGACATTGATTGAAGACACATGAAAGATTTTTTTTTTTTAATTTTAAGGACAAACAATACACTTTCGTGCAAAATGTTCTAGTGTAAAGTTTTAGAGCATAAAGTTTTCTACAATTTTTGTATCAAACTTTTTCCAGAATTTCCAATAATTGCGCCACTAGAGGGCGCGCAAACAATATGCATGTAGGTTTTCCGCAGTTTTTCCAATTTTGAGGACAAGCAATGCACTTTGGTGGAAAAATTTTTAATGCAAAGTTGTAGAACACCAAATTTCCTTTAACTTTTATATTTAACTTTTTTTCCGATTAGATATAGTTTCGCCGCTAGAGGGCAAATAATATACAAATTTAGGATTTTTCCATTTTTACTTTCCCGGTCCTATCAAAGGGAAAGTATAGAGATCGAGCAAAAAAAATTTTTGAGATATCGATGGAAATATCCATTTTGAGGTCTCTTAAGAAGATTAAAACAATTTCCGGCGTATGGTTTGTCTGTGTATCTGTGTGTCTGTGTGTCTGTGTGTAATCTTCTACGATAACTACCGAACCGTTTGACTAATCAAGATGAAATTTGGTATGAAGGGTCGGTGTGTGCCTGGAATGCGACCATTAGTTTTTGGTTTAAATTGGTACAGTATAAGGTCTTCTAGACCGACATTGATTGAAGACACATGAAAGATTTTTTGTCTCTTTTTTAATTTTAAGGACAAACAATACACTTAATTGCAAAATGTTCTAGTGCAAAGTTTTAGAGCATAAAGTTTCCTACACTTTTTGTATCAAACTTTTTCCAGAATTTCCAATAATTGCGCCACTAGAGGGCGCGCAAACAATATACATGTAGGTTTTCCGCAGTTTTTCCAATTTTGAGGACAAGCAATGCACTTTGGTGGAAAATTTTCTAATGCAAAGTTGTAGAGCACCACATTTCCTTTAACTTTTATGTTTAACTTTTTTTCCGATTAGATATAGTTTCGCCGCTAGAGGGCAAATAATATACAAATTTAGGATTTTTCCATTTTTACTTTCCCGGTCCTATCAAAGGGAAAGTATAGAGATCGAGCAAAAAAAATTTTGAGATATCAATGGAAATATCCATTTTGAGGTCTCCCAAGAAGATTAAAACAATTTCCAGCGTATGGTTTGTCTGTGTATCTGTGTGTTTGTGTGTAATCTTCCACGAAAACTACCGAACCGTTTGACCAATCAATATGAAATTTGGTATGAAGGGTCGGTGTGTGCCTGGAATGCGACCATTAGTTTTTGGTTTAAATTGGTACAGTATAAGGTCTTCTAGACCGACATTGATTGAAGACACATGAAAGATTTTTTGTCTCTTTTTTAATTTTAAGGACAAACAATACACTTACGTGCAAAATGTTCTAGTGCAAAGTTTTAGAGCATAAAATTTCCTACACTTTTTGTATCAAACTTTTTCCAGAATTTCCAATAATTGCGCCACTAGACGGCGCGCAAAAATATGCATATAGGTTTTCCGCAGTTTTTTGAATTTTTAGGACAAACAAAGCACTTTAGTGAAAAATTTTCTAATGCAAAGTTGTAGAGCACCAAATTTCCTTTAACTTTTGTATTTAACTTTTTTTCTGATTCCCCACAGTTTCGCCGCTAGAGGGCGAAAAATATATATATTTAGACCGTCGCCTTGCTATTTAAAATTTGTTCCATAAATTAATGTAATGCTAGTCTTTTTTTCCTATAATTCCCTGTTTTTGTCTATTTTTTCCCATTTTTCTCTATTTTATCCCATTTTTTTTACGTTTCGTTATTTTTGCCTATTTTTTTACGTTTTCCAATTTTTTCTATTTTTCCCCATTTATACTTTCCCTACCCACCTCCTAGAAGGGAAAGTATAGTGAACGAGCTAAAAAAAATTTCGAGATAAAAACGGAAATATCCATTTTCGGGTGCCCTGAGACGATTAGGACCATTTCCAGATGGAAGTCTGTCTGTCGGTCTGTGTGTGTATTCTTCCACGATAGACGCCACACGTTTAATCCGATTGAGCTGAAATTTGGTATAGGGGTTTGTGTTACCCGTCGGAAGAATCCATTAGTTTTTGTAGGACATCTGTCAAAGGGAAGGACCACTATCAAAAAATGACAGATGCAATATGTCACGGAATTGGACATGCAATATGTCATTTGAAAGCCCTTGAAAAAATCTATTTAGAACAGTCAAAATTATTTCTCCAACTGTTACCTGTCAAAAATAAAAAAATGTCAAAAGTTGAAACTTTAACATTAAATATCTGATAAAGTATTGGTGGGTACTCGTCGGGAAAGTTTTGGGGCGACACAACCGATTTTTTTTATTTTTTACTATTTCATACTATTTTTTTCATGTAAAACAGAGCAAAACAAACCCCAAGTACTGTTTTGTGTACGAATTTATGGAACTGCAAACAAGGGATGCTAAGGAAGCTTTGTTTTGTGATTATCTGGTCAAAAAACAACCAATTCATGCGAATCTTTTCGTCTAAGATTCAATTCGTCGTTCTTTAGTGGACATCTCAATATTTATATATTTTTAGACGTCCTTAAAATTATACGTATATAGAAATCAACAGTATCCATAACACAAATAGATTAAATAATAGAAATTACAAGGAAAAATTTTTATAGGTACTTTGGACACAGATCGCTTCTTATTTGTAAAACGAGCCATACCTACCTATTTTCGAACCATTTCTTGACCCTAATTAAAGGATTAACTATCGGCGCAGTCCGGTCCTGCCCTTTAAAAGTATTATAATTCAAATGCACAATTTATATTATTACAATTTTTTATCTAATATGTAACCATTATAAAATGTTAACAGTATTACTAAATTATAATAGACAGTTCGCGAAATTCCTAACATATGTAATTATTAATTTTTTGTTTCTATTTGAGGCACGTGTAAAAACATATAATCCATGTTAAATGATTAAATTGATGTTACTTATTTTTACATATTTTTTGGCATTTTTCCCACGATTTGATTATCGGTTTCACGCAACCTTGAGGTTACTATAAAAGAAGTCCCACAGAATACGATAAATTCCGTCCTTTTATAAATATTTTAAATATAATGAGAAAACCGCGAGATTTTAGTTGATATATTCGGCGAGATCTCGTCCAAAAACTTATAATTATGTTTAATGTACTGAATGTTAATTTTTTGAGCCATCCTGTATTTTTAGAGTTATAGTGCACTGATCAAAAATAATGCAAGGACAACACGTGCTTTTATCAGTAAATTTTTTGTAACTTGTAGATAATGTTGTATACAGTGTAGGAAATTATTTTGATTATTGGTTTTTGCAAAAAGTATATAATTCATAGTTGTGATCTTCAGCTGTAGGTTTCTGATGCAAAAAAAATTGGTATAGATTCAAAATTTTTTAGGAATTACTTAAAAGCTTTGTTATTGTATTAAAAGTCATAATCGGTGTATATTTCAGTTTTCCTGTAAATAATCTACTTTTATCCAGTTAATGAGCCATTTATTTTACGGTTTTTAAAATTTAAGTGATAAATTCTAACAAAACAATACCTACTTAGTTTTGAAATCATTTTTTTTATAAAATGTAAACAAAGATATATACCAAACAAAACTGCTGATAATACATAATTAAAAATTGCTAATAAACTATTTATCAAAAAAATGCTTTGTAGGTATTTACCGCGATAAAATTGTTCTACTGTTATTAAGATATAGGTATAATTAGAGTTACAATTAGGTTTAAATGGTAATTAAAATTTTTCTCTTATTTCAAATATGCACACGTCATTTTATTAAGTTTTTTCTACAAGTAAAAAAAAATCATATTGAAGTATATAACTTCACTATATCGTCACAAGACAATCATTTCTGGAATTTTTTTTCCGATCGGAAAGGAATGTCGCTGGGAAGAATTATCATGGGAAGATTGTCCCGGAAGGATTATCCAGGAGGGATTGTCCGGGGAAGGATTGTCCGGAAAAGAATTATCCAGGGAAGATTGTCCCGGAAGCAGGAGGTATTGTCCGGGGAAGAATTGTCCGGGGAAGAATTGTCCGGAAAATAATTATCCTGGGAAGATTGTCCCGGAAGGATTATCCAGGAGGGATTGTCCGGGGAAGGATTGTCCGGAAAAGAATTATCCTGGGAAGATGGTCCCGGAAGCAGGAGGAATTGTCCTGGGAAGAATTGTCCGGAAAATAAATATCCTGGGAATATTGTCCCGGAAGGATTATCCAGGAGGGATTTTCCGGGGAAGGATTGTCCGGAAAAGAATTATCCTGGGAAGATTGTCCCGGAAGCAGGAGGGATTGTCCGGGGAAGAATTGTCCGGAAAATAATTATCCTGGGAAGATTGTCCCTGAAGGATTATCCAGGAGGGATTGTCCGGGGTAGGATTGTCCGGAAAAGAATTATCCTGGAAAGATTGTCCCGGAAGCAGGAGGTATTGTCCTGGGAAGAATTGTCCGGAAAATAATTATCCTGGGAATATTGTCCCGGAAGGATTATCCAGGAGGGACTGTCCGGGGAAGGATTGTCCGGAAAAGAATTATCCTGGGAAGATTGTCCCGGAAGCAGGAGGGATTGTCCGGGGAAGAATTGTCCGGAAAAGAATTATCCTGGAAAGATTGTCCCGGAAGGATTATCCAGGAGGGATTGTCCGGGGAAGGATTGTCCGGATAATAATTATCCTGGGAAGATTGTCCCGGAAGGATTATCCAGGAGTGATTGTCCAGTGAAGGATTGTCCGGAAAATAATCATCCTGTGAAGATTGTCCCGGAAGGATTATCCAGGAGGGATTGTCCGGGGAAGGATTGTCATAGATTAGATATTATTATTATTTAAATAAAAATAAATAAGAAATACTGATAATCACTTTTCGAGAAATTTGAGGGACACAACATCGTGGTACACCGTATTATCTTCCTCATAAATTTACAATTTAAAAAATAAAAGGTTACCCCCGATATTATTCGTCACTAGACAATCATTTCTGGAAAATTTTTCTCCGGGCAGAAAGGGTTGTCGCCGGAAAGAATTGTCATGGGGAAGAATGATCCGGGAAGGATTGTACAGGGAAGAATAATCCTGGAAGAATTGTTCGGGGAAGGATTGTCCGGAAAAGAATTATCTAGGGAGGATTGTCCGGGGAAAAATTATCCGGGAATGATTGTCCATGGAAGGATTGTCATGGATTCGATAACATTATTTAAATAAAAATAAATGAGAAATATTGATAATCACATTTCGAGAAATTCGAGTTTTGAAGACTTGAATGCTTTTAAAGAATTCTCAAGATTTTTCAAATTTTTAATTAGTCTTTTGAAAACGTTTCAAGACTATTGAAGAATTCAAAATTTTTTGAAGACTTTTCAAAGTTTTTCAAAACTTTTCAAGGCTTTTCAAACTTTCAAAGATTTCTCAAGACTTCAAGAATTTTAAAAACTTTTTAAGCCTTTTCAACGCTTTATTTATAAGACTTTTCAAAGAATTTGAAATATAGCTATAATAATCGTATTTTTATGTTAAAAATGATTAAAATTTAATTTTATATCGGTAGTTCATCTGTTTTTATTATAACTAGGAATAACCAAGTTTCCGAATTTTGCAGGGTTGGGATTATAACTAACAAACAATTTCTGAAACTTAGTAAGATGATTCGCGGTGGGGCTACACCATCATTTTATTTTGTTACAAAAGGTCGATTTTAGTGCAGGGGCGTATTTTCCCTGGGGGTAATCAAGTATGTTAAATATGTGTTTTAACCACGCAATAAGTGACAGAAAGCTGGAGTAATCCTGCCAAAGATAAATCCATATAAATTTGTTAGGTTTAGTACTGAAACAATATTTCCATGACCTCTTTCAAAATTAATAATTTACTTTGGCTGAAACCGAAAGTAGGAGAGAAAATGTTAAATATTACTATGTCCTACTTTGTTAATTTAAGATTTTTATTGACCCCCGTATAGTTTTTAGTTTTGTTTGTTGGTAGGTTTATTAATAATAATAATAAAATTGGTGATAGACGTTGATAAAAGAACATTATAAATATTAATAGATTTTATTTTTGGTTCTTCGACGCGAATCTTAATATATACTTTACAGATTTGTACAATCCATGATTAGGTAAATGGTTCGGTAAATCTGTAACTTCGACTTCAGCGCCATATTTGCGCAAATAGATAATTCAAACTTAACTTGACGACTGGCTCCGTCTTTCGCATATTCCTTTAACTGATATACCTTAATCATACTAGTGTCACTCCTATACCAATCTCATGTTAAAGAACAAACAATATACTTTGGTGCAAAATATTTTTGCATAAAGCTTTAGAGCATAAAATTCCCTTCAACTTTTGTCTGAAACTTTTTCCATAATTTCCAATAGTTGCGCCAGTATTCGGCGCGCCAAAAGGTTCATTTACAATGTATTTTAGTGCAAAATGTTCTAATGCAAAGTCGTAAAGCACTAAATTTTCTTTAACTCTTGCTTTTAATTTTTTTTCGAATTCCTCATAGTTTCGCCGCTAGAGGATTTTTACCTTTTTTTTTTTTAATTTTGAAGACAAATTATGCACTGTAGTGCAAAATGTACAGGCGAGCCGGGATAGTTCTGGGGTGACACAGCTGATTTTTTTTTAATACACAGGTTAGATTTGGCGAGTCAAGACCTTTTTTTAATCAGAGAAAAATATAGATTTAACAGTTCGGTCCATAGGGAGAGAGATTTAACAGTTTATTGGGAGCAAGGTTACCGTATTCAGTAGATTTCCTACTAAATTAGTAGATTTTTAAGAAAAAAGAAAGATTTCAGTATATTATTTGGTTTTGAATTTAAAACTATTGCACATTATTCGTTTCGCCCTAATCGGCTTTTATTGTACGTTACATACACGATGTGGTCTAGTGGTAAAGTGTAGACGTTACATATGAAAGTTCCAGGTTCGAATCCTGATATATATTTTTTTTTACGAAATAAATGTTCCCTCTTTTCTCTCAAATGCTGTTAATTTTTTTATCTGAAATTTTTTCTCTTCACTTTGTCACTTTTTTCTGAAAATACCCCCTTTTTTTATAAAATGACCCCCTTTTTTCTCAAAGTTACCCCTTATTTTCTCATTTTTGTCATATTTTTCCTCTTCCTTCAAAATTTTCCCTCTTTTCTCTCGAATACTGTCACTTTTTGTCTCAAATTTTCCCTCTTTTCTCTCAATTTTTGTCACTTTTTCCTGAATTTACTCCGTTTTTTCTAAAATTACCCCATTTTTTCAAAATGACCCCTTATGTTTTCATTTTTGTTATTTTTTATCAAATTTCCCCTCTTCCTCCAAAATTTCCCATGTTTTCATTCAAATTTTGGCACTTTTTTTTCTTGAAATTACCCCCGTTTTCCCCTTTTTTTTTCCTAAAACAATTTTTTCTCATTATTGTCAGTTTTTGTCAAATTTTCACTTTTTTTACGAAAAAATTACTTTTTTGAGTTGTGGCGAAAAATGGAAAAAAAAGTAGAGGAAAAATTGGTAAAGAAAAAGTTTCAAATTTTAAATTATAAAAAATTTGTGAAAAAGTGGAAAAAAAATTTTGACACAAAGAAATTGGAAATTAGTAAAAAATGTAGGAGAAAAGTGGAAAAAAGTAAGGGATAGGATGGAATTAAAAATTGGGGAAAAGTGGAAAAAAGTTTAAAGGAGAAAAAGTGGAACAAAAAAAATTAATAAAAAATGTATGAGAAAAAGTGGACAAAAGTAGGGGAAAGGATAGAATAAAAAAGTAGGGGAAAAGATAGAATAAAAAAGTAGGGGAAACGTGAAAAAAACAGGGGAAGAAATGGAAAAAGTTTTAACGGAAACAAGCGAAACAAAAAAAATTAGTAAAAAATGTGTGAGAAAAAACCTAAAAAAGTAAAGGAAAGGGTAGAATAAAAAAGCATGGATAAAATAGGGGAAAAGTGAAAAAAATAGGGAAAGTGGAAAAAGTTTTGAGGA
This sequence comes from Neocrepidodera transversa, assembly GCA_963243735.1. NCBI lineage: Eukaryota > Metazoa > Arthropoda > Insecta > Coleoptera > Chrysomelidae > Neocrepidodera > Neocrepidodera transversa. The sequence continues at coordinate 5,574,070 of OY725340.1, forward strand.
GAAAAAGTGGAACACAAAGAAATTATTAAAAAAGTAGGGAAAAGAGGGTGGGGGCATAATGGGAAAAAGTTGGAAACGTACAAAAACAGGAGAGTTAGGAAAAAGAGGAAAAAAAGTTTGAAACAAAAAATGTAGGGGTAAAAGTGTAAAAAAATATCTAAAACAAAAAAATGGGGAGAAAAAAATTGGAAAAAAATATGAAATATAAAAACATGGGAAAAAGGATGGTGGAAAAATTGCGGAAAAAAATAAAAAAAAATAGGAGAAAAAATGAGTCTGGGAAAAATTGGACAATATAAAAAAACAAAAAAGTTGGGGAAAAAGTGGATTAAAGTAGGCGAAAAGTGAAAAAAAATTGGGGAAAGGAGTGGAAAAAAGTTTTAAGGGTAAAAAGTGGAACAAAAAAGTTTGTCGCAAAGAAATTAGGAAAGAATGTAGGAGAAAAAGTGGAAAAAGTAGTTTAAAGAGTGGATTAAAAAAATAGGGGAAAAGTGGAGAAAAATGGAACGAAGTGGAGAAAAATTTTAAGGGAAAAGGGAAAGTTATATTTTCTTTTCTTTTTTTAAATACACAGGTTACATTTAGATAGTCAAGACTTCTTTGAATTAAATAAATATAAATAGTGTTATGTTTTCTTTTTTTTCAGACACAGGTTAGATTTAAATAGTCAAATACTTCTTTTAATAAAATAAATAAAAATACACAGGTTAGATTTAGATAGTAGATTTTAATAAAATAAATAAAAATACACAGGTTAGATTTAGATAGTAGATTTTGGTAGTTTATTATCGAAATGTTGGTAGAATATGGTTTATTGAAAACGGTAACACTGATTGGGAGAGTGCGTTCAGTCTATTGGGATTCTGTCTGTTGATTCCACGATAGTCTACAAGTAGCTATAAGATAAGGTATTTTTCGTTTAAAAAATATATTATGACCTTCACGTCAGCTGTAATGATAAATCGAATTTCTTTATTGTCATCAAATTGTTCAAAGTCGCGATAAGGTGCGTGAGAAGATCTCGTTACTATATTTAACTGATAAGTTTTATTGTTTATTATATCGTCTAGGATTCACAACTATGTACAGTATCGGTTTCAGGAATTTTTATATCAGAATTTTATTAATATAATAAATATTAGACGCTAATCATTTTTTGGTTGTAACTTGTTTTATTGACAGGCTAATACAAGTTACAACTATTAAATGATTCAGAATTTGAATTATTTTTCAATCTAATTAATCAGATGTTGACGTCTTGTTAATTTATAAATTGTTATTTTCGTTATGATTAATTGGAATAAAATTCAACTATAGAATCTTGAACTCAAAATATGAATATTCAACCCAAATTGCCTAAAGAAAATGTGTCTGCTGTCTGTTAATATGGATTAAAGGTTTATTTGCGTAATATATGACAAAAAAAACAAAATAGCTGTACAGCATCATGTTTAACTTAAAATATCTCGAATAATAACGATTTTATTGCTATGCAGAATTAGTACGATATTTACGTATAAAGTATTGGAGAATCGATAAATTGTGATAAAATTGCTATTCCGCCAGTGGCGTAGAATTTGGGAAGGATCAACCAGTCACTTGCACCTATCGTACGCCTCTTTAAATAAAACACCCTGTAACTTAGACGGGAGACACATTTTATCTAGGTGATTTGGGTTGAATCTTCATATTTTAAGTTCAGGATTATATAGTTGAAATTTTTATAATTAGACATGTATAAATTTTTTGATATCTCCGGGATTATTGATATCAGATTAAATTTGTAAAAAATTAATGCGAGATAATGAATCTGCGATATTATTTTTCGTTAGTCTATATTTAATGATATAATCAAATTCTTCTAATTTTGGACGCCATCGTAGTAATTTAGAATTAGTTTCTTTTAAGATAAATAATAAAACGAGAGAGCGATAGAGCGATAGTTCTTCCCCGTACAATCTTTCTCCAGACAATTTATCTAAGACAATCCTTCCCCAGACAATCAATCCTCGGATAATCATTGCTGGACAAACCTTCCTCGGATAATCCTTCCCCGGAGAATCCTTCTTTGGACAATCCTTCCCAGGACACTCTTTCTCGGAAAATTCTTCCTTATGACAATTCTTTCCAGCGACAATTCGTCTCCACGATAATCGTTCCCCACGACAATCGTACCCCACGAGAAATCTTCCTCGTGCCATATTTCTCATATAAGCTCACTGGAACAATACAATATAACCAAAAAATTATCTACCAATACTCTCGGTGAAATTTTATTATATAAAAATTAGGAACAATATCATGAAACCCGTATTTTACACCATCTTGAAAAATAGAAAAGCACTATTACAATTTTATTTGCCTACCTACAATTTCATAAACATCTGCAAAAGAAATGGGCCTAGAAGAAAGAAGAGAAACCATCAAAAAATGTAGGATCCACTGTGAACACCTGCGTTTGCATTTTCGACTGAATTGTCAGTGCTCAAAATAATCTTAAATTTTCCAAAATCTTCTAAAAATTATCCAAATTATTAATAAAACGGTCTAAGGTTACTAAAATTGTTCAAAATAATCTAAAATTGTCCAAAATCTACAAATTTTCTACAACAGTTTCAAGTTACTCAAACTCAAATTGATCAATTGTATTGTTCAAAATAATTCTCAAATGGACTAAAAATTTTCTAAATTAATAATAAAACGGTCTAAAGTTACTTAAATTGATTAAAGAATTTTTCAAAATAATATAAAATGCTCTAAAATTATCCAAAATATTATTAAATTGGCACCGTGGGACTTGCGAACATGGGCTTTGCGAACAGAACCTTTTTCGTGGGATTTGCGAACACGCATAGCTGGCATTAATCTAACCGCTGACCATCGGTTGGTTTTGCACCCTTAAGATTAGAACTAAATAATAATGCAGTTTGAGGATAAAAGAGGACTGAAAACATGTTAAAAATGTTAAAAATTAAATGAATGTGCAGGGTTTTTTTAAAATGTAAATATCTCGGTAATTATACATATGTGTGAAAAAATAAGTTTCCTGAATTATTTTTATAATTTTAACACTCTCTACCACTAATAAATCTGCAATATTTTGCTGTTTTATTATAATACAAAAATAAAGTCGTCACAAATTTAACTTAATAAAAAAATAACCTGCAGTGTTCGCAAAACCCACGGTCTCCATAAACTGACCGATAGTACGCCAGGTGTATTATGTAATCCCACCGTTCACAATGTCCACGTTCGCAAAGCCCACACACCCTATAAAATTGTCTAAAATAACAAAAAAACTGTCTAAAGTTACGCAAATTGATCTGAGAAACAACCTAAAATAGTCTAAAATTGTCCAGAATGAATGAATTGTCTAAATTAATAATAAAACGGTCTAAAATTACCTAAAATAGATCAGAAAATTGTTCAAAATAATCTAAAATTGTCCAAAATCTTCTAAAAATTGTCTAAAACGGTCTGAAGTTACTTAAATGGATTAGAGTATTGTTCAAAATAATGTACAGTGGTCGAAAAGTGTCCAAAATGGCCTAAAAATTGTCTAAAATAATAACAAAATTCCCTAAAGTTACTCAAACTCAAATTGATCAATTGTATTGTTTAAAATAATATAAAATATAAAATGATCTAAAGTTTTCTAAAGTTACCTAAATTGATCTGAGACTTTTTCAAAACAAGCTAAAATGGTCTAAAATTGTCCAAAACCTTCTAAAAATTGTCTAAAATATTAATAAAATAGTCTGAAGTTACTCAAACTCAAATTGATCAATTGTATTTTTCAAAATAATCTAAAATTGTACTAAAATAATAATAAAAGGTCTGATGTTACTTAAATTGACCAGAGAATTGTGAAAAATAATCTACAATGGTCTAAAATTGTCCAAAATGGTCGAAAAATTGTCTTAAATAGTAATAACACGGTCTTAAGTTACCTAAATTGATCTAAGAATTGTTCTAAATAATCTAAAATTGCCCAAAATCTTCTCAAAATTGTCTAAATTAATAATAAAACGGTCTGAAGTTATTAAATTGATCAGAGAATTTAATGGTCTAAAATTATAAAAAATATTCTCAAAATTGTCTAAAACAATAATAAAATGGCCTAAAGTTACCTAATTTGATTAAAGAATAGTTCGAAATAATCTAAAATGGACTAAAGTTGTCAAAAAACAATCTAAAATATTAATAAAACTATCTAAAGTTACTTAAATTGATCAAATAATTATTGAAAATAATCTGAAATAGTCTAAAATTGTGGAAAATAGTCTAAAATTATCCTAAATTGTCTAAAATGATAATAAAATAGTCTAAAGTTACCTAAATTTATTAAAGAATTGTTCAAGATAATCTAAAAATGGCCTAAAATAGTCCAAAATGGTTTAAAATTTTTCCCAGTATATTAAGCGGCAGAAAGTTCAACTGTCACTCAAATTTTGACTATCGCTATATCAAAAGGGCCAACAGGAACCTTCGCTTCTGTATCATCTGTGACTTGATTAATAAAAATTTTCTCCAATCTTACTATTTACGTATTACTTTAAATTCTCTTTTAATATCATTTCCCAAGTTTTATTTTCATAATAATAATAGTAACAACAAAAATAAGACTTTACGTATTAATATGCAAAGTTCGTTTGTGATTTGTAAAAAAAATTTAAATAAACTGGTAGGTATAGACGCAGATATAAATATTGCAAATCATGGTGATGGGTATTAAAATTATAAAAATATAAAATTATTGATTTGAAAAGGACAAAGATTATAATTCTCTACACTCCAGGGGATACGCAAATTGTTTATGGGTAATAATCGTATAATCTGTTAAAAACAAACAATACCGAGAGACATGGAAATAATCTCAAATTTTTCATTTTGCAAAATGAAATAATTTTTATTTTTTTTATCAAATTTCAATTTTTTTCCTCAAATAATTCATCGTTATCGTTTCCGAAATTGAAAAAGTATAAAAATAAATAAAAATTATACAATTTAGAAAAAATGAAATTTGCTAAAAAATAAAATATCGAAAATCATGATTTATATATATATATATTTTTTCGATTCTTTTTTATCGTTTGTTTCTTATGTTTTCTGTTTTTTCCGTTTTTTTGTCTGATTTTTTTTTTCGATTTTTCTAATCTTTCCTCATGGTTTCTTTTTCTAATTCTATCTTTCGTTTTGTGACATTTTCTTATTCCTCTGATTTATTCAATTTTTCGGATTTTTTTGTTCTTTCTTCTCATTTTTCAGATTTTTTCTGTAGTTTATTGATTTTTTCTACTGTATTTTGATTTTTTTCAAATTCTTACAGGTTTTTTCTAACCTATTCTTATATTTTTCTTATTCCTATAATAAGATTTATTCAATTTTTTTCTATTTCTTTCGATTTATTTCTATTTCTTTCGATTTCATTCGATTTTGTTGTTTTCTTCGGTTTCTTTCGATTTCTTTAATTTTTTATCGATTTCTTTCGATTTCCTTTGATTTGTGTCGATTTATTTCGATTTTTGTCGATTTCTTTCAAATATGTTTGATTTCTTTTGATTTTTGTTGATTTCTTTTGATTTTTGTCCATTTCTTTGGATTTTTGTTGATTTCTGTCAATTTTTGTTGATTTCTTTTCTTATTTTAAAAAGTAAAAACGACTGCACAATTTTTTATAGCAAATATAAATGATACTTATATTTTCGGTAATACAACCCTATATTATTATTATAAACTTGATGGATATTTGACTGATCTCAGTTTGCAGAAACCATGGATAATATTAAAAAAAAAAAAAATTATTACAAAAAAAAACTCAAAAATGTGCCTAAAGTGTTTACGTAAGCAACTGTTCAAATAAATTTAAGAATCATCAAGTACGCACATTAGGGGGAAATTATGTCATTATGTTGGATGTGGATGTCCTCTACCACACAAATTTTTGTTCTGTAGTCAGCATCCCATATAGCACATGTACGTCCATTGAATGTTCATTGGATGTACACAATGGATATTATGGACGTCCATTGAACGTCCCGTTATGTATAGTAATATGTCCAGAAAATGTCCAAAAAATGTCCCTACCTCACTGGATTTAACATCTTATGGACACGCACATACAGGATGTACAATGGACGGTACAATAGAGACGTTCATTAGATGTACATGAAAGACGTACAATGGACATTCAAATGTTCCGATTACTACGTACAATGGATAATCCATATTGGTCCAATATTTTACATCCAGTGGACGTACACAAATGTACAATTTCTGACTGTACAAATAAGATCCAGTTCTCTACATCATATGGACATACAGGAATGTACAAATATGGATAATCCACAATGATCCAATATTTTACATCCAGTGGACATACACAAACGTACATTTTTTGAATAGATAAATGAGATCCAGTCCTGTACATTCATTGGACGTCCATTTAAGGTCCATGGACGTTTGGACTTCATTCGGATCTTAAATGGACATCCATTGGACGTCGGGTGCTATATGGGATGATGCTTTGTGGAAGTCGTTTGTATTTAATCGGTTGTTTCATCGGTTTAATCTCGGTTGTAAAACTGATTGTGACCTACTTTACCGATATTGCCAATCAGCGCCATCTATTATACAATAGTTCGACAATATTGCAATGTCGCCATTGTAAATCCAGATAAAATTCATCCTATGTAAAATAACGTTTCATAACTTTGGTGCAACCATTGTATATAGACTGCAACACATCTGTGTCATAAGTCGATCACACATTTATGTCAAGCCTAGATAAAATGCATCCTAGGATACGTTGGTGCAACCGGGCATTACTGAACTATATTTATTATTAAAAAAATTTAACTTTATGCCATATGTAACATTATTATTATTGTTTCAGGTTCCTTATTTGCAATATCTGATGGCATGACATACGGCTGGACGGCTCCCATGCTCCCGTACCTCATCAGCGATAAAAGTCACATTAAAACCACAAAAGAAGAAGTAGAATGGCTAGAATCCATTTTAATGGTAGGTTCGTTTTGTGGTTTGCCAACTACAATCTATTTAGTGGACAAAATTGGACGAAAAAGATCCTTACTACTAGCAGCGTTTACTTCATTAATTGGTTGGATAGTTATAGCAGTAGCAAATAAAATGATATACATACACGTAACGAGATTTTTCTTTGGTGTTATTGGTAATATGTCGTTTGTCAGTATGCCAATGTATATCGCAGAAATTGCAGAAAGTAAGATAAGAGGTTTTCTTGCTTCTATAGTCTATCTCCAGATGCTTATAGGATTTGTGATAGTTTATAGTGTAGGACCTTACTTACCATTTTACGTTACATCAATAATAGGAGGAGTTGTACTTATAACTGAATTGTGTATATTTTCGTGGATGCCTGAAAGTCCATACTACTTACTTTATAAAAATAAATATGAGAAAGCTAGAAAATCTTTGGAATATTTTAGACCAAATACAGATATTGATATAGAATTAAAAGAAATTACGAAAGCAATTGAACGTCAAAAATCTGAAAAAGGAAGATTTCAAGATATAATTCTAGTAAAAAGTAATCGCCGAGCTATAATTATAATGACTGTATTAAATGGAGGACAGCACATCGTTGCTATTAGCGTAATACTTATGAACCTACATGTAATTTTAAATAGTGCTGGATCAATTTACATGGATTCAAAACACGCTGGTATTTTATTTTCTGTGATAATGCTTTTTTCAGCAGTAATTGCCTCTTTGAGAGTTGATAAATATGGAAGAAAAGTGCTGTTGTTAGTTTCGACGCTACTAACAGCTTTTTGTCTGTTAGCTATAGCTATTTATTTTCACTTAAAACTAACATACTACAACGTTGAACAGGTTAGTTGGATTCCGATAGCCTCTGTGATGATTTATGCGGCTACATTTAAATTAGGTTTAGGAATAGTACCGATTGTGATAACTGCTGAGATATTTTCAGCGAAAATAAAGGCAATGGGTATGACTATAGCAGATGCTATGTATGTCATTGGAAGTATAATCAGTATTCAACTCTACACATGGTTAGAATCATCTTATGGAATGCACGTGCCCTTTTATGTATTTACAGTTGGTAGCTTTCTTATAGCAGTATTTATTTTTAAATATGTTCCAGAAACAAAAGGAAAAACTTTGGAAGAGATTCAATTTTTGTTAAAAGGAGAAAAGTATATTTCAACAAGCAAGAGTGATCCGTTATTAAGTGGACAAAATGCTTAATATGTAGTTACTTAATGATCTTAGATAATATATTATATACTTACGATATATATGTTTTGATAAATAAATTTATTTTTGTTAATGTGTTTTACATTAAACGTAATCCAGATATATTGATATGGACCACCCGGAATATCAGATGTATCTACGATTCTCAATCTGGGTTCTATTTATAATAAATTTATAAATAATAGAAAAAAAATCTAATTTATTTAGTTTTTTTAATGTTCCTGGTGCCTTTTCTACCTCCTTGCGAGGTTACCAACTAGTTTTTGTCCATTTACTCTCAAAACTTTTCCGGATTACTCACAAATTATGTATTTATTATACATTTTTTATTGAATTTTAAATCTGCTTGATTAAGTGTAACTAAATCTATGAAAATATCTGGCAAAAGTATTTCACAATATTTAGACGGTCACATAATCCGATTCTACATTTTCTATCAGGAAAATTATACAATCTACTTTTATTATGAAACCTTATAAAAATATTTTCGTAAGGTTTCGTACCGATTCAATTATATTTCATACTCTCCTTCTCGTGATTACATAATGATAATGCATATACAGTTTCCACCTTTATGTTTGAATCACACTTTGAAAGTTCTCAAGTAATAAATTATGAAAAATATTATATTTTTAATCAAAAACCGTGTGCCAGACGAAAAACACTCCAGATACCATTTTTATCATATAAATAATATTTGAGAAAAAAACAGTGGCGTATCGTTATCTTGATTAAAAATATAGCAGGATATATGAACAAAGACGTCATTAATTAAAAATAAAAGAAAAATGTTGTCTTGGAAAAAAATGTATTTTTAATATATTGTAATAAAATACTCTGTATGAGTTTTTTTTTGAGATCTAATATAACTTTAGAAATTTAAATAAAAATTTTAGTTATAGAATAAGTAAATGATAAGATATAGACAAACGTGATTAAATTTTTTTTGAAATAATCAAGTAAGACAAATTTTTATTTTGAGGAAAAACCGATAAGAGGTGAAAAATAATAAACAGAAAAATCAGCTTTTTATATTTTTAAATCAAAGGCCGTACACCAGACGAAAAAAACCATTTTTATCATATAAATAATATTTGAAAAAAAAAAACAGTGGCGTATCGTTATCTTGATTAAAAATATAGCAGGATATATGAACAAGGAGACCATTAATTAAAAATAAAAGAAAAAATTTGTTCTGGAAAAAAATGTATTTTTTACGTACCTATTTTGCATATGAACAAAAATTGAAAAAAAAACAAAGCTGTTTTAGAAATATTGGAGAAAAACTGATTTTACTATTAAATTTTAACACCCTGTATCTCAGAAATAAAGCGATTGGTAAACTTTTTTTACCTTAAAATCTTCCAAGGATTATCGACCTTCAGAATCAGCATTACTCATGAAACACCCTGTATAATATATTCTAATGAAATACTCTGTATGATTTTTTTTTGGAGATCTAATATAATTTTAGAAATTTAAATGAAAATTTTAGTTATAGAATAAGTAAATGATAAGATATAGACAAAAGTGATTAATTTTTTTTTTAAATAATCAAGTCCGAAAAATTTTTATTTTTGGGAAAAACAGATAAGAGGTAAAAAATAATAAACAGAAAAATCAGTTTTTTATATTTTTAAATCAAGAGCCGTACACCAGACGAAAAAAATCAAGATCCCATTTTTATCATAAAAATAATATTTGAAAAAAAACAATGGCGTATCGTTATTTTCATTAAAAGGATATATGAACAAAGACGTCATTAATTAAAAATAAAAGAAAAAAATTTATCCTGGAACAAAATGTATTTTTTATGTATCTATTTCGCATATATACGAAAATTGAAACAAAACAAAGCTGTTTTAGAAATATTGGAGAAAAACTGATTTTTCCGTTAAATTTTAACACCCCTTATCACAGAAATAAAGCTTCAGGATCAGCATAAATCATAAAACACCCTGTACAATTTATTGTAATAAAATACTCTGTATGAGTTTTTTTTTTGATGTTCTAATACAATTTTGGAAATTTAAAAGAAAATTTTAGTTATAGAATAGAATAAGAGATAAACAACAATTTTTTTAAATAATGAAGGAAGAAAAATTTTTTTTGGGGGAAAAACAGATGATAGGTAAGAAATAATAAAAAGAATTTTTTGAAAAGTTAATCTTTAAAAAATAATTAAAAAAAGGAATTTGTATGAGACATTAGAGAAACGATGGAACGTAAAAGTATACTTCCAATTAAAAACATTTATGGACTTTTATTAATAAAAGCAAAAATTTATTAAATAAACTACAGGAAGAAACAATTTATTCTAATTAATAATCGAAATATGAAGAAATATACAGAAGGAAGAAAATATACTATACGAGTTAAATCAAATCAAATCAAAATTTTAAAGAAGCAAGAAGTTTTAAAAACAAAGAATTCAAGTTGGAAAGTGGATAGTAATTATTATGAACATGACATACCTATAAACTTAATTAATAAATATTGGGAGTGAATAAAGGTCCGCGAGTCGCGAACCTTTAACATATTTCATAAAGATCATCGAGTTGCGGGCCTTTATATGAAAAAAATATTTATTTTATTAAAAAAAAGTCTTAACTATCTAAATCCAGCCTGTGTTTAAAAGAAATTAAAGGGCCATGTGGAATTTGATCCGCGCACCACTAGCGGGTACTGTGTCACGCGGCTACCAGAGCTCATGCTTAAATATGTTCAAACTTATAATTTAAGCGAATCACGTTTCAAGCAACTCGTGGATCTTTATCCCCTCTCATAAATATTTTGTATTTGTAATTTCTTTTATTATTTTTCTATAATAACCCACCCATAATTGAGGTCACAAATCATTACAAATGGTTCACAACGTGGGGATTTTTAAATTTAAGGAACCACATTATAATTATAATCTATACTTACCTATTTATTTGAAAATAAAAATAAAACAGAATCATAACACAGTCCCACAAAAAAAAGTTCATACACAAGAGAGTGACATATGTATTCCCATGTATTTTTCGACGCTGAATCCGATCCCGAGCTCAGAATTGGGGCCGGAAAATAATATTTCGGACGTACCAATGGCAACAGTGGCCCGAAACTTTTCGTGCACAAATCCGGCTTTTACTCCAAAATTCAGCGTCGACTTCGCCTTATCCCGGGAACCGCATTTCAGGCCATTTTCGGCCCCTGGGGCCAATTCTAGACGTGTAGGCCCAATTCTGAGCTTGGGATCGGATACAGCGTCGAAAAATACATGGGAATACATATGTCATTCTCTTGTGTATGAACTTTTTTTTTGTGGGGCTGTGTAATAGTTACCGAAATGTTTGCTTTTCTATATGTAAATAAAAGGGTTCGTCTTGGTGCTTTTATCCATCTTTCTATTTAGTAATTTTTTAATTCTCTCTGTTTTTTCATAAAAATACGAGAAGAGGCGAAAATCGAAATCAAAACTTATAATTTAACCTGAAAGGTACAGGAGCGCCCGGTACCTAAACTCTCGAACTAAATATAGGATCCTGTTTGTTTACTGTACATACTTTGATTTAAAAGTTTTCGCAAATATGAAGAACTATCAATTCTTCAATTCTTGTGGTACCTGACTTTGTGCTTTGCACCATATTTCAGATATGGATTTTTTTTATTTGTTTATCTTCTAAACTCATGAAAAAAATATGAAACCAAACAAAAACTGAGCACGTAAAAAAACACTTTTTCTCTGTATTTAAACAGAGAGTCTATGTGCCATGTATCTAGCCACTTGCAATTTTAATCACTCTGTGTTGTATATTGAGTTGCCTATACTTTTCCTTTACTAACAAGGAATACCAGTGTTGCCATTGAATACAATTCAGAAAATCCTCATTTTAACTTACAATTATCAGATTTTTTTAATTTACCTCTTTGCTGTTAAAAATGCCCCTATAACGTTGCCTCCTGGTGGTATCGACATGAGTATCTTGTGTTTACTTTATATTTCAACAGTTCTCGTTCAACTTTTTCCAGTAGAATATGAAGTCAATTAAGTAGATTGGAGGTCAGTGAAGTTAGCCCTCAAAGTGTCAATTTTTTTTTTGGAAATTTTCCGTTTTTTAGTGCTTTGTTAGTGCTTTTTAGTGCTTTAACTATTTTCGTTTGCACTTTTTCCGTTTTCTTTATATTAAGGTCAACCCTGACAATCTTCCAAAATGGACGAAATTTGGTACTTTCATATAGAGCTTCGTTAGTGCTTCTTCGTGCTTTAAATAGTTTCGAAACTGCTTGTCTATTTTTTTAGATATTTTAATTTCAATGTCAACCCCAAAAACATTATCCTATTGAATCAATTTTGGTATCATTTTTTAGTGCTTCGTTAGTGCTTCTTAGTGCTTCAAAAAGTTTCAATCACGATTCTTCCCCTTTCGATATATTTAACTTTTAAATTTCAAGGTCAGCCCTCAACTCATATGGGATTGAGTCAATTCCTGACGCATCGTTAGTGCCTTTTAGTGCTTTGGATAGTTTTCTTAATGCTTTGTCCGGTTCCTGATTATTCATTATTTTTTGTTTCCAAATTTGTACCCATTTTCTTTTGTTGTTTTTGTTGTTGTTGTTATTATAAGGGGAAGTGGCATCTTATTTTGGTCGCTCTGAATAGGGTGGCCCGTTTATAAGGAACAGTACCTTATATCAGAAACTAAAAACTTATCGGTCTGCTTTAGATTTTATTTTTAAGTGTAAAAGGCATAGAGAAATAAAAATAGTACAAGGCGAGTCATATTACCGTGGCCACCAACTTTTTTTATTTTTAATGAAACATCCTGTATGTTTTTTAATTTTTGGTATCTTCTCGTACTTCTAAATGTTTTTTTATAGCGCTTCTCTGCTTCCATACGTTTTATTGCATTTGAAATGAATTTGAGTGCAAATTTGGAAAAAAATACTTACTAATAAGGAAACGGAAAAGCTTTAAGAAAACTATCTAAAGCACAAAAAGCACTAACGATGCGTCAGGAAATGACTCTAGATTTAAGTCAATTCCATATGATTTGAGGGCTGACCTTGAAAATTAAAAGTTAAATATCTTGACAAGGAAAGAATTATGATTGCAACTTTTTGAAGCACCAGGAAGAACTAACGAAGCACTAAAAACTGATACCAAAATGTTTTGAGGTTGACGTTGAAGTTAAAATCTAAAAAAATAGACAAGCAATTTCGAAAATATTTGAAGCACTAACGAAGCACATTTTGGTAGATTGTCAGGGCTGACCTTGAAATTAGAAAATCCTTGATATGTGGAAAACGGAAAAAGCACTAACGATAATAGTTAAAGCACTAAGAAGCACTAACCAACGGGAAATTTCCGAAAAAAAATTGACACTTTGGGGGCTAACTTCACGGAGCTTGTTTTTTGTTTCGCTTTTGATTTTCAAGACAAAGTTTGCAGGATTGCGTGATCAATTTTTAAAAAGAAGCGCGAAATTTTGAATGGCACAAAATAACACAATGAACTGAACGACAAGACTTTCTTCTTTTTAAGTCCTCGGCCAGAAGGGTTATTTAGGCTTTTGTTGTGACCAATGACTTTGACGGGTTTTTGACATTTGACAAGACCAAAACCAAACTTATAAACCATAGTTGTTACATTCAATTTGGTATGTTTTTTTATTTTTTTCTTATGTTAACAATGAGTGATATACGCTTGGGTTTGTACATATTTTCTTTAGGTTTTTTCTCATTTACAACGCAACTAAGTATTTTAAAGTAATATATAAAAGAAAATTAAAACTTTTTTATTATTAAAAAAAAAATGCTTCAAGAAGATACCTCATTGTTGCCAAATTAAAAATAATATATTGCCTTGTAAAATTCGATATTTATTGTTTTGAACTGAAAATACAGACGTTATTTTTACTGTATCTCGTTAGATTTAAAATATCCGATTTTCGGATCGGTAAGAACAATATCCGTAACAGTCTGTAGGTATATTATTTTTTTTAAAAATCGCACAATATAAAGTATTAAAATAATAATTTATAAAACAAGTATTTATTACAGAAAAAATAATACAATATGTTACAAAACAAAAGAAAATAATAATTTTATCAAAAATATATTTTTAACAGCAATTATTACAAAAGAACACAATTTAATTTTGTTTAAGAATAATGTCACAAAACTTGGGAAGTATAATGGTGGAAATTTTATTTAAATCATAATTCCGTAAAATAAATTAAACAGGTAAGATTTTTTCATTTGCCTTGCTGATTTAGAACATAATGAAATATTTTTAAACATTCAAAATATCTCGTCATGACTCTGGACATCAAATTCTAACGCAAACGAAAACGAAGAAGAATATACAGAGTGTCTCATTACATTGTAACTTAAGAATTGTGGACCTATAATATGACGATTTAACCTAAAATATTCCTCATAACCAAAAGATATTTAAAAAATATTATTTCCCACTACTTTAAATTTTATTTTTTACCAATCTTGATATAGATACTTGAATTGATCAAACACAAACAAATTCGCTTAAATTAATCAGTGTCGTATAGCAGCAGTATGAAACTCCTTATCTCCCCCTATTTGTACGACACTGTTTATGTTTATATGAAGTCCAATACCACAATAATTTATTTAATAAACGACATAACGTCACAATGACCATCATCAGACTGATTAACAAATTTAAAAAAAATTTTTTGGTATGAAAAATAAAATTAACTAATACATCAAAATTTTTTTAAAAAAACAACGAAACTTAAATTAACTTAAATAACTCCATTGGTTAATTTAAGTTTCGTTGTTTTTTTAAATTTATTTTAATGTATTGCTAAAGTTTATTTTTCATACCAAAAAACTTTTTTTTAATTTCTACTATTTGGATCCAATTTGTTAATGATGATGGTCGAAACATGTCGCCATTGTGACGTTATGTCGTTTATTAAATAATTTATTATGGTATGACTTCGAGTAGTTTTATTCTAGCACATTTGAGTATGGATGATATTTTGTTTTTAATTTAGTGTAAAGTGGCTTCTATAGATGAAGAAGTGTGTCGTCACATGTCATTCTTGTCAAAAACTGATTCCAAACAAATAATTTGAGGTTACGTTGATGCTTTTCTTATTAGCTAATAACTAACGATACAAACTAAAGCAGACTATACAGTCTTTATTAGAGTTATAAAATAAAAGATACCCTAAATATTGTATACAGGGTGTGTACAAATTAGCGGATAAGCTACACGTGGCGACATTCTTCAATCGGTTCTGAATCGAAAATATTAATGCGAAAATGTGGTAGTATGCTTCATACATTTGGCAACGTGGTAGGAAAATCAGTTTGTATTCGAATGTGGTTTCTATTCGAACCATCTACCAGTACTATGAAATTACAGTGTTGCCAAATGGTTTAAATGGTTCCTGAAGGTAAACGACGTGTGATACAACATTTTCTCATTAAGATTTTCGATTCAGAAACGATAGAAAGAATGTCGCCACGTGTAGTTTATCCGCTAATTTGTACACACCCTGTATATACCACGATGAATACAATCTTCTACAAAAAACGGAATCAATATCTGACAAATTGATTTAAATTTGATAGAGGTTTTTTTCTAATCGCTTTATAATAAGAATGATATTTGTGACGTCATGACTGTCCTCGTCCATTGAGAAAGTAATGTATTTTTCTATGCCATCTAGATAGTTTTACTTATAAAGACTTTGTATATGATCCTACCTCCCTACCGTGTGTAAATTCAGAACAATGGACAAACGCCAGACACAAATGAAAATTTGATGTTCAAAAAAATGTCATATTAAACGAATTAGAACATATAAATTACAGTCGATGGAAGATTTATTTGAAACTCATTATAAAAGTAGATGGTAATAAATAATCTACCGTTAACGCATTTAACAATAGTTTGTTGGTATGGCCATAAATTCAACCTCGGTCCAAAGCTTGGACAGCTCTATGGACCGTATTACGAGTTTAGTTGTTAAAATAATAGATATTAACCTATATTTAAATCATATTATATTACCTATTATAGTAAAATAAATATTTGGAATTTATTATAAAAGTCGATTGTAATAAGTGCCCTTAGCACATTTAACAATATTTTATGGTTATTTGTCCAAATTTGCAATTAATAATCTGATAAAATCCCTAGTGCGAAGCACGAGGGATTCTATTCCTAATTATTAATTGCAAAATTTAGTCGAGTCAAATTGTTAAGCACACTAATTTATTCAGTTCGATTGGTATTTGGAACCATTTTTATTCTATCTTAACTATCTCGTCGTCAATTATATCTAACGCGAAACTCCCGAACCGATTCATTTTTAATTCATACTTCAAACTTGACATTTAATATTTTGATGGAAAAAATTGTCCTGAAGTTATGAGCAGTGAATATTTTAGGTGACTACTTCCCAGCAGGGTAATAGTCGATTTTATTCAATCTGATCGGACGTGATAGACCAATCAGATTCTCGGAAATGCTTGATTTGGCACGAGAGTGAAATATTCGTCAATATAAAGTATAATACTAGGTCTTTTGTTTTTTTAAATAATTTTGAGTTAGATACACTCAAACCATATTGTATTAACTATTAATTTCCAATAAACAACTTTGATTTTTAAAAATAATTATTGAATCAACATAAAATTTCTCTGAAGTACGGTCCATGTTTAAATCTTAAAAGTGATTCAAGGTACTATAATTGATTTATAACAGTTGCCTGTAAAGCAGTACATCCCTCGTAAACGATGAGAGTCCTGCATAAGTCAATTCCACTATAACTGATTTATTTTGGAGACTTCTCCAATGCCTGAAATGCAAAAAAAGAACAGTAAAACATCACAGCAAAAGCATCATTGAAAGATTTTAATGCACCAATAAAAATATTTCTCGAAATTAAAAAACAAAAGAAGCATGAATGTGTGGAAAAGGATAATACAAGAAAGAAGACATAAGAAAGATAAAGTGACAAAACAAATTCTTGATTAAATAAAGGTTGGTCGAAAGGCCATAAAACGTTTTAAATAAAGGTACACCAAACACCAGACAAAAATCGAACACTTGAATCAAAACCAAGAAAAATGAGAAATAATCAGTTTTAAATTTTTAGAAATATTTTATAAACGTGTTCTGGGTTAAATCGTCTTATTTTAGGTCAATGATTTCCCAGTTACAATGCGAACAATTACTATTGAAATACCCTGTATATAAAGTATAGAGACTCGATGCTGATATATTTTATGTAGGGCAGAGCGTTTCCGATAGGAAAAAATCAAAACTAAAATTATAAAAATGGAAATCTGTAATTTGTCTCGACTTGTCTCACATACTTAAATAAGGATTTTATTAAAAAATAATAAGTTCGTTCATTCAATGAACAACAGTTGGCCTATTGGCTTTCCAGTGCCATTATCATAGGAAAAAATGAATGACCCTTACATTGAGGAACAACATCATCATAACGTAAAAAAGAAGAAAAAAGGAGTATAATTCGTGAGCATTTAATTTTTTTCAGTACTATACTATTTATCAAGAAATTTTTTGCCACATTTATTTTTGATAATATCAAAAACTATTATAATTAATTTCCACCAAGAAAATGATTCGTGAATAAAGTAAAAACAATTAAAATATTTTAAGCCAGTTTTAAATTCTGTTGTTTTTTTTTAAAACCTATCGCTACAATATAAATTAGAAATTTAAATTAAATTAAATAATTATTTAAGTAATACCAATATTTAAAAAGTATTATACGATTTACTAGAAATTAAAGTCATTGAAGAGTTCAACTTTGTAATCATCTCTCCTTTCAACAAATATTGAATTTCCTCCAAAGTCTTCCCCTTAGTTTCGGGAATATAAATGTAGGTAAAGAAAGCAATAACAAGACTAGAAAAAGCAAATAAATAAAATGGTACATGTAACCCATACGAATTTGCTAGCCACTGGTACACCTGAAGACTCACAATAGAGCCTAAGACGTACGTCATATCTGAGGTAGCCATGCCTAACGCTTTCATATTGGTAGAGAATAATTCTGCTGTTAAAACTATAGGTACAATACCAATACCAAATTTAAAGCAAGCAGCGTAAAACATAACGGCTACAATTGGTAACCAACTAACAGATTTGACGTCATACCCTCTAAATTGTAAGTGAAAGTAGATAGCAAGAGTACCCAAACAAATTCCAGTTAAAATTAATGATACCATTAGAAGTACCCTTCTTCCATACTGATCTACTTTCATTGATGATATATAGGCTGCCATAAACATAATAAAAGCAAATATGATAGCTGCTTTTGAAGAGTCTATATAAATGGATCCAGCTGCTTCTAGAATTATATGTAGGTTCATTAAAATTACACTAAAGGCACATAAATGCTGTCCTGCGTCTAGTATAGCCATAATAATAAGTGCCTTCCTGTTACCTTTTACCAAAAATAGATCTTGAAATCTACCAGCTTCTGTCTTCTGACGTGCTACAGCTTTTGTAATATCCTTTAATTCGTCTTTTATATCTTTATTAGGTCTAAAATACTGTAAAGATTTCTTCGCCTCTTCATGCTTACCCGTGCAAAGTAAATAATAAGGTGTTTCAGGCATAAATGGAAACACAATAAGTTCAAGTGATAGAACTAGAATTCCTATTAGCGGTGAGACGTAAAAAGGAAGAAATGGACCAACACTATATACAATTATTAAACCTAAAAGCATATTTAAATAAATAACACTTGACAGAAATCCTCGTATTTTATGATTAGCGATTTCTGCTACGAAAATTGGAGCAGCAACAAACGACGTATTAGCTGTTACTCCAAAAGTAAACCTTGCAATAAACAACCAAACCATGCTTTTACAACACGCGACGACTATCCATGATAGAAGTGAAAGAGCGGCAGCTAATAATAATGATTTTTTTCTTCCTATTCTATCTACTAAGTAAATGGTAAATGGCAGTCCAAGGAATGATCCAAACATCAAGCATGATTCCAACCATTCCGCTTCGAATTTTGTCGTTTTGATGTGGCTGTTTTTACTGATGAGGTATGGTATCATAGGTGCAGTCCATCCGTAAGACATTCCATCAGATATTGCAAAAAGTGTTCCTAAAAAATATAAATTTAATTAAAATAATATAAATAGTAAAGGACAAAAGAATTTATTAATCTATGGATTCAACTTCATATAGAGTCATATTTATATAAGTCAATAAGTCACTGATAAATTATTATTTGGAGTAGTTTTCTAATTTTTTTTATTATTTATTCATTTGAATTGTGCAATTTTTTCGATAAAGTTTTGTATGGTATACGTATGTTATTACAAATAAATCACTTAAGAAAAGTACTCATTCTCTTTAGTGTCATCTTATTTTTTAAATTATCCTTTGTATGTGTTGGTTCCAGGATAACGCCTAGATATTTAGCTTCCTTGTCAAAACTTAAAGTTTAATGGAAAAGTCTGCGGGTTTTAAAGTCCGTCAGATTTATTTTCCTTGTAAAATGAATGAGTGGTATTTTAGAGCGGTTTACAGGAAGTTTCTCCTCTTTACATGATTCTTAACCCTATTTAGGTTTTGATAATTTAGTTTGAAATTTTTTTTGCCATCAACAATTTTTTTGCTCGAGCTTTGGTTTTACATAGCTGCATCTCGTAAATCATTGGGAATTTTTGAATGCAATCTTGAGACGAATTGTTCTTCACACCAAAATACAGCTGATAAAACTGAAATTAGATACTGATTGTAGATTATTCCAATAGCACAGGTCTTTCGAAGCTACAAACTTGGATTTACACTACTTTTAATGGTCCTATCAACATATAAAAAAAATCGGCTGTGTCACCCCAGAACTTTCCCGGCTCGACCCTAGAG
Organism: Neocrepidodera transversa; assembly: GCA_963243735.1. Classification (NCBI taxonomy): domain Eukaryota; kingdom Metazoa; phylum Arthropoda; class Insecta; order Coleoptera; family Chrysomelidae; genus Neocrepidodera; species Neocrepidodera transversa. The sequence goes on from OY725340.1 coordinate 5,594,240, forward strand.
ATTATGTTATTTATTATTATTATTTTAAGTATAAAATACTAAGCATTACAATAATTTATGGAACACATTAAAAACAGCGAGCCGATGTTGAATACGTCTACCGAATTGATATTTCAATGTTGATGACATAAGCTACGCATGCGCACGTTGTATATCACACTGCTGTGAAAACTATTGTGAATTCGGGAAAAAATTTTCATACAGTAGTTGTAGGGAATTTTATGCTTTACAGCTTTGCACTGAAACATTTTGCACTAAAGAGCATAATTTATCTATAATTTAAAAAAAATGGAAAATTATAAATGTGTATTTTTCTCGCCATCTAGCGGCGAAACTATGAGGAATTCCATAAAGAGTTACACATAAAAGTTAAAGAAAATTTGATGCTTTACAACTTTGAACCAGAAAATTTTGCGCTAAAATGAATTGTTTGTCCTCAAAATCAAGAAAAACTAGAGAAAACCTACACATTTTTTACGCGCCCTCTAGTGGCGCAACTATTGGAAATTCTAGAAAAAGTTTCAAATTATTTATTATAATCTACATCTACCTATGTTGTTTTTTTTTTGATAAAAAATATATTAAAATTATTGTAATACCATTAAAAAGAGAATAAAAAATTCTATAAATGGGATTTTTTTCAAAATTTTCAAGCAAAAATTGTGACCTTGAGAAAAGGGAGAGACCAAAATGAGAAAAAATATAGTTATGGTCTCTTCCTATTTTCACAGCCACAATTTTTTTATCTAACATTTTGAAAAAATTCACTTATATAGAATATTTTTTTCCCTTTCTATCAACATTTAACACGTTTTAATAGTATCGATAGTTTTCTTGTTACAGGGGTTAAACAAAAAATTATTTATTAAAATCTACAATTATCTAAGTTATTTTGTTTAATTAAAAAATTTATTCAAATCTAGTTAATACGATTAAAAAGAGAATAAAAAATTCTATAAATGGGAATTTTTTCAAAATTTCCAAGCAAAAATTGTGACCTTGAGAAAAGGGAGAGACCAAAATGAGAAAAAATATAGTTATGGTCTCTCCCTATTTTCACAACCACAATTTTTTTATCTAACATTTTGAAAAAATTCACTTATATAGAATATTTTGTTCCTTTTCTATCAACATTTAACACGTTTTAACAGTATCGATAGTTTTCTTGTTACAGGGGTTAAACAAAAAATTATTTATTAAAATCTACAATTATCTAAGTTATTTTGTTTAATTAAAAAATTTATTCAAATCTAGTTAATACGATTAAAAAGAGAATAAAAAATTCTATAAATGGGAATTTTTTCAAAATTTCCAAGCAAAAATTGTGACCTTGAGAAAAGGGAGAGACCAAAATGAGAAAAAATATAGTTATGGTCTCTCCCTATTTTTACAACCACAATTTTTTTATCTAACATTTTGAAAAAATTCACTTATATAGAATATTTTTTCCCTTTCTATCAACATTTAACACGTTTTAATAGTATCAATAGTTTTCTTGTTACAGGGGTTAAACAAAAAATTATTTATTAAAATCTACAATTATCTAAGTTATTTTGTTTAATTAAAAAATTTATTCAAATCTAGTTAATACGATTAAAAAGAGAATAAAAAATTCTATAAACGGGAATTTTTTCAAAATTTCCAAGCAAAAATTGTGACCTTGAGAAAAGGGAGAGACCAAAATGAGAAAAAATATAGTTATGGTCTCTCCCTATTTTTACAACCACAATTTTTTTATCTAACATTTTGAAAAAATTCACTTATATAGAATATTTTTTCCCTTTCTATCAACATTTAACACGTTTTAATAGTATCAATAGTTTTCTTGTTACAGGGGTTAAACAAAAAATTATTTATTAAAATCTACAATTATCTAAGTTATTTTGTTTAATTAAAAAATTTATTCAAATCTAGTTAATACGATTAAAAAGAGAATAAAAAATTCTATAAACGGGAATTTTTTCAAAATTTCCAAGCAAAAATTGTGACCTTGAGAAAAGGGAGAGACCAAAATGAGAAAAAATATAGTTATGGTCTCTCCCTATTTTTACAACCACAATTTTTTTATCTAACATTTTGAAAAAATTCACTTATATAGAATATTTTTTTCCCTTTCTATCAACATTTAACACGTTTTAATAGTATCGATAGTTTTCTTGTTACAGGGGTTAAACAAAAAATTATTTATTAAAATCTACAATTATCTAAGTTATTTTGTTTAATTAAAAAATTTATTCAAATCTAGTTAATACGATTAAAAAGAGAATAAAAAATTCTATAAATGGGAATTTTTTCAAAATTTTCAAGCAAAAATTGTGATCTTGAGAAAAGGAAGAGACCAAAATGAGAAAAAATATAGGTGTGGTCTCTCCCTATTTTATGCTCTAAAACGTTATACTACAACATTTTGCACTAAAGTGTATGATTTGTCCTCAAAATCAAGAAAAACTGGAGAAAACCTACATGCACATTTTTTACGCGCCCTCTAGTGGCGAAACTATTGGAAAAACTTTGTACTACAACATTTTGCACTAAAGTGTATAGTTTGTCCTTAAAATTTAAAAAAAGTAAAAAATTGTACTATGTGCATTTAATCAATGTCGGTCTTGAGGAGGCCTATTTATTATACTATATTTTGCGTTTTATTAGTTAATTATTTTGTTTAATAATATTTTTTGTTTTATAATATTATTTGGATAGAAGGGATCTTGACTAATTACCGAATGTTAAATAGAAAAAAAAACGTTTTTGTTTAAAACAGGTTAGGCTTCAGATACGATTTTTATTAAATTTTTGATAATGGATGAAAATGTGACGAAAGGGAAGTTTATTTAAAAGTAATTTAAGTGATGTACTTATAGTAAGTAAAAAAGAGTAATAAAAAATATAGGTCCTTTAAAAAAAAAGTTGATGATGGTTCGTTAAATTTGACCTCAAAAATGGTTTCCGGTATTCCCAAAATATCTCAAAAACCGAACTTGATATTTTAATTTTGAAAAAACTCTTTACTCATCTTTTTCCCATTTAATTTAAGGTATTTTTTATTATTTTTTTTAAAATGTTAAAATTATTGTGTGAAAATTTCGATTGGAGTAAAACTAACGGAGTTGTAAATTTCCGCCTCTCCGGTCCGGTTTCCCGCTGCGGCGGAGAGCTGCAAGCTGATAGCTGCCAGTGTAGTTAAAAATTTTTCGTTCTACCAAGCAGTTGTACACGTGCAAGGTATTTTTATTTTAGATTCTACTATAATTTACTGTGTAAGTATATATATTAAAAAAAAATTCGTTTAGTGGTATAAAAATCTTTTTTATTTTAAAATAACAAAATTTCCAACTTTTTTGATGAAAAATTTCTAGGTGCTGTAAAAAATTAAAAAAACAGTAAAAAACTCGACAGGGTTACTAGCACAAAGTTTTCAACTAATATTTATTAATGAAAATTTTACAGATTATTCTTTAAATGGTAATTATAGATATTAATCTACAGGGTGGGGCACCATATACGGCACGGTATTTAGTGCCTAAACCATAAAAATTTAAAATAATTTTTTTATATGCATATATGTATGTAAATAAATGCTACTTATTGACATGTATATTGTAATGATTTACTACCCTTATAATAATTATGTAAAAATTATCGAAAATGTGTCTTTTTCGTTTTGGATTAATCTTACTCTCCCTTAAAGAAATTCTAATTGTGTTTATTTACATTTTCGCCACCATGTATACTGAAATAATTAGAAACGCATAACAACCTTCTGGTAATTCCGGGAGTATTTATCAACTTTATTTAATATTTACATAAACAAATTGCTAATACTGTTTATCACTTTTATATGTGTTGTAAAACTTCGATGGGATTATAATCATGAACTATCAATCAGTAACCTTTGGCATGGCATAAATTTTTGTTTGTATTTACAAATAGCCGAAAACAAGTATTGTACACAAATAAAGCCTTTTATTTTGTTAATGGAATCAAAATATTTGACAAACCATTAGGAATTTTTCATTTAATTCTAGTATTATTAAGAATTTATTTTTTGTGGCAAGTATGTGAGTCAGGAAGGGAATATAAAATATTGTTACTATAAAAATAGCATATATATCTTTATAATAAATATTTTGCAAAAAAATCGTAAACAGTTGCTGGTTTTCATTCATATTTAACCATTTTTAGCCAAATTAAAATCAAATCAATCAATAAAAATAAAAAAAATGATAATCGCGTTAAAATTGTTTTTTTTTTTTGGTAATATTATTTTTAAAAGTAGTTAGTTAATTCTCTTAAATGTCGTTTGTAACAAAAAATCCAGTTTTTAATTAATGTCTTCCTAAAAATAAATTTTAATGATTCACTTTAGTTAAATCAAAAACAGAGATAGTAAGTTTTTAAAACTATACCTCCCATTTTTTTTAACCAAAATCTCCCTTTTTGGTACGTTTTAATAGCATCTATAGTTTTGTTGTTACAGGGGTTAAACAAAAAATTATTTATTATAATCTACATCTACCTATGTTGTTTTTTTTTTTGATAAAAAATATATTAAAATTATTTTAATACCATTAAAAAGAGAATAAAAAATTCTATAAATGGGATTTTTTTCAAAATTTTCAAGCAAAAATTGTGACCTTGAGAAAAGGGAGAGACCAAAATGAGAAAAAATATAGTTATGGTCTCTCCCTATTTTTACAACCACAATTTTTTTATCTAACATTTTGAAAAAATTCACTTATATAGAATATTTTTTCCCTTTCTATCAACATTTAACACGTTTTAATAGTATCAATAGTTTTCTTGTTACAGGGGTTAAACAAAAAATTATTTATTAAAATCTACAATTATCTAAGTTATTTTGTTTAATTAAAAAATTTATTCAAATCTAGTTAATACGATTAAAAAGAGAATAAAAAATTCTATAAACGGGAATTTTTTCAAAATTTCCAAGCAAAAATTGTGACCTTGAGAAAAGGGAGAGACCAAAATGAGAAAAAATATAGTTATGGTCTCTCCCTATTTTTACAACCACAATTTTTTTATCTAACATTTTGAAAAAATTCACTTATATAGAATATTTTTTTCCCTTTCTATCAACATTTAACACGTTTTAATAGTATCGATAGTTTTCTTGTTACAGGGGTTAAACAAAAAATTATTTATTAAAATCTACAATTATCTAAGTTATTTTGTTTAATTAAAAAATTTATTCAAATCTAGTTAATACGATTAAAAAGAGAATAAAAAATTCTATAAATGGGAATTTTTTCAAAATTTTCAAGCAAAAATTGTGATCTTGAGAAAAGGAAGAGACCAAAATGAGAAAAAATATAGGTGTGGTCTCTCCCTATTTTATGCTCTAAAACGTTATACTACAACATTTTGCACTAAAGTGTATGATTTGTCCTCAAAATCAAGAAAAACTGGAGAAAACCTACATGCACATTTTTTACGCGCCCTCTAGTGGCGAAACTATTGGAAAAACTTTGTACTACAACATTTTGCACTAAAGTGTATAGTTTGTCCTTAAAATTTAAAAAAAGTAAAAAATTGTACTATGTGCATTTAATCAATGTCGGTCTTGAGGAGGCCTATTTATTATACTATATTTTGCGTTTTATTAGTTAATTATTTTGTTTAATAATATTTTTTGTTTTATAATATTATTTGGATAGAAGGGATCTTGACTAATTACCGAATGTTAAATAGAAAAAAAAACGTTTTTGTTTAAAACAGGTTAGGCTTCAGATACGATTTTTATTAAATTTTTGATAATGGATGAAAATGTGACGAAAGGGAAGTTTATTTAAAAGTAATTTAAGTGATGTACTTATAGTAAGTAAAAAAGAGTAATAAAAAATATAGGTCCTTTAAAAAAAAAGTTGATGATGGTTCGTTAAATTTGACCTCAAAAATGGTTTCCGGTATTCCCAAAATATCTCAAAAACCGAACTTGATATTTTAATTTTGAAAAAACTCTTTACTCATCTTTTTCCCATTTAATTTAAGGTATTTTTTATTATTTTTTTTAAAATGTTAAAATTATTGTGTGAAAATTTCGATTGGAGTAAAACTAACGGAGTTGTAAATTTCCGCCTCTCCGGTCCGGTTTCCCGCTGCGGCGGAGAGCTGCAAGCTGATAGCTGCCAGTGTAGTTAAAAATTTTTCGTTCTACCAAGCAGTTGTACACGTGCAAGGTATTTTTATTTTAGATTCTACTATAATTTACTGTGTAAGTATATATATTAAAAAAAAATTCGTTTAGTGGTATAAAAATCTTTTTTATTTTAAAATAACAAAATTTCCAACTTTTTTGATGAAAAATTTCTAGGTGCTGTAAAAAATTAAAAAAACAGTAAAAAACTCGACAGGGTTACTAGCACAAAGTTTTCAACTAATATTTATTAATGAAAATTTTACAGATTATTCTTTAAATGGTAATTATAGATATTAATCTACAGGGTGGGGCACCATATACGGCACGGTATTTAGTGCCTAAACCATAAAAATTTAAAATAATTTTTTTATATGCATATATGTATGTAAATAAATGCTACTTATTGACATGTATATTGTAATGATTTACTACCCTTATAATAATTATGTAAAAATTATCGAAAATGTGTCTTTTTCGTTTTGGATTAATCTTACTCTCCCTTAAAGAAATTCTAATTGTGTTTATTTACATTTTCGCCACCATGTATACTGAAATAATTAGAAACGCATAACAACCTTCTGGTAATTCCGGGAGTATTTATCAACTTTATTTAATATTTACATAAACAAATTGCTAATACTGTTTATCACTTTTATATGTGTTGTAAAACTTCGATGGGATTATAATCATGAACTATCAATCAGTAACCTTTGGCATGGCATAAATTTTTGTTTGTATTTACAAATAGCCGAAAACAAGTATTGTACACAAATAAAGCCTTTTATTTTGTTAATGGAATCAAAATATTTGACAAACCATTAGGAATTTTTCATTTAATTCTAGTATTATTAAGAATTTATTTTTTGTGGCAAGTATGTGAGTCAGGAAGGGAATATAAAATATTGTTACTATAAAAATAGCATATATATCTTTATAATAAATATTTTGCAAAAAAATCGTAAACAGTTGCTGGTTTTCATTCATATTTAACCATTTTTAGCCAAATTAAAATCAAATCAATCAATAAAAATAAAAAAAATGATAATCGCGTTAAAATTGTTTTTTTTTTTTGGTAATATTATTTTTAAAAGTAGTTAGTTAATTCTCTTAAATGTCGTTTGTAACAAAAAATCCAGTTTTTAATTAATGTCTTCCTAAAAATAAATTTTAATGATTCACTTTAGTTAAATCAAAAACAGAGATAGTAAGTTTTTAAAACTATACCTCCCATTTTTTTTAACCAAAATCTCCCTTTTTGGTACGTTTTAATAGCATCTATAGTTTTGTTGTTACAGGGGTTAAACAAAAAATTATTTATTATAATCTACATCTACCTATGTTGTTTTTTTTTTTGATAAAAAATATATTAAAATTATTTTAATACCATTAAAAAGAGAATAAAAAATTCTATAAATGGGATTTTTTTCAAAATTTTCAAGCAAAAATTGTGACCTTGAGAAAAGGGAGAGACCAAAATGAGAAAAAATATAGTTATGGTCTCTTCCTATTTTCACAAGCACAATTTTTTATCTAAAATTTTGAAAAAATTCATTTATATAGAATACTTTTTTCCCTTTCTATCAACATTTAATACGTTTTAATAGTATCAATAGTTTTCTTGTCAGAGGGATTAAACAAAAAAATATTAATTAAAATCTACAATTATCTAAGTTATTTTGTTTAATTAAAAAAATTATTAAAATCTATTTAATACGATTAAAAAGAGAATAAAAAATTCTATAAATGGGAATTTTTTCAAAATTTCCAAGAAAAAATTGTGACCTTGAGAAAAGGGAGAGATCAAAATGAGAAAAAATATAGTTATGGTCTCTCCCTATTTTCACAACCACAATTTTTTTATCTAAAATTTTGAAAAAATTCACTTATATAGAGTATTTTTTCCCTTTCTATCAACATTTAACACGTTTTAATAGTATCGATAGTTTTCTTGTTACAGGGGTTAAACAAAAAATTATTTATTAAAATCTACAATTATCTAAGTTATTTTGTTTAATTAAAAAATTTATTAAAATCTATTTAATACGATTAAAAAGAGAATAAAAAATTCTATAAATGGGAATTTTTTCAAAATTTTCAAGCAAAAATTGTGATCTTGAGAAAAGGGAGAGACCAAAATGAGAAAAAATATAGGTGTGGTCTCTCCCTATTTTGATAACCACAATATTGTATATAAAATTTTAATAAAATTCACTTTTATATAATATTTTTTTCTCTTTCTATCAACATTTAACACGTTTTAATAGTATCGATAGTTTTTTGTTATAGGGGTTAAACAAAAAATTATTTATTAAAATCTTCAATTATCTAAGTTATTTTTTGTTTAATTAAAAAACATATTAAAATCTATTTAATACCAATAAAAAGAGAGTAAAAAATTGTATAAATGGGAATTTTTTCAAATTTTTTAAGCAAAAATTGTGACCTTGAGAAAAGGAAGAGAGCAAAATGAGAAATAATATAGTTATGGTCTCTCCCTATTTTCATTCCTTTTTCACTGAAAATATTTATAAATCATTTAAAATAAAATTAATTAAAAATTGAGTCTAGTTTGGGCTTAATTTCTATTAAATATTTGAATTAATAAATTGCTCATATAATTTTGATAAACCTCACTGAATACAAAAATGGATTGAAAATACTTGAGCAAAGGGCTTTTTTCCATTTTCAATAATGAAACTATAAAATTTAAAAAGTGAGAAGGAAGAAATTAGCTACAAATTAATTTTTCTGGTATAAACTTTATATTCTCTTAGAATTGGATTATTTTAAATTAGTTAAAAAAGAACAAATGTAAATTTTTATATTTTTTTTTTCTTAATTACGTAAATTGACGTTCTCCTTGCATTTTAGAAGTTAACTCCTTTTGAATATAAATAGGTATCATTTATTTTTCCTGAGAAAAATTAAGTTATATTCAAATATTTATTTACTTTTGTTACTTCATAGTTTTTTACTCATTTATACAAGCGACTTAAAAAAAACTTTTGAGTTGACATTAACTAGAAAATAAAATGATTGTATGGTATGGTAAATATTAAAGAAAAATATTATAATTACAAATTATCCGTTTTCAAAAATTTTTTTATATCTCCAAATTATAATTTTCGATAAATAAATTGAATAGTGGTCTAAAGCAGTCGATAATTTCATATCGAATGCGAGATGACATATTTGATAATTTTTTAATCAATTTTATAGGTCAGAAATGGTATAGCTTTATTGATATTAATTGAAAATTTGGAAAACAAGAAAATTAATAAAATAATTGGATATAGAATTGATTAATATTCTGGAAAATGTTCCTTTTGTTTCATCAAATTTATTAGGAAAAAACGAGAAGATTATCGATACTTAAATGTACGAAATTCTTTAATGAATAATAAAAAACTCCAAGTCGTAGCACAAAATTTATTAAAGGTTATTAACGAAAAACAACAAGGGTCAACTACATGTTTCGGCCAAACGATGTCCATCATCAGGCCTATAATACAAATAGTATATGTAGATTATGTTTATCTAATATAATATTTGTATTATAGGTCTGATGATGGTAATCGTTGCCCCTTGTTGTTTTTCGTTTACAAACTTAATAAATTTTGTGGTATGCCTTTGAGTTTTTTATTATTTAAATTTATTAGGGTTTGTTAATATGATTAATTATAATAATTTACTTTATTTTTTTCGACTGCCATTATTTTGATATTAGAAATACTTTAATCAAAATTTTGTTTACATACAGCTGTAAAGCGAGAGGGTGCGGGCCACTGGGGCGCAAGGACTGTTGGGCGCAGGGACTTTTGGACGCGAGCCGTTTGGGCGCGGGTACGTTTGGGCGCGAAAAGTTCATATTTCAATTTCATTTTTCCAGGTTTTTTAAAGGTCTTAATTTACTATTAAAATAGAAAGTACCTGCCCTAACCTAACCTAACAAATATAGGGATAATATTAAAATTTCGTGTTTAATTTATCCTCGAGCCCAAATGGCTCTGCGCCGAAACGGCTCGCGCCAAAAGTCCCCGCGCCCAATAATCCCTGTGTCCAAGTGGCCCGCGCCCAGATGTCCTAGACCGTTAACATTAATAGAAAAATAAGTGCCTTCTAAAAAATCTACTTTGCAGGAAATAATATCATTAATTCATTCATTTAAGATAATAAATGATGTCAATGTTATGATAAGCGAATCCACTATCCTTATAAAAGTCGTAACACTGAAAACGTTTTATCAGAATCTTAAATTGTATAAAAACAAATTCATTTTCTACATATCTTGTTAGTAAAGTTTTGATTAAATAAAAATGATAAAGGATTTCTGTTTTGTATTTTCAATTCATTGAACTCTAAATAAATCGATATCTAAACGTGTTAAAATTTTTGAATTATTTTTAAAAATAATGTCAAAGGTTTTGTTTTGGCTAATTATATGAAAAATAAATATTGCTTTGAGAAAAAATAATATGCAATCGAGAAACTGAACATGAACAAATATTTATTTCTAACTAGGATACTAGTCACAAGAAAATCATGGTAAAAATTATACAACTAAATATTTTTTATTATTTTATTTTTATTATAAATAAAAATGTAGAATTTTAAACGTTATTTTCTGTATGTTTCGTACGAGATGGAATAGTTAATCATATTGTGTTTTTTTATGTATTATCAGAATCAAAGTTCTTATTTTTAAAATAAAAAATTTTTCAAAGAGACAACAATAGATAAATTACACAAATTCAGTGTACGAACTTTGTTCCTCGATAAATCTTAACTGTACAATTTACTAACTACATTGGGAATAAAATTTAAATCAAAAATAAATTAAATTAAGTATAAAACATTTTTTTACACCGTAGGGAGTGAAACTAGTACTTTAGTCCCGCATTTGGGGGACTTAAGTGCCACTTTTACTCCCTTGGGACTAAATTTTTTTAATATCAAGGGATTAAAATTTTTTAATCCAGCAAATAAAAAACAATTGAAACCAGCTATCTTGTTTATTCTAATTTAATTCAGAACTGTCAAATTCTTCCATAAAGGAGTATAGGAAACAATTTTTGGCAGTACAGTCTTTAATTTTCTTTTCTCCAATACCATTTTACGAGATCGTCGTAAGCTTCGAGCCCCATCGGGAATCCCGATTTTTTTAAGAGCCGGTATTTTATAAAAAAATACATAATTTAATATCTAACATGATTACCTAATCAGAAGTAGAAAACTTACAAATAATAGAATTGATTGTTACGTTTAAATATTTACAAAATTAACAGGTAAATTATTATTTTTAAATTATCTTTTTTTTCACATTTTTGTCAATTTTTTATAAAATTACCCTTTTTTCTCATTTTTACTGCTTTTTCGTTTTAAATTTTCTCTCTTCCCCAAAAACTTCCCCTCGTTTCTCTAAAGTTTTGTCACTTTTTGGTCCCAAATTTCCTATCTTTTCTCTCAAATTTTGTCACAATTATTTAATTCTCACACTTTTTTGATTTAAATTTTCCCTCCAAAATTTCCTGTCGTTTTTCCTAGGTTTTTTCCCTTTTTTGTCTCAAATTTTGTCACTTTTGCCCTGAAATTTTCTCTTCCGAACATTACCACTTTTTTTTATAAAATTACTCTTTTTTTCTTGTCAAATTTCACTTCTGTTTTCTTAAAAATTCTTACTTTTTTGTAGAAATACACGTTTATTTTCTCATTTTTGGCCTTAAATTTTCCCTCTTCCTATAAAATTTAGCTTTGTTTCTCTCAACTTTTGTCACTTTTTTGCCTCAAATTTCCTTTCTTTTTTCCATAAAATTACTTTTTTTCTCTCATTAAAAGTACACTTTTTTTTCATTTTTGTCGAATTTCCCTTCATTTCTCTCAAATTTTGTTACTTTTTTGAGTAAATTACACGTTTTTTAAAAAATTACCACTTTTTTCAAAAATTACCCTTTTTTCTCATTTTGTTCACATTTTTGCCGTAAATTTTCCCTACAAAATTTACTCTTGTTTCTCTCAACTTTTTCAATATTTGATTTGAAATTTCCTCTTTTTTCCTAAAATTACCTCTTTTTCCTCATTAAAAATACCCCTTTTTTAAAATTAAACCTTTCTTTTTCATTTTTGACAAACTTCTCTTCTTTTGTCTCAAATGTTATCACTTTTTTCTGAAATTACCCCTTTTTTGGATTATCACTTTTTACTTATTTTTTTCTCAAATGTCTTATCTTTCTTCAAAATTTCCCCTCGTTTCTCTCCAATTTTGTGTCCCCCTCAAGAGTGTACTTTAAATATCAAATTATAAGTTTTTTAAATTGTGCAAAAACATATTTTAACCGACTAAAATTCTTTAAAAAAAGTTTTAGAACAAAGTTATATAAAAAAAAAAATTGTATTTAAATAATTATTTTAATTTTAAGGAGCCTTGGGCACCGTGGTGTAAAAAATAGCGTATATACCACAGGCCTAAAGTGTCTTTTAATCCCTCAGGCGATTGTTTCTTCACCCTCGGGATTAAAAGATGCACTTTAGTCCCTTGGTATATAATATACTATTAATATTAACTATTTTTAAATAAGTTGCTTGTAGCCTTATCATAATAAAATTGGGTAATTGTAATCTTAATGTTTTATCAATTCGTATAGATGTATAATAAAGTCAAAAAATAATTAAATTAAATTTATATTCCGATGATTTTTAATGTGCAGTCATAATGGAAAAAGCAACAGACATTCAGACAGACAGATATAATTTACATTGAAAAAGTACCTTAAAATGAAGTACGACATCTATAAAATATTTATAAATTAAGTGAAAGATTTAATTTAACAATATTGTGCTAAAAATCAAAAAAACTTTTCAGCGGCTCTTTAAACCAATTAAAAAGTTAAATGAATAAATATTAAGGAGGAAGATGAAATGGTACTAATCTGTCATAATGGAAAGATGAAAAAAAGTTCTTAAAAGTAAATAAAGAAATAAAAGTTTTGAAAATAGGAAATAATACACGAATAAGATATTCATAGTTTGAATAATGGACAATTTTAGCATTTTTTTTTATTGATATTTGAATATAGAAAGTCTAAATGTAATGTTTATAACACATTGTTTATTTTTTTAAGACAACTCTTAAAGCTAAAAACATCCTCTAATTTAAATTACGCGGGCTTGATGACGTCATACCAGAAGCCTAGACTACGTCACGCATATGTATCGATAAGGAGTGTCTACTCAATCACTCGTTACAATTATTCGATTTGTATGGAACGCCAATCTACTTTTTAATATTCTTTGCTTGAATGTTTCGAAAAAATTCATGGAAAAGTATTTTTTTAGTAAAACCTTACCGAAATGTAAAGAAAAAAGGCCATTTTTTATATAGATTACTTCAATGTTTCAAAAAATATACTAATTGTTATGAAACTTTTGAAGAAAATATAAAATAAAATGATATTTTTTTACATGTATTTATAATTTTTAATATACTTTTGTTTAATGTTTCGAAAAAATGGTTTGTATTTCAATATTTTGATTTAACAAATATATTTCTTTTGAAACTTTCAGTCAATGTATCAAAAAATTTATACATATTAATGATTTTAATCTGAGAAATAGAATTTTGATGAGACTTTTAATCAAGGTTTAAAAAAAATCACCTTGTACATATACGTTCAAATTAAAAATAATGATGCAATAATTAATACACTATAAAATCATTGCATCAAGGAATCAAGTTTAATAAAAATATACTTACTCTAAAAGTATATTTTCATAAAAAGTGATACAGGAATTATTGCAAACAGAAGAAGACATGTCATAAGTCAACCTGCCTGCGCTGTCAGCTGTCACTAACTGTTTTCAAATCCCATAGTAGAATATATGTACTGTGAAATCATCTCTTTCTTGAAGAAATTGGTGCTTCTGATTTAGCCTTTAATTTATTTAGTCACCATCATAATTTACAGGTATGACAAATAAAGTACCACCACAGGCTAGTCAGTTACTGCAAGCCTTTCATGATTCGTCTGATTCGGAAGATTCAGATTTTCAAAAAATAATGACTACAACCAGAGCTTTATTTAGGCCAACTGTTGTAATGAAAAAAGGTAGAAAGCAATTGAAGAAAGCGCAAAGAACAATACTGCTGTTAAGAAGAAAAAATGCAGACTTTTTACCCACTAAAAAATACGTTTCGCTAACTATGTTAGCATCATCAGGAGTTGATGATAAACTACGATGCTAACATAGTTAGAGAAACATACTTTGAGTGTTTTTAAAAAGTATAGTTTTGGTTAGTGATGACGATATTCTTCAACACTGTTGAAAACCAAAGGTTCCAAATTCTCAATTCAAATGGGTAGTTGTGATCATTTATCTAGTATCTACCTTCCTAGTAAGCAATAACAGCATTTAAATTATCAGAAAGTTTATTCTATTATTTTTGTAGAGCAATATAATTATAGAATGCGATGGATTGATAAAATATATCATTGCTTAATATTAGATAATTTATATTTTGTATACTACACTTTTTGGTACACCAGGAATTTATAATGTTAGACAAGGTTACTGTTAATTCGTTAATAATGTCCACTTGGGAAGATTTTCACACAAAGGTTTTGAAATATAACATAAATCTATTGGAGACTACCTTTTTATTTAAACTTGATAAATCAAATTATTTTATTTTCTAAACAAATCTGAGAAATTATTTGTATGAAGCTAAAATATTATTACAATGATCCTATTCTACTTACTACCTGTTGAATGCCTTTCGGCTGAATATCCTTGCATATTATATTCAAAATCTTACATAAAACTGTACCCTATACTAGATATTTCCTCTAGTGACATAACCTCTTTTTTTCTTCCTTTCTCTACGCTCGAGATGACTCTGAGAGACAAGTCACAAGCACTATATCTCGTTTTACTCAGAAGATAATGAAAACGATAATTCACAAACAAACATCAAAGTATATTAAAAATTAAATACGACATATTAAGGTATAATAAAAATTAAACAAAACAAATCAAAATATTCTAAAAATTAAACAATATACAAGAAAGTATTGTAAATTACAAATTAGTAACCTGGGGAAATTAAAAAAAAAGTAATGAATAAGTCATGTTTAACAAATAATATTTTTTTTTTAGATGCAATAGAATTTTTTTCAAATATTAATGCGAAGAACATTAAAAAGTAGTATGGCGTTCCATAGATTTGTTAAATTATGAATAGGTTATTTGCAGTAATTAATACTAATACCTAATAAAGTTTAAAAATCAGAAAAATGATAATAGTTTTAAAAAAAAATGTGAAATCATAACAGATACGGATTTTATATTTGATTTTAATCGATTTTCCTAGTGACCAAAATGTCATATGTACCAACATAAGTTAAATCACCCAATGAATTCCCCAAAAAGGTATTTGGGGTAATTTTTGTTTTGTAACCGAATCGAAGTGTCGGTATATTAAAAATCCCAAAAATCTTACTAAAATTTAGTTTATTTATACCAAAATCGATACTCCTCATCGCCTATTAGTGGTGGAAAGGAAGTGTGTTGTTGCTTTTTTACTGGTTCACTATATTTTCCCTTTGATGGGATCGGGAAAGTAAAAAATACCAGGATAACACGGTTTTTGATGGTTTTGAAATTTAAATAGTAGGCTTTGTATGTTATTTCAAAAGAATAATATTATTTTATATGTCATTTTTCATGTGTGTGATGTCAAAACAAACTGAAAAGTATATTATAGTGTTTTTATGAGAATTCAAGGATGTAATTAGAAAAGAAGTTCAACATCTGATCCCAGATAATACCAAAAAATAAAACACAAGCATTTCGAAGCAGTATTTAGAATTTAACGATGTGTGTAATATACACGAAAAGTTACTTGTTTTGTAAATTTTGAATTTTCAAGTACGTTTTATACATAGTACGTAACTTATAGAATAAATTCGACATAATTTGAAGTTAAATGTAAATGTAATTTTACTATAAACGTGAAAAAAATTGCAGTGTAATTTCATGCTCCTTGTCGCAAAAAGTAGAAAAATTTCTGGGCATTTTTTTAGTTATTATGTTAACGATACACAATACAGACTTTTAATTGGTCGAAAATGTTAGGTGTGAAATTTTCTACGAATTACATGTATGGTTCTTGATTTTTATTACAGACAAATCACAATTTTTCCAATTTTAACGGAGAACTGCGTGGAATTAATTTAAAACCAGGCTAAACGACTTTAATTTTTTTTTGAAAATGTAAAAGATATAGAATATATAAAAAAACACAGATAAAAACAAAAAAGATTTATCCAAGTTTAAAGGTAGGTGACAAAAATAATTACCCATTAAAAATAATACAATCAATAAAAAAAGAAAAAAATTGAATGGTATAAAAAATAAATTTAACAAAATGCCAATAATGTTTTAAATTTCATTTACCCTGAATAGATTATTAAAACATTTTTTTCTGGATTCATATTTTATGTATAGGACAAAAAGTTATCCCCTTTAAAATCCTTAAAAAAAATTTTATTTCATGAAAAATTTTATCGACTATAATCATAAACTAATTATTTTAGTTTAAGATTTTGTTATCACATTCTAATAATAATTGTCGATGGATTATTAATAAATATACTAGAAATTTATAACATACTTATTTGAATTAAAATAAAATTTTAAATGACTTACCAAAAGTTGCAGCAAGAAGCTGCGTTCCTGTACCAGTAAATAAACCCGTATCATCTCCCATCTTATTGCAATCACCATAAGCAACTAACAATAACTAATTAAATTTATTTATGTCTCGAAGATAAGAAGTAAAAACATTGGACCAAACACGAAATGTGAACGTAGACACTTCGAATTTCTAAATCACTGAAACATACTAGAGACCGAAAATACATAGTTATGCCTTATAATTCAAAATATTTATTTTATTTTATGGGAATGGAATGACTGCACTCAATTTTCTTTATATTACTAATATTATTTATGTAGTTTGATTTATATTTTAAAAAATTGAAAGTATATAGTAACAATTGTTATTTAATTCTTTATTTACCAAAGACATTGTACATGTATAGGTGAGGTCTATTTAATGCAAATTATATAAAATGTTCAATCTTTTTAGATATTTTTTTATAATTTAATTCTAATTTTCATTTGTCATTACCGTTTTTTTGAATTCCTCATAGTTTCGTCGCTAGAGGGCGTGAAAATAATGTATATAGACATTTGCGACTTTTTTTTTAGATTTTGAGACAACATTATGGATTTTTATGAAAATTTACAAAAAATCAAAGTTGTAGAACATAAAATTTTCTACAAATTTTGTCTTTAATTTTTTTTCTAGTTCCGCATAGTTTCGCCGCTAGTTTTTATTTTGATTTTTTAAGCAATTTTTATCCTTATTAAATTATTATTTTTCAGTTAAATTTTTGTATTAAAAATTTAAAAAACTATCTTTAAATTTGTAATAATTAATTTTATTATAATAATTTTTTTCAAAATTTTATTACAAAAATTGTGACTTTTTTTAAAAATCGGCTAAGAAACATTTAAAATTATATTATGATTTTAAACTAAATTGAATAACTTCTACAATATTAAAGTTATTGCACCATTCTAAAGATAAAATAAAACTCTAAATTTAAAATGTATTTTAGTTTCTTAGAATTTAGAATGGTAATTATTATAGCCAAAATAAAGAATTTCTTTTTAATTTTTTGTAATTTCGTTTTATCAATATGTTTAAAATAAATGAAAAAAGTAAATAGCATATCCGAAAAGGATCTAAATGCACTATGTGTGTAAATTATTTCATAATTTTTACATACTATTTGTAAAAGTTATAGCAAAAAATGAAAAAAGTTAAAACAATTCAAAAATTTTTTTTTTTTAGTTTTTTAAACTAACTTTATTCATGCATTTTGATCCAGAAAACCTAAATAAAGATCTGTTTCCCATTTTGAATAAAATTGAATGAGATATTGATTATTTATTGATTTTAAAATTATCCCAAAAAGGTTTCATTTCTTTTTAAGGTTAATATTAATATTAAAAATTTAAAAAAAAAACCATTAAATTTGTAGTAAAAAACTCTATAATTATGATTTTTTTTCAAAATTTTATTCAAAAAATTGTAGAATTCATAAATTTTATTTTTGAAATTTAAAATACGTTTAAAAAAAGATTGAATAACTTTAAAAATATTAAAGATATTAAAATGTAATTTATACCATTCGATAGGTAATATAAAACTCTAAATTTAGAAAATAATTTAGTCTCTTCTAATTAAACATTGTAATTATTATAACCAAAATAAAACGAAAATTAATTTTTTTTGTCGTTTTGTTTTATCGTAAATGGTAAAGCAAATGAAAAAAGTAAATAATACATCCGAAAGGGATTAAAAAGTACATTATGTATGAAATATTTCATAATTTTAAAATAGTACTTGAATAAATTATACAAAAATATAAAGTCAAAAAAAATTTTTACAAAAAATTATTTTTTTTTTTAATTTTTGTAAACTAATTTTATTAATGTATTTTAATGGAGAAAAACTAAAATAATCTATTAAACAATTACTTTACTAGAAATATAAATGAACTTTCCAGAAAATAATAAAATAAAATAGGTAATAATTAAATAGATACGTAACAAAAGGAAGAATAACAATTGGTATCGAAGAAGACAGAGAAGAAAATGGGAATTAACTAGGAGATGGAAAAGATGCAACCATCCATAGTCGAACGAATATTTTTTAATGGAAATTTGGCAACGTTGTCAGTCAAATCATTCCTCTCCCGAGACTGTTGTCCAACCAAGAACATTCTCCATAAGATTGTCGATGTTCTACAAAAAAATATGCATTTAAATTTGGATAATTAATTTCATTATTTCTCTAAAATATAGATGATTGTCAATCAGTACGAATTATTTCAGATTTTTATAATTTCACAAAACTTATTAGATTTGGATACCTAATTTTATTTTTCCTTCGACCTGAAAACTTCGCCTAAGTCTAAAAGTAAGCCACATAAAATTGTATAAAAAAATATTTTAAAATTTGCAAACAATGGCCTTTCATTTGATATAACAGTTTATATTGTAACTCCAATTGAAGGGGTAAAAATGGGGATAAAAATTTGAAAAATTATATATCGACATCAACTCGGACGGACTAGAAGTCAAAAGCTAATATTTAGTAAAGGGATTTAAAATAGATGCATTGGTGCAGTTTTCCTTATACTAATCTATAATTATTTAAGATAGCTTGTCATTTCCTTTAAGTTTATTGTTTGTAGGAATTAGTACTACAATATAAGAAAGGAATAGTTTTATTGATTCTTAAAAATTCCTTAATATTCGTTTTGAAATGGAAAATTTAAATCGGAAGTAAAGCGTTCATTATTCCCTATTTGTTGATACAAAACAAATTTTATCTGAATTTTGATATAATCGGTTAATTTTCTTCCAAAAGTTAAATTTTTAAGCTCTAATTATTGTGTTGATCTTAAAGTTCCTTGGTAATTTTTCACTGCGCGGATAAAACAGTTTTATGGGTGCATTTTTTTGTACCTAATTCTATTTATATTTTAATCCACATTAAATTTAATTGAATTATTGATTTAACTATTCGTTACATCCTGTATAATAAATCGATTATTTATGAAAATAGAAAAACATTAAAAATGTTATTATACCAATGCAGTAAAATTTTAGTATTATAATTTGTTATCTAAGAATAAAAAAATTTACATAAAAAATATAATTATTGTTAAAACACTTTTGTCAACAAAAATGTTTTTTTTAATTTATTATGTTTTTCGGTAATAACTTTAAGTAGGACATAAATCTATATTTTATTAAAATCCAGTCGTTTTCTACTATAAAAATTGGTTCAAGTTAGAAAAAAGTTATAGTTCAAAAACTGAATTCAACATGGCTTCATCAATCATATTTACAGCAATTTCAATTGGTAAGAATTTAATTTTTTTAATTAACATTTAGTGTTTTTAGTTTTCTATAATTGACAATTGTGTTGAAAAATTTTATTTTACTCAATTTTCAAATATTTTTAATCTTGTTCATAAATTATTTTAATAGAAAAAATAATAACAATAGTTCTTACTTTTATTGGATTATTTTTTTTATTTATAAATTGGAGAATACTCAGGGAATTTTGTTCCAGTTTATTCTTAATTTGAATTGAGCGTTTTTTTAAATTATTTTTATTTTTATTTTATTTTCAGCCCTTCTTTTAAACTCTCCATTACTCTGCAATGGAGCAGCGCGAGCTCTAGGTAAATATCAAAATAATACTTAAACTACATATAATAAATGATTTTTAGTTAAAAAATCATTGACAATCCAATAAAGTAACCGATTTTTATTTTTAGATCTTTCAGGTGCACTTAATGGGTTGCCTCTTGTTGGTGACTCCTCTTTGGTACCAATAATTGGAACTCTATCTGATGGAGTACTTGATACTGTAAATTATATACTTGCTGCAGTTACAAAGCCTGTAACAGATCTAATATCGGGTATTACATCATTGAATCAAGCTGTTGCACTAAATACTGTTTCAAACGTGACCAATGGACTAGCTTCGGAAATTTTCGGCAAATAAAGTAGTAACTATTCATATGGATTCCTATTCGTCAATAGATTATAGTGTTCCAGAAGCTGTTCTAGATTTAGTTGTATTAAACATTAAATTTGTATTGTATAATTTAGTTTCTTCTATCTAATAATTTATAAAAAAATATTAGTTTTTTAATTGCTCTTATATTAATGTAATATATAGATTGAATAATATAAAATAACAGACGTATCAGTAAGTCGCCTCTCATAAGTATTGTACATTAACTTTTTCATTTTTCTATATAGTCTGTTTTAAAATATAAGTTAATATATTTAAATACATGTGTTTTATTTGAGCAAATAAATTAGTTATGCTATTTTCGGTAACAAAAAGTCAAGTCTGACCAAATATTTTTCATAATAACAACCGTAATATATAAAATATGGATTAGAAGAAAATAGGAATTAGAAAAATCAGCCGAAAAAGGTGGGTTCAGTGAATGGGTCTATCAACTTCATCCAAACTAAAATAACCGCAACCCACATGTGGTATTTCCTACCAACATATAAAGGGTATGCTGGAAAAACAATTAAGGGACAAACACAGGAAATATTGGTTGGAACTTCCGGGACTAAGATAGTCCAAAGCACTTATCGAAGGTCCACCCAAGAGTAGAGACAATCTGCTACTATGCCTAAAAAGACGGGAAATTAAAACCGCACTAGGTGCCCTGACAGGACACTGCGGGTATAGCATTAAATATCTGAAAAAGTATTAATCTGATTGGGCTGAAATTTGGTACAGGGGTTTGGGTTACCCGTCGGAAGAACTCATTAGTTTTTGTATAACATGTGTCAAACGGAAGTGTCACTATCCAAAAACGACAGATGTAATATGTCACGGAATTCGACTTGCAATATGTCATTTAAAAACACTTGAAAAACTCTATACAGAACAGTCAAAACTATTTCTCCAGCTGTCACCAGTCAAAAATAAAAAAATGTTAAAATTTGAAATTTTAACATTAAATATATGAAAAAGTATTCGTGGATACTCGTCGGGAAAGTTTTGGGGCGACACAACCGATTTTTTTACTCTTGTTCGTAAATTATTTTAATAGAAATAAATAATAACAATAATAGTTTTTACTTTTATTGAATTAACAATAAAGCAAAAGCCGTTTTCGGAGATTAAAATGTACTAGAACTAATAACTAACCCATGCTAAATCTGACGAAAAATTATTTAGAACGTAATTTTTACTTTCCCGGACCCATCAAAGGGAAAATAAGGTGAACGAGCAAAAAAAAAATCGAGATATTGGAAATATCCATTTTGAGGTCCCCCAAGAAAATTGAAACCATTTCCAGCGCATGGTCTGTCTGTGTGTCTGTGTGTCTGTGTGTAATCTTCCACGATAACTGCCGAACCGTTTAACCAATCAAGCTGAAATTTGGTATGGAGGGTCGGTGTGTGCCTAGAAT
Source organism: Neocrepidodera transversa (assembly GCA_963243735.1). NCBI lineage: Eukaryota > Metazoa > Arthropoda > Insecta > Coleoptera > Chrysomelidae > Neocrepidodera > Neocrepidodera transversa. The sequence goes on from OY725340.1 coordinate 5,616,482, forward strand.
GCGACCATTTTGGTTTAAATTGGTACAGTAGAAGGTCCTCAAGACCGACATTGATTAAATACATATGTAACAATGTTTTACTTTTTTTAAATTTTAGGGACGAACAATACACTTTACTGCAAAATCTTGTAGTACAAAGTTTTATAGCATAAAATTCCCTATAACTTTTGTTTCAAACTTTTTCCAGAATTTCCAATAGCTGCGCCACTAGAGGGCGCGTAAAAAATGTGCATGTAGGTTTTCTCTAGTTTTTTTTGATTTTGAGGACAAATAATACACTTTAGTTCAAAATATCGTAGTACAATTTTTTAGAGAATTAAATTTCCTACAACTTTTGTCTTAAGCTTTTTCCAGAATTTCCAATAGTTGAGCCACTAGAGGGCCCTTAAAAAATGTGCATGTATATTTTCTCTAGTTTTTCTTGATTTTGAGGACAAATAATAGACTTTAGTGCAAAATGTTGTAGTATATAGTTTTAGAGCATACAATTCCCTACAACTCTTGTCTAAAACTTTTTCTAGAATTTGCAATAGTTGCACCACTAGAGGGCGCGTAAAAAATGTAAATATAGGTTTTCTCTAGTTTTTCTTGATTTTGAGGATAAACAATGCATTTTGGTGCAAAATTTCTGGTGCAAAGTTGTAAATCATCAAATTTGCTTTAATTTTGATGTCTAACTTTTTATAGAATTCCTCATAGTTTCGCCGCTAGATGGCGAGAAAAATACACATTTAGGATTTTCCATTTTTTTAAAATTGGAGGTAAATTATGCTCTTTAGTGCAAAATGTTTCAATGCAAAGTTGTAAAGCATAAGATTCCCTACAACTATTGTATGAAAATTTTTCCCGAATTCCCCATTGTTTTTTTCACACATGATTTTAGATCCTAATTGTACAACGTGCGCATGCGCAGCTTATGTCATTATCAACATTGAAATATCAATTCGGTAGACGTAGTCACCATCGGCTCGCTATTTTTAATGTGTTCCATAAATTAATTTAATGCTTAGTATTTTGTAATTAAAATAATCCTATTCTCTACGGTCGAGCCGGGAAAGTTCTGGGGTGACACAGCCGATTTTTTTTATTTATATACAATTCGTTACACTAAGCATTAAATCTAGAAGGTTAAAAATTGCTGGACGTGACTAGTTTTAAAATTATTTTCATTTTTATTATATTTTCAGCCCTTCTTTTAAACTCTGCAATGGAGCAGCACGAGCTCTAGGTAAATATCAAAATATTACTTAAACTGCATATAATAAATGATTTTTAATTTCTAAGTTTATTAATTGTGCCCCCCCCCCCCCCGCTGTTCCATTTTCATATACTCAAAGGTTCATGTCCCTCTAGGCCCCCTCTTGTTTTTGTTGTGATTTTGTTACCTTTGACGTTAACCTCCCTTTTCTTCCTGTCAATCACTTGCCACCTGTCAATCTCTTCTTCTTTTTCCCTAATAATTGGATCGATCTTGATTTCTTCTTTTTCCTTACTTTACCTTTGCCTAATTTCAATCAAGCGTTTATATTTTATTATTAACTTCTCACAAAATTATTTAAACATCTTTGCCACTATTAGTACTATGTTTGGTTTTAATAATGGTTATTACCCTTCACATTTCTATAGGTATGAGGCACTTGTTTTTTCCCTCATTTTTAAGTGTCATCTGCCATATGTCATGTCACTTTCTCCGTTCGCCGGTGAAAGTGAGTATTTTCTTTACCACGCACTTTCTAATTTTTTTTTGATTTTGTGCTCACGGTTTATCCTAATCGTGTTCCCTCTGCTATGACCATTAAATGGTCTTCGCCGTGCGTGGTTGCGGAATAATAATTATTTTCTGTACTTTCTCCGGGATGGTGATCCCCCTAAAGGTTCTGTCCCTTTGAGGGGTTATTATAGGTACCCTCCTAGGGAGCAACCTATTTTTTAATTTTTAATTTTTAATTTTTTTTCAAATATTTTGTACATTACTTTTTTCGAGTGCCCCTTCTTTAATTGTTTTAATGTTTTACTTTTCCCACAATTCATATGTGATCCCACAATAATTTTTTTCTCTCCTTCTTAGTACTTAATATTGGTAAGTTTGGTTTTTAACTAATTTAATATATTGTAACTAATTACGAACGTTTGTATCTTTAGGCCTGATGATGGTTAGTGACCGAAACTAGTTGCCTGCTAGTACTGTTCATTTGTACAATTAAATTTTGTGGTAACTTACTTTGTGCTTTATTTCCTGCAGCATTTGACCACATTTGAGATATGGATAATAAAGTAACAGCTTTTATTTTTAAGATCTTTCAGGTACTCTTAATGATTTGCCTCTTATTGGTGACTCTTCTTTGGTTGAAGCCTTACCAATAATTGGAACTATTGCTGGAGTACTTGATACTGTAATTTTTATACTTGAGGCAGTTGCAACAACCTGTAACAGATTTACTATCGAGTATTACATCTTTGAATCAATCTGATGAACTAACTACTCTTTCAAACGTGACCAACGGATTACTAGCTTCAGAAATTTTCGAAAAGTAAAGTAGTAATTTTTTAAATATAACACAACTTATGGATTCCTAGTATTATGTAATTCAACTTCTTACCAAATTTATAAAAAATATTAGATTTTTAATTGCTTCTATTAATGTAAGTAAAATAATGTTTTATCGATTGTGCTACCTCTTATAATTATTGTATATTAATTTCATCATTTTCATAGTATTCTATTTTAAAAATATAACTCAATACTTCCAAATTAGTGTTTAAATTAACCTTTTTGTACACACAGAATACCGTTGACATAACATCTAAATCATATGATTTGAAATTGTTTTTGTCTGCGTGCTGCCTAATAGTGTAGTTTTTATTGTTTACACTTTATAAAGTAAGTCGAAAACTTGCTTGAAATGATAGCAATCCAATAGAAAGTGCTTTTGTTATAGAATTTATTATAATGATTATTAAAAGAAACTTTTATAACAAATTGAACGAACGTTGTCTCTATTCGGAAATATTTGCTAAGCTTCGCCCACTTCTGACGTCACGCTTAGGTAGTCTGTTGGATCTGGAAATAGGGAAAATAATAAATAAGTAAAAAAATCTCAAAATTATTTCAATTGAGAAATAAAATTTTTCACTCAGTGTATGACCACTGGAACACGGAAAACCTGTCATTGGTCATATCTAGTGCAGTTGGAATTTTCAAATTTTTTTATTAGCATATCAGCAGTTTCTGGTAAAAGTCTAAAACGGTACTTTGACTCAAAGAAATTAAACAAAGATTTAATTTTGAAGAAAATCACATTATCTCACCTGCTTTTCATTCATGTTATTTACTACATTCATTAAAGTAATTGTTAATTTTTGTCTAAGTCCCTATTATCATCCGAAGAAGACAATGATAAAAAAACACAGTTCGTCATTCGTCCCAATTTTCCATTTTGCACTACACTGGACACCAGCTCCTGAGCAGTTGCGGAAAAAACTGCACTCAGTGCAACTTTGCTTGCACTATTTTTCCAACGGAATATGAAATATTGGTTTGAACCAATGGAATACACATACAGTTCAGTTTCAATGCACCGTAGTTTTGCCAATGGAAAACGCCATGAGATATTAAGTAACGCAAAAGAACTGAGATTTCGCACACGGTGCTTGGATTTTTGATGTACCAGTAAATTACCCGGTCTTAATTTCATAATTTCTAATTTTACAATTGACGTTACACCAAGATTTATATAAATATGAAGAAATAAATAATTGAGAAATGATTTAAAAAATCTTTTTCCCATCGGCAAAACAAATTATTTTAGAAAAATAGTTGATATCGAGAAAGTATGTCTTTAGCTTTATACTTGGAAAAAAAGTGTTTTTCTTGATTTTTTCGAAAACTATCTAAATTGGCGATTTTGCTAAAAATTTAGGGAAATACTAGCCTAGATATAATATACATTTTGTAATTTTTTTATTGGTGTTTAATTTTTCCGAGGGTCAATTTAAACCTTAAATAATTTTATTTGTGACAAACCTAAATATTAAAAAAAAGCAAAATGTTATTTATGTCATTTTGATGATTTAAATTGTATCTTTAACTAAAGCGAATAATTAATGCCAGGTCACTAAGTACCTTTTATTAGTTTTACGAGCTTTTTATTGCAATACTTAAAACAACTAATTTTTCTCTTAACAGATATAAACACTTTACCAACTTGTTAGTTAAAATTTAAATTTAATATAAATTTTTCTAGACGTTATAGATTTATTTCTAGACAATTTAAAGAGATGAATTTCAAAATTACGCCTATATGTCTTCTAATAGGTAAGTAAGGTTTAAGGTCACTATGTAAAGCTAAATAACTATTTTTAAGCAATTTATTGATCAGAAAATTTCATATAAGGGAATAGATGTCCTGTCTAAATTTACCGTTTGGAAATTTAAAAAAAAAATTAATCAACTAGCAAAAAAAAGATTTATCAATTTTTGATTTTTTTAATTTTTGAGACTTCAGAATAAAAATTTTGTTAAAAAGGTATTTACGGAATTTTAAATATTTAAAGGTTGATTCATAAGGATAAATAAATAATTTAATAAGGTGAGATTTTCTTTTGAAATAAACAAAAAGTTGAAATAAATTAGAGCAAGATATATACATTATTAAGACAGGGTGAAACAAGGTAAAATATTTAATCAAATGACAAGGTAAATAAGATGAGAGAGATGAATAGAATAAGCAAGATATATAATGAGAAGAAGAACAGGAGGTTATTAAGAAGATTCTATAAGAAGAAGTGAAAGTCAAGAAGTTATAAACTTTAATTTAAATCAATTTAAAATTAGTTTTGCACAATTTATAATCATTTTTTAAATTTATGGTATTGAGAGTATTAGATAGGACAACTGGTCTACCGAGTGGTCCGTATCATTAGATTGTACTTTTCTGTCTTATATAAATGATGGATATACTGTATTGAAAGAATATCAACCTCTATATAGAAAAAGTAAGCAAGTCATTCTATAGGTACCTGAAAATAAAATGTGGTTCTATTGGAAATAAGTCAGTAAAATTATGTAGATGATTTGTTTCTTTTAAAGAATTATTTGTTTATTTTTAACAGCGATTTGTTTCATTTAGACAACTATTTTTTTCAATTTAACAATAATTTGATATACTAACGCCATCTACCAATTGAACAGGATAACACTCATTTCTTGGGAAAAGGCCCATACCTCTAAAGTGTAAATGAAACCCCAAACAAGTTTTAAAATATTTGTAAGTTATGAGAATTTGATTTCTATGCATCCAGGCCGTATACCGGACAGCTGTTTCCTCCCTAAGGATTCATCAGAGTCAATGTACACAGACGCATAGAAATTAAATTCCCTACCATTTAGAGATACGGGCCCTCTGTCGGTTACAGTATATACTGGCGCTTCTTACACAGGTGGAATCTTTTTCCTAAGTAATAAGTGATACCGTGTCCCATTGGTAGATGGCGTTACCTGAGTACAACATCCTTGTAACTCAGTATTGCACAGGTGTGTTTCGAGTTGATAATTTGATTTCTATGCGTCTGGGCACATTGCCGCTGATGGGTTCTTAAGGGACGAAACAGCTGTCCGGTATTTTAATAATTTATTTCTTTAAATTTTTAACAATTTTTTTCATTTAAACAATATTTGTTTATTTAAATAACGATTTATTTCATTCAAATAATTATTTGTTTCATTCAAATAAATATTTGTTTTAATTAAACAAGGATTTGCTTCCTCTAAACAATAATTTTTGAACTATTTGAACTAATATTTGTTTCATTTAAACAACGATTTGTTTGATTTAAATAATTGAAATATTTCATTGAAGCAAACATTTTCCTTGATTTAGAGAACAATTTATTTCATTTAAACCAAGATTTCTTTCATTTAAGGAACGATTTCGTTCATTTGAGTAATGATTTGTTGTATTTAAAAAAAAAAACGATTAATTCGAATTATATTTAATTTCTGCTGTTAAACAAATAATTTGCTTCTAGTTAACAAATTTGTTTAGAGTTAAAAATTTTAGTTGAACGAATTGGGAATTTATATTCAAATATTTCATTTTTCATATAGGAATAAAATTACACAAAAATTGTTTCGTTTTAACAAACACATTTCAACCAAATGCATTTGGTTGGTTGAAGATAATTTTTTTCGGAGTGTCCCTCATACTTTAGTGAAATATTCGATCACTGGTAATAATAAGTATAATAGAAAATCAAAGGATAATAAGAATTATTTTTTCTATGTCTATTTATCCGATTGAGAGGATCAAGTAGCTTAAAATATTTAGACAGGGTGTAACAAAATGAAAGGTCTTAAATATAATTTCGGGTAATGAAAATACGTTGATTTCTAAATAACTTAATTCTTATTAAAAATGTACCCCAAAGATTTTTAAATAAAAAAATATCTTAAGTATTTGAAAATGAAAATTTCTCGAAATTGACTCAGTTATATTTATTATTTAATAATCTTACAAATTTTTCCAGCTTATTTATCATTTTCATCTTTAACCTGCAACGGAGCTCCTCAAGGTAAAAGTTACTTCTAAATTACTTAATTGGTTTTAAATTAAATTAGTAAAAAATGTAGTTTTCAAAATTTGTCTAATTTTTTTTTCAGATAATCTTCTTAAGTTTGACTTTTCAAGTAGCATTTCATCTGGTATTTTGGGAAGAGTCTTAGATATAGGAAGCAACATAATAAATCTTTTTCTCCGGCCACAAGTTCCATTTAATTTCGACAACCATTTAACAATTCTAAATACCTTAAAATTTTCTCTTGCACAAATTGCAGGTAATTTGTCGCCAGAAGATGCCCATGCTTTAAAAATGTCTCTGCTTGACACTCTTAATCATTGTGAAGCCAATGAGCAGTTTATCCAAAACTTCAAGCCATCTGATTATCCAGAAAATGTATCAGAAGCTATAGTAATTTTAACAAGTATCCAGTTCTTTGTTTGTCAGCTTTTAAAAACTCAACAAAAATCTACTGTTCAAAGTATTATTAATTATCTTGTTGAAGATATTGAAAGTAGAACTATAAATAATCGATTATTAAATGCACCTGAACTTACTTATAGTATTGCAAATCATGAAAGTAATATCCCAGAATTCACTTCATCATCATCAACTAGTGATCGTAAGAAGCCTATTTCTGAGGGTTTGAATTCAGCAGATCGAGAGCTACAAGTAGCTAATTTTCGATTTACTAATCGTACCCGCAGTTCAAAATTGTTTGACTTACCATTACAATTTTATTCAAAATTATTCAACTAATATTATTTCTTATGTGAGTTGTCTAACATACTCTTCAACTACTTAATCAGATTACATAGCGATTAAGACTGGATCAAATTTCTTGAGATGATAAATAGTACAAAAATAATTGCTTATTGTTCAATTTTTATATAATTAGATATTTTTTAATTGTTCATAAATATCTTACTTATTTCTTAATATGGTCTTATTATTTTAAGGTAGTAGTGTAAATATATATGGTCTGTGTAAATGGCATGATTCCGGGACCATGCGTATAAAAAAATGTTTCTCTTTTTGTCAATATCTAGGGATGGATACAATAGATGACAATAGGAATCCTAATTTTAAATTAATAAAAAGGACCCTGCCCAAATGTTATGTAAATGTGATATATGTAAGAATTGCCTGAATTTTTCATATTGTTCGGAGAAAGTCTTCCAGATTAAAAGTTACCATTGCACTAAATTCCAGTAACGGATAGTTTCGGAGATATTGGCTATTAATAATAGGAATACTGGAAAATAAATATTTCATTGGCATTGATTAGAGAGTCTTATTTTTGTTTTTTTTTACCAGACACTTTTAAGGTTCTATGTAAACAATAACCTTTCTTTCTTCCAGTAATTAACTGGTCATTATTAGTCATATAATCAATCCATATCTGGTACTTGGTGGCGATCCGGAACCGTAGTACATTATTCCTTAGAGAAATCCTGGTTGTGCATTTAACTGATCTATAGGAGCTCATCTATGACATCCCGCAGCACATATGTATATATATACCGGTGTAATGGTCTAAATCCAAACGAGAGCTGCATCCATAACGTATTTCGGTTTTGTAAACTGAATTTTTGGCTTTGGCAAGCATTGCATATCTGCGTTTTGGCGTTCAATAATAATAATTAGTGGATGGTATTTGTTGATTATGGCTTCCGCTATTCACTAGAATTCGCTTTTATGTTCAATATGGATTTGATGTGGTCATTTATCGCCTCTATAATCCACCGGCCTTCGTCAGAAGCGGTAAAGCCTTACTACCTAGAGCCTGCAACAAGGGGCCTGCGTCGACGAAATCCCTAACGCGTAAATTTGGTTCAAATGTGAAAAAATATTATTTCTGCATAGTTTTTCAAACAAAAGCGTTATTGTCACTCCTTCTGACCTAATAAGTACTTTGAATGGTAATTCCTGAGTTGCCAGTTTCATTATTTTTCGGGAACTTCTAAAGAAATGATATTCAGGTTCATTCTATGAATAAAACAGAACTTGTGTCAGTATGGATTATAATGAAATGAAGTCTTCGTATTTGATGGCTGTTCTCGATTTAGTTATTCTTAAATAATATCCATGTATACCGAGTGTATTGTAAACATTATAAATAAATATTATTAATAACCCTTGGCGACAATCTTGAGAGCATTTGCTCACTGACAAAGCAATTCTCTAGAGCTCCGCCGATAGGTCAGTACTTGTTACGTCACATCTTGGCGCGATTTCTGTAGTGTTCAAACAAGTTATTTTGAAAAAACGAAAACGAAATCTAACCACTTTTCTCATCGTTCTGAAGTATGTGGTATTTTTTCCAGAAATTAGGGTTCTCACCTATTTCTAATAAGTTCACTATCATTGTTTAACTCATTGCAAAACATAGTCGCATCATTATTTCCGCAAAATAGGGGCCCTGATTGGACAATGTATCAGGAGCAACAAGTAGAGCTGATTTCTTAAGGTGTCGTTCTTTATGAAGTGAAAACTTCTGTCTGAAGATTCGAAAGTTGCTGTCGGTTATCGCTGATCAGTGAACAGTGGCGGAGTCAACTTTGAACTACTTCCTGTATTGTTTGATTTAGCGGCAAATTTAAAATATCTGAACATTTTAAGATGTATATAAGCGTTAAAATGAATACAAACGTTTTCTTTTGCCAATTATTTTGGATCATGATGTTCAAATCATGTTTCAATTTTACCGTTTTGATTACAAGAACATGTTCACCTGTCAAAAGACGAAAAAACAGTCCCTACTTGTCAATCAGCAGTTGTGCAAATTTAAGTTATGCTTTTAATTTATAGAATATATAGTGGTTTCTTTACTGATTTGTTATGTGTAATAATGAATAATTTCACCGCACATAACCATAATCCGATTTTTAAGGAAAAGCCTACGGAAGAGCTTCATCGCCATGAGATGGCATGTTCATAATCTTCGCTTAGGTTAAGCGATGCAGTAATATTTTGCTCTGGATCATATGCATATGTTTAAAACTTTCATTTTAAAAATACTTGCCCTCTGTCTTATCTTTTTTAAGGTTAGAAAACATTGATTTGGGTCTGTCAATCATACATTTTCAATGTTTCTGGGGGGAAATGAGATTACTGATCATGATCCAAAGTTATGAGTGGAGTGAGGATGAATCACAATGCAAATTTGCTCGAAAGAACATGATTCGGGAACATAATGCGTTTTGATTCCAGGAACATGGTCGAAAGAACGCAGTTTATATCCATATATGTAATACTCCTATATCGCCAACGTCCTATCTTGACCTGTAGAAACAAAGCGCTCCGACAGAAGGTGATGCAAGATCGGAATTTGGTGCCAGCATAAATTGCATTGGCGTCGTGTCCCGTGGTGAAAAAGGAACGTAGAGAAAAGGAAAGTTAAGCAAACGTAGGCGATTTTACAGCTGTGACGCTTATGACTATTCGAGGCTGTGTAAGAGAGAAACGATCGTCTACACTCTACTATCGGCGACACACTTCTCTCTCAAGCTGGCGATATAGGAGTATTACCAGAGATCATTTGAGATACGACACTCCGCCCACTTTCTTTGTTATCCTGCCAAAATTTTATTTGACCTTGGCCTTTAAATTGGTATGTACGCGACGTTGCCAAACTGTATAGGAATTCTTTAAAAAGTACCCAATGCTATGTTGCCATAACAGTATTAACTGAAGAATATGTATAACGGACTAAAATCTAAAAAATCTAATTCCAGCACTGGTATGGTAATTTTTGCAGTCTTTATATATACACATTGTACCCTTTACTTTAGAAGCCATAATAAAAATCTAAACTAAACCGTAAACACTAAATAAACTAACTAAACGCTAAATAAACTAACTAAACACTAAATAAACTAACTAATAAACTAACAACGAAAAAACACAAAGAATTAAGAATAAAACACCAAGCCAAGCTTATAACATCAACAATCCACAAACAAACGAGCAAAAGAAACTAATAACCACTGAAATAACCACTGTGACCAACTGAAAGTGTTCTTTTAAGGCCATTGGTTAACGAGACATAAAATGGGTGAGATTGGCCAATCATGTTGAATTCAAATCATATTGGTATCAATGACTAGTTTTAATGTTTAGACATGCGCAAGAAAGATAATAGCACGTGTTTTGGGCTTTAAATTGGTATGTATTTTCTATCTCACTCTTTTGAAATCATCCTTGTCTCACTGTCGCCTCTGTAAGTATTTACTCTGTGGTATTACGTTGCCGCTAGTACCTTTGACGTTGTAAAAGAATTTGAATGTGATTTTTTGCCTGATTTTTCATAAACCTAATAACTTTAGATATTATTTGTTTTGTCTTCGCAGAAAAGTTACCATTTTGATATTAAAACAATAAGCTACTTACTCTATGGCAATAACAGCTTTATACACGACACTGGTATCTGCCAGTTTGCCATGTATTTTGCGTTTGTCCATGCGCAACTCATTTCGGAGATCATCGGGCATAGTTCCCCACTTCTCTAATTTTTAATGTAGTCGGTTTAGTAATTGGACAATCTATACTATAAAAGCAACTAGCCAAGTACACCTAGCGCTGTTAGATGGCTCCATTGTATATGTTTACTCCATGCATGGCATTACTATGAGGACATCTAACGGCGCGAATTTATACTTTCCCAGTCGCTTTAATAGAAGAATTGTATCCTAATAAGTGAATGTGTCTGTAGTAACCATCAACCTACGATAGATGGTATTACTATCAAAATTTGATTTGTATCAAATTAATGGTATCATTCCTCCACATACAACTTTAACTGCAAAGAGATTTCTTAATGCACTTAAAAGATTTGTAACAAAACATGGTTTTTGTAGACTTATATATTCTGATAACGCTTTCAATTTTATAAATGCAGAGAAAAAATTTTAGGGTTACATACAAAATTGGTGGCTTATAGGAGAGAAAAGTGTTCGATTGGTAAAACGCCATTTTAAAAGAATCCTTAAACTTCTAATTAGTTTTGTCACAAATTAAATGTATCCTAAATGACAATTTTGATGGATTCTTCTCTCATAGGTCTTGTTGAACAAGAAAATGTTAAAATAAGCATTAGTAATTAATGCTTAAATATTTTTGGTGGTCCCAAGACTAGTTAAATCTTGTAAATCTTTGAACTATAAGTATGAATTTGGTTGATTCAAGAAAATCGTTTTAAAATTGCATTGATTCACAAAAACATAACTAATAGTACTTTTAACCACGAAAAGTATTTTATTAGCATTATTTAATTTATGTTTTTAAAAGGGCGTTTTTTCTAGTATAGTAAATCAATCTTTGTATAGTAAAAAAATTGTTACCTCTAAATTATTTAAATAAAACAATATTTATTATAAAAAATATATTTATTACACAACTGTACAATAATTTAGTTTTTACATATTTTACAAATTTATATTTGGAGGTAGATAAAAACAAAAAAATAATTTACTGCTTCAAAGTTTTGACCGTCAATTTGCAATATTTAGCAAACATAGAGTAACACATAGAAAAGCAATGAAAATTTTGGCTATAGTAGCAACCATAATTAAAACATTACAACTCTTAAAATAAATAATTTAATTATTAATGAGTATATGTTGATCATGGATATTCAATTTTTGATGTATAACTTACATATAATACTGTAGATTATGAAGTATATAGCAAAATGTTTATATGGGTATTATACATCAAACTCTTTTAAAAAACTGTACTTAAAATCATTCAACACTAAGTCTATTTTTAGTCAAACATATGTAACATTGAAGTTTGCTTGGTCGCAAACAAATTACACTATTTGGACTGCCTCAAATAGTATTACACACATATGAGAGGGATTTAATAAATAATGTCAATAAACACAAGTGAGAAGGAGAAACATGATTCAGCTGCTGACAAGACTTATCAACCTTCTTTATCAGATAATGTAGATTCAGAGGCAAATATAGGATCAAGAGGTACCAGTAATTGAACCCAGAATGACAAGTTTATAAAATACTTAATTCCCTAAATTTTTTTGATAAATTATCATTAGTAAACGACAAAATTTTGACTTAGTGTTTTATGTAAAAGGTTGGGACAAACAAAAATGCCAAGTAACAAAATTATTTATGCTGGAAATTTAATTTTAATTGTTTAATTGGTCGATTAATACTGGAAGCAGTATTTTTGTCACTGACTTTGGCCTTGAAAGCCTGCGTTAATTAAATGAATTAATTAGAACAAAACTATATTAAATCTTAAATAAAGAACTATTTTAATACATAGAATTTACTAAATCAGTCATAACGGTACTAAGACAAAAATAGTTTTATTCCTATAAAATATTATTATATACAAATAAATTATTTATCTTAAAAAGTAGCAGCTTAAATCATTCACAGCTTTGTCATTGATAAAAACTATTACACAACAAATAAAAAGTTCTAAGTATCTACAAATGACTACAACAATTAATTTCTTCTACAACTTTATTATTATTAGAAGATTTTGTTTCTTCTACAGTTTTCTTTTTTGCTGTTATACTTTTAAGTGTCATTTGTATTTCTTCCAAAGTTTTCCCTTTTGTTTCTGGTATAAATAAGTAACAGAAGGTAGCAGTAAACATGCAGCAAATTGCAAAAACAAAAAATGGATATTCTAATCCATAATTGTCGCTTAATCGTTGATAGACTTGTAAAGATAAAAGCGAACCAATAACGTACATTGAATCTGCTATGGTCATTCCAAAACCTTTCATTTTTGCCGGAAACAGTTCAGCAGTTAACACTATAGGCACTAATCCTAAACCTAACTTAAAAGAACAAGCGTATAACATTACACTAACTATTGGTAACCAACTTACTGAAGCTGTATCATAATCTCTATTTTTAAGGCAAAAGTAAATTGCAATGATTAATATGCATAGACCAGAAAGTATACTAGAAGTTATCAAAAGTGCCTTTCTACCATAATTATCAATAGACACTGAGGCAACAGTAGCAGATATAAGTAATATTAAAGCGAATATTATTCCTGCTGTAGCGGGTTGCATGTAAATAGAACCAGCCGCTTCCAAAATAATATGTAGATTCATTAAAAGTACACTTATGCTACTGAAGTGCTGAGCCCAATTAAGTACAACCATAATGATCATAGCTCTACGATGACTTGGAACTAAGAAAAGATCAATAAGTCTTCCTTTTTCTTCAGTTTTTTGTCTTGTTACAGCGGCCTTAATTTCTTCAATTTCTTTATCTATATCAGCGTCATGAGCTCTCAGTCTTTTCAGCGCTTTTCTAGCACCTTCTACATCATCTTTAATAAGTAAGTAATAAGGACTTTCAGGCATAAACGGAAAAATTATAAGTTCTAGAGCTGCAATACCTGCCCCTATAATACAAGGAACATAAATCGGAACAAATGGTGCTACTAGATATATAATGAGAACACCAATAAGCATCATTAAAAAAATTAAACTGCTTAAAAATCCTCTTATCTTTTGCTCGGCAATTTCAGCAATATACATTGGTGTCGAAACATAAGCTGTATCGCTAGCTGCTCCAGCTAGCACTCTAGCAACATAAAGGTATTCAACAGAAGGAGCTACAGCTATAATAACCCAAACCAAACAAGTTAAAACAGCGGCAAACAATATTGACGCCTTTCGTCCTATTTTGTCTACTAAGAACATTGTTAAAGGTAGACATAATAGCGATCCAATCCATAAAAACGTTTCTAACCATTCGCCTTCATGTTCGGTAATTTGTACTGGAGAGTCAGCTCTCATAAGGATTGGTATTGAGGGAGCAGTCCATCCATAAGACATTCCATCACTGATTGCGAATAAAGTAGCTGGAAAACAAGATTATAATATTAAAATAGTGCAATATTAATAAAAATAGTAGATAGGGAGATGAAGGTAAAAGAGAAATCTAATTGTTATTGAAAGTAAAGTAAAATTCTACTAAACACCCTCATTTTTCTTAAAAATCTATTAATTTAGTAGGAAATTTGGTTTGGGGTTGGTTTTTTACGGATATCTCGAAAACTATTGCAGATATCGAAAAAAGATCCATAAGAAGAACATTTTCGGGACTGTAGCACTAATATTTATAATCAACCCTAATTCCATTAAAAAGTAAAATAAAAATTACTATAAGTATGATGATTTTCAAAATGTTGAATAAAAAGCAAAAAAAAACTATAAAATGAAGAAATTAACTCTAAATCGTTAAATTGCTATGATGGAAACTAAATTGATATGTGCAAGCGTTTTTCACTCTTAATTAGAAGCTAAGTAACTGTGTGAATCAGAGTGAATGGATTTTGTAGATTTGTGGACTTGTTGGTTCAAAAAAATTACACATAAGCTATCGCGTGGTCGAATAAATATTTCGAAGGACCACCCTATAATTATTACACGTTTAGGGGACGTGGGACAATAAAACACATCGTCCAACTTTCTGATAAAATTTAAACAGCAAGATTTTAGATTCAAGATTAAACAGATAAATTTAATGGTTCATTTAACTACCAATAAGAACATCAGTTAAACGGATTATATCTGTTACAGCTTATTCAAATAAAATGATTGCACGACATAAAGTTACAAAAATATAACACAATACAATAAACAACAATTCAACAGCACATATGAAAAAGATAAGTATAAGTAGCCTGGACCATGTCCTAAGGAATTCTACATTTTGTAATAGTTTTGGCATCATGAACGATGATCCATGATGGGTTAAACAGTAGACAACGCGGTCGTAAAAAATTCATTATAAAAATGGAAAAGATCTGTTACCTTAAATTCCAATAAATCACGTTACACATTATTTTATTTAAGTAATTTGTTTGAGGTTGAAAAGAGTATGCTGGTATCATGAAGCACTATAAAAATGACATGTTATGATATTATATGCACAACGATTGAAAGTGGAAGAGAGGGTTGTCACGGTGCTCACCTTGGCGGGAGCCGTTGTTGAGAAAAAATTGAACTAAACAGTGGCGTAGCAGAGTTTCAAATGTTAGTGATTTTAACAGTAACTTTTTGCGAATGGATAATTATTTATAAGAAACTTACCTGCTAAAACAGCAAATACTTGAGATAGTGTCCCCTGGAATATTTGTTGATATTCAACAAAAGTCATTTTGAACTAGTTAATTATTCAATGAAAATAATATAGATGTACACAATGAAGGTAGCAATCCTGAAAAAAAAAACAATAATTATTAATTTTTAGAAAAATTTAATTTATGTATAAATGGAAGTTATGAAAGTAGTAATGAGCTATTTATTAATTCACCATGATGAGGTTTACAACTAGAGCCGGAACTGAGTCTTATATTCATCTACAAACGTACCACTTTTAATAATTATTACAACGCCACGACAGAACTTTACCAAAAATTAAATTAAATTTTAAATAAAAATGCGGAAATTATCAATTAAAATGAATAACAAAATTTTTTAGTTATTATTTAATAGTCGCAGATAACCAAAGATTTCTCAAGGTTGGCTTTTTAAAAATCAGTGATTTCCTAATTTTGGTAAATTCAAAACAAAAACAATATATGTCTTCTATTACGCAAAATATTTACTGCGTGCATGATTTAATCGATATCAGCGATTATTATAAAGTGTTCGACGAATTTTTAGTTCCATCTGTCTATAGGTATGCAGATTTTTTTTTAAATTTTGAAATTGATAAACAGATTTTAACGACATGGCCTATAGCTTGTTTGGCATTTTATTTCATTAATCTGTCTTTACAAAATTAAAATATCAGGACCGACTTTCAAAATATTAACGTTTTTTTTTTTATTTAATTAATACCTGGATATTCCAAGATAGAAAAAAAATAGGAGGTTTTTTATTAAAGGTGAAATGCCGCAACATAGCTTATCCAATTTTTTTAAAACAACGTTTCTTAAATATACCATACATAGATAGCGATAAAATATAGTTTTAAATTCAAATCTGAAAAATCTACTAAATTATACAGCGGACGTAAATATTAATATTTGGCGCTCAATTTTTTTTTATCTTTTTTAATAAAGAAATATATCGATTTTAGTTAAAAAAAATGCCGAACCTGTCTATTATCAATTCTACTAAAATTCTACCAAACAGCCTCATTTTTCTTAAAAATCTACTAATTTAGTAGGAAATTTACTAAAAACGGTAATCCTGTAAAATGTGTGTGAATACAGCGCAGCAGCGGGCCAGGGGCGAACCGTTCATGGCTACTAACGTCACACGATCTAGTCTCGCGCACAGGTACCGTTTTCCAGCCTCTCGCCGATCATTGATTTTAAAATTCTTACAACGGACGTAAATATTAATATTTTGCGCTCAAAATCTCTCGATTTCAGTTAAAAAACAAAAATGTCGATCCTGCCTATTGGTCTGGTTCAAAGCCCTTGTCATGTCATCATAATATCTCAAAAAAAAAATATTTAGCTATCATCTTTCTTATAAAGATTCTAAAAGTGCTTTATTGTAATTAATTGCTTTGTTACACATTTAATTCATTATCATAATATTATGGTAATTAAAAGAATTTCCCAGTCACATTTTTATTAATCCGTAAATATATAAATATAAAACACATGTGCAACATTGTAAACATTTCTTAAGAAACCGAAGACGTCTGTGAATTAGTTTAAAAATCCCCCAATTAGTCATTAACTGTATCGCGAAGGTTAATGAGAAACAATTTTAAGACCGCACCTTCAGATTTTATATCATTAAAGAGTAACTCGGTATAGACGCCGGTAGTCAACGGGTTATCCCATTCATGTAAATTTCTAATAAATGCAAAAATGTTACGTTCACGATATTGCACAAATTGATTTCTGGGGAAATAACAATTAATATGCAATAAATGTTTTTTTTTTATTAAAATTGTTATATTTGTAGTTGACCATCTTTATTTAAATACTTACATTATTATTATTTTTTTCAAGAAATTTAACAGACACTTTAAATTCGTTACCACTATTTTAATATTAGCTACAGTCTGTTAAATTTAACGTAATGTATATGTTATTCATTAGTTTATTCGAATAATCTCATATATTTTGTAATACATATAAATTTTCTATAAGTGATTACAAACATATATATGATAATGGAAACTAAAAATAAATGCAAAAGTTGTTCTAAGTTTAAAAATAGATTCAGACGTGTATTTGTTATTTACTTGTCTAAATTGGTTTTTATCATATTAAACAATCTCAGTTTCCGAGTAAAGTAAATAGTAAGTACCTCAAGACTCAGTTATCTATTATTTAAATTATATATTTCAGACTTTAATCCAAATGACAACAATGAAAATTTCCAAAAACTTATTATCTAGATATCACCTATGATCTATCTTAGTTTTGGATGTTCCATTTCAATTACACGTGCTTTTCACATTAAATATTATATCCAAAATTATTCATCCATCGAATTTTACCCAAATGCGGCTTCTTAAAACCAACACATCACTCTCATTTAACAAATCAAATTAAGTTATGTATCTCGTGATGAATTAACGGTTTGGTACTTCTAAGAGACGACCGGCTGCACCCAACAGAAAAATATTCTTGATTTAAGTTAAAATGCCGCAAAAGAACGCCAGTAGTTAGTTCTCGAATTAAATGCAATAAATGTAATACTAAAAGTTTTGGTGCTAAAAAATGAGCATAGATGAAGCTCTTCAGAATCAAAATAAAGTTTATTAATTTATTCCTGCGGTCTCAGTTCTACAAACAACTGAGTGGTTCTTCAACAAAAATTATCTTTGATAGTAATAATATAAAATTCTTGGACCACTGATACTGATACTTATAGATCAAACGGTTTAACTATTTTAAACCTTCTAATTTGATCTTTTTTGTCTAAAAGTTGGTATGTTTATGAAGTGTCTCTTCGTGCCTTTAAATGACTTTCTTGATTCCTCAGTCCACAATCGGATGGATTCGATTTGAAGGTATTTGTGTATAAAACTGTTCCGAACATACCAAGGAGCATTTAATCTGTTTGTGAATATTTCTAGGCACTTATTAGTGATCCTTTATGAGCTCCTAGAGTCCAAAAAACTCATCCAGACGTCTGGATGTAAACATTACAACTCTGGAAGAAAACAACCTTACTGAATTTGAGTAGGATCGGTGGGAATACAGTCCAAACTAGTGTTAAAAACCTAAATGCCCTTGCAGAACATAATAATATATCTGTTGAATGGGTGCCTGGGCATAAGAGCGTAGAAGGAAATAAAGAGGCAGGCCACCTGGCTAATAAAGGAGTCGAAAAAGGTCTAATTCGACCACAACCTATATGTGGTATTTCCCACCAACATGTAAAGGCTATGCTGGAGAAACAACTAAAGGACAAACACAGGAAATATTGGATGATACAGTCCAAATCACTCATAGAAGATCCACACAAGAGCAGATATAAACTGCTGTTATTAAGAAGACTCATTATGCAGGAAATGTAAGGAAGAGGATGAAACTCCTCGTCAAATATTATGCCAATTCCTGGACCTGAATAGGGAAAGGGAATGGCAATTTGGGGGACAGTAATTTGAACCCAAAGATAGCGATAGCTAACATCAGAACTATTCTGGACTTCGTCAAGAGTACTGGTCTGATGTGAAAACTGACGGGGCACAATAAGCCTAGAGCCTCAGTGCAGGTGAGATTTCCCTCCGACTCAGCTAAAACGGAATAGAATAGAATGTGAGAAGTTCGGTCATTCATGCTTCACAATATAAAAAGTGTTCGCTCGATGGGCCGAAATATCGAAACAAACTGTCCCTAGAATTATTGTTTCTTTTGGTACAACCCTACATGTCCTTCAAAACTTTTATACCAGTACTTTATTCTTAATGGAAAGCTGGGAGTTATACCAAGCATCCAGTATATATTATTATTTTATTTTTAACTGTTAATATTTCTTTTTCACAAGCTAAGATATTTTGCTGTTTTCTTATTTGGAATAATACTGGGTGTCCGAGAAGTTTCTGACCCATTTTATATGCAAATATCTCGGAATACAGAAACGATGGGGAGGTGCAGTTTCTTTTTATATAAAGTTTTTTTCAGTATAAATGTTTATTTAGTAAAATCATATATAGGGTATTTAAAAAAAATAGTGTTTTTTAAATGTAAAACTATTATTTAAAAGAAATCAACAAATTTATTTATCGCCAGGACTAGCAACTTTCCCCGCCATTTTTGAATTTCAGTAAAAATTTAATTGTACTGTATTGTGCTATGTTTCTGCTGGGTTGTGCCGTATATAAAAAATTTGCATATTTTTTATTTATTTTCTAATTTTTCATCTTTAGGTTGGCCGCGTCATTTTCTTTAATTTAAAAAAATCGGGCGGTGCTGAGTTGTGCTACGTTTCTGTTATATTGTACCAGATTTTTTTTAACATTAAATTAACCGGGAAAATTAAAAATTAATTTTCAAAAATATTAAAAAATAATTTTTTTCTGCAAAATCATTGGTTGTGCTGCATTGTGCTATTCTCATATTGTATTTTTGTTTTTCTTCTAAAAAAAATCATAGCCGAGAAAATTGAAAACCGATTTTTAAAAACATTAAAATTATTAAAATAATTTGTTTATGAGACTAATCAAATAATAAAAATACAATGTGAGTATAGCACAATTCAGCACAATAAATGGTTTTGCCAAAAAAAAAATTTTTAATGTTTTTGAAATTTATTTTTCAGTTTTCTTGACAAATCATTTTTTTTTTTTGAGAAAATGTCCAGGAACAAAAATACAATTCAGCACATTCAATCGTTTTGCCGACAATAAATTTTTTATAAAATTTTTGAAAATTAATTTTCGGTTAATTTATTGTTTAAATAAATCAACACAATATAGCACAAGCTGGATTTTGTAAATCAGAGAAAAAAATTTTTTTTTTGAGAAAATGTCCAGGAACAAAAATACAATTCAGCACATTCAATCGTTTTGCCGACAATAAATTTTTTATAAAATTTTTGAAAATTAATTTTCGGTTAATTTAATGTTTAAATAAATCAACACAATATAGCACAAGCTGGATTTTGTAAATCAGAGAAAAAAAAATTTTTTTTGAGAAAATGTCCAGGAACAAAAATACAATTCAGCACATTCAATCGTTTGGCCGACAATAACTTTTTTAATATTTTTGAAAATTAATTTTCGGTTAATTTAATGTTTAAATAAAGCAGCACAATATAGCACAAACTGGATTTTGTAAATCAGAGAAAAAAAATTTTTTTTTGAGAAAATGTCCAGGAACAAAAATACAATTCAGCACATTCAATCGTTTTGCCGACAATAAATTTTTTAATATTTATGAAAATTAATTTTCGGTTAATTTAATGTTTAAATAAATCAACACAATAGAACACAAGCTGGATTTTGTAAATCAGAGAAAAATTTTTTATTGAGAAAATGTCCAGGAACAAAAATACAATTCAGCACATTCAATCGTTTTGCCGACAATAAATTTTTTAATATTTATGAAAATTAATTTTCGGTTAATTTAATGTTTAAATAAATCAACACAATAGAACACAAGCTGGATTTTGTAAATCAGAGAAAAATTTTTTTTTGAGAAAATGTCCAGGAACAAAAATACAATTCAGCACATTCAATCGTTTTGCCGACAATAAATTTTTTAATATTTATGAAAATTAATTTTCGGTTAATTTAATGTTTAAATAAATCAACACAATAGAACACAAGCTGGATTTTGTAAATCAGAGAAAAATTTTTTATTGAGAAAATGTCCAGGAACAAAAATACAATTCAGCACATTCAATCGTTTTGCCGACAATAAATTTTTTAATATTTATGAAAATTAATTTTCGGTTAATTTAATGTTTAAATAAATCAACACAATAGAACACAAGCTGGATTTTGTAAATCAGAGAAAAATTTTTTATTGAGAAAATGTCCAGGAACAAAAATACAATTCAGCACATTCAATCGTTTTGCCGACAATAAATTTTTTAATATTTATGAAAATTAATTTTCGGTTAATTTAATGTTTAAATAAATCAACACAATAGAACACAAGCTGGATTTTGTAAATCAGAGAAAAATTTTTTATTGAGAAAATGTCCAGGAACAAAAATACAATTCAGCACATTCAATCGTTTTGCCGACAATAAATTTTTTAATATTTATGAAAATTAATTTTCGGTTAATTTAATGTTTAAATAAATCAACACAATAGAACACAAGCTGGATTTTGTAAATCAGAGAAAAATTTTTTATTGAGAAAATGTCCAGGAACAAAAATACAATTCAGCACATTCAATCGTTTTGCCGACAATAAATTTTTTAATATTTATGAAAATTAATTTTCGGTTAATTTAATGTTTAAATAAATCAACACAATATAGCACAAACTGGATTTTGTAAATCAGAGAAAAAAAAATTTTTTTTGAGAAAATGTCCAGGAACAAAAATACAATTCAGCACATTCAATCGTTTTGCCGACAATAAATTTTTTAATATTTATGAAAATTAATTTTCGGTTAATTTAATGTTTAAATAAATCAACACAATAGAGCACAAGCTGGATTTTGTAAATCAGAGAAAAATTTTTTATTGAGAAAATGTCCAGGAACAAAAATACAATTCAGCACATTCAATCGTTTTGCCGACAATAAATTTTTTAATATTTATGAAAATTAATTTTCGGTTAATTTAATGTTTAAATAAATCAACACAATAGAACACAAGCTGGATTTTGTAAATCAGAGAAAAATTTTTTATTGAGAAAATGTCCAGGAACAAAAATACAATTCAGCACATTCAATCGTTTGGCCGACAATAACTTTTTTAATATTTTTGAAAATTAATTTTCGGTTAATTTAATGTTTAAATAAAGCAGCACAATAGAGCACAAGCTGGATTTTGTAAATCAGAGAAAAATTTTTTATTGAGAAAATGTCCAGGAACAAAAATACAATTCAGCACATTCAATCGTTTTGCCGACAATAAATTTTTTAATATTTATGAAAATTAATTTTCGGTTAATTTAATGTTTAAATAAATCAACACAATATAGCACAAACTGGATTTTGTAAATCAGAGAAAAAAAATTTTTTTTTGAGAAAATGTCCAGGAACAAAAATACAATTCAGCACATTCAATCGTTTTGCCCACAATAAATTTTTTAATATTTTTGAAAATTAATTTTCGGTTAATTTAATGTTTAAATAAAGCAGCACAATAGAACACAAGCTGGATTTTGTAAATCAGAGAAAAATTTTTTATTGAGAAAATGTCCAGGAACAAAAATACAATTCAGCACATTCAATCGTTTTGCCGACAATAAATTTTTTAATATTTATGAAAATTAATTTTCGGTTAATTTAATGTTTAAATAAATCAACACAATATAGCACAAACTGGATTTTGTAAATCAGAGAAAAAAAATTTTTTTTTGAGAAAATGTCCAGGAACAAAAATACAATTCAGCACATTCAATCGTTTTGCCGACAATAAATTTTTTAATATTTATGAAAATTAATTTTCGGTTAATTTAATGTTTAAATAAATCAACACAATAGAACACAAGCTGGATTTTGTAAATCAGAGAAAAATTTTTTATTGAGAAAATGTCCAGGAACAAAAATACAATTCAGCACATTCAATCGTTTTGCCGACAATAAATTTTTTAATATTTATGAAAATTAATTTTCGGTTAATTTAATGTTTAAATAAATCAACACAATAGAGCACAAGCTGGATTTTGTAAATCAGAGAAAAATTTTTTATTGAGAAAATGTCCAGGAACAAAAATACAATTCAGCACATTCAATCGTTTTGCCGACAATAAATTTTTTAATATTTATGAAAATTAATTTTCGGTTAATTTAATGTTTAAATAAATCAACACAATATAGCACAAACTGGATTTTGTAAATCAGAGAAAAAAAAATTTTTTTTGAGAAAATGTCCAGGAACAAAAATACAATTCAGCACATTCAATCGTTTTGCCGACAATAAATTTTTTAATATTTATGAAAATTAATTTTCGGTTAATTTAATGTTTAAATAAATCAACACAATAGAGCACAAGCTGGATTTTGTAAATCAGAGAAAAATTTTTTATTGAGAAAATGTCCAGGAACAAAAATACAATTCAGCACATTCAATCGTTTTGCCGACAATAAATTTTTTAATATTTATGAAAATTAATTTTCGGTTAATTTAATGTTTAAATAAATCAACACAATATAGCACAAACTGGATTTTGTAAATCAGAGAAAAAAAAATTTTTTTTGAGAAAATGTCCAGGAACAAAAATACAATTCAGCACATTCAATCGTTTTGCCGACAATAAATTTTTTAATATTTATGAAAATTAATTTTCGGTTAATTTAATGTTTAAATAAATCAACACAATAGAACACAAGCTGGATTTTGTAAATCAGAGAAAAATTTTTTATTGAGAAAATGTCCAGGAACAAAAATACAATTCAGCACATTCAATCGTTTTGCCGACAATAAATTTTTTAATATTTATGAAAATTAATTTTCGGTTAATTTAATGTTTAAATAAATCAACACAATATAGCACAAACTGGATTTTGTAAATCAGAGAAAAAAAAATTTTTTTTGAGAAAATGTCCAGGAACAAAAATACAATTCAGCACATTCAATCGTTTTGCCGACAATAAATTTTTTAATATTTATGAAAATTAATTTTCGGTTAATTTAATGTTTAAATAAATCAACACAATAGAGCACAAGCTGGATTTTGTAAATCAGAGAAAAATTTTTTATTGAGAAAATGTCCAGGAACAAAAATACAATTCAGCACATTCAATCGTTTTGCCGACAATAAATTTTTTAATATTTATGAAAATTAATTTTCGGTTAATTTAATGTTTAAATAAATCAACACAATAGAACACAAGCTGGATTTTGTAAATCAGAGAAAAATTTTTTATTGAGAAAATGTCCAGGAACAAAAATACAATTCAGCACATTCAATCGTTTTGCCGACAATAAATTTTTTAATATTTATGAAAATTAATTTTCGGTTAATTTAATGTTTAAATAAATCAACACAATATAGCACAAACTGGATTTTGTAAATCAGAGAAAAAAAATTTTTTTTTGAGAAAATGTCCAGGAACAAAAATACAATTCAGCACATTCAATCGTTTTGCCCACAATAAATTTTTTAATATTTTTGAAAATTAATTTTCGGTTAATTTAATGTTTAAATAAAGCAGCACAATAGAACACAAGCTGGATTTTGTAAATCAGAGAAAAATTTTTTATTGAGAAAATGTCCAGGAACAAAAATACAATTCAGCACATTCAATCGTTTTGCCGACAATAAATTTTTTAATATTTATGAAAATTAATTTTCGGTTAATTTAATGTTTAAATAAATCAACACAATATAGCACAAACTGGATTTTGTAAATCAGAGAAAAAAAATTTTTTTTTGAGAAAATGTCCAGGAACAAAAATACAATTCAGCACATTCAATCGTTTTGCCGACAATAAATTTTTTAATATTTATGAAAATTAATTTTCGGTTAATTTAATGTTTAAATAAATCAACACAATAGAACACAAGCTGGATTTTGTAAATCAGAGAAAAATTTTTTATTGAGAAAATGTCCAGGAACAAAAATACAATTCAGCACATTCAATCGTTTTGCCGACAATAAATTTTTTAATATTTATGAAAATTAATTTTCGGTTAATTTAATGTTTAAATAAATCAACACAATAGAGCACAAGCTGGATTTTGTAAATCAGAGAAAAATTTTTTATTGAGAAAATGTCCAGGAACAAAAATACAATTCAGCACATTCAATCGTTTTGCCGACAATAAATTTTTTAATATTTATGAAAATTAATTTTCGGTTAATTTAATGTTTAAATAAATCAACACAATAGAGCACAAGCTGGATTTTGTAAATCAGAGAAAAATTTTTTATTGAGAAAATGTCCAGGAACAAAAATACAATTCAGCACATTCAATCGTTTTGCCGACAATAAATTTTTTAATATTTATGAAAATTAATTTTCGGTTAATTTAATGTTTAAATAAATCAACACAATAGAACACAAGCTGGATTTTGTAAATCAGAGAAAAATTTTTTATTGAGAAAATGTCCAGGAACAAAAATACAATTCAGCACATTCAATCGTTTGGCCGACAATAACTTTTTTAATATTTTTGAAAATTAATTTTCGGTTAATTTAATGTTTAAATAAAGCAGCACAATAGAGCACAAGCTGGATTTTGTAAATCAGAGAAAAATTTTTTATTGAGAAAATGTCCAGGAACAAAAATACAATTCAGCACATTCAATCGTTTTGCCGACAATAAATTTTTTAATATTTATGAAAATTAATTTTCGGTTAATTTAATGTTTAAATAAATCAACACAATATAGCACAAACTGGATTTTGTAAATCAGAGAAAAAAAATTTTTTTTTGAGAAAATGTCCAGGAACAAAAATACAATTCAGCACATTCAATCGTTTTGCCCACAATAAATTTTTTAATATTTTTGAAAATTAATTTTCGGTTAATTTAATGTTTAAATAAAGCAGCACAATAGAACACAAGCTGGATTTTGTAAATCAGAGAAAAATTTTTTATTGAGAAAATGTCCAGGAACAAAAATACAATTCAGCACATTCAATCGTTTTGCCGACAATAAATTTTTTAATATTTATGAAAATTAATTTTCGGTTAATTTAATGTTTAAATAAATCAACACAATATAGCACAAACTGGATTTTGTAAATCAGAGAAAAAAAATTTTTTTTTGAGAAAATGTCCAGGAACAAAAATACAATTCAGCACATTCAATCGTTTTGCCGACAATAAATTTTTTAATATTTATGAAAATTAATTTTCGGTTAATTTAATGTTTAAATAAATCAACACAATAGAACACAAGCTGGATTTTGTAAATCAGAGAAAAATTTTTTATTGAGAAAATGTCCAGGAACAAAAATACAATTCAGCACATTCAATCGTTTTGCCGACAATAAATTTTTTAATATTTATGAAAATTAATTTTCGGTTAATTTAATGTTTAAATAAATCAACACAATAGAGCACAAGCTGGATTTTGTAAATCAGAGAAAAATTTTTTATTGAGAAAATGTCCAGGAACAAAAATACAATTCAGCACATTCAATCGTTTTGCCGACAATAAATTTTTTAATATTTATGAAAATTAATTTTCGGTTAATTTAATGTTTAAATAAATCAACACAATATAGCACAAACTGGATTTTGTAAATCAGAGAAAAAAAAATTTTTTTTGAGAAAATGTCCAGGAACAAAAATACAATTCAGCACATTCAATCGTTTTGCCGACAATAAATTTTTTAATATTTATGAAAATTAATTTTCGGTTAATTTAATGTTTAAATAAATCAACACAATAGAGCACAAGCTGGATTTTGTAAATCAGAGAAAAATTTTTTATTGAGAAAATGTCCAGGAACAAAAATACAATTCAGCACATTCAATCGTTTTGCCGACAATAAATTTTTTAATATTTATGAAAATTAATTTTCGGTTAATTTAATGTTTAAATAAATCAACACAATATAGCACAAACTGGATTTTGTAAATCAGAGAAAAAAAAATTTTTTTTGAGAAAATGTCCAGGAACAAAAATACAATTCAGCACATTCAATCGTTTTGCCGACAATAAATTTTTTAATATTTATGAAAATTAATTTTCGGTTAATTTAATGTTTAAATAAATCAACACAATAGAACACAAGCTGGATTTTGTAAATCAGAGAAAAATTTTTTATTGAGAAAATGTCCAGGAACAAAAATACAATTCAGCACATTCAATCGTTTTGCCGACAATAAATTTTTTAATATTTATGAAAATTAATTTTCGGTTAATTTAATGTTTAAATAAATCAACACAATATAGCACAAACTGGATTTTGTAAATCAGAGAAAAAAAAATTTTTTTTGAGAAAATGTCCAGGAACAAAAATACAATTCAGCACATTCAATCGTTTTGCCGACAATAAATTTTTTAATATTTATGAAAATTAATTTTCGGTTAATTTAATGTTTAAATAAATCAACACAATAGAGCACAAGCTGGATTTTGTAAATCAGAGAAAAATTTTTTATTGAGAAAATGTCCAGGAACAAAAATACAATTCAGCACATTCAATCGTTTTGCCGACAATAAATTTTTTAATATTTATGAAAATTAATTTTCGGTTAATTTAATGTTTAAATAAATCAACACAATAGAACACAAGCTGGATTTTGTAAATCAGAGAAAAATTTTTTATTGAGAAAATGTCCAGGAACAAAAATACAATTCAGCACATTCAATCGTTTTGCCGACAATAAATTTTTTAATATTTATGAAAATTAATTTTCGGTTAATTTAATGTTTAAATAAATCAACACAATATAGCACAAACTGGATTTTGTAAATCAGAGAAAAAAAATTTTTTTTTGAGAAAATGTCCAGGAACAAAAATACAATTCAGCACATTCAATCGTTTTGCCCACAATAAATTTTTTAATATTTTTGAAAATTAATTTTCGGTTAATTTAATGTTTAAATAAAGCAGCACAATAGAACACAAGCTGGATTTTGTAAATCAGAGAAAAATTTTTTATTGAGAAAATGTCCAGGAACAAAAATACAATTCAGCACATTCAATCGTTTTGCCGACAATAAATTTTTTAATATTTATGAAAATTAATTTTCGGTTAATTTAATGTTTAAATAAATCAACACAATATAGCACAAACTGGATTTTGTAAATCAGAGAAAAAAAATTTTTTTTTGAGAAAATGTCCAGGAACAAAAATACAATTCAGCACATTCAATCGTTTTGCCGACAATAAATTTTTTAATATTTATGAAAATTAATTTTCGGTTAATTTAATGTTTAAATAAATCAACACAATAGAACACAAGCTGGATTTTGTAAATCAGAGAAAAATTTTTTATTGAGAAAATGTCCAGGAACAAAAATACAATTCAGCACATTCAATCGTTTTGCCGACAATAAATTTTTTAATATTTATGAAAATTAATTTTCGGTTAATTTAATGTTTAAATAAATCAACACAATAGAGCACAAGCTGGATTTTGTAAATCAGAGAAAAATTTTTTATTGAGAAAATGTCCAGGAACAAAAATACAATTCAGCACATTCAATCGTTTTGCCGACAATAAATTTTTTAATATTTATGAAAATTAATTTTCGGTTAATTTAATGTTTAAATAAATCAACACAATATAGCACAAACTGGATTTTGTAAATCAGAGAAAAAAAAATTTTTTTTGAGAAAATGTCCAGGAACAAAAATACAATTCAGCACATTCAATCGTTTTGCCGACAATAAATTTTTTAATATTTATGAAAATTAATTTTCGGTTAATTTAATGTTTAAATAAATCAACACAATAGAGCACAAGCTGGATTTTGTAAATCAGAGAAAAATTTTTTATTGAGAAAATGTCCAGGAACAAAAATACAATTCAGCACATTCAATCGTTTTGCCGACAATAAATTTTTTAATATTTATGAAAATTAATTTTCGGTTAATTTAATGTTTAAATAAATCAACACAATATAGCACAAACTGGATTTTGTAAATCAGAGAAAAAAAATTTTTTTTTGAGAAAATGTCCAGGAACAAAAATACAATTCAGCACATTCAATCGTTTTGCCCACAATAAATTTTTTAATATTTTTGAAAATTAATTTTCGGTTAATTTAATGTTTAAATAAAGCAGCACAATAGAACACAAGCTGGATTTTGTAAATCAGAGAAAAATTTTTTATTGAGAAAATGTCCAGGAACAAAAATACAATTCAGCACATTCAATCGTTTTGCCGACAATAAATTTTTTAATATTTATGAAAATTAATTTTCGGTTAATTTAATGTTTAAATAAATCAACACAATATAGCACAAACTGGATTTTGTAAATCAGAGAAAAAAAATTTTTTTTTGAGAAAATGTCCAGGAACAAAAATACAATTCAGCACATTCAATCGTTTTGCCGACAATAAATTTTTTAATATTTATGAAAATTAATTTTCGGTTAATTTAATGTTTAAATAAATCAACACAATAGAACACAAGCTGGATTTTGTAAATCAGAGAAAAATTTTTTATTGAGAAAATGTCCAGGAACAAAAATACAATTCAGCACATTCAATCGTTTTGCCGACAATAATTTTTTTAATATTTATGAAAATTAATTTTCGGTTAATTTAATGTTTAAATAAATCAACACAATAGAGCACAAGCTGGATTTTGTAAATCAGAGAAAAATTTTTTATTGAGAAAATGTCCAGGAACAAAAATACAATTCAGCACATTCAATCGTTTTGCCGACAATAAATTTTTTAATATTTATGAAAATTAATTTTCGGTTAATTTAATGTTTAAATAAATCAACACAATATAGCACAAACTGGATTTTGTAAATCAGAGAAAAAAAAATTTTTTTTGAGAAAATGTCCAGGAACAAAAATACAATTCAGCACATTCAATCGTTTTGCCGACAATAAATTTTTTAATATTTATGAAAATTAATTTTCGGTAAATTTAATGTTTAAATAAATCAACACAATAGAGCACAAGCTGGATTTTGTAAATCAGAGAAAAATTTTTTATTGAGAAAATGTCCAGGAACAAAAATACAATTCAGCACATTCAATCGTTTTGCCGACAATAAATTTTTTAATATTTATGAAAATTAATTTTCGGTTAATTTAATGTTTAAATAAATCAACACAATATAGCACAAACTGGATTTTGTAAATCAGAGAAAAAAAAATTTTTTTTGAGAAAATGTCCAGGAACAAAAATACAATTCAGCACATTCAATCGTTTGGCCGACAATAACTTTTTTAATATTTATGAAAATTAATTTTCGGTTAATTTAATGTTTAAATAAATCAACACAATATAGCACAAACTGGATTTTGTAAATCAGAGAAAAAAAAATTTTTTTTGAGAAAATGTCCAGGAACAAAAATACAATTCAGCACATTCAATCGTTTTGCCGACAATAAATTTTTTAATATTTATGAAAATTAATTTTCGGTAAATTTAATGTTTAAATAAATCAACACAATAGAGCACAAGCTGGATTTTGTAAATCAGAGAAAAATTTTTTATTGAGAAAATGTCCAGGAACAAAAATACAATTCAGCACATTCAATCGTTTTGCCGACAATAAATTTTTTAATATTTATGAAAATTAATTTTCGGTTAATTTAATGTTTAAATAAATCAACACAATATAGCACAAACTGGATTTTGTAAATCAGAGAAAAAAAAATTTTTTTTGAGAAAATGTCCAGGAACAAAAATACAATTCAGCACATTCAATCGTTTTGCCGACAATAAATTTTTTAATATTTATGAAAATTAATTTTCGGTTAATTTAATGTTTAAATAAATCAACACAATAGAGCACAAGCTGGATTTTGTAAATCAGAGAAAAATTTTTTATTGAGAAAATGTCCAGGAACAAAAATACAATTCAGCACATTCAATCGTTTTGCCCACAATAAATTTTTTAATATTTATGAAAATTAATTTTCGGTTAATTTAATGTTTAAATAAATCAACACAATAGAGCACAAGCTGGATTTTGTAAATCAGAGAAAAATTTTTTATTGAGAAAATGTCCAGGAACAAAAATACAATTCAGCACATTCAATCGTTTTGCCCACAATAAATTTTTTAATATTTATGAAAATTAATTTTCGGTTAATTTAATGTTTAAATAAATCAACACAATAGAGCACAAGCTGGATTTTGTAAATCAGAGAAAAATTTTTTATTGAGAAAATGTCCAGGAACAAAAATACAATTCAGCACATTCAATCGTTTTGCCCACAATAAATTTTTTAATATTTATGAAAATTAATTTTCGGTTAATTTAATGTTTAAATAAATCAACACAATAGAGCACAAGCTGAATTTTGTAAATCAGAGAAAAATTTTTTATTGAGAAAATGTCCAGGAACAAAAATACAATTCAGCACATTCAATCGTTTTGCCGACAATAAATTTTTTAATATTTATGAAAATTAATTTTCGGTTAATTTAATGTTTAAATAAATCAACACAATAGAGCACAAGCTGGATTTTGTAAATCAGAGAAAAATTTTTTATTGAGAAAATGTCCAGGAACAAAAATACAATTCAGCACATTCAATCGTTTTGCCCACAATAAATTTTTTAATATTTATGAAAATTAATTTTCGGTTAATTTAATGTTTAAATAAATCAACACAATAGAGCACAAGCTGGATTTTGTAAATCAGAGAAAAATTTTTTATTGAGAAAATGTCCAGGAACAAAAATACAATTCAGCACATTCAATCGTTTTGCCGACAATAAATTTTTTAATATTTATGAAAATTAATTTTCGGTTAATTTAATGTTTAAATAAATCAACACAATATAGCACAAACTGGATTTTGTAAATCAGAGAAAAAAAAATTTTTTTTGAGAAAATGTCCAGGAACAAAAATACAATTCAGCACATTCAATCGTTTTGCCGACAATAAATTTTTTAATATTTATGAAAATTAATTTTCGGTTAATTTAATGTTTAAATAAATCAACACAATAGAGCACAAGCTGGATTTTGTAAATCAGAGAAAAATTTTTTATTGAGAAAATGTCCAGGAACAAAAATACAATTCAGCACATTCAATCGTTTTGCCGACAATAAATTTTTTAATATTTATGAAAATTAATTTTCGGTTAATTTAATGTTTAAATAAATCAACACAATATAGCACAAACTGGATTTTGTAAATCAGAGAAAAAAAAATTTTTTTTGAGAAAATGTCCAGGAACAAAAATACAATTCAGCACATTCAATCGTTTTGCCGACAATAAATTTTTTAATATTTATGAAAATTAATTTTCGGTTAATTTAATGTTTAAATAAATCAACACAATAGAGCACAAGCTGGATTTTGTAAATCAGAGAAAAATTTTTTATTGAGAAAATGTCCAGGAACAAAAATACAATTCAGCACATTCAATCGTTTTGCCGACAATAAATTTTTTAATATTTATGAAAATTAATTTTCGGTTAATTTAATGTTTAAATAAATCAACACAATATAGCACAAACTGGATTTTGTAAATCAGAGAAAAAAAATTTTTTTTTGAGAAAATGTCCAGGAACAAAAATACAATTCAGCACATTCAATCGTTTTGCCCACAATAAATTTTTTAATATTTTTGAAAATTAATTTTCGGTTAATTTAATGTTTAAATAAATCAACACAATAGAGCACAAGCTGGATTTTGTAAATCAGAGAAAAATTTTTTATTGAGAAAATGTCCAGGAACAAAAATACAATTCAGCACATTCAATCGTTTTGCCGACAATAAATTTTTTAATATTTATGAAAATTAATTTTCGGTTAATTTAATGTTTAAATAAATCAACACAATATAGCACAAACTGGATTTTGTAAATCAGAGAAAAAAAATTTTTTTTTGAGAAAATGTCCAGGAACAAAAATACAATTCAGCACATTCAATCGTTTTGCCCACAATAAATTTTTTAATATTTTTGAAAATTAATTTTCGGTTAATTTAATGTTTAAATAAAGCAGCACAATAGAACACAAGCTGGATTTTGTAAATCAGAGAAAAATTTTTTATTGAGAAAATGTCCAGGAACAAAAATACAATTCAGCACATTCAATCGTTTTGCCGACAATAAATTTTTTAATATTTATGAAAATTAATTTTCGGTTAATTTAATGTTTAAATAAATCAACACAATATAGCACAAACTGGATTTTGTAAATCAGAGAAAAAAAATTTTTTTTTGAGAAAATGTCCAGGAACAAAAATACAATTCAGCACATTCAATCGTTTTGCCGACAATAAATTTTTTAATATTTATGAAAATTAATTTTCGGTTAATTTAATGTTTAAATAAATCAACACAATATAGCACAAACTGGATTTTGTAAATCAGAGAAAAAAAAATTTTTTTTGAGAAAATGTCCAGGAACAAAAATACAATTCAGCACATTCAATCGTTTTGCCGACAATAAATTTTTTAATATTTATGAAAATTAATTTTCGGTTAATTTAATGTTTAAATAAATCAACACAATAGAGCACAAGCTGGATTTTGTAAATCAGAGAAAAATTTTTTATTGAGAAAATGTCCAGGAACAAAAATACAATTCAGCACATTCAATCGTTTTGCCGACAATAAATTTTTTAATATTTTTGAAAATTAATTTTCGGTTAATTTAATGTTTAAATAAATCAACACAATATAGCACAAACCGGATTTTGTAAATCAGAGAAAAATTTTTTTATTGAGAAAATGTCCAGGAACAAAAATACAATTCAGCACATTCAATCGTTTTGCCGACAATAAATTTTTTAATATTTTTGAAAATTAATTTTCGGTTAATTTAATGTTTAAATAAATCAACACAATAGAGCACAAACCGGATTTTGTAAATCAGAGAAAAATTTTTTTATTGAGAAAATGTCCAGGAACAAAAATACAATTCAGCACATTCAATCGTTTTGCCGACAATAAATTTTTTAATATTTATGAAAATTAATTTTCGGTTAATTTAATGTTTAAATAAATCAACACAATAGAGCACAAGCTGGATTTTGTAAATCAGAGAAAAATTTTTTATTGAGAAAATGTCCAGGAACAAAAATACAATTCAGCACATTCAATCGTTTTGCCGACAATAAATTTTTTAATATTTTTGAAAATTAATTTTCGGTTAATTTAATGTTTAAATAAATCAACACAATATAGCACAAACCGGATTTTGTAAATCAGAGAAAAATTTTTTTATTGAGAAAATGTCCAGGAACAAAAATACAATTCAGCACATTCAATCGTTTTGCCGACAATAAATTTTTTAATATTTTTGAAAATTAATTTTCGGTTAATTTAATGTTTAAATAAAGCAGCACAATATAGCACAAGCTGGATTTTGTAAATCAGAGATTTTTTTTTTTTTTTGAGAAAATGTCCAGGAATAAAAATACAATTCAGCACATTCAATCGTTTTGCCGACAATAAATTTTTTAATATTTTTGAAAATTAATTTTCGGTTAATTTAATGTTTAAATAAATCAACACAATATAGCACAAGTTGGATTTTGTAAATCAGAGAAAAAAAAAATTTTTTTGAGAGAATGTCCAGGAACAAAAATACAATTCAGCACATTCAATCGTTTTGCCCACAATAAATTTTTTAATATTTTTGAAAATTAATTTTCGGTTAATTTATTGTTTAAATAAATCAACACAATATAGCACAAGCTGGATTTTATAAATCAGAGAAAAAAATTTTTTTTTGAAAAAATGTCCAGGAACAAAAATACAATTCAGCACATTCAATCGTTTTGCCGACAATAAATTTTTTAATATTTATGAAAATTAATTTTCGGTTAATTTAATGTTTAAATAAATCAACACAATAGAGCACAAGCTGGATTTTGTAAATCAGAGAAAAATTTTTTTTTTGAGAAAATGTCCAGGAACAAAAATACAATTCGGCACATTCAATCGTTTTGCCGACAATAAATTTTTTATAAAATTTTTGAAAATTAATTTTCGGTTAATTTAATGTTTAAATAAATCAACACAATATAGCACAAGCTGGATTTTTTAAATCAAAGAAAATGGTGGGGTCAATCAACTTAACGGTAAAATATTTAAAAAAACCTTAAGAACAACCTCTTCTCCTAAATTCAAATATTTATAGCATAATTAGAAACGAAAATGTTATACTTACGTTGTAGAAAATTAATTGATTTATTCTGGATATTTGTATAAAAAAATACTAAAATATTATTGATAAGTTAAGCAAAAATCACGAATAATATAATTTAAAAGTCACTAAACAATATAACTAAACCAAAAACTCACTAGAAATTAGCTCTTCAGGGTAAATAAATATATTAAAAAATTATATAATTTTTAATCACAAAGACACTTTTAGACCTTTTATATAAGATAATAATAATAATTTAATATCTTTTATTCTTATTTAATTAAATATTTGAAAATCATAAAAATGTTAATTACACATAATTAGTGAAAAAGAATTGTATTTGTCCCAACTTTTCTGTTAAATAGTAATCCAAAAATACCCCACTTTATCCTAAAAGCTTAAAACTTTTGTTTAACGCGCAAATATTTAAGAAGATTTTACCTCTATTTATCATTGATATTCGCACACGTGATAGAATTTAATTAAAAGAATAATTATAAATACATTGTTTTTGTTTCAAATTAATAAATATATAATAGCTTACTTTAACACAAATATCTATTAGATTCCTTAGATAATTTTAAATGTTTGATGCTCATTTTCGTATACACAATTATAAAATTTGTCTTCCAAACACTGAACTTTTCAGCACTAAGCACTGGCACTTTATTCGAGGCAAGCTAAAATAACTATGTTGAAAAAACCCATCATTATACCTGTTTCAATCTGAAGACAGAATATATATATGTACGCATCAGTCCTGTTTTTTTAACCACTAACCAGCTGAAGAAAAACAGTGGCGTACTAAAACCACGCTTCTGGAAAATAGAGTACCATTCATATTATACAAATAAATATATATCTGAGTTAATGTCAATGTACACAATTATATCCTATAACTAGATTTCGACATACAGGGTATTGAAATAAAAATTTCTGAATTCTATATTTTTGATAGTTACTGATATTTATATATAATTTATAAAAAATTGACGGTGCTCCCGTTTATAACAGCTAAGTGCGGGGTCCTTTAAATGGAAAAATAATAAATATATTTCGTCTATACAACAGATTTGACAAATAATTATTTTGACAAGTATCAAAATGAAAGGCCTCGGCAGAGATATATTTTTTTAAGAAAATTCATAATGTATAAGTTTTTTTTAGCTCCGTGAAGTTAGCACTCAAAGTGCCAATTTTTTTTTCGGAAATTTCCCATTTGTTAATGCTTCGTTAGTGCTTTAACTATTTTCGTTAGTGCTTTTCCGTTTTCTGCATATTAAGGATTTTTTAAATTTCAGGGTCAGCTCTGACAATCTACCAAAATGGACGAAATTTGGTACTTTGATTTAGTGCTTCGTTAGTGATTCTTGGTGCTTCAAATAGTTTCGAAAGTGCTTGTCTATTTTTTTAGATATTTTAGATTTTAATTTCAACGTCAACCCCCAAAACATTTTCCTATTGACTCAATTTTGGTATCAGTTTTTGGTGCTTCGATAGTGCTTCAAAAAGTTGCAATCACGATTCATTCCCTTTCGAGATATGTATCTAAAGCACTAAAAAAGCACTAACGATGCGTCAAGAAATGACTCTAGATTTAAGTCAATCCCATATATGATTTGAGGGCTGACCTTGAAAATTAAAAGATTAAAATTTAAATATCTGGAAAAGGAAAGAATCGTGATAGTAACTTTTTGAAGCACTAACGAAGCACTAAAAACTGATACAAAAATTGAGTCAATAGGAAAATATTTTAAGGATGAAGTTAAAATCTAAAATATCTAAAAAAATAGACAAGCCCTTTCGAAACTATTTGAAGCACCAAGAAGCACTAAATGAAAGTACCAAATTTCGTCCATTTTGGTAGATTTTTAGGGCTGACCTTGAAATTAAAAAATCCTTAATATGCAAAAAAACGGAAAAAGCACCAACGAAAACAAACGGGAAATTTCCGGAAAAAAAAAATTGACTCTTTGGGGGCTAACTTCACGGAACTTAGATTTATTTGAAAGCTATAAATTGTGATTAAAAAATGTTTCAATTATTTTCATGTATACAGGGTGGTCCATTAGAAAGAATGGAAATTTACTTAATTTTTTTCAACATATTTTAAAATTTTTGGAAACTACGTAGTCAGTACTACACACCCCCAAAATATTTTATTTTTCCCAAAAATATTTTCCAGATTTAAGGCTATACAGCTTTAAAATTACCTGTGTACAAAGACAAAAGACTGGAGATTTTTTTAGAATCAGTTTGAAATTTTAATTTTGTACAGGGAGATCTAAACTAAATTTCCAAAAACTTCCAATGAGATTTTTTCAGTTTTTTCAAATGGGACACCTTGTATAAGTACTCATCAATGGATACTGTATTTGAAGTTTTTCTTCGGCCGTTTACTCGGCGGCGTGGGCTTTGCGAATCGTGGGATTTGCGAACATATACCTGCCATATCCTCAGTCAGTTTATGGGCACCGTGGGGTTTGCGAACACTGCAGGTAATTTTTTTTATTAAGTTAAATTTGTGTCGGCTTAATTTTTTTATTTTAATAAAACAGCAAAATATTGAAAATTTGTTAGTGGTAGAGAGTGTTTAAATTATAAAAATAATTCAGTAAATGTTATATTTCAGTTATTTTTTCACACAGATCTTTTTTATATTTAAGTACAGAGATATTTACCTACATTTTAGAAAAATCCTGCTTTCATATTTTTTTTAAATATTTTTGCAGTCCAGTATTAAGCTATTTATTTTTTATTAGACATACAGGAAATATTCTGTCCATCTTTGCATTACTTCCCTATCATCTGTTAGTATTTCTCCTCTTTCGTTTTTACTGGTACAGTGTCTATTGTCTTTCGTTTTTCATTATTTTGTTTGTCCTTTCCATTTTCTTCTAATTTTTCACCAAATTTTTTCCAGCTCTTCTGGTTTTCTCCTTTTATTTAATTTTTTACTATCAGCCTTTGATTATTATATGATTCATAATTTTTTTGTGCCCTATGTGATAAATATTTTCTACATTTTTCTTTTTATTTCCTGACTGATCTTTTGGTTCCATTAAAAAGTTTGCTTCTTATTCTTATTCACTTTTAGTACTACACATGCCTATTTTGCTAATTCTAGGACACTATTTTTAAATTACTTCCAGATTCCTTCCAATATTCATGTCAGTGATTATATTATTCTCTGTAATTTCTTTATATTTTATAGCCACTTCTACTTCTCTTAATTTGGAGGACCTTAATTGTTGTATAGTTTTTTGTTTATCTTTTACATTTTTGTGATCACCATCTAATGGTCAGTGTACATTTCTGGTTCTCGTCTCTGTAACATCCTTTACTATGTTTCTATTATGGTTCTCTACAAGGACATAATCTATTATTGATTTTTCTGTGTTATTTTTTTCTTGCCTAGTATACTTGTTCCTTATGTTGATAAAAGATTGTTCATTTCACTCTATTCTATTATTCTGAGCCCGGTTTTCTTCACCATGCTTTACTACCACTCCAAAAATTTGGTTTTTCATTTCCTACTCCATTCAAGTCTCTTGCTACGTATATATTTAGTTTGGAGGTTTCTGTTATTTGGTTTATTAGGTCCCATTTATTCCGCTTTCTCGTCATCATTTGGTCCATATACTGATAGTATAATTATTTCTATCGTAAATAGTCTCTCTGACTGTCCTTCCCATTTCCTCAATCCTTTTTGTATAGCTTTTATGGATTAAGCATCACACGCGACTGCGTCGGCTCGTTTCTAAATTTATTTCCCCGTGTCTCTTCTTTTTTGTTTCTGTTATGGTCAAAAAATCTACATTAGCCTTATTAAATTCATACAGTAGTTCCTGTTCTTTGCCATTTATTCCTCTTACATTTCAGGTTGAAAGTTTTGTTTTTTATTATTAATATGCGTTTTTTTTATAATGTATTTCTTTATCTTTCTTATTTTGCCTGCTTTTGTTTCTTGGTTACTTTCTCTAATTTAATTTTTTCGATTTTTCTTCTATCGTCATTTCCTGTATTATTTTCTTTATCTATTTTAATGAGTTTTTTTCGCTTACTACTTTTAGTTAGTTTTATAGTTTATTCTTCAATATTATTCATCTCTGGTAATCTATCATTCATTTAAATTTATTTCTTATTTTCTTAAATGGAAATTTTTAAATAATAATTTAATAATATTATGTAATAACAATTTTATAGCTCTAATCTTAAGCGTATTCGCAAATCCTGCTGATGGTCAGCGTTTAGATTAATGCGTACCTATTTTTCGTCGTTTAAAAGTTATTTAGAAAAAAACACATTTTTTTGTACATGCGTTGAATAAAAGGCTACTAAAACAATAATTCTAATTTATTTGAAAATTATCCAGTTTTATTTTATAAAAGTTGTTCAAAATATCTGAAATTTTCTCTTATACATAAATTTACTCGTTGGTTAAATCTCAGGTAGCACAAATTAGTGAAATAACGTCCTAATGACGTCTTATTTAAGTCATTATTGGTCCGTTACTCCTTGTTCAGAATGAGACATAAAAATGACGTCATATTCCATGACGTCTTTCAGTAGGGGTCACAACTATTTGTTATTCGAAAATTTGACGACAGAAAGAATCCGTTACTGAGAATTGGAGTTTTACAAATGTTAAAAAAAGTATAGCATTTTATTTGAAAAAAATTAAATAATTTCAAATAAATTTGTAAGCTATAAAACTGCGACACAGGTTTGCCAGACCCTGTATATTTTTTCAGCGGATTTGACACATTGTTACAAAAAAAAATTTATTATGTGTATCTCAATGCCATGACCAAGGTAATCTTTGATATTTTAATAAGCGTGCTTCGATTTTTTCTAAAATCTAATCAGCTACCGCCAAACAGGTTCAGTATAAAACAATAAAAAACGGTTCAATGGTTAAGTAAG
This sequence comes from Neocrepidodera transversa, assembly GCA_963243735.1. Classification (NCBI taxonomy): domain Eukaryota; kingdom Metazoa; phylum Arthropoda; class Insecta; order Coleoptera; family Chrysomelidae; genus Neocrepidodera; species Neocrepidodera transversa. The sequence continues at coordinate 5,656,786 of OY725340.1, forward strand.
ATCATAAAACATTATTATGCAGAAATAAAAGCAAAAATCACTTAATTAAATGTTTATATACTTCTTATAATTAAATATTTATGTACCTAATTCAATTATATAATATTAGAGGTTTGTCACTATAAAACATAATTTTTTCATTGTTCTTTAACGAAAGTGTTTGAATTATTTTAAATTTTGTTTGTTATAGTTTTTTAAAATAATGATTTTATATGCGCATTTGGGGGTACGTGGGGAAATATCGATTATACGTAAAAATATCCATTGAAAAGAAAAAAATTAATTAAAAATAATTATAATTAAATTTAAATTTTATTTTTTGTATTTTTTTTTAATTTCAGTTTTTTAATGTGACAGACTAAGTATCAATTTAATCAAGCAAATTAAATTTTTTTAAACCCTTAGAATAGAGAATTCAAACTTCTTTCAAGTCGACCAACATTTCCATTTATAATTTTCAAGTTTGTAACTACCCTAAATACATCTAGGTACATATTTTTTTTATCGAAAATTTATGTATTGATTTTATAAAGAATACATCATTTTGTAAGAAATATGTTTATTACAATAAAAAAACTATGTTAAAAGTAGTTAATAAATTTTGCTTTATATTAGACATTTTTGAATATTATGACATTTTTGATTTTTGAAATTTTAGAAATTTTCGAAAAAAATGCGAAATTTCAAATTTTTCGAAATTTTTGATATATTTCTGAAATTTTAGAATATTTTTTTTAAAGTTTTTAGAAACGGTTAAAATTCTTGAAATACTCTTAATGTATCGAATAATTTGGTGTTTTTTGAAATTTTCGATATATTTTAGAAATTTTTGAATATTATATTTTTACTTTTTGAAATTTTTGATATATTTTTGAAATTGTAGAATTATTTTTTTAATGTTTTTTGAAACTTTGACATTTTTGAAACGGTTAAAATTCTTGAAATATTTTTAATGAGTCCAATACATGTTAGAAATTTTTGAATATTATGACATTTTCACTTTTTGAAATTTTCGAAAAAATGCAAAATTTCAAATTTTTCGAAATTTTTGATATATTTCTGAAATTTTAGAATATTTTTTTTAATGTTTTTAGAAACGGTTAAAATTCTTGAAATAATTTGATGTTTTTTAAAATTTTCAATATATTTTAGAAATTTTTGAATATTATATTTTTACTTTTTGAAATTTTTGATATATTTTTGAAATTGTAGAATTATTTTTTTAATGTTTTTTGAAACTTTGACATTTTTGAAACTGTTAAAATTCTTGAAATATTTTTAATGAGTCCAATAATTTGATATTTTTTCAAATTTTCGATACATGTTAGAAATTTTCGAATATTGTGACATTTTTACTTTTTGAAATTTTCGAAAAAATGCAAAATTTCAAATTTTTCGAAATTTTTGATATATATCTGAAATTTTAGAATAATTTTTGAGCTATTTTTAATGAATCGAATAATTTGACGTTTTTTGAAATTTTCGATATATTTTAATTTAGAATATTTTAGCATCTTTACTTTGTGAAATTGTCGAAAAAATTGCAAAATTTCAAATTTTTCGAAATTTTTGATATATATTTGAAATTTTCGATGTATCGACATTTTTGAATTTCTTGACATTTTTATTTATTTTATTTTTTGAAATTTTGGAATATTTTGATAAATTTTCAAAATTATTGAATTTCTTGAAACTTAGTTTTGTTACTAAATTTTTGAAAATTATCAAGTTTAGTGATGTTTTATTTAAATTGACTCAAAATTCAACTAAAGCCATAATCTTTTAATTTTTTTTTTAATATTTTTGTCCCTAGAACGTTAAAGGGTTAATAATTAGATTTTCTTCACACATCAATTAGACAATAATGGGCTAGTTTTAGACTAACAACATCAACTGTTATTTCTTATATGGAATGATTATAATTTTTTGATGGTTTCTCATTAAGCATAAATTTCTAAGTGCAACAGTTTTTCAAAAATTTTCTAAGTGCAAAATACCACTAAAATCTAACGATTCATTTTCAAAGTTGTATAAGAAAATAACTAATTAAAACTCAGTTTTGAAACTTGGAAACTAATAAGAAAAAATACTGTAGATTCTGAAAATTCCATTAGTTTTTTTTTTGTGAAATCTGAGCAAGTAGGCGTTACACATAAAAGTTTGAACCATCGACCGAAAAAAAAATTGAATATTCGAATATCAAATTTGACATTTTCAAAATTCTTGCATTAACATTTTTTTTATTTGTCTTTTCAACAGTAGTAATTATAATGTTGTATTTTTTGATAAAAAAAAATTGAAATTGGTAAAAAAAATGTCTCTATTTTGTCAACTTATATTTTGTATTTTTATCATATGGGATTATCCAAAATATGGGACGGACGCGAATTGAGCACTTTATTACCCTCAGGTAAAATTGATACCGTAGCCGGACACGCCAATTGAGCACCAAGGACCAAACAGAGACCGGCCAATTGAGCACTTTATGACTAGCCAATTGAGCACTTTATGACTAGCCAATTGCGCACTTTATTACTAGTTTGTTCATTAACGACTTATCAGGTACCTACTGAATTAATGCAACAGTTTTTTTTTTCGGTTAAATAAAAATCAGAATATGGTAGTTGGCATTTATTTATTAAAAAAAAATCATGGGGTCAAAACAATTTTTAAGAAATATTTTTTTTAAAACTCTCAAAAATCGTTAAATTGAAAAAATTTTGAAAAATTCTTGAAAAATCATTGAAAACATGCTGAAAAATCCTTGAATAATCCTCATCTTTGATTTTTAGGGATTTTTCAAGGATTATTCAAGGATTTTTTATTGGTTTTTTGAGGAACTTTGGAGTATTTTTCAAATATTGTTCAATGATTCTTGTAGTATTTTTCAAGAACTTTTCATGCATTTTTCAACAATTTTTCAAAGATTATTTAACGGGGTTTCAAGGATTTTTTTAATTCTTTTTTAGTAGGTAGGTACAAGTATTTGTTTAAGATTTTTTAAAAACGCTTTTTAATGATTTTTCATGGATTTTTGAAGGATTTTTAAGGATGTTTCATGGGTTTTTCAAGGATTGAAAAAATGTTGAAAAATCATTGAAAAATTCTCGAAAAATCCTTGAGAAGTACTTGAAAAATCCTGTAAAAATCTTTGAATAATTCTAAAAAATGTCTTAAAAACACTTAAGAAATTGTTAAATTGAAAACAATTTCTTAAGGAGTTTTGGAGTATTTTCAAACATTCTTGTAGGATTTTTAAGGATTTTTCCAAAATTTTTTAATGATTTTTCAAGGATTGTTTAAGGATTTTTCAAGGATTTTTCAATTTAATTTTTTTTTAAGGAATTTGGTGTATTTTTCAAAAATTCTTGTAGGAGTTTTCACGTACTTTTCAAGGGCTTTTCCAGAATTTTTAATGATTTTTTAAGGATTGTTCAAGGATTTTTCAACAATTTTTCAAGGATTTTTCAATTTATCGTTTTTTTAAAGAATTTTGGACTATTTTTCAAAGATTCTTGTAGAATTTTTCAAGTGCTTTTGAAGGATTTTTCCAGGATTTTTTAATGATTTTTCAATGACTTTTCAAGGATTGTTTAAGGATTTTTCAAGGATTTTTCAATTTAATGTTTTTTTAAGGAATTTGGAGTGTTTTTCAAAAATTCTTGTAGGAGTTTTCACGTACTTTTCAAGGGCTTATCCAGAATTTTTAATGATTTTTTAAGGATTGTTCAAGGATTTTTCAACAATTTTTCAAGGATTTTTCAATTTATCGTTTTTTTAAAGAATTTTGGACTATTTTTCAAAGATTCTTGTAGAATTTTTCAAGTGCTTTTGAAGGATTTTTCCAGGATTTTTTAATGATTTTTTAATGACTTTTCAAGGATTGTTTAAGGAATTTACAAGGATTTTTCAATTTAATGTTTTTTTAAGGAATTTGGAGTATTTTTCAAAAATTCTTGTAGGATTTTCACGTACTTTTCAAGGGCTTTTCGAGAATTTTTAATGATTTTTTAAGGATTGTTCAAGGATTTTTCAACAATTTTTTAAGGATTTTTCAATTTATCGATATTTTAAAGAATTTTGGACTATTAAGGGATTATTATTACAAAGTGGATCCAGGTCAAAGTGCTGAATTGGCCTGTCTCAAAAAGGTCGCTTTGAAAAGGTACCTGCCTGCCTGGTGCTCAGTTGGCCGATCTACATTTATTACATCTAGAGCTTGGTGCTCAATTGGCTCATACCAAAAATATGGATTATATTTGGAAAATCCCAAAAAATCTTTAGCAGGTATAAAGAAGGATAATGCGGTACCAAATGCAACTATTCATATTTATTTTATAAGCCACGGTACCACTTGAAACTAAAACAGGTAAAATTTTTGGACGGTACGAAATTAGACAGTACGAAATGACACGACACCGTAATTTTAATAATTAAATTAAATCTAAAAGGGGTCTACTCTGAGTACCACAAATTTTATTAAAATTGAAGAAGGTTTTCAACTAGTTTCGGCAAATTGCCATCATCAGGCCTAGAATACAAGGGAGGAAATTTGTGATACAGGAAAAAAAGGGGTGTAATAAAATAAAATGAGTAACGACATATTATCAGCGATAATTAGCCTAGGTATTTCCCAAATACCCAATCTAACAAACACAGTCATGCTATTTATTTATAAATTTATTCTTTTAACAATAAATTAAATCATTTCATTTACGGTAAATTTCATGCTTTTACGTAGAATAATGAAAAAAATGAATAACAAAATTCCCAAAATATATTTAAATTGATTCAATAATGTTGATTTTATTAATGTGCTCTTTTTATATTTAAACAAAGCTGACCTTCAATAAGCGTGTTTCTTATATATCGCCCAATTATTTTGCAATGGGTTTACACTAAAATACTATCTACTTACGCAAAATATAGTGATTGTCACCAAACGACGTATAGTCGGGGTCAAATTCGGTTAGAATAATAGTAATTTACATTGGATGACATCGACTCAAAAATTAGGTAATTTACCGAAAGTATCAGTTTCTAGACTGTCTAAACTATTATATAGTTTGGAGGAAATTTTTTTTATTAACGTCTAATCATTTTTGAAACATTAAAATTCTTAGCGTATGAGAATGGTCGGAAAATTTAGGGTAAATTATAAGTGAATCAAGAAAAATTAAGATGACTCAGTAAAAGTTCCGGAAGTAGGTGGTGGAGGGTAAATATACGTTTTGATAGTATTCATCAATTTCAAGGCTTATTTGAAAACAACGAATAATAAACTCCAAGTCATACTACAATTATTTATGTGATGTTAATATTTAACATTTAAATGGCAGTATGTTTCGGCCAAATAATGGCCATCATCAGGCCTATAAGACAAAATTACATAAATTACAAGAAAATAGTAATTAACTTACAGAAGGCGGTTAGTCAAGTATGACAAATTACAAGAAATCATATGAAAATCACATTGTAAACAAAGAACACTTTAACCAAAATTAACAATAAATATTTTAAATTTTTTTTTTTTCTAAACGCTATCCCAAGGACTCCATATTGGAGGGAGCGGTATAAATTTTTTATATGAAATTGTCATCCTACGATGCACTATTAAACAAATAGTAAAAATTAATTAACAATTTACATCAAATTACCTAGGTTATGTTCCTACTTCTAATTCAATTTGTTCTTCTTCTTTTTCTATTCGGTCATTTAGTGGTCCTTTACTCCGTCCCTGGAGTCCCTAATTCGGTGTTGTCAATTGTCAAGTGTCAACTATATTTGTCGCTTGCCGCATGGTGTCTTAACTACGCAGTTAATTGTTAATTAATTTTTACTATTTTTTTACTATTTTTTTACTATTTTTTTACTATTTTTTACTATTTTTTTACTATTTTTACTCTTCCGGACCCATCAAAGGGAAAGTAAGGTGAACGAGCAAAAAAAAATCTAGATATCGATGGAAATATCCATTTTGAGGTCCCCCAAGAAGATTGAAACCATTTCCAGCGTATGGTCTGTCTGTGTGCCTGTGAGTAATCTTCCACGATAACTTCCGAACCGTTTGACCAATCAAGCTGAAATTTGGTATAGAGCGTCGGTGTGTGCCTAGAATGCGACCATTAGGTTTTGGTATAAATTGGTACAGTAGAAGGTCCTCAAGACCGACATTGATTAACTGCGCATGTAACAATTTTTTACTTTTTTTATATTTTAAGGACAAACTTTACACTTTAGTGCAAAATGTTTTATAGCATAAAATTCCCTACAACTTTTTTAAGAATTTCCAACTTTTTGTTTCCAACTTTTTCTTTTCATTTTTCCCTCTCACCTCATTTTTCCACTTCTTTTTTACTCTACTATTATGTTATCAGCTTTTTTTCTATTTCCCTCCTCCTGTTTTTTACTAATTTCTTTATATCAACTTTTCTAATTTCTTCCTTTTTCTTTTTTCTTCTTCTTGGTTAAAATTTTTTCCACATTTTTCTCCCCCAATTATTGACTGTTTTTTATGTTTCAAACTTTTTTTCACTTTTCCCTCCCATCTACTTTTTACCTCTCGCCCTTCAGATAAGAGAGGTATAGGAATCATGCTAAAAATTGGGTAGTGAGTTTTCAATGGATAAACACGTTTTGGGGTCCCTAGAATACGATTTTGATATTTTCCCGATGATGTCTGTGTGTGTGTGTGTTAGTGTGTGTGTGTGTGTGTGTGTGTGTGTGTGTGTGTGTGTGTGTGTGTGTGTGTGTGTGTGTGTGTGTGTGTGTGTGTGTGTGTGTGTGTGTGTGTGTGTGTGTGTGTGTGTGTGTGTGTGTGTGTGTGTGTGTGTGTGTGTGTGTGTGTGTGTGTGTGTGTTTGGATGGATGTTGTAGTAACGATAACTCAAAAACTACTGAATAAAAAAATTTGAAATTTTGCATACAGGATTCTGATACCCTAGATTAGATCTGATTAGATTTTGGTGCCAATCGCACAACCGGAAGTGGCAGTTGCTATGGGTGATGACGCCATTATTATACAAAACGGCAATAAAGTTTTACACATATATTTTGTATACCCTATAGTTTATTTTCATCTCATTAAAATTTTCGAAACTTTTGCCATTGTTGTCAGATTTACAAAAAAGTCAATTTTTTTCATACTTTTTTGTGTCAACCTGTAAATTTTTTATTCAAAAATGGCGAGAGGTCATGTGCTGGCCACATCAGATTTTTTTTCTTTGTTTACTGATTTCGTTATATTTGAAACTTTTTGTTATCACTTTAGTGTAAACTATTATTAAATATTATTCAACAAGTACTGAATCATTAAAGTAAAACGTAAAAACTAATTATATACCATACAATTAAAATTAAAAAATAATTAGTACAATTTTTACTATTAACAAATATAATTTATGTAAATAATTTATTAACAAAATTATTTATAAGTGTATTCTGAAATCGTAAATATATGGAAAATTTTTATTTACACGGAAATTGTATTCTACAATACTTTCTGGTTATTTATTATATTTTCTTAAAAACAAAAAGGTGAATGAAATGAAATGAAAACAAATAAAAACAAATGAAAACAAAGGAAAATGGGTGAAAACAAAATAAAACAAGTAAAAAAATGAAAATAAGCGAAAACAAATGAAAATAAGTGAAAACAAATGAAAATAAGTGAAAACAAATGAAAATAAGTGAAAACAAATGAAAACAAATGAAAACAAATGAAAACAAATGAAAACAAATGAAAACAAATGAAAACAAATGAAAACAAATGAAAACAAATGAAAACAAATGAAAACAAATGAAAACAAATGAAAACAAATGAAAACAAATGAAAATAAGTGAAAACAAATGAAAACAAATGAAAACAAATGAAAACAAATGAAAACAAATGAAAACAAATGAAAACAAATTTTCGTTCCAATTTATCTTCATGTACCTACTCTACTGCCCACTCTCCCCTCACCTTCAATAACATGTAAATTGTTTACAAAATGTTTTATTATAATAATTGTTTTTACAAAATAAGGCCTGAGGATGGCTCATAAGCCGAAACTAGTTGCCCACTAAACCTCTTTTGTTTATAATATAATAAAATTGAAATTTTGGAATCAAAGTCAGATAGTAAACAGGGAATTTAGGGTTAATAAAACTAAACTAAGGTTGCGATATAAAAAAAATATATTGTTTAAAAAAATTTAAAAGGAAACAAATAATAAACAAAGTATTGTCAATCAATTAAATAAAAAATGTATATATGATATGGAATGGCATTTATAAGTTTATAGAAGAAATGTTTTATTGAAAGTTGTATTATATAAATAAAAACAAAAGGAGAACGAACTGAAGTCATGGGAAATATGAAATAAGAACATTTGGAGGAGGAAGGAATCATGGTTTAGAAATTTATACATAAGAAATATACATATACATTTTTTAACTTAATTTAAACCAAACTATTTTTTCTTATTTTACAGGTGTAATAATAATAAATAAAATAATATATAGGGGAAAAATTAAAATGCATCGAATTAGGTTATTAAGATAACGATAACAAAACATATTAAAAAATAAAAATTTCAAAAAAATATAATTATAAATAAATACCTTTATCTTAACGCGATTTTGAATATTTTCAGCCAATGCACTATCACGTTTTATAATGAGCTAAAAATATGTATCGAGCTTTTCCACTTTTCTTTAATACGTGTTCAAGGTAAATTAGTTTTTTTTCTACAGAAATACTTAATAATAACTAATTATATAACTCTTAACTTAAAAAAAAATCGATTAGATGTGCTTTTGTTGATTTTTGTCTGGCACGAATTTAAAATTGTTTTTTTCAAATGAAACTGATTGTGAAAAAAATAAATAAATCAGAATATGTAAGGTCGAGATTGAATTAATGAGAATTCAATATTTGAAACATGCAAATGTTTTTATAGCCCAGAGCCAAAGCAGTTTTGGAAAAAGAAAAATCTCTACAGGATAGCGATAGCTGGAATCGTTACTAAAAATGATTACAAATAAAAGAAAAAATGCACCACTGTATATACAATAGTGGTTTCGAAGAGGTTTTAAGGGTTTAAAATTGTTTTTTGCAATTTCTGGCGAAGTGTGCGAAAAAATTGTTTAAAGTAAAGTTGTAGATAATGAACAAATCTACAATTTTGTTTTAGATCATTTTTGAACATAATCTCAAATTTTCCGAGATAATAGCGAAAACACGTTTTTTTTTTATTTTTTATGTCAACTGTTGTGTTTTTTTGTGTCACCCTGTATTTTCATTATTCCTCTACTCAATATATTTTAATTTCAGACTCGCTTGATATCCCCTTCTTATTGCCTCTTCAGTCAAAATAATTGACTTTTATATCATTGGTGTCGCTTATTGAAGATTTCTTTTTTTTCTCCCCCTCGTTTTATAGGGTAAGTTTTTATTAAATTATATTATATTTATACTAAAATTCCCTGTTATCATCATTAATTATTTCGACGCTTTAACTTTATTGTTATTTTTAATTGTTTTTTATGCCGGTATATATATTTTTTATATTTACTTAACAGTTCATATCTTATCTTTTATAATAATATAAATTATCTGATGTCTGTGTCTCGTTTACAAGAAGAGAATCTATTTTTTAATTTGTTTTTACAGATTGTCTTAAAATTTAATTCAGTTTGATTATTTTTATATTTCATATTTAAAAATTCATGTATTTCTTTTTACTTTTCGAACAACAGAGTTGTATAGAAGGAAAGTATTGCGATCATGATATTTTGACCATACCCAGATTTTAACGGATCTTTACGTTTTGAGGTGACCTGAATCCATTTATACCATTTTTTGTATGATGTCTGTCTGTGTGTGTGTGTGTGTCTGTGTGTATGTCTGTGTGTGTGTCTGTGTGTGTTTGAACACGATAGCGTCTAAACGGCTGAACCAATTTATATGAAATTATATATACATATTTAGGGTAGCAAGGAGACGACCTGTATAGATTTTGGAGTTAATCGGACAACCGGAAGTGACAGTTGCTATAAGTGATGACGTCATTACTAAACAAGATGACAATAAAGTTTTACACATATATTTTTTATACGTTATAGTTTAATTTCGAATGATTAAAATTTTCAAAAACTTTTGCCATTGTTGCCAGATTTATCAAAAAGTAATTTTTTTTCATATTTTTCTTAAATAACCAAAATAATGCATTTTTATGAAAAATTACAAGATATGACAGATGTAGAACATACAATTTTCTACACATTTTGTCATTACCGTTTTTTTGAATTCCTCACAGTTTCGTCGCTAGAGTGCGTGAAAAATAATGTATATAGACATTTGCGACTTTTTTTAGATTTTGAGACAAAATTATGGATTTTTATGAAAATTTACAAAAAATGAAAATTGTAGAACATAAAATTTTCTACAAATTTTGTCTTTAATTTTTTTTCGAGTTCTGCATAGTTTTTCCGCTAGTTTTTATTTTAATTTTTAAGCAATTTTTATCCTTATTAAATTATTATTTTTTAGTTAAATCTTAATATCAAAAATTAAAAAAAAAATCTTTAAATTTGTAATAATTAATTTTATTATAATAATTTTTTTCAAAATTTTATTACAAAAATTGTGATTTTTTTTAAAAATTAGCTATGAAACATTTAAAATTATATTATGATTTATTGATTGAATAACTTCTACAATATTAAAGTTATTGAACTGGGATTTGCGCCATTCTAAAGATAAAATAAAACTCTAAATTTTAAATGAATTTTAGTTTCTTAGAATTTAGAATTGTAATATTTATAACCAAAATAAAGAATTTTTTATAAATTTTTTGTAATTTCGTTTTATCAATAAGTATAAAATAAATGAAAAAATTAAATAGCATATCCGAAAAGGAGTGTTCGGAAAGTTGGGTGGGATTACCCCCTCATTTTATTTACATTATGTGAAATTTTATTTTTTTTGGTTGTTTTTTTATGGAGAGGACCCTTTTTTGGTTTTTCTCAATAGAACCTTTTTTTTTCGGACTACAAGTTTTTTTCTGAACAGAACCTTTTTTTTTCCTTTAGATTACAAGTTTCCTTTTTGGATTCCAAGTATTTTGCTAAACAAGTTCTTGGAACGAGCAAAGGATCCACTCTAGAAACTTGAGAAAAAACTTCAAGAATAAAGCTAAGTTAAACTTCAACAAAAGAAAAACTCTCTTGGATTGTTAAATTTTTGTTTCACTTTTTTTTCTTTGTAAAATAATCAAATATAACGTTTAATTTGAGTTTAATTTCCTTAAACCCGCAAAAAAAAGATTGTTTCTAATTACATCAAAAAAATCAATTAGACTGGCGTAGAAAATTTGTTTTTTATATTTTACTTTTTGATATATTTCAAATTCTATTCGTGGAACGAACCCATAATAAAAATATTTGAGCTTAAATCACATTAATTATTTATTATCTTATTTTATGTTGTATGGTATGTATATTATGTCATGTCGTTTGTTTATTTTTTGGGCATTATAACCAGGTTTTAATTTTTTCTAAGGAATCTTGTTATTTCCACGCACAGACCTTGTCTTCTTTTTGATTACCATATTTATTTACCTATTGCTGTTACTATACTATTTTTTCACAATTTTTTGATAAATACATATTATTATTATAGTGGATAAAATTTATTTTAGATAAATTAACTCCTATATAAAATGTGTCATTTAATGATGACAGTTTTGTCAGTTTGTCAGCGATAAAAAAGGTGCATCCATTTTTATCGCCTGTTCCTCGCGATAAAAATGCATGTTCCTCATAATTAGACTATATCTAGTAGCTGTAAATCGCGTCGGCACGTCACTTTAACCTTAGTTCTATCAGTTAAATTTACTTGTTTGGTTGATATTGAAATATGGAAGATGAATAATAAAATAATAAAAAATAGTAATAATGAAATAATTTAATTGTATCAATATAGATAATTATTGTTGTTGTTCATTCTATATTTTGTCGTTAATTTATCTTGCCAAAAAACACTCAAGCTTTTTTTTAAGGATAAATTTCTTTTAAAGTCAAAATTTTTCCATCAGTAATTTTTCTCGAAAAACTAACATTTGGCAAAATCGGTCGACCTCCGGTCTCGCGATTTTTCTATGTCAGTTTTTCTCGTAAAATTGCTGATTGGCAAAATTTTTCGTTATCAAGAGAAATTTATCCGATAAAAAAAGCTCTTGTGTTTTTACTGTTGAAAAAAATATTTAATTCTAGTAATATATAAAATATAAAATCATCGTTCACTTACTAATTATTAAACATTTTACAAACTAATAATTAAACTAAAATATTACTATTCTTCACAATTCTTTGACACAACTAGAATAAACTCATAATTAGACACTCCCAGTTATGAAAAGAAGATATGTTTATAAAACATTAAAAAGTAATCAATAGACCAATTAATAATTCTCATTTTAGCTTCCCAAAAGCTTATCTCTAATGTATTAATGAGACTGGAACTAATTAGATGACGCAAACATTTGCCATAGGTGCTCAACATCTAAGTTTGGAAAAAATTAATTACAATAAAATTTACACAGGTATAAGTTTAGTATAGAGCAGCCAATTCTTAGTAGTAATACACTGACCTGAAATTATATGGAAAAGATAAAGGTATTGACCAGTGGCGACTCGTGACAGGGTTTTAAAATACTTTTATTTTTAAAAATCTCTACTTAGTTATAAAATATGGAAAGTTTTAATAAATTCAAGACAATTTATTGTTTCTATTTCTTCTAACCAGAATTTTATTCATTTCTGATCAATAATTTCAATATAAAATTATTTTGCCTCGTTTCGATTAAAATTCATCAAAATTAATATTATACCTAGTGAATTGGCATAATTCACAAATTTTTTACCTTAACTGTAATATTATTATTGTACATAGAGCCAAATAATTATCAAGACCAACACGCCAATGATATTCTCACGTGAACATGCGATGTGTAATTTATCTCGAAAGTAGGGACAACCACAGAAAACAAACTATTCGAATTGTCAAAAACAACAAAAGTTTTGATAATTAATGACAATGTAGCAAAAGAGGGAACAAAAGCTGTTCCCTTTTTTGGTAAAAGTCGATGGGGTGAACAAAGGGACGAATGGGAGGGAAATGGACCTAAGAGTTGACCCAATTTGATTTACGAATTATATTTTATAAATTTATTCATTTTAACATATCTTAACATTATACTGCAAACGAATATTATTATTATTATTACAGTTTATATTTTAATCTTGACAAAAGATAAAAATCGTATTAAAAATGAAAATAAACAATTTTTTTTTTTAATTCTAGTGTTTAATTAATGTCTAGGAAGGATATTTATTTCCAAACGATCGTCAGTGCATCCTGATTCGTCCACATATCCAACGAGGTTATAACCCCATAAGGTGCGGTTCCATAGTCTCCGGGAAAGTACTGAACCTTGAGGTACTTTATTTTCATAATTGTGTTTTCCCTACCACTTATTATCTGTCTTTTAGGTAGTTGGCCACTAAGTTGTAAAACTGTGGCTGTATTCATTTGTTTTGTAGGTTCTCAGGGATTCCCTACCAGGGGGGTAAATTAAAGGCATTTGTACATTTCTCTTAAACCGTATTGTTCTATTAATTTCTGATTTTTGAAAAAAATTAATTATTTTTATTTAATTATTTTCTTTTTAGTCTTTATATAGTTTGGTTTTTATATAGGGGTACACTTTTTTTACATATTTTTGATTTATAGTTATAATCTGAGGAAGTAAAAAAATGTTCATAATTTTTTACAAAAATATTACTTTTATTGGTTGTAGTGTACGGACTGCTTTAAATTTGTACTAAATCATATCATACACCAAAAGGGTATTAAAAAATATGTTTAAATGATAAATTCAACGGGATTATCCATTTTTTATTTGAAATGTTTGATATGATTTTTATTATCCCGTGGTGTTAGCGAAAAACGGGGGGTTTTCAATAGGGTTAGCTAAATCACTTAAAAAAAATCGGCTGTGTCACCCCAGAACTTTCTAGGCTCGACCGTAGAGAATATGTTATTTATTATTATTATTTTAATTACAAAATACTAAGCATTACATTAATTTATGGAACAGATTAAAAATAGCGAGCCGATGGTGAATACGTCTACCGAATTGATATTTCAATGTTGATAATGACATAAGCTGCGCATGCGCACGTTGTATATCACACTGCTACAATTAAGATCTCCTGAAATAATGTGTGAAAACTATTGGGAATTCCGGAAAAATTTTCATAAAATAGTTGTAGAGAATTTTATGCTTTACAACTTTGCACTGAAACATTTTGCACTAAAGAGCATAATTTAAAAAAAATGGAAAAGTCTAAATGTGTATTTTTCTCGCCATCTAGCGGCGAAACTATGAGGAATTCGATAAAAAGTTAAACATAAAAGTTAAAGAAAAATTTTGCACTAAAACGCATTGATTGTTTGTCCTCAAAATCAAGAGAAACTAGAGAAAACCTACATGCACGTTTTTACGCGCCCTCTAGTGGCGCAACTATTGGAAATTATAAAAAAAGTTTAAGACAAGAGTTGTAGGGAATTTAATGCTCTAAAATTTTGTACTATAACCTTTTTGCAATAAAGTGTATTATTTATCCTCAAAATCAAGAAAAACTGGAATAAACATACATGCACATTTGTACACGCCTTCTAGTGGCGCAACTATTGGAAATTCTGGAAAAAGCTTAAGACAAAAGTTCTAGGGAATTTTATGCTCTAAAACTTTGTACTACAACATTTTGCACTAAAGTGTATTGTTTGTCCTTGAAATTAAAAAAAAGTATGTGTATTTAATCAATGTCGGTCTTGAGGAACTTCTACTATACCAATTTAAACCAAAATCTAATGGTCGCATTCTAGGCACACACCGACCCTCCATACCAAATGTTAGCTTATTTGGTCAAACGGTTCGGCAGTTATCGTGGAAGATTACACACAGACACACAGATACACATATACACAGACACACAGACACATAGACAGACCATACGCTGAAAATGGTTTCAATCTTCTTGGGGGACCTCAAAATGGATATTTCCATCGATATCTCGATTTTTTTTGCTCGTTCACCTTACTTTGACTTTGATGGGTCCGGGAAAGTAAAAAAATTGAGATATCGATGAAAATATCTATTTTGAGGTCCCCCAAGAAGATTGAAGTCATAATTTCGCCAGAGATCCTCCAGTAAAGACTTCACGCCCACTTTTGTGAATTTACTATCACCGCAATATCTTGAAAACTACTAATCTGATCGAAGTGTTTAATAACTCATTTTATACGTTTCAATAAATGAAGAAAATTTTATTCCGTAAAAAAATTAAAAAATGCACTCCTTCATACCGAAAATTGCGACAGAAAATTTCAAAAAATTAGTAATAATATATTAACTTTCACCATATTGATATCGCCATTGGATTTTTATTACTGTGATTACAAACTGGTCAACTGTACCGAGTTTTTTTACTTAAAATAAAAAAAAGAGTTAGTCATAATTTTTCCTAAAATATTAATTTTCAAAGTTGCAGTATTCTCTATTCTAACTGAATCGTGAGTGGGAATTCCCACCACAACGCCAGTTTTCATATCAAACCATTACTCTTGTACAAAGTTCAGAATAGTTCTGATGTTAGCTTTCGCTATCTCAGGATACTGTACCCCAAAGTACCATTCTATTTCCCTGTTCAGGTCTCAAGGTCCCAGTATATAATGGCATAATATATGAAAAGGAGTTTCATCAAATCTACTTCTTCATATTTCCTGTATAGGGAATCTTCCGATACCCTTAAGAGGTTCAGGTGTTTTCTGAGACCGCAGAGTCTATGAGTCTTTGGACTGTCTCAGTCCGCGAAGTTCCATCCAGTATCCTCTGTATTTGCCTTTTAATTGTTTCTCCAGAATACCTTTACATGTTTGTAGGAAATACCACATGTCTAACACTAGTTTGGACTATATTTCTATTCTTTTCATTGCTTTAAGGGATGCTTGACTGTCTGTGGTATGCTTATTTCTAAGATCCTAGCGCATTTATTTAAGCATTTATCGCAGTCATTTCGGCTTGAAAGACCGTTGCCATAGATCCCTGAATTCATTTGATACTATTTTCTGTTTTGCATCCATCTGTATACCAGTCTGATTGATTTTTCTGAGTAATGAGCTCACTTTTTCTGTCCCTCTTAGATATATGTTCACCTCGAAAAGTTTCACAAAATTGTAGCTGGCAGGCATTCTCTCCATTGTCATGGTTAACCCCGGATTTTCTTTTAGTTTTGCTGCGATCATGGAATGGTATCCTTTCCTTGAAAGTTTTTGTCCCATTCCGCTTAGACCCAGTCTGCAGATTTCTACCAGTGCTACTTTTTCTACTACTTGTTGTAACGGAGGTAGCACACGGACATCTTTAGATTTTAACTAAGCTAGACCATACACTACTTTTTCTCTATAAAAAATTCTATGTAAAAAAGTATGTTGAAGAATATCGTCACTCAGTTTATCATAGGCTCCTGATGATGCTAACATAGTTAACGAAACGTACGTAGAGTGTCTTAAAAAGTGCAGTTTTGGTTAGTGGTGACGATATTCTTCAACAATGTTAAAACCAAAGGTTCCAAATTCCCAATTCAAGTAAAAAAAGTAGCAATTTAGATAATTAACTCCCAATTTTTCTTCCTAAAATAATTTTTTTTGAAACGTTTTTTCAGTCCAAGTACAGTAATGGTGGTCTAAGATATTCTTTTAATATCTACGGGAGTAAACCATCTGTACGTGGTGTTTTTGAGGGCTTACTTTGCTAAAATCAATTTTCGTGATTCTATTGATTGTAAAAGCGTCAATTGTAATACTTTGATAGTTGTTAAATTCTAAGATTGTTTTTTTGATGGATTCTAGAGGAAAAAAATATAATTGTCAGCTGCATCTTCTAATTCTATTTCTTTGTCATAAAAAATATAATTGGCCTCAATCTTTTTAAAATTCAATTTTTATTAAAACCTGCAGTGGGAAATAATAAAGGGAGTCATAAAAAACATTTAAAAAAACGGCGCTTTGGGGGTTAGTTTAATTTATTTGGGGAATCGACGATTATATCAAAAAACATTCAATAGAAAAGTTATAGCTTATGAAAAAACCTGCAACTTTTGTATATTCACTTTTAACCACAACCTCCGTGAAAATTCGTATTTAAGTTTTTTTTTTCATTTTTCATTTCCTCAAAAATCATTGATAAAAATTAGTGGAAGTACACGCGAAAAATCGCAAAACAAATTTTTTCATCCCCTTTAACCAGCCCCAAATAAATTTAACCAACCTTCAGTTATTTTCAACATAATCCAAAATAAACCATAATTTTCTATTTTTCTCTTATACAGTGTGTCCACGGATGGGGGGTGAAAAGTTTTTAGATTTAAGTTTTAGCGAAAAATTTCATTCTTGATCATCAGATATAAATTTTTTCCAGTAGTATACGAGGTTTGTCAAAAAATATGAATTTTACTCAAGTGTAAAGTACCTTTAAATTTGACAACATCGAAAAATGTTATTGAAAAAACTTGATCAGAACTAAAAACTAAGTTCAAATATGCAATTATATCCATTTACATTGAAAAAATGTATTTCTAGGTACAAAAACAATGCAAATTTTACTGTAGTTATGTGTTTAAATTGCAAAATTATTAGAAGATATATATTAAGAAACGAGAAGGTTATCATGACTTTTATAAACACAAGAGATAAATGTTCATTCCAAATAGAAATAATATTAAACAAGCACAAAACCTATTTTTAATGTAAATAATTGTAATTGCAAATTTGTTCTGATCAACTTTTTTAAATATCATTTTTCGATGTTGTCAAATTCAACTCTTGAGTAAAATTCATATTTTTTGACAAACCTCGTATACTACTGGAAAAAATTTATATCTGATGATTGTATTTTAGATTTCAGAACAAGCAAAACTTTTTATCAAGAATGACATTATTCCCTAAAACTAAAATTTAAAATAATTTCACCTATAGGATACCCCACCCGTGGACACACTGTATAATAAATGGAACATTTTTTTTAAATTTTTAACTCATTTATATTCAGGAACGCATGATTTTCATATTTTTTAAAAATAATTTGATTAAAATGATTACTTACTATATAAAAATAAATAAAGCTATAATGATGACTGTTTAATATAATTTTTACATACCAATTATGCTTCTGAATCACGCACTATTAATTACTTTTATTATAAATCACTTCTACTTCAATAAATGTTGATGTATTAATTAATATACTTAAAATATGACATTTGGAAAATCCGCACCTAAATTCAATCCAGGAAATAACTTCTGTGGTATCATTCGCAATGTTATTAGTAAATTACAGATTATTTAATGATAAACAATAATTCCATCATACATATTTAAAACCACTTACTTGAATTTTAAATAAATAATAAAATTGATTCTTGCTGGTTATTCATTGACAGGGAACATCAATTTTTGAAATAAGTTTGGTTTAAGTTTCCAATAAATTTTTATTATTGATAAAATATATCTAAAATTATGTTTATAAATTATAATAATCATTATGCCAAGTAGGAAAATATCTAAGAGATATGTTACACGAATGTATATTAAATACAATAACAAATTTCATATAAACTAAATAGTTTAATATAGAGTATTATCGAAAATAATGCTTATGAAATACTTTTTTTAAACACTTAAAATTATAACACACAATAGATGTATGCAATTTTTCTGATTTTTAAAATTCGGATACATTTCTTATTTAAATCATACTATTATTTTAAATTTTAAATCCAAATCATATTTTCAATAATTACACTAAAAAATAATATAAATGAAATCATCCCAACATGTCTTGATTTGTATATTACTAAGTAAATTTCTAGAAAGATCGAACCAATATTTTCTATCTCGATGTTAACACTATTATCTCTTTCCCTCTTATACTCTGGAACAAATATTATATCGAAAATTGTGTGTGTGTTTTTCTAGAAGTGGCGGTTAAAACAGAAGTCAGCTAAAAAGTTCAGTTCATCATTAACTCTCCAAGACAAATGTGGTCTAATAAGAAATAAATAAATGCGCGGTAATAATATGTAAATTTTCTAATAATTATAAAAATATTAACTGTAAAATGTATTCCTTTTTATAACTTGTGTTGTAATTATGATTGTAAACCAAGTTTAAATGAAAGTGAATTCGCCTTATTTTCCGGTATTTTTGTTTGGTCATGTAACTATGATCAACATTTTGTATACTTAATAATAGTTTTATTATAAATAGATGAGTAT
Source organism: Neocrepidodera transversa (assembly GCA_963243735.1). NCBI lineage: Eukaryota > Metazoa > Arthropoda > Insecta > Coleoptera > Chrysomelidae > Neocrepidodera > Neocrepidodera transversa. Next base: position 5,676,169 of record OY725340.1, read on the forward strand.
ATAAAAGCTCTTCAGAATTAAAATCAGTTGTATCGTCATTTAAAAACAAGTTTCGCATTTATCTAAAAATTGCGTGGTCCTTCGTAAGTCTTTTTATGTCCATTTTGAGATTAACTAACTCGTTTTTCTGACTGTGTTAAACTGGCGAAAACTAAAGATATTTATAAAATTTCCCATTAGGTATATACAAATATTCTTTATTCTCATTATCGTCAAATTTTTTCAGTCTTAGTCGAGCAGGTAGACTTTTAAATTTTCGGAACTCGTATACGTCTTATGCAGATTCGCCAATGGGCCTCATTCACAAGTCTGAATTTTAGCACAATGGCATATAAAACTATTTAAATGGAGAGCATATTTACTAATTACTGCCAATAATAAGCATATTTCAAAATAATACCTTTTTAATTTTAAAATATATTAAAAGCCCGCCATCCTCAATATCCAATCACAGAAAAGCGCGGCTGTACCATGTGAGTGAAGCCCCCATTTTTCGAATTTTGATATTTTGAAAGTTGTTTCAAATTGATCTAGATTTGTACCAAATTGTTCCAGAAAATTATTTTTTAATCTTAAATACAAAGGCTGAAAAACTCAAAAAAGCATTTTTAGAGCTGGCTCCCCATTATTTTTAGGTTTTTTTTGTTGTACCATATTGCTATAGTTGTTTTGAACATTGTTCCAAATTTTCATGTTCAAAATATCAAAATTCGAAAACGGGGGGCTAACTTCACAAGTTCTAAATTGTTCTAGGTTTGTACCAAATTGTTCCAGAAAAATATTCCTTAAACTTAAATACAGAGGCCTAAAAATTCAAAAAAAACATTTTTAGAGCTAGCCCCCATTATTTTTTTTTGATTTTTTTTGTTGCGCCAGATTTTTATAGTTGTTCTGAACATTATTCCAAATTTTCATGTTCAAAATATCAAAATTCGAAAATGGGAGGCTAACTTAACAAGTTCCAAATTGTTCTAAGTTTGTACCAAATTTTTCCAGAAAATTTTTTCTTAAACTCAAATACAAAGGCTGAAAAACTCAAATAAAACATTTTTAGAGCTGGCCCCCCATTATTTTTAGTTTTTATTTGTTGCACCATATTGTTATAGTTGTTTTGAATATTGTTCCAAATTTTCATGTTCAAAATAGCAAAATTCGAAAATAAGGGCTAACTTTAACTTCACAAGTTCCAAATTGTTCTAGGTTTGTACCAAATTGTTCCAGAAAAATATTCCTTAAACTTAAATACAGAGGCCTAAAAATTCAAAAAAACCATTTTTAGAGCTAGCCCCCCTTCATTATTTATTTTTTGATTTTTTTTGTTGCACCATATTGTTATAGTTGTTCTGAACTTTGTTCCAAATTTTCATGTTCAAAATATCAAAATTCGAAAACGGTTCGCAAGTTCCAAATTGTTCTAGGTTTGTACCAAATTTTTCCAGAAAATTTTTTCTTAAACTTAAATACAAAGGCTGAAAAACTCAAAAAAAACATTTTTAGAGCACGCCCCCCATTATTTTTAGGTTTTTTTTTGTTGCACCATATTATTATAGTTGTTTTGAACATTGTTCCAAATTTTCATGTTCAAAATATCAAAATATCAAAATTATTATTTTTTTTAGATTTTTTGGGCGGCTCACTTCACAAAGACATGGCAGTGCCACGTTGCCATATCGAGTCATTCAATTTGAGAAGTCGGTTTTCGGATTATGGAGTGGCCAGTATGAATTCCCGACTTTAACCCGATCGAAGATTTATGGGCTAAAACCAAGAATTCGTGATAGACTTCGTTCCCCAACATCGATTTCAGAGTTTATTATTGCAGTAGAGGAAGAGTGGTTTAACATCCCTCAAGAAACTTTATCGACCTTGATTAAATATATGCCTAATCGTATGAGAGATGTTATTAGGGCAAGATGGAGTCATACCCATTATTAAAAATTAATTGTTAATTTAGATAATTATTAATAAAAAAATCTTCTCTGAATAGTAAAAAAAATGAATTTATATCGTGCATTAATTTCAAAATTTTAAGCCTAAGAAACTGTAATAAATTTAAACTCATATTAAAGCACATTAAATATCATTTAACAAGCGATGAAATCAGTACCTGCTTTTCACGTTGCAGGTCCGTTCGCTGTGTCTACAATACTGTACACCAGAGTAGATCGAGTAACACTGATATCGTTCGGTGATATCTAATTACAACTGGGGGATGAAAAAAATATGAACTAGGTAAAAACTTGTTAAACAAAATTTGTAGATAAAAATTAGCTGATCAAAAAGACATTTTTTGATATTTTGTCTGTGGAGTGAGCTAGAATATGCCAATGTCATTTTTCAGTAAATTTTATTTTTTTGCTCTTAGAGTAAAGGTACTAAATAGGACTAAATTACCCTGGTTGGAAGAGGTCCATTGAGTGCGTATGGCGAGTGCTAGAATTTTTTTAAGAAAAAAAGTCGGTTTTTCTGCCGTGATGTGTTTTATAGCTTGAAGAAAAAAGTTCATCCGACAAAAGATGCATATGACGAATAATGCCCGGTTTCAAAATTCCTTCGGATAATCATGTTATGGGGTTTTTTTTGATTATCGAAAAACCCGCTCCCCATGCCTCCCCTTGGCTCGACCATGTCCATTAACGCTTCCGATTTTTGGTGCAAGTTTGGATATATAAACTTGAACAATTTCAATAAGTATATTTTTTCTACGATATCTACTTAATATAGTTAAAATAAAAACTTTACAGTAGGTCGATTTCTATGCACGCAAGTGTATATACAAATTTATAACTTGTATAAAAATGAACATCGCTTCGTAACATTCAAATATTGCTAAAGCTATTTTTACACTGTTAAGAAAAAAATTTACCTGACAGTTGTATTGTTTTCATCCGGAAATGAAAAATGTTCATTGGCTGTCGGCTGATATCGTCGACTACTTTTCACTTTGTTGAGGCACTGGCTATACATCGCTGAGGTTTGTTTTTATTCACCTCGTAACTATAGATACCTTTTTACCGAATTAAAAATTACACAATTTTCCATTGTGTATATTCAATCCTTTTTTTTTGTGTTTGTTATCAAAACGTTTCCAAGTGTTTACTTAAAATATTATTTATTCTTGCCATGACTAAAATAACGCTGATCAATCTTCCGCTTAATAGTTAGGGTTGAACCTGTCTTGAAATTGAATTTTTCATAATAGAGAAACCAACATATATGGTTCGAATTTGATTACAAACAAGATTAAAAGGACTAAAATATATAAGAATAAATTTAATCGTTTATCTTTTTCTTTTAAAATTGTTTACTATACCAATTCTTAATCAATTTAAAAAAAAATATTTCCGATGGATAACTAAAGAACAGGATTTTGGAAAATATCCTGGAAAAAAAGTTTTTTCAGAAACATTAACGTAATAAAAAGAGTGAGAAAATATTAAATGTATCTCAAAAATTTAGATACATTTTAGTAAAAAACCTTCCATGAAAGTAACTGTGAAAAACAACTCTCTTTTGGATAGAATTGAATAATGAGTAAAGCTTTATGGTGCGTAACAGTGTTTCAAGTTTTTGGGAAGTTTTTTTCGCCATGCTTGCAAGGTGATCATGTTATGACATAGATCCCCCAAATTGACACCAAGCAGATTTAGTTGTTCAACTGCACTGTTCCAGAGATGGGTTACACCGATGTGGAAGTCCTCCAATGATCTTTGTTTGCGAAAAACATATTGATAGTAACTGAGGATGTTAAAGTCTTCCAAATATTTTAAAACGTGTTGGTTGCTAGCCTTATGATATTACTGAAAGCAGTACAACTGGTCGATAGTTTCATGGCAAGTTCTTTTTGCCATTTTTGGGTATTGGCTGCACTCGAGCCCATGGAATGAAGCAAAGCCTATAAAATACAGGCTTCACCTCTCTCGTACAATTTTTAAGATTAATGAGAGGTATTTCATCAGAACCAGAAGCTTTTTTATATTTAGATTGGTCAAGTAAAAGAAATAAACCATAAAAACCTTCAAATCGTATATTGAGTGATTTCATGAAAATTCCTACAATAAAAAACATGAAACATTAGTTCATTTAACCCCTATTTGTATGTGAGGGCCCTTCACAGAGACGCGCCACTGGGTGAATGGAAAAGAAGACATTTGTCACAATTTACCAATCTGTATTTATTTTTAGATTTATTGTTTTGTACAATCTTTTTATTTGGGCGATTTTAAATCACGTGTACTTAATACGGTCAACAATCGTTCAAGTAAAAAGATGAGATGTCCGCGGATCTATAGCCGTATGCAACATCCCTGATAGGAAAAATTTCACGGGAAGGAGAGATTAAAGAGTTATTGCACGACACCAAATTTTTATACAGTATGCCTTATACCTTAGCACTATTTGGCTTAGTGCATGCATATAAACAGATTAGACGCTAGACTTGTCCTTTGTCAAATATTTTCATTTGTGGCACGTTAACCACCTTTTTTGTTAAAAATTAAAAGTATCTCGAGTTTTTAGATGGAACAAATTTTAGATGTGCTGATTATTGGTAAACATTATGAACATGTAGAACAAACCCTGTTAATCCCTTTTTAAATATACCTCAATTTTAAAACTTATATAATATTGATGTTATGGCTTTTTCTTTAGACCATATAGTACATTTTATGGTAAGAGTTTTTCCAAAACAACAAAATAAAAATTATTTTAGGTTAAATGTCAGTTATTAACCGTAAAACATTTTATTTATCAACAAAATATATACACAGAACAAAAAATTCGCATAACGTATAAGATTTAAGGTTATCGTGCAATAACTATTACATTGCCTCCTAACCATCCCAAAAATATTAATTATTATTTTGTTGTTTAAAAAGGGGACCATACTGTAAAAGACATAGTAACAATCTTGACCGACTTATAAAAACACAAGATTTTCTTGATGTAATATATTGTGTATTGTTGTAATTGGTAAATGAGACTCTTTCAGCCCATATAGGCGAGCAGCTGCGAAAGGCCACTTAAACAAATATGAACTTACGAAAATGCTAAAATCAATGGGAAATAGATATTTTTATTTTGGAATGAATTATTATATTATTTTATTTAAAAAAAAATTATTTCTATGTAGGGTACACAAATTATTTATTACAGAGATTGTAGTTAGCCACAAGCCTACAAAATAATTTAAGGTTACGTGTATGGATAATTTTATTTTTATTTGTCTTATAAGAACTCTTTTTGTTTTTCTTTCTCGCTGGTTTTAATGTATTTTTCCTCGAAGAAAGGGTGCTGTAGATAACTTTGGTAAAGATTTTAAAACTGATTTTATTTCTTATTTTACGTTCTTTTATATACAGAATTTATCTTATGTTATGACGTAAGCAATGCAATTGTATCGTAGATTCCATCCGCCCTACCCGAGAAACGTTATCGCCAATTTATTTATGTTATCGCAGATAAGCTGCATTCTAGAAGACGATTTTTAACTAGTTTGGTCCTTTTTACGAATTTTAAACCAAATATTAGTCGTGTTAATTTTATACTAAAAAAAAAATCAATTAAATTATATATGTAAGATTATTCTATGGAAATAGAAAAATATAAGAAACAAATAGTAAAAAAATGGGAATTGATAATAAATTGAGTGACCTATGGTAGGAGCGTTTCATTAGCAATAAGTTGTTGTTAAACATAAACTATAACCAAAACTAAAAAACAAAGATTATCAGGATAATAACACTGGTCTGCAATGAAATCCTCCTTCAAATAAAATTATTATAACTATAAAGATTTTTATGCTCCGAATCTCCTCCTGTTGTTTGTTTTAACTAGCACATCTACATTTTGAGCATAGTAAAAAATGGCCACTAAAGGCGAGTTTAACACCCGGAATTAAAAATTTGTCTGAAAAACCTTTAGTGTAAAGTGAAAAAATGTTTCTGCCACCATTTCATATAAAGTTAGGTCATATGAAAAATTTATTAAAGGTATGAACAAGGGTGGTAAAGATTTTCAACGATGTGAAATTAAATGAAGGAATTTTTGTAGGTCCACAAATCCGATATCTCATGAAGGACGAAATTTTTAATACGAAGTTGAATAAAGCAGAAAAAGAACATGGGCCGCTTTTATAGAAGTGAGTCGTAGTTTTCTCGGAATCAATAAAGCTGATAACTACCAAAAAATCATTTCTGCTTATAAAGCAATGCAAAAATTAATTTTTTGGATTCGCACTTACATTTCTTCCCTGAAAATATTGGTGCTGTACCAGATGAATATGGTAAGAGGTTTTACCAGAACATATTGCATACAGAGAGGCGCTACAATGGTCTGAAGGAATGCTTGCCTACTTTTATTGGTCAGTTCTACGTGAAAATCCAATTAATCAAATGGAAACAAAAAAAAACTATAAAGTAGCTGGAATTATATTACTAGATAGATATCCTGACTATATTACTGCTTAAACTATTAAACTTTATAACCTTTTTGGTATTATAAATATTTCAGTAAAAATAGTATTTTTTTAATATAAACAGATAAAGATTATATGTTACATATTTTTTGTTGTTAAATTTATATTCATGATGTCCAAATATAATATTCAAATATATTATAACTTACTGGTTCAAAATAAAATAGTCAATTCATTATTGTGTTTTTGATACCGATAGCATTTAACTAAACAAGAAAGCTTTTAACACATCATGATATGGTAATCTAATAAAAAGTGAACTCGACATGATATTAACAGAATTTTTTTGTGTGATTCTAAAAAATTCACAGCTGAATCACGATTGGACCACATATCCATATTAATAAACTCATTTGCGTATATAATCGGTAAACTAAAAAGAATTATTCACTATTCCTGAAATAATTTAAGAGAAATATTAGATGAAACGATTAACCTGTAAAAAGCCCGAAGATGCCTTAAAAATTTTAACAAAAATAATTCAATGGGCTGCATAGGCAACACTAGACAACAGAGAGTAAACAACTTATAGAACATGTCCATTCTAAAGCAAGAGATGGCAGATAACAAGGACTAAGATAAAATAAAATAAAAATACAGATGTACAAGATTACTTGGAAGGAATATTACCAATGTACGGATACGAAATATTTATTATGGAGATCAATACTCAAAATAAAACAACATTCACACCAATTCCCACTTATAATGAGCAAGAACAGATCAATAAAACCGCAACCTTCTCTGAACACCTCAACAGTTTTTACACAAAGGGCAACAGAAATAAAATACATCCGGTACATAATGCAAGGAAGGGGTAGATAACTTTTTTCATGGGGGGGAATACTTTTTTCGTGGGAGAGGTAATGAAACTTTTAGACAAATATGTTTATCCGTTTCTACATTTCATACAGTGCAACTCAAAAAGTCTGCACCATATGGGAAAAATTTTTATTATTCATTTGACATAACCATAAAAATGGTTTAAAAAATTTGGTTTTCTTCGTTATTTTTATACCATTCTCGGCCTTTTTTTAAAATTTTTATGATTTTTGGTTTTTCTTGGTGCAAAGTTTTTATTTTCTTTTTTTATTTTTATTTTCAAAGCTTCATTTTGTTTTACGCCGTTAAATTGAATAATATTTTTTTGACGTAAATAAATGAATATTATTTACATTTTGGTACTAAAAACTTTTGGGTATTATTTTTTTACCCATTTTCTTCAATTAAATCATAATGGTAGTTTTTATGTGCATGTCTACAGGGTGAAATTTCAACTTTGCACCAAGAAAAAACCAAAAATCATAAAAATTTTAAAAAAATGCCGAGAATGGTGTAAAAATGACGAAGAAAATCAAATTTTTTTATTATAGTGATTGAAGGAAAGCCCCTAAAGTGCATCTAAAGTGCATCTGAAACGATATTATTTTGAGCTAGGCTAAAAACATAAAAAAATAGATTTTTTGCATAGGAGGCTGTGATTCAATCAAGAATAAAATTTTCTGTCAAATAAATAATAATAAAAATGTTTCTCATATGGTGCAGACCTTTTGTGTTGCACTGTATATTTATTTCTTCTTTTCGTGCTATTTTTGGTATCCTGCATTCTTGTTTTGAATTTCAAATTTTTATATAAATAAATGCATTGTTATGCTTTGTTTTTCGATTTTCTTTGTAGATAAATGCACTTTTGCTTTTGTTTTCAATTTTTTATGTGATTATTTTTTGACGTTTCTCGAAACCAATAGAAATATTCAATTTCAGTAATTGGGAATAAACTACTTACATTATTTCAGCGAGAATAATTCAATGTACATTGTTTTTATTGAATGACAACCACATGACAACGTATTTTCTTCATCTCACGCGTCTGTCATAACGTCAAAAAATAATCTATCGAATATTACATGAGAGTTCGATAAATTAGATAATAATTCTCCAGACATTTTTTCAAATTTCTGGCCATTTGGCAACAAGTTTTCCAAAATCTGTCACTCTCTTGTGATATTACTAGAGAAAAATATTTTTTCTTTTGTTTTTCAGTTTCCTGTGGGAAAATCCATTGTTACTTTGTTTTATAAATGCAGTTTTACTGATGTTTTAAATTTTTACTACTTTACTTTGAAACCTAATTCAATTAAAATTAATCATTTGTACACAAATTCAAGAATCACTGGTATATAATTAAAAGTATAACATTAAAATATTTAACATTCTACTTACTGACTTTCTCATAATCCACTTATAACATAAAATGGATTTACTGTATATCAATTAAAGAGTATAGGCAACCCAACAAACCTAACTATTCTTTGTATTGTTGAGTCGAATTCTAGTCACAATCAAACAAGACGCTAAATAAACCGGTCTTGTCAACAAGTTACCAATATAAAAAAAGGATTCAGCTCCTATTAGAGAATCCCCTGTTATCGCTACTCTATTGTGTTCTAGTGACACGTGAACTATGAATAAATTGAACAAAGCGCTTTTTCGCATCTAAAATATTTACAATTTTTTGTCTGCGACTCTTTGTTCGATATTTCCTTTGATTCTCTCTTTTAACTGAATTCAAATATAGTAAGTTATATTTTTTTTATGATAATATTTACATTCATTTGTAGGTTAAACTGTAATTGAAAATTTGTTTCTGTCCGATTTTATGGTACAAACGCGTCGTTTTTATATGCTTCTTTCCTTTTATTTTCACTTTTATCTACGCTTTCACCTTTTAAAATCATTTGTATTTCTTCCAAAGTTTTGCCTTTAGTTTCAGGTATATAAAAAACTGTAAAAATAACAGTACAAAAACAAAAACAAGCAAAAATATAAAATGGTACTTGAATGCCAAAAGCGTGCCTAAGAGCATGATAAATTTGTAAACTAATAACAGAAAATCCAACATAGCACAAATCTGATAAAGTCATTCCAATTGCTTTTACCTTAGCTGGAAACAGTTCTGCTGTCATAACTACGGGGACTAATCCGATACCGAACTTAAACGACGCAGCATAGAGTATGACCATTGCAAGAGGTAACCAACTTATTCTACTAATATCTACTCCTAAATTTTTGGCAGTGAAATATCCAGCAATCGTTAAAAGGCAGATACCAGCAATTAAACCAGATGTACAAAGAAGAAATCTCCTACCAAAATTATCAATTGCTAAAGAAGCTGACAATGCAGCCACAAACATTGTAGCTGAGAATATTATTGCACCTGTATGTGCAGCTACGTAAAATGAACCAGCTTCCTCAAGAATAGAATGTAAGTTCATTAACATAACACTTATACTACTCATATGTTGTGAACTATTTAACACTACCATTATAATTAAAGCTTTTCGATTACTAGGTATCAAAAATAAATCTTTAAAACCTCCATGTTCACTTTTTTGTCTTTCAATTGCTATTGTTATATCTTTAAATTCGTGGTCGATATCTTCTGATTTTCGAAGCCTCTTTAAAGCTGCTTTTGCTTCTTCGGGTTTATTTTTGTATAATAAGTAGTACGGCGAGTCTGGTTGGAACGGAAATATAATTAAACCAATTGAATTAATGATGATCCCAAGTAGACAAGGAGCCCATACAGGTACAAATGGAGCTACGCAGTAAACTGTAAGTATTCCTAAAACAAAAATAAATAAAATATTAATTTACAAGTAAAATACTTTCAAAGGTCGTTTAATTTTAATGTTAAAGAAGGAAATCAGGAAAATAGAAAGTTTGGAGATGAGGATTTGGAGAAGGATGTTTAAGATCAAATAGATAGACAAGGTGAGAAAGAATAAATTCTAAGAAGAGTGAAAGAGGAGTCTAGTAAAAACAATACAAGACAGGAATCAAGACATTATTTAAGCAGTTTATGGAGGTTTAATTTTAATGTTAAAGAAGGAAATCAGGAAAATAGAAAGTTTTGAGATGAGGATTTGGAGAAGGATGTTTAAGATCAAATAGATAGACAAGGTGAGAAAGAGGAAATTCTAAGAAGAGTGAAAGAGGAGTCTAGTAAAAACAATACAAGATAGGAATCAAGACAGTATTCAAGCAGTTTATGGAGGTTTAATTTTAATGTTAAAGAAGGAAATCAGGAAAATAGAAAGTTTGGAGATGAGGATTTGGAGAAGGATGTTTAAGATCAAATAGATAGACAAGGTGAGAAAGAGGAAGTTCTAAGAAGAGTGAAAGAGGAGTCTAGTAAAAACAATACAAGATAGGAATCAAGACAGTATTCAAGCAGTTTATGGAGGTTTAATTTTAATGTTAAAGAAGGAAATCAGGAAAATAGAAAGTTTGGAGATGAGGATTTGGAGAAGGAAGTTTAAGATCAAATAGATAGACAAGGTGAGAAAGAGGAACTTCTAAGAAGAGTGAGAGAGGAGTCTAGTAAAAACAATACAAGATAGGAATCAAGACAGTATTCAAGCAGTTTATGGAGGTTTAATTTTAATGTTAAAGAAGGAAATCAGGAAAATAGAAAGTTTGGAGATGAGGATTTGGAGAAGGATGTTTAAGATCAAATAGATAGACAAGGTGAGAAAGAGGAAGTTCTAAGAAGAGTGAAAGAGGAGTCTAGTAAAAACAATACAAGATAGGAATCAAGACAGTATTCAAGCCGTTTATGGAGGTTTAATTTTAATGTTAAAGAAGGAAATCAGGAAAATAGAAAGTTTGGAGATGAGGATTTGGAGAAGGATGTTTAAGATCAAATAGATAGACAAGGTGAGAAAGAGGAAGTTCTAAGAAAAGTGAAAGAGGAGTCTAGTAAAAACAATACAAGATAGGAATCAAGACATTATTTAAGCAGTTTATGGAGGTTTAATTTTAATGTTAAAGAAGGAAATCAGGAAAATAGAAAGTTTTGAGATGAGGATTTGGAGAAGGATGTTTAAGATCAAATAGATAGACAAGGTGAGAAAGAGGAAGTTCTAAGAAAAGTGAAAGAGGAGTCTAATAAAAACAATACAAGATAGGAATCAAGACAGTATTCAAGCAGTTTATGGAGGTTTAATTTTAATGTTAAAGAAGGAAATCAGGAAAATAGAAAGTTTTGAGATGAGGATTTGAAGAAGTATGTTTAAGATCAAATAGATAGACAAGGTGAGAAAGAGGAAGTTCTAAGAAAAGTGAAAGAGGAGTCTAGTAAAAACAATACAAGATAGGAATCAAGACAGTATTCAAGCAGTTTATGGAGGTTTAATTTTAATGTTAAAGAAGGAAATCAGGAAAATAGAAAGTTTTGAGATGAGGATTTGAAAAAGGATGTTTAAGATCAAATAGATAGACAAGGTGAGAAAGAGGAAGTTCTAAGAAAAGTGAAAGAGGAGTCTAGTAAAAACAATACAAGATAGGAATCAAGACAGTATTCAAGCAGTTTATGGAGGTTATGAAAAGATGCAAGGGTCGGGACAAAAACGTGAACATTAGGAGAAACACCAGGGACTTAAGCAAGCATACTACCAATGATGAAGATGAGAGAGATGAAAGAGAAATTATATCGTATGGGTTTTTGATTTTCTGTCAAATATAGTAAAATTTTGATATGTGGTAGACATATATAAAACGTTTGTAAGGACCCAACTAAATCCCCTACAGGGATTTTAGAGAATATATCATTATGTTCTTAATCTAAAAAGTGTGGACTACGTGCAGGTACACTTAATACACTTGTCCGAAGCAACAATTAAGTCTAAAACATGTTTTGTAATAATTGATAATGCTAAAGCCGGCCACACACGTCCCAGGTATTTTTTTTATTAGTACAATTGTTTATTTTCTCTCGAATATCGAATATCAAAAACACACAGACGAATTCTAAATCATGAATCTGATTCTCGGCCGAATAAATAAAAATCAGTGTCTCAGTATATAGTTTGCGTTTACTAGATAAGGGTGTGCTGTTTTGTTTGTTTTCACGAATTGACCCGTTTTATTATTATTCGACATAACGATAAAAATAATGTTAATATCCTCTTACTTATGCTATTGATGCAGTTTGAGATAAATTATTTAATACTTAATTGTTTACTGAAAAACACTGTTACGAGATTCTGCCCCTCAGTGCAGATTGATTTATATTTAATTGTTTAAATATTGTTGAAACGGATATTCTGCCTTTAGTAGTCCCTAGAAGTTCCATTTGTGACGCTTATTTTGCAAGATTCTGCTCTTAATATAATGGAATATTTATTATATTCTTATTGATTTAATAAAGTATAATTAAAAAGAAAAAACGATATTTACGTACGTTTAAGCTATATTTGATTACAATCTGAATGAATATGATAATTAATTGCTCATATACATCTTTTTATTATTTTTAGGTGTGTCATCTCAGACCTCATACTTTGGGAAGAAAAAAAAAGAAAAATGTAAAAAAGAAAATATATGCATTCACAGTTATAAAGTTGTTAAAATAAAATATGTTTCCAATTTCTTAATTGGTTTTATCAATTATCAGGGCTACATACAGAACCGGGAAAATGATTATTTGATACCGATAAGAATACCATAGTACATTTTGTGTTAGTTAGATAATAGTTATATTTACCTGTTAACATCATAACATAAATTAAACTTGATAAGAATCCTCTAATTTTTTGATCAGCGACTTCTGCTATATACATAGGTGCCGCTACAAAAGCCATATCACCGGCCATACCGGTGCAAAATCTTGCAACATATACGTATTCTATACTAGGAGCTAGTGCCATAGTTACCCAAGCCAACAATGTCGTTACCATAGAAACAATTAAAGACTTTTTTCTTCCTATTTTGTCGACTAAATACATAGTGGCTGGAAGCCCACAACATGCTCCTATCATTAAAACTGATTCTAACCATTCTGCTTGAACAGCAGTTACTTTCCATGGAGTATTTTCTGAAAGCAGGATGGGAATCGTCGGAGAAGTCCAACCATATTGCATTCCATCTGAGATGGCAGAGATAGTACCTAAAATACAATAAAGAAATATTTTATAATTTGCTGATTATCATCATTTTAAATATATTGATTCAGGGACACCCTTTATATTCATAACAGCTTTCTCAGTATTAAATTCTTCAAGTTTGCATCACGTTTTGAAAAATGATACCAAGTTTAAAGCGTAGATATAAGATATTTATTCTCTTATTACTATAAATATTCAGATATTGCAAGTGATCATCTACAAGGTCAATTAAATAATATTTTATGAAACATTTAATACTGCATTTAAATTTACCTGTCTGTCTATATTTTTTTATTTAAATGAAAAACAAATTATATTTTAAAATTAAAGGATGCGAGTTTTGAAAGTTTAATTAATTCCAGTTATTAAGGACCTTCTTTAGAAAATAGAGATATGGGAACTAAATTCACTATCTTAGTTTTCTCAGCCACCTTTGTACCGATTCATGGTATATTAACCTAAATGTAGACCAGACTTTCTTACGAATTACTCTTAAGTTGACATTCTAGAGGATTCTAGAGGTCAAAATAGTGACCCCTCTTAAATTCTTTTTTATAGCATCGTATCTTAAGCTGGTGCCAGACGATGCTACCAACGTTTGATTCAAATACGTTTAGTTTCGGTGTACATACAAGTCAGTCGTATTATTTTTTGAAATTCTGTGTTTTTTACAAAACATATATTTTTTTCAGAATAAGGCAACATGAGTAGATAAGTTTTTTAAAACTTTAGAACAAGTTGCCGACTATCTATATTAGGAAGAAATCGAAGCGGACATGATAGCTTTACCACCTGAAGTGGATAAGCTTACGGTTGAAGATGATCTCAACGATGATGATTTGGATTTACCCATTGTATCAGATGTTGCAGGACAAACTGAAATAAACTTGCCTTCCTATGACGATTACGATAATGATGTTCCTTTATCGATATTCGCCAGACAAGTAAAGAAGAGCCATCAACGTCACATCAAAAGGTGCTGCCGGGTTTTTCATCCAATGGGAAAGAAGAATCGGCTCTTAAGCGAAGTAAAAAATAATGCCTGAATAGAAGATACCGAAATGGAAGAAAACTAATCCACAATTTGAAATATAGGAAAATACTGATACGCCGCAGGAGCACTTTGCCGATGTGTTTCCCATTTTGTCTGAAGCAAGCACGTTGGAAATTTTTGAACATTTTTTCTCGAAACATGCGTATCAGAAAATCGTGGACGAAACAATTCGGTATGCAGTTGAATAAAAAAAATAAGCAGACATTTTCTTTGGAAATTGAAAATATAAAGATATTCATTGGATTTTTGGTTTTTTCTGGATATCATAGGCTGCTCAGTGAACGGGATTATTGGGCCTGATGTAAAGGACGCCATTAGTCGGTACAGATATTTAGAGCTAAAAGCATTACTACATTTTCAAAATAATACAGAACCAAATCAAAATAAACACGATAAGGCGTTCAAAATAAGAGCCCTTCTTGATGCTATCAAAGAAAACTTTCGGAAGTGGGGGATTTTCGAAAAACAACTATTACGGCCGCCATGGACTATAGCAATTTATAAGATTTAAACCAATCAGATTTGGTTATAAATTATGGTATTTGTGTGGTGACATTGAATACTGCTTCAATTTATTCCTCTACTGTGGAAAAGGGTTATTACAAATATGTCCATTAAAGAAGTGGAAAAGTCAAAAAGAGAAATGTATGATTACCGATTTGACCAAAAAAAAATAAGATTTTATCGTGAGATGGAACAACAAGTGCGTTACAATGGGAACGAGAATCAATTTTGAAACTTTAGAGCCAATCTGTGCAGTCCAAAGGTGGAATAAGGACAAAAAAGAGCATGCTCTAATTACACAGCCCAAAGTTATTAATAATTACAATAAATGCATGGGTGGTGAATATTTCTATTTTGCTTTAACCATTTAATTTAATAATAAATCGCGCTCATGTATGAGTAGCATTAAATTTGAAATATCTCAAAAATGGAATGCTCTACAGATATGAACTAAGAGTACCTTTTCTGTGGCAAACTGTATGAGGAATAACTATGAGCTTTAACTTTTAAGAAATACAGGGTGTGCAAAAAGTTAAGCTCAAAATGATTTGATCACCCTCCTGTTTCTACGCCAATGGATTATCCTAATTTATCGAAATAAAGTGGTACTAATTCATATTAATGAACATTCAAGTTAATGTTTCTACCCTAAGAAAAGATATTTAAAAAAATATGTATTTTTCACTTTCACTTTATCACCCTGTAGAATGGAAAAGGGGGGGGGTTACAGAAAAATGTTATTTGAATTTTCTTAATAATTCGTCAAGATCTATATAGAAACACCCTGTATAATAAAAACAGAAGATACATACTTAAATGTAGTAATATTATTCAAAGAATAATAAAACTCGTAGTCATACCACAAAAATATAATTAAGCCATTCGATAGCCATCATCAGGACTATAATACAAAAATTAACATTTAGAAACGCAATAGGACAAAGTTTAGCGGTTACTTACAAAATTTTTGTTGAGCAAGTACAACATAATCAAGTGTACAGTAACAATGGTATGAAATTTAAGTAAAAAGTAAAAACTTTAACTAGAAATGGTGATTTACATTATGAAATTTAAGAAAAAATTATGTTAATGAACAGTTACATCCTACCCTACCCTAATTTGTTTCTTGGAACTCTTCTATAGGTTATATTTCTTCTTATTTTTTAATTTAGTAATTCTGATCTCTTTCTTTATTTGATTGTGTCTGGTACCTACTTCCTTTTATTCTTTTCTTCTTCTTTTCGGATTGATTTCACCTCTATGTTTGTTAATTTTTTACTACACCGTATTGCCATTGCCAATTGTCATTGTCAGTGTCCTTTGTCACTGTCATTGTCAATTGTCAATGTCATTGTCAATTGTCAATGTCATTGTCAATTGTCAATGTCATTGTCAATTGTCAATTGTCAATGTCATTGTCAATTGTCAATTGTCATTGTCAATTGTCAATGTCATTGTCAATGTCATTGTCAATGTCATTGTCAATGTCATTGTCAATGTCATTGTCAATGTCATTGTCAATGTCATTGTCAATGTCATTGTCAATTGTCAATGTCAATTGAGAGCTCTTCCATCTTGTCATGGTCGTCTTACCTGATGTGACTGACTCTTTTGATGTCGGTGTATTTAAATTTAAATTCACTAATTTCAGTATGTGGTTTGCGATACCACTTTTGCTTTTTTGCTCTAATTTTCTGCCCTTTTTGGAAGGGTTTAATTCCATAAGCGTTACAATGTTGTTATCCGGTAACAGCCATCTGTTACATAATACTCCATAATGTGGATTACTTTTTACTAATTTTAAGTTTAATAGTTTGTTTTTTAATGTACCACTATATTTTATAATGTTGACTTAACAACCGCGCGGTTGTGATTGTTTCTAATACTTTTATTTGTAACTTCAATAATTTTGTGTTCGGTAAGTTCTACACTATTAATTTTGTGAAATTTGTATAATAATCATTGTTCTGAACCTTGTAGGCCTGATGATGGCTATTTAGCCGAAACTAGTTGCCTGTTATTATCATTTGATTATATTACTTTGTGGTACTGACTTCGTGTTTCATTTATTTGAAAAAATACTTGGACCACATTTGAGATATGGATAACCTCTTCGATTCAATAAATATTGCCTAACGTATAGGTTTTTCTAAAAAAAAAATCGATAAGAAAAACATACGTACTCTTATGGAACATGCTCTTGTTTGCTCCCCGATCAGTTGGCAGTTCTACGTCACTGACACTGCCCTATACAAGATGCAACAATCCACGGAATCGTGTAGCAGTGTGTCTACCAACTGTACCGTCCAGTGAAAAAAAAACCCTTTGTACGGGGAGTACAAAAATGGTCTTCGTACGATTCTAGTAGGAATCAAGCGTGCTATGTTGTCCGAACACCATCTGTAAAACAGATCAGATCGCCCAAACTTTCAATATTCCTAGTCAGTTCTGGGATTCCAATAAGGCGAATCGCTCTGTTCTGGATAGAATCGAACAACCACAAGGTATGACTAGGAGCAGAGCTCCAGATGTGATAGCAGTATTCTAGCGATCAATTTGAGCCTTGTAAACCAATAAAAGCTATTGCAGTGATTAAAACTTTTTGTTGCCAAACAGTGTACCAAGTTTTGGAAAGATTTTTTCGTCATGCTTGCAACGTGATCATGTCATGACATATTTCCCCTCAAATTGACATCAAGCAAATGTAGTAATAAAGCCAATGGAATCGAGCGTCCTGGCATAATTATGTCATATTCCACAACTTAACTTTTTAGAAAAAACGGTTGCTTGGGTTTCCTTAGCGTTAAAGTCTATTTGGGTACTGTCACACCAAGCTTGAATTGGTGCGAAGATGTGCATTGGTAGCTGTTGTTTGGACATTGAAGGCAATGGCTATGGATTGGATTTTTTTTCAGTCATCAATTTATAGAAGGAAAAATGTAGGAGACAAAATATATCCCTGTGGAACACCAATATTAGCGATAGTGAACGTATCAAAAAGAAAAACGACGATTGATACTTGCATTTGTCTTTACGAGTCCCCTGAGTCAAAAAAAACATTATTTGTATATATGTATGCAAGTATGTGCGTATGTATGTGTGTGCACAGATTTTTTGACAACAATTTACAAGTAACTATTATCTGATTTTAACTAAATGTTCATCAAAAATTGTTTTGGTTCCATCTTAGAACTGATAAGCTTTTGATGACCATTAAAAAACGTTAACGGCAATTACAATGTTACCAAAGTACCTATTAAAAAATAGTAAAACAGTGTCTAATTGTCTGTAAGGTGCGTTCAGATGTCAAAAGAAAGAACATATAATAGGATATGTGAAAATAATAGGATGTTTTAAATATTATTGAAACGATTTATTTGTGAATTAATATGAAAGACTTTCTTTGTTTTATTAAAACAATTTTGAATACAAAAAATAAAATATTACAGATAAATAGAGAAAAAGTTTAACGTTGATAACAACCCATATTTTTAATCTAATCTAATTTGATTAAAGTACGCATTACCATTTAAAGGAGTATTGAACCTTGAATCAATCACTAGCTAGGTCGAACGACGAAATTAGTACAACTGTTACTTACAAACGATGCAATAAAAACAAAATAAAAGTTAAGATAGGTAGATGTGCTCATTACTAAAGAATGCTGCTACCGGAGAAAAACAGGAAACTACATCCTGTATTTAATTTTCTTTATTATACATTACCCCAGATATGCCTAGCAGCCAAAAATAAATAACTTGATTTTGCGTCAATAAAAATAAATAGTGCTCGATAAAACACCAAAAAAAAAAACAAAATTGACGATTTCACATATCATTTGGTATACAAGGAAGATAATTTGATTTAATGAATTTCTGAAAGGTACAGGGTGAAAATAAGTACAGAATTTATGGAAAAAACTATAGAATAAATTAGCATATTAATTTGACAAGATTTTACACTGGTGTGAAGTTAGCAGCAAAAATATCTGGAACTGCACGATCTAAACATCCAGTGGCGCACACATTTTATATATGAATTTTCACTGATTCCAATTACATAGAAAATTTCTTACAATAGATCTTGGCAACAAGAAGACAGAAGATACATATTAACATATTTAAGAAAAATTGCTTCTAAAGGGTTAAAATGTTACTTAAAAAAATTTTATAACTTCTAATCGCAATGCAAAGCCAACTTCATAATTGGACAAAAGATGCATATTGCAAAATACTACATACAGTTTTATTCAAAATTACTTCCGAAGGGGAAAAGGTGTTTAGGAGGAGGAGGAGGAGTAATAAAATTTTCAAGTACTTACGGTAGCATTTCAACCCGTCTTCCATTTCGGAAGCAATTTTGGTTAAAACTGTATGTAGTACATTGCAATATGCATCTTTTGTCCAAAAATAAAGATGGCTTTGCATTGCGGTTAGAAGTTATATATATTTTCAAGTATTTGGGGTAGCATTTCAACCCGTCTTCCCGTTCAGTAGCAAATGTGACATGGAACTCACAAGAACAAAAAATCGGCTGTGTCACCCCAGAACTATCCCTGCTCAGCTGTGGAGGATAGGATTATTTTAATTAAAAAATACAAAATTCCTTCACAATAAGCTGGAACAGTTTGTAAAACCACTATAAAAGCATGGGAATTATTATAGACATCTGTGTTATAAATTCCCAAACCTGCCCGAAAACAAGTCGAAAGAAAAAATTTTCACTAGAATCCAGATATTAGAAAACTTTTATCGGGCTCCATCTTTTTGGAAATTATGAATGGAATGGAAAAGAAGCTTGCGGGAATCGTTTATGTTTTGGGAATCCCAACTACAAAACGATTGTGCATCTTATGCTGGCAGCGTACAACGCTCAAGGCTGCAAGATGAGCTTAAAGGTTCATGTTCATATAGACTATTTTCCTGAAAACTTGGGAGCTTAAACTTTGGTTTTCTCAGAAACGGTGCCGTCTTCTAACGGTAGTCAAAATACGGAGGGTGACGTCACAAAAACAGTGGATTTAAGTACAGAGAGTAGTATGAAGTCGGAAAGTGAAGTGTTACTATGGATAATTTAGACGCCGCATTTGTAATTATTTTAGATGCAGAGGAATCATCAGAAGAAGAGACAAGATAATCATTAATTGATTAAAAAACGCAAAAAAAAGGTGCATATGAGGTTCTAGTTTGTGGTCATTTATTTAATAATGAAAACAAATTTAAAGAGTATTTTCGCCTGACACAGATATTCGACCTAGGCAAACTAATATTTAAAATTAAACTAAAAAGAGCCTTCCAACTTCCAATGAAAATCTAAACTGGTACATATACCACCGTAAAAAACCGTTAATAAACTGATTTGTACCGACTGGTATACAGCTTTCAAATGAGACTGCACAGCTCTAATGTAAACCGATTTCCCCTATTATACGTGACACCGTTTTTTGAGACGTCGCTCATCATATTTTGACGGCCGTTAGAAGACGGCGCCGCTTCCGAGGAAACCAAAGCTTTACAGGGAAGAAAAGAGTGAACGGTTTCACCATAATGTCCGTGAGATCGAGAGACGGTACAAAGGAAGATGGGATGTCAATATACTTGTTGGATGCGGGAAACCAAAGATTAAAATAGGAAATGAGTTCAACGAAGCAAAAGATTTAATAAAAAATATAAAATTGTAAGTAAATGTCACAAAATGATGTTTCATTGTAAATATTAAAAGGTGTATATCGCCCAAAGAAACAATGAGGATCTTTTTGTTGCTATATGTTGCCACTTTTTGCCTCTAAAAAAACAACTTTAATTAAGCAACACTTAGTTTTGTTTACTGGTTAATTTGTCGCGGGATCATAGTGTACCCACTAATGAAACATAGACAAAGATGATTGCAATATAGTTGGATCATGGAAAATGGAAATAACTGGAGAAACTGCATTTCTTCCTTTACAGAAGAAAGCCCTATTTCATCTTCGCCAAATATCTCACACAACATGATTTCTGCATTTATATTTCATATGTATGGAATTCCACAAACATTCTAAGTCATCAATTCAATTAACAAATCCATTTGCTGAATGGTGGTGGCATGTTTGTATCAGTGCATTTTAAAACATATAATTTAGTAACAATATCTCATCCAACTGAGAAAAATTTTTGCAGACCTGTGAAATTTTAAGAATTATGATAAAATATTTGAAAAATTTTATAGTAAATAAAAATAATTGTTCCAAGTTGCCTGAACACTCCCGATGTCATTTGTAGTTGAGAAACTCGTGGAGTCTTGGAGTGTTTGTTTATGTGGTGGCTATTATCCGGATCGTGAGGACCAATGTGTCAACACTCCCGACTGTAATAACTCAACTTGTGTTTTAAGAAGTATTTATTATTATAAAAGCAAACAACGTGATGTGGACTGTACGATTTACAATAATGAAGAGAAATAAAAGATTGTAAAGTATAAAACTTAAAATATAAAACTTAAGGATGAAGACCGACCAAGTGCCAATAGCGTGGTAGAGGGTATAATTTAAACAATAATAATAATAAATATGTTAATTTATGATATTAGAAATTTAATATAATTTTGTACGTATATAAAATAAATCAATTATTATTTCTACATCATGTATTTAGAAGAAGAAATAAAGTGAAAACATGCTATTTTTAGTGATTAATCTTTTCTGTGATGTGTATTTTAAATCTTTGTGACAATATCCTATTGCGTTTGATGATTAATCAATTTATTGTTACACGTGATTAATTAAAATAAATCTTATTGTTAAAAGATTTCCTTTCAAAACTAGACCTTGCACATAATAAAGGATGTAAAAAAATACGAATGAGTAAAAGTTTACCATATTAGAAATTTAAATAACATAGATACCGGGTCATAGAAAATTTATTTATATTTTTAATTTTAACTCTGCATGCAACTACCATCTATGTTTCAAAAAAAAATGTACGATAAATATTTATATTTTTTAATTATGATAGCGATTACAATCCTATACAAATACCTGAACATTTTTTAGTATATCCAAAAAGCAATTAATGGGGCATTCCACTTTACAAGAGATACAAGCACAGATTTATTTTAATCTTAGGTAAATCGGCACAATAAATTTTGTCCTATACAGCAACAGAAAATTTTTAATTTTAAAATTAATATGGGATAAACACATATCTATGAAAAAACCCAAAAGTTTATCCATATCTCAAATGTGGTCCAAGTTTTCATGAAATAAAGCACAAAGTCAGGTACCACAATAGTTTAATTCGAATTAAAATGCAACTAGTTTCGTTCAGGGACCATCATCAGGCCATTATTAGTTACTATCGAGGGAAAAAAATATTAAATACGTATTAAGTATAGGAAGAAGATCATGAAAAACATTGCTGGGTACTTGAAAATAAATAAGAGGTTTAAATTAAAACCACGTAGAAAAAGGATTAAAAAACATTGTAAAAAAAGGAGCTAACAGCGTGTGCTATGTGGCCGAAAGCTGACAATAAATTCTTGAAAATAGTCTCCAGGGTTAAGTGGAGTCAATTGAAAGTGAATAGGAGACCGAGCATGGTCCAAACTGTTAGTTTTTTGTGAATCTCTAAGAAAAAAAATCTCTGTGTAGTTTGGACCATGCTCGATCCCCCTATTCACTTTCAATTGCCCCTACTTATGGTGGCTTATCCACTGGAGCCTATTTTCAAGAATTTATTGTCAGCTCTCGGCCTCATACAGATCCTTACGTTTAAATACCACACTCTGTAAGTCCTTTATATTATTTTTTATTCTTTTTCTGCGTAGTTTTAATTTAAACCTTTTTTATTTTTTCAAGTACCTAGCAATGTTTTTTACAATCATTTTTGTTTTATTTTTATACTTAAATACATGTGAAGTTGTATATATTCATAAATCGTGTCGGCAGCAGTATATTGATGAAAAATACATTGAAGCCTATATAGAAAGCAAGGCAAACAAGTGAATTTCTCCCCTCCAAACAAAAGATGTAGCTTCGATTGGAAAAAAAAATGTTTCGTTTGTGGAAAAGAAGCTAATGAGGACAAAGAAAAAAAAATTAAGATGAAAAATACATATTGTAATATTTTATAGTTTGGATTCGATGAACTTAAATACTCAGTATGACTACAACTAATTTATTTACAATAAAAACACAACTCTTATATTTATATTAAATACAACTAACAATATTAATTTATATTAACGCGCGATCGTCTTCTATTCCCTTATCTGGCTCTAACTAAAAATTTGTCAGAAAAAACAAACAATTATAATATTCACAGATACTAAAAAATTACTTTAGGAAAATTGATAAATCTAATGTGAAGGACTAAAACTTCATTATAAAGCAGTGAAAATCCTAAAAAGGATGAAAGATCTTTATAAAGGACTAGATATTCTTTAAAAAGGATTAACGATTATAACAGTCAAAAATAGCAAAATATTACTTTAGGAAAATATAATTCCAATAAGAAGCACTAAAACTTCACTACAAAGGAGTAAAAATCCTAAAAATGACGAAAGATTTTTATAAAGGACAAACAATTATAATAATCACAGATATCAAAAAGTATTTCAGGAAAAGAAAAATTACGTTTGAAGAACAAAAATTTCAATACAAAAAAGTAAAAATCCTGAAAATGAAGAAAAGTCCTTATGAAGTACAAAAAATTCGTTAGAAAGGACAAACAATTATAATAGTACAGAGACCAAAAAATTACTAAAGGGAAATAGAAATCCAATATAAAGGACTAAAACTACTATAAAGAAGTAAAAATTCTAAAAAGGACGAAAGGTCCTTATAAATGACTAAAAATAGAAACGGGGATAGAAACGATACAAAAAAAACAAGTAAAAAGCTCTATAAGGGGCTAAAACTTAAGTACAAAAATCTCCGATAAAAAGTGTGTGTGTTTTCCTCAAAATAAATCAAATTCCTGTTCAAACAGGTGTACGGATTTGTTGTGTATTTTATCAGAAATTTACAACAATATATTGACAATTACAGGTAGAAAGCCCAGATTAAATATCTTGAAACGTACTGTACTTATAACTACCGCTCGAGAGATATCTGGAAAGGTGACGTCACGATTGCTAAATTATTCTCTGTAATAAGTGTAATTCTAGAATGCGGTGTACGCGATGTGTCTACACGGCCGGTCTCGTTACAATATTGTACAGAGATAAAATCAGCAATTTTGGAGCTTATAAAAGAAGAAAGATATGACTATTACCGGGAAATTCACATGAGAGTATCCGATGTATTGGTAGCATTGAAAGCATGGTGAAAAAGAAAAAAAGATTTATCCACAAGTATTATTAGTGGTTGCAATAATTATAAAAATATGTCAGTACAGTTTTCTATGCCGAGTTAAACAGTATCCTTGTAATGTCTGGTTATTGTTGATGCATTTGACTGCATTTTTGTAATATTATTTATCGTTTGATAATGATGATTATCAATGGGGAGTTCAACAAAAATATAACCTCACGTTTTTTCTTTATTAACAGTTAGAATTGATCAAATAAAACCCATTAAGTTTATTTATCTACCGTAATTTGCACTTATGTGCAATGAAGTTACCGTCAAGCCATTAACTGCAAATGTGTAAAGAAGAGAATACGAATGATTAACAGCTGTTAAATCTCACTTATACAGACAAAGATGGAGAAAACCATTATATGATAATTGGATAAAGATGAAAATTTAAGGTTATTTTGTTAAATAAGTAGATAACCGAAAGAGGGTACTTCGTAAATGCATGACAACTTAAACTCTGTTTTCTACGCATCGTCGCAATTCACGTTACGTTGAGATGGAATACGTTTACGTATTCTGCACACTTTAATTCTCTTCATCAAAAATTTGGTTTAAAAAAATAAATATTTGTGACTCTCTGGGATTCTGCAATTCATAGCAAGAAGCACAATTGTGTGAAGCTTCAGTAACTTTGGTACTCCATTAAAATAAAAATGGAGACATGCGTTCAATTTGTGATTTCAATGTATATGTTGGTAAAGGTATTTTGTATTGATCTGATATCTGAACTCATTGCCTAATCCCGACTTCCTCCTGACCAATTTTTTTATTATAAAACAATCATTCATCAAATTACAGAATGTTTTTATTGAAATAAAATCTCAATCAGTTATGCGTTGAAAAAACTCAAACCAATGGGGAAGACTTATTTAAATAAAATAATTACAACAGAAAAAAACCATGCTTATGATGGAAAAAACATGTGAATTAAAACCCAGAGTAACCAATGGCCCTAAACGCAGTTACACTCTGGACAGAGCATGAGGGTTTGAAAATCAGCCCCTCCAAGTCCAATATAATAGCAATCACAAACAGAAGGAATTTAGAGGGCCTTAGCCCACTATGGCTTCGTGGTGAAGAAGTAAATCTGAAGGGAGGGGTAAAATATCTTGGAGTAATGCTAGACCCGAAACTTACCTAGAACCTTCAGATTCAAAAAATACATACGAAAGCGGTCGCTACTCTAATAATAGCTAGACGCACGTATGGAAAAACATGGGGGCTCAATCCAAAAACGGTACATTGGTTGTACAATATGGTAGTGCTGCCCATGGTAACATATGCATCTCTGGCCTGGTAGCCAAAGATAAAACAACGGACCGCTGTCTCCAAATTGGGCAAGATACAAAGTCTTGCCTGCTTGGGAATAGCGGGGAACATAAAAACAACACCCACAGCTGCTTTGGAAACTCTTCTTGACCTCCCACCATTACAATACGTTATAATGAGGGAGGCTAGAATGGCTCTACGAGGGCTAGAGGACTTCTATGAAGGAAATCATAGACTGGGACACACTAAGCTAGATCATGTGGGAGGCAACATGCTTGGCATGAGGTCAGACTACATGACTGCTAAATACAGCTTCAACAAAGATCTGAGAATAATAATTAAGAATCGGAATGAGTTGAATACAAGCACAGATTTCAGGACAAACGCTAACGGAATTACCTGGTACACAGACGGGTCAAAAACCGAAGGGGGAACTGGAGCTGGTATATACTGCGAACAGAATAAGTACCAAGAGATTTTTTCTCTTTGAAAATATACCTCTGTATTCCAGGCAGAGGTCTAGAGGTCTATGCAATACTCAAATGTGCGAGACATAGTATTATGAGAGCCTACGAGGATAAAAGAATCATAATCTATTCAGACAGTCAAGCAGCCCTTAAGGCTATAAGAAGACATCTAGACTAGTATGGGAATGTGGCGAAGAACTTAGGGAATTGGCGACCCACAATAATGTAACTTTATCGTGGGTACCAGGTCACAAAGGTATCGCTGGAAACGAAAAGGCTGACGAGCTCGCAAGAAGCGGGTCGTCCACCCCATTAATTGGTCCAGAACCAGCGATGGGAGTACCAAAACGTACGTTTAGGAACCATATAAAAGACTGGATCAAGCGAAAACACAAATTATACTGGGACAATGTACCCGGACTTCTACACGGGAAAAAATTTATAAAAGAATCGACAAAGAACGTAACTGAAGAACTGCTTTCAATGAGTAGGAATCAACTACGAATTACCACAGGGCTCCTCACGGGACACCTTCCCACCAGAGAGCATCTAAACAAAATGGGGCTATATAACGGCTACCTTAAATGCAGACAATGCAATAAAGGGACCGAGAATGCACTCCACATACGATGCAACTGTGAGGCGCTGGATCACAGAAGGCAAAGAATTTATGGAAAACCAAAAATGGAAACTACTACAAACAGCCATTAAAGAACCTGTACAAACTAGTACAGTAGGCAAAAGACGGGAGACAACGCAATAGGACCACGAGGCTGCAGTAAAAAAAAAAAAACAATGTGCTAAATGTTATGGCAGTTTGACTTATCGTAATAGGAAAACAAAAAAAAACTAATAAAAAAACAGGATTAGAGAAAATTCGCAAAAATATGGAAACATGGGGAAATATAGAGAACAATTTTGAAATATAGGAAAAATCGGGGTAAATAAGGAATAATAGGAAGAACAAGGAAAATAGAGAAAAATAGATACAAATAGGGACAAATAGGGAAAAACAGGGGACAAATACTGAAAAATAGAGAAAAGAAGCAAAATTACAGAAAAATGGAGAAATATAGGAAAAATGGAGACAAATTAGGAATAATAGAAAAAAATAATAAAAAAATAGGAAAAAATTATGAAAAACAGGAATGAAAGAAAGAAATAGACAAAATAGAAAGAGAGAGAGAGAGATATTAAAACACATTTGGTGTTGAAAAAATAACGGAAGTCCCTTGACCGCACAAACTTTTTTTATAATATTTATTACAATAGAACAATTTTAATCATTTTGTAATAAATTGATTGCGGTGATTTTTTATGTAAATTAAATAGTTTTTATTTTGTTATTACTATTCCAAAAAATTTCAAAAACTTCAAAAATTTCAAAAACTTAAAAATTATAATTTTAAAAATCTCAAAAATTTCAACAATTTAAACATTTCCAATTTAACCTTAATTACATTATTTCACCGAATAGATTTTTTTTTATTAATCAGTACATAAAAGTTAGTTTAATTTCGATGTTTTATTCTACAAATTTAAATTCTAAACATTTTTTACCAAACATAAATTCTGAATCCAAAATGTTTCGTTTACTTTTAATTATTTTATTTATCACTATATAAAATCTACCCCTAATATTAATAGGATTTTTTCATTATTTTTGGCAATTTTATAAATTCTACTGTAAGTAAATTTTTATTATTTTATAGTATTTGCACTTTTTGAATTACATTCAAGTTATTATACTATTTTAACAAAATTAAATGGAATTGAAATTTTTAGAAATATTGTGCATATTAAAAAAAAAGAAAAACAAGAACCGAACTTTTATATTTCTAATTTAATGAAAAAAAAAATTATTCCAAAAGTTATTTTTTTATAAAATTAAATAAAAAAGGGCTTACCAAATTATCACACTTCAACAACATTTAAAAATAACTTTCACTTATATCTAATTTTTTTGCGCTAAACTATCACAAAACCAAAATACGAACCTGATGCAGCTGCCAGGACCTGTGGAAAGGTCCCATGGAATTTATCAGTGACACTACCCGGCAGCAACATTCTGTTAAAGAGTCTGAAATCAAAGTTCTCGTAAAGGTAACTAGTATTTTAACCGTGACCATGACGCGGCTGAAAAATGTTGTAAGACAAGAATCAAATAGGAAATAATAACTTCGCGTTTAAGAGATTACAACCCGCCAAAAGGAACACGCACTTTATATGAATATGCAAAATTACCAGTATTTAAATTATTTTTAATAATTTTGGATGAATGAAATATATATGTATAGTAGTTTTTTTCGTATAGTCTATAGTACAAATAATTTTTTGTTAAATAAAAGTGCGTAATAATAAATTAACGTTTTATTTGGCAAACGCGCTGCTCGAAGAGGCGCCAATACCATACATTATCTTGCCTGAAATCGTTTTTGTCGGGCGCTCCATTAATATTACAGATAGGAAGCTGCAGTTTTCACCAATCTATTCTGTAGTCAATTCTTTAGAACGCGCTTGTGGCACTTTTTTTAAATTATTTTAAGTGAAAGTGAAACGACTAGCAACTTTTTTCTCTAGATAAATTTGAAAAAGGTATCACAGATGCGCTCTTCTGATAAAGCGCATATTTTTAGTTGCTATATTAGGCGAGTTCTCGTTCATAAACCAATAATTATTTTTTACAGTGTTCTGCACAGAAAAAATTGGACTAGTTAACAATAACTGGAAAATACTAAAAAAACATTTTTTACACCCAATATATAAAAGTCACGTGGTGTGCGGGCATATTAAGCAAAGCAACTAAAAAAATATACACCAGGAGATAATTGAAATATACAGAATGATTTTTTGGTACGTATTTGTACCAACATTCATCAAAATTTTAAAAAACACTATACCCATTTTCCTTAAAAACTGATGGTGATGGAAGGTGTTAAGGAACTGAAACGCATGTTGATATCTGTCATTGCTCCAAAGTGGTAGAAATTTTCGGTGGCTAAAGGGAAAGAGGAAATTTTTCCAATGGTGGGAAATTTTATTGTTTTACATATATATACTCAAGGAAATTCACCAAGGCACAAATGGCTCTTTGTTTATCTCAACCAAACTTGATGAAATGAAAAACGCTGGCCAAAATTAAAGTCGTAACTTAAAATTGGATTTAGAGTAGCACAACAGGCAAAAATAAAAGGAAACTACTGGTTTTGTAATGGCTGAAAATATTTAAGTAATGTTAAACCCAGCGTCAACCAATCGAAAGAGATTTCCGACTTAGCCCGATAATAAACTTTTTCTTTCGCCAATTATTGTGGATCATGATCTTCAAATCGTGTTTCAGTTTTACCGTTTTGATTACAAGAATATGTTCACCTGTCAAAAGACGAAAGAATGATGAATAATTTCACCAAATAAACATAATCGAATTTTTAAGGAAGAGCCTCGGGAAGAGCTCTTAAGAGCTTCATCTCCATGAGATGGCATGTTCATAATCTTCGTCGCTTAGGTTAAGCGATGCAGTAATATTTTGCTCTGGATCATATGTATATGTTTAAAACTTTAATTAATTGTCCTGTCATCTTTTTTGAGGTTAGAAAACATTGATTTGGATCTGTGAATCATACATTAACTAATTTCTTTCGACCATGTTCCTGGGATCAAAACGCGTTATGTTCGAGCAAATTTGCATGGTGATTCATCCCCACTCAACTCATAACTTTGGATCGTGATCAGTAATCCCCTTTCCCCCTCTGAAACATTGAAAATGTATGATTCACAGATCCAAGGGCCACTTGCACAGTGTTAGTTCTGTGACTTAGCGAAGTGAAGCCTAAGGTTAGGGTCGCTCTTAAAATATGCAACACTTGCAAAGGTTCGGTTTAGCCAAAACTTACCTAAGTTGAAGAGATTAGTGGCAACGTCGCAAATTGTTTAGGAATTTTTAGTTTTAACCCTAAAATTTCTCTTCCTTTGTATATTTTTTGAGGTTATCTACAGGTGAAAATAACTCTATTCCCGCTGTAATAAAAACGAACATTATATCGTAAGTGGAAACGAAAAAAAGATCACCGAATTACTCAAATCGGGAAAAAAGCCTTTTATTGGAAATAATTACAGAGTTTAAGAATATCGTAGAAAACAAAAAGACTGATGCCGTAACATGGAGAAATAAAAATGAGACCTCGGACACAATAACTCAAATATTTAACTCACGGTCGGTCGAGAACAATTATAGAAGTAAGGAATCATTACGAAAATATTAAGAAGTCCCTAAGGGAGCAAGTGGTCGAGGACAAAAAGGAAATAAATCTTACTGGAGGTGGAATACCTAAAAAAGGTGAAGATGACAAGTGGAAGGAAATGATTTTGGCTATTGTTAACCACAAAACTGTTTATCGTCTTACAAACAACTTTGATGGAGATTTTAAAAATCAAGGTCATACATCTGAGTCTCTTCCCTCTTCTAATCATGATATTGAAACTGTCCCAGACAATGATGAACATAGCTATGCATTGTAAAATGAAGAATTAGAAGATGAAATCAACCCACCAATAGTCACTTCTCCAGACAGTCCCAATGTAAGTTCATTTTTAAAAATTCATCGTTACTAAAGTAAAATAGGTATTTTTAACTGAATCAGTATGTGTATTAATAATAAAATAAATGCTACATTATACAAAATAAATTGATCAATGTCTATTGTTTATTTAATTCTTTATTCTTTATTCTTTATTTATTTACTGTTCAAACAGGTTTGCACCCAACTATAGAACAGATCTATGAACAGTATAAAATACATACAGAAATACATACATATCATCAAAGTACACATTAACAGATTAAAAAAAATACAAAAAAAAAGAAATAACAATTAGGTTCCCAAGAAGTATGTCTTTATGGCCGAAATACTAGTATTAAAGATGTCAAGCTGGTAATTCACTGTGTTGCACTTAGAGCACATTTTATGCAAGGGAGAAAATTTTAAAATATTAGTTCGGGGAGTGGGAAGGTAAAAGGTTTGACATGTTCTGAATGTTATTCTTGAAACAATAAAATCTAGTTTCTGCAGAAAATTTGGATCGTTAAGTTTGTTACTAATGATTTTGTGTAAAAAGATTACTGAATGACAGTCTCTCCGGTGGCTTAATCTATTTACTTTGTGTCGGGAAAGAAGTTCAGTGTTGTTGATACAAATTGATGGATAAACATTGTCTTTTATGTAGGGACAGAAAAAAGACCACGCAGTTAAGGCAACCGAGTGATAGTGCTTTACAGCATACCTGAGCCCGCAGGAGAAGGCCGGCCATTAACCAACCCTCCAGTCAGCTTACTAAGGAATATTCTCAACTAACCAATGAAAAAATGTCTTTCTATAGGGAAGAACAAGAAAACATAAAAAGAAGAAGGGAAAGAGATGAAGAAGCTCATGAATTACTTACAGAAAAATTAAAATTAGAAATTAAGAAGTCTGAATTAGAAATTAAGAAGTTGGAAACCTACTATTTCTATGTTCAAAATAAAACTGACATACAAATGAAACTGCAAATATGTATAAAACATTGTATTGCTTTTGTGAAGGTGTTAGTTCTATTTAAATATAAAATGTTGTCATTTTTGATAAAGCTATAAACAATTTAAATTTTTTATTAAATGTTCTTACTGTTTTTACATGTTTAATAAATAACAACCAAAAAATTGATATTATGTATACATTTATTATTCATCTAGTGTCGCTAAGTAACCATCTATCAAGTTCTGTCTACTTTCGAGTCCTAAAACTGACACCCGAATATCAGGTGGAGGAATATTCGGTACTTCATCTGCATGCATAATTGCTACAAATCTTTCTATATTTTCAGGATCTGGAGGTTCTTCTTCATTGTTTGCTTTGCAGATATTTTGAAGAACCCATAAGCTAAAACTTTAAACCGCCGTTTCCAAACACCAAACAACCTCTCTACGGTATTTCATATCCTAATCTGAGCTTCATTATAAAGCTGGATTCATTAAGGTTATAAAGGTTGCACACACTATAAGACCAGTATATGTGCTAATCTACAGTAAAATAAATGATTTTACTTTTATTGAAATTTTATTATGTGCTGGTCATACTAAAAATTGAACACTGAACAGCATGCTTCTGATTGGTTAAAAATAATTGTTTGTGTTCTATCAAATTCATTATTTATTTGTAATTTCTGGGTATAAATTACCAAATAATATACGTATTGATTTGACTTAATAACAAAGCTATCTGCTTTACTTACCTAGCAACAAAGAGTTGGAGAATAGTTGATTTTCGAAATCATTTTTAAGTTGACTATTATTAAAAATGATTGAATCATGTGTTGATCCAGGCAACCTAGCAACTAAATTACAAATTTTCTAATTTGCACTTGATACCACTTGTACATTTATCGAAAATAATCCTTTTCTATTTCGAAAAATTTCGCCATCCTCGCCTCCTAAAAAATACATTTACTTAATAATATAGTAATAATACTACTCCATGGTTGAATGGGATATTAGTAAAGAGAAAGTTTTATAAACATCTCTTTTTTAATAATATTTATAACATTTGAGTATTTTCCTACCTGGCGACTGTATCCTGATATGAGTACAATCGATTGTCCCAATAACCCGTGGAAATCGAGTCTTTTCATAAAATGAAAAGTGGGCAACTGTTAATTCTTCTGGGGTGCATTCGATAAATTACTCCGAGAGTTGGAGTTAACCATATGTCAAATATGCGGTGAGTTAAGGCTCTGCATGCCGCATTGAGAAATATAAACGAATATTCCACGCGGTCCGTGCGAGGCAGTACTGAACGGACATGAATGAATACGAAATTTTGGTTTGTATACCTTCCGCTCGTGCATGATTACTCGGTTATCTTTTAAAAAATACAATTTTGTTTTTTTTAGATTAAAGATAAAGGTTAACTTTAGGATTGTATGCATGTAAAATGTTATTATAATTTTTCAGAACCCGTAAAAGTTACCAGGAAATTGTAGTATTTTTATAGTTTTTAAATTGTCGTAGTTTTTTCCTTTTAACTTTTTTTTAAATTTGACTTGCATACAATCCCAGCTTTATGTTTTGTAATGCCAAGAATATTTAGAAATGAAGTAGAAAATTAAATATGTTGCTATAATCCAGCACGAGCTGGACCCCTAAATCAGTCCAACAAATCAGCGGATGGTAGAGCCTTAACTCGAAGTGACAATACCTATCGAACAAAGAGTGAGAACAAGTAGGGTTCATGTTTGATTATTTTTATTTTAAATGAAAGAAATATAAATGGATCCACAGTTAAAAATGAAATTATTGTTAGCCGCCGACAACCTAGCTAGAAATACGTTTTCTGCAACAATTCGGATTTATGAAATAAATAAAATTTTTTTAGACTACATGTATAATATTAATCAACATGATTTGTTTGAAGGATGAAGGTTCGGATTCTGAAGAGGAATTATAATATACATGTATGTCAACAATAAGGGGCCCTCGAATTACATCTGTTCGTAATGTAAATTTTGCGTTGCATGTTGTTCCATTAATAAAACATCTTTGTTATTCACTAAAAATTTGACTTGAATTTTCAAAATCTCGAGAGAAGTTACCGTCACCAATCTAAAAACGAAAACAATATAACCTCGCCTCCTAAAACTCTCAACTTTTAACATTCATTGGCAGACAGCGCATGACGAGTAAATTTTACCCACCCTTTTAGTAGAGTTAGAAGAGTTAACTATTTAGTGTAAACTACGTGTTTTCGAACGATACGTGTTAGGTCTTTTTTACTCGACTCTATGATTCTCGAACAGATAATTTACTCTGATAGTAATTTATCGAATGCACCCCTGGAGTTTGGGGCATTTTAATATATTGGCGATACAGTCTTGCAAGTTCATTCGCAACTCATGTAACTATTCGTGACGCAGTGGCTTCATGGACTCCAGTAAAGTCTCCAATTAATGATAAATGATTCACTGTCGCACAAAATCGCAAAAATATTAAAAACTGATTTATTGGGGCCACACTGTGATTTCTAAAAATAAAGGAACTATGAATAGAATAAGATCCGCAAAAACAAAAATAATCCTCCTTACAAGCACTCATAAAAATATAATTTCGCAATAGAAACATGAAACTTTTTATGCCATGTATAGAGACTTATGAGAAAATACTTTATGATCACCGAGATACTCACATGTCATATGGATGTTCTATCCGAGGTTCTATCTGATCCAAAATATTTAATTTCGTCGCTTTTCCCACTCGGAATCGTTTAAAAAACGTTAAATAGTCAAATGTATGGAAATAGTCAGATCTTTGATAAATTCTTCTTGGTATGCCATGGACAACAGGATTCACGTCATCCAGATCGTCGTCATCAAAGATATAGTTTTGTAAATTATCCATTATGAGTTGTACTATCAAAATACGTACTTTCACAATCCACAAAAGAAAAAACAATAAATAATAAACAACCACTGATACCATATAAAATAACCTAACTTTTCTCACACGGCACATATCACTGTTAATCGGGACATAAGCCGAAGTCAACCTTCGGCTTATCTTTTCTTCCATTTAAGTTCCACTTTATGAATTTTTGACACCTGTGCAAGTCGCTAAGTTCCGCTTTGTCTTAAGCTAAGCTTAAATTTGCTTAGGCGACACCTGTGCAAGTGGCCCTTAGTATTTTGTTTTTAAAATAATAATAATAAATAACCTATTCTCTACCGTCGAGCCGGGAAAATTCTGGGGTGACACAGCCGGTTTTTTAAACATGGCCTAAAGATGACATTTGAGTAGGAACTAGTTGCCGTTTTTTAAAAAAAAATTGGTACAGAATTTCGAGTTTCACTTCATTTATTAAATAATTTACTTAATTTTATTTATTATCTAAAACAAGGTTTTGGAGTATTTGGATCAAAATGAAATAATTATTAAATATTTCTAATTCAAACATTATGTATTATTCTTATCTGTATCAACTTTATAATCACCTTTTCCTTTTAATATCATCTGAATTTGTTCTAAAGATTTGCCCTTAGTTTCAGGAATACAAAAATAAGTAAATAATGCAGTAAAATAACAAAATAATGAAAATACGTAAAAAGGATATTCCATTCCAAAATTATCAACAAGTCTTTGATAAACCTGAAGAGATATTATTGAAGCAACAACATACACTCCATCCGCTAAAGTCATGCCATAAGCTTTCATTTTAGCTGGAAATAGTTCTGCAGTTAACACTATTGGTACAATTCCTAGACCAGCCTTAAACACAACAGCATAACACATTACACACGCAATAGGTATCCAACTGATGCTTGTTGTATCGTAACCTAAATTTTTTATTGTAAAATATATTGCAAGAACCATCAAGCAGAGTCCTGTTGCTAAGGTAGATGATATCAATAAACTTTTCCTGCCAAACTTATCCATAAAAAGAGAGGCAATACTGGCTGCTAATAACATTAGCACTGCAAATAATATGCCTGCCATTGAAGTTTCCATGTATACCGTACCACCGGCTTCTAAAATAGTGTGTAAGTTCATAAGAAGAACGCTTATACTACTAAAGTGTTGAGAACTGTTTAGGAAAAGCATAATTAGCATTGCCTTACGATTACTTGGAATCAAGAAGAGGTCCTGTATTCTTCCTTTTTCTTCTTTTTGTCTAGCTATGGCAAGTTTAATATCTTCAAGTTCCTTATCTATATCTACATAATCTGCTCTTAATCTTTTTAGCGATTCTTTCGCTTCCCCTGGTTTATTTTTATATATCAAATAATATGGGCTTTCTGGCATAAAAGGAAAAACAATAAGTTCAAATAATGTTATACCGGCTCCTATTACACAGTGAACATAGAAAGGAACGAACGGTGCTACAGAATATATAATAAGTATTCCAATTAGCATCATTAAATAAATTAAACTACTTAAAAATCCTCTTATTCTTTGATCAGCTATCTCTGCGATATACATTGGAGTAGCCACAAATGCCGTATTACCAATTGCTCCTGACAATGCTCTGGCTACTAAAATATATTCAACTCGAGGTGCTACAGCTATAACTATCCAACAACAAACACTTAAAAACGATGCAAGTAAGATAGAACGTTTTCGACCTATCTTATCTACCAAATACATAGTCATCATAAGGCCACAAAATGCTCCGACCATTACACATGTTTCAAGCCATTCAGCTTCATATTTGTTAACTTTAACTGGAGAGTCTGGACCTAAAAGTATTGGTAATATTGGTGCAGTCCATCCGTAATGCATTCCATCGCTCACCGCAACAAGTGAACCTGGAATTAAAGATAAATATATTTAATTAAAATTTTAATTATTCAGATTGATTATTGCCTGTAAAGAAATAACAAAGGTCAAAATATGATCCATTTTGATCTAAGAGCAACAGTTGATGAAATACCTATGGTAGCCTATATACATAAGTAAACACGACATAGACATGAAGTAAAGAGTAAGAAAATTACACATTATTATTTTGTTGCTAAAGATATTAACTGAAGATAATTGGACTATATTCTCACGTTCCAGAAGTTAAAAACTCGATTGGTGATAAATGTTTGTCTTTGTACACATTTAAAGTTACGCCCAGTCTAGTAAAGTGACTTTCTACATTTCTTACAAGATCCTCTATGGATCTTGTTAATTTTTAACATGCACGTGATATTGCTAAATGTGCCATGTGACCAAAGACGATCTACTATAGACGTTCCACGTAAATTGTTTAAGATAAACCTGATTTTGTATTTTGGGACCAAATCCCTAGATGGCACTGTCAGTACGAATAATTAAATTTAAGTTGGCTGCAATGATAACGTTTCAAATTTTTAGATTTTGGTAATAAAGTTGGCTTCCTCTGTTTCCAAATTATTCATCTGCCACGAATATCCAGAAATTTAAAAAGTTAAAAATCAGCGAGACAAACTACAATGAAAGTTTTATCTATTTGAATGGTTACAGCGTTATACATTTACATAAATAAATTAAAGTGATGGAATTTTAAAATACACAGAGTTGGACATACGTTCTGTAACATTTAAATTTCGTTTCTCAAAACTTGTCTGGTTCCAAACTTATCCCCAACTCTGTATATAATAAAACACAAACTACATTTTTAAAGATGCATTCATATCTTTCGTATAACATTAAAAGCACCTAAAATAAAATCTGATCAAATTCTTATATGTATTTAATTAAATAGAATATTTTTTGACCTCATCTCCCCAACATGTACTCTAATGAATTACTACCTGCCATGAATTTGATCTGGAATTGCAACTCCAAACCATTAATATTGTTAACTTGAACGCTACAAAACTAGACTATAGCCTCACCCAATTTCAGAAATTACTAAATCGATTTCCCTCTCATACAAATTTTTTTACTGACGGCTCAATTGACCCATCTGGTAATGTCCCACACCCAAATCTGTATGGCAGAAACCGTTGCTATTAATCATGCTCTAAAACTTATATTAGAGAAAGAAATATCTCATTCAATAGTTTTCTCAGACTCCAAACGGGCTCTTCAACGAATTAGTAGGCCATCTTTCTCAAAAGAGGTACAACATATCTCCCTCTCAATCAAAAAAATCATCCTTTTTGCAAAAAATAATAACATCCATATAACATTGGCCACTCTGGTATCTCTGGAAACTTGAAAGCCGATCAACTAGCAAATGTAGGAGGTTTTCTGAATGTACCAGCGGGAATCTCCCTACATTCTTCTAATTTCCATCCCTATCTTAAAAACATATATGGTCCAAATGGTCTAGACAATGGCACTCCAATTTTTTAACCAGGCGTTCCTTATATTTTAAAATAGTTAGCCCACTACCTCATCTCCCATATATCAACAGAAAAAATTTAACCACAATTATTCGAATGAGAACAGGCTATTGCCTAACCCCCTTCCACTTATTCCGTATAGGATGTAAAGATGACCCATTCAATGAGTGTGGCCAGATTGGTTCTTTAAATCACATTTGTCTTGAATGCCCGATAAACCAAAGTCCAAAATTCAGTTTATATACAAAACTAAGAAATACAAATTTACCTGCCCCATTTGATATCTGTACTGTACTTTCCAACCTAGATTAAATATCCGAATAAAATTCCTAAACCTGTATAAAATTAAGATCTAATCCCTAATCCCTCCCTTTTCCGAATGTGTAATGCTTGGTAATTCCCCTAAGTGTGTCTAATCCCACGTTGTGATGTATTTTTTAACATTCTAGCCCCTAACGAAGATTATATGATAATAAATGTTCTACGCCACAAAATAAAAAGTATCTGCCAAACAGAACTCGCTAAGATATACCAACTGCACAAAAGACGTATAAAATAATTCCCAATAGTTTTCACACATGATTTTAGGAGATCCTAATTGTAGCAGTATGACGTGCACATGCGCAGCTTATGTCATTACCAACCTTGAAATATTAATTCACCATCAGCTCGCTATTTTTAATGTGTTCCATAAATTAATGTAATGCTTAGTATTTTGTAATTAAAATAATAATAATAAATAACATATTCTCTACGGTCGAGCCGGGAAAGTCCTGGGGTAACACAGCCGATTTTTTATTATTATTTCCCATTGTTTCCTATTTTTTTACTTATTCTGTTTGTACTATTTTTTTCCAGTTTTTCCTATTTTTCCATTTTATCTATTATCACCATATTTTTTATTTTTTACCTACGCAAAAAACGTCCGAAAAAAAAATTAAAAAAAAAGTTAACATGGTTAGGATTCGTACCCACATCTTGAGAATAAACAATGAATGTTATTTTATATTTAATTAAATTTATTTTAAATATATTTGAAGTTTTTATTAACCTACTTTTAAGCAACAGAGAATTAATTTATTCAGGTCATCCTATTAGTGTGTGTGTCTGTCTGTGAGAGCTCTCACGACCGTTACACTAGACCGATTTGCTTCAAACTTGGTATGTAGATAAATTACGGTCATACATCTGTCGAGTTAAAATTTGAGCCCCGTATGTCAAAGTGGATCGGAGAGAGTTTTCCTTCTCTAGTTTTAAGGATTTTTTTTTAGTTTAGTTACGTACAATTTTCGCCATTAAAAAAATGGCTGTCGAAAAATGTCAGTTCAGTTTAAATTTTTGTACCCCAATAAAAATATATTATGTAAAAATGTGTTTCAGTAGTTTTATTTTCAATAGTAATCTCCCTAGAGCTTGAATTATTACCGGAATTTTTTTTCGAGTACACGATTTATTGAAAGTTATCCCGAGTCCCGAAGCGTCGAGGGATAATTTTCTTAAAAAATCGTGTACGAGGAAAAGTTTCCGGTCATTAATTCAAGATCGTGGGGGATTCGGTAAGAAAATTTCACAGTAATTGTTTAATTTTGATTTGCACAAAAAGTAAACAAAAAGTCTTATATGAATCAAGCCCATTACAAGTGTCATTATTTTGACATAAAAATTTCAACTTATTAATTTCGTCCAGGGTACCCTGGAGGATGAAAATTTCCGGAAATTTTTTGGGTTACCATGGTAACCAAACAAACAAATAGACTCTGATTGGCTTAAAAATGGCGGTGTGAAATTTTCTTCTTAATAAACATCGGTCTCTGACATCGGCCACTTTTATGGTTAAATATCGAAGGTTAATTTAACTAATTTATCATATATTTTTACAAATGATTAGTTTTTACTTATACACCGCATACCCTGAAATATTTTGGGTGATTTTAGATATTTTTAATACCACTTTAAACTTCTATGACAAATATTTCTGTATGACAAATATTTCTGTTATATTAAACAGCTGTTGAATTTTAATTATAATTTATGCATATTTAATTAGTTGATAAAAGTGGGAAAGTTGAAGTAAATAAATATTAATCTAATACTAGAAAAATTTAAAATTAATAAGACGCTTACCTGTTACAACAGCTACCACTTGCGGTAGGGTTCCCTTAAATATATTTCCAGTTATATCTACCGTCATATTTGTGTTGGCATTTGACTAATAATAAAATTAAAAATTGGAACACTAGTTCACAATTGTAGTCTGAATAAGATAAAAACAACTATAATTTAATCATATAAATGTAAATGTATGTATATTTAAATAAGACCTGACGAAAAACAATTAAAAAAACCGATTTTTATAGTAACTATCTTTATAACATTATGATTACATAAA
This sequence comes from Neocrepidodera transversa, assembly GCA_963243735.1. Lineage (NCBI taxonomy): Eukaryota > Metazoa > Arthropoda > Insecta > Coleoptera > Chrysomelidae > Neocrepidodera > Neocrepidodera transversa. The sequence goes on from OY725340.1 coordinate 5,716,446, forward strand.
ATTATACAAAAAGAAGATTAATTGTAATCTTATTTACTTCGTCGATTAAATAATACCTTCAATATTTTCATAAAAATGATAGTAGAAAGTAAAATAGAAACCAAATTATCGTCAATATTTTAATGCTAAGTTTTACCACTCTACTAACTTCGATTTTTATTTCTAATGAAACACATTTGTAGATACAAAAATTTCCCCTAATTTCAACCCCTTGCGCATAATAGCTGCGCCCTAGAAAAGTTTAAATGGGTCAGGATTGAAAGGGTTTTTTAATTATCTATTCATAATTTCGGCTCAAAATCTTTAAAAAAATGCGAAAATGTCTTTATATATTGTAATGAAATAATTTGTACGAATTATTGAATTTTATAATTTAATGGTTAAAAGATTATAAAAAAATAAGAAGCAATTTTATTTTTAAAAGTAAAATAAAAATAAAAATAATAAACGGAATTTTGTCAATTTTGATTTTTATAAAAAAAAATCTGATGTGGCCAGCACATGACCTCTCGCCATTTTTGAATCAAAAATTTACAGGTTGACACAAAAAAGTATGAAAAAAAATTATATTTTTGTAAATCTGGCAACAATGAAAACATTTTTGAAAATTTTATTGATACGAAAATAAACTATAATGTATATAGTCCAGGGCATTTAGAGCAAAATCGGCCGGATTAAATGAATTTGGAGGTGAAGCAGATATCGAGATACGGTTTTCTGCATTGTGTTCAGGAAGGTCACAGAAAACGAGGCTACATGGTCTGGTGAATCCGTTTTTGGAAAAATGCCTTCTGGGCCGGTAAATGCATTTTTCAATTGCATCACTACTTGCACCATTATAGGAACGACTGGAAACTCGGAAAAATCGCTCGGAAATTGTTACTCGGGGGTTTTTAGACCTGCCGAACTCGATTCTGGCATTATAATTACCCGGGGGCGCACAGGGCGGTTCTGCGGGGGGGTGCGTGGGGTGGTTAATTGCAGCGTCCATGGAAATCGCTCCAAACTCGTTACTCGGGGGTTTTCGGAGATGCCGAATTCAATCCCGACATTGGAATTGCTCGGGGGAGCACGGGGGCGGCTCTGCGGGGGTATCCGGGGGTCATTCTGGGGGGAAATTGCATAGTCCATGGGAAGCGCTCCAGACCCGTTACTCGGGGATTTTCGGGGATGCCCAATTCAATTCTAGCATTATATTTCTCCGGGGCCGCTCGGGGGCCACTCTGTGAGGTTGTCTGGGGGTGCTTGGGCCCGGGGGGGATGTCAGCGTCCATGACAATCAGACATTAGACTTCACAAGATACCCCAGCAGAGCGGCCCCCGTGCTCCCCCGAGCAATTCCAATGTCGGGATTGAATTCGGCATCTCCGAAAACCCCTGAGTGATGAGTTTGGAGCGATTTCCCTGCACGCTGCAATTTCTCCCCAAATTAACCACCCCCGCTCCCCCCGCAGAGCTGCCCCCGTGCGCCCCTGGGTAATTCTAATGCCAGAATCGAGTTCGACGGGCCTGAAAACCCCCGAGTAACAATTTCCGAGCGATTTTTCCGAGTTTCCAGTCGTTCCTATAATGGTGCAAGTAGTGATGCAATTGGAAAATGCATTTTCCGGCCCAGAAGGCATTTTTCCAAAAATGGATTAACCAAACCATGTGGTCTCGTTTTCTGTGACCTTTCTGAACACAATGCAATGTGTAAAAATTTATTTGCACTTTGTTTAGTAATGATGTCATCACTCATAGCAACTGCCACTTCCGATTGTCCGATGGACACCAAAATCTAATCAGATCTAATCTAGGGTATCAGAATCCTGTATGCAAAATTTCAAATTTTTTTTATACAGTAGTTTTTGAGTTATCATTACTACAACATCCATCCTAACAAAAAGGTTATTACTGAAAGAAATTAAGTTATAGGAAGTATGAAGCAATAGTAAATAGAAATATACTTGGAAGAATACTAGAAGATCATGATTTAGAAGTAAATTTATGTAAAATACCCGAAGCATAAACAGGATACAACTAAAATTTATATTACTTCGGTCCGCACCGGAAGTATTACATTACTTCGGTCCGCACCGGAAGTATTAAAATCATAAAAAAATTTGAATTTTTTTTCTTAATAGGTTTTTTCTCGATGTCTTAAGCCACCCACAACAGAATTAGGTGAAAAAAATTTTCATATCCGTCTGGATGGATACCTCAAGAACAAGTCGTCTGATTTCAAAAATTCTTTCGCCAATCGTTTTCCCGTATCGAGAGGAACCCTATTGTTTTTGGGCATTCTACCTGTAAGGGAATGGAAACTGGAGGGGGTTGAAATTTCAAAAATTTCATATATCCGCCATTTTTAAAAATATCGAAACAGGTCATAAAACTTTTGTTTTATCAAAAAAAATATATCTCCGCCATTTTTAAAAAAATCGTAAAAAATTGTAAACTCGCAAAAAATCGTAAAAAACCGTAACAAGTCGTAAACACCCGTAAAAAATGATAAAAAATTGTAAAAAATCGTAAAAACCCTAAAAATATCATATATTTTTACGCCGTGTAATATTTGTGTTTAATAAATTTATAATGTTTATTATTTTTCACTAGAATCCACCCCAAATCTAATTCGATAAAATTGTTTTCGATGAAAGTGTCATGGGATAAAATTCGATTCGAAATTTAAGTTTTCGATAAAAATGTCATTCGAAATTTAGATTTTCGATCAAAATGTCTTCGAAAAAAATGTTTTCGATAAGCGTGTTTTAGAACAACGGACAGCGACCCATCAAAAACTAATAAAAACAAAATATTATCCATACTCAAATGTATTCAATAACGACATGTTTCGCTCTGCAAGACCATCATCAGGCCTATAAGTAAAAAGGACATGTGAAGAAACATCAATGTTAAAAGAATTTACAAAATTACTTACTGATTACAAATTGGATCCAAACAATAGAATTTAAAAATTTAGGTATGAAAAAATTAAACAAATATATAAAAAAAGAATAAACTTAAAATTAATTAAATTGTGACATGACTTGGAGTTGTTTTATTCATTATTAAAAAGTAATAAAGCCAATTAAAAATTATTTAAAACTTTTAATATAGAATTAAAAACTGTTCCAAATCAACTATCAGTTGATTCCTGTTCTCATTTAAAATCTTTAAAGGAGTGGCTAATATGGGCAAGGAGGGTAAATTTTTTATTATAGAAATGTGTTTAACCAGAAATAAAAATCTACCTAATCGAGTATTTTCTGGAATATTTTACGCTCTGTATGATTTTCACTAATTTACACAGATTTGGGTACTGAGTTCTGGTACCACGTACGTAAGAATCAGGTTTATTGAATCGTATCTAAAAATTTTAAATACATTTCTTATTTCTCTTATATTTTTTTGATTCAATTACCAACCACTTTTAAAATAGATTATTATTGACACCACAAAGCAAGTAATTACTATTCGGCTTTAGGTAAGACAAATGTAAATAACAGAACAAAAACATTTATAACTTTATTGTTTGTATAATATTTATCACATTTTTTGTTCTTGGTACTAGTCATTTTATAAATTTAATTTACAATTAGATTAGATTTACTGATTTGCAGTCTGATTCAACATGTCTACCTTTCAAAATCATTTGTATCTCTTCTAGAGTTTTACCTTTTGTTTCTGGAATAAAGAAATAGGTAAAAACTGCAGCAATGTAACAAGATACAGAAAATACATAAAAAGGATATTCGAGTCCAAAATTATCATACAATCTTTGATAAACTTGAAGAGATAATAAAGATGAAATAACATACATTCCATCGGCCAAAGTCATACCATAAGCTTTCATTTTTGTAGGAAATAATTCGGCAGTTAATACTATAGGAACCATTCCTAAACCTAATTTAAAGACAAGTGCGTACGATAATACGCATACCACAGGGATCCAACTTACAGGTGCCGTGTTGTATCCTGAATTTTTTAAACTGAAATAAATGGCCAGAACCATCAAACACAAACCAGTTGCTAAACTAGAAGAAATCAAAAGCGTTCTCCTCCCAAATTTATCAATGGTAAAGGAAGCGATACTAGCAGCAATTACCATTAATAAAGCAAACAAAATGGCTGCTATATCTGGTGAGACATAAATTGATCCAGCTTTTTTCAAAATAATGTGGCTATTCATCAGAAGAACGCTAATACTGCTAAAGTGTTGAGCACCGTTAAGTATCGCCATAATAACCATAGCTTTACGGTTACTAGGAACTAAAATGAGATCTTGCAGCTTGCCTCTTTCTTCCTTTTGTCTTGCTACTGCAGCTTTAATATCTTCAAGTTCTTTATCTATATTGATTCCTGGAGCTCTTAGTCTTCTCAAGGATTTTTCTGCTTCCTCAGGTTGATCTTTGTAAAGTAAATAATAGGGACTTTCCGGCATAAATGGAAAAATACATAGTTCCGTTAAAGCTAGAAGTCCTCCGATTAGACAATGAGCATAAAAAGGAATGTACGGTGCAATAGAATATATAAGAAGTATTCCAACTAACATCATCAAGTAGATTAAACTACTTAAAAAACCTCTAATTTTTTGTTCGGCAATTTCTGCTATGTACATTGGAGTTGCTACAAATGCCATATTTCCAGCTGAACCGGCAAACGCTCTTGCAACAAAAATGTACTCAACTCGTGGGGCTAGTGCTGTAAGTATCCAAATACATACAGTTACAAACGATGCTAATAATATGGATTTCTTTCTACCTATTTTATCTACTAAATACATGGTAATCGTGAGCCCAGAAAACGATCCAAGCATCAGCAGATTTTCTAACCATTCCTCTTGTTGTTTTGTAACTTTCACTGGAGAATTTGGTCCCGAAAGAATTGGCAATACTGGCGCAGTCCATCCATATTGCATTCCATCACTAATTGCAGTTAATGTACCTAAAACAATGGTATAGTAACGGTAAACAATATAAGCTTTGATCAAGTTCCGGTTTTCACTTTACTATTTAGTTTTCTCTAGGTAAAAACCTTATTGTATTTGAGCAGCAACGGGTTCGCCCTTCTGGTACCCGCCATACAAACTAAAGTATTTTGCATAGGAAAACTTTTTTCCAATTTAAATTTTTCTACATTACATCATATATGATATAATTTATGTGAACAAGATCGCAAAACCCATTCCGGTATTAATTATTAAAATTTCTTGAATTTTAATTTTGTTTATGCACTTAATTATAATTTTAATAAATTTTATGATGGCCCAAACGGTGCACCAGCATTCCTAGAGTTTAATTTGAAATAAAAGCAAGTATTCATTAAAATAAGTAATAAATTATTTATTTTGTAATTAGTAAATTTATTGGGTCACTGAAAGTATCAAATTTTTATTTTCTAATTTTATATCCAAAAGGTTATCCATAACAAATGTGGTAAAATTTTCAATAATTCAATTGGAGTTTCATTACATTTATTTACTAATTCTATGTTAAAAAAATGTTTTAATTAGTTATGTAAATTTTAGCGCGATATTTACATTCATTTGTACAGATTCGTTTTAAAATTATTATCATCAACACAGACAATAAATTTAATCCTTTCCAAACTTTATGGACAATAGGCAGATTCGACATTTTTGTTTTTTAACAGAAATCGAGAGATTTTGTTATTTAAAAACGATCAAAAAAAATTTGAGCACAAAATATTAATATTTACGTCCGCTAGGCTGAAAAACGGTACCTGTGCTCGAGACTAGACCGGTGACGTCAGTAGCCATGAACGGTTCGCCCCTGGCCCGCTGCTGCGCTGTATTCACACACATTTTACAGGGTTACCGTTTTTAGGAAATTTCCTACTAGATTAGTAGATTTTTAAGAAAAATGAGGGTGTTTGGTAGAATTTTAGTAAAATTGATAATAGACAAGTTCGGCATTTTCTTTAAACTGAAATCGATATATTTTTTTATTATAAAACGATCAAAAACAAATTGAGCTCAAAATATTAATACTTACGTCCGCTGTAAAATTCAGTAGATTTTTCAGATTTGAATTTAAAACTATATTTTATCGCTATCTATCTATGGTATATTTAAGACGAGTGTCTCATTGCAGAAAAAATATTTTGTATCATCCAAACGTGACACGTAATTCGCTTAAATAAGTAATTTGAACAAACGTAATTATGAGCTCTAGTAGCAGCGTGGAATAGTGCTGGTTAGTGGTGCGATAGGTCCGGGTACAGAATCCATATATAAAGTAAAATATAACGATAAAAAGCAAAAAAAAGATATGCTGCGTGTGGGATTCGATCCCGGACCTATCGCACCACTAACCAGCCCTATTCCACCCTGCTACTAGAGCTCATACTTACGTTTGCTCAAACTTATTATTTAAGCGAATCACGTGTCACATTTGGATGATACAAAATATTTTTTCTGCAATGAGACACTTGTCTTAAATATACCATAGATAGATAGCGATAAAATATAGTTTTAAATTCAAATTTGATAAATCTACTGAATTTTACAGTGGACGTAAATATTAATATTTTGCGCTCAATTTTTATTTGATCGTTTTTTAATAAAAAAATATATCGATTTCAGTTAAAAAAAATGTCGAACTTGCCTATTATCAATTCTATTAAAATTCTACTAAACACCCTCATTTTTCTTAAAAATCTAATAATTTATAGTCTATTCAGATTTCATTTACGACTGATATAAACAAAAGCACGTGGATGCTTAGCGGGGTTGAATTTTACTTTTTCGTCTTGCAAAAAGAATATAATTTTGGAATATATGTACATCCAAACTATATAAGGAAAAATAGACAATCAAACTTACAAAATGTCCAAACTAACCAGCGTCGTGAATACTATCAAAATGCCTTTTCTAATTATCCATAAGCACTGTGTAATCGCTGCGAAAACCCAACTGAACTTAATTCGACTCTGACAAAAATATTTGTGCGTTGTCTTGAATGATTAACAACCGATCAACCAATAGGAACGAAATAAAATGCCACGTAAGCTGTTGTCGGATGGGATCGATTGTTTTGACGCCGCGTAAATGAAATCTAAATAGACTATAGTAGGAAATTTACTAAAAACGGTAACCCTGTAAAATGTGTTTGTATGAATACAGCGCAGCAGCGGGCAAGAGGCGAACCATTCATGGCTACTGACGTCACACGGTCTAGTCTCGCGCACAGGTACCGTTTTCCAGCCTCTCGTCGATCGTAAATATTAATATTTCGCTCTCAAATTTTTTTTGATCGTTTTTAAATAACAAAACCTCTCGATTTAAGTTAAAATAAAAAAATAAGAAAAATGTCGAACCTGCCTATTTTTTTACTTAAATCAAAAACATTATTTTTACCTGCAAGTACAGCTACTAATTGAGGAAATGTCCCTTTAAATATATTTTGAGATTCTTTGTCAACAGTCATATCTGCAGTGAAATTTTCTTCGACAGTGCTGGACCGTACCTGAAGGTCACCAATTCTAAAATAATATAAAATTGCTATCAAAATAACTATAAATTTTGTGTTAGCAAACAAAAAAAACAGTAATCACAAACGTTGGAAAGACACAGAAAGAAATGGCATTTTTTTTCTATTTTGTGTCTATAGTAATAAAAACAATAAAAAAAAAGTTATAGCAAGATTTTTTATTTATTTAAGAGCAAAAATGTCCTCTTCTCTCAGGTAATTTCCAATTTAAATCAGAAACCAATAATAAATGAATTAGACCGAGAGCCCACTGTAAAAAAAACTGTAAAAGGGGGAGCATCAGGACGCCTATACCCAAATGGCACGGAAGTGAGGGAAAATCTCATTTGATTTTTTTTTCGACCCTTCCATGGAAAGAAGCAATGCAGCAAGCCCCAGGGGAAGGTGAGGATATCTTAGAGACTCTATATACGCGGTTGTTACTTCATAGATGGCGCGCAAACGGAAGTGGCTAAACCCATTATGGAAGAAGATGGAACAAGTAATAAAAATTGGTTCTCTGAATTTCCAGGATCACAAAAATGTCACTTGCTGCATCGCACGAGACGCACTTGAATAAAAAATTGAAATTTTACCCCACAACAGGCGATTAATTTAGTACGATCGTTCGAGGGTAGCCCATGGTGGCTGTATCGTAATGGTGCACAGTATAGATATTAGCCAAAAAATAGGCGGCGAAAATTTTTAAAACTAGAACATGAAGAATTTAAAATGTATCCATTTTTGCACCTATTTTCTTAATGGGGTTATAAACTAAAAAAATCTATTTTGATGTATTTGTCAACCTTTTTTTTTAATAAGCATTTTTCAACATATGTTTAGTTTTTTGCATTATTTTAGAATCTGTTGGCACAGTTTGACGCATTGATTGTGGGACACCCTTTATTTAAATGTTACATACAACATATCATTATTATTATTAATATTTAACTATAAAAACTTTATTAATGACCACTATTAAGTATTTCTTATTATTCTAATTGAAAACGTTATTTTCGTTTTATAAAATCAATAAAAGATGTTATTTTATGCGCAAAACAAGAATTAATTGATAAGAATGCAATTCTTTTATGAATAATAAACTGAAATTATATATAAATATTATGTTATTATAAAAAAATTGAAATAACTTACTGAGAAGTCTAATCAATCATGTAAGTAATGTTGCACCCATTAAAAAAATACTGTTTTATAGCACCAGAAATTTGTTCGATTATTTTAAGGAATATAAAAATTTGCGATGCATTTTGATATTAACTGATCTAAAAATAAATCATATCGATTTAACAATTGGTTAAATTAAATAATATTTATTGCCTATTATTAATTTTTTAGTTAGGAAACTTATCTCAAAATACAACAGTATAGGGTTATAGCCCAAATATTATTATTTCATATATATACCTTTTACCAGATACTATATTGAAAATATGTTAGTAATATCGGATAAATGTGACAAAAATGAAACTTATAGGCAAGAAATAATTCAGATAATTAAGACATCAATGTTCAAACTTTTTTTGTAGCAACACGCGTAACAGACCAAAAATAGCTGGTAAAGCTGGTTGTTTGCTGAAAGACCGCATAATCAGTATGGAGGCGCTATTTTTGTCAAGCCTTGTCTTAACATAATTTCCACCTGCATAACAGAATTGAGCTGCTCACCATCCGGACTTCAAAGTTTTTAGTAATGTATAAATCATCAACAGGACAACTTTGTCGTTGGTTACTTCAGTCTAGGGTTACAGCAAAACAGATAAAAACGTGACGGACCTGCAGATAATACACCACAACACCAGATCCCACTTTCCTTCTACAGTGATCCTTCGAGATAAGACTATAACCCCGACATCTTCATGAGTAGGAGAGTAGAGGTGAAATTCGAAAAAAATATCGGAGAACCAATCCAGCGAACCTAACATAGGCCGATATATTAAATTAGTACCGTGGTGGAACTAGAAAATGTTCCGTTTAAGAGACGGTTTAATTTCAAGCAGGCTAAAGAAAGACGTCGATCCTCCTCAGCTAGAGATTAAAATATGTCAATAGAATTGGATAAGATGATCTCCAGAGGAAACATTTCCAGAATCTGTAAAACCTAGTGTATCCCTACACTATCTGGAGATAGAGATATCACCAATAGAGAATGGTACACCTACGTCACAGATCTGCGCGAATTCTGAACAGCTAAAGCGTCTTCGAGACGATTCAGTGCCGTGCACGAAATTATATATAGTCGGAAATCGGCACAACGAAATTCGATCATATACTGTGTATTCGAAGATAAACATTTTAAAAAATATGTACAAAGTGGGGAATGACCTTATACGGATTCAAATCAGGAGGACTCCATTAAATTCGTAATTGCAAAAAAAGAATAAAAAATATTTCCGCTTATTTTGAATTGCTTTAAAAAAAACTATTTTTTGCGATTTTGATGCCATATTTCTAATCATTGTAGTTTTCAACCGTATGTACAAAGTGTAATTTTTTTTATACATAATTTGTCAGATTATTTAAAAGAGAGGCAGAACAAAAACTGAGGTGAAAAATTCACCATCGAAAAAATTTTTGAACGGTTTAAGACAGATATACGATTAATTGGCGAAAAATGTGCCCAAATAAGCAGAAAAGTTTTTGGTGAAAAAACATTTTCACTAGTAGTAACGGTTTCCAAGATATTTTGTGTGAAACGCCGAAGCCGTTTTAATCTTTAAATTCTACCTTAAATTTGTTTATGGTTTGGTTCATTAGATTTATTATCAATCAGTACTTATAGATTTCGAATTTTGTTACCTGAAATATTTGATAAGCTGTAAACACATTAGACCGGAGATCCTCAACTCCGGTCCAAGTATGGTGTCGATATAATCTGGTACTTGAACTCCGGTCCGTGCCTCAACGACCCACTAATCCTGTACCTTAGCTCCGGTCCAGAGGATTTATTTTAATATAAAATTAATAAGACTGTTTATAATTTATACATTTTATTTAAATAATTTAAAAATATAAAATTTTCGAAAAATATATCATAAAAAAGTATTTGCGTATTTATAAGAAACGCATTTAACATATCGCGATATTCGATTTTCATGCAATTGCAATATTTTTTCTGTTTTAAAGTTCAACCGTTGTTTAACTTTTTTATTTAGTATGCGTTTTTGTCCAATGCTATTTAATTTTACATACGTATCTTTTGCAATCTAAATTTTTAAGGTGTTTTTTTGGAGAGAATCTGATTCGTTGTTAAAGAAGAGGAAGGGAGTAAAGAAGAATAGTTGGAAACAAGTCAAAAAAAAATGTGAAAGTTTGATTGATATGATTGTTCTATACCTTGCTAGTCTCGGCACAGAGTGGATAGTACGCAAAAGTGTTATATTCTGATTTTTTGTCTTCTATGAACAACGAAAATTCAGCTTTTAACTGAAAAACTCCTTCACCACGACAGAGGCCAATTAATTCATACAAATTCTCCATGCAAAGAGGAGAGAGATATAGTGAATCCCATGCAATTAATTTTTTTAATACCTCGTATGGTGAACCACCTATTGTGGAATTCGTCATTTTACTTGACTAACAGCTATATTCAATCTTGTTTCATCATCTGTTGCAGCCATTATAGAACAGTTGGTCAAATATTTGTTATTTTAAAGATTAATTGATTTCCAACAATCGGCTATCCTAAACATTTGTCTATTCCCGTTTTTTCAAGTGGTTTAAAATTTAATTTCTCTATTAATTCTAATTACATTTTGATGACACTTTATCTTTAGTGTTTGGACCGGAGCTAATGAACGGGATTAAAAATTGTCAGTTACCTTTGTACCAGGGATTTACCGCGAACCGGAGTTGATGACTGCCCCATTAACCTGATACTCAAGATTAACTGTCTTGAATTCGGAGAATGCAACAGCGATAACATATTTAATCCCTTTTTAAGGTGATTATATAACAACCCTCATAATTTCAAATGCCTAAAACATGTAGCTTTAAATGGACTATGGAAAATAATTTTAAAAACTTTTGTAAAGGGAAACATCGAACTCTGCCACGGATTAAGTAGAGGATTATTTATTCCGCCACAAATTGCAGGTAGGTAAAAAAATGATAATATCAAATTCAGGTACCTAATAATTAATCCTGATAAAGTCATTACTACAATTTATAAACAAAATTCTTTGAAATAATTACTTAAGTATTGTTATATTTTTGTACTTTGGGTTCGTTCAAATTTAAACACTCCGTTGAATTATAACTAATTTATTTAAGTCACACAACTTCTAACTTATATGAAATACGAGTAACAAAATATATTATTTTACATAACACATACAAAATTCAACTGGCTCTAGTCCGTCCTTTCGGATTATTTATATTAATTTTGTTAAAAATAATCAGAATTAACAAAAAATAATCCAGAAAATCAAAAAAGATCAGAATAATTCTTGAGTGTTAAAAATTAATCCTTGAAGTCCAAAAATGATCATAAAATAATTCTTGACTGTTAAAAATAATCAGAAATAACAAAAAAATGATCCCGAAGGTTCAAAAAATGATCATAAAATAATGGGTTTACTCTTAAAAATAATTAAAATAAACAAAAAATGATCCTTGAAGTCCAAAAAATCAGAATTAACAAAAAATAATCCAGAAGATCAAAAAATGATTATAATAATTCTTGAGTTGTAAAAATTAACAAAAAATGATCCTGTAGTTCCAAAAATGATCAGAAAATAATTATCGACTGTTAAAATTAATCAAAATTAATAAAAAATGATCCCGAAAATCCTGAATTCATCAGAAAATAATTGTTGACTCTTAAAAATAATTAGAATGAACAAAAAATGATCCAGAAGATTCAAAAATGATCAGAATAATTTCTTGAGTGTTAAAAATTAACAAAAATTGATCCTTGAAGTCCAAAAACGATCAAAAAATTAAAATAATTCTTGACTGTTAAAAATAATCAGAATTAACAAAAAATGATCCCGAAGTACTGACGATGAAGATGGGTGGGATAGTGACTCCACAAGTTTTTCAAATGGAAGTTTTCTTAATTTTCATTTGATTTTTATTATTCTTTAGATTTAATAGATTTCGACGAAAATCAAATGTCACAAGATGCAAGTTATCACTGAGTCATATTATTGTCCTCTATAGTTGACATTTTTTTTCTCGAAAATGGAAAGAGAAAAAAAAATTTAGACCTCAAAAATTTAAAAAAAAAAATCAATTATCCTGTATGCCAAATTTCAGAATTTTATTTCTCAAAACAAAAAGTTGTAACTGATTAGTGCAAAATATCTACCAAAAAACTAGGATATACCGAAAAAATATTTACTATAGTGCTACAATAATATTTTTACTTACCCGGTTCTATCGAAGGGAAAGTATAGTGAACGAGCAAAAAAAAAATCGAGATATCGATGAAAATATCTATTTTGAGGTCCCCCGAGAAGATTGAGACCTGTAAGGTCTGTTTGTGTGTCAGTGTGTCTGTGTATCTGCCTGTGTGTATGTGTGTCTGTCTGTGTGTAATCTTCCACGATAACTGCCGAACCGTTTGTGCTTTTAATGCGGCCATTTGGTTTAAATTGGTGCTGTAGAAGGTCCTCAAGTACGACATTGATTCTCCTTTTTTACGCATATTAAATATTTGAACCTGAATTTTGGTATACAGATGCCCCTTCCGCCCTAAAACCTATTCAGGAATTTTGTATATTGTAATTCAAATAATAATCCACAGGCAATTTTTTTTCTCAATGTTGACAGACATAGAAAATATTTTAAGTTTTTGTTTAGGATTTATATTTTTTTGAGTATTATTGTGACGTTTTATTCTATAGTTTTATAGGCTGATAAATAAAGAAAATTATTAGTATTCATCATAGAAACCCACTAAGATTTGCCAAATAATTTTCACCAAAAATTTAAAACTTGGCACTAACTTTATTATTAAAATCACATGCACTTCAAATATAAAAAGAATGAAAAAACTTACATAAATTATTTCGAATATATGTAATAACTAATATTGTAATAATACTGTCCATTTTCGATATTACTGCTTATACAATAATGAATGTTTTTACACTAAATTTTCTATTGCAATTTTACAGTTTCAAATTTATTTTTGGATTTGGAATTATTTTTAACTGATTGCTTTGCCAAGATGGTAATCATTCATTTTTAATTCATTCATTACCATACCAGCTGTGTAAAAATATATACAATGTGAAAAATTTATACCGGGTAAGACAGATGTGTTTAAAAATCTTCTATTAAAACTTCAAAAAAATTTATAACGGTTGTCCCTCTTAACTTTTCATGATTGTGATAACTTATTACTCAAATAGTTTTCACCAGTTTTAATGAAATTTATAAGTTTTTTTCTCAATAATGAGATCCTTTATTGCAGTTCCGGTTTGACCGGAAATTAACACTGTAGTTGTTAGGAATAGTGCAAATTTATTATTCTATATTAAACGCCCTGTATATTTTTTAACCTAACATAAAGCTCAATCTTTAAGCTTTCTACATATTTATAGTTTGTGCGACTTTCTACGGAAATTATTTCCTAAAATTAACAATTCAGAACGTACGGACATTTAACAAAAAATATTATTATAAAAAAATTTGAAATGGTGTACTTGGACATATTCGCCATCTTTTATTCAAGTTTTTATAATTAAATTAACATCTTTCTAGGAATACTTTCTATTATGTTAGTCTTTATTCCTTCAAGGTTGCAAGGAGTGGGTTGTAACATCGATCTTTAAACTAACCATAAAAAATCCAGTATTTAAATCAGGGGACCGCGGTGGCCACCTAACTGCACCTTCTCTTCCATTCCACCTTTCGCTAAATGTTTCGTTTAAAGTTCCCCTACTGCTTAATGTTGTTTAAATTAAATTTTATTGTTAAAGTTATTCAAAACTCAAACTGGATAATTAAAATAAATTCTTTTTAATTTTCTTATAATCGAATAAAATGGATCTGAATTGTACCAAAAATTAGTTTGATTTCCATACTCTGGAGCACATTTTTCTTAAATTTTTCTTAAATTAACGTCTGTTTTTAAATACCATATTTGATATTCATGTCTTTTTCTTGTGGAACTAACCCCTACTGAAAAAATCGGCTGTGTCACCCCAGAACTTTCCCGGCTCGACCGTAGAGAATATGTTATTTATTATTATTATTTTAATTACAAAATACTCAGTATTATATTAAAATATGGAACACATTAAAAATAGCGAGCCGATGGTGACTAAGTCTACCGAATTAATATTTCAATTTTGATAATGACATAAGCTGCGCATGCGCACGTTGTATGTCACACTGCTACAATTTGGATCTCCTAAAATCGTGTGGGAAAACTATTGGGAATTCTGGAAAAATTGTCATACAATGGTTTTAGGGAATTTTATGCTTTACAACTTTGCACTGAAACATTTTGCACTAAAGAGCATAATTTACCGCCAATTTTAAAAAAATGGAAAATCCTAAAGATGTATTTTTCTCTAAAAGTTCAAGAAAATTTGATGCTTTACAACTTTGCACCAAAAAAATTTTGCACTTAAAATGCATTGTTTGTCCTCAAAATCAAGAAAAACTAGAGAAAACCTACATGCAGATTTTTACGCGCCCTCTAGTGGCGCAACTATTAGAAATTCTAGAAAAAGTTTGAGACAAGAGTTGTAGGGAATTTTATAGTCTAAAACTTTGTACTACAACATTTTGCACTAAAGTGTATTATTTGTCCTCAAAATCAAGAAAAACTAGAGAAAATATACATGCACATTTTTTATACGCCCTCTAGTGGCGCAACTATTGGAAATTCTGGAAAAAGCTTCAGACGAAAGTTGTTGGGAATTTTAGTTTCTAAAACTTTGTACTACAATATTTTGTACTAAAGCGTATTGTTTGTCCTCAAAATCAAGAAAAACTAGATAAAATCTATATACACATTTTTTACACGCCCTCTAGTGTCGCAACTATTGGAAATTCTGAAAAAAGTTTGAAACAAAAGTTATATGGAATTTAATGCTCTAAAACTTCGTACTGCAACATTTTGCACTAAAGTGTATTGTTTGTCCTTGAAATTTAAAAAAAGTAAAAAATTTTTACATATGTATTTAATCAATGTCGGTCTTGAGGACCTTCTACTGTACCAATTTAAACCAAAATCTAATGGTCGCATTCTAGGCACACACCGACCTTCCATACCAAATTTCAGCTTAATTGGTCAAACGGTTCGGCAGTTATCGTGGAAGATTACACACAGACACACAGACACACAGACAGACCATACGCTGGAAATGGTTTCAATCTTCTTGGGGGACCTCAAAATGGATATTTCCATCGATATCTCCATTTTTTTTTGCTCGTTCACCTTACTTTCCCTTTGGTGGGTCCGAGAAAGTAAAAATGTGAGCTTAAAAACAGTAAATAAATAAATTAACAAAAACATCGAATAATAATAATGTTTGACACCCCACTATAATTAGAGATATTTATGTATGTTAAAAATTGCACAGTCACTTTTTATTATTATTAGTAATGGACTTAAATTGAAATTGGCTTTTTTTATTAATTGTTGTTTTTGCTCGCGTGTTTATTTTTAATTATATTGGTTGTTAAGTTTCCATTTTATCGCTAGTTCCCAAATTAAATAAATCACGCATTAAATAAAGTTTAAATATTGCTTTAGTGATTTATTATTATTTTTATTACCATCATCCATACTAATATGCGTATGTAACAAAACAAAACATTAATTGGAGACATGCAACATACGATTAAGTAGTCTTATAATTTAGCTAGCATGACTTATTTATTTTAATTAAGTCACTTTCGTTTAAGTCGAGTAGAATCATTGTCACAATAACCAGATGTAAAATCTGAGAGAAAACTTTCAGGCAATTAAAAACTTTTTGATCTTATAACGCCTATAGTATATCTAGTAGGGGATGACCCCTGGTGCTGAAAATCAATCCCATAGATTGCCTTGACCTGAGGTGTCTGTTTTCCAAATATGAAGTAAATCGGATATCTATATAGAACTGAAGATATACTGTCGACAGACATACATACAGACAGACGGGATTACATTATTATGAACTTTCTGCTTCGCTATCGAAAGTTAATAAGTAATGCCAATTTAGCTGAATTTGTACTTTGTGCGTTACTTACATTTAAGTGGAAGATTACAAATGTAATATGTATTACAACTTTTAAGGAAGAAATTGTGTTTTGAAAAAATGCTCTACGATATACACGAATAATTTTACGAAAACGCATTTTTTACAAAAACCAAATGTTTTATGAAGTTTTCAAAATTTCGCGCCAATAAAAAATTAATTTTCATATAGCCAAAACCAACAATTTTACCAAGTAATAAGTTTGTAAGGTGCTTTAATAAAAATTTATTAGGAAATGAAAAAAAAATCGATTTTTAACAGTTTTTTGCCTTTTCCTCTATGTCTAATCGATATTGCATCAATCGAAAAAGAATTTTAATATCTACAACTTTTTTGGATTCGAATTCAACTTTTTGTTTTATTAACAAAAAAAAACGTTTTTTCGACTTTAGCGAATTTTACTTTCCCGGACCCATCAAAGGGAAAGTAAGGTGAACGAGCAAAAAAAAATAGAGTTATCGATGGAAATATCCATTTTGAGGTCCCCCAAGAAGATTTAAACCATTTTCAGCGCATGGTCTGCCTGTGTGTCTGTGTGTAATCTTTCACGATAACTGCCGAACCGTTTGACGAATCAAGCTGAAATTTGGTATGGAGGGTCGGTGTGTGCCTAGAATGCGACCATTAGTTTTTGGTTTAAATTGGTACAGTGGAGGGTCCTCAAGACCGACATTGGTTAAATATACATGTAACAATTTTTTGCTTTATTTAAATTTTAAGGACAAACAATACATTTTAGTGCAAAATATTGTAGTACAAAGTTTTAGAGCATAAAATTACCTACAATTTTTGTCTCAAGCTTTTTCCAAAATTTCCAATAGTTGCTCCACTAGAGGGCGCGTAAAAAATGTGCATGTATGTTTTCTATAGTTTTTCTTGATTTAGAGGACAAACAATACATTTTAGTGCAAAATGTTGTAGTACAAAGTTTTAGAGAATAAAATTCTCTATAACTTTTGTTTCAAACTTTTTCCAGAATTTCCAATAGTTTCGCCACTAGAGGGCGCATAAAAAATGTGCATGTAGGTTTTCTCTAGTTCTTCTTGATTTTGAGGACAAACAATGTATTTAATGCAAAATTTTCTTGTGCAAAGTTGTAAAGCATCAAATTTTCTTTAACTTTTATGTTTAACTTTTATCGAATTCCTCAAAGTTTCGCCGCTAGATGGCGAGAAAAATACACATTTAAAATTCCCTACAACTATTGTATGAAAATTTTTCCCGAATTCCCAATAGTTTTCACACATGATTTTAGGAGATCCTAATTGTAGCAGTATGATATATAACGTGCGCATGCGCAGCTTATGTCATTACCAACATTGAAATATTAATTCACCATTAGCTCGCTATTTTTAATGTGTTCCATAAATTATTGTAATGCTTAGTATTTTGTAATTAAAATAATAATAATAAATAACATATTCTCTATGGTCGAGCCGGGAAAATCCTGGGGTGACACAGCCGATTTTTTTTAGTTTAGGATCGCCATTCAAATTCAAAAAACGATGTGTTAGAATTTATTTACTTGATGCCCGTGCATAAATTGCACTTTATGACCCGGAAAGTGTATGTTATTAATAAAATTAAAAATTATAAGATAAAATTATCATGTAAAAAATAATGAATTGTTATGTTATTGAAATCTATATAAAATTTTCAGATTTTTTTAAATATTTATATTGTGGATGCAATAAAGAACTAGTATAATTTTGTAAAATCGTCCTTCTCAGGTCATAAACAAATATTTATACCCTTGGTACATAAATAACTACTTCCACACGATCATATTTTTTCCTGTCCTCAATTATTTTGAAATTAACATTGTGAATCTGTCGGTAGTGGATAAATTTCACTGAAATATTATCCAGAATTTGCAAAACAAACAAACAAAATTATTCGATATATACATTTAGCAATTATATAAAATACATTTAAACTTAAATTTATATCATTCCTGTCATTCTGCATTTTGCGTTAGAGACGTGAACAAAAGTACAGCGTGTAAAAAATAATTCACTCTATTCTTCTGTTGCTAAGGACACCTGTCTGTATTTAAACGCTATAATATTAATAAGAGAGACAAGTGCAGATGTAACTCTGATCACCGGACGAGTCGATTTGCATAGTAGAAAGAAAATAAAACCGTTACAACTCCCACTTACAAATAATCTTTTGGCTCTAAAAAAAGCTTCAGACCATATCATTATTTTATCACCTCTAACAGAGTTCAGTTGAAATGAAATATCTCGGCATTATAAAAAATCTGATGTGGCCAACACATGATCTCTCGCCATTTTTGAATCAAAAATTTACACGTTAACACAAAAACAAATTTACTTCTTTGTGAATTTGGCAACAATGGCTAAATTTTAATGATACGAAAATAAACTATAGTGTATACAAACTATATGTGTAAAACTTTATTGCCATTTTGTTTAGTAATGGTATCATCACTCATAGCAACTGCCACTTCCGGTTATCCGATGGACACCAAAATCTAATCAGATCTTATCTAGGGTATCAGAATCCTGTTTGCAAAAGTTAAATTTTTTTTATACAGTAGTTTTTGCGTTATCGTTACTGCAACATCCATCCTAACCACACACACAGACATCATCGCGAAAATATCAAAATCGTATTCTAGGGACCTTAAAACGTGTTTATCCATTGAAAACTCACTACCCAATTTTTAGCATGATTACTATACCTCTCGTGTCTGAGGGGCGACAGGTAAAAAAGCGTAAAATTATAACATTATATAAAATTGTGAATATTATTTTTACAGTGATAGTGAGTTAGAGCTCTATAAAAATAACAAATTGTATAAAAATGTAAAAATTAATGATTTTGTTCAATAATAAACGAATAAATAGCTCTTAAATGATTTATTTGTGTTAATATACTAAATCCTGATACGCTGTAATAAGGTTGGTCCTTCGATCTGATGATGGTTGATGTAAACAGTTTATACCATTTGCAATGCAATAAAATTGTTAATAACCCAATTAAATAATTGATGCATCAATTATCTATTGCATGCAGTATTTTTATAGCTATTAAAAATTCACAATCAAAAAATTTCAAGACAATTTGTATGGGATTAGGAATCAGTATGGGGTTATAAATCTAAGATAAATTATTAAGTAGCGAAGCAAAGTGTAGGTACTTATTGTCCGCCTGTCTATCGCTTACTTACTATTTTCAATGACCTAAGTCAACTATAAGCCAAGGATTCAACAGACGCCAATCAACTGGAGCTATTTTCCTTGACATCAGCAAAGCTTTTGATCGCACATGGCACGAAGGGTTGATATACAAAATGAGAGAAGCTGGATACACCAAGATGATGACCAAGCTAATTTACAATTATTTGAAGGGCAGAACCTTCCAAATAAAACTGGGAAATACCATATCCAACATAGGATACCAACAAGCAGAAGTCCCTCAAGGTGCAGTCCTTTCCCCTCAACTATACAACATATATATCGCAGACATACTAAAAACAGACAACACCGTGCTATCGCTATATGCTGATGACACTGCAATAGCTACCCGAAGCCATCAAGTTCAACAAATTACAAACAGACTACAAGAAGCCACCATTAATATCGAGGAATGGTGCAACAGATGGAGAATAAAAATCAACGCGGAAAAAACACAGGCTATATTATTCAAGAAAAGAAGGCACATACCAGATAGAGAAATCCAGATTGGAGGTATCAACACAAGATGGATTGAAAAAGCTAAATATCTAGGCGTCATAATGGATAAAGGATTAATATTTACAGAACATGTAAAAGACAGGATAAACAAAGGAAAATATGTACAGCGACAACTGACTGGATTAGTAGGGAAGAAGAGCAAATTACTAATCCAAACAAAATTAAGGCTGATAAACTCTATCATATTACCAACAATGACATACGCCTCGACGGCATGGGGACACACTTGTAAAACCAACCTAAAAAAATTACAATCAAGACAAAACATATACATAAGAACAGCATTAAATGCACCATGGTATATCACAAATAGACAAATATATAGAGAAACAAAACAAATTCCAATCCTCGAGAAGATGAAAGCCAGAGCACGAGAAACATATGACGACCTAGTTAACCATCCAAACATCGAGCTGAGAGAGCTAACAGACTACACAATCTACGACTACAGAAGACATGCCAGACCCAGGAAACAATTCGAAGACATAGACAACGACAACCCGAATTAAAATAGTAAACTGGCAAAATCCTAAGAATAATGACACGTAATAGTAAAAGATACTAGATGACTACTTTGTAGAGGACGTAAGAATACCCATACCAAACCTCCCATTCCCCCCTATCCACAAAAAAAACAGCAAAAGGAGCTTGCTCAAAAAAAAAAAAAAAAAAAAAAAAAAAAAAAAAAAAAAAAAAAAAAAAAAAAAAAAAAAAAACTTAACACCAACAAAATTTCTCTTCCAGGTATAGGTATCAGTAAGAAAGAAAAGACGGATGATAGGCCAATCACGGCGAATAACAAACAAGACAAATATCTGACATTATCACTACAACAGACAATACTGACAAACTGCTACCCTCTTATGCCCGTATTTATAGTCGGTGCTCAAGTCCGTAACGATGCTTAAGGTCGAGTCTGCGTATGCTTGAGCCATGGCAGACTCGACCTCAAGCATCGGCAGCGTCTTGAGTACCGACTATAAATACGGGCATTAGTCCTCCAGGTTGCCTCGAAATAGAGGTCCCCTGGAGAATCACAGGAGTAGAGACAAAGCACACACACAAAACGAGAAGACGAGAGGGCAAAGTGCATAACACAGCTCTCTGGTGAATGTATGACTGACAAGGCGAAGGTAATCTCATCCATCCGATCCCTCAGATTGGATGAGGAAATAGAGTATGACTGATGAGGACCTGCTGTGAAGGGACAGGGAGGAGGATGGAAGTGCTCTCCGGGTTCTAAGTAGATAAGACAAAATATCAGAAAAGTTGGAATCTGGAAGGCGCGGACCGACGAGTGTGTGTGTGTGTGTGTGTGTCTAAGTCAACTAGAACGGTCTGTCTGTCCGGTCTTCCGTAGCCGCGTTATTTGAATGCTGTTAATTTGCTGGGTTTATTTTATACTTTGTCAGTGTTAAAAACATGCTAGATTAATTTTTTTTATTTAAATAATTATGCTGCATGTAAATTAATCTGTATGCGACACTAGAGACCAAGAAAACTCAAGGACTTATAATATAATATGTTACGCTTCAATTCTTAAACAAAGAAATATATCAAATATATGCATATACAATTTAGATTTTGCATAAAAAAAAATCATTCCACGATCAAGGTCGCTATAAATAACATGTGGATTATGCAGATAAGTAATGAACAAAATGCATTTTAAAATAATTTAATTGTATAATCAGATCCTGAAATAAATGAAGAAACGTGTCTTGGGTCAAAATAACAATAGATTGTTTCCTTGATTTTTATCTTCTTCAACATAAATATTGTAATTAAGGATAATAATAATTATGTTCATTACATTCGGGCAATAATTAAAATCAATCATGTTCTGTAAAATTATTGCACTGTGAATTATATTCACCATTACTGTGAATATACAGAATATTTATTGCCAAAAATGTTTGTGTGTCCTAGAATTTGATGAAATAAATAATAAAATATACAATAATACACTAATTTAATATTTTCTAAATATATGAAATAATCTGCATTAAAAAAATCAGCTGTGTCTCCCTAAAACTTTCCCTGCTCGGCTGTGAAGAATATGATTATTTTAATGACAAAATACAAAATTCCTGAATGGGAAAATAAAATGAAGTAAATTACTGAAAAAAAATAGGTAAACATTGCAAAAATACGCAAAAATTTATTGAAATGAAAAACGACAAAAGTTACTAAAAATGGCAACATTATTATAAATAGCAACAAGATAACGAATTATTTCAAAAACAGGCAAAAAAAAATTGTTAAAAATGATAAAGAATTGTTAAATTTCTGCAAAAATATAAACTGTAATAAAAAAAGAGTAAAAATCAAAAATAGGTTAAAAATCCTAATACAATTTGTAAAAAGTGGCAGAAAGAGACAAATAGGCAAAAAAGGCAAAAAAAAACAAAAAAACTAAGAAAAGGAAAAAAGTAAATTAAACAAAAAAAAAGGAAAAAAGATAAAATAATCAACACAGTCAAAAAAAAAAACCTAACAAGACAAAGCAAAGAGAAAAAAGCAGAAAACGTCAAAAAAGTAAAATAAAGTTAAAAAAAGCAAAAACAGGTAAATAGAGATAAAATAAAGGCAAAAAAAGACACACGGTCAAAGAAAGTCCAAAAATTTTAAAGGTTCAAAAAATCTAAAAAAAAAAAGTAAAACAGTGGTAAAAAAGGCAAAAAATAAATAAAAAAGGCACAAAAAAGCCAAACAGGGGCAAAATAAAGGCAAAAACATAGAAAAAGAGTAAAAATAGTAAAAGAGGGCACAAAAAAGGTAAAAAGAAAAGATGGATTATTAAACGCTATAAATGGGCAAAAAGGTAACAAAAGGAAAAAAAGGTTAAATCTAGCAAAAAATCGTAAAAAAGGATTAATAAAGGTAAAAAAGGAAGAAAATAGTAAAAAAAGTCAAAAAGGGGCAAAATAAAGGCAAAAACATAGAAAAAATGTAAAAATGGTAAAAGGGGGCACAAAAAAGGTAAAAGAAATGAAAGATTATTAAAGGCTAAACATGGGCAAATAAGGCCAAAAAAGGTAACAAAAGGAAAAAATGGTAAAATAAAGCAAAAACAGGAAAAAAGGCTTAGTAAAGGTAAAAAAGGAAAAAAAGGATAAAAACACTGAATACAATGCAAAAAAAAGCCAAATAGGACAAAGTAAAGGGAAAAAAGCAAAAAACGCCAAAAAAGTGGAAAAAAAGTCAAAAAAAGGCAAAACATATTAAAAGAAAGGCAAAAAAAAGGCACTGTCAAAAACTGTTAAAAACACCAAAATTTTAAAAAAAAATTTAAAAGTTTCAAAAAATAAAAAAAAAGTAGTAAAAGGTCAAAAACAAAAGGAGAAAAGGTAAAAAAGCAAAAAAAAAGCCAAAAAGGCAAAATAAATAAACGCAAAATAAAGGCATAATAAAGGCAAAATAAAGCAAAATAAAGCAAAATAAAGGCAAAATAAAGGCAAAATAAAGGCAAAATAAAGGCAAAATAAAGGCAAAATAAAGGCAAAATAAAGGCAAAATAAGTACAAAATAAAGGCAAAATAAATTAAAGGCAAAAACATGGCCAAAAAGAAAAAAATGGTAAAAGGCACAAAAAGGTAAAAAAGAAAAAAAGCTTATTAAAGGCAAGAAATGGGCAAAAATGGACAAAAAAGGAAAATGAGTAAAAAAAAAGTAAATGGAAAAAAGTAAAAGAAACAAAAAAAAAGGCAGAATGTGGTTAAAGAAAGGCAAAAAAATTCACAGTCAAAAAATGTCAAAAAAAATTTTAAAAGTTTCAAAAAATAAAAAATAATGTAAAAGGGTCAAAAACAAAAGGTAAAAGGTAAAAAACAAAAAAAGACAAAAAGGGGCAAAATAAAGGCAAAACAAAAGCAAATTAAAGGCAAAATGAAGGCAAAATTAAGACAAAATAAAGGCAGCGGAAGAAAGAAGAAATTACAAAAAATCGAAATTTTTCCAATAATTTTGGACTTCTTGCACCTTAAAAGAAGTTTCACTTAGTAGACGGGCCCAGGATCCTCGGACCCGAAATAGCTTATATTCTGATACAGCCTTCCTTTTTTGAATCAAAACCGATGACCGAAAGAATCTTCCGGATTGGCCTTACCGTTCTCGAGTTATCGTACGCACAGACATCCATACATCCACACAGACAGACTTTTTTTCGCGGAAGATCAATTTTCTCCACGTTTCATAACATTTTAAGTCATTTGGAGCAAAAAAATGTTTGAGATTTTTGCACAATTTCAATACTACGGTTTGCACTACTTCACACAAAGTTGAAGAATGGGCGGGCCGTAGTAATAAAGGCAAAATAAAAAAAGGCAAAATAAATAAAGGCAAAAACATGGCAAAAAGAAAAAATGATAAAAGGCACAAAGGTAAAAAGAAAAAAGGCCTATTAAAGGCAAAAAAAGGTCAAAAAGGAAAAAGGGTAAGAAAAACAATAAAAACCCAATAAAAGACAAAATTGAGGTAAATACGGCGAAAAAAATGACTAAAACGTAAAAATTCAGGTCGACATCTTTAATATTTAAGACGTAAAAAGAAGAATCAATGTCATACTTGAGGACCTTATACTGTACCAATTTAAACAAAAAATGAATGGTCGTATTCGAAGCATACACCAAACCCTCATAGCAAATTTCAGCTTGATTGGTCAAACGGTTCGGTAGTTATCGTGGAAAATTACACACAGACAGACCTCATTCTGACAATGGTTTCTCGAGGGACCTCAAAATGGATATATCCATTGATATCTCGATTTTTTTGCTCGTTCACTATACTTTACTAAAATATTTAAAATTATACACCCTGTAACTTTCTTATTCTTGAGTTTTGGACACTGATTATTACAGCCATTATTATTTATTTTCAAAAATTATTTTACATTCAAAATTTGTCTTTTTAATTTAGATGCACCGTGAAGATGGCTTAACTACGATAATTAGTATTTAAAAATGTTTATAGTTGGCAAGATTTTAATTAGTTTAAAATATTTAAATTGTACTTACAACTCAGTATCTTCACTTCCATCTTCGAAATTTTTCTCTTCAGCTTTGTCTTCTTCTTTTGCTAAAGGAATCCACATTTTTAAAGTGATAGTACCAACGAAATTTAGTATCCCGAAAATATAAAATGATATATCTATTGCTCCATTAAATTTTAATCTTTGAAACAATTCAATAGTTATCCAAGCTGATAATATATGAATAAATGTAGATAATTGTAATCCTCTATATCTGAGTGATTCTGAGTAAATTTTGTTAATTAATACAGTAGGGAAATATCCTTTGTCAAATCTGAATACTCCTCCATACACAACTATAGCTGCTACTGGTAACCAAGATAATTTATCACTATTTTTATTTAAAGTAAAATAAATTCCTAAAGATAATAATGCTAGCGTCCCTAAAATACTAGAAAGATATTCTGTTTTTAAATTTCTTTTAACTAAATTTATATCGCTTAAAAATGCAGTTATTTCTAGAAACAACACAAAAGTGAGTCCAGTGAGTGTTGCATGAACGACAGAAATATTAGCCTCGTTTAATATTTCTTGCAGACTCATTATAAAAATAGTTATACCGCTAAAGTGATGAATAAAGCTATATAAAATAATTTTAATACTGGCGGTTTTATTTTCAATTGGAGAAAATAATTTTTGATTTCTTTTTTCTCTGCACTGTTTCAAAACATATGCTTGGACAATTTTTAGCTCTTTATCAACAAATTCTACGTTTCTTAATTTTTTTAGAATAATTATGGCTTCACTAATTTTATTATTTGATATAAGATAGTATGGAGACTCTACCATGAAGAAAGATAGTACTAATTGTGTAAATACTATCAATCCTCCTAATATAGGAGGTACTATATAAGCTTCTGTTGGGGTTAGTAAATATATGATACAAACTCCCAGTAACATTGCGTAGTATATTAAACCAGTTAAAGATTTAGCTAATTTCTTATCTGCTATATCTGAAATATATGTTGGTACTGTTAATACCGATAGTGTAATTGAACTTCCTGCTAAAATTCTTGCAACAAATATGGTTATCAATGAAGCGTTCGAAGCCAACAAAATCCATGATAAAAGAGATACTAAGGATCTTGCAATGGTAATCGATTTTGATGCAATATTTGTAAAGGTTAAACTTAATAAAAATCCTGCCATTGCTCCTAACATATAAAAAGTCCTAAACAGCATTTGATCAGAAGCACAGATAATATTAGGCGCTGTTGTATTTTGTAATTTATCTTGATTCAAATATGGTTGATATAGAGACGATGAATATCCAAAATGCATTCCATCAGAAACAATTCCAAGTGTTGCTGAAAAAAACATTGTTTTTTTTATTATAATACTCAATAAGATTTATTGTTTATTTTAATGGTCTTTTAATAATTAAAAACAATCTACTTGTATTTCGTTTTGGGTATCTCTTCGTGCCTAGAACCCTTCTGTGGTGTCACAAAGACAACCATCAGAACTTGCACAAAGGAAATCTCAGGAATGGTGGAACAACTCATCTGGACAAAGACAGGCCAGAGACAGACTATCGACAAAACTCACCGAGTATCAGAAATGGATAAATACTAGAATACTGGTAGATCTATTAATAGTTCAGAAAACACCTTGTTCCGATTCCGGCAGGAAGAGGAAGAAACTGCAGTAAAGAAAAGAAAACCAATCAGAATTAGCGACATAGGAGAGCTACGTCATTGCTTATGGAATAGGAACGACCAAACTAGAAAAATACTCTAATCAATGATCGAATGATATCCACAATAAATCTGCAAAAGGTCGAGGTGGGGAAGGCTTTATTGCCCACACTGCGAATTAAATCTAAAATCTACCTCGATACCATCTTTGGGTGGGTTATTCATTATTTGATCAAATAAATTTTCTACCTTATAACATTCTCGAAAGCTTCACAGTACACTATTACATAGTTTCGGGGTGCTGTTAGCTGAATAGCGAATAATATTATTTATGGCAAACTTATATTTGATAAGTATGCTTAATAGGTGCTTTTTAATTAGTTCTTTTATTAGAAGAATAATTAATTAAAGAATTGTTCGGTGAGTTGGGTAGTATTACCCCCTTTTAATTTTTAAACGGTTTTATTTAGCTCACTCTGTGTGTTGGGTTA
The DNA here is from genome assembly GCA_963243735.1 of Neocrepidodera transversa. Taxonomy (NCBI): domain Eukaryota; kingdom Metazoa; phylum Arthropoda; class Insecta; order Coleoptera; family Chrysomelidae; genus Neocrepidodera; species Neocrepidodera transversa. The sequence goes on from OY725340.1 coordinate 5,744,021, forward strand.
AATTTAGTCATTAAAAGTTTACCCCTTTTAGTTCTGATGAAAGTACATCATAAAAAAACCAAATTCATAACTACAACCACAAAATGGCAGATTTCATATATGTTTCAATACCCTTAATATGGGTAATAGATATCAAATCAAAGGGCTCTATACAATACACTATACAATAAAACTGAAATCTACATTGAGGACAAAGTTTATTCAGCATTATTAAGAATTTAATTATAGTAGATAAAAACTTTAATATCTATTAGGACCTAACTAATATTTAGTTATGACACTAAAAAGGGCTCTAATCGTAATCATTAGGGTTAGTTAACTAAGGTACTGAAACACTTTAATAACAAACAGAAAACAATAACTAATTATTGAGAGTATTAAATATTTTACTTAACATAATTAAACAAATTATTAACAGTAATTAAACAAGTTGTATAGTGACTGGTGACAATTTTTATTAGTTTTGTGTTACAAAAAGGTAGCTTAAAAATGGAATTTCAAGTACTTCTAGTAGAATGGGGGCTTGGGAAATTCCTGTACCGCTTTAGAGGTGTTTGACAAATTAATCATATACGATATTCTCTAATTAGTTTGTCTTGGATATAATAGATACCTTAAATGTTAAAGTACTAAGACGAGACGGAGCTGAAGTGCCTGAAGACCAGAACCGACGCATCAGTTGGTGCGCTGTTGCCAGATCTACTCTATAAATTTTCCCAGATCTGGGATGTACTCAGATGGCGTTCCTTCTACTAATACCATATAAAACCGCCCATTTAAAATTAATGATCAGACCTCGTATGAATTTCTTATCACTCACTCAATGTCGGCCCGCTGTATGTCGGCAGCATCTAGTCAAACTAATAATATTGCGTGGACACACAAGCAAAATATGAAGGTCAAAAAATGTCTGGTCAATTGTGAACACCTGCGTTTGCATTCTCAAGTGAATTGTCAATGGTGCGGCTTGAATTAGGATTTATAAAATTAGTTTATTCTGCGTTTTTGCGAATTTTAGCGAGTGGCTCGCATTACTGTCGTGTTTATCTAAATCATTTTCTTGTTGTTATTATTTAATTAAAATGGCGTTGTGGAGACCTTTTATTGATGTTTCTGATAATGAAACGGACAATGTTGAATAAAGGAGCATACATATTATGAATCTTAACTTTTTATTAAATTCTCATGGGCAGTACTCTATATTACTAATAAAACAAATATCCGTGTAGGTAAATGAAAAATAAAATTAATTTAGAAAATCAATTATATCACGCCGCCCATGCTTTATAAAGAAACCGCCGATGGTTGATAGTAGATATTTAATTTTTATGCTGTTCGAATTGACTTCGTATATACTGTAAGTCCTGATTTACTAATATATTGATTGTGAAAATTAATTAAAAAATAAGGTAAGTGATTAAGTGAATTCAACTTTATACAGAGTGTTTCCAAATGACGCTTACAATGTATGTCTGTAGATATCTCTCGTAAAATTGGCAAAATGAGATGAGGAATGAGAGGTCCAACACATTTACTTCTTGAAATACAGGGTATTAAAGTTATAAAAAATTAAATGATTTTATTTGATAACTTTAAAGTGTTTAAAGTATTGATTTGAAATTTTGCAGGTTTATTTTAAAATTAAAGGAGCAAATTTTAATGAAAAAACATGTTGCAATTCTTGATCCAGCGGTATGCATTTGGAAGAATTTGTTACCTTTCTCCTCCTATTTTTTACGCCCCTGATATTTGAAGCTATTTTAATTTTTTTGTATTTCTCAATGATTTTAACGTAAAAAACGCATAACTTGAACTGTGTGGGATTTTGTGGTAATTTTGGCTCAATACATATAAAGAATTTGTTAAAAAAAGTTTAAAACAAGATGAAACAGTTCAAAATTGCTAAAAGTGTGAATATTTCAAAAAAATGTTCAAAAAAGTGAAAAACAGCAATATTTTTGCCGTAATTTCGAGTTTTCCAAAACTCAAAGTTACGAAAATAAATTTCTTTATAGGTATATACCTTATATACTACAGTATATATGGTATAAGTAGTGGGAAAGTAATAATAGGTGAAAGATTAATATCATGTTTGGGGTTTTAACGATGCTGAATCGATTGCCGTTGTCCTTTTGTCTCTATTTCTCTCCGTTCTCGAGTTGAATCAGGCTAACAGACGGACAGACAGACGGACAAAACCGTTAAGAGTTTTTTTCTCCGAAAACTCTAAAAAGCAGAAATTCAGAACTCTCTTATTAAACATAAAATTCAATTAATCTACCAAATATTGTTAGAATCTATCAAAAAAATTAACAACAAAAGATAAAGCAGTTCAAAATTGCAAAAAATTGTTAGAATTTGTCAAAAAAAGAAGAAACAGTTGAAAATTGCTACAAATTGTTGGAATCTGTCAAAAAATATTTAAAAAATAAAGAATCAGTTCAAAATTGTTAGAATTTGTCAAAATAGTAGAAAAAGTTCAAAATTGTTATAGAAAATGTCAAAAAATGTTCAAAAAACGAAGAAACAGTCCAAAATTGCTAAAAATTGTTCTAGAAAATGTAAAAAAAATGTTCAAAAAACGAAGAAATAGTTCAAAATTGCTAATAATTTCAAAAAATGTTCAAAAACCAAGGAAACAGTTCAAAATCGCTAAAAATTCTTCGAATCTGTAGAAAAAGAAGAAACAGTTCAAAATAGCTAAAAATTGTTAAAATATATCATAAGAATTTCAAAAAAAGATAAATTAGTTCAAAATTGCTAAAAATTGTTCGAATCTGTCAAAAAAGAAGAAATAATTCAAAATTGTTAGAATTTGTCAAAATAGTAGAAACAGTTCAAAATTGTTATAGAAAATGTCAAAAAATGTTCAAAAAAACGAAGAAACAGTCCAAAATTGCTAAAAATTGTTCTAGAGAATGTAAAAAAATGTTCAAAAAACGAAGAAATAGTTCAAAATTGCTAAAAATTGTTCGAATCTGCGGAAAAAGAAGAAACAGTTCAAAATTTTTAAAATTAGAATCTATCAAAGGAATTTCAAAAAAAGATTAATCAGTTCAGAATTGCTAAAAATTATTCGAATCTGTCAAAAAGAAGAAACAATTCAAAATATCTAAAACTCGTTAGAATTTGTCAAAAAATGTTCAAAAAACGAAGAAATAGTTCAAATTGCTAAAAATTGTTCGAATCTGTCAAAAAAGAAGGAACAGTTCAAAATAGCTAAAAATTGTTAGAATTTGTCAAAAAAAAAGAAGAAACAGTTCAAAATTGCTAAAAATTGTTATAGAAAATGTTAAAAAAAGTTCAAAAAAACGAAGAAACAGTTCAAAATTACTAAAAATTGTTAGAATCTATCAAAAAATTTCAAAAAAAGATAAATCGGTTCAAAATTGCTAAAAATTATTCGAATCTGTCAAAAAATAGAAACAATTCGAAATAGCTAAAAATTGTTCTAGAAAATGTCAAAAAATGTTCAAAAAACGAAGAAACAGTTCAAAATTGCTAAAAAATGTTCTAATCTGCGGAAAAAGAAGAAACAGTATTTCGCACGAGAGCGCCGAATAGTACTTGGTGCGTCTCTGCTCTTTGTCTGCTCTCAGAAGCAAAAATAAAATCATCAAATTTCTATCAAAAGACAATCGCTCATATTGTTAAAAAAATACTATTTACATATTTACTCAGATTACGCTACGCCCCACGTTTTTTTTGCGTCTGATCAATACCCTATACATTGATGAGGAGAGTGGTGTGATGACTGGTTCCTATGACCTACCTAATTATATTTTACCTTTTACTACATTATTTACATCATCATTATCTTTCTTTTCAATAAAACCGTTTAACTTAAAATTATTTTTTTACCCATTTTATATCTTGCTTTCTGAATAAGAGAAAACGAAAAAGTCAACTTGAAAACCAAAATTGCAAAAAATATCAAGTAATAAATAAATATAATAATGAAAGAAACAGAACTAGATATAAATATTGTAAACGACAAAGGAATTTCACGAAGACACGAGAATTAGCCGTATCAGGTTAACTTATAACAATCATCTACACGACTTTAAATGAAAACGTGAATATACACATTTTTATTAAATATTCAAAATACATTATTTATTGTTTATTGTTCATTTTACTACTGAAAATTAATATGATAGGGAAAAAAATTATCATAAATGTTTTAATCATAAAAGTTATGTAAAAGATTTTTATTTATTCATGAATCCCCAAAACTTAATAAAAAGTCAAGATCATCAAAATTAATTAAGGATAGAATCAGCTCTCAATAGCAAAAAAATTTAAACCACTGTTTAAACTCCGATCTGGAAAACTTAAGATAAGATCACCGCTAAATAAACTCATATTAATCAGCCTCAATTAAATCACTACATAAATCCTCTAATATAAAAGAACTAATAAAATGATTTTTTCTCCGATTGACATTAAACGTCAGTTTTAGTGACATTTATCGATCATAGAAGTAACACTTTTACTGCCTAGGCATTAAAAAAATAATTTTATATCTCTAAAAACAGATTAATCTCTTCTCCAAACTTAATCTTAAGATAAACGGATAAAAATGGCGATTTTTCAACTAAACAATTCAGAAAAGGTACATAACAACCAGACTTTGATAAAGAAAATTGAAGCAAATTGAATGTAACAGTGGTGTCTTATTTTTCGGTAGATATTATTATGTATACAATTTAAGGTCTATTCGACAATAATAATTAGAAAATACGATTTAATTATTACTTATACCATAGGATTAGAAAAAATATTAAAAATTGTGAGTTGTGTCCGTTATAAAAAAATTTTCATTTTAATTTGATTTTTTTAATCACACTGTACAAACAATCGGAGAAGAAATTATATGTTTCACACGACAGAGAATCAGATTTACTGCCTTGGCTAGTTTCATTGCCTCGGCTTTGCCTCGGCAATGAAATGCTAGCCGCGGCAGTAAATCTGTTACTTCTCTTCCTAGTTAAACAAATAACTATTCTTCTTATGGACCTGCTCACACGATTTTTTTTATTCTTTTTTTATTACTTACCAGCGATAATTGAGATAATTACGATGATATTTCCATTTTTTTTCTCTCCATTTTCGCTAGCCATTTTATTAATTTTCTGGTAGCCTGTTCATGTCAATTTCTAGTGCACTAAACTAAAATTGAAAAAAATAACTAGCGTATTTAATAAGTACCTATTTTTAATGCATCGGCGTACATAAAAATTGTATGAACAAAACATAAACACGTACAAATTTTTATTCTGTCTGTCTACAAATATGTCACATTTTATATTATTATTTATTAAATCTAATAACAAAAATAAATATTTTATATATATAACTAATACACATTATATGAATACATATAAATAATTATATTTATTTTAAAAATAATGCAATGTTTCCGTACCTATGCATTTGTTTTATTTTAAATATTAATTATAAAAATAATTATTATTTTGGTTGACCATTATCGTAAACTCAATTATTTTAATAGCTTAAAATTTAAACTACTTATTTGCATATAACTAAAATTATGGCGAATATGAAACAAAGCATTTTATGGTATTTTTATGTCAATCTGAACAGAAATATAAAATAGTATATTATGTAGCACTTAAGTCACGTGGTACACACCTCACTAAAGTACCACTTTTACTCCCTTAGAATTAATAGTATATTATATACCAAGGGACTAAAGTGCATGTTTTAATCCCGAGGGAAACAATCACCTGAGGGATTAAAAGACACTTTAGTAATGTGGTATATACGCTATTTTTTACACCGCCCCCTTAAAATTTAATTTATTATCTACCTGTTAATTTTGCTAAAATTTAAACGTAACAATCAATTCTATTATTTGTAAGTTTCCTACTTCTGATTAGGTAATCATGTTTGATATTAAATTATGTATTTTTTATAAAATACCGGCTCTTTAAAGTTATAAAAAAACGGGGTTCCCGATGGGGCTCGAACTCAGACCAATTTCGATCAGCATTCAAATCAATAATGACAGAAGCTAGCGACTTTGTTTCATTTAAGATATTTTAGAATAAAATCGTAAAAAATATATAATAAAGCTTACGACGATCCCGTAAAATGGTGTTGGAGAAAAGAAACTGTACTACCAAAAATTGTTTCCTATAGTCTTTTGTGGAAGTATTTGAGAGTTCTGAATTAAATTAGAATAAACAAGGTGGCTGGTTTCAATTGTTTTTTATTTGCGGAACTAAAAAAATTTAGTCCCAAGGGATTAAAAGTGGCACTTTAGTCCCGCAAATGCGAGACTAAAGTACTAGTTTCACTCCCACCGGTGTAAAATTATTTTAAGTCCCCCGTCCGAGGGATTGAAAAATGTTTAGTCCCTCGAATAACAAAACCAATAGAAACCATACCAAACTATTTTACTCGAAGGTAACATATAATAAGACCTCGTTTAGCTTTTTAATCTTTATTTTTTCAATTCCTCTTCATAACCATTAAGTAATCGATTAAGTTAACGTTATGAAATAATATTGAGTGTTTCTTTTCACATAATTATCGTATGAATTTCAAAGTTTTAGTCCCTGAGGTGCAAAATATTATTTTATTTTCTTAAATAAAAAATGGAATATACTATAGTACATAGAAATACTTGGGGTATACAAAGTAGATTTTTGAATCTATAGTCCGACAAAGTACCACTGATGATTCCTATAAGGATGAAACATGTAACGTAATGGTCAGAGAGTATAGTCTCAAAAACTTACTCTGTTTTTGAAAAAAATGAATATCTCCTCTAATTAAATTTTTATGTGAATCTGAACAGAAGTACGAAAAAAATATTTTTTTTATTTTGTTAAATAAAAATTAAGGTCTCCCCTAATTAAATTTTTGGATATGCCGCTGCTGTTTAATGTATGTTTGACACTCATGTTTAACTGTACAGTTATGGCAAACAATATTTTATGTTCGATTGTATAACAGGATGGTAAATATAATAATATCGAAAACATATGATTACTTATTGCTCATTCAATGAATGTTTATTTGAATTGCATTTTTTGCATACCAGTTATTACTAGCTAGTCTTATCTTAATTATATATACATGAGAAAATGTTTGTTAAATTTTGTCAACCGGTATTGTAATACCAAGGTCCAGAGAAAACCATTATAAATAGTGTAGTGGTTTATATCATTTTTTTTTTCTACCAAAGATTATGAAACTTAACATAGTTTAATTATTAGATTCCAGCCAAAAAACACCGTTAAAATCTCATTCGAAGAATAAAAAGTATACAGAATGTCTAAAATTTTAAGTGATAATATTGCTAAGAGATACAGAGGCTAAACGCGGTTAAATGGGAAAAATTAACTTTTTTGGACAACATTATATTGACCTAAAAAATCTACAGGAACTTGAGTTATACAAGAGAAAACTAAAAATATAATTTTTACTTTTTTACGCATATAATTTTTATTTTAAAAAATATGAAAAAATATAAAAGGAATGTTTTATTGTATCCCAAATTTGCTAAAAAATTAGACTAATAAATTTTTGATATGACGTATCGTGTCTTAACGGCCAACATGAAATTATTTTTTTAATATACGGACCTGTCTTTTTTATTTCAAAAATTGATAAACCGTTAAAATTCAAATTTTGTGATATATAAAATAATTAACATCATCAGTGACAATATTTTTTAATTACGGTACTGGCATAGTTCTTTTGTAAATTTGTTTTAATTTTGTCAAAATATACCATTACCTGACAATTTCGTTAAAAAAGATGCATTATCAGTGAAATAAAAAAATAACAAAATTGTAAAAATTAAACAGGCAGAAAAAAATCGACCTTCGTCCTGATTATAAAATATTGATAAAGAATTTAAAGACAAAGTCAGTTGCAAAACTAATTTAAGTATAATTAATGTTTAATAGATATGTACCTATAGTAATACTTTAAATTTATTGGTTAAATGTAGTTACTTCCTGAATTAAATTATTCGCTATTCTAATTATTTTCACATTTTTTGCATAAGATCCAGATCTGTATTAATAGAATATTTATATTGATGATTATTTATTTTACAAAACATCGTACAAAATGTAATGTATGATACATCAAGGGCGTAGATATTGGAGAGATAAAGGGGGTAATTACATTCCCCCAGGATACCAAAATATAGCACGAAAAGAAATAAACTATATGAAATTTAAAAGCGGACAAAGATATTTGTCTAAAAGTTTGATTACCTCCTCGGAAAAAAAATGTATCTACGCCCTTGTGATACATCACTGAATTTGTCTTTAAATTCTCTATCAATATTTTTTAATCACGACGCAGGTCGATTATTTTTCTGCTTGTTTAATTTCTACTAATTTGATATATTTTTTATTTCACTGATTATGCAACTTTTTTTCGAAATTGTTAGGTAATGTTATATTGATTTTCACGATATTAAAATTAATTTATAAAAGTACGACAGGACCGTAATTTAAAATGATGTTAGTTAGTTTAGATAAAACGTAGCAAATTTGAGATACAATAGTTTTCTTATCTATTTTTTGATATTTTTTAAATCAGAATTATAGGCGCACAAAACCAAAAATATCATTTTCCCTGTATAACTCGAGAAGGGCGAAAGTCCCTGTAGATTTTTTTCGACCAATTTAATGCTCTCCACAATAGTTAACTTTTTTCCCTGTCTCTGTATCCCTTTTACGGCTTCTGATTTAGCAATATGTTATCCCTTCCAATTTTAGACATCCTGTATATAGGACGTCTTGGAGAAATAGTTTAAAAAAATATTTGTCAAAAAACCACAATGTGATTCCACTAAGCATAATATAAAGTATTTAAATGCGTTGTATCAAGAAAATTAGAAACTTATATAAAATTATACTTCAATGGTCACGTCCTACTACTAGATCACACATGTAGGTGCTCTTATGCTACGCCACTTCACGTAATAGTAACAAAATCAAAAGTTAAATCCCCGTTTGAAATAAATCACTGGAGACCAATTGCACTTCTAAATAGCGACTATAAAATCCTAATGAAAATTTTGGCAAAAATATTTAAACAAATAACCCCTAAGATATTAGGTAATGAACAGAATTGTTGTGAAGACAAATCAATTTTTAACGACCTCTTACTGATCAGGGATTCAATTATACAATATGAAAAAGAAAGAAACATGGAAACAGGCATTCTTAGTTTAGATTTCAATCAGGCGCTTGATCGGGTCAACCACGATTATTTGTGGAAAGTAATGGAAGCCCTGGGATTTCACAAAGAAATTACGCAACTCGTAAAAAATATTTATACTGTAGCAAACACAGCAGTTATGGTTAATGGCTTTTTATCCAAAAAATTTAAAATCCAAACTTCAGTCAGACAAGGATGCCCTCTGTCCATGATTCTTTTCGGCATATCGATTGAACCCTTTATACGGTTTTGTAATGCTTCAGTGCCCGGCCTCAAAATTAACAGTATTTATCAAAAAATATCAGCATATGCAGATGATGTCTCAATTTTTATAGGAAATAACCAAGAGGTAAAAACCATAAATACTATCTTAAAAATTTATACAGGAGCATCTAACGCGAAAATCAACATAGAAAAATCTTACTATCTACCCTTGGGTAAAGTCGCTACTTCGCAAATAGGTAGTATTCATGGCTTTCCAATAAACACAAAATTAAAAATTTTAGGAATGTACGTTTGTAATAACTTCAAAGACACGATTCACGCGAACTGTGAAAAAATTATTAAAAATATAAATACAATCATACAAACCAACTACATAAGAGATCTGGATTTAATAAAAAAAGTTAAATTTGTTAATATGTATGTTCTGTCTAAGGCGTGGTACATATCCCAAATTCTGCCTGTCAACCATAAATTTGCACAAAAAATTGTTCTAATAACAGGGAAATACATCTGGCAAGGACAACTTTACAGAGTATCCAGACAACAATTGCACTTGCCGTTGAAATCAGGTGGTCTACAGTTAATTAACTTTAAACTAAAAGCTCTATCTCTTTTGATAAAAACTCAACAACACTCATGGAGCAACGTTAAAAATAAAATAAATTATAAATCAGAACTCAACAAAATATTCGAAAACCCTAATCTAGGTGTGCATTTTGCTTTTAAAAAATGCATGGGATCATTAATGATCAAAATTTCATATGGGACCCGCACGTATTATGCAGCACCAAATTATTGTACAAACAGTTTATCGAAACTTCTAAATTCATGCCCTCAATTGAACAAAAACATCCAAATCTAAACTGGAAACAAATTTGGAAAATCACGGATAACAATAATATCCCTTCAAAATGGCGATCATCTGTCTACAAGACAATTAACGATGTTTATGCAGTCGGTACAAAAACAGTTCACCACGGTATAACAGATACAGGGATTTGCAAAAAATGCTTAAAACCGGAAGATCTAGAACACCGTATTCAACTCTGCGAGAACGCAAAATAAATCTGGGAATGGGCTAAGAAACATATTCAAAAAAAATTTCAAGTATGCGATAACACTGGAGATCCAAAACAAATTTTTCAAACGGAATTTAAAAACGACCTCGATTATGTTTGGTGTTGGATCTATAGCGGTTTAATTTACAACAATCTGGAAAAAAAAGAAAAACCTTACCGAATGGATTTCAATGTTAAGGAACGATCGGTTCAAAAAAATTAAAGCAGGGACTATGAAAAACTTCTCTAACAAATTATATTTTTTTTTTTTAAATCTTGAGAAACTCTTCTGACAAATTATACTTTATTTCTTTATTTAATCAAACATCCCTTACCTGTGATACTAGTTATAAGTGTCTTTCTTTTTCTTTTTTTTTGTACAAATATATTCTGTAAATACTAAAGATTATATATATAAAAAAAAACCTATCAAGCGCGGTATTTGTGGAAATAAAAGAAAAGCTGAAATCGTTGAAAAGGAATATGGAAAATATCGAAAAGATGAAGGATTTTTCATCAAGCAGTAATTCACAATATAATCTTTATCGCCGAAAACGATTGACCAGAAAGTTTTTTAATCCTAAAATATATAATACAAGGTTCATATTTTAATTTCGTTTCGAAAATTTAACAAAATTACCATTTTCACTCCGAAAATGCTAAACACTCGTATTTTTCATGCCCGAAAATGTCATAATATGTTCATTTTCATTCCGAAAATGATTAAACATGTAGTTTTTCAATCCAAAAAACGAGACAATTGTAAAATTTTGATTTTGCTACCCGAAATAATAATTTAATACACAACGTTTTATATCTTTTTGAGAATTCAAGCAAATTTGCATTTTCACTCCGAAGATGCTAAACACTCACATTTTTCATCCTGAAAATGTCATAACATGTTCATTTTCACTCCGAAAATGATTAAACATGTAGTTTTTCAGTCCGAAAAATGAAATAATGCGACATCTTTTTAAAGCATTAATTTCTATATATATATTATTTTTTTTTAAATCATGTTCTAACGTTACTATATTCTAATAAGAGATACAAAAAAAAATCTATAGGGGCTATATCCCTTCTCGAGATAATACAGGGAAAACTAAAAATGCGATATTTAATTTTTTGCGCATATCATTTTGATTTATAAAAATATCAAAAAATGGAAAAGGAAAGTTTTTATTGTATCTGACATTTTATACAAAAGTATACTAATAAATATTCGATACGACGTTTCGTGTCCTAATGGCCACCAAAAAGTTATTTTTTTTTTAAATACGGATCTTGTAAAACCGTTAAAATCCAAATTCAGGGATATATCAAACTTGTCATTTTAACGACGTTTTATCTGAAATAGCTGACATCACCAGTGACAATATTTTTTAATTACGGTCCTGTCGTAGTTCTTTTGTAAATTCGTAAAAATGATCCGAAATGGGTACAATACAGAAGAGGCCTAATACGGGAGATGACATATCATTGTTTATTGTATTACCATCAGAGTTAAAAAGTTATGACACGGACAGCTTTGATTGACACCTGCTCAAAAATGATTTAAATCCAAAACCAAGATATTAATGAACATTTTATGGGTGCTAAAATCACCGAGGTTAATAGCAACTACGTAAGGACGTAACCATCTCGTATCATTGAGAATTGAACTTTCTTACAGGTAAGTCGTTTAATCTCTAAATATATCGGAGTATTTTAATTATAAAATTTATATTTTTATCCCATTTTAAAGGAGAATCAATAAATAGTCCCAAGTATTTTATTTTATTGACTGGTTTGATTACAATTTGTGTATTAGAATAGATATTCATAATGATCTCTTTATATGTAGGTAAATTATTGTTTTATAATCGTTTGAAATATTATGTTACCGGAGCGACTCAGTCGTCAGCCTGATAAAATACACAGTATCATCCGCAAATGATGTCACTTCCCCATTTAGCTCTTGTTCATAAAGATCATTCAATATAAATTAAAAAGTATAGGACCTAAGACAGTACCTTGTAGTATCTGACATGCTGGAAATCACTAAGTGCGCCATTTGTATTTACACATTGTTTTCTACTTTTGATTCAGTCATTAGCAACTCTGAGAAAAAAATTATTTAATGAGCTGAGTAGTTTTTCTTGATCCACTGTATCAAATGATTTCGCCCGGTCCACAAATATGCATGCAGATGATTTTTCCAATCTATAGAATTGTTTACCATTTGTGTTAATCTAGCGACAGCATCAGAAGTTTACCTGGGAGTATTTTATGTTTATTTAGGAAGGAATTTATTTTTTGTAGCATTTTTTCGAATAATTTGCTAATGCAATGGGTTAGCGAAATCGGTCGATAATTTGTAACTTTTAATTTATCTTTATTTATCAGAAAAGCAAACTTCTTCCCGTTCCCAATAAAACCAATATGCTCAGGGTGGGCGGTAGAATTCTAAATTCATTACTTCCCTTTTCGCAAAAACATTAAAAAAATATTGCTGATCCTAAATCTCTTTTAGCTAGAATAGATTCTTAATTTTGGCTACTTCTGGTAAAGTAATTTAAAAAAAAAGTTCTTAGTAATCCACTTAAAATGACAAAATGGACATTGTGATTCGAAAAATACGCTATTATCATTGAAATGTATTTTTAATTTAAGGACGATACAAATTCAAACAAGGCATAATTAAAAAATTAATCAGTCAACATTTCATATTCATTCCCTGTTTCTTCATCAAAAAACTCTAGCTTCAACTCCTCATTAATCCCTACTTCTTCATCAATATACTCTTGCTTCAACTCCTCATCACTCATTGCTTTATGTACCTTCATGTGCTTCTTAAGGTATGATTTTTCTAAAAATCCTTTTTCACAAACTGGACAAACATGGCGCTTAATTCCTGAATGAATTCTTTCATGAACTTGTAGATTATATAAACACTTAAAAGCTTTAGGACAAGAACTACACAAAAACGGTCTCTGGTTGGAATGGATCATCTTATGCTTTTTTAATACCGTCGAGTGTGTAAATTCTTTGTTGCAAATGTTGCATTTTAGAGGTTCATGTTTAAGGTGGTGACTAAAAATCAATAAATAAATAATTATATGAATATTTTAATATGATATATTAATATTTTAATTTCCTTTGAGAGTTTAAATAGTACAAGATCCCACGACCAAAACGATGTATAAAATGTGCTACGGCCCTGAACCTAACTAGAAACGGTCAGAAATATAGCAGCTGCTAAAACCTTTTGTATAACTGTCAGGATATTAAAAATACTGTTTTCAGAAATTTTCAATGTCGCCTATAATCCTAAAAACTAAAGGAACGTTTCGGAGTTGCCCGGCTAACGCGCGGACGCTTGTTACGCTCCTATGGCAAGAACGGCTGTTAACCCCCCCCCCCTCGTGGCACTCGTTTGTACTAGACAACAGATCTGACAGTTAAACGACGCTCAGTCAGGCCGCCATTACTGCGATATGCGGCTACGAAAGTTGTCCGAGTTAAATTGTGTTTTGCATAAAAAAACGAAATGCAAAAGTGAAAACATTTACAAATGAGAATTTGCAAAAAAAAATCTTTAAAAATTTGAATGCATTCAAAGAAAGTTTTTCTATGATCGCTATGAAAAATATAGAACCAGACACGGCTTACTTGCGATTAAAGTTAATAATTTCCACGCTGCACATACGTATAGAACTATTATTTTTCTATTCCGCACATTGCAAACGCGCAGGACAGTAGAGTACTATTATAATAAATATTCAATCTATCGTGCTGCGTTTGTTGACAGCTCGTTTGACGTTTGATATTTAAAATATAATTTTTCTACAACCACTATGCAAAACTCGCTTTTTCCTCACGGAAATGTCAAACACAGCTATGACCTGTCAACTTTTTTTGACAAGTTACTGTTTTTCTTTCATTAATAAATGTGATTGTAAAAAAAAAATATTGTGTAGAACTTGTACAGTTGACAGGTCATAGCTGTGTTTGACATTTCCGTTGGTAAAAGTGCCATAGCGTGTAGTTTGCGCACTCTAAATTATTACTTTTCCATAAAGGGTTAATACGCCTCAATACGATTTTTTAATGATTTTTGAGTATCCAAAAGTTGTCTGATTAGAAGATGCTACACTAAAGGAGAGTATCGTTTTTTGGGTTTTATGCGACCCCGTACGAAATTTTTCTCACTAAAAGATATTTAAAAAAAAATGTATTTCCCAAAATTTTTTTCTTTAAAACGCCCCGGAACATACTTTTTTTTCAATTTTGAAATCTCTTTTTGAGCTAAATTACAAGGACCAGTTGTCACTAGTGCCATTTGGCATAAACTTGGTTTTGTGTTAGTGTGGGCTGATAATTGACTGGTGGCACGTGTTTATCAAATTATTCTACATCTGTAGAACTTATTTTATCACATTAAACAGTTTTCAGACGAATTGCTATGTTACTGACCAGTAAATTTTTTTAATATTTTCAAAACGGTCTCAAAATTTAATGTGCAGGAATTTTCTTTTCGAGTTTCAGATGGATTACTAGTTTTTTTTTGTCCTTTTTACCTCTCGCCCTTCAGATAAGAGAGGTATAGGAATCATGCTAAAAATTGGGTAGTGAGTTTTCAATGGATAAACACGTTTTAGGGTCCCTAGAATACGATTTTAATATTTTCGCGATGATGTCTGTGTGTGTGTGTTAGTGTGTGTGTGTGTTAGTGTGTGTGTGTGTGTTTGGATGGATGTTGTAGTAACGATAACTCAAAAACTGCTGAATAAAAAAATTTGAAATTTTGCATACAGAATTCTGATACCCTAGATTAGATCTGATTAGATTTTGGTGCCAATCGCACAACCGGAAGTGGCAGTTGCTATGGTTGATGACGCGATTATTATACAAAACGGCAATAAAGTTTTACACATATATTTTGTATACCCTATAGTTTATTTTCATCTCATTAAAATTTTCGAAACTTTTGCCATTGTTGCCAGATTTACAAAAAAATAATTTTTTTTCATACTTTTTTGTGTCAACCTGTAAATTTTTGATTCAAAAATGGCGAGAGGTCATGTGCTGGCCACATCAGATTTTTAAATTTTTTAAATGGTTTCCCGGTACACGTGACACTATCGGCTTCTGAAAAATAGATCTATCTCAACCACATTTCAAAAATCAGACGGAATGCAATGATAGAGGTCCGATAATTTTTTTTGATATTTTTGAAAATTCGGTCATCAGATACTACGCAAAAAATGTCTGATATTGGGTTTTTACGATTCAGGATGATAGAATCAATCAGTTTTATACGGCTTGACCGTAGCAAAAATTTTGGTCATGGGCTCTTGTACTAAAAGGCAGCTCTTAATTCGTAGAGGATATTGAAAAATATATCTAAGGAATATGATATATTTACCTATTAATATTTAAAACATAGAGTCCACAAACTGGACACAAAGATTTCGTCGCACTATCAGGATGCACCTTCATTTTATGATATGTGAGGTTGGTTACTACTTTATTGCATTCAGTACACATCTGTCTATATTTTCTTTTAATAATTTTATGTCTTAATCGCATATGATGATAGTAAGTTTTGGATGTTGTAAAAGACTTTTTACAAAGTCTGCAATAACGTAAACCTACATTTGTCGTTACACATCTATGTGATTGGAGTAATTCTTCACTATTGAAACTTTGCATGCAGGAATTACATCTGTAAAATACAAAAAAAATTAATACCGAATGTCATATTATATTTTCCTGTATTTCAAGAGGAGAAATTTTTTCTCACTTCCAGTTAACCAAAAAACAAAATGGCATTTATACCATACTTTTTTGCTAATTTGTATAACGTTGCCAGTAACTTCCTATTTTATTAGGACGCAGACAAGATTATTTTTTACTAGTAACATTAGAAAGTGACTAGATTATTTTTATAATAAGCTACAGTATTCGCAGAACCCTAAAATCGAACTTAATTTTAGTGAGTGGGCCGCCCACGTACGTTTTAAATTATATGGTCAGTAGCGCAACAACTGCAACTACAAGTGGGTGAAGTTGGTGTTCATAATATTTTAATAAATTTTATTTTACCATTGATTGATGGTAATAGTAATTTGTTCGTTTCATTAATTTTCTCTAACTTTGTTGTGTATAGTTATACACTTTGATGTGAACAATAATAATAGAAATAACTACAATGGAGTTATTTAGCTATAAGTATTTTTTTAATTCTAATGTTTTATTAATTTTATGCTAAATTTCATATCTCAATTTAACCAATTTACGGTTTGTTTTTATTGGATCCAATCACACACATATTTTGTAAGTAATTTTATACATTTCACAAGTGATGTTTTTGTTTAAAACAACATCGTTTTGTTTATAGGCCTGATGATGGTCTTTGTGTAGATCGAAACATGTTGCCTTGACATTTATATGTCGTTAAAATTAAACATTTGTGGTATGACTTTGAGTTTCATTATTCTTTATATCAAAAAATTAAAAAATTTCAAAAGAAAAAACAGAAATGTGTAGAAATTCAAAAATGCAATAATTTCAAAGGTATATATCGAAAGTTTCAAACATATATCGAAAAAATTATTTCGAAAATTTCAAAAATCTAAAATGTCAAAATATTCAAGTTTCTTATATCGAAAATTGCAAAAAAACAAAATTATTCACCTAATTAAAAATATTTCAAAAATTTCAAGAATTTTGAACATTTCAAAAATGTCAAGTTTCAAAAAACATTAAAAATTATTCGAAAATTGCAAAATTTGTATAAAAATTGTAAAATATGTAAAAATCTGTATGAATATACAAAATTGTTTATTTTTAATCGTTTTTATGTAGAATGTAGTAAAAATGCTGTCATAGTGGTAAATCTATAATTTATGTTTTATTTCAATAAAATCAAAATATTAGAAATAGTTAAAGTAAGGTAAAGAAAGAAAAAATTAGAAAAAATGTGGCGTCGGAAGGCGAATTTATTCGTGAAAAAATTACTTTTGAGGGACCTGTAGAGAGTAACTTATAAAATGAAAATTTTAAATTTTGCCAAACATCAGGAACACCGGTGAAAATCTGCTGCCAGAAAGTGGCTGCCAAGTTCACACCGGTAGGAAAAATCAAAACATATTCAGTAAAAAATTAGAAGAATATTAGAAGAAAAAACGAAAAAAAATCGGAAATTTCAAAAAAATTAAGAAAAAAAAAACAGTAGGAATAAAAAAATCAAACAAGATAATAAGAAAAAAATAATAACAATAACTGAAACATATAGTCGAAATTTTAAAAAATATCAAAAATTAAAACAAACATACCTTTTTTTCTATGACTCTCTTATACATCTTGATATAAACAGGCGGAGATTTACATAATTATTCACAAAACAGGGTAGTATTTTATATATTTAATAATTCTGATAGATTGGGACTCAGAATCACACATTTTCTAAGTTTAGTGTCTAATTTCCCTTTTAATATGATGTAGAAACCAATAATGCGTTTGTTTTTTTTTAACAAAATAACGCACTAGTATTACCAGATTGTCTGACCAATCGTTCTCTTGGAGGAATAGGCCAGTACCCTCGTAAATGCGCGAAATTCTCTCATCCTAAGTGGCGAATACAATACACGTGTGAAAAATGTAGTTATTAAAAGTATTATATTTTGTTAAGTCTGAAGAAATGTAATATAACATTGGAAGTGGCAGATTTTAAACTAGGATTTAAAAAAAATCGAGATTAAAAATGAAATGTATAACTCCCATTTGCAATTTTAACAAAAATTAGAATATTTTTCTTTACTATATGTTAAAATTTATTTTGAAAAATAAAAACTAAAAAAACATAGATATTAAACTAACCTTTTCATTCTGTACTTGCTACTATAGGAACGATTTTCTAAATGAAGTGTTTTATGACGTGCTAAATGAGATGGATTATAAAATTTCCTATTACAATATTCACAATTATAAGGCGATTCGCCATCTTTGTATGAATGTGTCAATAAATGAAATTCGTAGTTTTGTTTATTTACAAATCCCTTGTTGCAAGTTTGGCAGCTGAAAAAATATTTATTATCTCTTATTTGAAAATTTTATATAAAACATTTCTTACCTATAAGGTAATTCTTTGGTATGTACTAATAAATGTTGGACTAAATAACTTCTTTTTCTAAAAATTCTGCCGCATTTGTCGCAATCAAATTGATCATTCTTTAAGTGATTATCCACATGTATCAAAAAATCAGCAGCTTTGAATTTTTTTTGACAAAATGGACAATTATGAAACTTTTCTGTATCATTTGACGCACTAACGGCATTGTTGGGAAGAGCATAAAATTTAATTTTTTTCGATACTTTAGGACCACTGAGATATTTTTCGAAACCTTTGTGCTCACGCATGTGTGCACGAAAATCAGATATTTGTAGTTCTTTAAAACATAATGGACAGACGTGGGCTCTTTTCTTATTACTTATTAATTTTTGTCGATATACAAAATATCCCTTTTCTGACTTATCTGCTTCGTGATTATCTGGTCTTTCAGTTTCAATTTCGGTACTACATTCATCATAATCCTTTTTTATTGTGTTTTCTTTATTATACAATATTTCTGCATATGCATGATCATCAGAAACATTCACAATTTCAGTTCTTTTAATATTCTGTATTTTGAAAACTCCAGATTCGTATAGTTTCAAAATTTGTGACGTTTTCGCATATGTGTTTTTAAATAATAAAAATAATTTTAAATGTTCATTACATTTAGAGCAAATTTTGTTAGGTAGGTGGTCGCCAAGTTCAATCTAAAAAATACTTGATTTAATATTTAAATTGGTATAAATGAAAAAACTTACAGAATCCAATCCTATTGATACTAGAGCTTCTAAAAAATGTGTTGGTTTTATTTGTGAATTTCCAAACATCATCTTATCATGAATCGATTTCAATTGTATATTTTTTTGTAAGCAAATTCTGCAGATGGAATTTATGTCTGTTAAGTCTACCACATTTTCGCTACTAAGGCCTAAAAAAACATTTTAAATCCTTAAAATTATCGATAAATGTTGATATTAAAATATGTGGTACTTAAAACAAATCGTCAATTTGAAATAAAGTCATAAAGTCACTCCAAGTGCAAAAGAACGTATGTCAAAATCTGTTTCCATATATGTTGAACTAAGAATAAAACAAAATATATAATTATAGAATCAAATCATAAGAAAAAAAATTATTTTTTTTTTGTTTTACTGAAAAATGCAGTTTGAGTTTATGGATTGGAGCATGAAAAGTTTAAAGTTCCAATCAATTTTATTTTTTTAAATAATTATAAGATTTGTTTACTTACTGGTTTCAAATTTGTCTTTCAGGTTCATTTGTTCTTTTAATTTTTTATTCTCCTTTTTCAACACTTCCCTCTCATTTACAACACTGATAAAGCTCCTTTTTATATCATCGTTTTCTGTACTTAATTTACTAATGATCTGTTTTAAAGATACATTTTCCTTTATTAATTCACAATTTTTTGTTTCATATTTTGTGACCATTTCATCTAAGTTAGTGTTTAGTGGAATAATCTGAAGTGATTTTTGAGGTAATTCTTCAAATCTAGATTCGTCTGACTCGTAATCTAATTCGTGTTTCTCAATATTAATATCTTCTTCTTCTTCTTCTTTTATATATACTTCTATGTTATTTGAAGTGGTTTCTAGAAAATCAGTTGCGTCAACTTCATTTTTATTATTCAATTCCTTATTTCCGGATTTTCTTAATATATTTGGAAGAGCTGAAAGAAATAAAAATTATATACTCATATTACTTAGTTGCTTTTAGAATTATATTTTTACTCATTATTTATTCTTCAACATACGTTTATTCATATTTTACAAAAATATTACTTTAAAAAATAATTTTTTCGTTAAAGAAATATAATTGTCGCAGGAAGTATGATTCGCTTAAGTTACACGATTAATAGTTTGTATCGATTCGAGCAAATTGGTAATTTTTTGGACAACTTTTTTTACAGCTTAAGTAGAACAAAATTCTGTCACTAAAAGAACCCCAAGATAAACCCCGAAAAAAAGTAGCTGTAGAAATGAATATTACAAGAAAACCCTCAAGAAATTTCAAAAAATCTAATATCATTTTAAGGAGGTAAATATGTATAAACAATGATTAGTTTATATAAAATTATCTTTTACAGTTACTTCTTTTTCTTAATTCCTTACCATCCTTTTTTAACTGATTATTTTTATGATTTTGGAGATCGGAATTAACATCAACAAACTGTGGTTGAAGAGCTGTAAAATTATTGTCTGTCATATTGTCTCCCTCTTTTGTACTTGTACTTTTGTATGTCGCTTTTCTTAAAATGCGGTCAGAAAGTAAACCTAAAAAAAATAGTTATTAGAAAATTAATAAATCGACATAAATAAATTATGATTGTCTAATAGTTTTAGATATTGGAGGTAACCCAAGTTGTCAAACATAAGTGGACGAGAAGGACCAACATATAATGTACCACTGTCCGCAGAATGTACTATTTTTATATTTTTAAATATTTTTTTTTGTATATTAGGTTTAACCTATTTAAATAAAGTATCTATCTATCTATCTATCTATCTATCTATCTATCTATAACTGGTATAGTCTATTCTACCAGATTAAGTACGCAGGTTTCGACTTACAGGTACGACTGTGCTAAAAGAAACACTCCTGAATTCCAATATTAAACCCGAAAATTTGATATATCATGCTTTTAAGGAGACGGCATTTTTTTATTTATTGGTACGTCTTAAGAACGAAAATCGATTTTTTGTTCAGAACTGAGCTCATATTTAATGATGCTGAAAGAGAATCCAAAGAAAATAAACGAACACAACTTTTTAAAGAATATTTATTAAAATAGTGACTCTTACCTGTAAATAAAATTTTATAAAACTGAAAATAATGTTAATGGTAAAAATATCCTATAAAATTGAGATTAAATAGATTTAAATAAGCAAATAAAACAAGTAAAACCAGATTTTTTCAATACAAAGTGATATAAAAAAATGATATACAGAGCTGTACTTAGAGATAAGCATACCTGCTCCACTGCTACTACGTTTCAAAAGCTCTTGCACATCTTCCTTTTTTCTACTCTTCGATTGTTTCCCTCTTCTAGTAATAGTTTTAGCAGATACTCCCACTTTCTTTTTTTGTGTTGAAATTGCCGATTTCTTCAAAGAAATTTTTGAAGTCGAACCTAAAAGATAAATTTCAATGAATATTGAAACTATCCAAAGGTTCGAAAAGGAACAGTTTCTCTACCAGAATCCAACAACAGCTCTCAAATCAAGAAAAGGATCCAGAAGTGGATTTAGTGAATCGACAAATGAAGTAAGATGATTAGAAATTTTAAACAAATGAAAATTATCAGTGGTAATCCTAGAATTTAACCTAAAAGGAATTAAATATGAAATGATGACATATGCATAAAAATTCATTGGAGTTTCACCAAAATAAACTACATTTCTTTAAACCTTTGAACATTTTAACCATGAGTAATAGCAGAATTTGTCACACATACAAGATGGATAGAGTGAATACTGAGACATGCAACCTCATAAATTATAGTCCATCAAAGGTTAAAGGATCTTAGGCCACCCATACACGTTCAGTCTAATTATTCAATTTTTAATCATGGATTCGAGAAAGCAGGATGATTTGGCCGCCGGGTTTACTTTGTGCAATTTTACAAAAAAATTGAAAGGCGAAAACGCGAAAACAGTGGTGCAAAAAGTGGTTACAAAGACGAAATCAATCTTCAGACATCAACTTATTAAAGGAATTGAATAGAGAACCATTAGATTTCCTAAATTATTTGCGCATGACATAACCAGTGTACCAAAAGTTGCTTTTGCTAGTTTCTCCTTTGATTAAGAAGAAAGATACAGTAATGAGCAGCAATATCTCCATACGAAAGATTAACTATTACCTTGAGGTTTCTGGAAAAAGGAAGTTTGTATCAATGTCTCACATTTTCAACTAGAATATCACCTCACGAATGTATTGGCACAAACATGTAATGCCTTGTAAAAAGTTTTGAAAAGTATATGCAAGTAGCTATTTAGATTTTGTTTTTATTTAGAATACGAGAAAGCATACAAATTTGTTTTATTGGCATTGTATTGAACACAGACTTCTTGTCAGCACCAGGTTCAATTTTGTCCAACTTCTTTGCCAGTAGGGCATATACAGCATCCTTCTTCATATGTTCATGATAGTTTACTTCCCACAGACAAGGTTCTGATCTGTACATTGCAATAAAATCCACTATCAAGACAGATTCCCACTAGATGGAAAATCTGCAGCTGATTTTTAAATATTCCAAAAATACCTGTTAAAATTTCCACTACTAGCGAAATAATCTACCATTTCTGGGGAATTCAACGAGTTCAGTAAGTGATGTTAAATATACTAATTATGCAAGAAGAAGAGGGAAAAAATAATTTAGGTTGTAATATTTACCTAGTTTCATTGAAATCGTGTATGAACAACTATTAAAAAACCATTATTTGCTAAGTCTGTGAAAATAAAATTGAAATCAAGGAGCATCGCCCCTATTACAATAGGCCCAGTGTTTTTAATCCCAAAGAAAAGAAGAAGAACATTGATTTAATTCAAAATCCAAGAGGACAAAACTTTGCAGTGTCTTCTTCTCCTATGTAGGATTAATAAATATTATCCAATAATTATATTAAATAAGATAATTATAATAGTTACTGTTCGTTCTCCAGATCCAATTCTGGGATATAACAGAAATTTTGATATTATTATAATTTAAAAATAAAACAAAAATTGGCAGGAAATTAATTTGAAATCACATCAGCCAATAGAATTGGACACAGAAAATCCGCCTGCAGATTTTCCGCCTAGTGGGAATCCATCTTCAAATGGTTGTGCTTATTCCACAAAATTGTTCAAGAAACAAATAAAACGTACTGGCTCTTGACACGAATTGAACTGAGAACTGTACATGCAATGATCAGTTAAACCATTTAGTTAAAAAAATTAAAAATTCATTAAGTATCAGTTCAACTGTGCAGTTGAGTTGAACTGAGACTGAAATACCCACACACATAAAAGTTGAACTGAAGAGTTTTAACTGACAATTAAAACGTGAGACAGGTATTCATATTTTCTACATAAAAATCTTGAAAAATTTTTAATATATTCTCCCAAAGCTTTAACGACAACGAAACTTTTGTTGCAACCATCCACAGCACATTTATAATCCTGACATGATAAATGATATAAATTTGATTGTTAATTAAGTGTACTAGGTAATTCTAATTTTAAGAAAATAGCTGAGTTATGGTCCTGGAATGACATTTTATTTTCGGTATTACCTGACATGTTTAGGTCTGCTTCAGAAGCACTTACGCCTGGCAAATTTTTGGATGGAACAGCTCTAGATTTTAACGTTCTTCGTTTGATTCTTTCTAAAAAATCAAAATATAATTCCTAATAGTACTTAATTATTAACAGCTTACCTTTCTGATGAAAATCATATTCTGTAAAATGTAAAGAACACACTCTCATATAATCTGAAACTTTTTTATCAATTTTCAGCTTCTTAATCCACATAGATCTTCTATCTATAAGATCATTGTTACCAAGTTTACTTTCGGTAAAAATCTTTAATTTTCCTGGTTTGGGAAAGTTATGGAAACTTAGCTCGGGGTTTCTTTTCACCCATGACGAACACTGAGGCACACAGCAATAATGATTCATGTTTAAAATTGCAATAAAATAATTTAACAAAAGAAATAAACGTAAATTGAAGCGAGTGGTTAAATTTTTCTTCTTTCTTTTGTACACAAGGCCTTTTACTGTTATAACATAAGCTATTTAAAATAGTATGTATTAGCGGGAAATTCAAACTTGAATTATACACAGGATGGTTTCTTTTCGTTTTTTTTTTTGAAATTTAATGTCAGCCTAGTTACATTGGATACATGTTTAAAAACTCCTACAAAATTTAAGCTTATAAATATGCCTAAAAAACGTAAACAAAATTTTGAAACTCAGTTAACTTATTTTTAATAATCATTTATAATTTTATAGAATTTTTGATTTTTTTCTGGTTTTTCTTATTTTTTTGGTTTTTTCTAATTTTTCCTAATTTTTTCACATTTTTTCTATTTCTTTCTTTTGTTCTCTAATTTTTTCTTATTCCTCTGATTTTTTGCGATTTTTTTGGAATTTTGTTGCGATTTTTTGCGATTTGTTTCAATTTGTTCGAATTTTTTCATTTTATTTTTAATTTTTTTTATGGTTACAATTGTTTTTTTGTTTTTTTTGCAATATTTTCTGATTTTTTCGATTCTTCAAATTTTTTCTCATTCTAATTCTTTTTTCTAATATTTCCTCATTATTTTTTTTTCTGTTTTTTGATTTTTTCTATTTTTTTCTTGTTGATTTTTTGAAATTCTTTCTGGTTTTTCTCATTTTTTCTTATACTATTTTGACAGAGATAGCGATTGACTGAAATATCGTTTCATCTCTTTCTCTGGAAATAGCACAATTCTCCCTGCTGGGCATGTCCAAGAGTATATGCCAATGTTACAATCTTCTTCTTTCACAAATGACCAATTGTCATCAACAACTGGTAAACTCTAGTGCGTTATATGAAAAATATCTGTCCGAGTAAGTCAGACACATGTGCAATATAAAATTCGTGCTCTAATTTGTCTATTGCACAAAGAAATCAGAGTATAAAATCCCAAAATAGGCAATATCAATATTGCCAAAAGACACCTAAGAATTATTATAGACTTATTGAATTCATTTTAAAAACTGGTTGATAGAAAAAATTTAAATAACCGCGCTGGTACCATAACATTTTTATCTAAACTCAAAATAGGTCAATATTTAGTAGCAGGTTTATATTTACTCCTTTTACTACTATAGGGCCCAATATTCCTAATCAATAAAAAAAATGGATTATTGATTTCAAGAACCAAGAATGGCGTAAATGCTATTGACAAATTATGCAGTACTTATGGTTACGGTATAACTATTGTTATCACAATTAGCAGATTATTTACCACGAAAACTGTCGGGACCGTTAAAAAATATCCTCCTAGGACAGTTTATCATCTGAGGAGATTAGCAAAAATTATTAGTCTTTCCAAATGAACCTACAAGATATATATATAAAATCCAGACTCGTTAATCATTCAGAAAACACAAAATAGATACCAGTATTGTAATTATAAAAACTGCATCAAATTAACTAGTTAAAATATAGTGATTTTCTGATAAACCAGCACTAAAGTTTAGTAACACACCCACAATTTTTTGATGGAAACTATTTTATACCTCCAATAATGAAGATAATAAAAACAAGAAGTATTTTTTAGTTCCTTCAGATACTCATATACTATTAATAAATTAAAATATATTAAAATTGAGTACATACCCTGAGTAGGTTCATTATTGGATGAAAATTGGAGCAATTCTTTAACTAATTTCTTCCTGTTTCTCAACTCCTGTCTCTCACTTCTGGTTTTAGTTTCTTCTTTCACTCTTTTCAATGAACTGGTTTGTGTTTCTTCTTTATTCACACACAATTTAACTGAAGGAATTACTAAAATCACAATAATTAGTTGTTTAAATAAGTTTATCTATTAAAAATGTACCATTTTTCTTAAGCGTTCGTCTAGAAGATATTCCCATAAGTTCACTTCGCAAATTGATTTCAAAATCATCAACTAAAAAATGTTCACTACACACACAACTTGTGTCGGGATTAAATTTATCTTTTCTTTTACACCTTGAAATCCACTGTCTACGAATTTTTTCTGTTTTGGGAAAACGATGAAAAGTTATATTGAGTTTCTTTTTGGTAACACTAATAGCTCTGTTCTTACAAACGGATACAGCACATCGCAGACCTGGCATTTTCTGTTTCTAAAAATTGTAATAGCATAATTTTGTAAATTGCTGTTTTTATTAATTACCGTGAATAGAAAAACATAAAACACAGTAACAGAAAAGTTCAAAAATAAGCACAGGCCACAACAATCAACAAACTTTGACAAATGAAATATCTAAGGTTATGTTATTTAAGGTGCGTTTTGTTGTTCCACTCATTTCTTAGGTGTACCAAAAATTGGTTTTAGGGACAAATTATTAGATTTCAAAAGAGAAGAAAAAAGTGGAGTTTCATTTGCATTATGTTAAAAATTGATTCTTGCAGACCACCTCCTGTGGTATAATAAGATTTTAATAATTTATGAAAGCAAATTTGATTATATCTTCAGAATAAATAAACGAATTTGAAATTTAGGGTGATCGTCTAGACCAAATGGTTGCCAACATAGAAAAAGGTTTACCAAAGGGGAGAGATTATTTTTGGTCAAAATCTGCTTCATTATTATCGCAATGATAAAATATGTACAAAATTTTACTGAGCTTTCCAAAATATGTCGTTGGCGAAATACAATGATTTTATTAAAATCCGCATCTG
This sequence comes from Neocrepidodera transversa, assembly GCA_963243735.1. NCBI lineage: Eukaryota > Metazoa > Arthropoda > Insecta > Coleoptera > Chrysomelidae > Neocrepidodera > Neocrepidodera transversa. The sequence continues at coordinate 5,771,034 of OY725340.1, forward strand.
ATTGGTTAAAATTAATGTTTGTATCAAGACTCGAAGTGACATTTGACATGTTTTATTGTCAAATGTCATTCGCCATTATCCTTGTTTTTTTTTGTTCTTGTTAATGTTAATGAAGTTACTTTACTGCCAAATGAGGTATGAATTAAGTTTAATTTTAATTTTGAAAGCTGAAGAGTTGGAAAATTTGATTCTTATAATTTTTATCAGAATTATATTACGTTAAAATTTGTAAACTTAAATGTATTCAAATAAAATTGTTTTATGTGTTGCTAACAGTGTTGTCAATCTGCGGGTAATTACCCGAATTTCGGGTATTTTAATGCTTTGTGGGTATTCTTGAGGGTATTTCAATTTTGCGGGTAAAATTCGGGTATTTCCTTCCATCTTCATATCATGTCAATTATTCACTGTTTGGATGTTCTGTGGGAGTGAGGCCACTTCTATTGAACCTTAAAATTACCGCTACAGCTATCTTATTTCTCAAAAATACATAAAAATAGTAATTGGTTTGCATTGAACACACTTGGCAACACTTCCACATAATTCACGTCAAATGTCAAAATCAAATAGAAAAATAGCCCTGGCAGCTAAGGTCAAAAAAAAGAAAAGAAGATTATTTATTTTCTTATTTGTGTTGCATTTTGCATTTGCATGTTGCAATTTGTATTGTAATCTGTTGTATACATTAAAAAAACCGTTATAGCTAACTGACAAACACTTCAAATTGTAAGTGGGTAAAATGCGGGTATTTTGGAATTCCACGCGGGTAAAATCGGGTATTTTGGGTCAAAGTTGCGGATACTTTGGTGATTTGTCGTTGGCAACACTGGTTGCTAATTAAACTTAATTTTTTGTATGCACCTTTATTAGCATTTCACAGTAAACTAAAATATGATCTAAAAATGACATTTTAGGTGTTAATAATATACGGAATATGAGAATTTAATTATAGTATATTCAAATTAGCCGCTAAATTCAGTTTAGTTCCACTCAAGTAAAATAAGAATTATAAAATTGTATTTGCTTTTTTAGATTTTACAGTAGAAATTAGGGTAGAACTAATAAAACAGTAGATTTGGCAGCACTGAAGACACGACGAGTGAAACATAAATAGTATGTAAAAACAAAAACAATACATACCATTGACGTAGAATTACGGCTCTTAATTCCTTTTCTTTTGTTTGATTGTTCACTTTTATCTACGGAAGATTTATATTTTATCGTTGATTCAGAAGTATTTTCCATATGTAGGGAAGGCACCCAGTCCGGATGGTTAACATCTTTAAGATCTGCTTTCTTGCCTGCAATTTTAATTAAAGATATCAAAAAAGGAGTAATAAACATTTTTATACCTGTTATAAAATGTCTACTGCAAATTCTCTGATTTTTAATTTTAGTTTCTGTTAGATCATCTCTATTTATAACAGCCAACCACTTTGTTCTGCGTATCTCTGAAAGTTCATTCAAATGGTGCAAAAATCTATGATTTAACGCAGTGGGTATTCTAAAAAAGTGTACATTGTCTCTATTTGATCTGCTACCACAGTTCATCACAATGCACGTCAGCCCCATGATATATAAGTTTACCAAAACCAAAAAATGTTTATCAATACAAATTTCTTAATAATACCACATTAAAATTGTTTCAATTATTATTTAAATAATAACGAATAAAAAGCAAAACCCTAATTTAATGTTAAAAGCATTTAAAAACTGTCCAGACACTTTTATTCATTAAGAAATTATCAAAATTATCGGTACACAAACACGTTACAAATATAAACAAACTTTTGTAATTTGTACCAACAACGGCCATATTCACATATATTGTGACGTCAGATGTATCTGTAATGAATGATTGTACAGCCACCAAATATTCTATTTTACTCCTATGGCCAATGTTGCTAAACGAAAGTAACCAGAAGAAATTAAAACAGGCCGAATAGGCATCTGAGGCCTTAAAAGGGGAAGAAGAAATTAAAACCTAACCACAAATTAGCAATAAAAGTCAAAAATAAAAAATGGATTTTTGTAAATTTTCTGTAGAAACTGAAGTAAAGTATAAAGAAGAGATAGATTTTGATATTGAAAGACACAAGATCGAAGACATTCTTATAAAAAAAGAGTGTACAGAGAATCTGCCAAATATAAACACAGATCTTCATAATTTTAAAATGGAAATAGAAGAATTGCATATAAAAGATGAAGAAACAGATGTCAATACACAAGAAACTCGAGAATTTATTATAACCGATGTAACTGTGACTGTTGAAAATGACCAAAAATGTGATATTTATGAAAATAATATTTCTAGTAGTTCGGGTTTGAAACATTATTGTGACATTTGTGAAAAATCATTTACTCGCGCTTGTAATTTAAAGCGACACCATTTAATTCATGAAAAAAACTACAAGTGTGACATGTGTGAAAAATCGTTTACCAGTTTTTTTGTTTTAAAGCGACATCGCTTAATTCACACTGCCCGTCACTTTGATGGGCAAAAATACAAATGCAACATTTGTGAAAAATCGTTTACTTGCCGTTCTTATTTAAAGCCACATAATTTAATTCACATTGGCCAAAAAAATTACAAGTGCGAAGTTTGTGAAAAATCGTTTTCTCGCCTTTCTCATTTAAAGGAACATCGTTTAACTCACATTGATACAAAAAATTATAAGTGCAACATTTGTGAAAAATCGTTTACACAACTTTCAACTTTAAAGCAACATCACGTCATTCACACTGGTATAAAAAAATATAAGTGTCACATTTGTGAAAGATCATTTACTCGCACTTCTTATTTAAAGCGACACCAATTAACTCATGAAAAAAACTACAAATGCGACATTTGTAAAAAATCATTTTTTCAAAGTTCTACTTTAAAGCAACATCACATAAGTCATTTTCAAGAAAAAAAATTTAAGTGCGACATCTGTGAAAAATTGTTTACGTACCTTTCTGTTATGAAGCGACATCGCTTAATTCACACTGACAAGGATAACATTTATAAAATACCTATTACTGACCTTTCTCATTCTAAGTAAAATCACTTAGATTGACAAAAATGCAAATTCCACATTTGTGAAAATAATTTACTTGCCATTCTCGTTTATTTAATACACACTGGCATACAAAAATATGTAACATTTGTGAAAAATCATTTACTCTTTCTCATTATTTTAATCACACTGGCGGGAAAAATATAAATGTAAAATTGGTGAAATAGTTATTTATGCAACAAGTGTGTAAAGTGATACTTTTTTCACGAATGTGAATATTGTCGCACGAGCCAAAGGCAATCACATGAGTGAAAAAGGGCGCTTTACACACTAGTTGCATACAATATTTTTTCTACTACCATAATTTTTATGTACAAAAATAGATTTCGCATGCAAGAGGTTAACAAGCTATTTTCCAAAATCTTGAAGTTAACCAGTTGATTCCTGGCACATAGAACCTTGGCAACATAAGAATATTGCAAAAAAATGTGTTTCACATGTAAAAAAGTTATTTTGAAAATTTTATTTTACTTTACGCACTAGTGAAAAAAAGTAAAACTACGCACTCCTTAGAGTGCGTAAAGTAAGTACTTTACACACGGTAGTAGAAAAAATCGTTTAAACAGTTTTGTTATTTGAAGCAACATCAATAATTTACACTGACTATTATTTTATAATATATTATATATATTTTATAATATATCAATCGAAATTGCCTTAGATTTAGGAAATTGGTATTTTTTTACTCCTATTTTATAGTACGCTGATTAAAAGATTCAGTTTCATAATGATATTCATTATGAAACTGATCTTCATTATGATACAGCTCTTTCGGCCAGTAGAATCGAATTATTTTTGGCGAAGTAGGCAGTTATTTTGACAGTACAAATTTTTCAGCCAATGGAATCAAATTATTTTTTAGCGAAGTTGCCAATTATTTTAACTGCTGTCAAAATATTTTAATTGTTTAAAAAAGTTAATATTTCTACCTACATTTTGATCGAATTATTATAGAAATAAAATAATTAAAGAAAAAGCAACAAATGCGACAAGTCCAAGAAAACCTACAAAAAATTATATAGACAATTTATGAATTAGAGAAACACCAAAAACATATCATCGTGCTCAGAGAATATTTTAATAGTATATTTTGAAGAATTAAAAGAAAAAATGTCAACTGTATGGACCCTTTACTCAATTATAAAATTGTATCAAACGTTAAGTATAATGTTGACATACCTAAATATCATAATACCCCCTTTTAAAACGTAAATTCGAAGCATCTATTGGTAAAAAATCAAAAACCTTTACACCCAATGAAATTAAGAGGTTTTTGGACGAAGCAAAACATTGGCATCAATAAATTTGGAAACTTGGGCAAGCAAATTGCGACCTATTTAGAACTCCCCAATGCAAATTTGTACACGAGACAATGTTTCCGTAGAACGTCTGCAACGGTATTAGTGGATGGTGGCGGTGATATTATTACCTTAAGAGACATCCACGACTGTGGCTGAGAGCTACATTCAAAAAAGTGTGCAGAATAAAATAAACATATCAAATAAAATTCTCAATTCGATTGAAAATAGAAGTGACTAAATTAACATTAATATGCCCTCCAGTTCAAATTCGACAACCATTCATACAGGAACAGCCCCTTAAATAAATTTTACAAATTACACTATAAATCATTTTTATGTAAATAAAAAAGAATAACTAATTAATGTTCAAAAAAAGTTACTAATTAAAATAAGTTGTTTTGAAAAAGTTTCTTTTCTTTTAAGATAATTAATATATAATATTCTTAAAATAAATATGTACTTCGTTTATTAATGGGAGTAGAAAAAATTGCGTATGCAAGTCTCATGTAATGACTATTAATACATGATCTTTATATAATATACTATTGTTATAAATATTAGGGAAAAATTACGTACCGCAAGATTGCACTGAAATGTTGGATTCAGATGTGGACGACAAATATTCTAACTCCACTTGCTCATTTTGATCTGCATGTTCTAACTGCATTCCATCTCCTTTGGATTTTCGCCTCAGCCTGAAATAAATGAAATATGTAATGAGAGTAATTAGGTATTCTTTTTAGTTCATCCTTACCAGTTTTGGTCACTTTTATGTTTCTTATTAACTTTTGAATATTGAACTGGAAGATTTTGGCTAGGAATGGATCCCCTTTTCAAACGTTTTCTCTGTGTTGTTGAAGTCACTATATTTATAATCACAAATGAATTAATATGAATTGAAAACGTATGGAAACTATAGAACTTACTACAAAAAAAATCATCATTTACAAAGTGTTTGCTGCAAACAAACATATACTTTGAGATGGGTTTTGCTATCTTCAAGATATTCTTCCATTTCTTAACGGCGTTGGGATCCAAAGGAAATTTATGCAGGGAAATTACAGAATTGCCGTATGTAGAGCATTCTGGAACAGAGCATATTTTTCGTGATTTTACCTCCATATCACTTCTTATAATTCTTTGCATTTTCAGATTCACAAAATATCGTCCAAATATATAACTTTCACTGCATAAATGGCTTAAAATAACATAAAAAGTTCTTTTAAACCATATAAATAAACGTTTACTGCATCGATCAGACACACTTCGAGTCATTCAAATGGTCAAAGATAGATGTCGCCCACTCCGCGATTTTTCCGAATTGTTGCTCCATTATTTGCCATATTTATGAACAGTTAAAATGATTATACAGCGTGAACATTTAGAATCGATTCCCTATTTTTTTTATAATTTTGTAATTATTAGACGTATAATTTACGCAAAATCGGTCGGACACGTAAACTTTTAAAATTTATTTTATATCTTTTTCTATGAGATAAGAAATAAAAGAGAGAGCATGAAATAAACAGACTTATATTCAAAAAGCCGATGTTCTCAACATCTCGACAAGAAAAGCACATTGTTTTGATTATCTCGACTCATACGTTGGTTCAGGGGCGTAGTAATATTTCGAAATTGAAATATAAAAACCATATTTTAATTTTTGTTCATCATTTCTTTTACTTAATTATCCAACTTTAAGTGACAATGAATTTTTATAACAGTTCGTTGATATGTACTTAAAAAAATGATAAAATGCGTATATATTATATAAATTAAATATGTCAACACCACTTTCAGAGGTTCATTATGGGTCCTAATGTAAACATTTAGAGTTTATGTCGGATGCAACTTCTTTATCTGACATGCTACATCTACCCTATTTACCATATCTCTGAAATCAACGGTTTCACTGGCCGCTTGTGGCAGGAGAGTGCTAGACCATTTACTATTGTCTTTATTCAGACAAGGAAATGGTCTAGGGAGAGTAGTGTTTTGTCGTCTCTATTTTTATGGTCGCGCGTGACTACGCTGCCAGCCGCTGTAGTGAAATATGGATAATAAATACATACATGTATAATTTTTGCGGCATGTCGCACGGGACGTGTCGTGTAAGTGGGCTGTCAACAACCGGTTTGATTCGAATAGTAGTTTTATTTATTTCGTTTTTCATTTTTATTCTAAATAATCATTAGAGTACAGTATGTTTTCTATGGAAAAAATTAATCTGACATTAACGACGCATTGGCGTAATATGGAATATTTGTCTCCCGATAACTACCTGTCTAGTTTCTTTTCTATGGTAACGTGAATGTCAGTTGTCATAAATTTGACAGATATGCCGTAAAAGATGTTATGTACTATTTTATAAGGTTGATTTTTGTATAAAACTGGTAAATCCGAAAATCCTTATCCTGTTTCAAACATTTAACGATCATTTTTTTTGGTTGTGGTTATATTTGATAACTAAAGTTGTTAAAATCGTAAGAAATGGCTTCTTTTAATATTGATTCTCTTACCGCTGTGTTAGAAGGAACACGTGTAAGTGATGGTGGAGTTAGTTTTGCTGGAAAATCTTTAAAATTGGATACCAAAAATGATGGTATGTTATGAATACACACATGATGTAAAAATTACTAACTGTATTATTATTTCAGCCCAACAAGTTACCAAAGAAATTGATGACTGTTCTAACTTGCAGTTTTTAAATCTAGAGGGTAACACATTAGGAGTTGATGCCTCCAGAGAAATTGCTAAATCACTAGAGAAACACCCTGAATTCAAAAGAGCATTATGGAAAGATATGTTTACAGGCAGAATGAAAACTGAAATTCCTAAAGCTCTGGTAAATTAATTGTTAATTTTTCCTTCACTTACGTTTAGAAGTGGGGAAGAAAAGAATAAAGGGAAAAATAGAGAAGTGTCGTTTTAGTTGTTGGATAATCTATAATATGTATAATAGATACTTGTTCAGTTTTACCAGGAAATTTACTAACATTGTAATTGTCTAAATTAAGTTAAATCAATTTGAAATAAGATTAAATGTATATAAAGTAGTATTTTATAAACAGACTGCAATCTTGTCTGTTTGACCCAGGTTAATGGCACATGGGTCCAAAATTACTTTTTTAAAAGTTGCGAATATTTACACAATAAAAAGTTATCACACTTAAATGTAAAAATTTTCCAAAGAAATACGCTACAATTTAAACCTAACCAAAATAAATAAGACAGTTCAACTTTACGTGACTGAATAGTTTTTTAATGAAATGTATTTAATTTTATCTCTTTTAAATAACATGAGATGTAAATATTTTGCCCCCTAAACTTTACTGCTCATTTGTTCCTGCCTTTAAGTATATTTAAAGAAATTAAATAAATCGGTTTAAGCTATTTTTACTTTATGTACATATTAAGAATTTTAGAAATAATTAATATTTTATACATTTATTCTTTAAATACAGTTTTAATGTGCCTGCTATCTCTCTAATCAAGTAGCATTGTCTCCTGAATTAAAAAAATATTTTATTTTTTCTTGCTCTGTCACAGTACATTTTTATTAATTAAATGCTTTCAGGAATATTTAGGTAATGGTCTAGTAACTGCTGGAGCGAAATTAACTGAATTGGATCTCAGTGATAATGCCTTTGGTCCTATTGGTGTAGAAGGCTTGGCATCACTGCTTAGAAGCTCCTCTTGTTTTGCCCTTGAAGAATTACGATTAAATAATAATGGATTGGGTATTACAGGTGGTAAATTATTGGCTTCTGCATTAACAGATTGCTACAGGTGTAGTAAAGATAATGGAAAGTCTCTAGCACTTAAAGTTTTTATTGCTGGAAGAAACCGACTCGAGAATGAGGGTGCCAAGGCCCTTGCAGCTGTTTTTAAGGTAATATTAATTCAATAAGTAATATACATGGGATTATCTTAAAATTTGGCAAAGATATACTATGGATATAGAGTTGGAAAAATTAATCCAAAAACTTTCAAACAATCATAACAAAAGCAAAATTAAAATAAATCAATTGTGACAACTGAATATTGATTTTCGATCTTGTGCTGTTGTGTTTTCGGAGATTACTAATTGCGTTTATTCTAAGCAAAGAAGACATGCATTAGATAATATCGGCATCCTGTATGCAATCAAACTTACTCTGAAGTCGATCTGAAATTAGATGAGAAGGAGACTCTCTTGGAGTGAACACTTGTATAGAAGATGAATATAGATTTCCAATTCTAGACAATTAAATTTATCTCCTTAAGACATATTTGGCTGAATATAGATTTCCAATTCTAGACAATTAAATTTATCTCCTTAAGACATATTTGGCTTGGTATCTTTATTTAAAGTTTTAAATGGAATTATAGACTGTCCTATTCTTTTGAGCAAGCCTAAATGTGTCTGATTATCGTAATCTGAGATATCCATTAACTTTTAATATTCCTTTCCGTAGAATGAACTATGGCGCTAACAGTCCTCTTAATAGATATTTGTCTATGTCGAATAATCTTAATTTAGATGCATTTAATATGGGGTTAGCCAAATTAATCAATTGTAAAAATGTGATCCATGCTCTTTAACATATATTTAAATTCATCTCAAACTAATTATTGTAAAAACTCAATAATTGTACTTTGTTTTTTGTTATAGTAATAGTATTTTTCTACCTAACTTTGTGAATTAATTGCAAATTGTATAAATTTCTTTAATGGAGTTATCCCGTACAATAAATAAACAATGGTTATATCTTTGTACTCTGCAAAAAATGTTTGTATTCCTCTAATATTTAAAAATTATATGTTTCAATTTTTGAGGAACATTGTAAAGTGGGAATATTTCCAAGATTTATTGATTATATAATATGAAGGTCGGGGATGTCCAAACTCAAACTTAAATAACTTTTAGATGATTGGAACTTTAGAAGAAATAGCAATGCCCCAGAATGGTATCTACCATCCAGGAATATCAGCCTTATCTGATGCCTTTATTGCCAATAAAAACCTTCAAATTCTTAACCTTAATGATAACACTATTGGGCCAAAAGGAGCAGAAGCAATTGCAGGTGCGATTGTCAACAATCAAAACTTAATAGAAATTAATTTTGGCGACTGTTTGCTGAAGACTAAAGGAACATTGTTATTGGCAAATGCACTAAAAGATGCGCATTTATCTTTAGAGGAGTTAAACCTGGGTTTTAATGAAATTAAGAAAGATGGTGGATTGGAAATAGTAAACGCTATGGCTAATAAAAGCAAATTAAAAACTTTAATACTTGACGGAAATCAGTTTGGAGAAAAAGGAAAGGATTTGATAAAAAAACAATTAAAGGAGATAGGTCAGTACTCTCACTCTATTACACATTTTTGTTTTTCAATTACTATAGTTATAAAGTCAGTGATGTAAACTTGAAGCTTTTTGGTAAATTTTTGTATTCTATAAGTCCCTTATGAAATAAATTGTTTTCTCTATAATTTGTAGTAACAGTAGATACATAAAAGTCTCCCCTTATTCTTGTGTTACATTCGTGTATATTATTATTTTATAAATAAATATTTTTGTAAATAGGAAAAGTCCATATTTTGGGAAGCTTAGACGACAATGAATCAGAAGAGGAGTCTGAAGATGATGGAGATGATGAGGACGAGGAAGAAGATGGAACAGACGAAAGAGGTAGTGAAGATGAAGAATCAGATGTCAAACAATCTGATGATGAACAAGAAGTGATTGCAACACCTTCACCACTAAAAGTACAATTCACTGTCAAAGAATTTCTCGAAACTCCCAGTGCCAGTAATTTTTTAGCTTTAGGACCAAATAGGATAGAACTAATAGTTAAAGAAGCAAAGGTATTATATTTTGTTAAAAGATAAATGACTGGGATTGTTTTAAATTTTAATATAATTTTTAGTTTCAAATGACTTAAATAATTTTCGATATTATTTGAAAAATACTTTGGTTTGATAAGTTGTTTACTAAAAGGTTATATCTGGGGTATACAAAAAGTTTATTTATCAATTAAGGTCTTAGATTGAATTATTTTATTTTAGAAAGGTGATAACATTTCTATAGATGAATATACAAGGATAATGATGAAAGTATCTGCTTTAAGTAACAACACAAAGCCTGAAGTAGCCGAGACATCTTTGGAATGTGCTGACAGATTATACACAGACTTATTTAGTTGGGCACAGAAATCTGATAAACTTTCAATAGTCAACAATACTATTTTAGTTAATCTTGGATTGATTAAGGTAAGTGTAATTGTTCATCCTTCACACTTTTTTTCTAGTCTATTAGACATCAATAGCATAAATTCAAATATTATAATAAAATTGTTTCCAAGAGAAAAATATTTTTATATTTCAATTATAAGCCAATGCCTGTTCCTTCTTGGCTTTTTTCTTATCCTGAAGTTAGATTATCACTCCCTATTTTTTTTTACTATCCCATTCCTTTTATCTTTGCAGTATCCACTTGCTTTATCTTACATGTTCTTCTAATAGTTTTGGATCTATGTCTATTCAGTAGTGTTTTTTCCTGCAATTCGCCAGGAGTATTTTTATTTTTCTGGTTTCCAATAACTTTTGTTTTAGATGTGAAAGTTTAAGGTATAAAATAACTGTCCATTAATTAGTATACTTTAAGCTGTTAAATGAATTCATACCTTGCTTAATAAAGAGAAAAATACTTCCATTTGGACATCCTTTTATATTGCAAACAAATTCTAGATCATAAAATGAAGGAAAAAGTTCCTTATGTTCAGTTCGATTTCAAGAAATTAGTAAAAACCCAACAGGACAATTTTTCTTTTTCGACTTGTGCCTCTATTTTCAAAAATCAAAAAAAAACTAATTTGTTATATAGTTAAATATTTCATCCTGTGTTTCGTCTCAGCTAAGCCACCAAAGATATTTTAATATTCAATGTACCACCCAATATCACTTAGGAATAGTTTATTATCATCAAATTAGAATACTAATTAAATTATTAATGGCAATCTAGACAGGAAACGTTGGTATGGAAAATTTGAATTTAATATTAAATAAAAAACTAATGTTTTCTATTTTTTTAATGACTAAAAATCGAAAATAAATTTATTGTAAATTTAACCTGTTATTTAAAATTTCTCATCTGGTATATTTGTTGGTTGTAAAGTTGTCAATACAATTTAATTAAAATTTTTAGAGTGAAGACAAAAAATTCAAACCGACTTGGAATCTTGATGGTTGTCTGAATGTTCTTAAAAATATCGCAAGTAAAAATTATATACCTGAAAGTACAAAAGATACCATCAAAATATTTATGAAGAGGCAAGTAAATGAAGATAAAACTATTTCATCATAACTGTTAAAAGTTTATTTCAGGGATATTGAAAATGATAATAAGGAATTTTTAGTTATAAAAAAAGACATTTTATTAATATTATCTTAAGTATTTATACCAATAATTAAACTTGTAAATATTTTACAAATTTTTATATATTCCAACTCTTATTGAATATAATAATTATAATGTTTTTTATAATCCTTTGAGTAAATTGCTCATTAATCCCTATGTACTTGATAAATAATCTGGTTACAAACACTTACATAATGACTAACGTAATGTAATTATTGTCATTTATAATTAAACATTGAAATTAGTCATCAACGTGTAAAGAAGAGTCAGATCGCTCATCTTTCTTTGATTTTCCAAACATCAATGTTCCTAGTCAGTTCTAGGCCTCCAATAAGGGGAATTGCTCTCTGAATAGGATCGAGCAATTGCAAGATATGCTTAGGAGCATGGCTTCAGATGTGGGAACAGTATATCAGTGATGGTCGAATTTGAACCTTATAAAACAATAAAAGCTGTTCCGGTGAGTAAAGCTTTCTGGTGCGAAACAGCGTTTCACTAGAGATTTATTGCAGATGGAAAAATTAAAAGAAATTTCAAATAAAGTACCCAATTTTATAGTCTTATTGCAACGACATTCTTAATTTAATACTTTATATTGACAGGTACATACACAATTTTACGTTACGAATTAAGAGCATTATTAGTGGATGAACAAAATTGTACGTGTTGGTAAAGATCTGATCTATGTTCCTTACCCCGCACTTTTTCGAAATTTGATTCAGTTTTTTCTAAAAAAAAGTCGGAAAATTCTATGTTTCTTGATGATTTTCACATTGTTTTAGAAAAATTGAGGGGCAATGAATATTTACCAACACGTACAAATTTTTCATTCAATCGTAATTAAAAGTAAAATGTGGAGAGTGAAGACGCTGTCAATTCAAAGGAATTAATCATTTATGAAATTCATGTACTTTTTAAAATGTTTACGAGGGATAGACGGATAGGTGAAGAATTATAATTTTCGTCAAAAATTAAATTATTTCATATCATACATAGGTAAGAAAAAAAAAATGAAAGCTACTCAAAATTTAATAAAACTACCTGAACTTGAAATTAGTAGTTTGTGTAATAGTTATAAAATATGCACACACACACTTAACTTATGTATTATGTAATTTCAGAAATAGTCAACTTTGTGATTTATTGATTGAAAATAAAATAAATAAATAAATCTATTAATATTAGACCGTCAAAATGCTAAACCTGCGAGGGTATTTTGTGTTTTTTTTTCAAAATTTTGCAGCTATAGGATTGTTCTAAATGTATCTAAAGAAACTTTTTTTTGATCGTTAAAATTTTTAACGGGGATAAGAATGCCTATTAATAGACAATTTCGGTTCGCCATCAGGCCAGTTATTCAAAATTTCTTAATTCAATGAGTGAACCAAATTGGGCAGATAAGGTCCTGTAATTTCACTAGTGATATGAAAATGTACAATATTTGTTTATCTCCACAGTTTTCTAATCTGTCGGCTATTCAAATATAATAAAGCCTATTAAAAACTCGAACCGATTGAAAATGAAGTACAAAACGATATTTTTCAATTATAATTATTAGTTCAAAACAAAAATCAACCATTATAAATATTCATGTTTTATGATAATCATATTGTTTAATTTTGGAATAAGTAACTATAACCAAGAATTATGTATGCTTCTATTATCACGTTTTAAAATAACTTTAAGCAAGATAGATTAAAGAATTTTGTTTTGTATTGGTGGCGTCAAAGGTTAGATGTTTTCCAACAAAGAAGACGTACGAGCGCGTAGGTACTGTGATATTATCTGTGGGATAGAGAAAAAAATAGGGAAATGTTGGGTAAAAGTGTGAGTTCCTTAGTGAGGTTTATCTGGAAAAGGTCAAGGACAAATAATTTGATAAAGGTAAGTAAATTTTTTACTATTCATTTAAAAACGAAATATTTTATTAAATGAAATCTACCCCGTTTCTGAAAAGTTTTCTAGTTTTTATTACAAACACCAAGGCAAATATTTTACCACAGACAGATTTCCCCGCAAATTAAAGAATTATAAAGAGAACCCAAATTATACTAAATAGTATATAAAAAGTTTGTGCGGTCGTGGGAAAATTCTAAACGTGTTTTAATCTCTCTTCCCGTTTTTACTATTTCTTACAAATTTTTTTCTATTAGTCCTTATTTGTATGTATTTTTCCCCATTTTTATTTATTCCTCTCTACTTTTCCCCAGTTTGCTTTATTTTTCACCATTTTACTTCATATTTCCCCATTTTACTTAATTTTTCTCTATTTTTCCTTATTTTCCTATTTTTCCCTCTTTTTTATAGAATCTGTTGAAAGAAAGATGGAAGATTATATATATACAGCGTGTATCAATAATAATTGTCTATATCGTAGTAACTGGAGAATCTTTGAGATATATTTAAATTAAAAATGATTATTTCCTATAATATATTCGTATATATATTTATCCCAAGGCCAAGCCTAAAGGGGTTACAAAAAGAGGGTAGGTGGTCCAATTTTAAAAATTCTAAAGGGAATGGATAAAACATATTTCATAAGAAAATCTGCAAGATTAGTAAAAAATTATAGCGTTTTTTCTACTGCCCCTCTGGATTTTAGGAGTCCGTGTAGTGTGATGTCCGAAATTTGTTTGGCAGACAATAAATTACAAAAAAAATCCTCGACTCACTTTTAGCAGCGGCGTAATAAGACCCCTCAAGTCTCCTTATTTTGTACGACACTGCTTAAATTTTAATTTGGCAATCCTCTTTGTCTACCTAATGTATTTTTTAGGTATTCAAAGTGGATATTTACGAGATATTCGTACTTATTAAGAATGTAATATTTCATTAATTTTAATAGTGAAACTTTTGAAAAATGAGCAAAAATTAGAGTGCAACTACCTCGAAAAATATCCACTTTAAAAACCTGAACCAAGAATGCATATAAAGCGGGAATAAAGTATGTTGGCACCAATCCATATTCTGGATATATTTTTTTCTTATAATTCAAAAAAAAATTAAATTGATCTAACGTTGTTTACTCTATTTGGACTATGCCATTTGAAAAAAAAATATAATAGATAATTGCAAAGAAATAAAAATCCTGTTGTTTACAGAATTTTTCTTCTGAACCCCTTTTTCCTGGTGCCAGAACGACATGGACAGAAAAACTAAAGTTCACAGAAAAAAGCTCGTACGCACCTATTCCTGTATACAGAGTAATGGACCGCCAAGGAAAAGTTATACAACCTGAAGAGGATCCAAACTTACCTGCCGATACGTTGGTTAAAATGTATAAAGACATGACATTGCTCGGTGTAATGGATAAAATTCTGTATGAAGCACAAAGACAAGGTATAAATTTTTATAGCGTTTGTAGTAATTACTATAAAACCAAAAATATCACATTTATAATATAGTGCCGTTTGCCCCGTCAAATCTGATCAATATAATAATAATTTTTTCTACAAAGCGTGCGGAAAAGTATACTTTTCCGCACGCATTTGAGTGCGGAAAAGTTACTTTTCGCACTGATTTTATAAATGCTAAAATGATTAAAAAAATATTTGGTAACTAAATAAAAATATTGTTCATGAAATATTTAATTTATTGTAAAAATTATGAAACAATTTACAAAAAAACAAAAAGTTAACTAATAATATTTAAGAAAAAAGGGCCTCCAACATTAACGATTATTTTTGCTAAATTTTTTTTTTAATTGTAGGCGCTTGTAGAAAAAATATTGTTCCTAACACTTGCGTAAAGTATCTTTTCCCCACTTAATTGCATGCCCGAACTCCGCTCCGCATCGTTCGGGCAACTGCAATTGCGTGCGGAAAAGTATAACTTTCCGCACTTGTTAGGAAAATAACTATACCCCGGGGCAAAGCCTAAAGGGGTTACAAAAAGAGGGTAGGTGGTCCAATTTTAAAAATTCTAAAGGGAATCGGTGAAACATATTATTTCATAAGAAAAGTGTTTTCAAGATTAGTAAAAACGTTATAGCGTAAAAGTATAACTTTCCGCACTTGCTAGGAAAATAACTATTTGTTTACGTATTTAATACGTCACATATACAAAATAATGGTATTTTCCCCATCAAAATCCGTCCCGTATTTATTTTACGTTACATTTTAAATTTAATGTCGCCTTTTTCATTAAAATCGGACCTATAATAAAAAGTTTGTTGCTAATACCCTTTTTTCTTTACGTATTTATGCTAAATACTTTACAGTTTGTCCCGCCAATAACAAAGTTACATTTCAAATACTGTGTGCCGTTTGCTTTATTCAAATCTGTCCACAATAGCGGAGAAAAACATTTAAAGTAGTCAAATGTATTGTCAAGATCAATGAATGTGCCAATACGAAGTTATATAGTCTATTTACTGATGGTATTAAAACATATATTTCTATTTAACAGATGATGGGGTTAAAAATAAAAAAGTGGGGAAAATGAGGCAAAAAACGAGAGTTGAAAAAGTGAGGAAAAAAGTAGAGTAAAAATAATGGTTGTAAAAAAATGTGGGGCAAAAAATACCTGTAAAAAATGGAGAAAAGTGGGAAAAACGATGGAGGAAAAAACAATAGTTGGAAAAAGGAGACAAAAAGGGACTAAAAACAATATTTAAAAAAAAAGGTATGAAAACACGGCAAAAAAAGTGTTGGAAAAGTGTGGGAAAAGTGAGGCAAAACATAATAATTAGTTGTAAAAAAAGGGAACCAAAGGAGGAGGAAAAAGGTATTAAAACAATATTGGGAAAAAAAGGAGCAAACGGGTCAAAAAACAAGAGTGAAAAAAAGAGGGGAAATGAAAAAAATAAGGGAGAAAAAAGTGAGACAAAAAACAAAAAGGGAAAAATTAATTCAAATTAAAAAAAAGTTGACCAAAAAACAAATGTAAAAATGAGGGGGAATGGGGCAAAAATCAAAAGTGGAAAAAAATAAGGGGGGAAAAAGTGGGGCAAAAAACAAAAATGGAAAAACATTTGACAACGAAATTTCAACCAATCAGAAGTAAGATTTTATTAAAATCATATTTCGCTAACGATATATTCTGGAAAGCTCAATAGAATTTTGTACACATATTTTATCATTGCTAAAATAATGAAGTAGATTTTGACCAAAAATAATCCTTTCACGTTGGTAGACCTTTTTCTGGGTTGGCAACATCGAGGGAACTCCCCCATTACGACTAGAATTATTGATATTTTTGATAGAATATCCAGATTTGCTTTACTATACTAATAAAATCATTTGTTTTAGTTAACCCTTTAACTGCGGTTGTCGTATATAAATGATTCGTAAAAACTATGCTGTGATGTGGACATCGTAAATAAACAATTTTGTATATTTTGTTATTTCCCTGCAAATTTTTACATATTTTATAATTTTTTTTACAAATTTTTACACAACTTGGAATTTTCGATTAGTTTTTTAATTTTTTTTGAAAGTTTGGACATTTTTGAAATATTTTTGATTAATCGAATAATTTTACGTTGTTTTTCATATACTTTAGACATTTTTATTGAAATTTTTGTAATTTTCGAAAAAAATTGCAAAATTTCAAATTTTTGATATATTGTTGAAATTTTCGATATTATTTTGAAATTATCGGATTTATAGACGTTTTATTTACTTTTTCTGAAATTTTGGAATTTTTTGACATATTTTTGTAATTTTTGTA
Organism: Neocrepidodera transversa; assembly: GCA_963243735.1. Lineage (NCBI taxonomy): Eukaryota > Metazoa > Arthropoda > Insecta > Coleoptera > Chrysomelidae > Neocrepidodera > Neocrepidodera transversa. Next base: position 5,788,466 of record OY725340.1, read on the forward strand.
TTTTTTTATGTGTTTATTGAAACATTTTTGAAATGGTTAAAATTCTTTTAATTTCACACAAGATTTTACAATAATTTTACGATTTTTGAAATTTTTGATATATTTTATAAATTTACAATATTTTACTTTTAGAAATTTTCGAAAAAAATTTAAGTTTTGATATATTTTAGAAATTTTCGATATATTGTTGAAATTGTTCAATAATTTTTTAATGTTTTTGTAAACATTTTTGAAATAGTTATAATTCTTCTAATTTTTCAAATATTTTTAATTAATCAAATAATTTTGTTTTTTGAAGTTTCGATATATTTTAGAAATTTTTGAATATTTTAACATTTTACTTTTTGAAATTTTTAAAAAAAAATTGTACAATCTCAAATTTTTGATATATTTTTCAAATTTTCGATATACATATTATTTATTTATTTATTTATTTATATTTTTTTTAATTTTGGAATTTGATATATTTTCGAAATTTTTAAATTTCTTAAAACTCAGTTTTGTTTTTAAATTTTTGAAATTTATTACAATCAAGTTTATTGATGTTTTATTTAAATTGACTCAAAATTCAATTAATACCAAAATATTTTAATGTATTTTTCAATATTTTTGCTCCTGGAGAGCATTCAGCACTGAAAATATTTGACCGCAGTTTAAAATATTATTATCGATATTGATTTTAGGAAGAATTTCTTTCTACATGACCAACACTGGTGAAGAAGCATCTCACATAGGTAGTGCTGCAGCGCTAGACCTCCAGGATGTAATCTATGGGCAATACCGGGAGGCTGGAGTATTATTGTGGAGAGGATATACTCTCCAGGAATTCGTAGATCAATGTTATGGAAATAAAGACGATATGGAATTAGGAAAATCTATGCCGGTACATTACGGACATGATAAATTAAATTTTGTAACTATATCTAGTCCGTTAGCTACCCAATTGCCACAAGCTGTGGGTGAGTACAAATTCGATTTTTTCCATGGTCCTAGAGAATAGTCACATTACAATCACAAAATTAACATATTTGAAGTAATCGTAGTTTGAACAAATTAATGAGGAAAAACAAAAGAAAAAAACAGTTTATTTTATTCAATACTTATTATTAAATCATACACTAAGTATTTCCGGAGGTTTTTTTGACATAACATAGAATAATTTTTTGATCTAAAGCATTACTTGAGTAATAATTTTTGTAAGGAGGTTTTAAGGTTCTACTGTGATTAAAAACAAGATGTTTAATTGTTTAACTGAATTGTATGAGATATAAACATAAGAAACGTAATAAATTTAAAATAACGAAATACTTATATCAACAATATCTAACAAAATTATACAAAATTTTCCGACATCTAATGTATTTTTATTACTTTTGTTTTAGTTCTATTTACAAGTTGGAAATTTTATTTATATGAGGTTTGACAATTTCACTGCTTAGATTAATGTCAAACACGGCGAATTATAATAGATAGGGAAGTGGAGTATGTTGAAGGGGATTAATAACTATTTATATTATATTTTCAATAAACCACAGACTTAATTATCATACCTCGTACTTTATTAATGTTTTGACTGGTCTTCCCAAATGCCGTTTTCAAAATTAGATACTATAAAATACAATAAGATTTTTGTAGGGTCTGCATATGCCTTAAGACACAAAAACAGAATAGTAATGTGCTATTTTGGGGACGGTTCAGCATCAGAAGGTGATAGCCATGCAGCTCTAAATTTTGCAGCTACTCTAGATTGCCCAATAATTTTGTTCTGCAGAAACAACGGGTATGCCATTTCCACTCCTGTGCATGAACAATATAGAGGAGATGGAATAGCGGCCAGAGGTCCAGCATATGGTATTAATACTATTAGAGTTGATGGAAACGACGTTTTAGCTGTATATAATGCTACTAAGATGGCTAAAGAATACGCTTTAAAAGAGACTAAACCTGTTTTAATAGAAGCCATGACATACAGGTAATTTTTTTATAAATTTATTAAAAAAATTAATAAAACAAAGTATATGAACCCCATAATTCTATATTTTTTATTAAAATCCCTGTAATAATTTAAAAAAATGAAATAATAGTGAATTATTGGTTTCAATTTTTTAAAATATAATTGTGGGTACAAGAGTAACAGAAAGAACATTTAATTTTTAAATTACTGCAAATATTACAAAGATACTTTTGAAATTCAAAAAATATATAAAAAGTTGTAAATGTGTGATTTATTTCAGATATTTTTTTAATTAATATTGTATGCATCACAGTACAAGTGAAGTAATTTTTAAAAATTCAACTTGACTTGAAGCTTTAATAGGACTTAATTTTAAATTAAGGACGCCATCCATTTATTTTTTTTGTGATATAGGGAAAATTAAGGGGTCATACCACTGTAGAATTTTCAAAAAACCGAAATAGACATTTTTAGCTTAAATGGGTCTTGAAGTCGATATACCAAAAGATAGAAGGCGGCAAGAATATCTAAATGTCCAAATTTTCAATTCTGTCCCACGCCTCTCAGATGTACTGAAGAGTTTTTCTCGAAACCATCTTTTTTGAGCTGGCCGGAAACATAACTCGAACAAATCTTATATTCGAAACTGCTTTCTCCAGCGACGTACGTAGGATTTTTTATATTGCATAGTTTTTTTAATACAAACAATTTTGTGATAATTTCTTTCATGAATTTTTTTAACTTTTTTGCGAACCATCAATATAACAAAAAAAATCTTACCCACGTCTCTTGCATTCTATAGAATCGAAAAAAAATAGTTTTTTGTTCCAGGTCAAAAATTACGGGAGTTTCCAGCCGTGGACCTCTCAAAAAAAAGGCATCCGCGGGGAATTCCGTTATAAAATTACATAAAAAAAATGTATTTCTACTTCACAAAATCCAATTTTGCATAATTTTCGATTCAACTCTTTATTGCGCCAAATTTTTTTTCCCGAAATATGCCTATTTTTTCGTCATCTAAAGGCAACTAAAACTATTCCTGTTCTTTTGATTGCAAGGGAAATTAATTTGTAATAAATTTATTACAAATGATTTGACAACAATTAATAACAATTATTACCAATAAAGGTTCTTATAGTAGAGATTTTAAATTAGAACAATTGAAACTTTTAAGAGAAAACTCTCATAGGCTAACCGTAGCTTATTTTGCTGCTTCTATAGGTAATGAGGTGAGGACTCCTATAGCTTAAGATAAAGTTAATATTTCCCGGGCTGTTGTTTAATCGTGGTCTTGTGGCGATACTAAGGCCTTGCTACGTCCTGGCTTTCTGCCTATAGCTACCTTCACGACGATACGATAAATAATTATTTTTGCCTCAATTATTATATAGGTATTTAAGATATCACAATTTTGGAATGGCTAAAATTAGACAATAGAGATACTGCGTTTGTTTTAAATTAGATTTTTTAATATTTCTTAGAGTTGGCGATCATTCTACCTCAGATGACAGTACAGCATATAGATCAGCCGAAGAAATAAAACATTGGACTGAAAATGATTACCCCGTAGATAAACTAAAGTATTATTTAGTTAATAGGGATATCTGGGATGACGATAAAGAAACGGAGTGGTTAAGCCAAGCCAAAAAAGATGTTATGAAGGCTTTTCAAGATGGAGAAATCAAACATAAACCAAACTGGGAAAACTTATTTGAAGGAGTATATAAATATATGCCAAGTCATATAAAGTAAGTACAAATATTATTTAATAATTTAAAGCAATTTCAAATTAATTATTTTTTATATTTTAGGAAACAAAAATTGTTAATGCAAGAACACGTAAAGAATTTTAAAGATCACTACCCGATTAATCTGTATGATGGAAAATAAAAAAATATTTTATTACATTAATTTTTATTTATTTAAATATCCTCAATTTACTGGAATTAAGTAAGATACTAAGGGAACAAATTCCTAATGGTGATAAATGCATGTCCGAAAATTTACTTATTTTAATAATCTCTTTTATATACATTTGTTGAGTTAGCTTTTTGTTTATTTGTTACGGTTGTTGTACGATTTGTATTGATGTGAAAAAATTTGAAAACTTTATAAGTTTGTTCGTTATGGTGCCTAAAAACTGGAACACTTGTAAAAATCGTAAGAAATAGTAAAAAAACAGTAAAAAATCGAAAAAACCCGTAAAAAATCGTTGTCCATAAATTTCATGTTTCGTATAGTTCTTGTGTTTATTGTTAAAGTGAATTTTCCGGGCCGAATACTAAAAACATGTTTTTACCATGTGTAATATTTATTTTCATTTAAAATAAAGATACGCTAGTGGTATTAAGTAACATACACGTATTGATATTAGAATAAAATTTTATGAAATAAATTGCAACACAGGATCATTCAAACAATAATAATAAACGCAAATAGAGTAGATAATTTAATTCATAAAAAACTACGATGATGTCGAAAAATTAAAAAAACAAAAAATATATTTTGTTAAAATCTGTTTGTATCCATTTTAAGGTTGGAAATTTCATTGATACATTATTTTTATTTCAAAATCAAAATAACTATAACAATAAATTAAGAAATTTGATAAATATATTTACAAATTGAAACTTTTATCCGAATAATTGTCTTGGTGTATTGGCCAATTCAGTATTTTTAAGTAATTAGAATAAAACCAGTTTTATTAATATAAGCGTGAATAGTAGTTCGTAGATAAGAAATCAGAGTGACGGTAATAATTATATTATAAAATAAAAACAATTTTTTACTGGTTAATGCAAATTTACAGAATTTTTATAAAATGATGACCTTATTAAACGACTATAAAAAATATAGTAATTATATATAAGAAATATATTCAAGGATAAATTATAATCTTATCTGAAAACTTAAAATTAAGCGTAAAATAAAAATGAGTTTTAACAGGAATGTTGCAGTGCTTGGAAAAAATGTATATAAAAATGTGATAAGCAGACTTGGTTCTTTGGAAGTAAGTGCAAATGAATTTATCTTAATTACCTACTTATCATGTATGATAAACTGTAACCAAGATTATGTAAGTTTGTAAATAATTGTTTTTTTTTTTAATAACACATGACAATTTTATTTTTAGTAAATCAGATATTTATAATAATTATAACTCGACTATAACAAAGTCTATAGGCAGTAAAAATTAACTATTAATTTTACAACTTACTTTACCAAGAACTTTATTGTAAATTGAAAATGTCGTAAAACCGACTGGGTAATTTGCTTCGATAATAAAACCAAATTTTTATTTCTTTGTATTCATTTTAACACAATACGATAATTTGTAAACATCAACAAATCTTTAAAAATTGCGACAAAAGGCTGTTATGGAATTTATTACAAACAAGGCAAAAGTGTATTACATAAGTCGTAAAGAAAAATTAACAACAGAAGTAGCAAAGTAACAATTAAAATCAATCATTCCTTCAAACTGACAACTTGAAATATAATAAATAATCAATAAAACTTGTATTTTTTAGTCATGTTTATTTAGAATAAATAAATCGTAATTGACAGTTAGAACCATAAAAAAAGTTATTTTGAAATATGATTAAATCTAATTATTTAAATAAAAAAATGGTAATTAGTAGTTTTTTAAACCTTTTAAACATCTTCAGCAAAAACTAATTTTTGGAGTTGAATTTCACTGACGATATATATTTGTTATCCAATATAATTCTGAGTTTAAATCATCAAAAATAATGAACAGATGCAGCAGGGGATCTCTTAGAGATAGAGAGAATATTATTCGTTTATTAAAGCCAAGCCAAATATTGTTAAAATTCAATGAATGCTAACCAAAAGTATCTTGGCTAAAAGATGTAAATATTATATACAAATTATCCTGGTAGGGATTCTTTGGTTACTTTTTACCACTTGCTAATAAAAAAATATGATATGAAACTCAAGTTAAAGAAAACAAGACTATTACTCTCATTTTTCCATTTAAATCTCCATAAAAAAATTTAAAGTTGATTCTGCAAAAAACTACAAAAAACTTTTTAACGTTTAAAAAAAGTGTCAAAGTGTCGACATTTTATTTTTGCAGCTTCTTTTATGAGATTTAAAAAAGATGAACATTTTTCGCATCTTATAAGAGAAAATAAAGATTTTTGTTTCGGTGCAGTCCGTTTACCATTGTGAAATGAGAACAAACTTGGTTTCTCAAATTATATATTTTTGGACTTCCATATAAATGTTGGCCGTTCACATCATGCTAAAATTTTATACCTACTATGAAGAAAGAAAAATGGTCTGAGTAACACAGAAAATGCAGCTCGGATAGAAGAAATCATGACTTTTTACTCCACGTGATTTAATAAATTTTCAGACACAGACACCTTATTACGATTATGAGAATTGGTGAAATTTTCTAAAAAATCAGAATTGTAAATGAGGATTAAGTGGTTCTCACAAACTCGGAAATCCTAATTTAGATAAACTTTCTATTACAAACATGCTTACACACTTCACGATTGAAAAACAAATTTTTATATCATTAATTTTTAGAGACATTTTTCTAATCAACCTCCCTTATTTCCTGGAGCAAAGACTACATGGACGGAGAAAATAGAATTCACAGGAAAACACTCCTACAAACCGATTCCTGTTTACAGGGTAATTGGTCACGATGGGAATGTAATAAACCCTGAAGAAGAGCCAAATTTACCTGACGAAACATTGATCAAAATGTATACTGACATGACGTTACTTGGTATAATGGACAAGGTGTTATACGAAGCACAAAGACAAGGTAAAGGTTGAATATTGAAAAATAATTGTTTTAATCATATTTGTATTAAATTATTAATTAATATAAAGAGCGTCACCAGCTCTAAATTAAAGTTTGTTCATCGTATACCCTACCGACACGAATATGGAGGAGGATTAAATGAAATTTTAATAGTTGTACATAGGAATGGGTACTACATTAATAAAGTGTGTTCTTTATCTCCCTATACATTGGAAAATTTCACCTTTTATCATACATATTACAAAAGCATATACCGGGTGTATCCAGATGACGCTTACAACGTTTGTCTGTAGATACCTCTCGTAAAATTGGACGAAATGATATAAGAAAGAGAGGTCCAACATATTTAATTTTTGAAATACAGGGTTGTAAAATCATTATATTCTATAACTGTAAAATATAACTATTTGAAATTTTTTAAGTTTGTTTTAAATGTAAAAGTGCATATTTGACTGAAAAAACATGTTTTTATTCTTGATCCAGTCGTGTGCATTCGGAAAAATATGTAATCTTTCCTATCCTATGTTTATGTCTCTGACATTTGAAGCTACTTTTATTGTTTTTTGTATTGTTTAATGATTTTTAACGTAAAAAACGCATAACTTTACAAATCGATAAATTTATACTTTTCAAGATATTTAATGTTTTTATAATGTCTGCAAGATCACTTTTTAATAATTAAATTAAAATTAAAAAAAAATATTGTCCTTGAAGTTTTTTTTAAAAACTTCCATATGAATGGTTAGAATATGTATCGGCAAGGTTCTGCTACATCTAAAACATTGAGACAAGATTCTTAAAAATATTTTTTCAAACTTGTGATTTTATTACCAACAGAATTTTTATTTCATTGTTAAAAAGTAATCTGGAAGACATCATAAAAACAATACATATCCTGAATAATATATATTTGTCAGTATTTAAAAAGTATGCGTTTTTAGGTGAAAATCATTGAGCAATACAAACAAAAACCACACCATTGTATCAAGAATGGACATTTGTTTTTTATCAAATACAATATTTTTTATAAATGTTACACCCTGTATCTCAAAAAGTAAATATGCTGGACCCCTCATTAGTTATATCATTTGGTCCAATTTTAGAGACGTATCTACAGACAAAGGTAAGCCTCATTTGGAAACACCCTGTATAAATAAGATCACTCACATAATGTACTTACATAAATTTCACTTTCCTGGATTAATAAGTATCTGATTAATTTCAAATTTGGGAGATAAAAATAATACGATTATTTTGATAAAATCAGATTATTAAAATGCTCCTCTAGAGGTAAAAATATGGGTAACATTTTTTTGTTTTTTCTAGTTCAATTATTTATTCAGAAAATTGGCAGCCCAAATTATTATTTTTTAAATGCACGTTAGTGGAAAATTCATTCAATAGTTACTGAGATTTAGACTTTTAAGTAATCTTTTTGTTGGTTTTTGATACTTTTTGGGTAGGAAAATTAGTGAAATTTTGCTAAAATTCGAAGCAAGCTTTTTTAATGATGCTAAAAATGAATCCTAAATATAACGGTTATAAAAAAATCGCTATTCTTTTCTGAAAATTTTAAATTAAATCAGCACACAAATGGGATTTCCTTAAATTGCAAGGCTAGTAAAAAATCTCTTTAGGATAGGATTTTCGTAGAACCCGTTCTTAGTGCTCACTTATGTTACATAAGGAACTCATGTGCAAATTTTCACGCTTCTAGACCCACCGATTTAGGCTGTGCATTGTTTGATAGTCACAGTTAAGTTACTACAAAGTATTTCTAATAATGGCAACCAACAGACGCGAAGGGTGTATTTACCATCCAAAAGAACAAAAATCTTGCGACCCTTGAAAGCCAAACTCTGTATACACTAGAAGTAATCTATATAACCTACTGGTAATAACATTTTGTACTTTTAATTAAAAAAAATATCTTTTTAGGTAGAATCTCATTTTATCTAACCAACAATGGCGAAGAAGCAATGCAAGTGGGTAGTGCTGCTGCTCTAAATCTCAGTGACATAGTTTACGGACAATACAGAGAAGCTGGGGTCCTTATGTGGAGAGGATTTACTGTTCAACAATTTATAGATCAATGTTATGGAAATAAAGATGATCCTGGTCAAGGAAAACAGATGCCTGTACACTACGGATGCAAAGATTTAAATTTTGTAACTATATCTAGTCCACTCAGTACTCAAATTCCTCAAGCTGTTGGTTAGTAAAAATTATTAATTTAAGGTTTATATATTAAATTAATTTAAAAACAATTTTTAGGTTCTGCTTATGCTTTAAAAGGCAAAAATAGAATTGTAATCTGTTATTTCGGTGAAGGTGGAGCATCAGAAGGAGACAGTCATGCAGGCTTTAATTTTGCAGCTACTCTAGAATGTCCAGTGCTACTAGTTTGTAGAAATAATGGCTATGCAATTTCTACTCCGGTTAATGAACAATATAGGGGAGATGGAATAGCAGGTAGAGGTCCAGGGTATGATATAGACACAATTAGAGTAGACGGAAACGACGCTTTAGCTGTTTATAATGCAACTAAAGTTGCGAAAGAACATGCTTTAAAAGAAAGCAGGCCTGTTTTAATAGAAGCTATGACTTATAGGTAAGTTTTGAAGAAATATATACCAATATTACTAGATTTTCTTCAACTGATTCAATAAGGATTAATTTTGGAAAAAAAAACTTAAATAGGCTTGGTTTAACGTTTGCACTACTGCGATGCTCAAAATGGAATTCTTCAAAAGCTCTTCAAAAAAAAAGGATATTTTGCTCAAATATAACTAATGAACAACTTGTAAAAACGAGCCTTAAACTAATGATAAAAATTGAAAATGCATTCTGGAATTTAATATTATTTGCAAGACCGATAACCCAGTAACAAATTTATCTTCATGCACAAAAAAGAACTAACTGGAATCAATTCCAAAACGGCAAACGTCAATAATGAAAACATCACCCTTATAATATTTTGTTTCAGTATAGATCGTCCAACAATTAAAACGACACCTTCAGCGTCCCCACTTCTCTAATCTTCCCTTTGTTCTATCATTCTCCACTTCTTTAATTTTTAACGAAGCGGTCGGTTTAGTAGTAGGACAAAGTTTATATTGTTTATTTTTTAGGGTAGGTCATCACTCAACTTCGGATGACAGTACAGTATATAGATCAGCGGAAGAAATAGAACATTGGTCTAAAGATAATTACCCAACGGATAAACTAAAACTTTATTTGATTAACAAAGGATTATGGGACGAGGCTAAGGAAAAAGAATGGTCAAATAAAGCAAGAAAAGAAATAATGGAAGCTTTTAAAGCAGGTGAAGAAAAACAAAAACATAAATGGGAGGTCATGTTTGATGATGTGTATAAATATATGCCACCACATATAGCGTAAGTAATATTCAATAAATAATCATTTTTGTGTGTTTTATAATTATTTTTGTCTTTTCAGAAAGCAAAAATCTTCAATGTTAGAGCACCTGAAAAATTATGGACAACATTATCCCGTTGGTAAATTTGAAAAATAATGATAAAAATAAGTATTTTATGTTTTTTGGATGCATTTTAAAAATAATTTCTAATACAAATGTGTTACAATGCAAAAATAAAATAAAAAACAAATTTTAATTCATAATTTTGGAGCAATTTTAGATTTATGAGAAAACAATTCACAAATTGACGTAAACTTAAGTATTTTTATGACAATTAAAAGACAGTTGAGTTAAGTTGATTTTTTTTTAAAACTCCGTCCATTTACGTTAAATGTTTAGGTAGATCCCTTCCCGAAATTTCTCGCAATTATCTGTTTTTTCTTGTTACTAGTTTTATCTGCAACTGAAATCATTTAATTTTTCCATTTGTGAATTGAATACACATTTCGGTTGGAAGCCGTGATAACTCAAAAACGTAAAGATTAGATGTAACTTTTTATTGGTCTACCTGTCAGGAAAAAATTTATTGGTTTTGTTTATTTTAGTATATTTACGAAAGTCATCATTCAATGTTAAAATAATTGCTGATATTAGTAAGATGTTTCTGCTAATAGACAAATCGAATGTATGTTGCCATATCATAAATTATGAAAGTAACTGAAATGTATCTGCCACAAAAGGTTCTAATATACCTTCGGAACAATTAAATGTTCATGTAAAAAATTTTCTTTAAATTAAAATTGTTTCTTGTTTATCTGTAAAATTATTCCAAGATCCGATAGTTTAGGTTAGTATAGGTTTGATGTAGACATTATATAATAAAAATCGATGCCATTACATAGAATAAAAATATTTATTGATTGCTATATAGGCACTAAATTTTCAAATCATTTATAGGTAATACAAAAATATTCAAAATTGATATTGATAACAATGTTGCTTATTATCTAATTACTTAGCTATAAAATTAGCAACATATCACTGTTTAAATTATTTTATTTTCTTTAAAGCAAAACTTAACAATATAAGGATAACATATTTGGGTTGAGTTAAAAAATACTACGATTTTCATATAACAGCAAATTATTTTAAAATGATTTTTCATAGTTTTTTTCTATATTTAATAATAGTAATAATATTGTTCATCGTGGTGACTCAATTTTATACATACATTAGATGCCAACACCAATAAATCGTTTTTAATTTAATAATTATTTTAGTAGTTTAAAATAAAAATTCTCTACTATCAATGACTTTTTAAAAATAATCACAAAGGGTAAATAAATGCCATATTTTATTAATTATATTTAATTAATGAATATATATTTGCGCATTTTTAAAGCATATTGTTGCCAAATTTGATATTAAAACCATAAAAAAATGAATATATTAAAAATAGCTTTCCTCATACATATGAAATAAATTTGCATCTCTAGTTTATGACTATATACTGAGCAAAGTTATACATAATAAAATTATTTTCATTTACCTAAAATATTTCGAACAGAGTACAACTTTAGTACATAACAACTAAACACTGATTCATTATAATCTCCTTTTTTTACGCAATTATATGTATGTGCTGTTTTACCTTACCTTATCTACTACAGGTAAAACAATAAAAAAACCTTAACGCCATGTTGGGTAAGTGCCAGGTGGATAAGCACCAGGAGGAGGGTAATTTCCTTGTTGATACCCTGCTGGAGGTTGCTGCGGGAACGGAGCTTGGGCAGCTTGTTGGACGTTGTGATAGCCGCCTCCTGGAGGTCCTTGCGGAAATTGATAATTAGCTGAAATTTTCAAATGTTTTTTAGTAAATTCTACAAGAATCAAATTTTAAATATCCACTACTTACATGGGTATGGAATAGTTCCGTATGGATTATATCCCTGAGGCATTGGCGGAGGCACATACGTAGGGTAAGGAAGATTAGCTGTAGCTCCATATGGTATAGGCATTCCTTGACCCTGAACAGGATAAGGTAAATATCCTTGAGCTTGCGGAGCGCTACTAGGTGGAGTTGGTTCTGCAGGTTTAGGAGGATCTAAAACAAAGTGTAATTTTCTAATTAAATATATATTTTGATTTACTGTTTTATAAAAAAAAAAAACTGTAAAAAAAATGATTTTTTATTTCGTAAATTTATTTTTGTGCTATGAAAAACATTATTTAAAATACCTGCATGATACGTTGGAGTTGGAGGTTGAATAGGTGTGGCCCTGCTACTTTCTTGTGTTAAATCTTTCATCAATTCTTCTTTTTCAGTTTTTCTGGCAAAACAGAAGTCCGACACCTTATTTTGGAACGTTACCAACATCTAAAAACATAAGAAACTTAAGATAAAGCTGAACCTCCATTTTAAATCGAATCATGACAGTCTTAAATATGATTCTCGGACACTTTATAATTATCACCTATAAACTCACACTATGGACAAGACGTATGACGGAAAAACGACTACAAATATAAACAGAACATGAAGAACGTACATACATAACTGACAAAGACAAAAGTAATGCGGTTGGAATATTCTCTATAAACAACGAATTCGTATATTTGAGTATGGAAGGAAAATTCAAATTTTTGACGGGTCTACGCAAATTAAATAACGAATCTTTTAGGTCTTCGTAATGATGGTAAGAAGGGTAAACTTGGTTACATGCTAAATATAAAATGCTTTTGAATGTTAAAATTAAAGAACAGTTTGACATTATATAACATAGTCCAGAAATGGAAGAAGTAAAATGAAGGATATAATTTAACCCTATTTTTACCAAAAAAATTATTTATTATTTCGATCTTATTGTTACATAAACCGTGCTCTTCCTTTTTCGAACAATCGATAACAAATATAAATGCTGTAAAATTCAGTATTATCAAAGTATCTCTCTAACACACCATTAACATAATTCTCTCCCTAAGACATCGATTTCGCTTAATCAACACTTGAAGCTCATCCACCAAAAATTCACCTATTTGGGATATTGCAAGATAAACAGAATTTTATAAGGGGCATTTACGTGGAGATTAATTACTACTGTTTTCGAGATATGACACATCACTTTTCTTTTAATTTATCACTTCATTATTGCTATTCCCACATATGGGTAAATGGTGGAACACATTAAAAATTGGCCATGAAAAAAGTATTTCTTATGTCGAACGTACCTGAGTAAGATCATTATAGAATTTGGTTCCCTCCATTAAATTGTTCTGTAAATCTCTAAAAGCGTCATGTGCAGATGCCAATGAACACATCATTTGCTCTCTTCCCCCAGCTGTAGATCCTCTCTCTGATACAAATTGAGAATGTGCTTGCTAAAAACAATATTTAAAAGAATTATTCCCTATTTATTTATTGATGAATAAATAATTTCTTTTAAAGGTGATAAAATATCAGAATAAAAAATTAAAAAATGATACTTGTGTGTTGTGTTGGGCGTTGGCATTGAAAACTTGGTTCTCAGCCACAAAAAAAAGTAGTCTTTTTTTTAAATCAGAATATTTGCTGTTTTTAAAACGATAATTGTTTTTAAATATTAATAATTCAATACCCTTTGAAAAAAAGAATATATGTTGTTAAGCAGACAAGTTTTTTCTTATCAATAAACTAATGAAACGATGATAGACTGTTTTTCAGTGATTTTATTTACACTATTTACAAAATGAGTGTTAAAAATAATAAAAACATGATTCTCATATCGCGAAATGAATGTTTTAATTGAATTTTGTTTGACCATCGAGAATGAAAACCGTTGTATATGGTTTTTGTTATTTTTCCACTGATATGTGACTTTCATATAAAATGTGTAACTTAATAGTTACACATACACATCTAATAAAATTATTTTTTACTGTTATTAACGTACTTGTATTCTTTGGACGAGTGGTGCCTGTTTTTCAATGCTTTCAGCAACCTGTTTCTGGAGTACTCCATAAGTTTTGCCCAGATTCTCGAAAGATATAGCTGCCTCGTTAATGCCCCCATCTTGGCCCAAGGCGCTGAGGAAAGTTTCCTTCATATCAGTTGTTGGATTCTTCAGATCCTGTTCTATGGTTTCTCTCTCAGCTTTAATTGTATCAACCTTAAAAAAATAATTGTGTCAGCAAATGTTTTATCAGTATTTTCTAATAATCAACTAAAATTATATATTCCTTTATTTACTGCTATAAGTTTCTTCATTATTTTTCTAAAAAATTGACCAATAAACGAAATTTATAAATAGTGACATTACATAACAAAATGTAGTTCAGATAATTAAATTAAGGGCACGCCAAACATCTAGTTATATGATTTAAGCTTTAAAATGAACAAATTTACAGAAAATTAATTTTTTTTTCAAAACTGTTAAGATTTATAAATATGATTATTAGTCATGAAGTGAAGAAATGGTATACAGAGTTGATCAAGGTTTTAGAAGACCTAAAAATTAATCGTACCTCTTCCATCAACTGTCTCAAAGTTTGTACAGCTGAAGAGTTTCCAACGTTTCCTGATCCGCCACTGGGTAGAGCACTTTGAATAGCATCAGCTCCATTACTAAGTAATTCCATTCCTGATTTATGGGAATCAAATTTCTCTCTAACAGTTTTATCTGCCTGTACTGCATTGTTAATGATTTGCCTGTAATAATTATAAATAAATATGGTTCAGATCGTTTTTAACAATTATTTTTGTAGCCATCGACTTGTAAGAAAGGATCAATCAATTTGGTAGTAGAAAGATACTAATTCTTAATAAATTAATAACTCTAAGTCATGTACCACATAAAATATAATAATCAAATTTAGGGAACGGCAACTAGTTTACAAGCCATCTTCAGGCCTAAAAGATATACATTCGATATTCATATCTTTTAGGTCTGAAGATGGCTTGTAGGCCGAAACTAGTTGCCGTTCAGTAAATTTGATTACAATATTTTATGTGGTACATGACTTGAGTTTTATTTCATTTATTGAACACTAGACCACATTTGAGATATGGATAACCTTATGGATTTAATAAATATTGTGATTTAAAAAATAACATTTTTACCTGTATTTGGCAGAATTTGCTCTGAACATTTCTGTGAGTTTATCTGAAGGCGTTCTGGTCCATTTCTCTTTGAATTGAGCTCTAAGTTGGTCATCGGAGGTTTTTTCTTCATTTAACATCCTATCTGTTTCATCTAAAATATCTTGATTGCGTTTTAGGAGTTCTGGTAGTTCGGTAATCATTTTTTCAAGTTCAGTTATACCACCTGTCAAATAAAACCAATAAAGGAGATGGATCTAATAATAGATAGATAAAACTGAGAAATTAAGAAAAGATGAAAAGAATGAGATGAAAATATTTAAATCAAGCATTATACCAACTCTAAAACACAATTTGGTTGATGAATTTTTTTTAAATAATTGTTTACTCAGATATACTTGGGAGCTTAAAACCTTACCTAAAGAGTTTACAGCATTAGATTTCTCCAAAATAGACGGCGGCACATCGTTTCCTCCACTTGTCACTTCAATGGCTGCTGGTAAATTCATACTAGCTAATAACCCATTCATCAATTGAGATGCCTCGCGCAATTTTGTAATTTCTGAATTGACAATCTCTGTTTTTCTTATATCATAAGAGGCCAGCGCTTGATGAACAGCTACAGGTACCAACTCAGTGAATAAATCGTTAAAATTATGGCTCATGGGACGGGCAAGTGGCAAAACTTTTGCAGGTTGGGCTTTACCGATTGATTCAACCGATTTAATATCAGGTATTATCTCATGGTATATAAAATCATTATCTTTAACGGCTTCGGCGAGATTTCTTTCAATTTTAGATGCTATTTCATTAAACAAAGATCTACCTGAACGGGATTGGGCTGCTTTAAAGAGCTCGTTTGCCCGCTGTAATAAAAATATTGGATATCAAACATTTAAATTAGAAACAATAAAAAATTAAGAAAGAAACTTACCCTCAATCTGGATATTTCTTGACCAATACTCTTATTGGCTTTACAGACCAAACTTTGGTAAAACTCAGCGATACCACCTACAGCTGCTTGTTTACCAGCAATCTAACAAAAAAAATATAATATAGTACAATTTTTTGGAAAAAGAAAAGAACAAAAAATCTGAATATTTGTGTAGGGTATTCCACATAAAATAACAAAATTATTCTATTCTTCAAACAGGTTTTGTTTACTTCAGGTATAACCCCAAGATAAAAAAAGCTAAAAAAATATAAAATATCATAAATAACTGATAAAGACTAGAGGGTTTAGATTCTAGAAAGAATTTAAAATTCCTTGATTTTCCCAGGTTTAACAATTCTTTTTCCAAAAAATAATTAATTCAATTTTAAATTAACCTTCCAAATTTTAAAAAATAATCTAAATAAAAAAAATCGATTTAAGTAACTTCGCCTTTTTAAAATTTTTTGATTACATTTTTACGTACTGAATATTTGAGATTTTAATTTTCATTGGAATTGGGACGTTTTAAAATCTAATTTTTTTAATACGGTTTTTCATCTAGAATTTTAATTTAGATATTTTTTAAAAATAGTTTCTTTTTCATTTTTTTAACTAAATTTATTTAATTTTTCATCAAATTAATTATTTAATTTTCATTTTAGTGCACTAACGGAGATAAATATTAAACAAATATCAAATTTGACAAAAAAATTAGAATAATTGAAAAAGTTTAAAAACTCGAATATTTATAATTTTAAAAAATATTATTTTGTTTAAATCAGAATTTTACACAAAATGAATTTTAAAATCGAATTTGGATAAAATAATGAATTTATGATATCTTTGAAATTCAAAATTTTATAAAAATGTTTTATTATATAATTTATCAAAATTACTTTTTTTTCATTTTCGATTGTTATCCTTAAAAGTGGCATTTTAATTGATTTTTATATTGTACTACACTTTGATCTAAACTGATTTGTACACTTAAAATTTTGGATTTTTTCCTAATAGAAAACTTTTCAAATTAGTATTTTTTTAACATTCATCTATAATTGAAGAATATTTTAAAATTAAAATTTTTAAACAAGGCTTTTCAAAATTTATTTCTAAAAATCTTCCATGATCAGAATCAGGATGCAAAATCTGTTTCAATTTTAGTTCAAAATTTCCAAAATTTTCACAATATTTTTATTTCACCTTTGGCTGTTTTTTTCTCCAAAAATTTAATTTGTCATAAATCTCCTTTTTAATTTTTTTTCCACATATTTTAATAAAAATACTATTTTTTTTATTTTTTGCCTTAATGATACAAGATTATAAAATCCATAAATTTTTTTAGTATTAGACTAAAATTAGTTACATTAATTTACCAGAGTGTTTAAAAATTCCCTGACTTCGTATTAGATTTATAAAACTCTCCGACTTTTCCCTGATTATTTCCAAATATTTTAAAATGACCTGACTTTTCCAGGTGAGGCCAATACTTGGTCAGCACTTTAAAACGTGTTTCTTACAAAACATAAATAGTACTCTGCAATTAATAAATGCAGGAAATGATAGATAAGCATAGCAAAATTATTGTTGTAATGAATTGTAAATTTTTGTTTTTTTTTTATGCGCAAATATAATATCTACATACCATTGGAATCCAATCTTTGTCCCATATGTTTTTCAAATTATCTCTTTGGAAAGTTTTTAGAGCCTCTGCATATAAATCTTCACATTGGGAAGCCAATTTTGCAATAATTGAATCTTTCATATTATCTGAAAAATAAAAAATAGTTTTTATTAATTTATTCCGGAAGTGCAGTACATATATACTAATCTAAATGCTACATTAAAACCAAAATTAGCTTTTATTTGTGCAATAAGTAAATGATGCATTATTGTTGATGTCCATGTTTTTAAATTTGATTTCAATTTGTATTGAAAATGATTCCCTGCACCTCTGACAATAAATTTTAATTTTAATGGTGTATCAATTTGTCAAAAAAAATTATCATTTCAGGTTATTAGAGTAACTTTATTTAATTCCACTACAATCAGACATATTTTTTAAAAATTCTTAGGAACAAATAAAAATAATAATTGTATATTTAAAGTGCCTTAGTAGATAGCCCTTTGTAAGATCTTGTAATAAATATAAAAAATATATAATTTTAAACAAAAAAACTATATAAAACTTAATTAAGTGTAACAACAGTTTACTATAATTTTCAAGCATATTGTCCGAATATTTAATTTTTTTGTGCTTACCATGAATCGCTTTATGAACAAACATTTGTTGAGCTTGTGCCAACATTAATTGAGATAAGGCTCCTAAAGTATCTGGATTCAAATCAGGAGTAGGATCTTGTTGAATAGAAAGCATTACTGTTGATTTCAAGTAGTTATATATGCCAGAAGCTTGCTGTAAATAAATCAAAAAATACTAAGATAAACAAATTATTAAAAAGTAGACTTTTTAATAAACTTAATATATAATGAAACACATGGAATTGGTAGAAAACAATTATTTAACTTTATTGTTCATGTTTTTAGCTTTAATGATTTTCTAAAAGCCATATTTTACAAATTTTGAAGTGTTATTGATTTTATGATTCAATTCAAACAATTACCGTTTACTAGCCACAATAAATTATTAAATCGGGGGAATTTCAAGTACTAAACTGTATTTCATCACTGAATAATAATAATTACGTTACTTTTTATTTTGTAGCAGTGTATTTTTCTTGTTTATTTTATAAACTTTATATTGATTATAACCAATACCAATTTGTCTTCGAGAAATTAAAATTATATTTAAAGTTTTAAATTCCTCCCAATATATAAATCTTAATCATTAATAGCAATGGAATTTTTTAAACTTTAAAATAAATTCATGTATCGCATATTTTAAATTCTAATAATTAAAAATTGTTTGTAAATTTCTAAAACTCTACAAATCTGTGTATCTTAAAAATAATGAATATTATCAAAATCTGAATTAGTCATCCTGAAATACATTTATCTTCATATTGATATGTGGGCTAAAAATAGTGTAAATGATAACTTTTAAACCTTTATAGCATAAATAATCAAGTATATTTATTAATAAAATATTACCTGCAATAATTTTGCTGCCAATTTAAGACCTTCATCATTTTCTACACTTTGAGTTGCAGCAACACTACTCTGTAAAGCAGCAACATTAAAGAGAACACAAACTTTCTCATAACCCAAAGAGGCTATAGCTGAAAAATAGTTTGAATAAGAAATTTAATATCAATATTTAAATCTAATTTTTAATATATATACTTAGACTCATCCGGGTTCCAAAAAGGTTTCCTTTGTCAAAGGCATCTTTCCATTTAAAAGGAACTTGCAATTCATTAGCTGGAATTTTAGATTCTAGAGCAACTATTTGATCATAGTATCTAAAATAATCAAAATTAATTATATTTTATTGTTGTAGGTGACAATTTCCTTTAATACAAGAACGATGAATCATACCCATAAATAATATCCAGTGAACTTTCATATTTTTCAAAAGCCTTCCAAATTGCGTTGTTTCTTAGCTTGGAAAATTCATTTACTGCTGCCGAACAGTCCTCTGGCTTATCTGCGGTACTATAACGAGATTGTATTAAATTTTTTAAAGGCGTAATAATGTCCACATCACTTGGTTTTTTTAACGGAACCGACAACAATTCTGACATTTTATAATCCTTAATTTAAATCCGTTGGTAAAAACTAATATGTTCAATGATTATTAAACAAATTCATTAAAATGAAAAAATGACAAAACGGTAAATTGAAAATAATTACGATATTAAAATAAGATCATAAAAATAACTAATCTCAACCATTAAACAGTTTCAATTCAACTGTCATATCTGTCATGAGTCATAAAATTCATAAAAATGACAGACTACGGAAGTAATGTCAAATGGGTTATAAGTTCAAGGTTACCCCCATGGATGTACCTACACGTATATTGTTGTAATAATTTACTCTGATAGTCTGACTCTTCAGATTCTTAGAATATATAATTGAAGTAGAATTTACCATCGAGTGTTCGCACAATATTCACTTATAAATATGACTCAGTAATGTGCTAACAGACTGGTTTTATTGTTCACATCTCGAATCGTTCAAACGGTCAAAGATAGATGTCGGCCACTCCGTGATTTTTCCGTATAGTGTACTAATCAGAACCACAAAGTCACTTAAAAAGAAGAAATAGATTTATAAATGTCAAACTTCAAATAAAAAAAGTAACGGAAATTTGAATTTCTATTTATCTATCATTAACTAACCTACAAGAATGTTTGAAGATAAGGAAAATGTTTGAAGATATTATAACAGTAATAGATTTTCTTAAAACTATCGTATACAGTAGCTTATATTATAGTTTTAAAATTGGCCAGTGTTTAGTGTATATCGTCAGTTTCATAACACTTAACCTAGTCAAGATTATCGAGGATTTAACCGATATATTTATAATAATATTCGAATCGTTCGCAGTTTTCTCTCAAGATATTCTTCAAGGTTTACAACAAGCTTTGTATCTTATTAGCGAAATATGGGATGCTATTGTGTTTAGTTCATCAACAGGAGTATGGAGTCTGAACACCTTTTTAGAAATTATAATTAATGGTATATGTGGAGGTTACAATCATATTCAAAATTTTTTACTTAATTTGGGTGCCGTGGTAATAGCTCTATGCAAGCTCTTCAAATATGTGTTGATCCTATTTGGCTCAGGAGTATGGTTTACAATCACACTAATTCCTTATTCATTGTGGAATTTGTTGGGCCTAAGTTTATACATAGTATACTCAACACCTAAAATAATTTTTAATATGGTGATCGATACTGCTGAATCTAGAAGAAAGAGTATACAGGATTTTTATCTCTTTATAACTGATGTTCCAATTGAATCTGTGATTGGCGTAATAGTCGCTATATGTCTAATTTTTGTTTTATCTCAATTTTACATTAGGTTATTTTATTATATATATTCTAGAACTAGACGAATATTTATATATATTCTAAATAAATTTCTAAGGTATCCAAGACAACATAATAGTAGGGTACTTGTTAATCTTAGAACATCTATAAGTGCTAGACCACGTATAAGAAGAACTTATACTTCTGAAGAAATAAGCTGTATTGTTTGCCAAGAACGTATGAAATGTATATTACTGTTGCCTTGTAGACATTTATGTATGTGTAGTGAATGTAATGCAAGACTAGAGTTATATACCAATACTTGTCCAATTTGTAGGAACGATATTGAGAGTACCATGAAAATATTTATCTGATTGTTTATATATATATATATAATTGATTTGATTAAATATTTAAAAAATTATAATTTACTTTAAAGTTATCGTATTTAAATATTTTTTAATTTATCTTAGTCAAACTGAAACCTGTGAAAAAGCGTTGCATTTTTTCTATTATAGTAACATAAGACTGGTAATTACCGAAATTGTTAAGAGAATGTATACAGTGATAATTTTTTTTAAATAATATAATAAAAATTATTAACAGACTCCATTATTCCACAAACACATTATTTTGATTCCACAGATATAAGTAATTTATAATTCTTAGTGATGTATAAAACCTTTATTAACAAAAAAATTAATAATACAATTTTTGTTAGAAAAAAATACAATTCATATATATTAAACAGAACACTCATATCTGCTCTGTGGGTAAATTTCCCAACTCTGCGACGAAGTAGATATACATTAATTGTGTTGAAATCATTTCTAGATCTATGGACGAGAAGCAATTAGATATTAAAAACAAAACTTTGACTTATAAACTCAATTATAATTCCACTACTTATATTACGCCTCACTCGCGTGGAGACAAACGTGCAGAACGAACTGAGAAAAACTGTAAAGTCAGCAAAATATCTTTTTAGGGATGGCCATAAACCTACCTTTGGTATGTGGAAACCACTAGCGTTTTAGACACTCGGAATAACCGGGCAGAACGGATATTGTGCGGACACACTCAAATTTTGAGCTCGCAGGGAGCTTCTCGACTCCGACGACGATAACCACGGAAAACCGCGAGTCCGAGAAGGCAATTAACGAGACGATAAGTTTAAAATTAACGATTAATAAAATTTTCGCCGCATATGCGGCCGAAGGGTCTTGAAATAAACAAAACGTCTGTAGGCAACAGTCTAGAGACAAGAAAAGGAGAAATCCATCAAAAAAATAAAAAAACAAGGAGCATGCTCCATCGAAAACTAAAAACGGAGTCCGTTATCCACCAAAAAAATTATTTATTTCAGCATCCAACACAAAAGTAAGTAAAGTTCGTTGTTTGAATTTATGCAAATTATTTTTCTAATAATGAGTTTTAAGTTTTAGGCGGACTTTACAGAGAAAACACTACATGACAGACTGACGAGCATACATAAAGAGACAGGACAAAAGGACAGACATACTGGGATTAAGGCCTCAATCGTCCCTAAAAAGTAGCAGATGATATGACGTATTCGGAAGCGACCTCACGATATGCTCAAACTAGCGGGCATGTCGGGAGGAGAACCTGGGGGTGGCATGGCAGGGGACTTGAGGATCAAGCGCTGATTAGGTACAATATTCCCTTGACTCGGGGTCGTTTAGCGTGTGTGTGAGGCGCATTTGTAGCCGAGTTCGCTCGATCTTGATCTATCCGTTCTGGTACTGACAAAAATTCGGTTTAGACAAACCAACTGTGGTTTACTCCAAATACTCATACCATCCAAATTTTTCAAGCCGAACTCAGCTGGCGGCAAACACGGTGTACTAAAATGACATAATCAATTTAACACGTGAATTTTTAAAATTGTGTCAAAAATTTGCAAATCGACATCATGCTTTTGGCAATAATTATCCTACATACAGTCCTCATATTGTGTGAAAGTTAATAAAAAACGATAGAGAATGGATTGAAACTAATTTTGTTATTCATCTTTGCAATTATAATTTCACAGAGTTTACAACGATTTTGTGAAATTATTGTGTTAGTTATTGTTGTTTATATTCTATCCATTCTTTGAACATTGCTGTTCATAAATATAAATCAGTTTGCTTGTTATTTTTCTTATTATAATAAAAAGCATGATTTTAACTGACAATTTTCGTGAAGTGTGATCTCTTCATTACTTTTCAATTATTTTTGAAGTTGTTTGAATTATATTATTAAATTAAACGAAATGAATTTGGAAAATAGAACATTTTTATATTTACTTTAAAACATTATATACAAATAATCGTAACTATATGACTAGATCAGTCATTTTTAATTTCTATATAAATTTAAAAATGGTCTAGTTGGTTGTAGCCAATTATCTTTTGAGTACGTTGTATTTTTCTGTTCCACGACGTGGAAAGTATATGCATGTCTTGGTTTACTGGATTTATTAGCTTCACTGTAGTGAACCACTTGGCCGTGAATGAGAATGCAACTTCCTATAACAAAACGAAAATATTTTTAAACCAACTATCTAAAATTAGAACTCAGTTAAAATTAAAATAGTCAATGAAAATAATATATTAGTATACTGGAAGCATAGGCACAACATAACAAACAATATAAGTGGTTATTTAGAGGGAACAGGAACAATCATGGCGCAAACGCAATATACTGTCGTTCGACGTATAATAACGAACTTTCATGAATTGAAATGAAACTTAATTTTAAAAAAAGATCCAATTTTCAAACAATTACATAATATATTGTTTTGTTATAATTATATTACAAGCAAAGGACAAAGATTTTATAACATATACTGCTTCTTTTGATTTATATACTAACCTTTCGTTACAGGTACGGCAGAAAAATTACTTTTTTGATAATATGGGGCTCCAGAAGTGTATATAAGAAGCTCTTCAGAATCACTATCAGGGTTTCTTATGTATCTTCTATGTACACCGCTGTTATGTGATTTTGTTGCAAACCATAAACAACCGTTTTCTACCGTAGCATCGTCTAAAGCTATCCAAAATCCAGCCACTTTCAATGGCTCAGTATAAAGGTATGAAGCATCTTGGTGAGCCGTAACTATACAAAAAATAAAACAGTTAAAATATTTGGAGAAAATGAAGGTTAATTTAGATTAAATATATTTTTTCTACTATCGTGCAAAAAGTTACTATCACATGAAGTTGATGTCCCTAATAGCACAAAGTCATCAAAAAACGACTCTTCCGGACTTATTGGACATTTTAAAAAGATCCACTATAGTACATTGGACGTTTTATGGACGTATATGAGAAAGGTACAAATGCCACAAACTTGGACAGACGTTTAACTAATGTTTTGTGTAAACGTGTTTCCAGGATTAGTATAATAAATGTTTTTATGATGCAAAATATGGGTTTTAAAACGTCCGTTTATCGTAAGTTTTAAAAACGTCCCTTTTTCGTTGAGCACATGTTTTAAAAACGTCCCACGAATAACGTTTTTGGTATATTTATTAAAAATATACCTCAATGTGTATAAAACGTCCTTTTTGGTATATTAAAACGTGCCACAAATTTGCCTATAGGGACCTTTTAGGGACATAATAAAAATGTTTTATGGACATTTTGTGCTATTAGGGGTGACCGGTGCAGTTAAAATGTAACAAACTAATTTGTATGGAGTGGTAGAACATTTTTCAAATCTTTATATTCCGATTCCGACTGAAAAATCGTATTCCTGTGAACTGGAATCGAAAAACTTCCTGAATGGATTCTTGATGAAACTGGTGAAAACTTTAGAGGACACAATTTTAAACTCTTTTTAATGAAATATCAAGAATTCGAAGTCGAAACCATTTTCTGGATGCGTTTGAGTCGGCGTTTCCGATTGGGTGCTTTCGGAGAGCTATTCAAAAATATTTGTCCTTCTCTAGTGCATTCCAAAGGATTGGGAGAGAAAGTGCGCGATTTAAAAATGGCTGGAATAACTCCAGTGCACGCAAAAATTCAAAATCTATTTCCGATTTTGTATCATATTCGTTAAGTAATAACGATTTGTTTTTGGAAATAATGAAAGTGTTGCTTTTATTTGTACTAATACCATTATTGAAACATATGAAATTGCGTCTTTCCACACAATCCTCCAAGCGACGCCATTGTTAAAGAAAAAAAAAAGAAGCAGAGAAGCAAATCGATTTCGGTTTAAAATGTTACGATTGATTAGCTAGAGGTAAATACTCGAGTAATTTTATTAAATCACACAAGCTTTGCATTTATAGTCTTACCATTTGTTAACTTTCGAGTTTTATCTGTTAAATCATTTTCTAAAACAGAGAAAGTCTATTTGTAACTATATATTTCCTCATAAAGTACGAAATTAATCATAAAATCTACACATTTAATTATTAAATTAAAATATTTACCTTCACTTCCAATTTTCGGATTTTTAAATATGTACATGCTTTGGGGAATAATCGGTTCTTCGAATCCTAATTGAAAAGCAGCTTCTTTTATTTTTTCTGAAAATGTATATTTTCGAAAAACTGGATTGAGTGCATGAAGAGCATGGCCGATTTTGTTTAGAGATACTTCCGGTTCAACCAGCAATTCCCCGTTAGGACCTACTGCACCTGCTTCGTAAAAGTAGGCAATTTTGTCTCCGCTGTCCAAAAAATATTTGTCTTTGTTCTGGAAATAAGTTAAGCCTCGGATAAAACTAATGTCTCAGAGTTGAACTATAAAAAAACAGGGTACGAACATATAAAACAATAAAAAATAATAACAGGATAAAACGCCACACAGTTAAAAGGTTATTACGAATGCAATTATTGCAAAAGGCTCTTATTTTTTTACATAAAAGGAGGAATTTATTAATTATAAATAATTCTTATTATAAAATATGAAACAAAATATTTTCAATTTGATGATTTCACTGAGTTCATTTTTGTCTATTCATCATTTGGTCATTGTTTTATTCAGAAAAATTAAACACATCCAATAAAAAATTACATTTTAGAATGAAGTTAGTTACGATTTTAGTAGAAATTAGATCAGGTGTTCCGCAAAGCTCGATTCCTGGACCCATGATTTTTATTATATTTATTAATAATATTTGAAAACAAATAATTAAGAAATTTATTTAATAATTTTTTTTTCGTAGCAGCAGAGTCTTTCATTTTTTTTCTACACTTATTGTTTTCATGTCGTTTTTCGATTTTTATTATTAGAATAACAGAAAATATAATCGGTAGAAAAATACCAGATGTGTATTTCTAATGAATTCAGAAATGTTAATCCTAGTATTTCATGTGATCCTGATAACAAAAGTAAAAATTTTCGGTGCGCAGGCAACAACGATAAGTCGAAAAAGGAGCGAGCAGTCAAGTGAAACGAGACTAAACACAAGAAAATTATTTTATCTTCCATTTTTCCTACTAAATTCAAACAATGACCAATTTAGTTTTTGTTTCTTTTCAAAAACGGTCTTATTTGAACTGATTATGGTCAGCAAAAATTTTGTTCTGGTTTTTAATAAAAAAAATTATGCCTTTAGCCAAAAACTTTTCATGGTATGCAAAAAGTGCCAATGAGTTTACAATTTTTTTGTGCACATTGACAGTTGTTGCGTACCATGAAAAGTTCTCACTTCTGACGCTGTTATTTTTTGACTAACGAAAAATTTTTGGTAGCTGAAGCTACCAAAAAATTGACAATATAACTGAAAATAATAAAAAATTAACAAAAAAAAATAAAGCCATACGAAAAATTTTAATCCAAGCAAATTTTATGGATATCTATAATTTGTAGAAAATTATACACAGCATAAATTTCAGATATTATTTCTTTGAACAGTATAATTAAAAAAAATTACAACAATTAACAATTAGAAATTTAAATAGAAATAATTTGTTTTGTGATAAATAAAATATAGGATATAAATACTTCAAATACATTCTCGAAAAAACAGCATCCAATTATAGGTTCCATATACCACACGTTGTTGAAATACGAATTATATTTAATTTAATTTATTTGTAACACATATATATTAATTTTAGTTTTCTGCATTCCTCCCGTATATAAACTTTAACTATGCTAATTCTTATACACTCGTCCATTCCGCTTAAAGCTTTACGTAGATGACGGGCGATTATTCTCATCGTCTCCTCTTTCGAGGTCTCTCTCACTCTATAGTCAAGCAATGGGCTATTAAAAAAAGAAAAAGAGCTTAACAGATGTTGTTAGCTCGACGAGTTTACTCTACCTGAGAAATAAATCTAGCTATTCTCACAATAAATATGTAATACAGGAATCCAAAGAGTTTAGATTTGAATATTCCACTATTTTCTTCGTCATCTTGTGACTGCCTGCCTTTAAACAAGAGGCCAATAATAAAAAATCGGTTGTGTCGCCCCAAAACTTTCCCGACGAGTATCCACGAATACTTTTTCAGATATTTAATGTTAAAGTTTCAACTTTCGATATTTTTTATTTTTGACAGGTGATAGTTGGAGAAATAATTTTTACTGTTCTGAATAGTTTTTCAAGGGCTTTCAAACATATATGTAATACTCCTATATCGCCAACTTGAGAGAGAAGTGTGTCGCCGATAGTATAGAGTGTAGACGATCGTTTCTCTCTCACGCAGTCTCGGATAGGCATAGGCGTCACAGCTGTAAAATCGCCTACGTTTGCTTAACTTTCCTTTTCTCTATGTTCCTTTGTCACCACGGGACACGACGCCAATGCAATTTATGTATCTAGGCATGCGCGTTGGCACCTAATTCCGATCTTGCATCTCCTTCTGTCGGAACACTTTGTTTCTACAGGCAAAGATAGGACGTTGGCGATATAGGAGTATTACATATATGCTTTCAAACGACATATTGCATGTCCAAATTCCGTGACATATTGCATATCTGTCATTTTTTGATAGTGATACTTCCGTTTGACAGATCTCGTACAAAACTAATTGGGTTCTTCCCAGATAACCCAAACCCATATACCAAATTTCAGCTCAATCGGATTAATACTTCTTCAGGTATTTAATGGTGACATTTCAAATTTTGACATTTTTTATTTTTGACAGGAGGGAGTTGGAGAAATAATTTTGACTGTTCGGAATAGAGTTTTTCTAGGGGTTTCAAATGGATATTTCCGTTTTTATCTCGAATTTTTTTGTAGCTCGTTCACAATATACTTTCCCTTCTTAGGAGGTGGGTCGGGAAAGTAAAAGGAGACTAGTAATATGCATCGATAATTTTGACAGTTTGAAAGTCTAAATAATCCGATTATTCTGTCAAAGTGACACGATTATAGAAGTTGATAATTAATATCCGTTCTGCAAATCTGACATCTATATTTAAATATTCAAAGCATACCTGTCCAGATTCTGAATTTGTTGTACTAAAAATTGTCCTCTTAGATTCCCCTGGCATTAGTTTAATTAAATTATCGGCCTCATTTTTCATTTCTTCAACTTCTTCTGGGGTGAAAAGGTTCTCAATAACTGCGAAACCATCAGTTTCAAACTAAAAAATAGTATATTATTATCATAAAAAGACGTTTGCTATATAAAGGTGTATTATAACAAAATGAGATGTGTGCAAAAAAAATATACCAAATTGAATATGACAACTATGACAAGGAGGATTTTGAGACTGATTTGGTCTTGTCAAATGTCAAAAATGCATTACAGCCATTGGTCACATCTGGAGGTCGGTTAGCCCTGGTAGCTGAGGACTTAAAAAGAAGAAAGTCGTTCAGTTCATTATGTTTTTACTGCACCAACCCTCTGTGCGATGTTCAATTTTTCACGCTATATTTTATCGAATTTAGCAATTTCCTTTATATATCTATCTGTGATTATTAAATAGTGTACAAGTTGTTTTAAAGCAGGAGGATGTAACATATGAAACATATTTGCGTAATAAATATTCCAAAATAAATTTCAAAATTATAGAGGTCTCATCTATATCTTAATTTTTACTAATTAAATTTAACATTAGTATGTTGCTTAACTTCAAAAATTCATGGCATATATCTTTGTTGTGTTAAATTTGTTCTGATTCTTAACAATTGAAGTAAATGTAAGATTTTTACCTCGGTAAATAAAGACAATAAAAATCAAATTATTTTTGGTTGCATATGTGACTACGAACCTTTTTAGTAATTGTTTGCGTATTTGGAATTTTGCAAAAACTGTTATAGTATCAACAGGTAATTTTGATTATTTTTCTATTTCAAAAACTTTGTCATAATGTTTGATTTCATTCGAAACTATATTTCAAATAGCGAACGGTATATTTTTATAATATTTTAGTTAGCAGATTTTATTCGTTAATTTCAATTCATTAACAATAAAATATTTAGTATTTAACATTTTTTAATATATGCAATTAAAAGGAACGTTTTTCCTAATGATTTTTTTCCAATTATGACATTTCTGGTCCCATTAGAATTCTAGAAAATTATTCAACTGTTATTTTTATTTCTTTACTGTCACTTTACGAATATATAGAATTACCTATATAATATATAATCTAGAAAAGCAATTCATATATACAGTGTTTCCACTGAAGTTCGCAACATATGGGAAATTTTTTTATTATTAATTTTACGAAAAAAAAGTATTCTTCATAAAAAGTTCTGCATGTTCTAAAAACTAAAATACAACCATCAGATAATAAATTTTGCTCAAGAGAAAAGTACCCTTTATTTTAAAAACTCGTTTAGAAACAATATTTAAAAACTAAAGTGCACTGAAAGTGAACTGAGTGCAAAATTTGTGTTCCCCATTGGTTGCACTGCACCAATATTTCGTATTCCATTGGAAAACTAGTGCAAACAAAGTTCCACTGAGTGCAATTTTTTCGTACATCTATCATTATTTTAGACGTAACTAGAGAGCAATTTTGATATTTTAAATTGCATCACATATTATTTTTGCATATTCAGAAAGCTTGTTATTTCGCCCTTTCCGAAATCTATATGATGTAGTGTGTGTTATTTATTTTTTTTAACTGGGAATTTTAAAAACTTTTGAATAATTCGCTGCTGGAATATTTCCAACTTCGTTTTTTAATTACTTTTTAACGACATCACAAATAAAAAAAATTAAATTAAATGTGTATCTAAAAATATGTATTATTTGACTTTTAGAAAATATAATCGTTTTGACAGTGACGGAGTTATTTATGTATTTTAACTGGGTAGATAAAATTTCTCAAATTAATAATATAACAGAATATTTATTTCTTATCTCAAAGCCCGTGATCCGTACATATAATCATTATTGATTTTACAATAATTGGGTCAATATTTTAATCATAAGTTCACGAGCTTAAAATATTAATATTTTGCTAAATATCACGGGGGGGGGGGGGGGTTGAATATTATATACAAACTCGAATAACGAAGAAAATGCCTTAATAAACAAAATTCTGGGTCACCCTATATATATATATGTTTAAACAATCTTTTAAAAACACCGGTGCATATATTTATACTTCTTATAATATTATTGCCCTTTGGAACATTAATCACGCCACCAAAATATTATGAAGCAATTAAAAGTATTTAGTTCACCTCTGCTATAAATAAAAGATATTTATTTATAATTTAATTCAAATGTTAATCGACTTTATCAGAATTTGGCGGCCACCTAATTGCATTTATATTCTTCCGGTGTTGAAACTATTTAAAATTTCCAATTTAGTTTTAAATAAATTGACGATGATGAATTCCCATGTTTTGTTATTGTGCGTATTAGATCTCCCACGTAGATATATATCTGACTAATATGTTTCTATAATAATCTTATATCAATCATTAACATTGTTTAAAATTAATCAAATTATTTTAATATTTCAATAACGGTTTGGAAATCGCGAACTTGACCTTTTCTTATCACATTATTTTTGATAAATGCATACCTTAACTAGTAAAAGAATGTACCATAATAATAAATTAATTAAATAATAATTTGATATATTTACCTTTCTTTTAACATCATCAAACATTATTGTACTGTTTCTTCTTAACTTTATTAACTAATAATAATTAAAACACTTTAAAACTCGAATGATTTCTGCCAGATTTCGTATTTCAATTCAAAGCGGTTTATAGTGATTCAAACATTGGCAATTTTACGGACTGTTGCCAAATCGTTTTGGTTAAAAGTATTTTTAGAAATTAAAATGTATTAAAATATGACATCATTCAAAAATATTTGTATTTTCCTAAGAAATTAAAATCAAAAATTTTAAATCTTATGAATCATAATTTTTGATTTGCTGTTTAGGTATATATTTTAAAAATATCATTTTTATTCATTCCTAAATGTATGAAATTAATAATGATTAAAAAAACTACTTGTTTAAAATTTGTTAATATATTGGCTTATACTTGAATAGTTCATCAATTTATAGTTGCTAGGTATTTAAAAAAAATACAATAAATTTATTTGCAAAAGGTAGAATTGGACAAATAGTTTTTTCAGAAAATTGGCAACGCTGCTCAAGAATCAGCTGTTTACATAACGACTCGGCTTGGGCATAGAAACTATATAATAAACAGGAAGGAGCATTTCGCTTTCGCTTGGTGGATGTGATGGACCTTGCAAATGGCGGATAGAAAAAACAAAAAGTCCGGACTATGGGGAGCGTATAGAAGGAGGGCAATCTCTAATGGACAACACGTTTAAAATGTGGTCAAAATTTTATGCATGGGGTTTTTTTAATAAATTCAAGATGGCGGATAAGATATGGAATTATGATTAGATTCTTTTCAAAATTGGTATTAGGTTTTTTTTGGGATAGGAGATAACATGATTTTTTTTCAAAATAAAAAAATTCAAGATGGCGACTCCAAAATGGTGGACGCAATTTATGATTATTAACCGATTCCATTCAAAATTGGTATATGGGGATTTTTGGTGTTTCAGATTATGAACTTTTTCGAACAAAATTAATTAATTCAAGATGTCGGACGAAATATGGGATTATTATCCGATTCTTTTCAAAATTGGTATTGGGGTTTTTTTGGAATATTAGATTATGATTTTTTTTTCAAAACAAATAAATTCAAGATGACGACTACAAAATGGTGGACGAAATTTATGATTATTAACCGATTTCATTCAAATTCGGTGCATGGGGTTTTTTGGTGTTGGAGATTATGACTTATTTTTAAACTGCACAGAATTCTCCTGCAACATATACAGTAAACCATGATTGTTCATTTTCTCAAATATAAATATTTCGTTTTAACCTAGCAGATAACAGATTGATGCGCTCGGAAAAATAATAAAAATTCGGTTTACTCGTGAGTCCCATGATCAATATCGACATCTTATCACCAGCAGCAATACCGAACGCAGTGCGAAACTGGAAAGTTTGGCCAAAGAATATATGTTGTCTGTATATATTCAGTATATATTCAGACAACGGTTTGGCAAAACAGGAGCGCCTATTGGGAGACAAATATTCCAAATGTGGAGACAAATATTCCAAATCTGGAAACAAATATTCCATAAAAATAATTTTGTTAGCGCCTATTGGGAGACACATATTCCATAATGAGAGACAAATATACATACACTAAGGAGCCAGTAACACATAAAAATATTAAATCTTTGGTTTCAAATAATATTTCTTTGAATTAATTATTTACAGAGAGCGATATTTTGTTTTTTTTTTTTAAATAATTGCACATATATGCCTTAATTATTGAATATATTTTAACTATGTATATAATTATTTTAAACGGCAAACTTATATGATAACTAAATAGCACATAATGACTCTAAATTTTGTTGTTGCCAATTGTTACATAAAAACCCACTGATAAATGCTCATTAATTTGATAGTAAAATATATATAAAGAAATACTTTGTAACCAATCGTATTAGTTAATAAAAAATAATACTTTCAAACTAATAAGAAAGCGAAAATGCGTTTGTTTTCACTATTTATTTTTCCTATTTTATTTGCGGCAAGTGTGATAGCAGATCATGAATGGTAAGACATGTTATAGTAATTTTTAAATTCTTGTCCTAGTTTCTCCTATTTTTTTGTTTTTTTCCTAATTTCCCTATTTTTCCAGTTTTTTCCTATAGGATAAAATAGGAAAAAATCTGATGTGGCCAGCACATGACCCCTCGGAATTTTTGAATAAAAAATTTGCACGTAAACACAAAAAGTATGAAAAAAAATGGATTTTTTTGTAAATCTGGCAACAATGGCAAATAGGAGAAAATAGGAAAATTATGAAAAATTGGAAACAACAGGAAAAAAGAGCAAGAAATAGGATAAAATAGGAAAAAAGTAGATCATAGAAAAAATATTTTCCTATTTTTTCTTCGGCTCGCTCCCTTTTTAGGTACTCGTACCCATGCTTGTTTTCATTATTCTATTTCTCTATTGAATTTTACATTCAACCCATGAGGAATATTTCAAAATGTTAGTTAAGTATACTGGGGTTATTATTTCACTGTCCACAAACCTTGTAACCGTTTGTTTTTTTTTCATTTTCAGTTTCGGGACTCCATGGGAGGGGCGTTCGAAAAATGACGCTGAAACCACTGAGAATATTTCGTGCTGAATACGCAAAGAATTAAATTAATAAAAATGTTTGCGTATTAAGGCTGTCAATAAACCATATATCTAATATATTTGTTTTTCTTAATATGCTTTATATCCTTATCGTGTATTTTTATGAAGTTTATTTGTTTGTCACGGTTGTAGCGATTTGTCTTGATTTGATGAAACATGAAATGATTGTTCGTTATGGTGTACAGGAAACTAATTTTGAATTTGCTCCGTGTGAAAACGCTTAATGTTGCAGCAATAAAAAGTTGCTATATCGCTTTGCACCTAAAATACATGCATTTAAATGAGCCGTCTTCACATGCAACGCGATGCGATAAATTTATGGCAGCAATATTTTTCTATCGCAATGACGTGCAATATGTTCTACGGAATTGTGTCAATCGTAGAAAATCATGTATGTTTATGCAGGTGTTCACACTAGGCGCTGTTTATAGTAGCAATTTATTTAGCAGTATTGCAAATACGTATTATAAAAAATGAATAAGAAAATTATATTGTTGTTTTGTGTTTTTTTAATAGCAACAATTTTTTTAGTATCATTTAAACAGTGTTGCGAGATATATGTATTATAAAATAATAATAATAAAAAAAAAATAATAATAATAATACTCTGCCTATATTTCACCCCCTTACGAGTAAACCCCAGAATCCAAAGGCTTGTGCGGGGAAGGGACGGCTTTTTTTATTATTTGCCGTGGCGCTCCTGGCGACTTACTGATGATTGATGGCACCATTTGGCAATGGGTGTATCGCGTAGAATGAAATTTTCCAGTTTTTCATAGAGAAGGAAAATTAAATACAAACAGGAAATATTTTCAATATTATTAAAAATATAACTTGACTTTTAAAGAAGCTTATGAATATTCCTATATTTTCTTCATTTCACAAAGCATAGTTCCTTCAGTACTATAAAATAGTTTGGTTTTGTTTTTGTTCTCTTATTTGAAGATGAACCATAGTAAGAAAACCCTGTTCTTCCTATTTTGATTTTATACCAACTAACTTAATTAATTATAAAACTAGGCAACATTGCAAATTCTATAGTAACATTTATTGCATCAATTATTTCTCGTGTGAAAATCATTTGCAATATATCGGGTGCGATGACTTTTTATTGCTCACAAAATATCGCTACGTGTGAAAACGCTATTGAGAGATCGTATAATTTTGTTTTTATTTTGATCATTGGCAACACTGCTAACTGCCATGATGGTTGCATAAATGCAGATGCAGTAAATTTTTGTTTGACTTTTTGTTTGTTTTTTGTTAAATCTGAAGAATAAAAATTAAAATCCTGTAATTTAGAACATTCCATCTATTACTACTTTATAATAAATAAAAAGTAATGGGCCAGCATATTCACACCTAATATTCAAAGTCCCTAGATACAATACTCTGCGAGTTACACTGTTTAGGTACCTAACAATACTTTCTCTATGGTACCTAAACTGCAAGTTTAGGAAGGTCCAAGATGTTTTTGATTAAAGAAAAACAAATAAGTAAGTATTTAAATGTATTTTCAAAATGGCTTTTTTTATTGAATTTTGCAGAAATGATAAAATATGTTTTCAGTATGCAGTTAAAAAAATGGACATCTATAAAGAGGAACTGAATTCATCCTTTATTTTTAATGAAAAACTTAATAAGCCAAACATTAACATTAATAAAGATGAGAAAAATGTAACTCCAGATATTATCAAAGTACAATTAAATGAAGAAAATGGTATAAATAATTCAATAGCAAATCAAATTCATATTGATGTAACATCAGAAATTATTAATAAGGGCTGTGATTTAGAAAACGAAGAAATCGGGAATGAAGTTACAACTACATCTCCAAAGATGCAACAAACTGGAGAAAATAAGTCTGCTAAAAATATTGAAATTAATGATAAAAATGATGATTTTGGTACCGTCGAACATAGAATTGCTATTACAGATGTAAATAAAAACATCAACAATGTAAAAAATCGAAATGCTCATCAGACTAAAACTGAATATCAACAAAAAAGTATTAAAAATGGTAAGTATAAAAAAAAAATTTTGGAACATCTTTAGCAATTTTAGAAAATAAAATTCTGATTTTATATATTGTTGGTCTACTTAGCATTGTAGCTAATTTTAAAGGACGATGAAAAAGCTGCTTATACTTTAACTTATTTAATTCAATATTGCAGAGAATTTGTAATTTATCTTTGTTTAAAATTCTATACTAAAGTAGGTACATCGAACAAATGGTATAATAAAACTGTATGATCAGCACATGTTCAACCTTTTTTGTTTTGGATTCTGGGAAGTTTTACTTCAACAGTGGCGCTTTTAACATTAGTGGTACTATTCAAAAACCGATGGTGTTCATGTGATCACTCAGTTTGTTCGATGTACAATCTCTAATTCCAGTTTTTTTAAAGGACGTAATATTTTCTTTATAACATGTTTTGATTTACCCCATATATTTCTTCATTTGGATGTCCTTTGTAATAATCACTACTTTCTCCTTTTCTAGTTTTCTCATCCGATTTAATGATATTGTTTTATTTAGATAAAAAAAAACAATGTTTTATCAATTTCATAAAAATATATAACAAAAAGTTATTTAATGATCAGTAACATGTTTCGTTGTAAAACAACTTCATCAAACTAATATTATTTGTAAATTCCGTCAAAAATATATACAGCAACTGATACTAAAAGGTATTTCAATAACATTACACTGGCTTAAAATATTGGAAATAACATTCATTAGAGCTGTTTAAGGATCACAAATTTTAGGAAAAGAATTTAATAGATGTAATTAACATTTATCGAAAGATTTACAATTATCAAAAAATATTTAACAAAGGAGAATGGTTTAGGTCAATCTTGTTGGCATTTAATAATAAATCGGATTTTTTAAGTTTATTTATTTCTAATGATTCCAGGTAATTTAGACAGACGGGTGTCTTTACTTTGAATATGTAAAATTTCAAAACTACGATTTTCATTGATTAAATGGTTGGAATAATTTGAATCTTTTATGTTCATTAATTCGTTTTGCAAATGTTTTTATTATCTATTTTGAAATCGGTTTCATTATCGAGAAAAAAATCAAGCAAGTTTGCTTTGTAATTTTCTTTATTATTGAAAAATTCTGTTCTATTGGTTATTATATAATTGTCGTCAAATATATTCATTTATTCCAATGACTTCACTAATACTCACAAGAAACAAATAATTTGGTATACAGTTATGGCGTATTATAGATAATCTAAATCGACTTGTGATTATTTCCTTCCTATTTTAAGAAGTAAACTTTTTGACATTTATTTTGTGGTGCTAGTTACCTTGCAAAGTAGGCCAATTATATGAATTTTTTGAATAAACTGTACCAATTATTCTTTTTAATACATATTCATGTTTTAGATTTAACTACACTAATAAACAGACATGATCATTCCAAATCCTACATTGCGAGACAATTAATCAGCTGTAGCTTTTGCGGCAAGTTCTTAATGTCACCAAATGAATTTTTTAAACACTCGCAATTACATCAAACCAAAAAAACCACTAAAACTAAAGTTAAAACCAAAAATATTTATAAGAAACTGCTGTTTGTTGATTTTTCAAAATCGTTTTTTGAAATTAATTCTACAACTCAGTTAAATTGTTATACAGGAACTTCTGATGGACAATATGAATGTGATTTGTGTCATAAAATGTTTAAAAATATTTCTGGTATAACAGACCATTTTGTAACTCAAAAATTTAGATGTCCCAAATGTTCAATTCACTTTTCATCATTTGATCAACTAAAACAGCATTTGAAAGGGCATTTTACCAGCGAAAATAAATTTGAATGTTTGATTTGTTCAACAAAATTTTGTGATCAGAACAGTTTATGTAACCATAATTCTCTAATTCATTTTGAGTGCTCTATTTGCTTTAAAAAGACTTCTTCAAAAGCAAGTTTAGATGTTCATATGTGCTTACATACTGGGAAAAAGAAGTATAAATGTTCTCTATGTTCTATGCCATTTTCTTACAATTCTAGTTTAAAGAAACATATGTTGTTACATACAGGAGAAAAATCTTATTCATGTCCCATTTGCAAAAAGAAATACAGCACAAAAGAATATGTCAAAATTCATTTAACAAGAACACACACAAAAATATTTAAATATAACTGTCACTTATGTTCCAAAAGTTTCCATCTTAAATTTCGTTTGAATGAGCATCTAGATTGGCATAATGGAATCCGTAAACACAAATGTTCATTATGTGATAAATCGTTTTTTTGTAAAAGCACTTTTTATGTTCACTTAAAAAGGCATACTGAAAAGAAATACAAATGTCCGATATGTTTTAAAGGATTTTTGGAAAGCTATCTGATTAACCACATGAAACTCCATATTTACCACTCCGGAGAGAGAAAATTCAAATGCGATATCTGCTCAAAAGCGTTCTACCATCAAAACGCTTTAAATGCACATAAAAAACTCCATGCCTCTGATGAAGTCTTTGAATGTTTCACCTGCTCGAAAAAATTCACTAGAAAACAAAGTTTAAAAAACCACATGTTGATACACACAAGCGAACCACAATTCAAGTGCTCTTACTGCTCAAAGTCGTATTTCTTCCAAGCTAGTTTCAATAACCATATGATAACCCACGTTCCCGAAATGAAATACAAATTTAAATGCAGATTCTGTACGAAACATTACCCCAGTAAAAGTTATTTAAATAAACACCTGAGGAAGCACACGGGGGAGAAGAATTTTAAATGCTCTCGTTGTAAAAAGGTTCACATGAATCAATATAACTTGGATAACCATTATAAGATATGCATTAACCGGAAAATTGAATGTTCAATTTGTTTCAAAAACTTTACGCAAAGTTCGAACCTTAAAAAGCATTTAATCACCACTCATGCTGGGTTGAAAGAATTTCAATGCAAGATATGCGACAAATATTTTACCCAAAAAGTTCATCTTAAACGACATTTGGTGATACATACGGATCAGAAGCCGTTTGAATGTACGGAATGTAGTAAAACATTCAATGTTAAAGAAAATTTAAAAAGACACATGGATATACACAAAAATATCAAAGTGAAATGCTCTGTTTGTAATAAGCTCTTTTCTTCTTCCTCCAATTTAAAGAAACACATGCGATTGCATTCTAATGAAAGGAAATTCAAGTGCACACTGTGTACGAAAGCTTTTGTACAAAAAAATCATTTAGACTATCATTTGGTGAGTCATGTTGGAAAAATGGATTTTCAATGTCCGAAATGTCCGAAAACGTTCTTTAATAAGTATAAGTTAAAAAGGCACGAAGAGTCACATGATAGATACGATGCGAAGGTTAAGGTGGAAAATTGCAAGAATAAATTCAAATGTTCGTTTTGTCCGAAAGCTTTTCGCTTTCTTTCTAAGTTAGTTCCACATGAAAAGACACACCAACTGGATTTGCTTAAATAAAAGTTTTTCAGTTACTGGGATGGCTAAGTTAAAATAATGGACCCAAATAGGTGGTCTCAACTTTAATAAATAAATTAGGTGAAGATAATTATAAAAATATATGGAGGAAAACTAAATTTTGTTAATTTTTTCAAATATTTTAGTGCAAAAAACGGAATTAAAGTGCCTTTGAATTGTGCCAACTAAAATTAGTTACAGGGATTAAAAGATGTTTTTACTCCATTTGGATATATATTTTTTGATAAAAAATTTTTTTTAAAAATAATTAATTTTACAAAAACTATTTTATAATTTTTTAACAATTATTATTTGCTTTTATAATTAGGTATATTTGATCTTTACATTATTTTAATTTAACGTATTCAATAAAAATTGTTTTTGAAGTTAATTGTAATTAGATTTTAATTATTTTATTTTTACGTTTTTACATACACAATATTTTTTTTGTATTTTAACTATTATAAAAATATTTTACTATTAATATACACAATAAAAAAAGTCAATCGAGATGGTTTTTACTTTTTTAAATATTTTAATATTGGGAGGCATTCAATTTATTCTGAATGTTGTAACGTAAAATAGCTTTTTAAGTGTTTAAGCAATGGTTTAAGACATTTTTTTAGACTTGGTGTAGCAACCACGATTTAATTTTAAATTTACCGCTTGAAAAATACTGTTTAATGTTGGTAGTAACTGGATGGCCGCAGTGTTGCCGATTTTCGTATATTGAAATTCCGTATAATTTTCGTACATTTTGGAAAAAACTATTTTTGGATTTTCATTTATTTTAGAAATAAGTTAAGACACTGGAGTTTATTTGGACAACTTGGTTGTTTCAGAATGTCTTCTGCTCTACTTTTATTCAAGCGCGCGCAGACTGTGGCTGACTGCGTATTTTAGAGAAGGCCACACTCCAATTCTTAGATCTATGGTTTTTTTTGGTTAGGAGAACTGTCACATGTCATTGTTGACGTTTTAATTTCTTTTTTAGGTGTAGTTTGTCAAATACAGCTTAAATTTCATATTTTTGCACAAATAAACGTTTTCGTTAAATACGAAACATTAAATTATTAGTACAAAATGTCCAAAATAGTTTTAAACTCTTCTGATAGGCCTTACATGGTAAGTACTATATATGACAGATCTTAAAAGAGTTAACAAATAACTTTTAGAATGGTGACCACAAAAAATATCTCTCTAGGATAACAAAAAGTTTGTATTATGGAAAGTTACCGAAGACTGAGTGTCTTAGCTTGCCAGTAACAGGTAAATATTTAAACTGCACTTAAGTTCTAACTAGAGTCTTAATAATGTATTTTTCAAGAACTGGCAGCGGAAATTTTTTCTGAAGTGAAAAAGGGAAAGTCTTTGGAAAGGCTCCATTGTTATAAAGCAGCGGAAATATCTAGAAACGCTTGTGTGGCACCATGCTCTCTTGTCTTGGCTATTCTCTATTTGGAAAGACTGAAATCATCCAATCCACAATATCTCGATAAAATATGCCCCTCTGACTTGTTTCTTATATCATTGGTATGTAGAAATTTTGTTCTAATATACATGTTATTAAAATACAAGTATTTTGCCAAGTGTAAAAGTAATAGAGATTATAAAATAATGATCCAATTTTGTTAAGATCATTTAAGATACGTACTTACAATTAGTGATGGTTGCTATGTATGCTTTTTTCACTGATGCTTAAAAATAGCACGTAATGACCGTTGCTAAAGTTGCTACAAAATTTATCATGACTTTTCAGCACTATTTATATTTATTTTTTTGAATGTAGTTGGTTTCTTGCAAGTTTCTTTTTGATGACGGTGAAGGAGAAGAAGTGTTTTTGGATGAATGGGCTGCTTCGGGAGGAATTAATATAAAAGAATTGGTTCAATTAGAAAGAGATTTCCTCAATGCAATTGTAAGTATATTTCTAAACTCAAAATTGAAATTTGACTTTTATTAATTTTATTTCCTAAGAAAATATATATTTGATATGATTACACAAAATTAATTATTGCATAATATTGGTACAAATTGTAATTAATTTTTTAGAATTGGGAAATTTTCGTTAGCGATAAAACATTCCTAGCTAAACTGCAAGAATTAGAACTGATCCTGGCTATAAAACAAGGTACTTCTAGAGGCTATTTCACGTATACAGAGCTTGATATTATATCTTCAACGATAGAAATCCAAAAGATAATCCAATGCATAACTGCTATTACTTCTATACTAGCTCTAACCTACCTTGCAGGACTTTTGACAATAGTAGGATCTGTATTTTTGGCAAGCCAAGTACCCGGGACTAGTTTGTATGTTAAAAAACCGGAAAATCTAGCCTGGGAAATCCCGAAGACTGACCTTAGGAACCAAACTGTAGTGGATATGTTTAAAACCGGTATTTTATTAGCCACAATTCAACCTAATGAGACAGTATCTTGGGATTATTGGAATAATCCTGTAATGGAATGGTTAGCGAAGTCTTCCCAAATGGTCACTGATTTTACTGCTGAAGTCCAATTGAACTACTTGGAATATTATTTAGAGACGACTGTTCATAGTATGAGATATATGGAATTGGAAGATCAGATCCATAAGGCTACAAAAACCAGGATACAAGATCAATTAGAGTCTTCATGGCATGCCGAGTGGATTGAGTCTATAAAAGTTGGAGTTTATACTAAAAGTGTCACTTTTCGGTCTTAGCTTTCCCGGATTCCCGTTTTTCTTAGTTTAAAATACAAAAAAATATTACTAATGTTTTTTATAACATTGAAATGATAACAGGAGAAAAGAGAAAATATTTGAAAAAAACTAATAAATAAAAAGGCCTGAACATGAAATATTGAGTGCAAATCTAGAGTTTTATGGCCAAATTTTTCTGATATTTTAAATTAAAAATTCATCCCAAATATAAAACTTTTGGTTTATTCCAAATATTTTCAAAATGTACCTGTCTTTTATAATTTCTAAGATAGCAACATCGATATGCAAAAAAACACCCAAAAATATTGTGATAATTGGTAAAAAGTCAAAAAATGTTAATTTTGATTTGTTTAATTTTGTAATGGTTGACAATAATATTAATTCCTTTAAAAATTGTAACAATGTCGTAATAAAGTGATTTTTGCGTTTAAAACTTTATTTTTAAATTAAATATCATTTCTTAGTCCACCACATTTCTTCTGGGGTGTCGCTTTTTAAATGGCTGCTAGCCATTAATTTTTTTATCATTTTCTGCTTGGAACTTTTAAACAAATTTATCATGACAATTATGACAGTAGATGGTTACGTCTTGTTTAAAATTTTACATAAAAAGAATATAACATTAATTCAATTTTGATTAGATTCCTTATCACCATCAGTAACACTCTGTATATGATAAATCTTTTTATCTTTGTCAGAAATA
The DNA here is from genome assembly GCA_963243735.1 of Neocrepidodera transversa. Lineage (NCBI taxonomy): Eukaryota > Metazoa > Arthropoda > Insecta > Coleoptera > Chrysomelidae > Neocrepidodera > Neocrepidodera transversa. The sequence continues at coordinate 5,831,045 of OY725340.1, forward strand.
AAACTAGGAGCTCCACTGAGGGGATCCCGTCCTTCATAGTTCTTGGGAAAAGCTATGACGTCTCTGATACTAGTGGTGTCTAGTAAAACAGACAAGAATCTGTCTAATCCTAGGGCTATACCCCCGTGAGGGGGACACCCGGATTCTAGCATCTCCAACATGTGGGACATCGTATCTGGATTGATTTTTAGTAAACTAAGAATCGTTTTTTGCAAAACGGGATCGTGAATACGCACTGAACCACCTCCTATTTCGTTCCCGTTTAGGACCAAGTCGTAGGAAAGGGCGCGAACCTGGAAAAATAAACTTAATCATTTTCAGGCAACACTAACCATAAAAAACTTGTAGATATTTGAGCAAGGAAATCTAAACTGCTACCACAGTTTCCTCTCCTACATTACTTACTTCGATTCCAGCTGAGTGGGGCTTGATGGACGGTTAATCGATTGGATTAATAATTAGCACTAATAAGTTTTGTCAATTCGCACATAACTGTATATTATTCATGAAATTATTACTCCTTACTAAGAATTAAATAGAATTCTACTAAAAATTAGAATGGGTATAAATTGTTTAGGTTGACAATAAGAGAAAAATTGACCTAAAAAATCCAGGAAAACTGATAATCAGAAAAATACTACAAATTAAGACTTTCAAAGTTGATTCAGAAAAATTCAAGATTAGGAAAATGATGCTAAAATCTAGCAGTGAAAAATTTACTTTACCTTGAGTGGGTCACTTTTTAATAAACATATATCATCTGGATGCGGTGCTGTAAAGGGATGATGGGCTGATTGTAATATTTCTTCTGATTCAGATATTTCAAAAAGAGGAAAATCAACCACCCACAAAAAGTGTAAATTCTTTTTTCTTATTTCTATTCCTAGTAATTCCAAAACATTTACGTATTCCAGCCTGATTCTACCCAACAAAGAGAGCTGAAATTAAAAATGTAAGTTTCAGAAAACTGAAAGAATGTATCTAGATTTTACTAATGGTGAAAATTTGATGTTAAGCAGTAAAAGAAAAGTAATTGAATATGTTCACAGAATTTGCAATTTTTAAGACATTTCATAATTTATAGAAAAATAAAAACCCAAACCATATAATTCTATTTAAAAAACTTACTGTATCTTTTTTATTTCCAAAAGCCAAAAACACAATAGAATTTTCAACATTATTTTTTTCAAAAAAATCCGCTGCTACATCTTCATTCAATAATTTTCCAACTTTATTAACAAATTTTTCACGATTTTTAACTTCTGTTTGAACCAATTTAACTGAAGGGAATTTGCCACACAAATCTTGTATTATTTCTTTTAATTTTTTATTTGCATTTGCATATTTAGAAGGAAAAGATAGAAAATGGGCTCCAAAATTTTTGTTCAAAACCAAATTAGGATTTTTTTTCAGTGTATTGGTACAATTTTTTATCTGAAATATTTAAAAACAATCAATGGTATAAACGAATGTAATTTTGTTTCTTACTTCAAATCCAAAGGTTATATCTGGTTTATCTGAACCATATTTATTCATAGCTTCAGAATAAGATATTCTTTCAAACTGAGACATTTCGGAACTCAAATTATTCCTTAAACAATATCTTAGTAAATCTTCTACTAATTTGATCACATGATCCACTGTAGTAAATGACATTTCAATATCTAACTGAGTAAATTCTGGCTGCCTATCAGACCTAAAAGCAAAATTATTTTTTGTACTATCTACAGAAAATTATAATGCCAAAAACCAGACACTTGCCTACCTTGCACCTTCATCTCTATAACATCGTGCTATTTGAAAATATTTGTCAATACCTCCTGCCATTAGCATCTGTTTAAATTGTTGAGGACTTTGAACAAGGGAATAAAATTGGCCAGGGAATCTCGTAGGAACTACAAACTCCTGAGCTCCCTGTAAATAAAATTAAAAATGTCTATTACAGACTCGATTAAAAAAATAGTGCCAAATTTAAATTTTTTGAAATAATGATAATTTTATATGTTGAGTGTTTTTAGAATATGCTTACACCTGGTGTGGCTTTAAATAAAGTTGGAGTTTCCACATCAACGAAATGATTATTAATTAAAAATTCTCTCATTTTCATCATTAATTTTGATCTGAATCTAATATTTCTTTGCATTTGTAAAAACCTTAAATCCAAATAACGATATTGCATCCGTAAAGGTTCTTTCGCTTTCTGAAATTCTCTAATATTAAACGGTAAATTCTCTTTTGACTTATTAACAACTTTAAAGCTATCTATTAATATTTCTATCTCTCCTGTAGGTTGTTTTTTGTTGATCATTTCTTTTGGTCGAGATACTACTGTTCCATTTACTTCTAAAACTGATTCGAATGGAATAGTTGATAAAACTTTTTGACTTTCGGTTTCCTGAAAATATTATTAGTTTTTTACCAATTTTGTTTTTTTTTGTAAAAACTTACATCTTCTCTGAGGACCATTTGAGTTTGTCCATAACCATCTCTTAGAACTATAAATTTATTCATTCTTTGGAATTCCAACCACCCACAAAGGGTCACGTTTTCGCCTACATTCTTATTTCTTAATTCACCACAAGTGTATGATCTATTTGTATATTTATTAGGATTTATTAACTTATTATCTTCCTCTAGTGAATATACGAATGGTTTAGAAGTACAAAGTACGGTTCTGATATTTTGTAGGCTAAAAGAATGTACCTATAAAATACGTTACAATATTTGCAAAAAAATCATTAACAACTTGGAACTTACAGTTTTATTTATTTTCAAAACTTTGAAGAGTTTCGTAGATTGATATAATTTATTAAAATAAAAACGTTGTAAGGAATTCATTTTTAATTATATTACATACATTTTACAAAAATAATCTATAATTTTTAAATTTTCATACCGTCAAAAGTAAGGTTATGTTCAACATTTGTGTTTATAGTTAAGTGTTGCCAACAGAAAGTAATCGAATTAACTAGTTCAAATTTAAAGGAAAACCCATAAAATAAGGCATATGCGTTCGCTAGCTTAGTATATTTTATTGATTTTAATAAAGGCTTTTAAAATGGGTTTGATAATTAGTTAATCTGAAATAATATCTAAAAAAAAATGTTTAACTAACCAAGTATTCTTAACATTTAGAGGTAGGTACTTGGTTTCATAGCCAGTCCCGTTTTAGAATTGCGTTTTGATAGTAAGGTGTACCAACCTTACATAAATATATAAAGTACTAATTAAATCAATTCACTGGTTTTACGTCATTGTTTTTTTTATTACTGTTCGAATTATAATTATAGCGGATGATATGCTAAACTGTCTTGTGTATATACTCTGTTTAATATTTCTTTTTTCTTAAAATGACAATATGCCAGACGTCAGGTGATTAGTAATTTTGTGTTAAAATATATAGTGTGGCTAATCTGTTTCGATGTGTCTACTGGGCCAGTATCAAGTGTAAAAATGAATTATTTGAACATAATATGCAAAAAAATGTAATTACATTAATTTAGCATATTGTAATCAATTACTAAATATGAGAAAAGGCAGGAAAGCTATTGAAAATTTAAAAAATATATATATATATATATCCTTCATTCCAACTGAAAATAGTATTAATAGACATTAACCGTTTTGAGGGATTACTGGCAAAAATTAAAAAGAAATATTGGATTTACTATATGGTTCTAACTTTGAAAGTTAAAATACGAGAGAAGTAACAAATCTACTTAAAAAGTGGTTCATTTGGTATATATTACAATAAAGTCGTTACAAATATTCTTATATATTACAAACAGTATGAACACTCATAATAGCGAACAAGCTCATGGCGTAATTATACAGATCTTTGTTGTCCATTTCAAAAAATACTTTTTTATTTTTCTTAATCTCGATATGAGCAAACGCGTAAATCGCCATCGCTGACAATCCAGCGAAATTATCATGCAGTAACGATAGAGCTGTGAGTGCTGATATATTGACGGTTACTATGGTATTTTTGAGCTCGTCGTTAACAGGTTTTTCCTCTAGAATGAATGATGCTAGAGGAATGAACGACATTAGAATATTCGCAAACGCAAGTTCTTTTATGTAATTGTATTGGAGCCATACAGTAGATACTATACAAGGAAGAAGGAATAAGTCTTGAGTCGCTTCAGTTATTTGCGATACTTTCTCTAAATCCATGCCATCAACTTTTCCTAAAAGAATAATTCAGATTAGGATAAGTTAGATATTTGGGTTAAGTTTATAATACCCCACTTGCAGAGGCCTACAACTGCGTTAGCAATTATGGCCATATAAGAAAAGCGAGCATAAACCGTGGGACTGATTTCTGTGTAACAGTAGACTCCCGTGCCCGCCAAAATCGCCTGCGATATTGCGGCAGGATAACCTTGTTCAGACATAGGTACTCATTTAAAATCGTCGCCTGTTTCTTCTTTTTCGCGTTGATATAAAAAATGAGTGAGTTAAAAGCGCTTAGAAAACTAATAGACTAGACGACGAAAGTGTGTCGTCACAAATATCATTCTCGTCAAAAACTGATTCCAAACAAAGAATTTTAATTTACGTTCTCTGTTGACGTTTAGCTTATTAGTTAATAACTAAAGATACAAATTAAAGCAGTCTATCTTTTCAGTGCCTTTAAACACGGTCTTTAATAGATTTATAAAATTAAAGATAACACAAATATTTTATGTATAACACGGTGAACACAATCTTCTACCAAACACGTAACGGATTGGTTTAGAATCACTTTTTGACAAGAATGACATTTGTGGACGTCATGACTTTCCTAGTCTATTTAGTGTAAGTTCAATTATTGAAAATCCAAAGATGTTACATTTAATCAAATTTTTATTTACAAATGTGTTGTGTATAAGAATGTTGTTATCGTACGACTAGTGAGAGGTGGCCACCGAAATGGTAACAATATGAGAAAAATACAACCATAGAGAGATCGAAAAAGATATGAGTGACATCTCTTGTAGATGTACATGATTCAAAGTTGATTTCTACTTTTGTCAAAACGCATTCATTTCTCACGGTCAACCTCTCACTAATTGCGCTATACCAATTTAAATTGGTCAATGACAATGAAAAAACTGGATTAAAAAAATCATGATAAATCGTACCTGATTGAAATGTTAGGTAACATCTGTTTGGCTGTTGAGATATAATAAGGTGTTTTTTCAGAATGAAACACTAAAATTTGGATGGAAAGAATTTCTTAAATTTCTGTCATCGCCTAATGTGACATGTTTTTAAAATTCTTAACTCATAATTTGACGGAAAGAAACAATGAAATAAATAGAACATAAGAATCATTTCAAGTTTGAATATACCTACTCATTAAAACCAAACATTGGGTTGGTAGCTCTTTCTCACATTTTACGTCACTGTAAAGTGACAGTAGGAGAAAATACTTGGGAGTTAGTTTGAATTGAAATGTACATTAAGCATTATCCATTATTCAAATAAAATATCTGCATAGTTTTCAGAGACAGAGAAGATAATGCTTTGATTTCATATATTCTTGACTCAATGGAGTGACACATTCATTCAAATGAAGCCAACTTTAATGGCGTCATAAGTTCTCAAAAAAACTGGCAATATTTTAGGTTGGTATAAGTGATTTAATGTCAATAATTGATAGAATGTGACAAAGAAATTAAAAATATTTTTGTTGAAACTCATTCTTAACGTACAGATGAGGTATGTGTAGTATAAAAAATATATAATTAGGTGCTTATATGAGGCATAAATTGTTGACGAATAATATTGAATTAAATAAAGTTTATATTACAGTAAGTAAAATAGTATAATGGATAGCCAGAAATAAAATTATTAAATCACGAATATTTTTTTGCATTTATAGGTTATACGACACTTTTACGGGACCCATCTATAAGATGATTTCGGCAGAGTCGTTTTTTCGAGGGTATGTCAATAACATCGTTTATCACACTGGCTGCCACTGGACTTTATTGCTATTTTCAAGTAAAAAATAACCCTTATATCTACGCCCCGTGTCCATTTTTGATACTAATAGCTAATTCAATAGTAGGAATATTGCAAATTATAGGTAAATCATTTGATTATTAAAAGTTTTAACATTAATAAATTATGGACACTTGACATATCATTATTTGACATTTGACATATTTTTGACATATTGATAAATCTGAGTCACGGACATATATGATCCATGCATGGAGCACGAACTCAAATGGAAGCATTGGTAGAATTTGTTCACTAAATCATACTTATTAGTGTTTTAATTTTTCACCACCAGTGTCGTTAGATTCAATTTTGTACTGAAGCGAATTGAGCTGAATAAATATACTATTTCACAAATGTTTTTTTGTCGTTGACATAATTATAAAATTATAATACTATTTACAAATAATTCACATGTAAAATTGACATTTGACATTGACTGACAGTCTTACCAACAAAGTAGACGCAAATTTCTGTTCAGATGGAACACTATAGTGCCCTCTTAGTTTGGGAAATTATTTGTTTACATGGAGTTCGTGCTCCTAGAATAGCCTCAATTGTCACAGCAATGTTTTGTATTATTTTTTAGGTAGTAATGTATTTTTGTTACAAAGAATTCAAAATATTTCCAATTATACCTCAGTAGCACAAGATTTAATTGTATTACCGTGCGTGGTTTCAGCAGTTTTGACAAAATATGATTATTTGAGAGAAATGGTATTTTGTAACATATTAATTTCATTTTTACCGTTAGTTTCATATGTTTTCGACAGAGGTGAAATAAGCGACGATTTATTAGATGGTAAGGAAATTTATCTGATCAGATGTACTCTGTCCAATATTTCTTTTTTCTTAAAATGGCAGACTCTAGGTCGAGTAGTAATTTTGTGTTAAAATATATAGTGTGGCTAAACTGTTTGAATGTGTCTACTCGTCCATTATCATGTTTAAAAAGTAGTGAATTATTTGAACAATATCTGGATAACAAATATAATTACAGGGAATTTAGCATGTTTTAATTTATTACGAAATATTTATTATTCTAAAAAAGGTAGGAAAACTGTTGAAAATTTAGAATATCTATATCCTTTATTCTAACTTAAATTAGTATCAATAGACACTACCATTTTTGACAGATTAATGATAGAATTTGTGCAGATTTAGTGAGTCTTTTTTTCAAAAAGTTAAAAGAAATATTGCATGGACTATACCTAATTAGGGCAATTTCACAATATTTTCTTTCTAAAAATATGTTTTCAGATATAATAGCCCTAAATTGTTCGATTTTGGGAATGGTATCACTCTTAAATCTGAATATTTTTGGTTTAGCTGCTAGTGCCATGTACGCTGTGAATTATTTTCAAATTAGAAACCAATCGACAATATTTGGTCTGAACAATTCCGATTTATACAATTATGTCATGTGTATTTTCGCCTATTTTAGCATGGAAGCAATTATTAATTAATTCTTTATTTTTAGGAAGAATTAATTTATTTAATAAAAAAGTAGTTTTATTTGAAAATCTTTTATTCTACTTTATAGTTGGTGGAGATCCACTATTTTTGCCGGAGACTATTTTTTTTTTCTATTTTAAGGCGGCTCTACCGCAACGTAAAATCTTGTTATTAAAAGTTAGCCTTTAAATTTGATATTATTAAAAAATATTTTCAGAAATGAATTCTGAATGAAAATGACTATAGGTTGATCGTGCTAGATTTTGTTTTCTAGTTTTAATACTTATCGGAATTTTTTAAGGACTAAAAAATCATTATTGATGAATTTCTTAGAATATTGGAATTTTGTAACTTTCGTATAATGTGAAGTTAATAGGAAATTTCATGACCCTATTTTTAAAATTTATTTATGAAAAACTAGTGAAAGGAGATAAATGATTTTTCTTTTTGTAAAAAAAAGTCTTATAAAAATAGTAATCTTTAATATATCCGTTAAAATACACATTTTTATACAAAAATAAACATCAAACGCTGATATGCATAAATCACTTTGCTAAACTTTAATATCTTGTCAAAAAATATAAATGCAGGCGCTGAGTTTTTTAACTATAAATATATCATTTAGGCCATTACAGAGAGACAAATACAGGAATTTCATATTTTCCAATACAAAAAAAACAATAAATTATGTCAAAATTGTACTAAAAAACGAAGATCCGTTTTATCTAGGATATTCCTCGGGGTTCTATAGTTGGACCATTATTGTTCTTATATATGCACAAGATCTCCAGTAGATGATCTAGTCTAAGTCACGCTTTGTGATTTGTCTTTCAAGTTTCAATTAACTGTTCAAGAATTGATCGTTTAATAAGAGGATTATTTTTAAAATATTAATACAAAAAGATAATCACCAAAGTTTGAACACATTGGAAAAAAGGTTGAAGCATTATAAATATTTATAACTTTTTAGAAAAAGTAATCCACAAAAATGGTATATAAACATTAACTAAAATATTTATCACAAATGCAGATAGAAACCACAAGGTTTGACTAACCAGTGTATATTATATTTGCCATTCGATATACCTATTTCGTTGTGCCAATATATATCTCCCAACACAAAATTTTATCTGACATTTTGTAGATTGTTAGTCAAAGCAATTTTTTAATAGAGCTATTATTAAAAATTTCATTTACAATTTTTCAGAAATAAAGATGAAACATTTTATTAGTATTCAATATTAAATATACCATTTGATCATTTTCCAAAAAAGATGGAATGTTTATGGTTTAAAAAAATATCAGTATGATTTATTATTTAGATATTCTATTTTTGTTCAATAAATTCTGCAGTATAAATTTACAAATAATTCCCTCACAAAATTCTATTTGATTTTCATAAAAATGGTACAAATTCGAAATTTTAAAAAATATCAGTATGATTTTTCCTTTTTGAAAAATAAATGGAAATGTTATACCGAATATACTTTTTTAATTGCTACCATAAAATACGTAAAAAGATGTCTTTTTACAATTAAATAAAAAACAAAAGTATAAAAAATAATTTATAAAAACCAGATGGTAAGCCCCATATATAAAAATATCTGTTTAACTAACCAAAAATCAATCCGTTACAGCCCTCATAGCGAAATATGCAAAAAAGCAAGTTGCAAAATTATACAAATCCTGCGTTGGAATATTAAATTTATCATCCTGGTACTTCCTTACGAGATAATTATTAAATAAATAAGAAGCACATGCTGCCAGTCCATAGTAATTATCATGAGTGTAAGATAAATAAGCAAGAACAGCACAATCCACAAGAACTATCGCGTTCTGGATATCCTCACTGATTACTTTCTTATCCATTAAATATGATACCAATGGAATAATCGGGATGAAAAGAGAAACGAATACAATTTCGTTCGAATATCCATAAGTTCCCAGTAAAGATGATACAATGCAAGGAAGCACCACTAAATCTTGCAAAACCGATGTAAATTTGTACACATTATCAGCGTCGTCGCCATAAGAAGGATTACCTAAAAATAAACATTTATTCAATTATTACTTATTAAAGAAAAAATAAATATTTACCGTGTCTCCAAACTCCAATAACCGAATTTACCACGATGGTAGCGAAAGAGCATCTCGAAAAATTGAATCCAATGCTACATTTACAGTCTGTTAATTTTAAATAACAGTATAAGCCTGTACCAGCTAATACGAGGTGTGATAATGCTGTGGAATAACTCACCGGCATGATTTTAATCCGATTAATTTAAAATTCCATCAAATTCTTCGTGGAAATGAGCAAATGTGAAAAAGTTAGGTTATGATATGCTGGAAATTTTAAAAGTTAAAAAATATTTTTAAATGACGTTTTTATTACCTACGTGGGTGGGTTTATAGAATTGCAATCATAATTTGAAATAGAATGCCAAATTTGATGTGGAAATCGTGTAAAACGAAATTTCATTTGACAGCTTACCATCTGCCATTTATATTTTATTTTTATTTATTTATTTGTTACCAGTCAGTTGCCATGTTCATGTTGTTAAAAATGTCAATGTCAATTTACACTTCTTCTAGATTACCAGGATCGGACTAAATAGTTATTTATGCAACAAGTGTGTAAAGTCATACTTTTTTCACTAATGTGAATCACTTTACGCACTAGTAAAAAAAAGTTAAACTTTTCGCACTCCTTGGCGTGCGTAAAGTAAGTACTTTACGCACGGTAGTAGAAAAAATATTTTATAATTTAATATATTGATATTATTGTATTAATAAATAACTTCAGAAATTGTAGTGTGATTTTAATTATTAACTAATTTGTATAAAACGTAAAATTACATTTAATATTGCTTTTTTCTTGCTTTTTAAATTAAACTTAATTTTATTTACAAAATCATTAAAATTCTTATTTTGACTTTCTTAATTAAAAAACCACTCTTGTCATATTATTTTCATTTCATTAATCCAGTCAGATAATAAAAAATTAATGCATGTTGTTCATATTTATTATTTCGAAAATAAAATGAAAAACAATAAACAATTTTTACTTTTCACTGCGAACTGACTCCATATTTACTTAAATCTATTCTATTAAACAGGTTGAACACTATTAAAGCGTCAAGTAAACTCAAAATTCGAACAGAAAGAACGGCAACACTGCAAACAGATAATGTCGATACAAAATTTGCTTTAAAATAGTTTTGGCGCCAGATGTAAATGTAATTTTAAGGTAAAGTATAGGAGAAAAGACACAAAGAAGAAATGTTGTAGAAAGAAAAATCGTTGATTGGTATCGTTGAAAATATTGATTTATCTTTAACAATTGTGCTAGGTTTGTAGAGGATAAAATTAGATTCGCCCGATGTTAGTATTTTTGTTAGCCGGAACTGCTAATATACTTTTACTAAAAAAAATGCTCTACTGGATTAATTAGGAACTTATTTACTGTATCTAAATTAAAACAGTTTCCTTGCAATAACAGGAAAGTTTTGAAAATTATTTTTAGTTTTTTAATAAAACGTTTAAAAATAATGCTCTTATTAATATTTTATTGATTAATTAGATATATTTTAAGTACATTTATTTGAATATTTTTAATAATATCTACGTGTTATAAAAAGAGGTATTATTACTGGACCTCCAAATCCGCCATAACCCCTACCGAAACCACCATACCCTCTCCCAAAACCTCCACCAACAAATCCTCTTCCGAAACCTCCTCCAAATCCTTGTCCGAAACCTCCTCCAAATCCTCTTCCGAAACCTCCTCCAAATCCTCTTCCGAATCCTCCACCAAATCCTCTTCCTATTCCTCCCCCAAATCCTCTTCCGCCTCCACCAAAACCACCTCCCCGTCCTCCTCCACCTCCACTAGCATCGCAGTAGTTGAGGATAGTGAGTAGTACCAAGGCGAAAATTAAAAATTCCTGCAAAATAAATTCTGATTAGCTAAATACGGTCCTGTTTAATGATCGAAATTTTTATTTTAATAGTTTGTTCCTAGATGGCGCATACTTGAAAACATTTGTAAAATATCTTATTGTTTTAAAATTGTAATATTTGCGATTATAAATTAGCAATATGCAATAGATATATAAATATTGTTGCTATGTATATTTTTCTGGTTTTTATTATAATTGTTTTTATAGATGGAGTTATTGGGAGACAAATATTCCATATGACGCGCATTTATTTAGAATAAAACTGAAAAACAAAACTAGTATTTAAATTAAACCGGGGTTAATTATTAAAAAATAATTGCATTTATTTCGTAAAACAAAATTATTTTTATGGAATATTTGTCTCTCGAAATAGAATATTTGCCTACATAGCCGCTCCTGTTTTTATATCATCTTATGCAACTTACATTACGAACATGTATAATATTGGTTGCCTACATTGTGCCATTTACATATGTATTTATATTGTTAAAAAAATATTTATCGGTTTCTTTTCTTTGTTTTTTTATGTTTTCATTTCGTAATTTGTCCAATATGTTGTTCAAGAAACAACTTAACCAACTATTATCAATAAATTGTACACTTAAGAAAAACTTTTTATTAATAATTTTAAGGGAAAAAGAAAAAAAGTCGTATACGAGGTTTGTCAAAAATGTTATTTGTAAATGTGAAAGTGAACTAAATTTATTTTTTTGTATATTTGATCGTGGTTTTCAATTTTAAATAAGTTTTTGATATCGTCAAACATTATTCTTGCAGAAATCTTACATTTTTTGACACGACTAAAAAAAATTAATATCTGATACAGAATGTTTCAAAAATAATCATCCAATTTACTCGGAAGAACTTTTAATACTTTTCTCATTATAATTAATAATATATTAGTTTGTCCATATTATTATGATTTCAATTTAAGTAAACATACTGTAGATAACAATTTTAATCATATTCTAATTTGAGTGTTATTGCTTGTATTTATTTAAAATAATGAAACTGATATTAGTCAAAAAAGATTAAAACATAAAAATCGAAGATTACATGAACATTGGACAGGTTTAAATAAATGATGTGACAAAAAAAATATTATAAATTTAGGAGATGACAGTGTTGTTAGAAGACAAACCAGATTTCTTAAAAAAGCAACTTATTATTCATTATTTTTTATTAATTATTTCTATATGTATAGATTTCTGTTATAAATAAAAATATATAAAAAAGACATATATCCAATGACTTTTTTTAATATACTCGTAAAACTAATGTAATATTATTTGTTAGATACATTATAAGATTATATAACGATATTTTTCTTTCCTACTGCCACAATGTCTGTAAAATTAAAAAAAAAAAACATCAAAAATTAAAAACGGAAACCTTGAACTTATTTTGGACCAATTTCGGAATATGAACATAATATTTTTAATGATTTATTTTCTAACACTTACTTTTTTGACCATTCTGCACTAAATTTTTCACATCACTAGGCAGGCAATATATAACATCTATCCCAGAAGTATTTATAAGTAAATTTAAAAGTGCTAAGTGGTGACTAAAAATAAGTTGTTTTTTAAAATTGAGGTGATTATTACTTTATAAAGTGTGAAATTAAAACAAATTTCCTAAAGGAGAAATGTTAGATTAATGATAGAACTAGAAGGTGTAAAATCTGAGAGAAAACTTTCGATAAGCAGCAGTTGAAGTAGTGTGAAAATATGGTTAACGGTGGTCCTTCAGAGACGAAACGTTGTTTTAAAAAATTGGATACGTTACGTTAAGCGGCAATTGACCTTCAATAAAAAAACCTTATGATTTAAGATGTTAATTAAATAAAACGAAAATCGTCAATTTCGGTTTTCCCCAAATCTTTGTTAAAATTTAATCAACGTTGTGGTTTACAAAATCTCAATAGTGTTCAATTAAATTTGGATTATCCTGTATCTTCAGTCGGACATGGGAGTGAAAATAAATCTCATAGATTGCCTTGACCTGAAGTGCCTGTATACCAAATATAAAGTCAATCGGTTGTCTAGAACGAAAGATATCGTGTCGCATACACGCAGACAATATTATTAACTTTTTGCTTCGCTATCGGAAGTTAATAAAGTTAATTTTAGATAAGAGGAGGGAGGCAAAAATTTATGTTTTACTGATTTTTTCTTTGCGCAACATATAAGTACCATAATACTATTAGTATATAAAGGGAAATTATTGCGATCGGGTAAAAAAACGTTTTCCTGATTTTTACTTCACGTGTTAAAATTTTCTGATTTCAAATAAACCATTTTTTAAAAATTATATTTATATATGACAATACAGAATTGGGTGAAGCAAAAATACGAAGTTTTAAGATTCAAGATGTAAAATATGTGGCGGATAAAAATAAACATTTGAGGAAAAAAAAAAATTACAGTATTCCAGTAGAACGAACGATACGCAACAGTATTATTTTCCAAAAATTTTTAGTTTTTTTTTACATCCATTATTTTCCGATACTACCTGATTTTTTCATTTTTTTCGGTTTTTTTTACGATTTTTCTGATTTCCATTTTTCCAATATTTTCCAATATTGATATAGGTAATTGGTCACGGGCACTTTTTTTCGTTAACTTGTCTATGTGTACATGCGTTTACTTGACTATGTATCAATATAGTAAAAACAAGTGAAAAACAGCAATATTTTTGCCGTAATTTCGAGTTTTCGAAAACTCAAAGTTACGAAAATAAATTTCTTTATATGTGTATACTTTATATGGGATAAGTAGCGGGAAAGTGAAAATAGGTCAAAGATTAATATTTGTTTTGGATTTTTTAACGATGCTGAATCGATTGCCGTTGTCCGTTTGTCTCTATCTCACACCGTTCTCGAGTTAAATCAAGCTAACAGATGGACGGACAGAAACTCTAAAAATCACACATCTCTTTATATGATTTATTACAGCACGAGCTAAGTAGTAGAAAATCATATTATAATAATTTGAATAGCGCATGCTTCTTTTCATTTTCTGTTACGCATTCCCCCTCCAACATAAAACTCATTTTCAACGAATTTCCCAAAATCTATTTTAATTTCATTGATGTGTATATCGAGAGTTAAGATCAAACAACTTTTTTTAATTCTTATTTTACCACCTCTACTATATTTAATTTAAATTTTCCAAAAAAAAAAATCCAAAATAATTTTTTATCGAATTTTTTAAAGTTGGCAAAACCATACATCTGAAATAAACGTTTAATATCTACGTTATGCGATATAAATGTCCAACAAAAAAGTACTAACATTTATTACATAAAATAATTAATAGTTATTTGTATTACTAGAGAGGAAAAGGCACTTTACTCACGTGCAATTCATATGATTTTGGGTCCTACCCACTTATGAAACCTTTTTTCATACCTGTAACGACTAGTTTAGTTACTTTTGTTTTTATATTGGATTAAAATGATTCTTAGATTGTGTTAAATAAATTTACAAAAAAATGAGGGGGTAATCCCACCCAACTTTCCGAATTGTTTAATCGATTATTTTAGTTTTTCTGCATCAAAATACATTAATAAAATTAGTTTACAAAAATTAAAAAAAAACTTAATTTTTTGTAAATTTTTTTTTTTAACTTTTTATAATTTTGTATAATTTCTACAAGTATTATTTTAAAATTATGAAATATTTCACACATAATGTACTTTTTGATCCCTTTCAGATGTACTATTTACTTTTTTCATTTGTTTTACCATTTTCGATAAAATAAAAGAAAAAAAAAATTTTTTTTTATTATGGTTATAATAATTACAATGTTAAATTCGAAGAGGCTAAAATATTTTCTAAATTTAGAATTTTATATTACCTATCGAATGGTATAAATTCCATTTTAATATATTCAATATTTTTAAAGTTTTTTCAAAATTTTATTACAAAAATTGTGGAATTATTTAAAAATTGGGTAAGAAACATTTAAAATTATATTACGATTTTAAACTAAATTGAATAATTTCTAAATATTAAAGTTATTGAAATGGGATTTCCACCATTCGAAAGATAATATAAAACTCTAAATTTAAAATGTATTTTAGTTTCTTAGAATTTAGAATTGTAATTATTATAGCCAAAATAAAGAATTTCTTCTAAAATTTTTTGTAATTTTGTTTTATCAATAAGTATAAAATAAATGGCATATCAGAAAAGGATCCAAAGTACTATGTGTGTAAATAATTTCATAATTTTTACATAATATTTGTAAAAGTTATAGCAAAAAATGTAAAAAGTTAGAACAATTCAATCCATGAATTTTTGACACAAAATTTGATTTTTTTTTCAGTTTTTTAAACTAACTTTATTAATGCATTTTGATCCAGAAAACCTAAAAAAAGATCTGTTTCCCATTTTGAATAAAATTGAATGAGATATTAATTATTTATTGATTTTAAAATTTTTCAAAAATAGGTTTTATTTTTTTTAAGGTTAATATTAATATTAAAAATTTAAAAAAGAGATTCCCTTAAATTTGTAGTAAAAAACTATAATTAAGATTTTTTTCAAAATTTTATTCAAAAAATTGTAGAATTCATAATTTTTTTTGAAATTTAATATAAGTTTAAAAAAAAATTGATAGATGATATTAAAATGGGATTTATACCATTCGATAGGTAATATAAAACTCTAAATTTGGAAAATATTTTAGTCACTTCGAATTTAACATTGTAATTATTATAAACAAAATAAAAAAAAAATAATTTTTTTTTCTTTTGTTTTATCGAAAATGGTAAAACAAATGATAAAAGTAAATAATTCATCCGAAAGGGATCAAAAAGTAGATTATGTGTAAAATATTTTATAATTTTAAAATAATACTTGTAGAAATTATACAAAATTATAAAAAGTTAAAAAAAATTTTTAGAAAAAATGATTTTTTTCTTAATTTTTGTAAACTATTGTAAAATATTTTGATGCTGAAAAACTAAAATAATCGATTAAACAATTAGGAGTGATCGGAAAGTTGGGTGGGATTACCCCTCATTTTTCTTATTCCAGTAACATGCTTTTTTATACATTTTATAGTTTTTTTTCACCTCCTTGAGGATAAAATAGCAGAAACGTGTATAATAAAAATATATTTTTACAACTATAGATACTGTTTATTAAAATTAAAAATGTTTTTGTCCAAAAAAGTTATTAAATTAATCAGTTCGTCGAAATTATTATTTAATAAAAAAATTTGAACTTCCTGGAATTCATATTGTTTTATAATTAATTCATCTTTGTCTTGAGATTATCTGTTATTTTAGAACGGAAAATAACAAAAATATCATCACAACGTACAATGGTTATCAAGTTTTTCAAAACAAATTGAATAATAGACGTGTACATCTTATCGAATATTATGCAGGACTAAAAGGTTATCAATAAGACATATTTCGAAAAAATAAATAAAGCAAAAATTATAAAATAAAATCTCCTACATACTTCTCTACAGTTTTATTAAGCTGATCGAGTACAAACATGTTTAAATTTACGGTAAGATACTTAAGTAAAAAATTTACCCAATTAAGTGCTAATTAGGTGTTTTTAATTTTAGCTTTTACTTGCCGTTTTGGTGGCTTTTAGTACAGCTGTTCCTACTGGTTATGGAGGAGGAGGAGGAGGTACAGGCTATGGCGGAGGAGGAGGAGGAGGAGGTGGATCTCACGGGGCCTATGATAGAGGTAATAATAAAAAAAGATTCAAAACGAGTAATTAAATTATAGCTTCAACCACTTAAATTGAGAGATTTCAATTCTAAATATCTATCATTGTAATTAATTCCTTCCGTACTTAGACATTTTTTATATATTTATTGATATAATCTCCTTTTCTTTCTCTTCTAACCTTCTTCTATGCCCTTTTTCTAAGTATCAACAATATATGTCATACTCACCTTTTTTAAATTCTCTTAAATTTAAATCATATCTATATGTACTCACTCTATTTATAGTATTATGTAATTTATTGTAAAATAACAACTTTGCCCTATCCCTAAAAATCACAGTGATAATTAAGCTTCAAATCGGAATTACGATCCTATTATTGAGAAAAAAAAAACTTTTATAAAGGATCCCGCACGGAAATTGGTCCTCGGTTAAAATGTTTGATACTCGGAAATATTATCCCAATATCGATGCTGATAAAAAGTCTCCACGGGTGGGAAGTTCGAAAACTCCACCCTCTTGAGTTACTTTGACCGAAAGCAGAAGAATGAAAATGAGCAAATATAAAATTCTCATAACCTCCACTTGTACTTATGTCGCCTTGGTCTGTAGAGCAAAATTGGTTTTCGTAACGAGATTTATATCAGAAAATACAAAAAGCTAAAAATAATTTTATTTATACATGGTAAACCAGGAAAGTCATAAATATGAGAGTTATGTTTATTTAAATGGAACACCCTGTATTTTTTAAAATTTTTAGATTCATCCTGAGAAGGTGATTTAAGAATCCTTATAAGATCTATATTATACATTAAATAGTTTTGAAGTTTGATCAGCTTTATACATTTTCTTCTTATGCCACCAAGTAGACCTCAAAAAATTTAAGATATTGACATATAAGCCGTTTTATCCGATTTTAGGTAGTTTGGCTAGAACAATCACTTAAAGTTGAAAAAACGCGATTTTCAGACGTATTATGTAAAATATCTACATTAATTGATAATACTGTTCAGAGATGGCAGTATATAGGAACTAAATTCCTTATTAAATAGAGGCCAGATGTAAACATGAGAAAAGAAGAAAATTGTCAAACGCTAACAATCACAACAACAAAAACGACACGGAAAATCGTAAGAAATCGAAAAATATAGCAAAAGAAAACACAAAAAATAAAAGAAAAAAAAACCGGAAACAATTAATTGTACCAGTAAAAAAACTTAAAAAATTTAAATTCGAACGAGTTGAAATAAATTGCAAAAAAACCTCAACAAAATTTCAAAAAAAATAAGAAAAAAATAGCAAATAATGTCAAAAAATTAAAGGAATAAGAAAAAATAATAAAAAAAAGATTAGAAAAGAAAACAACAATGATGAAAAAAAGTGAAAAATAAGAAAAAATCGACAAAAAAAAAAACGAAAAATATGAAAAAGACGAGAAAAAATTTTAACTCAAAACAATCAAACAAAAATGGAGTAATAAGAAAATCAGAAAACAAATTTAAACAAAAATATTGGTAAAAGTGAAAAATAAAATTGTAAAATAGAAAGACCAAGCGCTAAAAATGACAAATAAAAACGATGTAAAAAAACGCAAAAAATCAAAAAACAAGAGAAATTATAACGATAAAAAAATGTAAAAAATCGAATTAATTAAAAAAAAAATTGCAACAAATTTCAAGAAAATGGCAAAAAAATCACAAATAAATAGAGGAATAAGAAAAAATGAGAAAACAAAAAAGAGAAATGGAAAAAAACAGAACAATAGCAAAATTAGAAAAATTCGAAAATTCGAAAAAAAAAACCAAAAAGAAAAACAAAAAATGATAAAAAAGAGAAAAACAAAACGGAAAAGTATAAAAAAAACTTTTTCTCTCTTCCAAAAGAAAAAAGGGAAGAAAATCGCCAATAATCGTAAAAATTAAAGGAATAAGAAAAAATTAGAAAAAAAATGAGGAAACATGAGAAAAAATCGAAAAAAAACTTAAACAAAAAATAGAAAAAATAAGAAATAAAATTGTAAAATACGGAACAATGGAAAGACTCTAAAAATCGCAAAAAAAAACGATGTAAAAAAACGCAAAATAACGAAAAAAAAACAGAAAGAACAACGAAAAGACCAGAAAAAATTGTAATGAAAAAAAAAATGAAAAAATCGAATGAAAAGTCACAACAAAATTCGAAGAAAAATCGCAATTATTCACAAAAAGTCAGAGCAATAAGAAAAAATTAGAATACAAAACAAAAAAAAAAACAAAACAATGGAAAATATAAGGAAAAATTATAAAAAAAAACCAAAAAAAAAAATCAAAAAAAACCAAAAAATCAGAAAAATGACAAAAAACGAGAAAACATAAAAATTTTTCTCTCTCTGTCTATAAAATAATTAAAAATAATATAAAAAAAATCGGTTGTGTCGCCCCAAAACTTGACATTTTGTTATTTTTGACAGGTGACAGTTGGAGAAATAATTTTGACTGTTCTGAATAGAGTTTTTTAAGGGCTTTCAAATGACATATAGCATGTCCAATTTCGTGACATATTGCATCCGTCATTTTTTGATAGTGATACTTCCGTTTGACAGATGTAATACAAAAACTAATGAGTTCTTCCGACCGTTAACCCAAACCACTGTACCAAATTTCAGCCCAATCGGATTAATACTTTTTCAGATATTTAATGCTAAATTTTCAAATTTTGACATTTTTTATTTTTGACAGGTGACAGTTGGAGAAATAATTTTGACTGTTGCGAATAGAGTTTTCAAAAAATGAGAAAAAATTAGAAAAATTTGAAAAAAAAACCAAAACCCGAAAAAGATAAGTGGGACATCCTGTATGATTTTTTTTTATTTGGCGGCTCTTTATTAAACTATAGTTACATAAATAAAATCTCAGTTATTTTAAAATAAATTTAATATTTATAAAAATATCCAAGACATTTAACACGACATTTTTTTGTTCTTCTACTGTTTTTCATCTGGTGGTTCATATATCAAAAATTAGATGTTTTGAAGTCTTATCAACTTACCACTAAATTAAATGTATTCGACAACCATTTTTCGTTGAGTTATTTCAAATTCTCAACTTATTAATTTTAATTGTGACATACTGTATACAACTAACAAGAATTTTCATTTTTGGGAAATACTGCATTCACTTTAAAAAATTTTTCAGAAAAGTTTCGTTTTAACACAAATAGTATAAGCCATTTAGAAAATGTATTCCTAAAAACTCAACTTGAGACACACTGTATACATCTTACAAGAATTTTTATTTTTGGACATATTGTAGATACACCTTATAAGAATTTTAATTTCTATAACATACTGTATACAACTTACAAGAACTTTCATTTTTAAGACATACTGTATATATCTTACAAGAATTTTTATTTTTAGGACACACTGTATACACTATACATTTTTTCATAGTGACGTAAAATAAAAAAGAAATTATTTCTAAACATTAATTTAGATTTATTATGTTTTTTTTAGGTCATGGTGGCGGAGGTGGTGGAGGTGGAAATAGAGGGGGATCAAACGGATTTGATGAAGGTTTCAACCATGGAGGTAGTGGAGGAAGTCATGGAGGATCCGCAGGAATAAACCATGGAGGATTTGATGAAGGTTTCAGCAATGAAGGTGGTACCAAAGGACATGGAGGTGGACATAGTAATGGAGGTAATCAAGGAGGTGGGCATGGTCATGGAGGTGGTCAAGGAGGTGGGCATGGTCATGGAGGATCCGAGGGAATTAACCAAGGAGGTTATGATGATGACTATAGCCATGGAGGTAGTTCTGGAGGACATAATCACGGAACTGGTTCTGGAGGATCTGGAGGATCTGGAGGATATGGACAAGGAGGTGGATATGGTGGTTCTCACGTTGGTGGATACAAAACAAATGGTTATTAAAAAAATCTGTTTAAATAATAATAATAATAATATGTTATAATTTTTAATAAAAAATAAAATAAACGTTGTGATTTATTTGGTTTAGCTTAAGAACATATGATGTGAATATAATTTTATTGAGGCCTAAGGGTCTCAGTATTAATTTCGTGATGGAGAAAAAAAATTTCTTACCCCATTTTTTTACTTTCCTGACCCATCTCCGAAAAACCCATCTCCAAAAAGGGAAAGTATTGTGAACGAGCTAAAAAAGTTTTTCGAGAAAAAGATGGAAATATCCATTTTGAGGTCACCTGAGATGATTAAGACCATTTAAAAAAGGAAGTCTGTCTGTCTGTCTGTCTGTCTGTGTGTATTCTTCAACGATAGAGGCCACACGTTTAATCCGATTGAGCTGAAATTTGGTACATGGGTTTGGGTTACCCGTTGGAAGAACCCAATAGATTTTGTACGACATCTGTCAAACGGAAGTGTCACTATCAAAAAATGACAGATGCAATATGTCACGGAATTTGACGTGCAATATGTCATTTGAAAGCTCTTGAAAAACTCTATTCACAACAGTCAAAATTATTTCTCCAATTGTTACCTGTCAAAAATAAAAAAATGTCAAAGTTTGAAAACACTAAATATCTGAAGTATTCGTCACTGGACACAACTGTTTTTTTTTTCAAATTCTTTGAGAGAAAATACATTCTTTTTATATAATTTTTTTCTGCTTTTTTCCTATTTTATGTGTGAAAATATGCATTATTACCCGGTTTTTTTTTTAGTTTTCTTGTGTGAAAAAATGCATGCTCGGTTTTTTCTCATTTTATGTGTAAAAAATGCATTTTTGCTGATTTGTTTATGTGGAAAAATGTGTTCGTGCTTTGTTATCAATTTATATGTGAAAAAATTCGTTTTTGCTGTATTTTCCAATTTTTTTTGTGGAAAAATACATTTTTACTGTTTTTTTTCCATATTCAAGTGTGCATTCGTGCTTCTGTTATTTTTTCGATTTGTTGAAAAAAAATGCATTTTTCCTGTTCTTTCAAATTTTTTGTGTGGAAAAATGCATTCTTGCTTTTTTCAGAATTCATGTGTGAAAAATGCATTTCTGCTGTTTTTTGCTAGATTTTTGTGTAGAAAAATGCATCGTTGCTCGTTTCTGCTTAAATTTTGTATTTTTTTTCAAATTTGTGTAAAAAAAGTATCCTGTTTTTTTAAAATTTTTATGTATATGTGAAAAAATGCATTTTCGCTTTTGTCCACATTCGTCTGTGAAAAAATACTTTTGAATTTTTTTCTATTTTTTTTTGTGGAAAAAAGTGTTTTTATTTCTATTCTTCGAATTCGTGTGCAAGAAAACAAGAAAACGGATTCCTGCTTCTGTTGCTTTTTTAAATTTTTGTAAAAAAAATGCATTCTTGCTTTTTTCCTAATTCATGTGTGAAAAATGCATTTCTGCTGTTTTTTTGGCTAGATTTTCGTGTAGAAAAATGCATCGTTGCTTGTTTCTGTTTAAATTTGTGTGAGATAAAATACACTTTGCATTTTTTCAAATTTGAATAAGGAAAAATTTATTCTTGCTTTTGTTTTTTTTTCAAATTTATGTAAAAAAAGTATGCTGTTTTTTTCCAATTTTTATGTAGAAAATCCATTCTTGCGTTCTTTCCCAAATTCATGTGTGAAAAATCCCTTTTTTGGTGTTTTTTTTTCTAGTTTTTTATCCATTCTTGCTTTTATACCAATTTATATGTCAAAAAATGCATTTTCGCTTTTTTCCACATTCGTCTGCGAAAAAATACTTTTGAATTTTTTTCTAGTTTTTTTCTTTGTGGAAAAATGTGTTTTTGTTTCTATTTTTTGAATTCGTGCGCAAGAAAACGCATTCTTGCTTCTGTTGTTTTTTTAAATTTTTGTGAAAAAATGCAGTCTTGATGTTTTTTTTTTCAAAATCTAATGAAAATGTATTGTGAACGAGCTAAAAAAGTTTTTCGAGAAAGATGGAAATGTACATTTTAAGATCCCCTGAGATGATTAAGACCATTTAGTCTGCCTGTCTGTGTGTCTGTCTGTCTGCGTATATGAGCCCATTAGTTTTTGTACGATATCTGTCAAACGAAAGTGTCACTATCAAAAAATGACAGTAGCAATATGTCACGGATATAAACACTATAAATCTCGAACAAAAGCTCAGATCGGGTTTCGGTTTTCCCTTTACTAGAACCCTATTGAATTGGAGAAGGAGCGCGCTGATCCTTCCGGCGTTTTTGCATAAGAAAACT
Organism: Neocrepidodera transversa; assembly: GCA_963243735.1. Classification (NCBI taxonomy): domain Eukaryota; kingdom Metazoa; phylum Arthropoda; class Insecta; order Coleoptera; family Chrysomelidae; genus Neocrepidodera; species Neocrepidodera transversa. Next base: position 5,854,326 of record OY725340.1, read on the forward strand.
TCTTTTCCAGTTCGAATTTTTAAAACTTTTTCTACACCACATGCCACTCCAGTACCCGATGGGCTGACCATCCCTTTCATTTATTTATATATTTTTTCCATTTTTGGGATATAACATAATTCAACATCCTGTAATTTTTTGGAACTTGATACATATGTAAATTATATAATATCTAGTCTGGAACCCTGCCAAGAACCTTGTAAAGGAGAAGGCCAAATCTGTAGTTGTATATTTGAATTTACTTTAATGTGTATGACTTTTTCTATCACAAATATTTTGGCAAATATTTCTTTAAAACTATATATCTATATATATTCAAAGTGTCACAGGCTGTAGCTAAATCAATAATCTGGAGGCTCTTAGTATAATTTGATGCATTTAAATGGATTTTATTGTTTTTGTATAGATGTAACTAAATTCGTTACGAAACGAAGCTTTCTAACTTGGAAAATATACTTGAAAGCAATTTAAAAAGATCTCTTTTTGTTTATTCCGCACACAGTCGGAATTTCCAGGTCATCGAAGTAGTTCATTAACTGAAGTAAAGAGGGAAATTTCAGAGAAAAAGAGCAAGTTGTTGCGATTCAGTTTAATCGCTGGATACAAGAGGAATAAATACGGCTTATTTTTCTTTCAGTTCCTACATCTGTTTTATTGATTTTCTATGAAAAATTATATCAGCCATCAAGGCATTCCGTTTAATATTTTTTTTTGAATCATTTCACACTAAAGTAGAATCCAACGAATAATTAAAACTCCAAGACATACCACAAAATTTATTTAAAGGGTTATGATATGATTAAATTGGCGACATGTTTCGGCCAAAGGATGGCCATCATCAGGCAAACAGAATGAAGAAATTTTAAATTATAATTGAAAATTTTTTAAAAACCAATATCTATGTTTAACTAGAGGGTCATGATTCGTGAAAAACAACATCAAAGTGCATCATACGATGCACTCATAAAGAAAAATTAAGTTTTTAAAAATTAAAAGTGGAAAGTAATACCATGCGGTAGCTAATAAGAGGATGACAATTGACAGAAAAAAAAATAACAAAAGAAAAAGAAAGTTTTCAACTATAATTTAAAAAAAAATTACTATGAGTACGTATTGGGTTACCTTGGACACCCCCCTCCACTTTTCCAAGCCGTATACGTTTCAAGGAACTTATTATTCTCCCCCTCTACTTTCCGTATGCGTGGAGGCATGTTTGTATAAGGGCCTCAGGTAACCCCGCAGCCACCGCTTTCGATCAGGGCTTGATCCGCTTTGATCAGCTTTCGATCAGGTCTTGATCCGTTTTGATCAGCTTTCTATCACGGGTTGATCCGTTTTGATCCGCTTCTGATCAAAAGCAGTTCGAGACCTGATTGGAAGCTGTTCAAAGCGGATTAAAACGGATCAAGACCTGATCGAAAGGTGATCAAAGCGGATCAAGACCTGATCGAAAGCGGTAGTTTTCACGAGCTGAAATCTATTTAAATTGTATATAAGCTACAAATAAATGGAATGTATTGTGATCAAGTGAAAAACCGATTGCAAGATTTTGACTTTTCCGTTTTCAGATTTAATTTCAAAATAACCATTTTCTAAAAAATATGTACACCAAATTTTCACAAAAAATTGTTCTGATTAGTTTTTGGTGACTATTTAATTACATATATGCACACATCTTATAGAAAAAAGTTTTTCGGTGAAAATGACAGAATTTTTGATATGTTTTAGCTGTAGTAAAAGTCTCGATGTGCGACTGGAATTATCTTCATTATTGTTTTTACGCCACCTTTAGGGTCGTATAATTTTAAATTATTTAAGTGGTCATCTACTCCTTTTCTTGAGCACTTCCTATGACCGGCCCAATAAGCGGCCATTGATTCATCCTTAACTTTTATCCAAGTGTATTTTTCAGGTTTTTCCACCTACTCAACTATCGTCACCTTCTCAAAGTTCACTTTTGGTTTTCTAACATTTTCAGAGCACCTAAGGTTTCCTTTTAGGACATAATGTCATCACTTTTCCACTAAATTAAATATATCCACTTGGTACTACTTTTAAATTTTTTTTATTATTATGAATCTTTTTTTTCTACATAATTTATTATTTATGATAAATCAATTTAATTTTATCAAATTCTCCATGAATATATTGGTAAGTTTAAAAATTCTTTTATTATTTAACTTAAGGTTTATTGATGGTACTCATCTTAGGCCCTGATGATGTCGAAAATAAGGAAAAATAATAAAAAATATGGTAAAATAGGGACAAATTTGGAAAAATGGAGCAAAAAACGGAAAATTGGAAAAAATAGGGAAAAATAGTCAAAAAAAGGAAGAAGAAATGAAAAAAAAAACAGAAAAATAAGGTAAAATAGGAAAAAATAAAGAAAATTTCCTTATTTAATAATAAGAAAAAGTAGCAAAAAAAGGAAAATGTAGGTGAAAATAGGGAAAAAGAGGAAAAAATAGAGAACAACAGGTAAAAATAGGAAAAAGTAGATAAACTTAGGGGGAAATAGGAAAAAGTTGAAAAATTAGAGTAAAATAGGGAAAAAATAGGGCAAAATAAAAAAACAGGCAAAAATAGAGCAAAACAGGAATAGTAGTAGGATAAAATATGGAAAACTAGTGAAAAGTAGAAAAAATTACGACAAAATACGGAAAAACAGGCAAAATAGAGAAAAAAAGGGAAAACAGCGAAGAATATGAAGAAAAACGGCAAAATAAGGAAAATAGACAAATGTAGGAAAAAATAGGGCAAAAAGGAGCAAAATACTAAAAATGAGGTAAATAGTAATAAGTAGGACAAAATATTGAAAAATAGTGATTTCTTATTATTTTTTTATTTTTATCTGACAGTTTTCTTATTTTTATGTTTAATTATTTTTTTACAATTTTTTTGTTTTCTTTTTTTTACTTATCTAGTCCATAAAATTTTTAAATTTTCTGCAATTTTCTTTTTTAATTCGATTTTTGTAGTTTTGCTGATTTCTTCTGGTTTTTTATTTGTTTTGTCGTTTATCAATTTTAATTTTTTTTCAATATCTTGGTTTTTTATTATTTTTAAATTTTCATCGATTTTTCTGATTTATTAATGATTTTTTTCAATTATTCCATTTCATCTGTTTACATTTTTCAGAGTTTTGATTTTTTTATTATACATTTGATATTAGATACTAAATTCTAGTAACCTTCTGTTTTTAATTTTGCCATTTTGTGGTAGATTGATAGGTAGAACGGTAGATAGAATGTGAAAACAGTAGATCTACCGTAAAAACGGTAGACCTGGCATCACTGACCACACTCCACATTCAGAATTGACGTTAGAGGTGTCTTCTTTTTTCTTTATCTTCTTCTTGGTTCTTTAGGGGCCTTGTCTATTTAAACCTGCTAGCAAATCGTTCGAAAATTTTAAAAACTAGAAAAACTAAAATTTTATAAAATTAGTTATAATATTCTTTATAAAATATAAAATTAAAGTATTTAAAAAATGTAAAATTAATAAAAATACCGCATATGCATCAAAAGTTTTCAAAGCCTCAGCACTCAAATTGTGAATATTTTACGTCATTTGACGTCGAATGTTGGTTCCATAGAGAAACAATATAGATTGGTTCCCATTATCAACAGTTATTACTTAATACCGTATTTTTAGTTTAAGTCACCTATAAAATACAATTTTGCTTCACTACATCTTTAATATATACACATCTGTTCATCATTTTGATAAGCACGTCACATTTTGGGGAAATTTTACACTTAAATCGACGTCGAATTTTGGTGATTACGGCACTTCGACCAAAAATCACTTTAAATCACTTGAAATCGACGTGTTAGCACATCACCTGCCTGTCTGGCTATAACTAATTTATTTACAGTAAAACACAACTCTTATATTTATATTAAACACAACGGACAACTAACAATGACAATTTATATTAGCGTGTGATCGTATTCTGTTCCCTTTGTCCGGCTCATCCAAGTATATATACTTATAACGTCCGCTGTCGAAACACCGGTAAGGGTGACGTCACGACTGCTCGAAGTTTTCAGTATCTTTCGAGCCCGGTGTGTACACAGGACCTCGTTACAATAGAGTAGAACTAAGAGTCAGTCGTGAGAAGCATAGCTCTTTTGAATTAAAAAAAAAGGACAGTATAAATTGTACTGGGTAAATAACTTAGAGGTTAAGCCCAAATAAACTTAAAGAAGAAGAAAAAAGTGTCTTATTTAACGTGGCAAACTACACAATTTGAAAAGTTTAACTTAATTGATTTAAACTTACGAAACTTTGAATATTTATTGGAATTTAAAATTTTTAAAACAGCGTAGATAAATAAAATATTAATAACATTTTTTTATTGACAAGCATCTCCATACAACAACCTGTATTCCACCTCAAATATTATATCTCCCATTATGCTTTTGTACATGCACTTGATTTTGATATCTGTTGACGTGCCCGAAAATTCTCCCTTTTACAGAACCCGAACAAATTCAATCAAACTATTCCGAATGACAGGACAGATGGAACTGTTATTCGCGAACGCGAGTTTTTTTTCACATCGACGAACTTTATTCACTACATATACAAACAGTTTTGTTTGAACACACGCATACATTTATTTGGAAATAATTGATATATTTGCTTGTTATAATAGTGTTTATTTTCGATATCCAGACCGTTAACAATAACTTCTGATTTGGAGTTATAAGTAATATTCTACATATTGTGATAAACTGAACAATAAATAAAAATTATAGCGTATGTATGGAATAAAGTGGACACTTTTTTGTCTTTTAAATTAAAACTCCAGTCAATAAATTAATTAGTTTATTTATTAATCTTAAACTTTGAACTAGCCAAGCAGGTAGATAGATGTACCATTTTAGCAATTCTTGGAACCAATTTGATTTTCATTAATGTCCTGGTAAGAATACTATAAGTACTTCACAATAACTAAGTAAAACTATAATTAAAAATGAAAAATAATATTATAATCTGTATTATTGGTTCTTTGAACTTTTCTGTAAAAATTAATAGTTTCGGAAATATGGAGCCATTAGCGTTTTCCAATATATTATCCACTTGGTACATATAAAAAATTGATGAGGGTATATTTCATTTATCCAAAAAACCTAATTTTATTGGAATAAAATAAATGCGTGGAATAACGAGAATACGTCGCTTAGTTTACAATCCCGTCCCGTATTTAGGAGAGATGACGTCAGGCCACTGAATCAGACGAAACAAAATTATTAATGCAAAGCGCAACTTTTAGTCTAGTCAACAAGTGTTTTTTTGGATCAAACTTTTTCTCTGAGTCCGAAAAATATGAACGAGGTTGCCAAAAGTGCAAAAGTTATAAACAATTAACTGAAAAATAAAAATGGGGTTTAGTTTTTTGTAAATATCTCAAAAACTAATTGACATTTTTCAAATTTGAAAAAAGATTCTAAAATAGGAGGGAATTTACCAAAAAAAACTATACCTCCCGGAACTGTATGACCAATATTTATAATTTTCCCAGAGTGTCGAAAATACGATCGAAAACGGGGACTTTAATGAATAAATATTATTTAAACTTATTAAAAATTAAAAATTAAAAATTAAAAATTAAAAATTAAAAATTAAAAATTAAAAATTAAAAATTAAAAATTAAAAATTAAAAATTAAAAATTAAAAATTAAAAATTAAAAATTAAAAATTAAAAATTAAAAATTAAAAATTAAAAATTAAAAATTAAAAATTAAAAATTAAAAATTAAAAATTAAAAATTAAAAATTAAAAATTAAAAATTAAAAATTAAAAATTAAAAATTAAAAATTAAAAATTAAAAATTAAAAATTAAAAATTAAAAATTAAAAATTAAAAATTAAAAATTAAAAATTAAAAATTAAAAATTAAAAATTAAAAATTAAAAATTAAAAATTAAAAATTAAAAATTAAAAATTAAAAATTAAAAATTAAAAATTAAAAATTAAAAATTAAAAATTAAAAATTAAAAATTAAAAATTAAAAATTAAAAATTAAAAATTAAAAATTAAAAATTAAAAATTAAAAATTAAAAATTAAAAATTAAAAATTAAAAATTAAAAATTAAAAATTAAAAATTAAAAATTAAAAATTAAAAATTAAAAATTAAAAATTAAAAATTAAAAATTAAAAATTAAAAATTAAAAATTAAAAATTAAAAATTAAAAATTAAAAATTAAAAATTAAAAATTAAAAATTAAAAATTAAAAATTAAAAATTAAAAATTAAAAATTAAAAATTAAAAATTAAAAATTAAAAATTAAAAATTAAAAATTAAAAATTAAAAATTAAAAATTAAAAATTAAAAATTAAAAATTAAAAATTAAAAATTAAAAATTAAAAATTAAAAATTAAAAATTAAAAATTAAAAATTAAAAATTAAAAATTAAAAATTAAAAATTAAAAATTAAAAATTAAAAATTAAAAATTAAAAATTAAAAATTAAAAATTAAAAATTAAAAATTAAAAATTAAAAATTAAAAATTAAAAATTAAAAATTAAAAATTAAAAATTAAAAATTAAAAATTAAAAATTAAAAATTAAAAATTAAAAATTAAAAATTAAAAATTAAAAATTAAAAATTAAAAATTAAAAATTAAAAATTAAAAATTAAAAATTAAAAATTAAAAATTAAAAATTAAAAATTAAAAATTAAAAATTAAAAATTAAAAATTAAAAATTAAAAATTAAAAATTAAAAATTAAAAATTAAAAATTAAAAATTAAAAATTAAAAATTAAAAATTAAAAATTAAAAATTAAAAATTAAAAATTAAAAATTAAAAATTAAAAATTAAAAATTAAAAATTAAAAATTAAAAATTAAAAATTAAAAAATTAAAAATTAAAAATTAAAAATTAAAAATTAAAAATTAAAAATTAAAAATTAAAAATTAAAAATTAAAAATTAAAAATTAAAAATTAAAAATTAAAAATTAAAAATTAAAAATTAAAAAATTAAAAATTAAAAATTAAAAATTAAAAATTAAAAATTAAAAATTAAAAATTAAAAATTAAAAATTAAAAATTAAAAATTAAAAATTAAAAATTAAAAATTAAAAATTAAAAATTAAAAATTAAAAATTAAAAATTAAAAATTAAAAATTAAAAATTAAAAATTAAAAATTAAAAATTAAAAATTAAAAATTAAAAATTGAAAAAATTCAGGCATCTACTAGATAAATTTATAAACAATAATCCGCGGTCAAAAAATTTTTATCGCAATTTTTCTATTAATTATGCATTAGTTAATTAACAATTTTTTCCTACTTGAACAAGAACATTGTAAGTGCGATAATTGTTAAATAACAAATCTGATTTTTTTTTCCTCTTTTGGGCTTATTTTTGAAAGGTCTCAGAAGACATTTCCGTTGGAAAAATTAAAAAAAAATTATTTTTCACTTTGTTATTAACAATTTACTTACGTTAAAAATTAAAAAGCTTGATTAATCATTGAAAATTTTTTTTTCATATTACTATTGATCCGTTTTTTTATGATCAAAAATCACTTGGAAATGATTTTTAAAATTTTTTATTGTTTACAAAAATTGTTATAAACAAATGCGTTGTTTATAAGATAATTTAAAATTTCTTCTTTGAAACAAAATTTGGTGCAAATTATGATTTTTTAAAAAAAAATCGTTCCTTAAAAATATTTTTTAATGCTTAAAAACTTATTTATTAATTAATGATTTTTTTTCTATCAGCTGTAATTATTATTAAGGAACCATTTTAATTAAATCGCAATTTATCTTGTTCTTTGATAATTAAAAAAATATTGCATTTATTTAAATTTTCATTGTTTACTTAATAAACGATTTCTTATAAACAATTAAATTTTTTCTATATATTTTTTTCTTTTTCTAGATAATGAAACAAAAACAGCCCTGTGTTATTTTTTGAAAAAAATTATTTGGTAGAAAAAAATGTTAATTAACAAATACATTTTTCAGTAATAAAAATTTTTTTTTAAGGAACGGTTTTTTTCTAAATCATAATTTGGTTCAAAGATAATGTTTCCAAAAAAAAAAAAAATAAAAACAACGCATTTGTTTACAACAATTTTTTAAACAGAAAATAAAAATTTTTAAAAATTGTTTTCATGTGACTTTTGATCATAAAAAAACGGATCAATAGTAATACGAAATTTTTTTTTTTTAATGATTAATCAAGCTTTTTAATTTTTAACCTAAGTAAATTGTTAATAACGAAGTGAAAAATAACAATTTTTTATTTTTTCTAACGGGAACCTCTTCTAAGACGTTTCAAAAATAACCCCCAAAAAGGAAAAAAAAATCAGATTTGTTATTTAACAATTATCGCACTTACAATGTTCTTGTCAAAGAAAGAAAAAAATTGTTATTTAACTAATGCATAATTACTAGAAAAATTGCAATAAAATTTTTTGACCGCGGATTATTGTTCATAAATCTATCCAGTAGATACCTGAATTTTTTCAATTTTTAATTTTTATATTTAATAAGTTTAAATAATATTTATTCATTAAAGGTCCAAAGTGGGCAGCGCTTACGCAAGCCGGAGTCCCCGTTTTCGATCGTATTTTCAACACTCTGGGAAAATTATAAATACTGGCCCCACAGTTCCGGGAGGTCTAATTTTTTTTGGTAAATTTCGTTCTTTTTGAATCTTTTTTCAAATTTGAAAAATGTCAAATAGTTTTTGAGATATTTACAAAAAACTAAACCCTATTTTTATTTTTCAGTTAATTGTTTCTAACTTTTACAATTTTGGCAAGCGGCTCTTGAATTTTTTCAAGAATCATCTACACACTATTTCGAATCGAATGACACCTCGTTCATAGTTTTCGGAGGCGGAGAAAAAATTTTAACCCAAAAATCACTTATTGACTAGAATATTTAAAGTGTTATAACTTTGTTAATTTTTAAGATATCTTAATTTCACTTTCACACTTTTGTTCAGTTTTGCTTAAATTTTAAGTTTCATTCATTAAAAAATGATAAATATATTCATTGTGCATTATTTCTTTTTTTTATTACTTGCCAAACGAAATTTCAAAATTCATTTCCCTCTTCAAATTCATATACAAATCAAGTAGGATTGATTATAGTTTGTAAAATTAAAAAAAAAATAACAAAACTTTTTAAGTACATTTTAAATAAAATTGACCAACATTACCATGTTTTCAAATGTATTAAACAAATTTTCTCCTAAAATCAAGATAATAAGATTTTTCGTTAAATTTATATAATAAATAAAAGAATATTTCAATTTTTTGTCTTAAAATTTTTTTGGTTATTTAATATATAAAAACAAATATTTTCATAAAGTTTCATCAAAATCAAATAATTTTAGCGGAAAAAAAATCAACTACGAATTTCCTCATTTTTCTCCGAAATTTTGACGATATGATTAAAAGTGACTTTCACAATAGATGTAAGTTTTTTTATAAGCTACAACTTTGCTGTTGAATGTTTTTTCATACGACGTCAAGTATCGCCGGAAATTGCGAAAAATCGCAAAAAAAAGTTTTCAACCCCTTTAACCACCCAAATCAATTTTTTACATGTTCCATATGAAACCCTTTATCATTTCCCACTGTAGGTATGTTGGATATCAAACATCAGATTGTAAATGTAGTCAGTCGAACTAACAAAAAAATATTTCTGAAATTATTCTTTTTATAAAACGAAAGGCTGTTTTATTTTTAACAAGAAAATTTTAACTATGTACATTGTTAAAGTCTATGAGGAAACAAAAAAGACTCATGTACCGGGTCTGATAAATTTATTAGTTAATATTATATAAAACCTCCCATATAAAATGTTTTAAAGATAATGAAAAAGAGGCCACATCTCTATAAAAACCGTATTTTCGAAAAAGTGATAAGAGTCAAAAAAAATTCAAAAATGCTGTATTAAACCAATTTTGTCACAAAACTAATTTAATTGTATCGCATAGAAAAGTTTGGGGGTTTTAGGAGTTCAAAACCCACCTAAAATTTTTATGGGCTATATGAAAGAGGATAAGAAAGCCTTGTATCCATTTTCAATGTTAAACAGTTATGAAATATTGGAAAAAATCGATTTTCATTTTGTATATTCCAAAGGCTGTACCTTTTTTGTGTGCACATTTGAATTAAGGCAAGTTATGTTGTTCAATTTATGAAATATTTTTTTGATACATTCTGTATAATACAGCGCTAAGACCCATGGCTATAAAATTTCCAACTATCTTTTTCCACTTGTTTCTATCCATGGCAGTTTATTTTCAATGATAGAATCCCACTTTCCTTAAGTCCTCTTTACATGCTTCTATCCACGTGATGCCATCATCTTCTTCTTTTTTTTCCTTCATCACTTAACAAATATCCTTTGGCCCATCTCTGATCTGGCATTCTAGTAACATGTAACATTTTTAGTCTAACTATTTGGCTAATATCTACTCGACCATATGGCACTTTGAGTTCCTTAATTGTTCTTCTTCTCCATTCATTCCCTTCCACTTTCACTCCTACAAAAATTTTCCTCGGCTCTCGTCGTTCCAAGATATTACGTTTTTTTTCTATGTTCTAATTCATCACCCAGCATTCATTTTCGTACAATACTGTTGGTTGAATCAGTGTAGGTTAATAAAATTAATTTAGAAAATAAATTATATCACGCCGCCCATGCTTTACAAAGAATTCTGTCGATAGATAGATATTTAGTTTTTATGCCGTTCTAACTGACTTCGTATATACTATAAAATTTATATTTAAAAATAATTATTTATAAACACAGATGTATCGTTAAAGGATAACCTCATTTATAAATCTGTGGATTTAAATCTTATCGTTGGTTGGAACAGATTTGAATTTGAGATTTGTCGAATTCACCTGCGTCCAATTATCGGCGATATTGGAACTTGGCTTATTTGCTTAAGCGGCTCGTTTTGAATACAAACAAATGCATGTATTCCGGAGAAAACCATTTCGGTAGATTTTTTTTTTTTCAGGAGAACGCTAATGAACTTCTTCGATTTATTTTTTTTAGAATATCAAAGAGGGGGATTTTAAGGGTTGAAAGGAATTTTTTTCTACATCTTGAATGAATTTTTATCATTTATCCATATCGCTTAGTTTTCATGAAAGATATTTGAAAAACTTTCAATGTATTTTAACACAACTTGAAAATTCTGGCTTCAGAATTATTCGCAGAAAACTATCTATGATAAAAATGCGCATGCGTATAAGCGTGTGAAGAGTGAAAAATTTTTTAAGGGGCGAGATTTTATTATCTTGAAGGATCAAGAACTTGTTTAAAATCATTATACGAATCATTTTTATTCCTTATTTAAAATATTCTTTACACATTTTATATTTTTGTAATTCATATTACAAACACAAATAACATCTGAACACTTCTCAGAAAAAACCGGTATATATTGATAAAATCACTCAATGTGTTAAATTTGGCGGTTTATTTTCACCATTTCTTTTACTGGCTGATTAACTATGTTTCACTTCAAAGGTTTATTTAGCAAAAAAAAACCGGTAAAACATCTCCTAATATGTTGACTTAATTTGATTTGCTAAGAACAATATGGGGTGATTTGTTACAAGTACATGTGGCTTAAATGTCTCAGAATGCATGAATTTGAATGAATATTTCTTCTGAAATTAAAAATTAATTTTGATCAAAATTAATTAAGGAATCAGAATGTAGGAAATTGATTGCGTTAGTTATAAAAAAGTGTAATTTTTACTACAAAATTAAGAAGATGTACAGTGCCTTCATTAATGAATATCTCTCACTTGACCCAGATGGCATTTCATCATTTTTTAGAACATATCCCTAAACGTCATCCAGTGCGGGGGATAATTTCAGTATGTTTTTAATATGTATAAAAAATAATAAATGTTCATGCCTAGGACTAAAGTTATTTACAAAAAATCGTCTCTAAAACACGAAGTTTACAAGCTGTTTTTTAGCACAAAAATCTGATAGTTCTGGAGGAACTTTTTATCTAAATAAATTAATTCCAAGTAAAATATGGAATACGTACTAGTAAAAAACCGCCAAAATACGCATGTGACGTTCATAAAGTCTGACAGATAAGAGAGGTATAGTAATCATGCTAAAAATTGGGTAGTAAGTTTTCAATGCATAAACACGTTTTAAGATCCCTAGTAACGATAACTCAAAAACTACTGAATTAAAAAAATTGAAATATCATTAAAATTTTCAAAAAATTTGCCACTGTTGCCAGATTTACTAAAAGTCAATTTTTTTCATACTTATCTGAGTTAACGTTCAAATTTTTGATTAAAAAATCTGATGTGACCAGCACATGACCTCTCGCCATTTTTGAATCAAAAATTTACAGGTTGACACAAAAAAGTATGAAAAAAAAATATTTTTTTGTAAATCTGGCAACAATGGCAAAAGTTTCGAAAATTTTAATGAGATGAAAATAAACTATAGGGTATACAAAATATATGTGTAAAACTTTATTGCCGTTTTGTATAATAATGGCGTCATCACCCATAGCAACTGCCACTTCCGGTTGTGCGATTGGCACCAAAATCTAATCAGATCTAATCTAGGGTGTCAGAATCCTGTACGCAAAATTTCAAATTTTTTTATTCGGTAGTTTTTGAGTTATCGTTACTACAACATCCATCCAAACACACTAACACACACACACTAAAACACACACACACACAGACATCATCGCGAAAATACCAAAATCGTATTCTGGGGACCTTAAAACGTGTTTATCCATTGAAAACTCACTACCCAATTTTTAGCATGATTCCTATACCTCTCTTATCTGAAGGTCGAGAGGTAAAAAACAGAAGATTATCCATAACTCAAATGTGGTAAAATTATTCAACGAATAATTAAAACTCTAAGTTATACGTTAAAAGGATTAAAAAGTGAATTAAATTGGCAACATGTTTCGGCCAAACGATGGCCATCATCAGGCAAACATCACGAAGAAATTGTACATGGTATTAAAATTTGGTATGAAACTTTAACATAGTAAACATTTTTAAAAAAAACTTGAATCAATACCTATCCACCCATAAACTAGAGGGTCACGAATAGTTAAAATAAACATCAAAGTGCATCCTACGATGCACTCAGAAGAGAAAGATACGTTTTTTTATATATTAACTCTAACAAGTCATTTGTCACCCTTTAAAAATTTTTTTACTATGTTAAAGTTTAATTTTCATACCAAATTTTAATACCATGTACAATTTATTCGTGATGTTTGCCTGATGATGGCCATCGTTTGGCCGAAACATGTCGCCAATTTAATTTATGTTTTAAACCTTTTCATAAATATTGTGGTATGACTTGGAGTTTTAATTATTAGCTAAAAATTATTATTTGGATTTTATATACTGATTAAATGAATAGACGAATTTAATTTTTTTAAAATAAAAATATACCAAAGAGAAATTTGAGTCAAGAATATTACTGGGAGAAATTGGGTTATATAAAAATATTCGCGAAGTAATAAATAGAAGAAAGTAGGAAGATATTTGGTTTTAAAGAAAATTAGAATTTTATAAGGTTTAGATCCGGGTTTAGAATGCAAGGGCGTAGATATGAGGAGGGTAATGGCGGTAATTACCCCCAGGAAAAAATTACCCCACTCCTAGGAAAAAAGTTATCTACGCCCTTGTAGACGGAGAAAATAATCAATCAGATAATCACTCTCGCAAATGAAAGTTTAGCTACAATTATAGAATCACTGTTGAAACAGATCCGGAAAAAAGTGAAGGAAAATTCAAATCAAAGAAATAAACGCCAAAAAGTATTTTTCCGCAGAAAATCAGGGAAAAATGATATAGAAATGCTCACGGTTTCCAATGGGGAATTTTTTCCTAAAATTCTTCCAATGAAAACGAAAGTAAGGAAAAAAACTCATATAAAGAGGAAGTTTTTATAAAAATAAATTTTTACATGAAAGTTAGGAGAAAACTCTAAAAAGGCCTAGAAAATATCCCATATAATTGGGAAAAAAGCATGAAGACATTTTTCCACAGTTAAATTTGAAAAAAAATATCAAGAATGTATTTTTTCACTGAAAATTAAATAAACAAAACAACAATGCATATTTTTTACACAAAAAATTGAAATATATAACAAGGATGCATTTTTCCACATAGGAAATTAAAAACAAAGCAGTAATGCATTTTTTTCACATGAATTTGAAATTCAAAACAAGAATACATTTTTCCATACAGGAAATTGAAAAACAAAGCAAGAATGCATTTTTTTATACAAAACTTGAAAAACAAAGTAAGAATTCATTCTTCCATACTGGAAATTAAACAAACAAAGCAACAATGCATATTTTTTACACAAAAATTTGAAACACATAGCAATAATGCATTTTTTCATACAAAAAATTGAAAAACAAAGCAACAATGCATTTTTCTACATCTTATACAAAAAGAGAACACAAATCACTTCCCGGATAATCTGCTTCTGGAGGATCACCCACAACCAATTCCATCTGTCTCATTTACACGCAAAGGCGTAGATATGAAGGGTAAAGGGAGTAATTACCCACCCCAGGATACCAAAAAAATTTCACGAAATGAAGAAATAAAATATATGAAATGTAGAAACATATTTGTCTACAAGTTTCATTACCTCTCCCAGGAAAAAAATACCCTTCCCCACCAGGAAAAAAAGTTATCTACGCCCTTGTTAGAATGAAAGAAAAGAGAACAAGAATCAAATAACAAAATAAACATAAAATTTATATATTTTGTTGATTTTTTCTAAAATTATAGAATCCACTCCAAATTTAGGTAAATAATGTAAAACAGTTGTAGAATATCAAAAGCTTTAAAAAAATAAGAACGAATAGATAAATAGCGTTTCGTTTTTTAATATTATTCTCAAAATATGCTAACACAAATGAATCTAATAACATTCACCACAACTTAAAATCCAATACTGCAGACATGATTATTATTTATAATATGTGGCAAATGATTAATTCAATACCATCAGTTCCATTTCTCACTTACATGTAATTGTTTAAGTGCATGTTGTAGTATTTTCAATTGTTTTAAACTAACATGCACAGGGTCCGGCATATCTCGGTCGTAGTTCTATAACCCATATTATATAAAATTTAAGAGCGCTCAATTGTTATAAACTAAATCTTCTACTTTCTGATTCAAGGAATGGGCCCATCTAACAGGTAGCAGCACTTACCAAACAATTAAATGCATATATCTTAATTTGATCTTAAAATTTTCTTTTTTTATTTTACCAAATATATTAAAACATAGGGAACTGTAGAAAGCTAAAAATTAAAAAAAACAATTAAAGAGCTAGAAAAAATAAAATATAAGTTGATTTAAAAAAAATCGGTTGTGTCGCCCCAAAACTTTCCCGACGACTATCCACGAATACTTTTTCAGATATTTAATGGTAAAGTTTCAAGTTTTGACATTTTTTATTTTTGACAGGTGACAGTTGAAGAAATAATTTTGACTGTTCTGAATAGAGTTTTTCAAGGGCTTTCAAATGACATATTGCATGTCTAATTCCGTGACATATTGCACCTGTCATTTTTTGATAGTGGTACTCTCGTTCGACAAATGTCATACAAAAACTAATGGGTTCTTCCGACGAGTAACTCAAACCTCTGTACCAAATTTCAGCTCAATCGGATGAAACGTGTGGCCTCTATCGTGGAAGAATACACACAAACAGACACACACACAGACCGACAGACAGAATTCCATCTGGAAATGGTCTTAATCGTCTCAGGGGACCCGAAAATGGATATTTCTGTTTTTATCTCGAATTTTTTTTTTAGCTCGTTCACAATACTTTCCCTTCTAGGAGGTGGGTCGGGAAAGTAAAAATGTACTTCGTAACCACAATAATAGATTTTTTCCCCATATTTTAGTAAAAATTATAATAAAATTTGTAACTCCGTTAAATGTTATTAGGAATTTAGTATTTGTAGGTCGATAGAGGGCTCTTAAGAGGAGGATTTTCTTTCCGACAAAATAGTATGTGCAAGGATTTCGCATTACTCGCTTGACAAAGGACCCCGCAGTCGAATTTTCTGAAAATTTAGTATAATATAGTTTATGATGCCCTGATCAAATGTCTTCGTGTACCCAACGAGATATAATGGACAGTTTTTGAGATACAGGGTGTTGAACATACTAAGGCAGTGTTGTTCTTTACCTTTAGCAAATAAATAGTGTGGCGATAGTTTGTTACAACAAGTTAATGATAATAATTATAATATTAATATTATCGATATTAATTGTAATGAAAAGTTCTAAGACTCGGTCTACAGGGTGATTCTTTTTGTACTAGCCAATTTTAAGATTTTTATGTAATTCTTTGAACAAACTCAGTCAAACGCAAAAGACCGTACACTTGCAGAATAAGTAAATATCATTTGATTTTAATATTGATCAGGTAACTCAAAATTGTCTTCTTTAGTTGTATTTATTTTAATTTTTTTAGGAATATATACAGGGTGATTTACGACCGACATTACGGAATTTTATGGCGAAATGGAATATATTCGTTAACTTTTATCGAGGTGGTATTATGTAAGTCAATACTACATTTTAAAAATATTTTGAAATATACAGGAGCTCCAAACAAAAGTGCCATACCAAAGTTATGTTTTTTAAATGTAATAGCCTATATTTTTTTTATATACAAAACCTATAATATAAAATGAATTGTTTTGAAGTTATAGACAATTGAAAATCGCATTTTTTTCAACTCTAAATGGATGCTACTGCCAAACGACAAAAAATCGGATAAAAAGGCTTACATGTCCCTATCTTAACTTTTGAGTTCTACTTCGTTGTATAAGAATAAAATGTGTATAGGAGATGATCAAAATTTGCGTATTTTGAATGATCCTGTATAATAGTAATTATCCAATATTAAAATCAAATGATATTTACTTATTCTAGTCTACATAAAAGTCTTCAAATTGACTAGTAGAAAAAGAATCACCTTGTAGATTGAGTCTTAGAATTTTTCATTACAATTGGTATCGATAATATTAATATTATAATTATTATCATTAACTTGTTGTAACACACATTACTTATTTTCTAAAGGTAAAGAACAACACTGCCTTAGTATGTTCAACACCCTGTATCTCAAAAACTGTCCATTAGATCATGTTGGTCCCAGCGGTCAATTTTGTCAACGGGGTTCCGTAATCCTACCGGTCTTTTGGCCTCAAGTTTTAAAATTAGGTGGGCCTTTTGGGTACAGTGATTATCAACCATAAAGTAACTAATCATTTTGATTCTAAGTAATATTTTTGAGAAAAAATAATGAGAATAATTTCAGTGATTTTTTTTTAAATTTTGATGTACGTTTTTGAAATTTTTTTACGGAATTTTTTCAAATTTTTAATTCATAAAATATTTTGATTGATTTTTTTCCAATATTTTTTATTTGCATTTAATATTTTTCATATAGTAATTTTTGACAGTTTCTAACAATTTTTAGTTGTTCATATTTTTTTAACAATGTTTTATTAAATTTTAAAAGTCTTTTTTAACTTTTAACACTTTCCTTCACATTTTAGCGAACGTTTTTCTTATTTTTTTTTTAACAATTTTTAACATCTTCTGACAGTTTTTTGTGAAAGCTTCCAATATTTGTTATAATAATAAACGTTTTTTAAACAATTTTTGAAAGTTTCTAATTTCTTTTTTCAATTTCTTTTATCAATTTTTGAAATTTTCTATTATTTTTTGGCAAATTTTTTGAGTTTTTGTAAAATTTTTACAGTTGCTTACAAATTTTAATAAACTTGAAGGTGTTTTTTCCATTTACAATATTTTTCTAATTTTTTTATCTGCAACTTTTAACAAATTGACCGTTTATTATATTTTTTCTGCTCTTCGACCGTTTCTAATATTTTTTAACAATTTTTTTCTAAATTTCTTTAACAAATTCTCAACATTTTTGACATTTTATGACAATTTTTTTAGTTTTAAAAATCTTTTTAATAATTTTAAATCGTTTTTTATTAGTCCGTTTTTTTTTAAATTAAATAAAATAATATTAATTGGGTGTTAAATTATTTTTAATTTGGTTTTTTTTTGACTTGGTCTAAATAGTTTTTAATAATTTTGAATGGTCCAAATGACGTTTTTTTAAACCAGAAATATCTCCTTCATGTATGGACTAAAAAAATAATAAAATTCTTGATATTATTATCAAAATTTTTGAAGTTTTTTTAAATATTTATCAACATTTTTGAAATTTTTTGATTAATTTTTTTCAAATTTTTAATCAAAATTCATGAAATTTCTTGATTAATTTTTTTCCATCAAATATTTTTCTTTTAGCAATTTTTGACAGGTTTTAACAATTTTTATTTTAACATATTCTTAACAATTTTTCAGCAAGTTTTAAAAGTTTTTCTTAACACATACCTTCACTTTTTAGCGACTTTAAACATTTATAATTCGAGTATTGTATGTATTTAACTGAATGTCGAGAATAACACAGATAAATTTGAATATAACCGATTAAGAATATTAGAGTAATAAAATAAGACAACCCCATTCATAAAACCAATCATTTGACAATAATTTTATTTAAACTGTATCTAGGAATAACCCACAACTGAACAGATTACAAAAATATTATTTAATCTTTAAATAATCCTATTTCATTTTCTTAGAATCCTTAATCTCGCTTTCGTGCCCAAAAAGGCTACATCTTTAGAAGGGACAAAAGATTAAATTCGGGTAATACTGACCGCTGTGCCGAAAAGGACCCATGGAGACATTTGATCAGGGTATCATAAACTACATTATACTAAATTTTCAGCCAATTCGACTGGGATTTTTTTTTTAACTAGGTTAATGGCACTGGCAGAGCCAATAGGCCAAATTCGACTGGGATTCTTTTTCCATAAGAACCGTGCGGGGTCCTTTGTTTGAAATGAAAGAATATATGTACCAAGGTACTAAAATGCTACTTTTAATTCCTACAGATTAAAACTAGCACTTTAGTCACGTGGTCATACGCAATTTTTGCACCTTAGGGACTAAAACTTTGAAATTCATACGATAATTATGTGAATAGAAACACTTAATGGTTATGAAAAGTTATATTAAAAAAAAAGATTAAAAAAGCTAAAAATAGTAAAATAGTTTGTTATGGTTTCTATTGGTTTTTTTATTCGATAGGGATTAAATTTATTTTAATCCCTCGGACTGGGACTAAAAATATTTTAATCCCAAGGAAGTAAAAGTGGCACTTTAGTCCCTAAAATGACGGTGTTAAATGCATGTTTTAGTAGCTGAGGTTCAAAAAATATATATCTGTATTCTAGAAGATCTAATCTGTGCTCCTCGGCAGAAAATTTGATTTAGTTTCTTTCATATACGATTTTGTGTAGTACAACTACAACCGAATAGTTAGTGACAGTTTTAACATTGTGCGTTTCCTGGTTTTTCATATAAAATCTCTTTCAATCCCGTTCATCGATCGCCTGAACGTTCCAACCATTTCCGAATTTTAAATGAGACCGGAAATCGCAGGTAGAGATAATGAAGTGGACGTTTGCCGTTGGCAGCTGAAAAGGGACTCTTCGAATTCCACTAACTCATTGCATTGGCAGCAATTAGGTCTGTTGACTGAAACCCTTTACCAACAAGACCACGGTCACTTATAACCCCAACCGTAATCGAATGCCGAGATTATGTCCATTACACTTGGTTGCCTCTTATTATAAAGTTATTGTAAACGATATTGCTTTAGGTATATCGTCAAAGTAATTTATTCTAAATTGAAACGCGCCCTAATTTTAATTGGCTGAGGTTAGTGCTAAAGCGTTTTCTCCCTTAGTTAGCGTTATGGGATGATGACCTTTTGCAGACATCATTACGTATTTTAATTTAGTTTTCTCCTGAGTACAGAAGTAGAATTCTGATCCTCAATTATGTCGTTTTAGGTCAAATATCGGTTAGGAATTTTCAAAGTTATCTGATGCGTTTATAATTATTGACCCTATTTACTTGGCTACTTTTTGTATATAAATAACAGTAATAGTATATTATATACCAAGGGACTAAAGTGCATCTTTTAATTATGAGGGTCAAGATTGTTTCCAGAGCGTAGCGACGGAAACAATCACCTGAGGGATTAAAAGACACTTTAGTCCTCTGGTATGTACGCTATTTTTTACACCGCGATGCCCAAGGCCCCTTTAAAATTAAAATAATTATTTAAATACAATTTTTTTAAATATAAATTTTTTTTTTAATATAACTTTGTTCTAAAACTACTTTTAAAGAATTTTAGTCGGTTAAAATATGTTTTTGCACAATTTAAAAAACTTATAATTTGATATATAAAGTATACTCTTGAGGGGAACACAAAATTGGAGAGAAACGAGGGGAAATTTTGAAGAAAGAGAGGAAATTTGAGACGAAAATAAGTAAAAAAAGGTTATCTAAAAAAAGGGGTAATTTCAGAAAAAAGTGATAAAATTTGAGACAAAAGAAGGGAAAATTTGACAAAAATGAAAAAGAAAGGTTTAATTTAAAAAAGGGGTATTTTTAATGCGGGAAAAGAGGTAATTTTAGGGAAAAAGAGGAAATTTCAGATTAAATATTGAAAAAGTTGATAGAAACAAGAGTAAATTTTGGAGGAAGAGGGAAAATTTAAGGCAAAAATGTAAACAAAATAATAAAAAAGGGTAATTTTCGAAAACAGAGGTATTTTTTTAAAAAACGTGTAATTTACTTAAAAAAGTACCAAAATTTGAAGAAGGGAAATTCGACAGAAATGAAAAAAAGGGGTACTTTTAATGAGAGAAAAAAAAGTAATTTTAGGGAAAAAAGAAGGGAAATTTGAGGCAAAAAAGTGACAAAAATCGAGAGAAACAAAGGGAAATTTTATAGAAAGAGGGAAAATTTAAGGTGAAAAAGTGACAAAAATGAGAAAAAAGGGGTAATTTTAGAAAAAATAGGTAGTTTTTTAAAAAACGTGTATTTCTGCAAAAAACTATGAATTTTTAAGAGAAAAGAAGGGAAATTTCAAGTTTTTACTTATTTTCGTCTGTTTTCATTGTCTTAAATTACTTGAAGCTGAGGGAAATTCGACAAAATAAGAAAATTTTATAAAAAAAAAAAGTAGTAATGTTTCGAGAGAGAAAATTTCGGGATAAAAGTGACAAAATTTGAGACAAAAAAGGGGAAAAACCTAGAAAAATCGAGAGGAAATTTTGGAGGGAAATTTTAAATCAAAAAAGTGACAAAAATGAGAGAGAATGGAGTATTTTCAATAAAAAAGTGACAAAATTTGAGAGAAAAGATAGGAAATTTGAGACCAAAAAGTGACAAAACTTTAGAGAAACGAGGGGAAGTTTTTGAGGAAAAGAAAAAATTTAAATCGAAAAGTAGTAAAAATGAGAAAAAAGTGTAATTTTAGAAAAATTTGACAAAAATGTAAAAAAAAAGGATAATTTAAAAATAATTATTTACCTGTAATTTTGAAAATATTTAAACGTAACAATCAATTCTCTTTAAAATGTTATAAAATAAACGTGGTTCCCGCAAATGCGGGACTAAAGTACTAGTTTCACTCCCCGCGGTGTAAAAAATATAATACGAACCTCATTCAATCTACATTTATTGAAAAACATTTCAAAAAATTCTTAAAATTTTTTAATAGTTTTTGGCATCAAATTACATGTTTCTTCTACGTTTTCCACAAGTAGTAAATAAACCAAAATTCCCAAATAAATTAATCAAACGGATTTAAATAGGGGGAACTTAGAGGCTAAACTTCTGGTCCGCTTCTACCCAACCATCTGTTAAAATACGCTATTTACAGGGTGTTTTTAAATTATTCGGACGGACAAACTTCTGTTGTAAATTAATCTTCAGAAATAAATAATATTTAATAGAAATAGGTAATAATAATATAAATGCTCATTATTATCATATTTGTATTTTTTTGTAACTCAATTGAATATATAGAAATATATTTATTTTATTATAAAAATTATACCTAGGGTATATCAATTTTTTAAGCTAATAAAGACAATAAAGGACCAGGCACATTTCTTAATAAAAATGGACCCAGGTCGATTTTTTGAAACTTTGTGAAATTATTATACAATTCCTTCTGACAAAAAGTGTCAACGGGTACAATTCATTTCTATCTACATACAGGGTGTTAAATTTGGAAAATTTTAAAATTTCCATATGGAATATATCGAATTTGAAGAATTTTATTAATTTTTTTTATAGTCAGCCTAATTCTTGTACTATCTAGACGTAACAAATTGATTACAAATAATAGCCCCTGTATATTTATAATTACGAATGTAATGCTGATATGTGCATAAAGTATATTTAGTACTAATTATACAGGAGGATTTATTTTTGTCCATTTTTCTTTATTTCACTCTATTTTTTTTATATTTCTCCTTATTTTGTTTTATTTTCTCTATTTCACTTCATTTTTCCATATTTTACTTTATTTTCCCTTATTTTTCCCTACTTTCCTGAGTTTTTCCTATTTTTCCCTATTAACTTTATTTTTTTATATGTTTCCATTATAAAATTACAGTAATTTCAATGTAATGAAAATAACTATTCACATTTTAAATTCATAATCGTTACTAAAGAATAAATAATTTATTTTTAAACATTTCTATTTTTCGTTACGTTACAATTTCTGATTGTTAAGGAACTTAGTTCCAAAAATCCTTTAAAATTCCTTTTAAAAATACTTGTTGACAAAATTTTTGTAGGGGCTATTATTTTATGGCGATTTTCTTAAAACGATGATTTTTAATTTCGTAATCACCCTGTACACTATTCTTATTGACTGTATAACCACAAAGGAAGAACAACTATATTTCTTATAATAAAGAAATTTAATTCTGTAAGTTTTTCCGAAATAATGTTAAAAAATATAGTTAGTAATTTGTTCAAGCTTTGATCAAAAATTTGTTTCCTAAAGTTTTTGTTTGTCTATTTTAGTAACAACCTGTGTATAAATACAAAAAAGATCAAATAATATAGGATGTTTCAAAATTAATCAACTGATCTATTATGAAAATTATGAGAATCGAAACACTCTGTACTATATAATAACTCTTGTAAAAGAAAACTAAAATTATGCATTATGTTAAAAAATGACGATCGCGATGAGAATTTATTCTTTCAACATTTCAGTTATAAAAATACAATCTATTTTATTACTTAAAAATTTGAAGATGTACAAGTCAATTTGTAGAGCATAAAGAAAGCTTCAGATCTGAATATAAATCGTTTTTGAATATATCAACATGTAGATGGCGCTAGGATGTAAAGAAATATATCGATGGAAGGAACTTTGTACCTAAAAGATATTTTAACTTATATACAAAATTCTCTTTTTGGGATATTTTACATTGAATATTACCGTTTTTAAATAATTAAAATTCCAGTAGCTTCTATAAAATTTCACAATAGAAAAATTAATAATCATATTGCATTATATTTTAAATACCAATGAATATATGAAAATTTAGAGAAAGAGAATTTTTTTCTGATAAAAATAAAAATAGGTAAATTCTTGAAGGTTTCAATGCATCCATAATATACCGAAGTTTAGCGAACTCTTGTACTTCCAATTTGGTTTTGTCATTTGTTTTATCTTAAATTTTTTTGTTTCTGTGACATATTTCAGAATTTTTGTAACCTCTGTTCGGTCACATTCTTTTGCTTGTTATGGATGTGTTAACTGCTATGGTTGGTCTAGATATTTTTTTTAAGTAAAGAAAAATAATCAATAACTCTGGAATTGTATTTTTACAAATAATTTATGTTTTTTCTAGCTCTAGAATCAATATTTCAATCTAAATTTCAATTTTTCATGTCGCTTAACCCTGTAACACAAAAACTGGCAACGTTATTAAAATCTATTAAACGTTGGTGGAAAGAAAAAAATGATTACTATGAACGTGAATTTTTTCAAAATTTTAGATAAAATATTGTGGTTCTGATAATAGGGAGAGACCACAACTATAAGGATTTTTTAATTTCCCTAACTTTGGTCTCTCCCTTTTCTCAAGTTTACAATTCATGCTGAAAAATTTTGAAATAATTCACACTTATAGTATTTTTTATTTTCTTTTTAATAGTATTCGACTTATTTTAAAATATTTTCTATTTTTATAATTATGGGTTAAAAAATGCATTTTTATTCAAAGAATGTCTTTCTTAAAGTAAAGAAGTAAAAAAAATTACATAACTACATTCATTTATGACAAGAAATAGTAAAAAATGATCAATAACTCTGGATATGTAATTTTACTAATAATTTATATTTTTTCTAGCTCTAGAGTCAGAAGTTTTTCTTTTCATATCGCTCAACCCCTGTAACAAGAAAACAGGCAACATTATTAAAATCTACTAAACGTTGATGGAAAGTGAAAAAAATTTACTATGAACGTGAATTTTTTCGAAATTTTAAATAAAAAATTGTGGTTCTGACAATAGGGAGAGACCACAACTATAAGGATTTTTTAATTTCCCTAACTTTGGTCTCTCCCTTTTCTCAAGTTTACAATTCATGCTGAAAAATTTTGAAAAAATTCACACTTATAGTATTTTTTACTTTCTTTTTAAACTCACTTTAAAATATTTTCTATTTTTATAATTATGAGTTAAAAAAGCATTTTTATTCAAAGAGAATGTGCAAAGAAAGTTAAATATGCTTTTCTTAAAGTAAAGAAGTAAAAAAATATGTACCTATATATGTCAGGAAATAGTAAAAAATGATCAATTTTAGATAAAAAATTGTGGTTCTGACAATCGGAATATCTAACAACTATCAGAATTTTTTAATTTTCCTAACTTTGTTCTCTCCCTTTTTTCAACTTCAAAATTTTGGTTTAAAAATTTTGAAAAAACTTTTACCTATAGTATTTTTATTCTTGTTTTAATGATAAGATGACAAAATAAATGTAATTAAAATAAAAATCGAAAAAGCGATAAAACCACAAGAAAAGAACAGGACAAATAAAAACAAAATAAACAAAACGGAAATCAGAATATTATGAATGAGCCAATCAAAATGAAGAAAACAAAGCAAATACAAGATTTGGAAACAAATTCCAGAAAATAACTGATAGTTATGGGAAAGAAAACAAAATAAAAATTAAATAATTCAGAAAATTAACTAAGCAATGACAATAAAATAGACACAAATAGAAAAGAAAATAAAGAATGTCCGAAAGAGATGCAAGATAGGTAAAAATAAGATGAAGAATAAAATTAAAATGAAGCAAAATAATTAAAAAATAATAAATTTACGATACTGTAAAAAAAATTAATGAAACAGCAACTAGATGATTAAAAGATAGTAAAGAAAAGAAATAAAAACAAAATCAATTTTGTGTACTTAAATCTATAATAATGATAAATTCGCGAAATGTAAACATCTTGTCTAATAGTGACAGACAGACAGATAGACAGACTTTCATCTGGAAATGTTTTCAGGTGACTTCAAAATGGATATTTCCATCTTTATCTCGATATTTTTTTTAGCACATTCACTATACTTTCCCTTCTTGGATGGTGAGTCGGGAAACTAATAAAGATTTAAATTTTCTGCAAATACTGAAATTGGGAAATGGGATCATTAAAAAAATATCTCTAAAAAAAACAACTTTTGCAAAATATTTTTTTTATCATAAAAACCTATTGATTAAAAAAAATTAGAACTGAATAAAACATTTGATTTTCTGATATTATTAAACATCTAATTTTTAGATACATTTTAAACTTTTTAAAATAATTAGTGTAGAATATTAATTAAAAATTATTATCCTTATCTATTTTTTTCTAAATATATAAATAAAAAATAAGAATTTCATAAATAGAATAAATCGAAAAAGACAAAATCTAAAATCTCTTCATGAGTACATAAAATTGTATAAAAAAAACAACAAAATTTCTTATAAAAATTGGTACTAAAAATCGAGTTATTTTTATTATTCACCTTTTCCATAAAAAATCTAGTAACCATCACCAAAAAAAAAACAATCCAAATTAAAAATAGTTTTGTTCTCCCATCTCAGTAGGGATTAAGCGCACCGGAGCGCTCAAAATTCACAAAACTACAAACGACAGTTGAACACATGCGTTGCTCGCGTCGGGACGATTCACAGAGCGTCCTTTTAACAAAACGACGCCGATATTGTAAAAGACGCGCGAATCACGAATTTGAAAAAAAGTTCTTTTTAGTAGTGTTTCGAAGTGTTTGTAGTAAAGTGTAAAGTTCAATGTAATAAAGGAATATTATTGTTAATATTTGTCTGGTAAGTGTCTGTTTAATTAATTATTGATTTGAATAATTTTTTAATAAATCATTTTATTTATATTTTTAAATTGTTAATGTAAAAATTAAGTATCATAAAATTTTATTATAAACTCAAATTATTAGTAACTAAAGAATATTTAATAAAAAAATATTTTGACAAATTAAATTAAAGATAACTGATTTATTACAAAAAAAAAATATATGGCAAAACATTATTTTTTTTCAATAACAATATATTTTTTAATTTATATAAAATTTACAATTGAACAATATTTATTAATCTACAGGGTGGATAAAAATTCCAAATTTGTTTAAATCGCATGGTTTGAGCTAGAAAAAAAATTATAATAAAAATGTAAAGAAAACTATTGGGAAATGGTCAAAAGAATAAAATAACATTATCTTAATACATAATATATGAAATAATAAAAAAAATTCGAAGAAAAATGAAAATTAAAAAAACGTTTAAATTATTTATTCAACGTCAAGAATTTAAATAAAAAATAATAATATTAAACTTGTATATTGTAATGGTACGGAAATGAAATGTCCCTTGAATTCTAAAGAGCCCCACGTTGCGAAGCTATTTGTAATGATATTTGAACTCTTAATTTTTGGGTAAGTTCTATATAAAATAATAAAAATTACAATAAATATTATAAACTTAAAACTCTTCCACTAAATATCTTGTTATCTTCTTTTCTTCAATGTTTATTTAAACATTTTATCAATTCTTCTTATAGATGTTTTCTATTTTCTTTGTTTCACATTTTCTGCTGTTCCAGAAAATTTATAATTTAAAGTATTTTATTTTATAAATTTTTTTATTTAAAAAATTCTTTTTATAATCTTTTTAATTCTCCAAAAATGACCTGACCTTATTTTTTATTTTCCCTTTCATTTGTTTTTTTTTTCATAAAAATTGTATCGTACTTGATTATCTACTGAATTTTTTTTAATAATCTTTTAACCATTAAATTTTAAATTTCAATAATTCATACAAATTATTGTCACTTATGTATCAATAAGAATTTTGTTTCCTGGCAATTTAACGAAAAAAACTGCCTCTGAAAAAATTACGACTCCGTAGGAGGAGTAATTTTTTTTGGCAGTTTTTTGAGTTTAATTACCTAATGGCAACAAAATTCGAATTATAAATGTCAAGTTTACTTCGACTCAAAAGAAAAGCTAGAGTTTAATTTGATAAGACAATTTAATGAATATGTAAATCAATAAATTAAAAAATAAGATGCTAATTAGTTTATTTAATTTAACGGAAAAGTACAATTGTTAAAAACACAATTATTAAAAATAGCTTGAGTCGGAAAATGAAAACTTTTCTGACAAGTTTGATAAAAATTGACATAATGTCATCAAAAATTTGTTTACAATGCTGGTTGTCATGCTTTCAAAAGTTTCCGTTATTGTCGCTGGAAAAGTTAGGGCAAACTTTTTTCGCTGTCTTATTGACAAAATCACGCGGCTTGGGGGATTTTTTATACATGAATTAAATTGTCATTACAATGTATATAGTAACCAGCTGAATACCCGTGCTTTGCTACGTAGTCTATAGTACCTGGCTTTTTTGATTTTATTATTTTTTCCTATTTTCCCTATTTTGTTTTATTTTCAACTATTATTTCTCATTTTTGATCATTTCTCGTTATTTTTTCCTATTTTTACCAATTTACCCATATTTTCCTCTATTTTTAGCTAATTTCCCTATTTTTCCCTATTTTCCCCATCTTTCCACATTTTTTTACATTTTTCGGTACTTTTCTCTAATTTCTCTATTTCTAAAAAAAACAAAAGATTATCAATAGCTGAAATGTGGTCATTTATTCAACAAATAATAAAACTCAAAGTCATATCACATACATTTATTATACCAGGTTAAACTGGGAGCGACATGTTTCTGCCACAACGATGGCTATCATCAGGTCTACAATACAAATATAAAAAATCGGTTGTGTCGCCCCAAAACTTTCCCGACGAGTATCCACGAATACTTTTCAGATATTTAATGTTAAAGTTTTAACTTTTGACATTTTTTACTTTTGACAGGTGACAGTTGGAGAAATAATTTTGACTGTTCTGTATAGACATTTTCAAGGGCTGAGTCGAATTCCTTGACATATTGCATCTGTCGTTTTTTGATAGTGATACTTCCGTTTGACACATGTCATACAAAAACTAATGAGTTCTTCCGACAGGTAACCCAAACCCCTATACCAAATTTCAGCCCAATTAGATTAACACTTTTTCAAATATTTAATGCCGAAGTTTAAAATCTTGACATTTTTTAATTTTGACAGGTGACAGTTGAAGAAATAATTTTGACTGTTCTGAATAGAGTTTTTCAAGGGATTTCAAATGACATATTGCATGTCCAATTCGGTGACATATTGAATCTGTCATTTTTTGATAGTGGTACTTCTGTTTGACAGTTGTCGTACAAAAACTAATGGGTTCTTCCGACGTGTAACCCAAACCCCTATACCAAATTTCTGCTCAATCGAATTAAACGTGTGGCCTCTATCGTGGAAGAATACATACACACACTCATATACACACACAGACAGACAGTCAGACAGACTTCCAGCTGGAAATTGTCTTAATCGTCTCAGGTTACCATAAAACGGATATTTCCGTTTTTATCTCGAATTTTTTTTTTGCTCGTTCACAATACTTTCCCTTCTAGGAGGTGGGTCGGGAAAGTAAAATTGGATTACAATTTGACAATTAATTGGAAAAAGTGTACTTACAGATAGAAAAAAGCAATTATGCATTATGATAAGAAGTCACATTATAAAATATAAAAAATCAAAGAAATTAATTGTAATATTAAAAAAAAGAAGAAAATTACTAACACATTTAAGACTCCAACCTGGAGGATCATATTAACAATGCATCACTTACGATGCACTAATAAAAAATTATTAGATTAAATTATTTAAATTTTCGAAACAGTACCATGCGGCAGTTAAAAGTAAATGGCGATTGACAACTGACAAAATCGAATTTGAAGGACAGAGACAAAAGGGGAAAAAAGTAAGAGACCACTGTTTGAAAAACCAAAACAATAAGAGGCCA
This sequence comes from Neocrepidodera transversa, assembly GCA_963243735.1. Classification (NCBI taxonomy): domain Eukaryota; kingdom Metazoa; phylum Arthropoda; class Insecta; order Coleoptera; family Chrysomelidae; genus Neocrepidodera; species Neocrepidodera transversa. The sequence goes on from OY725340.1 coordinate 5,883,785, forward strand.
GAAATTAAAATTAATAAAGAAGAAAATAACCTATACGGCGAATAAGAATAAAACCATGAAAACATTAGAAACGTAAATTTAGAAATAAATAATTTTGAGTAGGATGAAGTCGTTCATTAAGACAAATAATATCGGTATTAGAAAGAGCTTTTTTGATTTTCAAGTACTAATTTTTTTTTTAATTTTTGTATTTAATTTGTTTGATTTTTTATAATATTTTATGTGACTTGTTATTTCTCATCCCATCATAATGGATAACTTCTTCATTCTGTCTGTAAGTACACTTTTTCCAATTAATTGTCAAATTGTAATTAAATTTTTAACCTGGTATAATAAATGTATGTGGTATGACTTTGAGTTTTATTATTCGTTCTCTATTTTTTTCTAATTTCTCTATTTTTCCTATTTATTATTTTTCCCGTTTTTCATTTTTTCCTGTTTTCCCTAATTGTCCATATTTGTCTCTATTTTATTGATTTTTGTCTATTTTTACTATTTTTCACTATTTTCCGGATTTTTCTTTGTTTATCTCTAATATCCATATTTTCTCTATATTTTTCTAATTTTGCTGTTTTTTCCCTATTTTGCTATATTTTTTCCCTCTTTGTGCAATTTTTCATTATTTTTTTCTGTTGTTCCCTATTTATTTCAATTATTTTTTATTTTTCCCTATTTTCCCTTTTTCCATTATTTTCCGCTATTTTCCCATGCACTTCCCAATTTTTTTCCGATTTGTCCTGATTTGTACTTATTTTTCCCTATTTTTCCTATTTTTCTCTATTTTTTTTCTATCTTCCCCTACTTTTTGCAATTTTTAATTATTTTCCCTATGTTTACCTATTTTTTCCAATTATCCCTATTTTCCCTATTTTCCCATTTCTTTATATTTTTCCTGGTTTTCATTATTTTTTCCTGTTTTTCACCATTTATTACTATTATTGTCTGTTTTTTCCTATATTCCCTATTTTTCGTATTTTTCTTTATTTTTTTTCTATCTTCCCCTACTTTTTGCAATTTTTAATTATTTTCCCTATGTTTAAATATTTTTTCCAATTATCCCTATTTTTCCCTATTTTTCCATTTCTTTATATTTTTCCTGGTTTTCATTATTTTTTCCTGTTTTTCACCATTTATTACTATTATTGTCTGTTTTTTCCTATTTTCCTCTTTTTTCACTATTTTATTATGTATTGCTATTTTTCTATAATTTTTCTATTTTTCTTATTTGTACTCTTTTTCTCTACTTTCCTTATGTTCTCTACTTTTCCTAGTTTTTTCCTATTTTCATTTAATTTTTCCCTATTTTTAACTATTTTCCCCATTCTCTCTGTTTCCCTATTTTCCCCAATTTTTCTTGAAAGCCCTTGTAAAACTCTATTCAGAACAGTCAAAATTATTTCTCCAACTGTCACCTGTCAAAAATAAAACAATGTCAAACTTTGAAACTTCAACATTAAATATTTGAAAAAGTATTTATGGATATTCGTCGGGAAAGTTTTGGGGCGACACAACCTATTTTTTTTCTATTTATTCCGCCTAATATTTTCATATTTTTCACTATTTTTACCAAATTATACCTATAGCATAATTATAAACTGTGGTTTTCTCTACTCAATGCTCCATTTATGCATCGATAATTGCAAATAGTTTAAAAAGTTCACTAGACTTTAATCATGAAATTGGCTTTTTAAGCAAAAAATTACATACATCATAATTGAAACCGGTTTTTACCAGAACCACAAAATATAAATGAAAATTATTAATTAACTAGAAAATTATTAACAAAATATTTTGAAGAAAAACTAAATAAATCCTTTTAATACTCATGTTTGTGTCTCTATCGTCTATTTTATTTTTTTTGTTTCTTAATATCTCCGGTTCTAAAAAGACATCGAGTGGCTGTTGTCGTCGTTTATCTATAATTAATTGCTCTTTTTTAACTCAGTTAAAAAAGATATATGGTTCCGTTTAAAAATATGCTTCTTTTAGCATAGCGCCCTCTAGAAGTCATTGTTATTGACAAGAAAAGTTTTTTAATATTTATTGAAATAACCAAACAAATGATTAGATTTACTAAATTTATTTAACGAGAACCTAAATTAGGCATAGTAATAATTATTTGTAAAGTAAGAACAAAAACTTATTGGAAAATATCAGTTATAGAGCTTGAATAATTTCCGAAAATTTTATCGAGGTGCAAAATTAATCTATATTAGTCTGTAATACGTCGAGGAACAAATTTTTTGTTATTCTAATGGAGAGTCAACTTGAAATATTAGCCCACCTTTTTTTATATTATTTGAGAAATAAAATAAATTTCTTTTTACGAAAAAATCTTTTCTTCTGTTTTTTTTTTAATATAACATGAAAAAATGAGGGGGTAATCCCACCCAACTTTCCAAACACTCCTAGTAAAGTAATTGTTTAATCGATTATTTTAGTTTTTCTGCATTAAAATACATTAATTATATTACCTATTGAATGGTATAAATCCCATTTTAATATTTTTAAAGTTATTCAATTTCTTTTAAACTTATATTAAATTTCAAAAAAAAAATTAGGAATTCTACAATTTTTTGAATAAAATTTTGAAAAAAATCACAATTATAGAGTTTTTTACTACAAATTTAAGCGTAATTTTTTTTAAATTTTTAATATTAATTTTAACCTTAAAACAAATAAAACCTATTTTTGAATAATTTTAAAATCAATAAATTAATATCTCATTCAATTTTATTCAAAATGGGAAACGGACCTTTTTTTAGGTTTTTGGATCAAAATGCATTAATAAAGTTAGTTTAAAAAACTAAAAAAAAATCAAATTTTTTTTCAAAAATTCATGGGTAAATCCATTGAATTATTTTAACTTTTTTCATTTTTTGCTATAACTTTTACAAATATTATGTAAAAATTATGAAATAATTTACACACATAGTACTTTTGGATCATTTTCGGATATGCTATTTACTTTTTTCATTTATTTTATACTTATTGATAAAAAGAAATTACAAAAAATTTTAAAAAAATTCTTAATTTTGTCTATAATAATTACAATTCTAAATTTTAAGAAACTAAAATACATTTAAAATATAGAGTTTTATATTATCTTTCGAATGGTGAAAATCACATTTCAATAACTTTAATATTTTAGAAGTTATTCAATTTAGTTTAAAACCGTAATATAATCTTAAATTTCTTAGCCAATTTTTTAAAAATTCCAACATTTTTGTAATAAAATTTTGAAAAAAATTATAAATATAAAATTAATTATTACAAATTTAAAGATATTTTTTTTAAATTTTTAGTATAAAAATTTAACTAAAAAATAATTTAATAAAGATAAAAATTAAAATAAAAACTAGCGGCGAAACTATGAGCAACTTGAAAAAATAGTCGAGACAAAATTTATAGAAAATTTTATGTTCTACAATTTTGATACCATGAAAGTTTTCATAAAACTCCATAATTTTGTCTCAAAATCTAAAAACGTCACAAAAATGTCAATATAAATTTTTTTCACGCCCTCTAGCGGCGAAACTATGAGGAATTCAAAAAACCGGTAGTGATAAAATCTGTAGAAAATTTTATGTTCTACAACTTTCATGTCCTGTAATTTTTCATAAAAATGCATTATTTTGGTTATTTAAGAAAAATATGAAAAAAAAATACTTTTTGATAAATCTGGCAACAATGGCAAAAGTTTTTAAAAATTTTAATCATTCGAAATTAAACTATAACGTATAAAAAATATTTGTGTAAAACTTTATTGCCATCTTGTTTAGTAATGACGTCATCACTTATAGCAACTGTCACTTCCGGTTGTCCGATTAACTCCAAAATCTATACAGGTCGTCTCCTTGCCACCCTAAATATGTATATAAAATTTCATTTTAATCGGTTCAGCCGTTTAGACGCTATCGTGTTCACACACACACAGACACACACACACACACACACACACACACACACACACACACACAGACAGACATCATGCTAAAAATGGTATAAATGGATTCAGGTGACCTCAAAACGTAAAGATTCGTTAAAATCTGGGTATGGTCAAAATATCATGATCGCAATACTTTCCTTCTATACAACTCTGTTGTTCGGAAAGTAAAAATTGATATTTAAAAATTACTGCATCTATGGGATTTTTAATACACAAATCCCGATGCACGTCATAGATCATTTATGATGTCAGGACGTTGCAGTGTTGCCTGCTCGTCAGAATAGTCGATGAATGTAGGAATTTACGAAAATGTAAGGTTATGTTGTTTGGCTTTGTTATTATTTTAAACGCTGTGACTGCAGGTACGCTAACGTGCCGCTATATATTAAATTAGAGGCACGTGAATTATTCGAAATGCAAAGATAAAAACTTACATTAATTTTATAAATTTTTGGAAATATTAGAAATATCTATTCAATAAAAAAAATTTAAATAATAAATGTCACTGTCACTCTTTTTCTTCTTTCTTAGTGTTAGGCAGTGTTGCCAGATATAAAACGGCCAAGACAAAAAAAAAACGAAAAAGAAGTTACAACAACCAGAAGCAATCGAAAAATATTATCGTAAAAAACGCTTTTTTCTGATTTCTTTTTTATTTTTTCAAATTTTTTCCTCATTTTCCTCATTGTTCTGTTTTTTTTAATTTATTTCTTTCGTTTTCTAATTTTTTCATTCCTTTGATTTTCTGGATTGAGATATTTTTGCAATTTTGTGGATTTTTTTTGTGATTTTTTGCGATATTTTTTTCAAAATTTTTTGATTTTTGTTTCTGATTTTTTGAATCTTCCAGTTTTTTCTAGTTTTTTCTCGTTTTTCTATTTATTTTCTTGTTTTTTTCAATTTTTTCAGTTTATTTATTTTTTCTAGTTTTTTACTAATTTTTCTCGTTTTTGCTGTTTTTAGCTTTTATTTATTTTTTCGGTTTTTCTTATCTCTTGCGGCTTATTCGATTTTTTACCAATTTTTCCTCATTTCTTTTCTTATTGATGTTCTAGCTTTTTTTCTAATTTTTTTTTAAATTTTTTTTTCTTATTTCTCCTATTTTTCCAATCTTTTCGATTTTTTTGCGATATTTTGGTATTTTTGCAATTTTTTATGATGTTTGCTGGGAATTTTTGCGAATTCTTTTTCGTTTTTTTTTTGGGTTTTTTATAAATTTTTTTTTTAATAGTTTCTGATTTTTCTTTTAATTTTAACAGTTTTTTTACGAGTATAACTGGCAAAGCACAAAAAAAAGATAATATTATAAAATTACGAAAACGTGGAGAAAACTAAATCAACTTGTTGACATAACCCAAATCAGTTATCACTAATAGGTGAAAATTTTCAATTTACTATTGACAACAGCGCATCAATTACTAAAATGTCATTTCTTCTCAATAATTACGAATTTCATTGGCGTACAAAATGTCAAAATTATTTAATAATAAAATATGGTTTTCAGTACTGTAACTACGTTCATGGATACTCGTGAATATTCGTTATAAAATAGTTTCGGATTATTTTTTATTTTACATATTTAGGGAAATTTTATTTAGTTGGTAGTACTATAATGGAAGAATGACATCACTTGTGACGTGCATCGGGATTTGTATTAAAAATCCCATATACAACTTGTAGTGCGCCTACGTCACATATTTGCAATAACTGTAGCATAATATTAACGTAGGCCAGTTTCTCTAATTAAAATCGAAGATTTCAAGTATAGGTGACGTTTGGTCAATAGAGAGTTGAAGTGCTGTCATGAACGTTAATGTAAACGTACAACCTGAAAGTTACGCATGCGTAGTTTTTCATTATTCACATTTACGTCAAGAACTTGCTTACGGGCCAAATTTAGATAGTTAACACTTCTTTTAATAAAATAAATATTTTTTTTATATAAAGGTCCGTAACTCGCGGATATTTATAAAATATGCTATTTTTATCCACTCCCAATGGAATAATAGTTTTGTTATCAAAATCTATGTAAATATCATCAATACAGCAGCTTTTATTTACTATTTTTGTCAATTATTTAGACTTGAACAGACCGTTTTTTTAAACCAAAAAATGAACATTATTTAAACTAAATGAATCAGCATGAAATAAGATAATATTTTTAGCTCACTTTGGAAATATTTTAGATATTTCACAGGTCCCAACTTCACCTATACATTCTATACTCAGTTGTTAAAGGTAATAAATTTATATTATTTTCAAGTAATTCCTACATTCTTTGTTGTTAAATTTTATAATATTAAGTGCAGTAATGTGGAAAGAAAATTCCTGTAAGTACAGTTCAGTTTTATTTCCGTCGAGCTTGACCCAGAATTTCACAATTTTTATGTTTGCCGTCAATATTACCCTTGGTGAATAAAAGGGGTTAATGAAAAGACATTGTTTTATTATCGCATTACGGTATTCACTATTTACAGAATTAGAAAATCCAAATATTTCGTAAAAACGATTTTTAGTAGTTTTGTAAAATGTATTCGTTAAATGGGGAGTTCAACTTGAAATATTAGTTCATCTTTTTTTGCATTATTTGAGAAAAAAATGAATTTCTTTATTATTTAAAAAAATTGTTTTTTCTGTTTTATTCTTTAATTTAACATGAAAAAATTAATATGTCAAAATTACTGCTTCTATGCAACTTGTAGTGCACCTACGTCACTTATGTACAATAGCTGCAGCATAATATTAACGTGGGCCAGTTTCTATAAATTAAATTGACGCTTTTAAATATAGATGACGTTTGCTTATAAAGTGTCCTTTGGTCAATATGTTTTTAATTGTGTTTACTTTTACTGCAGTAAGCAGACGCGGACGCGACCTTTCACTTAATCAGGAACGCTTGTGCCCAGCACTTATGTTCCAAACAGCGAATTATTACTTGATCTCGTTAAAATAGTGGTTTTCTTTATCTAACAGCGGAATCTAATATCTATTTATCTCTCGATTTTGAATGCGAATTCACAGTGGATAGGTCCAAGTTTTCATCTTTATCCAATTATCATATAATAGTTATCTCCATCTTTGTCTGTGTAAGTGAGATTTAACAGCTGTTATTCATTCGTATTCTCTTCTTTACGCATTTGCAGTAAATGGCTTGATGGTAACTTCATTGCACATAAGTGACGTCACGATCGTAATGGCGGCATATTCAAATAATTAGAAATTTGAATTTTTAAATTAATTTATTCAAAAATCTAGCTCAAATTACGGTAGATAATTAAACTCAATGGGTTTTATTTGATTAATTCTAACTGTTAATAAAGAAAAAAAACTGAGGTTATATTTTTGTTGAACATGGATTCATCGGCTAGATATTTCGTCCATAAAATACTACAAAAAGGGATTGTAGTTAAGTAAAATTATAATAAAACTGTTAATTAAGAATTTAATACAATCTTATATAGTAACTTTTAGTATTCTACTTTTTTTTTAATAGTGAATAAAATGTCAAGACCAAATTGTATTTGTAGCCGTATCTTTGATCATAATTTCATTTATTTATTTTTCTAATCTCAAAAGATTCTGTTGTGTATTAATCTGTGAAAACGAGAAAATCGAGAAAATGAAAACCATTTTCACACCCTCCAGATAAGTCATTAGCATAAATAGAAGTGAAACGTCAGGTCTTTTTGATTAAAAAATGTTAACTTTTTTGTTCAGTCAAATTCGCTGACAAGCGGCACCATTGATAAAATCATTTATCAGAAATTCTAATGATACATTTGACAGATAATATTAATAAATACGGATAGGACGGAAAAATATTTTATTCTATTAGGATTAATTTTTAAAGCGATCTGAGATAAAACGAACTCCGCAGTTATTAAAGGGTTTCACATAATATGGCTCAAATCTGGTGAAAAATGTCTGTCAAATCGTCCTGATCAAATGTATCCATGGGTACAAATAAATAAGATTTTTTTAAAAGCCAGAAACCATATATTGTACTGTGCTGTTTAAAAGCCCCACGTTGTGAAGCCTTTTGTACTGATATAGATTATTTAACTCATCTCAATTTGGGGTGGGTTATATAAATTCAAAAAAAATAAATAAACATTACAAAATATACAAAAAAATTAATTTTGTACATGCCCTGCTATTAGATTTCTTCTTCTGTCTCCTGTAAAATATTCACTTCTCTATTTTGACTTGCAATTTTTTCTCAATATCTCCTCTTAACTTGATTTCCTGGTCTTTTTGTATATTTTTATATTTTTTTATATTTTAAATATTTTATGTTCAGTAAAATAAAAATTAAATCAAGCAATAAAAAAGTTATGTACGGTATGCTTTAGTTAATATTTAAAGCTGCCCGGAAACTACTGTAGTTAAAATTAAAATTTTGCAAAAAAATTATAAATAATTCTTCTTGTTTATTCCTAGTAATTCATTTTCATGGAGTTACTTTTCTTAAAATAAAAATATAATACTAAAAATTTTTTTTATAAAATTTTTAATTCAATTTTTTTAACAAAAAATGTCCAGTGGATAATATAAGTAGTGTATGATATGCTTTAGTGAAGTCTATACTGCATTTTGTAAAATTAAAATTCATTCTCTTTATTTGCACTTTGATTTTTCCCAAAAAATGTGAAAAATTAATTTTAGTTGCCTTATACAGTGACAACCACTCCCCCACCCCCTACTGACTTCTGTACGGTACAATATTCGACAAAATACCTAAAAACCTCTAAAAATCCTTAAGAATAAGAATCCTTAAAAACGCTTAAAAATCCTTAAAATTCCTTAAGAATCTTTACAAATACCTAAAATTCCTTAAGAATCCTGTAAAATTCCTAAGAATCCTTAAAAATTCTTAAAAAACCTTAAGAATATGAACCCTTAAAAACAATTAAAAATTTTTAAAACTCCTTAAGAATTCTTAAAAATCCTTAAGAATCCTTAAATATCCCTAAAAATCTTTTAAAAATACCAAGAATTCATAAAAATCCTTAATAATCTCTAAAAATCTTTAAGAATAATAATCCTTAAAAACGCTTAAAAAACTCCTTAAGAATACTTAAAAATCCTTAAGAAATCTGTAAATTGTTTAAGAATCCTTTAAAAACCTTAAGAATCCTTACAAGTCGTTAAGAATAAGAACCCTTAAAAACAAATAAAAATTATGAAAACTCCTTAAGAATCCTTAAATATCCCTAAGAATCCTCTAAAATTCCTAAGAATACTTAAAAATTTAAAAAAAATAAGAATCCCTAAAGTCCTTAAAAGTCATTAAAAATCCGTAATAATCCTGTAAAATCAATAAGAATCCTAAAAAATCCTTGTAAAACCTTAAAAATCCTTAAAAATTATTATAAGTCCTTAAGAATAAGAACCCTTAAAAACAATTAAAAATTTTTAAAACTCCTTAAGAATAATTAAGAATCCTTAAATATAATAAAATCCTTTAAAACTCCTAAGAATTCATAAAAATCCTTAATAATCCCTAAAAATCCTTAATAATTCCTTAAAATCCTTAATAATCCCTAAAAATCCTTAATAACCTATCACAATCCTTAAGAATAAGAATCCTTAAAAACACTTAAAAACTCCTTAAGCATACTTAAAAATCCTTAATCTGTAAGGTTTTTAAGAATCCTTAAAAAACGTTAAGAATCCTTAAAAATCCCTAAGAATCCTGAAAAATTCCTAAGAATACTTATAAATTCTTAAAAAAAATAAGAATCGCTAAAGTCCTTAAAAATCCGTAATAATCCTGTAAAATCAATAAGTATCCTTAAAAATTTTTAACATCCATTAAATATCGTTGAAACCTAATACACTGTTTTTACTAATTTTTAGATAGCAATAGAAAATCGGTAAATGTTAAAAATTTCTTACAAATTGTTAAAAAACGGTGCCACTCCCTACTGAATTCTGTCTATTTTTATTAATGAAAAAACACATTTTAATTAACCCAATTTTAACCCCTTGCGCAGGGTAGCTACCCTTTTGAAAGTCTTAAATTACAACTTATTTGAAAGGGTTTTTAATTCTGTATACATTTTTTAATGTAAAAATGTGAAAAAAATCGACCTGTCCGAGCATTTTCTCAAATATTTTACGTACAAAAGTAAGTGGGGGTGGGCGTACCACTTTACGTTAGCACTGTATAAAAACTAAAAAATAACAAATACAATTATTAATTTGCATAAATATCGTTTGTAAATAAACTTTCCCAAAGCCTTCCTAAATATAGTGTATGGACCCACTTTAGTTAAATTTAAAGCAGGCCATAAACTGTAAACCATAAAATTAATGTTTTTTTTTGTTTGTAATTCGAATTTAGTTAGTTATCTGTCAAGGTTTCAATAGTACCAACTGCTGTAATTATAATAATAATTATAAAATGAAATTGTTATTTTTTAAATAGGTATTGTTAAATACACTATTTTATATAGAAAATTTCTAATCGATGTTATTTTTGTATGAAAATTTCTATCGGACTTTGTATGGAAGAAAGTCCGTTATCGGTACTTTTTACTAGAAAATTCCCCGTCTTTTTTTTCCAAAAAAATTTGAATAGCTTATCTTCTGATACTCCTTTGTTGAATAAAAACTGATAGCCGAAAGAATTTTTACATCGACATCCACATCCAGACAGACCATTTTTTCTCCACATTTTAAGTCATTTGGAGCAAAAATTTTTTTTCAGATTTTTGCACAGCCTACTTCACCAAAGGTGAAGTGTGGGCGGGCCATAGTGAATGGTTGAAATCTATCGCATAAGTCACCCTAACATCGCTTTTATGGTAATCCATGTTTATTGTCTTTTTATTTTATTTTTATATAATATATTTTCATTCTTAAAGTTTATTGACAATAATTAATTTTTTTCCCGACCCACCTCTGAATAGGGAAAGTATTGTGAACTAGTTAAAAAAAATTTTTCGACATAAAGATGGAAATATCCATTTTTAGGTCACCTGAGATGATACGTTTAATCCGATTGAGCTGAAATTTATTATATGGGTTTGGGTTACCCATTAGTTTTTGTACGACATCTGTCAAACGGAAGTGCCACTATCAAAAAATGACAGATTCAATATGTCACTGAATTTGACTTACAGTATGTCGTTTGAGAGCTTTTGAAAAACTCTATTCAGAACAGTTAAAATTATTTCTAAAATTATCACCTGTCAAAAATAAAAAAATGTCAAAATTTAAACTTTTTTTATATATAAAGGTATCAATTGTAACAATATTTTTAATTCATTTAAAAACTTGTCATAAAAATACGATATTACGATAGTAGTGCTGAGTGCCTTTTTTAATTAATTTTCTGCTCTCTGGTTACTTCGTATATTGAATATGCGTATTGTATATTGTGTATGGTCACCCTAATATTATATGCATATTAATAAAACTGAATAGGTTCAGCATAAATTCCTGAGATTTTATGTCTACAAAATGCATATAGCAGATGTTAATTATGATTGAAATGTTTATTATTTTTTATTAAAAAATAAAAATAAATTAAATATTGCAATTATTAATGTTACAACAAAGAACATTAATAACTTATTTAATCTATATTAATATCTTATCTTCTATACAACTCTAATTATAGAATAATCGTGGTATGTACTCAATGTCTAATGATAATTAAAATATAATAATTATATTATATGATCAAGCGCGATGAGTTAAACCTTCGCCCGACAGATGGAAACACTCGCACAAGGGCTTATACACGCAAGGAAATCTTACCGTATACCACGATTCAAATCGATCTCTTCAGTTCAACACATATCCAGATAAAGCGACCTTTAGAGAGAGGTCGAGTTGAAAGACCGAAGCCAAGCTCAGTCGACCGCAAACCAGTGCTAACTGGCTCCGTTCATGTCCAGCGGATAATAGAGAGTACTGATCGCCGAATATTTTCCCACCGATACTGACTATAAATGAAAAATCCGGAGAGTTAGATACTTTTCTTCTTCACCGGATTTGGTATTTAATAAAGGCATTTATTTTGTATAGGAATAAAACTCAAAGTCGAGTCCCAAAAATTTTTATTAAAGTTGATAAAGGGAGGTTGGTAACTAGTTTCGGTAAATTGTCATCATCAGGTCAAAGGTTAAATTATAATGTATTTATATTGCTTAGTAAAAATTGTAATTGTTTTAGAAAATTAATATATTTATTGAAAGAAACATGGTTTAACTTTCCCGACCCACCTCTGAGAAGGGAAAGTATTGTGAACAAAGATGGAAATATCTATTTTGAGGTCACCTAGGATGATTAAGACCATTTCCAGATGGAAGGCTGTCTGTCTGTCTATCTGTGTGTATTCCCATTAGTTTTGTACGACATCTGTCAAACAGAAGTATTACTATCAAAAAATGACAGATGCAATATGCCACGGAATTTGAATTGCAGTATGTCATTTGAAAGCCCTTGGAAAGTTCTATTCAGAACAGTCAAAATTATTTCTCCAACTGTCACCTGTCAAAAATAAAAAAATGTCAAAATTTGAAACTTTAACATTAAATATCTGAAAAAGTATTCGTGGATACTCGTCGGGAAAGTTTTGGGGCGACACAATCGATTTTTTAATTTTATTTCCTGATATATACCCAGTTTTCCACATCTTTCTCACTTTTATTAATTTTGTCATGTATTTTCTGATTTTTATTTTTTATTTTTTGTGATATTCGAAATTTTATAATTATATATTTTTTTAAATTTTTCTACTTTATTTGTTTTAATTTTTTTGTGCTTTTTCTTTTTTTTCAATATGAACATTTTTTTTTGTTCTTACTAATTTTTCTACATCTTTTTTATTTTATTTCCTGATCTATACTGAATTCTCCACATTGATTTTTTCACATGTTTTTCATTTATATTCTGATTTTTTTTTGATTTTCGAAATTTTATAAATTTTTTTAACAATTTTTGTCTAATTGTTTCTGAATTTATCTGTTTTAATTTTTTTATGGAAAACCTCTCTTTTATTTTATTTTATTTTTTTTATAAATTTTGTTTTTATGATTGTCCTATTTTGTTCTCATTTTGAACAATTTTTTTACATTTATTTTAATTTTTTTTATTTTGTCTGATATTTCCACAACTTTTTTATTACATTTCCTGACCTATACTGAATTTTCCACATCGTTCTCACTTTTATTGATTTTCCACATTTTTGTTTATTTATATTCTGATTCTATTTTATTTTTTTGATTTTCAAAATATAAATTTTGTTTAGCAATTTTTATCTGGCTTTTTCTAAATTTATCTGTTTTAATTTTTTTATGGAAAACCTTTTTTTTTATTTTATTTTCTGACTTTTCTGAATTTTCCACATTTTCTCACTTTTATTGAGTTTCTTTACATTTTTTCGTTTATTTTTATTTTTTGTGATTTTATAAATTTTGTTTTGTTCTCATTTTGACCAATTTTTTTACATTTATTTTAATTTTTTTTATTTTCCCTGATATTTCCACATCTTTTTTATTACATTTCCTGACCTATGCTGAATTTTCCACATCTTTCTCACTTTTATTGATTTTCCACATTTATGTTCTGATTTTTTTTATTTTTGTGATTTTCAAAATATAAATTTTATTTAGCAATTTTATATCTGGCTTTTTGTAAATTTATCCGTTTTAATTTTTTTATGGAACAACCTCTTTTATTTTATTTTCTGACCTGTACTGAATTTTCCACATCTTTATCACAGTTATTCAAATTTTCACATGTTTTTTTTTTTTTTATTTTTTTTTTTTTTTTTTTTTTTTTTTTTTTTTTTTTTTTTTTTTTTTTATTTTGTGATTTTCGAAATTTTATAAATATTGTTTAGCAATTTGTATCTAATTTTTTTTAAATTTTTCGGTGTTATCTGTTTTAATTTTTTTCTTATTTTGACCAATTTTTTATTGATATTTTCACATTTTTTTCATTTATTGTTATTTTTTGTGATTTTATATAGTAAAAGTTTAATATTAAATATACCACTCGTCTCTTTATACTCGTCGGGAAAGTTTTGGGCCGACACAAGTTTTTAATAGATGTGCTCGTATAGGTAGAAAAGGGGGTAAATTTATAAAGGGAGGAAAGGTAGCGGTACATGAAAAAGGGAACATGTAGGGATGATAAAATTATTTAGGGTAGGTCATGTTTACAGCTAAACAATGCTGTGAGGTACAAAAATATTTGTAAATTAAAGACCCGGATTTTATCTGGGGTTGTTGACAATATGTCAAACAGATCTGCCGGTAACATAATTTATTTTGTACTTTAATGATTTTTATTTATTTTAATCCTGAGTTTTGCGATCCCAGAAGCAAATACCCAAGTATTCAACCCATTAGGGCAAGCAAATCTCACCCTTTTAGCCGCTAAGGCATAAGTCAATACCTTAACGACCCCTGGAGTGTTAATACTTCACTGAAGCTGCCTCGTACAAGTGGCCTTCACATTATGACGCCCAAGATAATCCGATACATTAACCAAATCGCCAAAAGACCGCCAGATGACGCAAAGAGCGTTACAAAGCCATGTTTGGAAACGAAAAAGCTGATGAGTTTGCAAGAACTTCACTAATCGGTTCGGAACCAGCGATGGGAGTACCAAAGCGAGAACCCAAATTATACTGGAGAAGAATACTAGACGAAAAAAAGTTTATACAAGGAATGTAACTGAAGAACTAATTTTAATGATCAAAAATCAATTACGAATTACCAATTTGTGAAGTCCAAAAGCTTATCCATTTCATAAATGTGATCAAATAATGAAGAAATGAAACTACAAAATTTACACAACGATAATATTACACATTCAAATAAAAAAAATAATAATAGGGCGTTATTAAAATTTGATACTCATTAACAGAATATAACGTTATCCATCCAATTAAATCCAAAATATGAAAAATTACAGATCAGGCATATTATTAGAAAGCCATAACTTTTTATAATTTCAAATACTCGCAACCCTCACAGAAATCCTTTATCCACATTTCCAAATCTGCTGACACTTCCCGACTTTACTACTTTTACGTTCATCCTTTAATTCTACCCCTTTTAATTTGCACTCTTTCGAATAGAAATGCCCAACTGAAATGAAAAATTTCAGCAGCATTTAAAATCCCTTTTATATCACTTCATACGTACAGGGTGATTATTTGGTTAAATCTCCATATTTTGAGCCAAAGATTAACGATTAGATTTCAATGTTTTATAATACTAATCTTTTTCCAATACTAGTACTAGGATTTATTGGAAAATTCTTAGTCTGCTATAGAAGCAAACAAAATTTGAAAGTCAAAATATTTTATTATTCAACATATTCTCCTCTTAATTTAATATATTCAAACCTGTAACCTTTTAAAAAAAAGCTTTATCTTGGTCTCCATAGGATCTATAACCTCTTCGTTGAAAAAAAATTTGCAGCCTTTTAAACTTTTTTTCAGTTAAGGAAAGAGATGGTAGTCGGACGGAGCCAAATCTGGTGAATAAGGGGTGTGTTCCAGTAATTTAAATGTATTGTTTGCGATTTGTGTACAGAGGTATTATCCTGAAAATAGCTTTAGGCAATTTTCCTCATCCGTGTCAATTTCAGACCCACAAGATGAAGATGGTTCAAGGAAGAGTTACGAAGGATAGTTCAAGTGAATTTTTGTCCATTTATGTCCAGTCGCCTGGATGAGTTTCTATGCCGCAAATCACTCTACCTACCGAATGCCAGATATTTCCAGGTGGAATGTTAAATTTAATGGACGTACCAGCGGAAATGAATTCTTGGAGAAAATCGAGTGTAGGGAACTGTACTTGATGGCAAAATTCTTCAAAAACGAAGGACCACAATCCGTTGGATTGATTTAAAACGAGAATAACTCCATAAACATGAACAAAACTTTTATTTAAATGGAACTGGAACAACAGCTTACAAAGGACCCCGTAGTAATCTTATGAGGAATGGCTTATTGTGAGATTATTTTGAAATTCACATGTGTTCTAGAGGTCGATCTACTGATTAAAAAATACCAGTGCCTCAACTTTCTATCATCAACCATTTAGATAATACAGGGTGTTGAATGTGAACTTTTTGATATTGGACTCAAATCGGTGTACTCCTCTCCTATAGTGTTCAATTAAAGAAAACCATTCTTTTTACCTCTCGCCCTTCAGATAAGAGAGGTATAGGAATCATGCTAAAAATTGGGTAGTGAGTTTTCAATGGATAAACACGTTTTGGGGTCCCTAGAATACGATTTTAATATTTTCGCGATGATGTCTGTGTGTGTGTGTGTGTGTTAGTGTGTGTGTGTGTGTTAGTGTGTGTGTGTTAGTGTGTTAGTGTGTGTGTGTGTGTGTGTTTGGATGGATGTTGTAGTAACGATAACTCAAAAACTACTGAATAAAAAAATTTGAAATTTTGCATACAGGATTCTGATACCCTAGATTAGATCTGATTAGATTTTGGTGCCAATCGCACAACCGGAAGTGGCAGTTGCTATAGGTGATGACGCTATTATTATACAAAACGGCGATAAAGTTTTACACATATATTTTGTATACCCTATAGTTTATTTTCATCTCATTAAAATTTTCGAAACTTTTGCCATTGTTGCCAGATTTACAAAAATATAATTTTTTTTCATACTTTTTTGTGTCAACCTGTAAATTTTTGATTCAAAAATGGCGAGAGGTCATGTGCTGGCCACATCAGATTTTTAACAATTATAAATATCCAAATGTATTCTCTTTAATATCTGGTACTTATTTTTTCAAAACTATCATTTGCTTGTATAAAGAGTGCTGAAATATATTTTGTCTAAATTAAATAATCTGATGTGGCCAGCACATGACCTCTCGCCATTTTTGAATCAAAAATTTACAGGTTGACACAAAAAAGTATGAAAAAAAAATATTTTTTTGTAAATCTGGCAACAATGGCAAAAGTTTCGAAAATTTTAATGAGATGAAAATAAACTATAGGGTATACAAAATATATGTGTAAAACTTTATTGCCGTTTTATATAATAATGGCGTCATCACCCATAGCAACTGCCACTTCCGGTTGTGCGATTGGCACCAAAATCTAATCAGATCTAATCTAGGGTATCAGAATTCTGCATGCAAAATTTCTAATTTTTTTATTCAGTAGTTTTTGAGTTATCGTTACTACAACATCCATCCAAACACACACACACACACTAATACACACACTCACAGACATCATCGCGAAAATATCAAAATCGTATTCTAGGGACCTTAAAACGTGTTTATCTATTGAAAACTCACTACCCAATTTTTAGCATGATTCCTATACCTCTCTTATCTGAAGGGCGAGAGGTAAAAAACAATCCATTTTCATCAAAAATGAAATTCCAAAGAACGTGTCGTCAATTTTATTTTTATTTTTTTACGAACTGTATAAAAGACCATTTTTTTTCAGATTGTGTAGAAAAATTTTTTTCCTACGATCACTACCCAAAGTAGGCTTTTGCACACTCAAATCTAACCGCAAAGTTGACGTTTTCCGTGATCTGTAATAATTTGACATTATTGTCGCTCTAGCGCGTACTTTTCCGCTCGCCTGTTTTCATTTACAATAAACTAAAGAAAGGTAGTAAATAATAGGTATATTAAAACAAAATGTAGGGCAGTCTGAATATTTTAGTTGAAATATTAATATTTGAAGATATTTCGAACGAAATTAAACTTTATTTTATAAAATTTATCTAGTAAAAATATAACATTCAGAAGGTACACCTAGATACACCTAGGTACACCTATATGAAATAGTGATTGCATATTTAAGTATCTACTTACTGTTTTGTGCAAATAGTAGACTATGAAATTAATGAAACGTCATTATTTCATTTTTAGGTTATGAAGTGTATTTTCATGTTTTTTTTTAATTATTTGTCTAAAAATAATGTGATCGTAGAAAAAATCTTGTGTGCAATTCGAGCAGAAAGTGCTTTGCCGCTTTCGGCAGATTGCCCGCGCTCCGCTACGCGTCGCGCGGCAACTCTCTGCCTCAAGCAGCAAAGTATCACTTTCCGCTCTTAATACACAAATAGCTATTTTTCTTGATAAGGGTGGTCAACTTAGAGAAAAGTATTTTGTCACATATCTATTTTAGTCTCCTTACAAAATGAGTAAAGTTTTCAATTTTATTCATATAAAAAATAACAAATACATTATCAATATACAGAGTGTTTTTTATTTGACATTAAAAATAATTTGTTTAATTGTTCAGCTCATATTTTCAACACTGCTAAAATTAGGGTGCATCCCTGTATTTATGTATTTACGGAATATTTTTGTTATTATTACAATATTACAATAAAATACATATAGAGAAAACAAACGAATCTAAAATAAAAAATTCTATGTTCAAAATAAGTTTAAAGAATACGTGACAAAATACTTTTCTTTAAGTTGATCACCCTGTATCAAGAAAAAAAATTTTTTTCTACACAATCTGAAAAAATGAGGGGGTAATCCCACCCAACTTTCCGAACACTCCTAGTAAAGTAATTGTTTAATCGATTATTTTAGTTTTTCTGCATCAAAATACATTAATAAAATTAGTTTACAAAAATTAAATAAAATTAAATTTTTTCTAAATTTTTTTTTGAACTTTTTATAATTTTGTATAATTTCTACAAGTATTATTTTAAAATTATGAAATATTTCACACATAATGTACTTTTTGATCCCTTTCGGATGTACTATTTACTTTTTTCATTTGTTTTACCGTTTTCAATAAAACAAAAGGACAAAAAAATTAATTTTTTTTAATTTTGGTTATTACAATTAAAATGTTAAATTCAAAGAGACTAACATATTTTCTAAATTTAAGTTTTATATTA
Source organism: Neocrepidodera transversa (assembly GCA_963243735.1). Taxonomy (NCBI): domain Eukaryota; kingdom Metazoa; phylum Arthropoda; class Insecta; order Coleoptera; family Chrysomelidae; genus Neocrepidodera; species Neocrepidodera transversa. The sequence continues at coordinate 5,902,615 of OY725340.1, forward strand.
CCTATCGAATGGTATAAATCCCATTTTAATATCTTTAATATTCTTAAAGTTATTCAAGTTTTTTTTTAAACTTATATTAAATTTCAAAACAAAAATTATGAATTCGACAATTTTTTGAATAAAATTTTGAAAAAAATCACAATTATAGAGTTTTTTACTACAAATTTAATGGCATTTTTTTTAATTTTTAATATTAATATTAACAATAAAAAAATGAAACCTATTTTTGAATAATTTTAAAATCAATAAATAATTAATATCTCGTTCAATTATATTCAAAATGGGAAAGAGACTTTTTTTTAGGTTTTATGGATCAAAATGAATTATTTAAGTTAGTTTGAAAAACTAAAAAAAAATCAAATTTTTTGTCAATGGGTACCATTGAATTGTTTTAACTTTTTTCATTTTTTGTTATAACTTTTACAAATATTATGTTAAAATTATGAAATAATTTACACACATAGTACTGTTGGATCCTTTTCGGATATGTTATTTAATTTTTTAATTTATTTTATACTTATTGATAAAACGAAGTTACAAAAAAGTTAAAAAAAATTCATTATTTTAGCCAGAATAATTACAATTCTAAATTTTAAGAAACTAAAATACATTACAATAATTGTTATTTTTTTTGCTGGGCAACAGTGTAAGTCATCAAAAATTGCCAAATTGTATACACGGCGATAAGAATCGGCTTTAAAGAAAATAAATCAAAAATTCTAATAATATTAATAATATTATGTGCTTCAACATCGAGGAACCAGTAATTACTCTTCTGGACTTCAGAAATTCTTACTCACAATGCTTTACACTGATCTTGACATGATCTCGTTATTCAACAAAAAACGCAAGAGGCTCAAGAGGATGTATTCACTTTTGTGATAATTATAGAAAATCTCTTTCGAAAAATGAAACAATCACTTCTTGAGGCAGATCGCATCACTCTTATCAAAATAAACCTCTTGCCTAACATTAAGTCACAACTAGCATTACATCAAGTTGAAGAAACAGTAGTTGGTATCTAAAAATTTACTCCCTATTCTATCTTTACTAGATTTCTTTTTGAGCCGGAATTGGCCTACAGAAAGCCTTCGAATATTTGAATTCGCCACGGGGTTTTTATCAGTATGACTACAAACATATTTTCGAAAAATCTACTCACACACATATATACACACATGCATGCTAAAAATAGTTGTTTCTATTCAGGATACGTAAAAGTCGGTGATTGGTTTTTCAACCAATAATATTTTCCTTTATGTATACCAATAATATAGTAAAAATAACAACTAATATGAACTGTCAATAGTTCCCAGATCCAAGAAAATTGATTTCTCCGGTTTTATTCTTCTCTGTATGATTTGCAACTTATTTTTTACGAGATACCTGGCGACCTCTTGTTGTTACGGAGCTCTGCGAAAGTGGACCAATAAATCCTTAGCTACTAGTGGGAATAAATACGAATAAACAAAAACCAAAAGAAACTGTAGTAAGTAGTGAAAGAGAGGAGATGTTTATTGGAACTATTTCAGAAAGCAGGGGAGCAGAGGCCGAAGGGAAAGAAAGAGAGAAATAAATGAAAAATTCGGAAAAGGAAAGTTTTGGAAGTACCCTTTGTAGCAAGTAAAGAGATTGGAGATGAGGAAAAGAGTAAGTACAGAAAGCGATTCATTCAATAAGATGGAAGATGACGAAATAAAAACAAGTCTGGAATGCAGTAGCCACTGAAACGGGAATCCAAGAAGAGCGAAATGAGAACCCGGCTAAAAGAAAGAGACAGTTTACTCCTAAATATCAAGAGAGGAAAGAACAAATCGAGACCCTGAACTTACTGAAAGGGACAAACAGGAAGATGGTAGATCTGGCAAAGTTAGTTAATGAGAACTCAAAGGAATTAAAAAATTGGAATACGTGATGGAGAAGCTAACGTAGAAAATGGGGGAGTTAAAGGAACCTCTAAAAATATCTTTCCTTATTTTTAATTTTGGGTTCCAATAGTTTAATTAATTTTTCTCAATTTTTTTCAAGATATGTTGCTTGGATGTTTAATTTTGTACTTTATTTTACATTTCAAATCAGTAATAAAGTAAATACTAAATGACCCTCTATAAATGAAACGTGACTGCCTAAATCTCCACTACAAATGCATATAATTCATTACTGTCATCTCTTGTTTTTAAAAACTCGACTGGACGTTTGCCGAAAGTGTACCAAAGAGAATGAAAAATGCGGCAACTCGCACTTACGAAATGATAATTTGATGTATTTCGACTGAAATTTCATAACAAAAGTATTCCTATTTTTCCATTTAATTTAATTATATTTATTACAACGATAAACAAGTACTAGATTTTTGTAACAACTATTTTATTTTTTTCAAACAAAAATAAAAAAAATCGATTGTGTTACCCCAAAACTTTCCCGACGAGTATCCAGAGACGAATATTGCAAATCGAATTCCGTGACATATTGATTCTTTCATTTTTTGACAGTGACAGTTCCGTTTGACAGATGTCGTACAAAAGCTAATGGGTTAACCCAAACCCATATACCAAATTTCAGCTCAATCGGATTAAATGTGTGGGTTCTATTGTGGAAGCATACACACAGACAAATACACAGACAGAGAGACACACGGACAGACAGACTAAATGATCTTAAACGTCTCAAGGGATCTTCAAATGTATATTTCCATCTTTCTCGAAAGACTTTTTAGCTCGTTCACAATACATTTTTTCCACACTCAAATTTACATTTTTTTAACAAAAATTTAAAAAAAACAACAGAAGAAAGAATGCGTTTTCTTTCACACGAATTTGAAAAAATAGAAATAAAAACACATTTTTCCACAAAAAAAAAACTAGAAAAAAATTTCACAGAGGAATGTTGAAAAAAGCGAAAATGCATTTTTTCACATATAAATTGGAAAAAAGCAACAATGGATTTTCTACATAAAAATTGGAAAAAACAGCATTCTTCTTTTACACAAATTTGAAAAAAAAACAAAAGCAAGAATATTTTTCCTTATTCAAATTTGAAAAAACACAAAGTGTATTTTATCTCACACAAATTTAAAAAGAAACAAGCAACAATGCATTTTTCCACACGAAAAACTAGAAAAAACAGTAGAAATGCTATTTTCACACATGAATTGGGAAAAAAAACAAGAATACATTTATCCACACAAAAAATTGAAAAGAACAGCAAAAACGCATTTTTTTTTCAACAAATTCGGAAAAAAAACAGAAGCACGAATGCACACTCCAATGTGGAAAAATCCGTAAAAATGTATTTTCCACAAAAAGAAAATTGGAAAATATAGCAAAAACGCATTTTTTCACATATAAATGATAAAAAGCAAGAATACATTTTTCCATATAAAAAAACCAGAAAAAAAACAGCAAAAATGCTTTTTTTTACACATAAATTGAGAAAAAAGCAAGCATGCATTTTTGCACACAGGAAAACTAAAAAAAAATATTTTCACACATAAAATCGGAAAAAAGCAAAAAAAAGTTATATAACAACAATGTATTTTCTCTCAAAGAATTAAAAAAAAATCGGTTGTGTCCAGAGACCAATCATTTTTCAGATATTTAGTGTTAAAATTTCAAACTTTGACATTTTTTTATTTTTGACAGGTGACAGTTGGAGAAATAATTTTGACTGTTTTGAATAGAGTTTTTCAAGGACTTTCAAATGACATATTGCAAGTCAAATTCCGTGGTACATATTGCATCTGTCATTTTTTGATAGTGACACTTCCGTTTGACAGATGTCGTATAAAAACTAATAGTTTCTTCCGATGGATAATCCAAACCCATTTACCAAATTTCAGCTCAATAGGATTAAACGTGTGGCCTCTATCGTGGAAGAATACACACAGACAGACAGACAGACAGATAGACAGACAGACTTCCAAATTTTACGAAAAAATTTGATGTTTGTCTCTTTTGTTCGCGAACTTCATAGTTACATCATAGAATGTTGTGATATTTAAATATTAGAAAAAACAATTTTGGACCCCTTAGGTATGTGAATTAATTAATCAGTCTACTGGAAGGAACTTTTTCTAAACAACTAGTGTTATAATTAATCTATTAAGGCGATCAAACACAAATATTTACATTGTCTTAGAAGATAAAATAATGAACCGGTAAATATTTGGTTTGTTTTAAAATACCAACAATTTTCTTTTGGGATTGAAATGACTGTTAAAAAAATTATACACAGCGGCGCGTAAAAGAACTATTTTTTAATTAAAAAATGAATCACAAATTTAGTATAAAAAATAATTATAGAAAAAGAGGATATATAAAAAATATTTACTTAAACAAGGAATCTTTTAATAAGATAAAATATTTATAAAAAAATGAAGGATCTGTAAAAGTCGTTTTAATACAAACAAAAGTCGAAGAAAACCAAAATTTTCGTGTAAACTCAAATTTCTAAAAAAAAGCAAAAGTGAATGGATCTATTTTTAATAAAGAAAATATTGGCATAGATAATAAAAAAACAGTGACAAGCTTGTTATAACTCTTGCCAAATTACGCAGAAGCATCGTATGTTAGATGAAATATATATACATATTGATTGGCACAAAATAACAATGAACATTTTTATTTTATTTCTGGTAAGCATATATCAAAAGGTTTCTGCAATAATAAACAAAAAACCAAAAATTTCCTGACGAGTATCAAGAAATGAATATTTTTACAGACATATTGCAAGTCAGTGACAATTTCATTTGACAGATGTCGTACAAAAACTAATGGGTTCTTTCCATGGATAACTCAAATCCATATACCAAATTTCAGCTCAATCGGATTAAACGTGTGGGCTCTATCGTGGAAGCATAAACACAGACAAATACACAGATAGACAGACACACAGACAGACAGACTAAATGGTCTTAATCGTCTCAGGGGATCTCAAAATGTATTTTTCCATCTTTATCAAAAAACTCGTTCACAATACATTTTTCCACACTCGAATTTAAAAAAAAACATCAAACGACTGCATTTTTTTCAGAAAAATTTAAAAAAACAACAGAAGCAAGAATGCGTTTTCTTGCACACGAATTTGAAAAAATGGAAATAAAAACACATTTTTCCACAAAAACCTTGAAACAAATTCAAAAGTATTTTTTCACAGACGAAAATGCATTTTTTCATGTATAAATTGGTTTAAAAGCAAGAATGCATAAAAAAAACAGCAAAAATGCGTTTTTTCACACATACATTGGGAAAGAAGCAAGAATGGATTTTATACATAAAAATTGGAAAAAACAGCATACTTTTTTTTACACAGATTTGAAAAAAAAAACAAAAGCAAGAATAAATTTTTCCTTATTCAAATTTGAAAAATTGCAAAGTGTATTGTAACTTAAACCTCGGTACCAAATTTTAGCCCAATCGGATTGATACTTTTTCAGATATTTAATGATAAATTTTCAAATTTTGACATTTTTATATTTTTGACAAGTGACAGTTGAAGAAATTATATTGACTGTTCTGATTAGTTTTTTAAGGGCTTTCAAATGACATATTACATGTCAAATTCCCTGACATATTGCATCTGTCATTTTTTGACAGTGAGACTTCCCTTTGACAGATGTCGTACAAAAACTAATGGGTTCTTCCGACGAGTAACCCAAACCTCTGTATCAAATTTCAGCTCAATCGGATTAAACGTGTGGCCTCTACCGTGGAAGAATACACACACATACACACACACACACACACACACAGATCGACAGATAGACTTCCATCTGGAAATGGTGTTAATCGTCTCCGGGGACCTGGAAATGGATATTTCCGTTTTTATCTCGAAATTTTTTTTAGCTCGTTCACAATACTTTCCCTTCTAGGAGGTGGGTCGGGAAAGTAAAATACAGCTTTTATCTACTCAATGAGCTCTAAATAAGGATAATTCACCAAGCCAAATTTTTTTTCAGCACATTCGTTTAGCTGTATGGGAGTCCCCTTGAAAACATTTAAGAATACTTTTTACAATATATCTTGCCTTGGGACAACAAATTGCATATGCTGTGAAAATTTCAAGGCTGTAGCTGCAACGGTTTAGCTGCTAGATGTTAACACGATTATCTCTGCAACAAATATTATATGGAAAATTGTGCATATTACGAATCTTATCCTACAAACGTCCTCTAAATTATTTCACAACACTTTTTATTAGCCAATCAAATTAAGTTAACATATCGGTAGACATTCAACGGGTTTTCTAGAAGAGGCGGTTTTCTAGAAGAGGCGGTTTAAATCTCAAAAAAAATATGTACTCCATTGAGCATTAAATGCCTTGAAAGTAATATAATGGGGAGGTCAACAAAAATATAACCTCACGTTTTTTCTTTATTGACAGTTAGAATTAATCAAATAAAACCCATTGAGTTTAATTATCTACCGTAATTTGAGCTATATTTTTGAATAAATTAATTTAAAAATTCAAATTTCTAATTATTTGAATATGCCGCCATTACGATCGTGACGTCACTTATGTACAATGAAGTTACCGTCAAGCCATTAACTGCAAATGGGTAAGGAAGAGAATATAAATGAATGACGGCTGTTAAATCTCACTTATACAGACAAAGATGGAGAAAACCAATATATGATAATTGGATAAAGATGAAAACTTGGACCTATCCACTGTGAATTCGCATTCAAAATCGAGAGAGATAAATAGATATTAGATTCCGCTGTTAGATAAAGAAAACGACTATTTTAACGAGATCAGGTAATAATTTGCTGTTTGGTACATAAGTGCTGGGCACAAGCGTTCCTGATTAAATGAAAGGTCACGTCCGCGTCTGCTTACTGCATAGTTCACGGTCACTGTTGTCGTTTGTACTCTGTAGAGCTGGTTGATGTTGATAATTTTCCGTATTTATTTGTATTTGTAAAGATACGTAAACAAAGGTAAAAGTAAACACAATTAAAAACATATTGACCAAACGACACTTTATAAGCAAACGTCATCTATATTTGAAAGGGTCAGTTTTATTTAGAGAAACTGGCCCACGTTAAGAGCAATTGCTTCGTGCACCGTATCTCAGATAAAGGGGAAATTTCTCCTGTGAGACCCCCACCACAAATTTTTAAGCGACCGAGGCGATTCACGTAAACATTTTATTTAACAGCGCTTCAACCACCGTGTTTTGTGTCGACTTTTAAAATACGGACTCAAGAAATTTTCAAGCCCAGTATTGTTGAGATTATTTTTAGTGCCATTAGTTTCGCGGTGTTATTTGTGGATTTTTTTAAAATTTTCTTTTATCGGAAAGTATGGGGCTAAGGAATAAACGATATTTTATTAAGAAAAGAGGGAAGAATATAAATGACGAATAAAATTCGAATAATTTTTAATTTTTTGCGGCATACTGTATACAACTTGCAAGAATTTTCTTTTTTGAGACAAACTGTATATATTTGACAATAATTTTTTTTGGGACATACTGTAGGTAAAAATATCAAAAGATTTTTGAAAAGGAAAAATCTTTTAACGACAAATAATATATACCTACTATTTAGAATATGTATTCCTAAAAAACTCAACTGCAGACACACTGTATAGATTTTACAAGACTTTTTATTTTTAGGACATTCTGTATATAAGAATTTTCATTTTTGGGACATACTGTATATATCTTACAAGAATTTTTATTTTTGGGACATGCTGTTATAAGAATTTTCATTTTTGTATACAACTTACAAGAATTTTCATTTTTGGGACATACTGTACGCATCTTACAAAAAATGTTATTTTTGGGACATGCTGTTATAAGAATTTTCATTTTTGTGGCATCCTGTATACAACTTACAATAATTTTCATTTTTGTGACATGCTGTATACATCTTACAAGAATTTTTATTTTTGGGACATGCTGTTATAAGAATTTTCATTTTTGTGTCATACTGTATACAACTTACAATAATTTTCATTTTTGTGACATGCTGTATACATCTTACAAGAATTTTTATTTTTGGGACATGCTTTTATAAGAATTTTCATTTTTGTGTCATACTGTATACAACTTACAATAATTTTCATTTTTGGGACATACATTATACAAGAATTTTTATTTTTGGGACATGCTGTTATAAGAATATTCATTTTTGGGACATACTGCATATATCTTACAAGAATTTTTATTTTTGGGACATGCTTTTATAGGAATTTTCATTTTTGTGGCATACCTGTATACAACTTACAAGAATCTTCATTTTTGGGACATACTGTACGCATCTTACAAAAATTGCTATTTTTGGGACATGCTGTTATAGGAATTTTCATTTTTGTGGCATACCTGTATACAACTTACAAGAATCTTCATTTTTGGGACATACTGTACGCATCTTACAAAAATTGCTATTTTTGGGACATGCTGTTATAGGAATTTTCATTTTTGTGGCATACCTGTATACAACTTACAAGAATCTTCATTTTTGGGACATACTGTACGCATCTTACAAAAATTGCTATTTTTGGGACATGCTGTTATAAGAATTTTCATTTTTGTGGCATCCTGTATACAACTGACAATAATTTTCATTTTTGGGACATGCTGTATACATCATTCAAGAATTTTTATTTTTGGGACATGCTGTTATAAGAATTTTAATTTTTGGGACATACTGTATATATCTTTCAAGAATTTTTATTTTTGGGACATATTGTATATATCTTACAAAAATTTCTGTTTTTTTGACATGCTGTTATAAGAATTTTCATTTTTGGGACATACTGTACGCATCTTACAAAAATTGTTATTTTTGGGACATGCTGTTATAAGAATTTTTATTTTTGGGACATATTGTATACATCTTACAAGAATTTTTATTTTTGGGACATATTGTATACATCTTACAAAAATTTCTGTTTTTGGGACATGCTGTTATAAGAATTTTTGTTTTTGGGACATACTATATACATTTTACAAGAACTTGTATTTTTTTGACATGCTGTTATAAGAATTTTCATTTTTGTGACATACTGTATACAACTTTGAAGAATTTTCATTTTTGGGACATACTGTATATATCTTACAAGAAGTTTTTTTTTAACATTTACTGGTATAAGCTAAAAGATTTTCTGAAAACAAAAAATGTTTTAAAGACAAATATTATATACCAACTATTTAGGAAATGTATTCCTAAAAAAACCGGTTTGAGACATACCGTATACATCTTACAATAATTTTATTTTTGGGACACACTGTATACATTTCAAAATTTACAACTAATTCTAAAAATTACTTCGTTTGGTTTGAATTAAAATATTTAATTTAACTCTTGGAGTCCGACTCTGTTCTTTAAATAACGTCCCCGACAAACCGATCGAAACCGAGACTCTACGAACGTCGGCTAACGAAAGAATTGCAAATTAAGTAGTAGGGATAATATTTGCCTTATTTATAATTATTTTAGAGACAGAACGATATCTCGTATTTTAGTGATTAGAAGCTCATGTCGAATTGAATATTTAATTTGTTTTTTGCATTATATTACGGAAAGATGAATCTGCAGATTGCTCGAATTCTTTTTTTTTAATAATACATTTTTAATATAGTAATTGTAAGGTAAAGTTTTATTATTTTTAATAATTTCACCAAACCTTACATTTTTTTCCAGTCGGAATGGTTGGTTTTTTTAAAAAAAAAATTCGACGAAATTGTAGATTAATCCTTTTTCTTTTTTACAAAACAAAAAGTAGTGAAATTTATTCAGTATTGTATTCTCTATCATTAAAACGAAATGCATGAAATTTAAAGGTTTTGACGGTGTTGGAGCGCGAAGCAATTGCTCTTAATATTATGCTGCAGCTATTGCACATAGGTGACGTAGGTGCACTACAAGTTGCATAGATGCAGTAATTTTTAAATATCAATTTTTTCATGTTAAATCAATGAAAAAACCAGAAAAAACGATTTTTTCATAAAAAGAAATGGCTCTTTTTCTCAAATAATACAAAAAAAGATGGACGAATATTTTAAGTTGAACTCCTCATTGGTACCATTAGCAATTAATGAATAACTGAAATATAAAGTTCCTAAGATCAAAATCTAATTAAATTGTACCAATATTCAATTAGTTATTGAAATTATGTTAAAAAGAACTTGTAGTGATTTCTAAATTGAACACGTCCAATGCCGGTAAAATAAGTGCGAATAAAAGTGATTTAGTTTCCTTTTCTTGTGTAAAAGCTCTTCAGAATTAAAATAGTTGTATTTTTCTTTAAAAATATAAGTGGCGCAGTTCTATAACAAATTGCTTGGTCCTTCGCAAGATTTTATCTCCACTTTCAGATTAACTAACAGCCAGTACCATAATTAATATAAAGTACTTTAAGGGTAAAAGGTCCCTTTTACCTGTAAAACCCGTACCATAATTCAACTTTAAAGGAGGATTAAGCAAAAAGCCGCCTTTATTGTAAAGGTCCAATTTTGACACTTTTTCGTGGTTAAAGTAAGCTTTATTTTGAAACATAACCTACAAATCTTTAAAGGTTCTTTACTTTAGATTAAAATGGGAGATTACGTATTTGATCCAAGTAGTAGTTCGAGCTCTTCTGAAGAGGAAGAAAATATCGTAGTGAGAAGACCAAAAATATATAGACAGCGGCAGCATTATTTAAATAAATATGACGACATCGAGTTTTTCGATTCCGATTAACCAAGCATACTTTATTGGGTTTTTCTTTTGCTCTGACTTGATTTAAAGTAGCTGACGATATTTTTAAACAATTTAAAAAATATTTCGGCAAACACAAATCAACAGTCAACACGCGCTAGTAAATAAACCCAAACAAGTTAGGTTAAGTTGAAAAAAAGTCTGCCAAAATAACGTCACTTATATCATGAAACACCATTTACAGTGCAGCCAACACAACAAAATTTAATCAAAGCGTCCTTTACCTAACAGGTGATTAAATTTGCCTTATGATACAGGCCAGACTTTTAGGTAAGTAAAAGTCGACTTTAACCACAAAGTCTACTTTACTTAAAGGAACCTTTTGTCGATATTTATGGTACTGGCTGTAACTAGTTTCACTGGCTGTGTAATACTGGAGAAAATTAGTTCATTTAATTGCTTTAAGAGATTAATTAATAAATATCGTTATTTTTCAGTATGTTTTATGTTTTGTAGACCAAACAACTATTTACGTACTTTTTCGTTAATTAGAGTCGTAAATATCATATTTTTAACAATACAAATAAATGAATCTTGATATAATGAAAAAAAGAGATATTCGTTAGTAATTTTGGCAACAAATCATGCCTAATTCGCAGCCGCTGGGTTGGCAAATTACTCCGTAATCCTCCTTTTTTATTCTTATTTGGATGCCAGTGGACCACGTGGCGTTTAAAATGCTAATCAATTTTATTTCTATATAAAAAACATGCTGCTTTCTTTTCGCTTTCAAACAATCATCTATCAATTTTCGTACAAAAATAATATTTTCCAAGTAAAATATTTAGATGTATACTCTTCAATTTTACCATTTGCGTTTGACAGGCTGTCAGCAAATATATTTCAATTTTGTCAAGTAAATAACGGTATTAAAAATTCACCTATAGTCGATCTCTCTTTTTATATATAGGGTGGTATTACACTTCTAAAACTTTTAGGTAGATTTCCATATATGGAATCTACCTATTGTAATCGATTCAATGACGGGACCCAGAACCGGGAATAGGGGCGCTAGGCCGATTATGACCTTCTGAATAAGAGTCAGTAAAAAAAATTATCGGTATATACCTATATATATGTATGTGTAGACATTCCGTTCCGGCACGATAGAGGTCGCAATTTTTGTCCAATCGACACCAAATTTGGTACAAAAATTCTTTGGGGTAGTAGGGTAGTAATTCATTGCGTATTGCAAATGGGTATTCTACCTCTAAGGGGGTGAGAATTGCAGGAGGTAGAAATCTTAAAAAATTCAGATCTCCGCCATTTTTAAAAATATTAAAAAAGACCATAAGACTTTTTTTATTCTCTGATTATTATGAAATTAATTTATCTGAAACTTTTTTTAATCGGACCCACGGGGATGGACTTGGAGGGGGTTGAAATTTCAAAAAATTTATATCTCCGCCATTTTCAAAAATATTGAAATAGGTCACGAGACTTTTTTTATTCTCTGATTATTATGAAATTAATTTATCTAAAACTTTTTTTAATCGGACCCACGGGGATGGAACTGAAGGGGGATGAAATTTCAAAAAATTTATATCTCCGCTATTTTCAAAAATATTGAAACAGTTCATAAAACTTTTTATGTTCTAATTATAATAAAATTAATTTGTCTGAATCTTTTTTATCCGACCCACGGGGATGGAACTGAAGGGGGTTGAAATTTGCAAAAAAAATTAATATCTCCGCTATTTTTAAAAATATTGAAACCGTTCATTAAACTTTTTTTATGTTCTAATTATTATAAAATTAATTTGTCTGAAACTTTTTTTAATCGGACCTAAGAGGATGGAACTGGAGGGGGTTGAAATTTCAAAAAATTCATATCTCCGCTATTTTTCCATGTCCTAATTATTATAAAATTTATTTGATTGAAATTTTTTTCGATCTGACCATATCGTGGAGTGGGGAAGGACAGGAATTTTTTTATTATTCTGTTGATCACCGATTTTTCTAAAAAAACAAATCGATTTTTATATAATTTAAACCCACTAGAAAGATATTTTATATTTATCTTATATTAAGTACTTTTATATACAATTAAATTCACTTTGTTACTTTATACATTTTTTGCGGTAGATTATTTTCCATGCAGTTTCGTCATGCAGGAATTGTTACAATTTTTCCGGTTCTTAGTTTTAATTTTGAATTATTTGTTAAAAACATGGTCTTAGTAATTAAATGCATAATGTGTAAATTAATAAATAAATTTTTAAAAATAATGTAAAACTATACAGGGTATGCCAATTACCTTCCCGCGGTTTGTGGCGTCGAAACTAGTAAAGATATCAAAATGAAAAAAAAACTGTTTTATTTGGTTCGATAATCCCTACAACTAGAAAATATTTTCATTTATACAGAGTGATCTATATACGGGCGGCTAAAAAAATTGTAATTTTTTTAAAAGACACACCCTATATATTTTTACATTTTTAAATTACTGCTTTAGTGGCCTTTATGACAATATTTTATTTTTTTTAAATCGGCTGCGTTGCCAAGATATTCAAATTTTTATTAAATTTTCTGAAAAATCGCTACATTTCAAAATCATTCAAAAATTAATATATTTTCCGAATTTGAAAATGAAACTTTGGTTAAAGTTAGTTTAGATATTGATGTACATCGTCCATATTTCATAATTATTTAAATATGTACAGGGTGTTTATAATATAAGATTAAAATTTCAAAATTGTAATTATAAATATCTTTGTTTTTTTTTAAATGAAACACTCTGTATATTATTTAATATTCAGAAAGCCTAGTATGTGGTATGTAGAGAAAGCCTGTAGAATAGGCTTTCTAAATATTAAATAATATACAGTGTGTTTCATTTAAAAAAACAAAGGAGGAGTATGATATTTTGCATAGTTAAAGTTTATATACAGGATTAGTGCAGAAAGCCAAAATTAATATATAATATGTTACTATAATATTAATTGTTAATCTTAAATATTAGACTATATTTTTTATTATCGGTATGATAGCCGAATGGGCTAAGAGGATATTGAGATTCCAGAAAAACAAAAATATTAAATTCAAATGGAAATTCAAATTCTTGGTCCATAAATAGAAAAAATATTCAGGTCCAGAGGGCCATTGGACAGGTCAAGGAAGTCTAAAAATTTAAATTAAATAAATTTATATATTTATATACATAAACATTATTTACATAAATAAAACAAAAATAGAATTAAATATGACAAAAAGTTTTAGTTTTTAAAATAATCATATAAAATAATAGAACAAAATAGGAAAAATGGGAAAAATAGGAAACAAATAGAAAAGAATATGAAAAATAAAAAAAAATATAGATAATTGGAAAAAACCAGTCACAAATATTCAAAAACAGGAAAAAAATAGGGAAGATTAATAAAAAAATAGGAGAAACATTGATAAATATAGAATATAGATAAAATAGAAAAAATGGGGAAAAAGAAAAAATCATGAAAAGATAGTAAAAAATGAGAAAAAAGAGGGAAAATAAAGAAAAATAGTCAAGAAATAGAAAAAAAAACAGGAAAAATAGAGAAAAATAGGAAAAAATATAAAAGAATAGAAAAAATAGGAAAAAATTGAGAAAAATAGGAAAGAACGGACGAAAAAAGAAAAAAACAGGAAAGAAAACAAGGAAAATATAAGAATATATTCAAAAATATAAAAAACCTGGAAAAATGAAAAGAAACCTGAAAAGACAGTAAAAAAAAGCAAAAAACAGGAATAAATAGCAAAAAATAGAAATAAAACAGGAAAAATATAAAAAAATAAAAAATAAAAACAAAAATATTTTCATTCTGGATTTCCTGTCTCAGAAAATCTTAAACTACATGGCGTTTAGACATTAATATTATTTCTTTTATTATTCCGTTTATTTTTATGTGCCTCCTTTCCTAACCCCTCCTCTAAATAATATTTAAAAAAATGTTTTAATTATAATTTGTTAAAATATTTTATATGGTAAGTTAAATAATGTTTATAAAAATATTTTGTTCGAACTGGTTAATTTTTTTTGCCCGAAGATGGCCAAAACTAGTTGCCCTTTAAAACTATTGTTTTATTATTATTATATTATATTGTGGTACATGACTTGGATTTATCTACTTGCTTAGTTCTAAAAAAAATTACAAGAGGAGATAAATTTCCCAAAAAAAAATTATGTCTCCCAGATCTGTAGGACCAATGTTTATAATTTTCCCAGAGGGTTTAAAATACTGCCGAAAACGGCGACTCTGGTTTGCGTAAGCGCCGCCAACCATAATACATATTATTTAACCTTATTAAATATGAATATTAAAAATTGAAAAAATTCAGGTATCTACTGGATAGATTTATAAACAATAATCCTGAGCACAAAAAATTTTATGGCGATTTTTCTATTTTTCTATTAAATTTTTTTTCAATGATTAATCAAGCTTTTTAATTTTTAAGTTAAATTGTTAATTAACTAATTCATAATTAATAGAAATAAACATTTTTTGACAGCGGATTATTTTTAATTTTTAATTTTCATATTTAATAGGTTTAAATAATATTTATTCAATAAAGGTTCAAAGTGGGCAGCACTTACGCAAGCCGGAGTCTCTGTTTTCAGCCCTATTTTCAGCAACCTGGGAAAATTATAAATATTGGTCCTACAGTTCCGGAAAGTATAGTTTTTTTGGTAAATTTCCTCATTTTTTAAACTTTTTTCAAATTTGAAAAATCTCAAATAGGTTTTGAGGTATACATATCAATAATTAATTTAATGCATTTTTATCCGGAAAATCGGATACGATAGAGAAATAAAGCATAAATCGAAAAACTAACAGATTACTGAAACTATTTGCTCTCTTAGTCATCAACGTTCTCATTTTACTTTAAAATGAATTAACCAATCTGCTCTATTACACACTAGGGGATTAACCATAACACACTTTATCCATTATAAGGAATTTCGTATCGTTTTGTGCAAAACTTCGTGCGACCGACCCAGTTTCCAATCAATCACGATTAATTCCATTTGATTGAAGGAACACAGAGTTGGTGCAAACTTTGTCCCATTTTTTGTGAAATCGGTCCCATTTAGGTAAAAACTTAGGTATTAAAAATTACGAACAATTAAAAGCATTAATTTTAAACGGCATTAATAATGGAAATGGTGACAAATTTACAGTTAATAAACAAATTGATCCAAGAATAAACTAACAAAGTAGCATTTTTCTAACACTTTCAAGTCATGTACATATTTTTATTTGAGTAAAATTATTAATCTTTTAAGATGCCATTTTTGTAGATTGTAAGTGTAGATTGCAGCCTTTTTAAAATCAAGCATGCAAGAATTTAGATTCAAATTTAATAATAAATAAATGATCCTTGGAGAAACTGGAAGTACCGCAGATAATATGATAGTAAAAATGACAAGAGAAAAGGACTACAGTTTCCAAAGTGTAAATGAATTTATTTATGTAGGAGTACTAAACAAGAAATAAAGTCAAGAATTACGAAATGCAACAGAAAAATTTTAATGCTCCAGTCACTGTTCAAGAAAGACGAAGATGAGAATATATAATACCATTATAAAACCTACTGTAAGAGACGAAAGTGAAACATGGATCTTAACAAAAAAACAGGAAGAAAATCTGGAGCGCTGGGAACGTAAAATGCTGAGAACGGAATAAAAACACCTGAAGGATGGAAAAGGAGAACAAATGAAGAAATATACATGATATATGAAGAATCAAAATAACATTAGAAATAAAAACACAGAAGTTAGGTTGGTTGGGACAATACGAAATTGGAAAAAGCTAAGAATAGAAAAGAATGGAGGAAATAAACTGCTCTGGGTCTACAAGACCTGTAAGAGTATATATATATATATATAATAATTTTTGATAAGTTTCTTCAGTCTTATTTGGCAGTAACGCAAAAATACAAGCAAATATTATACCATCAAGTTGAACGTGGATAGTATAAAGTTGGAAAATATTTCAGGTACAACTTTGAAAGTTCCATTGACTAACCAATTTTGATATGTCAGTAACAAGTATAATAACTGTTCATGGCCAAATATTAGGATCATCAGATCCACTGTCATGTAATAGAAAGGCACTACAGATACGATTACCTATTTCTTGCTGTAGCAGAGTAGTTTCTCCTTCTTAAGGATACAGTGGGTGTTGTTGATAATCTGAAAGTTTAAATGTAATTGGTATGGATTAACACTAGGATGAGAGGCTCCAAGCAGTGTCACGCAGACGTCACTGGTCGGTCGAGCTCACCTAATGCTGAATGGCGAATCCTCCAACAGATCATCGAGGACCTCGTCCAGATGATCTATATCTTCTCTTGCTTCACTAAGGATCTTAAGGTTGGACTGGATGGGCCTTTTGTGGAATGACCGTATGTTCCTTTCAACTGTCCATTTGATCCTTAGAGTTTCTTGGGTATGAGTGTTGGTGCTGTTCAATCTTCTCCTGATATATCCTCTTTATAGTTTTTGAAATCTGGAAATAATGGGAGGTATATTAATATGTTCATAGGGGAATCGTCAGGGAAGGTAGGATTCTTCTCTCGGTTGCCGTAACGGCGTGCAGGTGAGAAGGGGAAGTGTGAATAAGTTGTGAGCTCTAGATTTTGAACAAACTCAATTTATACGTTTTTTTATATTACACTATTTTTCCCAAGTTATGGAGGCGGGAATCTTTTAAAGATACCACACGCTTGGTTCTCTCCTGATCGCTCTGCGAGCAGATTCAGGGGCATACCTGCTAAACCCTCCTCGGTAATCCGTCCTTTTTGTGTGGTGTTTCCTTGTACCCTGCTGTAGGAGACAGATTCTCCTTTTCAGGGTTACAGTGATCTGAAATTGAAAGTATTGTTAATATATTTGAGGTAAATTATAATATTGTTCATACTTACGAGCCTCCCGGGTTGTGGTTCTGCAGCGTCGGTGGTGGTGGTCGATCGGACTCATCTAATGCTAAGTGGAGCGTCCTCCAATAGATTTAGGAGCTCGTCCGTGAGATCTATATCTTCGCTTGCTTCGCTAAGGATCCTGAGGTTGGGCTGGATGAATTTCTTCTTAGGTTTCCTACTGAGTGCTCGTCTGTACGTGTCAACTGTTCATTTGATCCTTAGAAGTTCCTTGGGCGTGTGTGCTGGTGCTGTCCAATCTACTCCCGACGTATCCTCTTTGTAGCTTCTTGAATCTCGAAATAATAGTGTGTTCATAAATTACGTTGAAAGGGAAGCGCCAGGGAAGGTAGGACATATTTCTGAGGATTCTTCTTTCAGTTGCCGTGACGGCGTGCAGGAGACGAGGAGGGAGTGAGGAGAAGTTGAAAGCTCTATAATCCATTACAGGCGGATGTAGGTTTTGCAAGTGTGTAGCAATGTCCTTGCGTTACACCTGCCAAATCGCAGACTAAGGGCACCGAAGAGGGAGTCCTGTCTCCTAACTCTGTCAAGAGTTCTTTGGACTTCGGTCACCTAATTGAGAACCTAAGGCTGATTTCATTGAGGTTTTGGTTGAATTTTCGTGAGTAGCTGGGATGTTTGAATACGATAAGTTAGGTCTCTTGATGATTCGGAGTAACCCTCCAGTTACTATGGAGAAACGATCAAGGAGTTGTTGGATTTTGGTATTAAGAGCTCTGGTAGAAGGAGAGGAAGCTGAGATGTGGGTATCGTCAGCGTAGAGTTGAACGTCTTGGCTAGGTGAAGGTAGGAGATGGATGTCGTGGTCATAGATGATATAAAGGACAGGGGCAAGGACGGAGCCTTTGGGAAACTCTGCTAGAGAGTGCAGGGTGTTTCCGATTTTGACACGGATGGTTCTGTTTTGGAGGTAGGAGAAGATGAGATTGATGAATGGGATACGGATATTGATATTGTCGAAAGCCTTTTGAATATCAAACAGTACTGCCGATTCACAGTGACCGAGGTTGAGAGATTTGGAGGCAATTGTGTGGAGTCTCACTAGTGCATCATGGGTGGAATGGTCAGACTTAAATCAATGTTGGAATTGGGGGATAGTTCCCCTTTCATCCAGTAAGCTCCAGATACGATCTTTGAGAAGTATTTCAAAGAGCTTACCCAGAACATTCGTTAAGGATATAGGCCTGTAGGAGTTGGGAGATGGTTGCGTCTTTTTGGGGTTTGGGGATTAGGATGGTGTGGGCGGATTTCCAGCAACTAGGAGTGCTGAAGGCAGGAGTTCATTAGGATGGAGGGAATGGTTGCATGTAGGTTTTTTAGGGCCTGTCTTCAATTTATATGTTTTATTAGCTATAACCAATCATAATTAGGTTGGGATATTCTAAAGATGGTTATCAGCTTAAACAGTTCACTAATTACTTTATTATTACTTTATTTAGGTATATATATGGCAATTTAAAGAACATTAAACTTTAATTAGATTTTTCGTTACAGGTAAATTATATTTATTTTAAGATACAATTTTCAAAATGTCATTTTCCACAAAATATGGAATGAATTAAAAATGTTTATCCTGATGTTGGTCCCTTAAATTGATAAGCGTAATGTATTATTTGATACCGGTCCTGTTAAAAAGATAGGTAATTTGCAGATAGTTTCGAATGATTTAGCAGTGGATCTTCTACTTGGTTTTACGATATAATCATATTAAATCTTGTTAAATAGGAGTAGATTCAGGTAGAAATTAGGTTTCCAGCTAACCGATTATATTTAAGATGAGCTAATTTAATTTTGGATTAGCAAACAAAAAATTATGATATGGATTTTTGTTGTATCAAGTTTTGACGAAATTCATCAAATTAGTATAAGAAACTTTACAAGTAAGAGTACAATTATTTTAGAAAAATTTGAAACATTATAAATTATTAAAGTCAGTCAATAGTAGTGATCAATTTTAGACCCAATTAAATTCATTCAAAAAATTTATTAATGTACCTATTGAATTTACTTTATGCGGTGTAGAAAAAATACTGAACTCTATGTTGATTGTTACAAAAATAATGAAACTGAAGATCTTGTAGTTAAAGTTAAATCAGAGGATATTTATTCATTATTATTCATAAAAGTATATATTCCTTTTTCAAAAGTCTAAATAGTGTTTATTATGATATATCGCAATTACAAACATTTTCAACTTCCAAATATGCAATGCATTAATATAGTTCCACATATAATATAAATATTGTTCTCCGGGGAAATTCTTATAATGCAGCACGAGTATTTATTTTACAGAAAGTGATTGTTCACGTGCTATTTAATTTATTCTCGAGACATATTGGTATGCATTCTTTATGACAAGACTATTTCCAATTTTCCAAAAACCTATGAGTATCGTAGAAATAGTGAATTACCTCAAACATTTATCTGCTTTATATGAATTAAGTATTCATTATTCAGAAATCAATCTTTTTAATTATCTTCCTATCGATCATTAACGGTATAATAGTACCTTAGTTAAATTTTAAACATCGATAAATCGAAAATTCTTTTATAAAATGGGCTGAAATTTTAAATGTATATATTCGAGGAAGTTATCGAAGGCATCCGATTTTTTTTCTTCGGCGACCTCATAAAATTATAATTTTGACAAATAAATATGACCTGACCTAGATAATGTCACAATAAATATGCTGTAAAAATTTTGTTTCTTAATATCATACCGTTGTCGAAAAAACTTTTTAAGGGAAAAAACAAGAAACAGGAGTTTGAACATGGAATGCCACCAGGATCTGTCGTGGTTATGTCCCCAGAGTCGGCTTATGTTAAAACAAAAATATTTCTTTCATGGATTAGAGACCATTTTATACCTAGAAAGGAGCCTGGGCCGGTCCTTCTTATTCTAGACGATCAAGCCCCACATTGTAATGATGTCACTGTTCTAGATTATGTTGCAGAGAATGATATTATTTTATTGTGTTTACTAAGTCACACAACTCACTGGCTCCAGACACTCGATAGATCGTTCTTCAAACCCTTAAAGCTTACTGGAATACGGCCTGCACTAACTGGTTAAGAAATCATCCAGGGCGAAAAATAACCAGGTATCAATTTGCGCTTCTCAACGAAGCTTGGACGCTATCTGCAACGAATCAGAATGCAGTTTCTGGATTTACAGCATGTGGAATATGTCCGTACAATCCTGACCAAGTTCCCGATTATGCATTTACTATAGCAAATCTGCAAGCCGAAAATGAAGCAGAAAGCGCAGGAGGAAGCACGAGAACCTGTGAGAGATGATGAACAGTCAGAAGATGAAAATTCACATAGAGAAGAAGCTAACTCGCCGCAATTATTCCTCCAATTCCTGTTATATCGGCCCCCAAAAGAAAGAATCCGAGGAAACAGCACGCTGAAATAATAACGTCTCCCGAGGTTCGACAAACGGCAGAAGTTAGAAGCCAAGCTTGAGAAAGAACGGGAAAAACTAGAACGGAAAAAGGAGAGAGAGAAGAAAGCCAGTCTTAAGAAAAAGGGAAGAAAATTCCCGAGAAATATCCCGAAGAGGAAGATGTAGAGGAAGAAGAAGCTGGACGAGAAGAAGCTGGACCATCATGCTCAACTGTTAATAAGTCTCCTGAAGACAGGAAAACCAAACGTCAGAAAGCCCTGCTCAATAAAAAATGTAAACAACCCCAAAAGAAAATCGGAACAGTGGAAAGCAGCAGTGACACTGACATGTCCGATCCTATTTTAGGTCATACCTCTGATGAGTGTAGCGATAACGACGATTAATATTGCTGTGTATGTGGAGGTTTTTTTTTGATACAAAGGGCCTTAAAGTTGATTGGATTCATTGCGTTCGGTGCAAAAAATGGCTACATGAAATATGTACAACTAAAGAAGATTGTTGTGACGATTGTACATAAGAATATCTTTGGCCATATTACCCCACCGCATTTTGGCATCTTACCCGGGCTGTCGGGTAAGATGGCATTTTGTCACACGGAACGAAAATATTATTTTCATTACATTTTTTTAGAAAATAAGCTAATTTGGGTTTTGGATATTATTGCTTAATGTTTTGACAATATAAAGTTAATTTTGTAGATTTTTATTCCTGTTAGTTCTTTTTTTAAATTGAGCCAAAAAATGTGTGGCGTCTTCCCCCCAATTACCTTACCCAAACTATTTTTATGTTAACCAACAATGACAGACAATAACACCATCTATCGTAGGTTGATGGTTACCACGGACGTAGTCACTTATTGGCATACAAGCCATCAAAACGAACCGGCTCAGTAGAAAAAACGTGATGAGCAAAACATATTTAAACAACGTCTAATAGTATATTAATATCAAATAACTAAAATAATGTTTGTTATTCAACCAAAATAACACTATCTCTAGTTTGTTGACTAAGTTATTTCAACCAAAAACTCCCCATTTTTCATTACTTACAGACGTTATTTAAAAGGTTGAAAAACGTAAGCTACAAACCGTTATTTATACAATGTATAACATGACGTTAATATGAAATAGTTGAAATAACCTCCTTCATTCGACTAAAATAACACTGTTACGGGTTTTTACAATACATCCAATACAAAATCATAACTACGTGTACACATATCTACGTCTTAAACCAAACTAAAAAATATACATCGAAATTTCAACGTATAACGTTGAAATACCTTTTAAACGTTTTAAAAACGATAATTTCACGAACGTGTGTTTATTGGGTTGGAAACAGACCAACGCCGTAGGCGGAGTTCTGTTTCTTATGAGCAACATGCTTGAGAAAATTGTTATAAATTTTTTGAGCATTTATAAATGTTCAAGAGTAATTCGGATAGAAATTTTTTTTGCTAATTCTTCCACCATCTAACAATTTGCGATAGCTGTAGTGACAATCAGCTTGTCAACATCTTCTTCAGCTTGGAAAACATGAATGTTTTTCATTTCCATCTTTGCCCTTAGTAGTTGGATGAATCTCAACTTGTTTTATCATTGGATAAAAACTTTTCTTTGGAAATTGGAGTAGTTATTTCTTCAAATATTACCTCTGTTTTATCAAGGTTTTTTGACCAAACTTTAAAATCTGTTTGCCGGGAACTGTTAGGCCTATAGAAATCATATTTAGCTCAATATTTAGTAAATTTTATTTAGTTAAAAACGAATAGAATTGCCTTTATTGAAAAAGTCGTCCTTCATGGTCAAAAATGACGAAATTTGAAAAAGTGCAAATTTTTAATCGTTTAAACGTTATATGGCGGTGATCCGGAAGGTCGCTGAGGTCGAAAAATTGGATTTGACATTTCTGTACTATCCCCAACAATATATAATAAGAAACCTACTACCCCAAAGCATGTAAGGTGGACCCCTTTTTGATGAAAAGGTTACTGGACTAATAGATTGTGTAATAATTGATGTGCTTTATATAATTATTGTTTAATTAATTTTACAATTATTCTTATTTTATAGTTTTCATTCTAATGATCTAGTCCCCTATTCTTATTTTATCCTTATTCTTAAGCTCTTATTTTTATTTCGTATTTCTATTTTATAATTCTTAATCCTATTTAACATTTATATTGTAATTTTAAAGATTTCATTATTATTTTACAAATAAATTTTGGTATTTTTATATAACGGTTTTTTTTTGAAAAAAAGAAGACGTTGATATAAAAAGGAACAGCTATAGATGAATATTATGAAGGGTTACATCCGGGTTATTCATATTCCAGAGATATACTTTTACAATTTGTAATATTAGAAAGCTTTTGTAGTTACTAGTCTTGAAAAGGCCTCTTCTGATTTATTAAAAAACGTAAGATACGAGTTTTTCGCTTTCAATGTTACCTCGCGACTCGCGTTATTCATTAAATGGAATGAAGCCTTAATGAGTTTTATTTTCGTCGTAATTATTTTTTCAAAACCTATTCAATATTTATTAGTAATTCTACTGTAGTCAAAAAATTCAAAACATAACTAATGATGAAAATTTGAATCACAGATTAAGGAACCACAAATTATATTTGAATTCCAAAATGTTATATCCATTATCGTAAATGTGGTCTACTGATAAAATTCTAAGCCGAGTACTATAAATTTTATTAATATTGAAAGTTGGCAACTTGTTTCGGCAAACTGCCATCATCAGGCCTGGAATACAACTTACCAGCAAATTATTTTAAATTATTGATATTACTTATTGAAAGCGAATAATATTACACTGGGTAAAAATATTTGATGTTTTTAGTACTTCGGGCCGAAAAATTCAACTTAACAATAAACACAAGAACTATACGCAACAAAAAATTTATGGACATAATGCTATGAAGACATTTTAGTCTTTTAAAAATTGATAATGGGTTCTATAAAAAAAATTATAAACGGATGTCATTAATCTTTTAATATGTTGGTACAATAATTTATAGAAAAAGAAGGTTGTTAAAAGCAGAATTATATACCAACAAGAAATATTGTTAAATTTACAAAGAATTAAAAAAAAAATTCAAAGGTTTAAAATGCTGAAAATTGGACAGTGCGTATATTTACTATTTATAAAGATATCACCCATATCAAGTTTTAAGGGGTCCCATTTTTTCCGCTGGAAATTATCGCCGAAAAAGTCATCTCTGCGCTCTCGGAAAGCAATAGAAAATGCGGAACGGCCTGAAAATTGATCAACATGTATATTGACTACTTTTGATGATGTTACCCAAGTTTCTGCTTGGATTTATCGCCAAAAAGGTCCTATCTGCATTCCGTGAAAGCATTGGAAAATGCGGGACACATTGAAAATTGGTCAGTATGTATATTAACTACTTTTCAAGATGTTCTCCAAGTTTGGAAGCGTCTCGTTTTTTCCGCTAAGAGTTATCGCAGAAAAAATCCTCGCTGCGCTCCGGGAAAGCGTTGGAAAATCCGGGAAGCGCTGAAATTTGGTCAGTGGTTATTTTGATTTTCAAACCGTCCCGTCTTTTTAGTGTGGATATGATGGCCATATTGAACGAGGACGAATGGAACTTTTTTTACATTTTAATTATTTAATCTTTTTTGTTATTACCTTTTAAACAATTCAAAATTTTCACTTATAATCTGCCTAGGGCATGACATGAATTATTGCCGGTTGCCGGAAATCTTTTGAGTACATGAATTTTCTTTAAGTAACGTCAAAAAAAACAAAAATACGCATTTATAAATTACAATAGAATTAATAAATATCTCGTTTTGTACTATCTTAGAAATAAGTTCTAGCAATAACGAGATTTGACGTGACGATACGAGACAAACGGTTCCGAGACGAGACTTATTTTTCTTAACTAACGAGACCGAGACGAGATTTTTGAAATTATCGCCTTATCTCGTGTAAAGCCCTATTTCCAAATAAGGTGACAGACAAGTTTCGATTTCTAAGCCAACTTTCTATACAGTTAAGCGAATTCTAAGGGAATGAGTATTCCTTAAAAATATTCCCTATATTTTTAAAAAATATATACCAATTTTCCTAAGCTCTATGGTAACTGCAGTTACGTATGAATATGCTGAAGGTGGAAAAATTTTTTCTGTTTTAGGGTACAATTTTTATTGTTTTTCATTATAAATAAACTTTTTTTAAGGGTGTAATTTGTTGCACTATAATCAAATATCAGAGATATTTACGACTTTACTGATAATTTTTTGTTTTATTTTAAATGGCGTTTTGATATGTTTGTAGATTTACAATTTTAGATTAGATTTGTTAGGTATCAAAATATTTCTACTAAACTTCAAATTTCCATTTTGGCCGTGGTTTAACCTCAGTTTATTTAAATCCCATTGAAACGATTAAACCCCAATTCGGAATATCCCCATCGGCATTCCTGCGTGTATTCCATCAAAACAGACTCGATTGCAAATACGTCAAGTGAAAAATCAAATTCCCTTGCAAATTGCTTTCGCTCCTGTCTAGTGAAGAAGCCTTTCCGTCACTCAGATTAACCGCTAGTCAACTAATAAATCAAAAAGGGGAACTTCCGGTCAAGCAGCAACGCAACGCAACGCGGTAATTAGCTCAGACGTTTTATGGGCGGTAATTTTTTGTACAATGTTGCAAAGTTGCCGCGCTTGTAATGAAAGTTTTAAGGCTGACGGCGATTCTCGGTAATAAACCGACGACCACTTTAACTTGTGAAAGAGATAAATTAGTTCGGTTCTAAAATATACACGATTTGGAATACTTTTTAAACACATATGTAGCCAAAAGTAATCGATATACGTCTTTTGTATGATTATTGTGTTTAGATTATACATTCTGAGAAAGAAATTGGTATTGTTTTATTTAAAAGCTCTTTCACATTTGTCGGTTTTGCTCTCACTCGCGTGACCGTCCGTCCGTCCGTCCGTCCGTCCGTCCGTCTGTCACACCGGTCTATCAGCTAAACTGTTGGAGCTAGAGTCTTCAAATTTTCACAGTATATGCATGGTGTTGACCCAAAGCCATATACATTATAAAAAATATTTCTAAACGTTTTCAAGGGGGGTTCCCATACAGCTAAAGGGGGGCGCTGAAATAAAAATTTGGTCAACCCCATCAAAGTGAGGTATCGTTGAATGGAGCTCTTTGAGTAGATAAAAGCCATGTTTTTTGTTTTAAAAAATATTGTAAAATGTAGGCATGAGAAGCCGCCAAAGTCAGCATTTTTTACAAAATTTTGTTCCGAAGAATTTTTTAACTTTCCATTGACCTATGAACTTGAAATTTGGTGACAATGTTTATTGTTACGTATATTTTACCAACAAATACTAATATAGATATCTAGATATATTAGTTCACAAAAACCCTCACTTATCACATTTTCAATTTGAGATCTACAGGAAACCCACTACCACAGATACCATTATTAATTTTAATTCTAACCACCATTTCTCCCACAAAATCGCTTCTTTTAACAGTTTTCTACATAGAGCTTTCTTGATCCCTCTGACAGAATCTGCTTTTAACAACGAAATTAACAAAATCAAACAGTTAGCAATTAATAATAACTTTCCTTCACAAAATTTATTTAAAATACTTTTATAAACACAAATTATGCTTTAACATTATCTCTCCAACGATCACTTCTCAATCTTCTTCACTAGTTAACAACTTGAACTACCTACGTTCTCTTCCATTTCTAGGCCCGATTTATTATCACATAGCTAAGATTTTCCAAAAATATGACATCAAAATAGCCTTCAAATCTTGTCACACTATACAAAACCTCTTAACCAACTCGAAAGACTCAGTTTCTCCTTCGTATAAATCAGGTGTTTATAAACTTAGTTGATCTGATTGCAATGTTGTCTATATCGGACAATCAGGCAGACGTCTTGACACACGACTTAAAGAACATCTCAGAGAGATCAACAAATTCTGGGACACCGACATCATTAATTCCTCTCCGTCATTTGCTAATCATTTCCTAGAGACTAGACATTCTCATGACAACATCAACATGTCCCTATTATACAATTGTCCGAAAGGTACTAAACTCAACCACCTAGATATGTTTGAAATTAATAAAACGCCGTATTAAATAGAAATTTAACATGTGTGGGCTTAATAGTCCAAATCCTCTATTCTTCATCTTGATGTATTATTAATTATTAACTTAGTTCAGTTATTGAGATCATCCTGTTAGTGGGTATGTGTGTTAGTGTGTCTGTATATGAGAACTTTAATTGCCGTTCCACTGGACCGATTTACTTCAAACATGGTATGTAGATACAGGTCATACCTCAATTGAGCACTATGGACCGGAGATATGGAGGTCATATACAATTCAAATGGCAAATTTTTTTTATGGTTGATACTTACTCAGCATCAATAACAAAGCATGTCATGACAACATACAATACCACCATTACTACACAGTACTCTGAAGTAAGTTTCCCTCTCTCGTTTGTTTTAAAGTGAACACACATAATTCTCCTATTCCCTGTTCCCTATATTTTGGTTCCCCTTTGTCCTATCATTTTCTTTTACATTTCTTTCTTCCTCTCTGTCACTTTTTCCTTCGCCTACGCCTGCTCGCCGTCACTGGGTACCTCGGTTCAAGATCTTTATTAGTTTAAGATTAATGTAACTAACCTTAATTTTAATTTTTTCAGTTTTCACTATTCACCATACTTTGTATTGCTTTTTGATCTTCCATTTGTCAAAATTCTAGGTTTAATCTTTTCAGGACGGCATCCAATACTAGGTTGCGTCCCATACGGACGGTGGTTTTTGCAATGGCAGACAGACGGCTGTCGGATATATACGACATTATGGAAAATATATTTTTTATTGAAGAAATAATCAAACAAATACAAAATTAACTAAAAGTTTTTGGTAAAGCAATTTATACCATATAAAAAATAAACACGAAAAATATAAGAACAAAAATAAACAAACAAAAATAATTAAAACAAAAACATTAAAAACAAAAACAATAAAAATGTATAAAACAAAAACGTAATATTTGTGAGCTTTTTTTTTGGTCTAGTCTTTTTTCCCGTTTCTACTGCCACCACTAATATTTTATCTGTTCGTGGTATATTTGGAAACAGGGTGTAGCACAGAGCCCGACTTTACAAGCTTTGCACATATATCTCGATTCTTTCCTTTTTTTCTCACCCTCTGTTGTATGAAAGCATACCCAGCATCTTCTCATTT
Organism: Neocrepidodera transversa; assembly: GCA_963243735.1. Lineage (NCBI taxonomy): Eukaryota > Metazoa > Arthropoda > Insecta > Coleoptera > Chrysomelidae > Neocrepidodera > Neocrepidodera transversa. The sequence continues at coordinate 5,930,923 of OY725340.1, forward strand.
GCGCTTTCCCATTTTGCGAGGAACTTCTGAAGGTAAGTGCTTTCCAGATAGCCTGGACACGTTAGTAAGTTGCATGTTTTGTCACATTTGGTACCTCGTTGGATATCTGAAAATCAAAAATGCTTACAGTACAAAAAAATTGACAAAAACAAAAGAATAAAAATACTTTTCAAGAAGCTGTCGGATAACCTTTAAATGGAAGGCAGGAAACTGCTTTCATTTTTTAAGTTTTCATTCTCTAGTTCACTCTCAGTGTCGTCGAACTGGTGAACTTTGGGAACAAATTCACGTGAATCCCATTTTACTTCAAATTCCTCTTGGCGTATATTTTGATCAGAGATAACACAAGCTACTGAATGTTCTTATTCTTCTGTACTTTCGTGTTCCAATAAGATTTCTTCGTCTTCTCCGGAGCTCAATTCACTTTCAGAGTCAGGCATATATTCGCTGCCGCTATCAATAAATGGTTCGTCCTCACTCAAATACATATCACTATCGGCCACCACATTCAAAATATTTGTCACTTCTTTTTCAGATAGTCCAACGTAGATATGGCCCGATGGGCCTGCGTGATCTTTGGATGACATTCTGAAACAGACTGGCACTAATCGCTAAAACATTGACTTTGCCATGTTGCCGGTTGTCGTGTATGTACGACACTGTCGAAAATGCATGACATACGTCTGTCTGACAAACAAAAACTGTCGTAACGGTACGACGGTCGTCTGTGGGACGAATCAAAAAATTAAGTGTGTCGTATCTCAAAGGGCAGGTGTCCAGGAGGAAAATCAGCTGCTGTCGGCTATACACGACAGTCGCCCGTCTGCCAAAAAAGTTATTGTCGAGTATGTACGACAACCGTCTTGAAAGGGTTAAGTTAATTTGTATTTATATAAGATTGATAAATTTTAAATTTAATTTGTCACTGTCATTTGTAAATTGTCAACTGTCAGCTGTCACCTATCAATATCAACTTATGTCATTTCAAACTCAGTTGGTCTGTCGCGTCGCAAGGATCACCTTGTTAATGATCTCTAATTTTCTCCATATTTTAATTAGGCTGCCCAAATACTTCGTGAGGAGTATTGGGGCCAGATTTACTTCTGGTCTTGATACTTACCATCCTGATAAGTCTCCTTACCAAACTTTTTATAATTTCCTTACCACTTGCCGGTTCCTGAACTTGGCTCGTATTTTGGTGATTTCATTTTTCACGCCACAATGGCTGATGTTTTCCTTGGGTGTTACCCAACTTTTTTGTCCTTCTGACATACAACGGATGCCGACTTTCCATCCCTACCTAGTTAATATTCAATTGCTTTAAAACTTTTTTTTTCCTTTCATTTCTATGTATTGTCCCCCATTAATTGTACCACAATTTAATTTTGGAGTTTAATGTTGTTGTTTTTATTTTAAACTTATCAAGTGCCCATTGTTAGTTAACCAATTTCAATGGTAATTTAATTAAGTATTTCTATCACTGTTAATAAGTTTCAACCTTATTGTTACCATCACTTGTCTTTACACGGAATTTTGTATTATAGGACTGATGATGGCATTAGTATGCCGAAACTAGTTGCCTTTTCCAACTTAATAAATACTTGTGGTACTAGACTTTGATTTTCATTTACTCATCGGTGGACCACATTTGAGATTATGGATGACATATTGGATTTATTTTTAAATCTTTCTTGTGTCCAAAATTTGCAAATTACATTTATGAATTCAATAATTTTGCTCTTATTAACAAAATTGTTTGTTTTATTTCGCATTTAAAAATTAGCACTAGTTGCTATAATAGACTTGCGTGTTATTTTAAATAATCTATTGATTTTTCAAATTCTCAACCCAATAAAACTAATAATAAAACGAGCCGAAATGACAATCGATAAATTTCGGTATCAACAAATATTCTTGATAAAAGTTATGGTCGATTTTACGAGCCAGTTTAATGCGAAAAATTTCACTGGCAAATTTGTTAATTACCCATAAACACAAATATTTTTCTCAAAAATTTCCAGATTTTCCTATAGTGTGTCTTAGGATTACTAATATATAATCAAAAATATACTTAGCACCGTGGCTTGATATATTTTATCCAGGATAGTTAGAATATTTATATTTATATAAATTAATATGTAGTTAATTAGCAGCTTGTTATATTTTTTATATTTAAATTTAAGTTTTACCCTAATTCCTTACATGTGCTTTCATTTTTTTTATTGTATATTTTCTAAGAAAATTCGATAAAACCTCAAATTTAACTGAAATGCCTCTTAAATAAGCAACTGTTAGTACCCATTTGCACTTTTATTATATTTTCTTTTCTCTGTATTTTGATTAACTAATTGAATTGCGAGATCAATGAATTTGTTTTTTCTGGAAAAATCAGCCTAGGAAATGAAAAATTTAAAATTGTTATTTTAGTATCGAGTTTTATTCGTGGGACCGTTAAATCGCAATTTATACGATCGCCAATGGGTATTACCCCTCTTAAACGGATTTCCTTCGATTAACGATTAAATAAGAAATAAAAATCATTTTAAACATCTGATTAAATTACACATACGTAATAAATGTTTAAATCAAAATGGGTTGTAAAAAACATAATAATAATAATAATTATCTGCAAAAGCTTACAACTTTTGTACAAGTCTCGTGGTTTAGTAAGGTTACACTAAAAGTCACCGAAAAAAAGTCACCGGAAATAAGTTAGCTAAACAAAACTCACCGAAAAAAATCTTACCGAAAATAAAGCTTACCGAGATGATAACTCTCCAAAAGGAACTCGCCGAAAAAATCTTACCGAAAAAAGTCCGTCTATTCCTCTATGTAAGTAGCTGATTTTTATTCGTGGCCGCCTATTTTCAACTCCCGAAAAAAATATTGAAATTTGTTCGACCGCTACGAAAATCTACTTTTCGATTTTTGGAGCTGGCCCTTTGGGGTAGATATACAGTGTCCACGGATGGGGTGAAAAAATTTAAAATTTTAATTTTAGCGAAAAAAGTCATTCTTGATAAAAAGTTTTGCTTGTTCTGAAATCTAAAATACAATTATCAGATATCAATTTTTTCCAGTAGTATACGAGGTTTGTCAAAAAATATGAATTTTACTCAAGATTAAAGTACCTAAATTTGACAACATCGAAAAATGATATTTAAAAAAGTTGATCAGAACTAAATATTAAGTTCAAATATGCAATTACATCTATTTAAATTGAAAATAGGTTTTGTGCTTGTTTAATATTGTTTATATTTTGAATGAACATTTATCTCTTGTGTTTATAAAAGTCATGATACCCTTCTCGTTTCTTAATATTTTCTAACAATTTTGCAATTTAAACACGTAACTACAGTAAAATTTGCATTGTTATTGTACCTAGAAATACATTTTTTCAATGTAAATGGATGTAATTGCATATTTGAACTTAGTTTATAGTTCTGATCAACTTTTTTAAATAACATTTTTCGATGTTGTCAAATTTAAAGGTACTTTACTCTTGAGTAAAATTCATATTTTTTGACAAACCTCGTATACTACTGGAAAAAACTGATATCTGATGATTGTATTTTAGATTTCAGAACAAGCAAAACTTTTTATCAAGAATGACTTTTTTCGCTAAAACTTAAATTTAAAAATTTTTCACCTATAGGATACCACATCCGTGGACACACTGTATATGAACGAAAAATTTTGTCTGAATAGTCCTTCAATTTTTCTATGTAATGAGCTAATTTTTGTTCGTGGCGCCCTATTCTCAACCCCGAAAAAAAATATTGAAATTTGTTCGACCGCTACGAATATCTACTTTTCGATTTTTTGGGGTAGATATTCCTCTATGTAAAAAGCTAATTTTTGGTTCGTGGCCGCTGTAGAATTCGGCGAAAAATCGAGACCAAGGCCGAATATCCACGTGAAGGTCTAGAGGAATACGTTATTGTTCCATATTTAATAAATATGTTGATATTTAAATAAGTTGTATAAGTATATTTTTTAAGGTGTACAAAATATTTGATTGCTAGCCCAGAAATCAATAATAATAATATCCAGATGTTTTTCTTTCTTCCTTGTTTTCATTTTTTTCGTAGTTGGCCGAAAAATCCGGAAACTTGAAACTCCGGAACGATTTCTTTCTTCTCCTAGTTCCGAGCCAGAAATTAATAAAAGAGGTTATAAAATAAAAACCGACCAACTGTCATTATACAACCTAATCTAAGGAAAATATAGAGAAGTGAAAACGCACACTTACAGCCGCCTATTCTCAATGCCTCAAAAAATATAATCAAATTAATAAAACGAGAAAATTTGTATAAGTAGACCCCCACGAATGCTCATACTTCAAAAATTTATTTTTTCCTATTATTCCTAGTTTTTATGTTTTTTTGTTTCTTTTTCTGCTTTTCTCTATTTTTCCGTATTTCCTTTGTTTTCCCGTTTTTTCTGTGTTTTTTTCTATTTTTCTCTATTTCCTTTGATTTTCGCGATTTTTTCTATTTTTTCCAATTTTTCCTATTCTCTTCTCTTTTACCCCGTTTTCCTCTATTTTTATTTGTTTCTCCTATTTCTTACTGTTTTCCAATTTTTTCGTCGTTTTTCCTACTTTTACCGATTTTTTCCATTTTCCTTATTTTTCCATATTATCGCCCTGAAAAACATTTTCCCTGTTTCACCTTATTTTTTCATATTTTCGTATTTTCCAGGGAAAGTATTTTTCTTATTTTTTTCCGATTTTCCCTTTTTAACCCTATTTTCCCTATCATTTTCGCGTTTTTCTAATATTCCCTATTTTCGCATATTTACGGGATTTTTTTTATAACCTTTTATAAAAAATAAATTGCCAATAAAAAATGTAAACAGACATATGTTATTAAAATAAAAAAAATAGTTGACAGCTTTAGGAATCGAACCCACCCCTTTGAGGAGACTGTTACTGTAAACCAGCGTCTCAGCCAGCTCGTATAAAAAAAACCAGCAAAAATCAATCTATTCATGCAAAGTTCTAACCGAGGATGAAAATGTGAGGGCATTTTCGGACTCCTTATAATCTGTAGAATCCGATGGTAATTTTGTCTACTTGAGAGACCGCGTAGATTTTTGAGAATTGCGACTTTTACTCAAAAAAATCGGAATTTTAATGCGTTCTAAAAATCAAAACTAAATTTTTTTATACGTTTCGGACCAAGCCAAAGGCCACCTTGGTTTTAGAATTTTGAAAAACTGCGTAGTTTTCGAGATCGAGTCAAAACAAAGTCTTTTTCCATGTACCTTTACAAAAGATAATGGTGTAATGAAGCGTGATTAATTTGGACATTTCATTTAATTTAAGTAAGCGATTATTTTGTAGTACGGCGCTTTGGCTATGCGGAGACGTGACGTCACACGAATAAAAAGTAACAACTTTAATATTATATTTCTCCGTTATTTATTAAACGATTTCAAATTTTTTTTTACCGATTTATAAGTTTTTGTCTATATTTTAGTAAAATATAAAAACATTATATTATCACTACCAAGAAACTACTCGATTGTACTGTAAGTTCGACCTCAGTGAATGATTAAATTAGAAATGTCTAAGGTTTATGCATACACAATTTACTGAAACAAAATAAACTTCGTCGAACTTTTGCAATATATTTGACAAACTTCTCTCGATGAATATATCTTCTGGTCATATCAATAAATATATAGAAGTTGGGCTAGTAAATATTGAATATTTGTAATTTATTTACCATTTAATTATGTACAGTAGATTTTTTATTAAACATTATTTAATGTATGTTATTAACAAACTGTATCTGTTTTAATGAGTGTAAATAAAAGAGAGCTTAATTATGAAATTGTTACTTGTTAACCTAAATATTCAACAGCTTACTTTATAATTTGAACTGATTTTCCCGAAAAGTTTAATAGCAACTCGTAAAGAGTCATATTATATATGGGTCTAAAATTCAATTACCGCTTCGTTACGAAAAATCTCGCAGCTCTTACAACTCTCTTCATTTCTACGAAAATGAAAAGCATTTAATTTAATAAAGTTAGTGGGAATTATGTAAGCCGAGAGTCGAGCATTCGAAGAATTTTCCTGAAAAATACCGAATCGCGTTTTTCACCAACGTTTTATTCAGCATTCTAATTATTGTATTGTTCCGTTTTCTATCAAGCTCTTAATGCTTATTTGATTCAAATAACTTGGTAATTATAATCAGATTATATACAGAGTGCTCTAGTGTTCTTTTAATTTTAAATTTATCTTTTTTGCTAAAATTTATTTCTATTTTTAGTTACAAGATATCTTAATACTGCAACAAAGATGGCGAACTCTGGCACACACATATCGTCAGAGCTCTCGCAAAATTTAAATCAAAAGTGTTCAAAATGTAATAGAAAATTTGTAAAAGGTGTAAAGTACTGTTTGTACCAATCTACCCTACATTTTAAATATGCAAATGTAGAGGAAAATGTTGACGAAAACGACTTTAAGTGCGAAAATTGTGACACCGTTGATAACGACTTCTATGATGCCATTTTTCAAATACCGGCCTGGCCGAAACAAAAACAGAATGATAAAATTTGTGCAAAAACTATATCAACAACTGTATTACCCAGTACTAGTAAAAACGATGGGAATTCTCTCTCTGAACAAAAACAAGACTGCAATAAAATAACACACAATCAGCAGAAATTTAAAAAATAGAAACAGATGAATGGACTGAAGTGAAAAGAAAGAAACAAATAAGGAAAAAGAAAAACAGACCTCAAATTGTTGGCATTAGTACCGAAGGAGCTGCTGCTAGCATAAAGGGCATCCCTAAATTCACCGACTTGAATGTTGATCCAGCTACTGATGTATCCACAATGAAAAGTCTTCTAAAATCGCACTTTCCTGAGGTTTTATGCGAATCCATAACATCCAAACATCCAACACTATATCCATCATTTAAAGTAAGAATATACCTAGAAAATTTTAATACGGCAATGGACCCATGGATATGGCCTAAAAAAGCATGTGTTAACAGTTTTTTATACCTTCGGAAAAGTTACAAAACCCTATTTCAGAGATAATTTTTAATCCCGAGCTGATGTTACTCAATGTCCAAAGCCTTGCTGTTGTAAAATCTTGTGAAATTACCTTAGATGTTAATAACTTTAAGAATATAAATATAATTTGTTTAACAGAATTATGGGCGACAACTGAGTCGGTAAATTACGTTTTAGTTTGAAGGCTTTAACTTAGCAAATAACTATAGCCGTGATAACTCCAACAGAGGTGGAGGCGTGGGAATATGGGTTAAAAATGGAATCAAAACCCACAAAATTGACGTTCAAAAGTTCTGTGTTGATAAACACTCCGAATTTTGTTGCATTGCATGCTGATGTTAACAAATTGCAAAATGTCCTGTCTTCTTTTAATATAAATTTTAATCTCGTAAAATGGCCCACTAGAGTCACCGATACCAGCATTACCACGATTGATAATGTTTTTTTAAATTTTTCAAACACTGCTGTTACTTGTGTAAATGACAATAATGTGTCTGACCACCGGACAGTACTCATTGAGTTTGGTCTTGGAGTGGGTGAGTCAAGTACTTTATATTAAAAACGAAATTTTAATGATTCTACGATAAATAGTTTTATAAATGACATTTCCAGTGAGGACTGGAATCAAATATATGGCATTTTAGATACAAATATTGCTTTTCATAACTTTTTTAGTATTTTTATGTATCATTTTGGCATAAGCTTCGCTATTATAAACAAAAAATATAAGCCAAATAGTAATAAATGGGTCAGTAATGAGGTAATGAAATCAAGCTATCAACTAAAAAATTTACATGCATTATCTAGAGCATTTCCTGACTTACGTGATTTTTATAAACAGAAAAAAGAGAGCATCAAAATCTTTTAAATACAACTAGGAAATGTCACTATCAAAACATAATAAACACATCGGACAATCCTACTAAAAGTGCTTGGAAAATTATATCTGATTTTGCAAAATGCAAAAAAAAATGAAACTAACATATCGCTGTTTTTTAAAAACGCACCATTAGAAGCGTTATCGACTAGCCCAAGAAAATCGGATAATACATACATTTATAACAACACTGTTGTACATATGCGCTTACTTCTGCATCCTTACACGATATTAGAATTAAATCAATTATTGATCCATAAACTAAAAAAAAGGTTGTTTCTTTTATAAAATCGCCAATAACATATCTTGTTAATTTATCATTTTCAAATGGTGACTTTCCAGACTGTATAAATACTGGAAAGGTAATACCAATCTTCAAAAGAGGTGATCCAAAACAAGATAGTAATTACCGCTCGGTATTTTTAAAAATATTTGAATATAGCTATCTAGAAAGACTAAATACATTTTTACAGACAAATAATGTGATTATCAGTAACGAACAGGTTTTCAGTCAGTCAAAAAAATCAACTCATACTGCAATTCATTCCTTTAACGATAATAAAAGATGCTGGAGAAAGTCCTGTTGGGATCTTTTTTTTGTGATCTCAGCAGGGCTTTTTACTGTGTTAATCACGAAATTTTAATTTAAAAATTAAAAAATATTGGTATTCAAAGACATGCATTGAATTGGATAATATCTTATCACCGACTTGAACTCAAAAAATCGACCATCTCGATATAAACAAGGTGTGCCACAAGGTTCTATTTTAGGACCCATTCTATTTCTCATCTACATAAACGATGTGGTTTCAGTCAACTTAGATGGTTATATTACAATATTTGCAGACGATATAAATGCTTTAATTAACGGATCTGATATCTCTTTGGAATCCAAAAGTAATCGTTTACTATCGGACTTTTATAATTGGTTTTGTAATAATTCCCATTTGTTGAATACCCAAAAAAACTCTTCCAATGCATTTCCATAATAGACAAAGATGTGTCAGCCCAATTAATTTAAATATAAATAATAATCACATTGAAAATGTATCTTCAGTAAAATTCTTAGGTTTACATATTGATGAATGTCTTAATTTCAGAAAGCATCAGGGTTGTTCACGACGAACTTTTGATTGTGCTCAAGTTGGTCACGAAATAGTGCCCAATGGTGCCACTCAACTTTGATCACGTTTTCATCGCTAAAAAACCAGCTTGGTTTATGACGTCATAAAATAGCAGATTCCATAGGAGGAGCTATTGGGAGGAAAGTGCTTCATAAAAATAAGTTTTTTTGGAGTAATAACTGCAAAAATAAATGGAATTTTTTATTAATGTTTAGATTCTGATGCTAGTTTTGGTTTTTTTATTTTTATTCTAAATAATCAGAAAAAAAAATCTAACATTAAAAACGCATGCGCACAATGTGGAGCACTTTCCGCCCAATAGCTTCACCTGATTCCATTCGATTGTATTAACTTGAATTTTTTGTTCGACCCACAGATGGCGCGATTTCAAACATGTCTTTGATTTTTTTAAGAAAAAATTAGTTTCTGGTCATACTCGCATCAATAAATATATTTAATAACAAAACAAGAAATATTTTACCAAAAACATTGAACCAAAAAAAAAATAAAACTTATCATTCGAACATAAATAAAAAGAAATCGTGCTGTTATCGATGAAGGAAAAACTAATTGCAGGCCAAAAATGTCATAGAACGAAATAGTGCTCGTTTTTGTCTATTTCTCAATAGTGCGTGCTCTGGTGCCACTCCATAGAGGAAAGTGCCACTTTTGGCACAATTGTGCTACATTGAACAACCCTGGAAAGCATTGTGATGCGCTTACTTCAAGATTAAACTCTGTAACTTTTTTGTTCCGAAACTTAAAACAGGTTTTAACGGAGCAATATGCACAAGCCGAATCGCGTCTAAGATATGGAATTTGTTTTTGGGGAACAAGCAGCCATACTAATGAAGTCTTTATTACCCAAAAAGAATGATCCAGTCTATTGTTGGTGTCCTCCAGTAGATTAAATGTAGACAATATTTTCAAAAATTTAAAATACTGCCTTTGGCCAGTCTATACATTTTGGAAACTTGCCTATTTGTATTCAATAACCTAGAAAATTTTAAAACTAATGACCACAACATAAATACTAGATATAAAGATAACTTACGAGCCCCAGTGTATAGGGGAAATATTTGCTTCAAATCTCCCAGTATAATGGGACAAATACTTTTTAAAAAGCATGTCATCCTTTAAAATAAAATTAAAGGAATTCTTGACAGCATACACCTTTTATTCAGAAGAAGAGTTTTTTGAATTTTAAATGTTACTCTTTTTTATTATATGTAAAGAAAATAAATTATTTAATTATTTATTTATTTATTTATTTATTTATTTATTTATTTATTTATTTTTCTTAAAATGACAGACTTTAATATAAAAATTAAAAAAAAATATTATCCCTCATCTGTTTGGATGTGTCTATTAGACCAGTATCAAGTTTAAAAAGTAGTGGATTAATTAAACATAATATTCTAACCTTTTCTTTTAAATAGAATCTGCAGTTGATCCAATCTTTAAATGTCCTTACATAATATGGAGAAATTTGGGGTCATTTACAATGTATTATAAATATGTGTATATATGAAATTAATAAAAGTAACATTATTTCTCTTTTACCTGCGTAGAATTATCTTTCGGAAAACGAAAATTGTAAACATTTTTAATAAATAATTGAGTAGTTTCATTGTCTGCAATATTTTGCAATTTCTCTGAAAATGTAATTGATTATTGACAGAATTTGTACAGATTTAGTGACTTTTTTGTCGCCAACTCAGCTGGCGATTATCAAAAATTTAAATGAAATATTGGATGGACTATAGTACATGTGAAAACCCTAAGAAAAATTCTGTAATACTTTTAATACGCGCGAGGTGATAAATATCATTTATTTAATTTTTAAATAATAAATTGTAGTTTATTTATTATTTTCTTCAAGGTGGCTATAAAAACACTTAAATAATTATGTCATTAACATTTTTATTAATTATCTTTATAATAATAAGCCTAATTGATAATTGATTAGAGACAAAAATATGAGTCATTAAATTCAAAAACTAACTGCAAAATCATGTTAGTAAAAAATAATAATAGTTCTTGTCATTAAATTAAATACATTTAAAAATTAATTACATTATTCAAATAAATAGTTTGGTTTAATTATTCCTTGAATTGAATGATCTGAATGTTATTAATAAGTACAATAGTGAACTTTTAAAACGTCTTCGACTCAATTTTACACAGAACAACATTTATAACTTTAAATCCCAAAGGTGGTCCACCGATGAAGAAATAAAAATTCAAAGTCTAGTACCACAAATATTTAATGAAAAGTTGGAGTTGGCAACTAGTTTCGGCATACTAATGCCATCATCAGGCCTATAATACAATGTTCAACATAAGTAATAAAAAATGCGAGTTGAGAGTTATAACATTAATTAGGAAAATAATTATTAGTTATACTAAGTGCTAGTTACATTATTAGAGCTCGCACTTAAATATATTTCATTATATAAACATTATTGAGCTTAAACTAATTTTTTGGTACGAAAAGAGGGGGGTGGTACATGGTAAAAGTAACGATAAACAATATTAAGTAAAATTAAAGACGGGAACCAACCGCAGTCGGTTAGGGAAGAACAAAGGTGGGGTATAGCCCTCGAATTTAAAATTTCTTAGCCATAGTGGCTATATACATTATTTCTACTAAAACTCTACTAAACACCCTCAATTTTCTTAAAAATTAATTAATTAATTTAGTAGGAAATTTACTAAAAACGGTAAACCTGTAAAATGTGTTTGTATCGTGAATACAGCGCAGCAGCGGACAAGGGGTGAACCGATCATGGCTACTGACGTCACCGGTCGTTGATTTTAAAATGCTTATAGCGGACGTAAATATTAATATTTTCAGCTCAAATTTTTATTGATCGTTTTTAAATAACAAAACCTCTCGATTTAAGTTAAAAAAAAATAAGAAAAATGTCGAACCTGCCTATTAGGATGGTCTATATTTTTTTAAATTTCTGTTGTTGAAATTGTGGTTTTTGTCTGGGTGAAAAGATTTTTGTAGATGAGAAAATTTTCTTCTTCTCTAGCAAAATCCATTGCTTGTTCTAGTGAATTAGGATTTTTTAGGCGAACAACTAGTTGCATATGATAATTTAAACCGTTTATAAAAGATTTAAGACATAAATCTTCATATTGTTGAATTTTTAATAATTTTACATTATTTGCGTCATTAGACATATTTACTTTTTAACATAACAGATTGCGAGTATCTTGAATTCGTAATCCAAAAATTTGTGCATTTGAAAAAGGTAACTAAAAGTGAGTTTTTAACACTTACCATTCTGGTCTGGTGGTTATTAAATCAGTAAGTTTACTAAAAATTGTATCAAATAAACAAATATTAATAGGTGCAACCGGTTCTGCGCTATTTTGATGATTTGTTAAATAGTTTTTTCAAGATTTAATAATTCTATTAATTTGTTTAGGATTTTCATCAAAAGATGGGATATTATCCGTTTGATATTTAATTAAGTAAAAGATTCTATAATATCATCAAATTCTATCATAAACAAATGACTTTTATTTTATACTAATACATTCTTTAAATAAAAAATAAAAAATCTTAAAATTAAAATTCGTAAACTATCTTCTGAACCATAGAAGGGAAGAAAAGGCAAAAAGGAAATTTGGAACTTACAGATTCACACAAGGAGGTTGTAGAGCTTCGGATTCATTTTTCTGACTCTTGAATACTGCTTCGATGACTTCAACGTTGTTTTCCACTAAAGGGAACTATTCTCCAACTGCTTATCATAACATGGAATGAGTTCGAAAGTTTGTAATCCATTTTTCGAAAAATCACTAATCTGCTCCATGCAAACCGTTATTGTGTTTGCCAAAACTTGTGCGAATCCTACTGACTGTGCCAATTATATTTATTTAACGGAGAAGATGGTGTTTAAAAAATAAATAATTTTTTTAAAAAGCGACTTTTTTGTTAAATAAATTGAATTCTGGTTAGGGTTTTCATTTTGAATATCTCAACAAAAAATGAAATGTTACCGATGATAAATAACTAAGATCTAATAGAATAACTAAAATAGTGTAGGTACTGCGAAAACAGCCTTAATAAAATAATCAACATGGTTTAATCGTTGTCTGAATAAAGAATAGTCTTGTAACCTTATGGACTAAAAATTTAACACTTTTTTGTAGTGTTGGACCAAACGTATAGATGGCAAATACAAGTTTTGGACCAAACGTTCAGATGGCGCTGCCCGCTGGTGTTTTTGATGAAATTTAAGAAGAAAACTGTTTTCGCTCAAATTTAAAAAGAAGAAAACTGTTTTCGAGACAATTTTTAGCATTGGGTTGGTTGGCTGGCTGTTTTCTGATGACTAACAACGTTGCCAAAATATAAAAAAAATCCCATTTTATATGGATTATCTGTAAAATTGGGCAATTTTTTACAAACGAGAAGACGTTAAATAAATGAGACTTTGTAGGTAATATATATATGAGAAATTTTCATTTGATATTTGCATCTATTCAGGATCTAATAAAATGAAATTTAAAACTGTTTTGTGAGGATTTTAAATATTTTGTTAAAAAAACATTGAATTTGACAAATGAGAGTTGACAACCTTGCTATCTGGTTTTTGTTTTTAAAAGATCTATTTTTAGAATAAATAAATAAACAAAAAACTTGGTATTTACAGATTTTGTAAACAAACATGATTTTTAGTTTTTTAGAGTCTGCATATTATCGGCCTCAATTAACTGAAATTATATTCACCCAAACAAACAAAATGTGGTAGGTAGGTAATTTCGAGGGTAATTTTTAAACAAAATTTGGAAAAAAAAATCCTTGAAGTACTGTTACGACGCCTATTGAAAATCGAAATAATTGGAAAATTTCTCGTTGGTTTTCCCGGGTTGTTTTCCCGAAAATGTCATCATTTTAAAAAATCGATATCTCTGAAACCTTAAAAGATATTCAAAAAATAAAAATACGTAAATGTAGAACTGAAATGGCTCAACAAGTATTATTTGAAGTATTTTTCCGAAATTTGTTGAGAAAGTTGGAAAAAAAATAAAATAAAAAAAAAGAAATTTTTGAAATTGAATTCCGAATATCTCGAAAACTACGGGAATACCCAAAAATGTCAGGAGTACTTTTTTGCTGTACTTGAAAAATCCTATTTAATGAAAAAAATTATGAAAAATAGGGAAAAAAATATTGGAAAATGGGAAAAAAAGAATAATAAAAAAATGGAGAAAAAATAAAAAATTGTTAAAAAAAATATGAAAAAATATGGAAAAAATAATGAAAAATAGAAAAAAATATCGGAAAATAGGAAAAAAATATTGGAAAATGGGGAAAAAAATTATGAAAAATAGTCAAAACAATAATGAAAAATAGGTGTAAAAAAAAGGGAAACAAATACTGAAAAATATGGAAAAAAAAATGAAAAATGGTAAAAAAAAATAATGAAAAAATTTTAAAAAATAAACAATAAAAAAAATATTAAAAAATAGGGAAAAATATTGGAAAATAGGAAAAAAAAATAATGAAAAATAGGGAAACAAATAATAAATAAATGGGGGAAAATAGGGAAACAAATAATGTAAAATAGGGAAATAAATAATGTAAAATAGGGAAATAAATAATGGAAAAGAGGAAAAAAACATTGGAAAATAGGAGATAATGAAACTTATTTGTCCGTTTCTACATTTCATATATTTTATTTCTTCTGTTCGTGCTATTTTTTGGTATCCTGGGGTGGGTAATTACCCCCTTCACCCCTTTACAGATAGAATTGGTTGCGGGTGAAAAATGCATTCTTACTTTGAACTTCAAATTTCTTTATAAATAAATGTATTTTTGTTTTGTTTCTTGATTTTCTTTGTGGAAAAATGCACTTTTGCTTTGAATTTCAAATTTTTATGTGAAAAAATATTTTTTGTTTTGTTTTTTAGTTTCCTGTGGGGAATAATGCATTGTTGCTGTGTTTTATAAATTTCTGTGGAAAAAAATGCATTGTTGCTTCCGGTTTTTTCAAATTTGTGTGTGAAAAATGCATTTTTGTTGTTTTTTCCAATTTTTTGTAGTACAAAATGCATTTTTGTTTTTACGTCATTTCATATTTCAAAACTGCATTTTTGCTGTTTTTCTGTGAAGTGAACTACAGCAACTCAACAATTTACCGAAAAGTTAGTAATTCTAAATTTTAATCTGTGTTTAACTGTGAAAAATGTATTACTTCCTTTTTAGAATTCGAGTGTAGAAAAATACATTCCTCCATCTTTTTTTTTTAAATTAACAGTGGAAAAATGCATTCCTGTTTCTTCTTTTTAAATTCGAATTTTATTTCTTCTTTTCGTGCTATTTTTTGGTATCCTTTACCCTCCCCATATCTACGCTCTTGGACCAACTAAAAATAAGATGTAACAAGTAATTTTATAAAGTTACAAAATCGGATAATTTTAGGGAAAATCGGATAATTTGAAGTTGAAAGGAGGATCTTTTCATTTAATCCATTGGCAACACTGGATATCCCTGTGTTGTTAGGGAACCTATATGTCGCTTCTAGCGTAGCGTATATGATCTAAAGCGCATTATCTCAGGAACCATATGAATATATCTCAAATGTGTTTTCAAATATCGATTCACGTCTGAATGCTATTTTTGACACCGATAGTATCACTTCGGTTCTGGTTTGTAAAACCTTGAGCAGTTTTGAAACCGGAAGTCATAAAAATCTGAAAATCTATTTGGGAGCTATACAAGGTATGCTGAGTTTATTATCTTGACCGTTTGTCTTTTTCTCTTTTCGGTTTTGAATTATAAACGCGGACAGACAGACCAGACAGAGCCATATTATAAGGCTTCTCTCTATAAACTTTAGGGTTTAGGAAGTCTAAAATTTACTACCACCAATAAAGCGTTTTCTGTTATTTTGCAAACTGTATATTTTAAAAACAGACAATTATTGTCAGTTTGAAAATGGTAATTGTCAGATTAAACGTGACAATTGTCAGTTTAAAGTGGCAATTTTCAGTGTAAAAGTGAGAGTTGTCAGTTTAAAAGTGACAGTTCTCACTTTAAAAGTGACAATTGTCAGTTTAAAAGTGACAATTGTCAGTTTAAAAATAACAATTGTCAGTTTAAAAGTGACAATTGCCAGTTTGAAAATGGCGTGGTGGATTTATCGTGACTATAGATTAGTTTTTTTTTTTATTAGAAACTAACGATTTTGATTTGTTTCAGGGCCCTATGGATTTCGTATGAATCATGCTCTCATCGTTACAATCAACGGAACATATAGAAAAAATCACAAGATGCGCGGAAAACATCACATCGCTTTGTACTCAAAAAGCAGTCATCTCTTTCTCCTGTATCGATTTCGAGCAAGACCCTAACTACTACTACTGTCAGTACAATTCTTCTTTAGAAAACTGGTATCAATGTACAGGGTGTAACAACACTAACACTAGTGATATTTTTATAGCTTTCTTTGGAAGTAACGTGAGTGAGTTTATAATTACGGCTTCGGGTTCTCAGTGTCGGTTATTTAATAAAAGTGGTGACATTTATTGGACTTGTAAAGATGGTTTTGAAAAAAATTGGAGTGATATACATTACGATTGGAGTTTTCTTTTCGTTGTTGTGTTCATTTTAGCTGGAGGACTGGGGAATATTTTAGTTTGCTTAGCTGTGTTGTTAGATCGTAGGTTGCAAAATGTTACAAACTATTTTTTACTATCGCTTGCGATAGCTGATCTTCTAGTCAGTTTGTTTGTGATGCCTTTAGGAGCCATACCGGGATTTTTAGGTAAGTCATTTTATATTATAGTATATATAAAAAGAAATCGGCTGTGTACACTTTCCCGGTTCTTCTATAGAAAATGGGATTATTATAATTAAAAAAAATCGGCTGTGTCACCCTAGAACTTTCCCGACTCGGCTGTGGCGAATATGATTATTTTAATTACCAAATACAAAATGATACAAAAATGAAGTAAATTGATGGAAAATAAAAATAGATAAACAGTGCAAAAATACTCAAAAATTAATTAAAATAAGAAACGACAAAATAAAACTATAATAAAAAAAGAGTGAAAATAGACAACAATCAAAAATAGTATAAAAATCTTAATACAATTTGTAAAAATTTTCAAAGGTGCAAAAATGCAAAAAAGCAAAAAGGTAACAAAAGGAAAAATAAGGAAGGAAAAATGGCTTAATAAAAGAAAAAATTGGCAAAAAACGAAAAAAGTGTTAAAAAAATCAATAAAAAATACAAAAAAAAGACAAGTAAAGGGAAAAAAGCAAAAAACG
The DNA here is from genome assembly GCA_963243735.1 of Neocrepidodera transversa. NCBI lineage: Eukaryota > Metazoa > Arthropoda > Insecta > Coleoptera > Chrysomelidae > Neocrepidodera > Neocrepidodera transversa. The sequence goes on from OY725340.1 coordinate 5,948,261, forward strand.
CCAAAAAGTATAAAAAAATAAAAAAGACAAAATAGAGGCAAAACAGAGGCAAAAAAAGTTAAAAAATGACAAAAAAAATAAAAAGTTTAAAAAAACACAAAATAAAGGTAAAAAATGGCAAAAAGAATCAAAAAATGCCAAAAAAGTCATGAAAAAAATTTAAAAACTTTTAAAAATGTAAAAAAAGACAAAATAGAGGCAAAATCGAGGCAAATAAATGCAAAAATGGCCAAAAAAAGGCAAAAAAATAAAAAGGAAGAAAAAGGTAAAAAAAGCAAAAAAAAATAAAATAAGGGTAAAATTAAGGCAAAATCATGGCAAAAAAACAAAATGGTAAAAAAAAGGCACAACAAAGGCAAAAAGAAATAGCCCTATTAGAACCAAAAAAATGGACAATAAAGGAAAAAGAATAAAAAACAAAGAAAAGACCGAAAAAAAGCAAAAAAGAGACAAAATAAATAAGCCAAAATAATGCCAAAAAAGTAAAAAAAAAACGGTTGTGTCGCCCTAAAAGTTTCCTGACGAGTAGCCACGAATACTTTTTCATATTAATGTTAAAAATTTCAACTTTTGACATTTTTTATTATTGACAGGTGACAGTTGGAGAAATAATTTTGACTGTTCTGTATGTAGTTTTTCAAGGGCTTTCAAATGACATATTGCATGTTTAATTCCGTGATATATTTGATCTGTCATTTTTTGATAGTGACAAATATTGACAAATATTGACAAATATCATACAAAAACTAACGGGTTCTTCCGACGGGTAATCCAAACCCCTATACCAAATTTTAGCTCAATTTTGGCCAAAAATCTAAAAAAAATTTATCAAAACTTTATATATATATATATATATATATATTTCTTTCACGCCCTCTAGCGACGAAACCATAAGGAATTGGAAATAACGGTAATGACAAATCTGTAGAAAATTTAATGTTCTGCAACTTTAATATCTTGCAATTTTTCACAAAAATTTGGGTTTAGTATAATTTTGCACTCTCCAGATCGCTCTAAAAACTTTACTGAAATTGTAGAGTAATTACGCCCTTTTTTATAAAATGTATTATTATTATTTTTTAATTAAGACCGACCTCAACAATGTTTAAAATGTACATGACTGTCCATTTTTCCATTTATTTTTACTGTATCTTATTTAAAATACCAATTAAAGAAAATCTTCTCTTTTTAATTTAAAACACGGTTAAAAAAGATGTAATTAGAATTGGACGACTCTTGTTTTTCTGGGAGATTTAAAATTAAAGTTCGTTTGGAGCCCGTCGCTTTTCGCGACCCTTTTCTAAAAGGAAATTTAGGGAAATTGTTCGGAAGTTAAATGTGCATTCAATTACGACCACTTGTTCCGAAAAGAATTTTAAGCTATAAGAGGATTCATTGAATGTTTGAGAGGGTTTGAGAAAAGATGAAAGAAACATCGCGTAAATCGAGATAATTTTTTTCTCTTTAAGTTGTTAGAGGTGTTTTATTTTTTTTTAAAAAATTAATGTGTTAAATATCTTTTGTGTGTAGTATTACTCGAAACGTAAAAAAAACGTAAATTTTATCAAATTTAATATTTAAGTCAACTTTTATTTGGCTTTTATTACTTTCCTGGACCCATCAAAGGGACAGTAAGGTGAACGAGCAAAAAACAAATCGAGATATCGATGGAAATATCTATTTTGAGGTCCCCCAAGAAGATTGAAACCATTTCCAGCGTATGGTCTGTCTGTGTGTCTGTATGTCTGTGTGTAATATTCCACGATAACTGCCAAATCGTTTGACCAATCAAGTTGAAATTTGGTATGGAGGGTCGGTGTGTGCCTAGAATGCAACCATTAGATTTTTTTTTAAATTGGTACAGTAGAAGGTCCTCAAGATCGACATTGATTAAATACATGTAACAATTTTTTACTTTTTTTAAATTTTAAGGACAAACAATACACTTGAGTGCAAAATGTTGTAGTACAAAGTTTTAGAGCATAAAATTCCCAACAACTCTTGTTTCAAACTATTTCTATAATTTCCAATAGTTGCGCCACTAGAGTGGCGTAAAAAATGTGCATGTAGGTTTTCTCTAGTTTTTCTTAATTTTAAGGACAAACAATACACTTTAGTGCAAAATGTTGTAGAACAAAGATTTAGAGCATTAAATTCTCTACAATTCTTGTCTCAAACTTTGTCTATAATTTCCAATAGTTGCGCCACAAGAGTGGCGTAAAAAATGTGCATGTAGCTTTTCTCTAGTTTTTCTTGATTTTGAGGACAAACAATACACTTTAGTGCAAAATGTTGTAGTACAAAGTTTTAGAGCATAAAATTCCCTATAACTTTTGTTTCAAACTTTTTTCAGAATTTCCAATATTTGCGCCACTAGAGGGCGCGTAAAAATGTGCATATAGGTTTTCTCTAGTTTTTATTCATTTTGAGGACAAACAATACAGTTTAGTGCAAAATATTGTAATACAAAGTTTTAGACCATAAAATTAGCTACAACTTTTGTCTTAAGCTTTTTCCAGAATTCCCAATAGTTGCGCCACTAGAGTCCGCGTAAAAAATGTGCTTGTATGTTTTCTCTAGTTTTTCTTCATTTTGAGAACAAATAATACACTTTAGTGCAGAATGTTGTAGTATAAAGTTTCAGAGCATAAAATTTCCTACAACTCTTATCTCAAACTTTTTCTATAATTTTCAATAGTTGCGCCACTAGAGTGGCGTAAACTAGAGTGGCGTAAAAAATGTGCATATAGGTTTTATCTAGTTTTTCTTGATTTTGAGGACAAACAATACACTTTAGTGCAAAATGTTGTAGTACAAAGTTTTAGAGCATAAAATTCCCTATAACTTTTGTTTCAAACTTTTTTCAGAATTTCCAATAATTGCGCGTAAAAATGTGCATATAGGTTTTCTCTAGTTTTTATTCATTTTGAGGACAAACAATACAGTTTAGTGCAAAATATTGTAATACAAAGTTTTAGACCATAAAATTAGCTACAACTTTTGTCTTAAGCTTTTTCCAGAATTCCCAATAGTTGCGCCACTAGAGTCCGCGTAAAAAATGTGCTTGTATGTTTTCTCTAGTTTTTCTTCATTTTGAGAACAAATAATACACTTTAGTGCAGAATGTTGTAGTATAAAGTTTCAGAGCATAAAATTTCCTACAACTCTTATCTCAAACTTTTTCTATAATTTTCAATAGTTGCGCCACTTGAGTGGCGTAAACTAGAGTGGCGTAAAAAATGTGCATATAGGTTTTATCTAGTTTTTCTTGATTTTGAGGACAAACAATACACTTTAGTGCAAAATGTTGTAGTACAAAGTTTTAGAGCATAAAATTCTCTACAACTCTTGTCTCAAACTTTTTCTATAATTTCCAATAGTTGCGCCACTAGAGTGGAGTAAAAAATGTGCATGTATGTTTTCCCTAGTTTTTCTTGATTTTGAGGACAAACAATACACTTTAGTGCAAAATGTTGTAGTACAAAGTTTTAGAGCATAAAATTCTCTACAACTCTTGTCTCAAACTTTTTCTATAATTTCCAATAGTTGCGCCACTAGAGTGGGGTAAAAAATGTGCATGTAGGTTTTCTCTAGTTTTTCTTGATTTTGAGGACAAACAATGTATTTTTATGCAAAATTTTCTGGTGCAAAGTTGTAAAACATCAAATTTTCTTTAACTTTTATGGTTAACTTTTTATCGAATTCTTCATAATTTCGCCGCTAGATGGCGAGAAATGTACACATTTACGATTTTCCATTTTTTTAAAATTTTAGGTAAATTATGTTCTTTAGTGTAAAGTGTTTCAGTGCAAAGTTGTAAAGCATAAAATTCCCTACAACTATTGTATGAAATTTTTTCCCGAATTCCCAATAGTTTTCACACATGATTTTAGGAGATCATAATTGTAGCAGTGTGATATACAACGTGCGCATGCGCAGCTAGTGTCATTATTAACATTGGAATATCAATTTGGTAGACGTATTCATCATCGGCTCGCTATTTTTAATGTGTTCCATAAATTAAAGTAATGCTTAGTATTTTGTAATTAAAATATTCCTATTCTCTACGGTCGAGCCGGGAAAGTTTTGGGGTGACACAGCCGATTTTTTTTTAATGTATCGTGCTTAAGTATAAATTCTACAGGGTAAATTAGATACTCTACGTTTAATCAGAAAAATCCAATATTTTTTTGTAAAGTGGAGACAAACAAGGAGCTAAATATCTTGCGAATTCATCATATCGAGTTATACTGGGTGTCGTTTAAATTGTCGGAATTATGACGTCAGTAACGTATTTCTTAACTAATCACAGACAGATGTAAATGTTATTTATTACTTGTGATAGTTCAATTAATTTTTCATTGTCAAAATGCCTTTCCGGTTTAATAAGAAAGAGCAAGGATTGACAATTTCTAAAATCCCAATAATCCTGAAAGAATTTCGTATTTTTCAAAAGAAAATCAGTCAAAATAAAATAAATAACAGTGTTGCATTGACAATGGAAGCAGCTTCAAAATGATGTAGTATTTGACAACCTTCGCCATTTAAGATAGAGGGATAGAAAAAGAAGTTTGAAACAACGATAAAAATTCAGTATAAAATTGATCTATTTTGCAATTTTTGTACATGAAATTCTAAATATTTGGTTGAGGGTGCAAATTTTATATAAAACACTATTAACTCGATTTAAATTTTACAAAATCAACATGCGTGTGCCAACACGGTTTGGCTTTAAATGCAAAACAGAGAGTCTCTTTTTATCGTTCGAAATAGCAATAGCCCATTCAAGGGTTAACTTATATAACATTCATGCACTTTGGTTACCAGACTGTTTACCTTTCTTTATGTATGTACAGAGTGCACAGCTACATCAAAAATGTATTTTACCTTTACTCTTGGATAAACTCTTGCAAGGTTTTTTATTTGTTTATCTTATACCGATTGTTTTTATTTTAAGTCATAAGCATTTATATTTAAACAAAATATATATTATGTATACTTTTAGTAAACCAATTTTTTTAATAGACAGGTTCGACATTTTTCTTATTTTTTTATTTTAACTTAAATCGAAAGGTTTTGTTATTTAAAAACGATCAAAAAAAATTTGAGCGCAAAATATTAATATTTACGTCCACTGTAAGGAAAACGGTATCTGTGCGCGAGACGTCAGTAGCCATGAACGCTTCGCCCCTTACTCGCTGCTGCGCTGTATACACTGTACGCACACATTTTACAGGGTTATCGTTTTTAGTAAATTTCCTGCTAAATTAGTAGATTTTTAAGAAAAATGAGGGTATTTGATAGAATTTTAGTAGAATTGATAATAGACAATATTAATATTTACGTCCGCTGTAAAATTTAGTAGATTTTTTAGGCAAAAATTAGGAATTTTGACCAGGAGTAAAGTACTCTTATTTTTGAAATTATTATAAAGATTATTTATAAAAATTGTTAAGAATTAAAAACTATACTCAGATTTAAAATCACAGTCTCCTATAGACATGTAGAAGTTTAAGGATTATTAGATATTAAATTATTTTTTTTATTAGGTAGTAATTATTTTTCTTTTCTAATTTAGTTTTTAATTACTGCTGATATGTATTATTTAGTTGCTTCGTTTCATTTGTTAACTTATTTAATTTAAATAAATCATAATGGTAGTTTTTATGTACATGTCTGCAGGGTGAAATTTCAACTTTGCACCAAGAAAAAACAAAAATCATAAAAATTTAAAAAAAGGCCGAGAATGGTGTAAAAATAACGAAGAAAACCAAATTTTTTTAACCAAAATATATTATAGTGATTGAAGGAAGGCCCCTAAAGTGCAACTGAAATGATATTATTTTGAGCTAAACTTTTCTAAACTACTTTTTTAAATACATTTTTTTTGATATTGTCAAAAATAAGGGTACTTTACTCTTGGTCAAAATTCCTGTTTTTGGCCCGCCCCTGTATACCAGTTAGAAATTTAAAAGTTTGACGCTTGCAACAGCAGTTTTATATACATTCTTGTTATATATTTTTTTTTTGCTTTTTTCCTATTTTATGTGTGAAATATGAATTATTACTGTTTTTTTCCTGTTTTCCGGTGTGGGAAAATGCATGCTTGCTTTTTTCTTAATTTATGTGTATAAAACGCATTTTTGCTTTTTTTCTGGTTTTCTTTTATGTGAAAAAATGTATTCTTGTTTTTTTATCAATATATATGTTAAAAAATGTGTTTTTGCTGTATTTTTCATTTTTTTTTTGTGGAAAATACATTTTTGCAGTATTTTCCACATTCGATTGTACATTCGTGCTTCCGTTTTCTTTTTTGAATTTGTTGAAAAAAATGCGTTTTTGCTGTTCCTTTCAATTTTTGTATGGAAAAATGAATTCCTGCTTTTTTCCCCATTTTTGGTTGAAAAATGCATTTCTGCTGTTATTTCTTTTTAAATTTGTGTGAAATAAAATACATTTGCATTTTTTCTGAATAAGGAAAAATTTATTCTTGCTTTTGTTTTTTTTCCAGATTTGTGTAAAAAAAAATATGCTGTTTTTTCCAAATTTTATGTAGAAAATCCATTCTTGCTTTTTTCCCAATATATGTGTGAAAAAACGAATTTTTGCTGTTTTTTTTTTTAGTTTTTTATGCATTATTGAATTTATACCAATTTATATGTGTAAAAAGTGCATTTTCGCTTTTTTCCACATTAATCTGCGAAAAAATACTTTTGAATTTTTTTCTAGTTTTTTATGGAAAAATGTGTTTCTATTTTTTCAAATTCGTGTGCAAGAAAACGTATTCTTGCTTCTGTTGTTTATTTAAATTTTTGTCTGTCTGTCTGTGTATGCTTCCACGATAAATCCCACACGTTTAATCCGATTGAGCTGAAATTTGGTATATGGATTTGGGTTATCCATCGGAAGAACCCATTAGTTTTTGTACGACATCTGTCAAACGAAAGTGTCACTGTCAATGCAATATGTCACGAAATTTGACTTGCAAAATGTCTGTAAAAATATTCGTCTCTGGATACTAGTCGGGACAGTTTTGGGGTGACATAACCGATTTTTTTACTTTCCCGCTACTTAAACTATATATACTTTGGTAACTTTTCGAAAACTCGAAATTACGGCAAAAATATTGCCGTCTCTCACTTTTTATTTACTTTCCGTGGCACAGTAATGATCAAATTAAAAAAAAATGTTGTATATGGACCACAAACATGAAAAATGCCATTTTTGTAATGAAACTCGATATGTGGGTTTAAAATCATATTCTGAACAACTTTTTTAATACTTTTTTCGATATCTCTAATGCCAAGCAAAATATCGAGAAGTGAAATTGTAGTAGGCTGAATTTAAAGTTCAAATTACCTTAATCGATGTGGCCCATCAACCTGTATGACTCTGTAAAATTTTGAATCTGTAATCCTTCAAACTATGGGGGTGTATTTATCTTAAATGAGACACACTGTATAATTAATATAAATAAAGGCTACGTTTAATTACGAATCTCCTTGGAGAAGCATTGTGCCAATTTTTACTTTCCGAACAACAGAGTTGTATAGAAGGAAAGAATTGCGATCATGATATTTTGACCATACCCAGATTTTAACGAATTTTTACGTTTTGAGGTCACCTTAATCCATTTATACCATTTTTAGCATGATGTCTGTCTGTGTGTGTGTGTGTGTGTCTGTGTGTGTGTCTGTGTGTCTGTATGTGTGTGTGTGAACACGATAGCGTCTAAACGGCTGAACCGATTTAGATGAAATTTTATATACATATTTAGGGTACCAAGGAGTTAATCGGACAACCGGAAATGACAGTTGCTATAAGTGATGACGTCATTACTAAACAAGATGGCAATAAAGTTTTATATATATATTTTTTATACGTTATAGTTTAATTTCGGATGATTAAAATTTTCAAAAACTTTTGCCATTGTTGCCAGATTTATGAAAGAGTAATTTATTTTCATATTTTTCTTAAATAACCAAAATAATGCATTTTTATGAAAAATTATAGGATATGAAAGTTGTAGAACATAAAATTCTCTACACATTTTTTCATTCCCGTTTTTTTGAATTCCTCATAGTTTCGGCGCTAAACGGCGTGAAAAAAATTTATATAGACATTTGTGACTTTTTTTAGATTTTGAGACAAAAATATGAATTTTTATGAAAAATTACAAAAAATCAAAATTGTAGGACATAAAATTTTCTACAAATTTTGTCCTTACTTTTTTTTCGAGTTCCGCATAGTTTTGCCGATAGTTTTTATTATAATTTTTAAGCAATTTTAATCTTTAATAAATTATTATTTTTTAGTTAAATTTTAATATTAAAGTTTTTTAAAAAATGTCTTTAAATTTATAATAATTAATTTTATAATTAGAATTTTTTCAAAATTTTATTACAAAAATTGTGGAATTTTTTCAAAAATTGGCTAAGAAACATTTAAAATTATATTACGATTTTAAACTAAATTGAATAACTTCTAAAATATTGAACTGGCATTTTCACCATTCTAAAAATAATATAAAACTCTTAAATTTAAAATGTATTTTAGTTTCTTATAATTTACAATTGTAATTATTATAGCAAAAAGAAAGAATTTTTTTTAAATTTTTTTGTAATTTCGTTTTATCAATAAGTATAAAATAAATGAAAAAAGTAAATAGCATATCCGAAAAGGATCCAAAAGTACTATGTGTGTAAATTATTTCATAATTTTAACATAGTATTTGTAAAAGTTATAGCGATTTTTTTTGGTTTTTCCTTATTTTCTCGTATTTTCTCATTTTTTTGTTTTCTTTTTCTATTCCTTTCCTTTCTGATTTTTTTCTTATTTCTCAGGTTTTTCCAAATTTTTTGTAATTTCTGTAATTTTTTCTTATTTTTTCAAATTTTTTTGTTTTTTTATAATTTTTTTTCTTGTTTTTTTCCGATTCTTTCTCCTTGTTGTGTTTTTTTTCTATTTTTTTCTTTTGTTTACAGATTTTTCTCATCGTTTTTTTATTCCTCTGATTTTTTTCGATTTATTTCAATTCTTTCGAATTTTGTAATGTTTTTACGATTTTTTTAGTTGTTTTTTGTTTTTTTTCCGAATTTTTGCTTTTTTTCAATTTTTTGTAATTTTTTTTGTTTTTTTTCGTTTTTTTGCAATTATTAGTGTTTTTTGCAATTTTTTTTTGTATTTTTTGTTGTTTTTTAATTAAATTTTTTGATTTTTCCGTTTTTTCCGTATTTTAGTAGTTTATTTTTCTATTTTTCCCAATATTTTCTCGGTTTTTTTTCTTATTTTTCTGTTTTTTGTTTTTTTCTAATTTGTTCTCGTTTTTTAACTTTTTTTTTCTTGTTTTTTTTTCTATTTCCTTCTTTTGTTTCCAGATTTTTCTCATTTTTTTTATTCCTCCGATTTTTTCGATTTATTTCAATTCTTTCGGATTTTTTAATGTTTTGTAAGATTTTTTTGGGTTTTTTGTTCTTTTTTCCAAATTTTTGCAGTTTTTTTTCGTGATTTTTTCTTTTTTTGTGATTTTTAGTGTTCTTTTGCCGTTTTCCTTATTTTTTTGTTGGTTTTTTAAAAATTTTTGTTTTTTCTGTTTTTTCCGTACTTTACAATTATTTTTCATTTTTTTGTCAATATTCTCTGATTTTTCCAATATTTCGTATTTTTTCTTCTTCTTGTTTTCTCAGATTTTTTCGATTCTTCTAATTTTTCTCTTTTTTTCTCATTTTTCTGTTAATTTTTCTATTTTTTAGTTTTTTTTTTCTGATTTGTTTTGATAAAAAAATTGATTTTTTTTTCGTTTTTTAAACAAATTTTGATCCAGAAAACCTGTATTAATGTATTTTGATGTAGAAAAACTAAAATAATAGATTAAACAATCACTTTAATATGAGTGTTCGGAAAGTTGGGTGGGATTACCCCCTCATTTTTTTATATTTTTTTATATCATGTCTTTGGATTCTTTTATTGAACTTTTATTTTTTATAAAAAATAGGAAAAATCGTGGAAAAATAGGGAATAATAACAAAAATATTTCCTTAAAGTTTGAAACATAAAAATATTATAACTATAATTATATTATAATATTACTTTTAACGTTTATGGATTCAATACTTAGATTAAAATTGATAAAAAATAAATAATTTATTTATAATAAAAATAATATTCCATAACAACGAGGGTTAGTAAAAAGATTCCCGTCAATAGAGAAAGCACTTTGAGTAAATAATTCCGCTCTTTTACATCTGAAATTTTGGGAAAGTTATGACTTTTTCATGAGATCTGAACTCAGGAAAGTATGATACTTGAGCACGTTTCGGGCACAAAGTCGCATAAAAACCTCGTAAAATACTAAAAGTCTACTTTCTGAAATGCAAATATTGTTTGCCAACGTTAATAAGGTAGGAAACGGTATGTAGTTATAAAAGTCTTAAAAACAATGTATGTATAGTGTTGCACTTCTTCAACTAGAACAATAGACGAGTTTTTTTATACACATGCACAGCACCGGTTTTTATTTTAAAATTAAAAAAAAATATGTAGCCAACGTTTTTATTCTATAGGGTGTTTCATAAGGAATAATCAAATCGAATCTATAATCTTTCGATTGTTTAAAATTCCAAATTTTATAATAATGATAAAAAAATAATAAGTAAACCCTCAACCTTTAACAACAAATGTTAACTGGGTCATAAAATTTTATTATCCTCAAACTGTTTGGAAGCCCTTAAAAATTTGTTTGTCATTGTCATAATATATTTCACAGATGGCTACCAGATTTTAAATTTCGTAAATTTACCGTAACCTATGCAGACTTTACCTTTATTATAACAAAATTAAATGTTTATACTGCTTGCTAGTTTTTTTTTTTTGGAAATTCAGAAAAAAGAAATATGAATGAGACTCCGAATGTGGTCTCGGTATCGCCTAAATAATTTTTACAAAGGTCTCGTCTCTCTTTCTCTAGTCTCGGTTTTACGAGACGAGACGAGATGAGAAAAGTATCGTTCTGGTATGAAGCCCTATTGGTGAACAAAATTAACACTGTAGTTATTCACTTAAATGCATTTTCTGTACATTTTCATTTTAGTTTTCAAGCCTACTATGTTGAAATATTGTAAAGTAAACTATAAATAAATACTGTAATATCTCGATATGGGTTGAATTTATGCTATGAAACAAGTATACCTTTTTTGTTCTAAACAAGGTGCATCATAAAGACTTGAAAAAAAATCAAAAAAGGCCAAGATTAAAAAAAATGAATACTTTTGTTCAACCAGTAGTGTCCTCTTTGTTTAATCTAAAAATTGATAACACGCTTATGATTTATTAACTTATAAATATAACGATAACAAGTTTAAAGTCAATACGTTAAATAATAAAGAAATTATTGCAAAAAACAAAAAATAAACTTTAACTGCAACACCCTGTATCTTAGTAAAGTTATTTTGTAAAATATTAATATTTGGAGATCCTGAACATATGCATGATTAAAATATTGACCATACCTAGATAAACTATAACAGAAAAAAAAATTACAAATTAGTTTTTGTCATTCATTGATTTAACCATAATTTTTAGCGTCTTATAATTTTTAATTTGTAAATTTGGAAACTACTAAAATGTTATTCCTAAAAAGGTGATTAAAAAAATTATTTATTTCAAAAATTATAACTTTTAATTATTATTATGACTTAATTTTACAATAGTTTTAAATACAAGCCGAAATAAAAATAATGAAAAATGTTTAATTTAATCCCCAGGTTGCGATAACGCTTTCTCAGATTCCGAGACACTGAAATTTCAGGAATATATCTATCGGTCAGCGATTCTTATCATATAATTCCTGTCTTCCCAGAAAGATCCATAATACAAAGTGTGGATAGTTTATTCGTATATATTCGATATCGATTTTGCAAGTAGATTGCTGGATTAACGCTGCACAGTGGTCGGAAATCGAGAAAGTTGGCCAAAATTGAAAAAAAAAGAAGCTTGTGCAATCGGGGGACCCCCCCCGTCAGGAACGAAGATTTTTACGTTATTTTTTCAACTCTAAACGTGTTTCTTTTTCTCTTTTCCTTTCTTCTATTTTTTTCTTATTCTTTCTTATTTGTCCCTATTCTTTCCTACTGTTTTTCTATTATTCCCTATTATCCCTATTTTTCCTATATATCCCCATTTTTCTCTATTTTTGCCTATTTTCTCTATTTTTACTATTTTCCCTGTTTTTCATTAATTCTTCTTGTTTTAACATATTTTTCCATATTGTCCCTATTTGTACATATTTTCACTATTTTCCCTATTTTTTCCTATTATACCCTATTTTTCCTATATTTCCCAATTTTTTCTCTATATTTCGCCATGTTTCCATATGTTTACCTATTTTCTCTTTTTCTTCTATTTTTTCCTATTTTTTCCTATTTTTCATTTTTTGTTCATATTTTCCCAATTTGATAAGAATATTTTATATATCTTGTCTAAATTATTGTTTGGCAATTTAAAATTAAAAATTAATCAAAAAAAAAAATTGAGATTTGTCTATTAATGAAAAATTTTATTTTGAAAGTGACAAAAATAAAATAAGAAATTTAATTCAGATATTGTAATATTAAACGTTATTTAATAAAATAAAAATAAAAAAGGAATATAAATGAATTTATACTAAAAGTAAACCAAAAGAAGAAACAGGATGAAGTAGGAAAAGAACAGAGATGAAAATAGATTAGAAAGTATATATTTACAGAAAATAAATTAGAAGGCGAGACAGGGAAACTCAAAAATAAATACAAATTTTTACAAATTTTTACAAATTTTTACAAATTTTTACAAATTTTTACAAATTTTTACAAATTTTTACAAATTTTTACAAATTTTTACAAATTTTTACAAATATTTACAAATTTTTACAAATTTTTACAAATTTTTACAAATTTTTACAAATTTTTACAAATTTTTACAAATTTTTACAAATTTTTACAAATATTTACAAATTTTTACAAATTTTTACAAATTTTTACAAATTTTTACAAATTTTTACAAATTTTTACAAATTTTTACAAATTTTTACAAATTTTTACAAATTTTTACAAATTTTTACAAATTTTTACAAATTTTTACAAATTTTTACAAATTTTTACAAATTTTTACAAATTTTTACAAATTTTTACAAATTTTTACAATTTTTTACAAATTTTTACAAATCTTTGCAAATTTTTATAACCACCGCATTTTTCCTTACGGAAAACCTAACAGTAAATAAAAATTAACAAATAATTTATTATGTAATTAATAGTAATAAATAATGTAAAAGTTACAAAAATACTGTGTCCACTCTCTATTTCGTATTTGTGATTTATTTTGCAATTTTTGCCACTTGATTTCGAGTTTTTGCGATTTTTTGCAATTTATGCAATTTTTGACATTTTGTAAGATTTTTTTTTGATTTTTTTGCAATTTTTTGCCATTTTTTGTGCTTTGGATTTTTCAATTTTTGTCCAAAATTTTTTTTGCCATTTTTTGTATTTTCGATTTTTTAATTTTTCCCAATGTTTCATGATTTTTTCTTTCAATTTTTTTTCTGATCTTTTACATTTATTTCGTTTTTTTTTGCTTATTTTTGCAATTTTTTGCGATTTTTTCGTTGTTTCGGTATATTGTAATTTTTTCCGATTGTTTTTTGTTTCCCAATTATTTTCGATTGTTTACAATTTTTGACATTTTTTAAGATATTTTTATGATTTTTTGCATTTTTTGTGTTTTCGATTTTTCAATTTTTTCCCATGTTTCCTGATTTTTCTTTCAATTTTTTTTTCTGATGTTTTCATTTTTTTTCGGTTTTTTGCGTTTTTTTGCAATTTTTTAAGAATCTTTCGTTGTTTCTGTATATTTTAATTGTTTCCGATTATTTTTTGTTTCCTAATTGTTTTCGATTTTTTGTAATTTTTGTTAGTTTTCGCGATTTTTGACATTTTTGCGATGTTTGTCAATTTTTTTTATCTTTTCCTTTTTATTCTCTAATTTTTTCAGATATTTTGCCATTTGTTAATTATTTTCAAATTTTTCCTGTTTTTTTATTTCTCTGATAATTTGCGATTTTCTGCCATTTTTTTTGAGATTATTTGCCATGTTTTGAGATTTTTTTGGTTTTTTTTTTTGCAGTTTTTTGCCATTTTTTGCGGTTTTTTGACATTTTTGCGATATTTTGCAACTTTTTCTTCTCTCTTTGTTTTTCTTCTCTAATTTGTTTCTGTTTTTTTTGCTATTTTTTAATAATTTTCAAATGTTTCTTGTTTTTTTTTTATATTTTACGATTATTTGCGATTTGCTGCCATTTTTGCGATTTTTTCCGATTATTTGCTATTTTTTCAGATTTTTTATGAGGTTTTTTTGCAGTTTTTTTGTAATTTTTGCGAATTTTTGACATTTTGTGCGATTTTTTAATTTTAAATTTTCAAACGATTTTTCTAATATAGCTGTCAGAATGTTTTCGATAATGTCCTTTATGTTATTTTTGGTTTCTGAATAAATTTTTTGTAAAATTTTTATTTAATGTCCTTTTTCCATAAGGAAAAATGCAGTATTTCTTGAAATTTCGAATATCTTTATTGATGGGTAAGCAAAAGATATCAAACTATACATTTGTTAAAAGACGATGAATCACTCTTTTAAATTCCATCAAAATATACAGAGCGTTCCATTTAAAATAACACATATTTTTCCCATTTATTTTGACCAAAATTAGTAGATCAACCTGTATTGACGGGATAAAATGTAACATAAAAAACTTTTGGGTAAAAGAAAATAATTATTGAAAACCCGATTTATTTAGACCAATTAATGCGCTGTGCATTTACATTTAAAATCGACCACTCTTATTTGGGACACCCTGTATTTTGCATTCTTTTTTTTCCTACTCATTGTTATTTCCTCGTATTGCTAAATGATATTCAGGTGGAATGATGATTGAATTTTGGTTGATAATAAATAATGAAAGAAAGAAAGTAAGAGTACGTTTAAGGGTAGATTAAGGGAAATTCAATCGCAGATACGATAATAATAATTTGCATTAATAAATTCTAAACCCTCGATTTTCAGATTTGTATAATATATTTTCGTCAATCGTATTTTAATTCGCTATAATTTTAATTAACACTTTTTTAAAGATGTGTTATTCTGTAATATGTCCTTTATATTTAACAAAAAAAAAACTCCATCTAGTGGTGGTTTCATTTTATTCCAAACAAAATATTAGCATGGCTATGACCTACTGGGCATGTTTATACAATGCTATATTATAGTCTCTGTTGGTTATGAGATAAGTTATATAGGTTCAATATTGGATTTTTATGTTACGCAAGTTTTATGTTAAAGTAAAAATAAATTGAAAGCATTAAATTGAAAATTCCCGTAATTGAAGCTATTTATTATCGACGAACTGTAAAAAGCTGTTTCGGCGAAAACGTTGGCGATTTTTATCAATGGATAAAAATTAATCAAGGCTTTTTTTTTAAACGGGTTTGATTCAGATAAACTTTTAACGAAATGTTTATTTGGATTCGATATAATCGTTATAGATTTAGACGTAGAGCAGAGAACATATAAAAAACAAACTGCTGGTGTCCAAATATTTTTTCTCCTGAATATTTTATTAATCGGCAATTGAAAAATGGTGTTAATAGAATAATAAGGATAATCACAACAATCGTATATATATATTTTTTTTTAAATAAATTCATGGTTTTAAGTGAGCAGTAAAATTCTTATTAAGTTGGTAACAGATAACGATAAAAATAAAAGGAAAGTTTAATGATTTAAACGAACTAAAAAAAAATTTCGAGATAAAGTTGTAAATATCCATTTTAAAGTCACCTGAGATGATTAAGCCCTTGAAAACCTCTATTCAGAACAGTCAAAATTATTTTTCCAACTGTCGCCTGTCAAAAATAAAAAAACGTCAAAATTTGAAACATTAACATTAAAAATCTGAAAAAGTTTTAATCCGATTGAGCCAAAATTTGGTATATAGGTTTAGGTTACCCGCCGGAAGAACTCATTATTTTCTGTACGACATCTGTCAAATGGAAGTGTCACTGTCAAAAAATGACAAATACAATATGTCACGGAATTCGACTTGCAGTATGTCATTTGAAAGCCATTGAAAATCTCTATTCAGAACAGTCAAAATTATTCTCAAATTGTCACCTGTCAAAAACAAAAAAATCGGTTGTGTCGCCCCAAAACTTCCCCGACGAGTATCCACGAATAATTTTTCAGATAATATTTTTTACAATTTCTTTTAACACTTTAAATTTTTTCGTTTTTTTTAGAATTTTTATCATTTTTTAGCTCATCTTTTGCTTTTCATGTATTTTTGTACATTTCTTTTCATATTTGTATTTTTTTTTGCACTTTTTCGTTTTTTTTTGCTTTTTTTGTATTTTTTTTTATTTCTTGTTATTTTTTTGCACTTTTAAGGTTTTTTAACAATATTTTATTTTTTTCAGCATTTTCCGACTTTTTTTAAATTTTTTGCCATTTTTTTTGCATTTTTTTTTTTAATTGTTCGGCATTTTTTGCATTTTTAGCATTTTTTAACATTATTTTACTTTTTTTTTTACTTTTTTTTTTTGGATTTTTTGGCATTTTTTTGCAATTTTTTTTTCATTTTTACTATTTTTTAACATTATTTTACTTTTTCCAGCATTTTTTAAACTTTTTTTTAGATTTAACATTTTTCACAATTTCCTTTATCCCTTTTTTTTAACTTTTCAGTTTTTTTAGAACTTTCAACATTTTTTACCTATTTTTGCTTTTCATGTATTATTGTGCATTTCTTTGCATATGTTTGTATTTTTTCATTTTTTTGGCTTTTTTTGTATTCTTTTTATTTTTTTGCGTTTTTAAAGTTTTTTAGCAATATTTTAATATTTTCAGCATTTTCGGACTTTTTTTAAATTTTTTGCCATTTTTTTTGCATTTTTTTTTAATTGTTCGGCATTTTTTGCATTTTTAGCATTTTTTAACATTATTTTACTTTTTTTACTTTTTTTGGATTATTGGCATTTTTTTGCAATTTTTTTTTTCATTTTTAGTATTTTACTTTTTCCAGCATTTTTTAAACTTTTTTTAGATTTAACATTCTTCACAATTTCCTTTATCTCTTTTTTTTAACTTTTCAGTTTTTTTAGAACTTTCAACATTTTTTACCTATTTTTGCTTTTCATGTATTATTGTGCATTTCTTTGCATACGTTTGTATTTTTTCATTTTTTTGCATTTTTTTGGCTTTTTTTGTTTTCTTTTTATTTCTTGGGGTTTTTTTGCATTTTTAAGGTTTTTTAGCAATATTTTAATTTTTTCATCATTTTCCGACTTTTTTTAAATTTTTTGCCATTTTTTTGCATTTTTTTTAAATTGTTCGGCATTTTTTGCATTTTTAGCATTTTTTAACATTATTTTACTTTTTTTACTTTATTTTGGATTTTTTGGCATTTTTTTTGCAATTTTTTTTTTTCATTTGTAGTATTTTACTTTTTCCAGCATTTTTTAAACTTTTTTAGATTTAACATTCTTCACAATTTCCTTGATCACTTTTTTTTTAACTTTTCAGTTTTTTTAGAATTTTTTACTTTCCCGGACCATCAAAGTTAAAGTAAGATGAACGAGCAAAAAAAATCGAGATATCGATGGAAATTTCCATTTTGAGGTCCCCCAAGAAGATTGAAACCATTTCCAGCGTATGGTCGGTCTGTGTGTCTGTGTGCCTGTGTGTAATCTTCCACGATAACTGCCGAACCGTTTGACCAATCAAGCTGAAATTTGGTATGGAGGGTCGGTATGTGCCTAGAATGCAACCATTAGATTTTGGTTTACATTGGTACAGTAAAAGGTCCTCAAGACCGACATTGATTAAATACACATGTAACAATTTTTTAATTTTCTTAAATTTTAAGGACAAACAATACACTTTATTGCAAAATGTTGTAGTAAAAAGTTTTAGAGCATAAAATTCCCTATAACTTTTCTTTAAAACTTTTTTCAGAATTTCCAATAGTTGCGCCACTAGAGGGCGCGTAAAAAATGTGCATGTAGGTTTTATCTAGTTTTTCTTGATTTTGAGGACAAACAATGCACTTTAGTGCAAAATGTTGAAGTACAATGTTTTAGAGAATAAAATTCCCAACAACTTTTGTCTTAAGCTTTTTCCAGAATTTCCAATAGTTGCGCCACTAGAGGGCGCGTAAAAATGTGCATGTATGTTTTCTCTGGTTTTTCTTGATTTTGAGGACAAACAATACACTTTAGTGCAAAATTTTGTAGTACAAAGTTTTAGAGCATAAAATTCCCTATAACTTTTGTCTCAAGCTTTTTCCAGAATTTCCAATAGTTGCGCCACCAGAGGGCTCGTAAAAAACGTGTATGTAGGTTTTCTCTAGTTTTGCTTGATTTTGAGGACAAACAATGCATTTTAGTGCAAAATTTTCTGGTGCAAAGTTGTAAAGCATCAAATTTTCTATAATTTTTATGTTTAACTTTTTATCGAATTCCTTATAGTTTCGCCGCTAGATGGCGAGAAAAATACACATTTAGGATTTTCCATTTTTTTAAAATTTGAGGTAAATCATGCTCTTTAGTGCAAAACGTTTCAGTGCAAAGTTGTAAAGCATAAAATTCCTTGCAACTGTTGTATGAAAATATTTCCCGAATTCCCAATAGTTTTCACACCTGAGTTTAGGAGATCATATACAACGTGCGCATGCGCAGATTATGTCATTATCAACATTGAAATATCAAATTATTGTAATGCTTAGTATTTTGTAATTAAAATAATAATAATAAATAACATATTCTCTACGGTCGAGCCGGGAAAGTTCTGGGGTGACACAGCCGATTTTTTTAAATACCATGAAAAAAACGCATCTTTTTAGTTGCTGTATTAGGCGAGGTCTCGTCCAAAAATGAATAATTATGTTTTATGGTGCTCTACCCTGTTCTGCGCATAAAAAATGGACTACTAGAGGAAAGGATTACTTAACATTAATTAGAAAATACTAAAAACATTTTTTTTACACCCAATTTATTAGAATACAAGCACATTTTCCTTGGGTAATTTTCTAACCGACAACCACAACAGTCACGTGGTGTGCGGACCTCTTAATTGATTTTTCGATGGAAGGATTTTCGAATGAATGATTTTTCGGTAATTTGATTTTTCGATCAAATGAAGTTAGATCAAATGATTTCGAC
This sequence comes from Neocrepidodera transversa, assembly GCA_963243735.1. Classification (NCBI taxonomy): domain Eukaryota; kingdom Metazoa; phylum Arthropoda; class Insecta; order Coleoptera; family Chrysomelidae; genus Neocrepidodera; species Neocrepidodera transversa. Next base: position 5,967,505 of record OY725340.1, read on the forward strand.
CTTTTGATTTTAATCAAATTTCCGGCATCCCTAGCAACTCAACTCCTCCTAAGGGTACATAGGCAAAAACTAGTTAATATATTTGAATATTTTGTTTTTTTTATGTTTTAAATTTTAGTTAATAACGTTATTTAAAAAGTAATTAAACAATACAACGAAAATATAAAAGAATCAGCATTTATTAAAAAATGTTATTGCGAATAGAAAATTAACTTAATTTAAGTATTTTCTCTAAAAAACGCAAAAGCACCTAAACTCATTTTATACCATACTAAAATGAGTAATCAAGTACACCTTTAAATTTTATTATAAAATAAAAATAATTTTATATACTCTCCCAATAATTATTTTATATTCATAATAAACACGTTGGCAGTTTTTATATTTAAGTGACTCGGTCGGTTTATGCTGTTTTACAGCACAGTAAACAAGACAATATTGAACGGCAGCAACGGTGAGTAAAGTAATAAAAATGATTCCGACAAATTTACTCAGAAAATCTTATAAACCGACTAACGCAAACATAATTTTATGTAATTGCTTCGAACCAGACTAGCCTGCTTTCCTGCAGATAAACTTCAATTTTTATTACTACATAATTTCCAAATGGATATTTTCTGATTAAATGCTCAACATTATACTTTACGGATAAATTTTTTCTTTAATAACTTTCTGCAGGTAAGATTTTTCTAATTTTTCCACAATTTAGTTTTTAACACGTACAACGCCACAGATTCCTAATTAAATCTAAAAGAACAATAAAACATATGCGAGTTAAACCAATTTTATCCAAAAAAAAAATAATTTTCTTCTTGGTGTTCAACGTGTTAAATCAGTAAATTCATCCGTCAAGTAAAACTCGTAATTAGAATTTTTTTTTTCTTTAATTAGAAATTCTTTTGACAGACGAGATACCGTCCTTAAAAACGCCTCTGAGTAAGGGTTAACACTTTAGTATTCGAATTTCTTTCTTTTTTTATTTGAAAGGAATTGTTTGAAGGCTTGTTAATAAAGTTCTAAGGAAAACACTTTTCAGAGATAAAGAGTTTTAATGTAACTAAAAAAAATGTTACAATGAAAATGTTTTCAGGAAAATTAGGATTAAAATCGATTTTTTTAAGTGATTTTGAAGAGTGGGTTTAAGATTTAAAAAAATATTACAAATTTTAATGCCGATATCATGAATTGCAAAAATGGAATTACTGTCAGGCAAGGTAACTTGCATTATTAGTATTTTTTATGTAAATATTGTTTCATTTAGAAAAAATGAAAATTTTTCGAGATATTTATACTTAGAGATTTAGTTTCACGACATTTTTGCTTTTATTTTTACCCTTTTGAAAAAAATGTGATATGGTTAAACGATACTTTTGCTTTTGCTACACGCAGTACTATGTAGTCCCTTATTTAAGTACAAATTTCTGCAGTGCATGTACAAATTAACCTCAGTGGTTGGCTCCTCGCCAAAATTATAAAAAATCGGCTTTGTCACCCCAGAGATTTTCCGGTTCGGGCGTGGAAAATATGATTATTTTAAATAAAAAATACAAAATTCCTGAATGGGTTTTAGGGCATAAGGGGCATCTGTATATCAAAATTCAGGTCCACATCTTTAATATTTAAAAAGTTATATGTAAAAAAATAAGAGTTGAGGACCTTCTATTGCACCAATTTAAACCAATGGGCACGCATCAACCCTTCACATCAAATTTCAGCTTGATTGGTCAAACGGTTCGGCAGCTATCCTGGATTATTACACACAGACAGACATACAGACGCACAGACAGAACTAATTTTGGAAATAGTGACCTCTAAATGGATATTTCCATTGATATCTCGACTTTTTTTTACTCCTTCACTATACTTTCCCTTCGACTTGACCGGGATAGTAAAATGCTGTAAAAAAAATCCAAAAAAGAGAAAAAAGTGTTTAAAAAAGAGCCAAAAAAAGGACGAAAGGGGCCAAAGTATAAAAGGTAAAAGAGGAACAAAAAAAAAGTTAACAAAAGGCAAAAAAAGGAAAAAATCCAAAATAAAAGCAAAAAAGCAAAAAAGACAAAAAGGGACAAAAAAGCTAAAAAGTAAAAAAAAGGTAAAAAACAAAAATATAAACCATACAAAAATAAAAAAGATAACAAAAGCCAAAAAATAGAACTAAAAAAACTGAAAAAGGGGGGGGGGCATTTCAACGTATTGACTGCGAATAACTGAAGCAGAAATTGATAAAAAGAGCCAATTTAAAGATAATAAATAAACAAGAAAGAGCAAAAAAGACCAAAAAAAAAGGTAAAAAAATTCCAAAAAAGTGGTGAAAAAGGCTAAAAAAGTCCAAAAATAAAAGTAAAGAAACTTAAAAAAATGTAAAAAAACCTAAAAAGGGACAAAATAATGATAAAAAACATACAAAAAAGTGCAAAAAAGGCCAAAAAAATGTTAAAAAGTACAAAAAAGGGATAAAAAAAGTCAGAAATGCAAAATAAAGGCAAAAAAGCAAAAAAGAGTAGAAAAGGGACCCTGTAGTATTAATAAAAAAAATCACTGTTTACAAAAAATTTTTAATTTAATTAGTTTTATAAAATTAGCAAACAAAAATTAATAATATACAGTATGATGCCAAACAATAAGTTAATTATAATTAAAAAATCGGTTGTGTCGCCCCAAAAGTCAAATTCCGTGACATATTGCATCTGTCATTTTTTGATAGTGACACTTCTGTTTGACAGATGTCGTATAAAAACTAATGGGTTCTTCCAACGGGTAACCTAAAGCCATATATCAAATTTCTACATCAAGTGTACAAAGTGTTGAAGTTAAAATTGACTTTAACTATGCTACGGAAAATATTTCAAAATTACCAATAACGACCAACATATTATTGAAGCTCATAGTGTCAAATTTGTTTGCCAGCAGGTAAAAAGATCAGGGGCTCAAAAGGTGCAACGACAAATTTTTTAAAACATTTAAAACGAAAACATAAGTCTGAATATGAAATCTACTTAAGAGAAAAAAATGAAAGGAAAAATTTCTATCAGTGCTAAACAAACCAAATTCACAAAATTGGGCAAGGTTCAAGATTATCAAAATTAACCAGTCAAAAAGAGTTTGATAGCAGAATAGTAAACTTTAATAAATATTATTAGTCCTTTATCAATTATTGAAAATAAAAGTTTTATTAATCTATTTCAAGGATCAAATTTAACAGTTATGACAAGAAAAACTTCCATAAAACGCTTAGACGACCTATAATAATCATGTCATTGAAATCAAAAAAAAAAAATTCGGATCAAAAATCGCAGATATATGGTTGACGAAAAAAAGAGGCTGGTTCTTTGTTACTTATTTGTTATGGATTTTGGACTTTTAATAACATACTAAATTTTCTCTCCCTCCCATCCATTAATAAAAAAAATCGGTTGTGTTGCCCCAAAACTTTCCCGACAAGTATCCACGAATACTTTTTTAGATATTTAATGTTAAAGTTTCAACTTTTGACATTTTTTTATTTTTGACAGGTAGGAGTTTGAGAAATAATTTTGGCTGTTCTGTATAGAGTTTTTCAAGGGTTTTCAAATGACATATTGCAAGTCGAATTCCGTGACATATTGCATCTGTCGTTTTTTGATAATGACACTTCCGTTTGACAGATGTCATACAAAAACTAATGGGTTCTTCCGACGTATAACCCAAATCCATGTACCAAATTTGAGCTCAATCGGATTAATACTTTTTCAGATATTTAATGCTGAATTTTAAAATTTTGACATTTTTTATTTTTGACAGGTGACAGGTGGAGAAATAATTCTGACTGTTCTGAATAGAGTTTTTCAAGGGCTTTCAAATGACATATCGCATGTCTAATTCCGTGACATATTGCATGTGTCATTTTTTGATAGTGCTACTTTCGTTGGACAGATGTCGTACAAAAACTGATGGGTTCTTCCGACGAGTAACCCAAACCTCAGTACCAAATTTCAGCTTAATCGGATTAAATGTGTGGCCTCTATCGTGGAAGAATACACACAGACACACATACACACACAGACAGACAGACAGAATTCCATCTGGAAATGGTCTTAATCGTCTCAGGAGACCCGAAAATGGATATTTCCGTTTTTTCTCGAAATTTTTTTTTAGCTCGTTCACAATACTTTCCCTTCTAGGAGGTGGGTCGGGAAAGTAAAATTAAAAAATAGGTGGGTACCTAGTAAAATCATATTAAAATTTAAACATAACGGTTCTCCAATTTTGTGATAGGTATTTTTTTTTAATCCAAAACCACAAAGTAATTAGAAAAGTAATTATAAAAGTAATTAATAATAAATTTCATTTTACATGTAATTGTAATTAAATGCATATAATTCCTATTTTTAAGACATGTACTTGTAATTGTAATTAGTTCCTTTTTTAAAAAAGTACTTTATAATTCCTCTTCTTCTCTTCCTCTAACCTCCTTACACCTTTTCCGGTAGTCCAGTCACTTTGTTTTCTTCTTTTTCCTACCTCCTTTTGTCTCGCCCCTTTTTTTCCTAAAAAATATTTTATTTCTGTCACTTGTCACTTCACTGTTAAAAAAGCCACGCATGGTTACGTTCGTTCAATTGATATTATTTTAAATTTCACATATGCCGTTTAAGTTAATGTTGCCCTTGTTAGGGTCTACTTACAGGCCTGGGCTACCTGATGCGCCCTTTACGCTGTTTATGAATTATTATTTTGTACGCGAACCTTCCTTAGTTTGGAAGATGCTTCGCCTTCTCATCATTAGTTTTAACTAAATTAATCCTGTAACCTCTCTCATCTATCTTAAGTTAATAGTTTTATAATATTTGTAAGTATGACTTCAACCTTTGTAGTGTATTCACAAAATTTATCTCTCTCTCTCTCTCTCTTAATTTTTTAGTTGTCCTGATGATGGCACTGCGATGCCGAAAGCGCTAGACATTTAATTTTTGACACGGAAATATATATATGTATTTCCTTTAAATTTAATCCTTTCATTACACACTTGAAAGTACGCTCAGCTTTTTTTTTCTTCACTTTGTAATTACCCAGCTCTGTTTGATATAATGGAAAACCTTTTCTAATTAAAAATATTTGATTAATATCAAAATATAATACTATTAAAATTTGAATACACTCTGAAAAAGTGATTATGCTACAAATAATGATTTAATTTTATAAAAACATTATTTGTGTATTAATTTTGTCAAGAATGGTGTTCTTCTCTCGCACTTTCGACTACTGCTTATTAGACTCAAGTATTTACCTTTTAGCTGGTATTCATCGAGTCAATTACCAATGAAATTTAGCTCATCCATCAGACTAGACAGATTTCTAATTCCAACGTCGAACGTACCTTTTCTTTTTTGTAGTATTACATTTCTATAATTTATCGAGATAGAAACCTTTAACCAAATTGATCCCATTAGCTGATATTCAAATGAAGCTACATAATTCAAAATATGCCTTTTGGGTTTATTCGCGTTTCTGGATGTAAATTTAACACCAATTAGGCATATTGCTTTATTGATTCCTGAAACTCTTTCATTAAATGCACTTTTTACGAGTAATTGATATAGAAAATATAGTGAAATATCCGCATTTTTTTTAAATATTTTCTAGCCTTGTGGGATTGTTCTAAAGATTTTGTTTTAGTAAAAAAAAAAACAACTGAAAAACATTGAGTCATGTATTTTAAGTTCAATATATCACTGAATTTGGAATTTAACGGTTTATAAATATTTGTAATTGTCCGCATTTAAAAAAAAACTTGATGGTGGCTGTTAAGACACGAAACATCGTATTAAAGATTTATTAGTGAACTTTTGTAGAAAATTTCAGATACAATAAAACTTTCCTTTTCTATTTTTTGATATTTTTTTAAATAAAAATTTTATGCGCAAAAAACCAAATATCGCATTTTTAGTTTTACCTGTATAACTCGAGAAGGGCGAGAGTCACTGTAGATTATTTTCTAGCAGTGTAATGTTCTTCAAAATAACTTTTTGCTTATTTAATCATCTTGGTATCTCTTACGGTTTAGAAGATGATAAAAGAAACGGCCTGTAAATATATGTACCGTAAATGTCCAAAAAATGGGCGAAACTCAAAAGCCATTTTGTACGGATCTAAACCATGTGAAACTATATAAAATAACCTTTAATTTAAGCCCAAGCAGAATACTCTACGACTTGTTGGTTATAATGGGGGTCCACTTCAAAATTAGGGGGTGAATCAGCCAAATTTAGATTTTAACCAAAAATATTGCATATTTTGACTTGTGATCATCATGACTCACTCTTTCAGTAAATTTCATCCGATTCGGCAAAGATTTAAAAAAAAAACTATATTTCAATTTTTAGCCCAAAAAACGTATACAGGGTGGCTACTTTTTAATAGGGACAGTATTGCTATCTCGTAAACGGTAGACGCTAGAAAGACGGTTAAATGGAGAAAAATTTCGAAACATAAAAATAGACAAATTGATTTTTTGAAATCTTAAATATTCCTATTGGTTCCGGAGTTAAACGACAAAATCCGAATTTGTGGAAAATCGTTTTTTGCCAAAGCTCTGTTATTATACAAAATTTGGGATAACTTTATTAATAATTTTTGTTGTATTCTAACATCGTTAGTTAAATTTTGAATCTGACATTTTGTCTCTTCGGGGCCACCATCAACTTTATTTTTTTAATACGGACCTGTCTATATTATTTAAAAGTACTAATTCGCTTCGGATACTAAATTCAACAATAATCACACTTGATTATTCTGTGTAGACAAGGGTCGATAATTTTTGAAACCAAAAAAAAATAATAGTAGGATGAAACCTATTGGAAAAGAAATGAAAGGAAAAATAATTTACGGCCAATCTGAGGTCAGGAATTTTAATAAATAGCTCAAAATTGTACATAATGATTAAAAAAAAATTGCGAATTTGAGTTTTTTTCGTTTCTTTGCATTTGTTGAGAACATTTACCATAGCAATGTATATTTTTTTACACCATCAAAAAATTCACCGAGTTTTTTAAAAAAGCAGATATTTTGACACGAAAATTTTCGATTCAAAATTAGGTTGCTTTTTGATATTAAGTCAAAATAAGATGAAAAAATAAAAAATTTAAATCAAAAAAATTACAGTGTGTTTGGGACATAAAATTTCATGAAATTTTTTTTTGTGTAAAAGATAAAAATAAAAAACCAAAAACTTGGTTATTTGAATTTTTCACATACATTTTGAGGTTATGTGAAAAAAGTGTAAATATACAAGTTGTAGATCTTTTTATTACCTACAACTTTGCTATTCAACTTTTTTTCAGAGGACTTGTAGTTTTGCCGGAAATCGAGATAAACAGTTTTTTACCGTTAAAACTCATCCCCTTCCACTTCCCGACCTCAGATCTCCCGTAAATTATTTTTCCTTTCATTTTTGTTGTATTCTTTTCCTTTTCCAATAGGTTTTATCCTACTATTATTATTTTTTTTCACTTTTTACCATTAGCCCTGGTCTAGTGACGTTTTGCCCGATCAAGAAGTGAACAATACATGACATACGAGATTTTACGTATTTTCTGAGAATTACTAAGATACAATAGCATTTGTTATTGTAATAATTAATAAATAAATAATTAAATAGAATTTCCTGATACCTAACTACTTTGAACCACAGCAATGAATTTAAATAAAATAGACAGGTCCGTATTTATAAAATAAAGTTAATGGTGGCCCCGAAGAGACAAAACGTCACGGAATAATAAAGTGTGATATATAGTTGAATGTAGTATTCGAAGCGATTTAATAATATGAAATAAAATAGACAGGTCCGTATTTAAAAAGATAAAGTTGATGGTGGCCCCGAAGAGACAAAACGTCAGATTCAAAATTTAACTATGGCGGTTTCTAACGATGTTAGAATACAACAAAAATTATTAATACAGTTATCCAAAATTTTGTATAATAACAGAGCTTTGGCAAAAAAACGATTTTCGACAAATTCGGATTTTGTCGTTTAACTCCGGAACCAATAGGAATATTTTAGATTTATAAAAATTGTTTCTTTTATTTTTATATTTCGCATTTTTCCCCCATTTAACCGTCTTTGTAGCCTGTACCATTTACAAGATAGCAATAGTGTCCCTATTAAAAAGTAGCCACCCTGTATATGTATTTATTCCGGCGGGACAACTGATCGTAGCCACTCCAGATTGGGACTAAAGGTTCCTCAATCATTGACAATAAAAGGGTTCAAATCCCCAATTTAGGCTAGAAGTCTAAAGGGTTGAAAAAAAATAAAACTAGAAAATCGACCCAAAAAATACCTCAAAAACCTGTTTTTCGGGTTAGGTTAGGTGTGATTCCCCCAAACCAATCCTGGCGAAAATCTTATTTTTGGTATAATTACGAAACTTTTTGTCCTTGTTTGTGGCTTAGCTATATCAAATTTTTACGAACCTCGCCTTATTTTTCCGTAGAATGACTACACTAATCTGAAATTAAAATATTATTTAAATTTATACGGTTATCCATGTAGTTATAGAACGATGCCAGAAAACACAATTTAATAAATAAATATGGAAAGAAATAGTTTCGGTTTGCCGATCCATCTTCAGACTTGTAAGATATAAACATAACCATAATACGTATACCGGGTGATAACGATGTTAGGATACACTTAATATAACTTCGTTAATTTTAAAGGTAAAAAATTGAAATTTGGAATAATTATATTAGATCTAATTATCTACCATCTTAGATGAAAATATAACTTCCGGTTTATCCGGAAGTGGTACCAACTTTCTATTTTTCAATGGTACCCTGTATAGTTTTGTTAACTTTCGCATTCTGTTTGTCAATCTCGTTGCAATGATGTATCACAGGACTATATTTGTTGAGATGGAATAACTCGTGTACTTGTTTTGCATATCCAGCCGACCTCATGGTATATCACAGCTGGAATCGATCTACTTAGTTGCTGTGGCAGTCTTAATTGGAGCAGTAGTGGCAGTCCACCGATCTTTAGAGACAGGTCAAATTCAATTATATCGGAATCCGAAGACGTGCCTTTACCGTCCGACCAACACAATACAGTAAGAACCGGATTATGTAATTTGGTTCCTGAACAAAGAATTATTTCTACTTGTTTTTACTTTCCCAACCCACCCGAGAAGGGAAAGTACTGTGAACGAGCTAAAAAAAAATTTCAAGATAAAGGCGGAAATATCTATTTTGAGGTTACCTCTGAGATGACTAAGACTATTTCCAGATGGAAGTCTGTCTGCCTGACTGTCTGTGTGTATTATTCCACGATAGAGGCCACACGTTTAATCCGATTGAGCTGAAATTTGGTATATCGGTTTGGGTTACCCGTCGGAAGAACCTATTGATTTTTGTACGACATCTGTCACACGGAAGTGTCACTATCAAAAAATGAGAGATGCAATATGTCACGGAATTTGACTTGCAATATGTCACTTGAAATCCCTTGAAAAACTCTATTCAGAACAGTCAAAATTATTTCTCCAACTATCACCTATCAAAAATAAAAAAATGTCAAAATTTGAAAATTTAACATTAAATATCTTTCTTTTGTTTTCTAATTTTTTCTCATTTTTTTTTATTTCTCTGATTTTTGAATTTTTTATTGTTGACAATTTGTTGTGATTTAGTTGCATTTTTATACGATTAAAAATTCAACAAATTTTTTCATTCTTTTAATTTTTTTTTTGTTACAATTATATCCAGTTTTTTGTTTTTTTAGCGATTTTTTGCATTTTATTGCCATTTGTTTCGTTTTTTTACAATTTTTATGATTATTTCTTTTCTTTTCCATTATTTTCTTATTTTTCATTTAATTTTTTTCCAATGTTTTATATTTTTTCTTATTTTTCCGATTTTTCTGATTTTATTGGTTGTTCTATTTTTTTCTTGTTGTTTTCTCGTTTTCTGACTTTATTGTTTTTTTCTGTTTTTTTCTAGTTTTTTTTTTCTGGTTTTTTCGATTTTTTTTTCATTTTTTCGATTTGTTCTGTTTTTTTTTCATTTATTTATTTTGTTTTCTAATTTTTTTTATTTCTCTGATTTTTTGCAATTTTTTTGAAAAGTAATTGCGATTTAGTTGCATTTTTTTACGGTTTATAACTTTTTTCATTCGTTTAAATTTTTTTTTGTTACAATTATATCCAGTTTTTTGTTCTTTGTATTTTATTGCCATTTGTTTGGTTTTTTTTCACAATTTTTATGATTATTTCTTTTCTTTTCCATTATTTTCTGATTTTTCACTTAATTTTTTCCAATGTTTTCTATTGTTTCTTATTATTCCTTTTTTCTGATTTTATTGGTTGTTATATTTTTTTTCTCGTTTTTCTGACTTTTTTGTTTTTTTTCTGGTTTTTTCGATTTTTTGTTTTTTATTTCTTCCCTTTGTTCTGTTTTTTTTTTTATTTATTTCTTTTGTTTTCTAATTTTTTCTTACTTTTTTTATTTCTCTGATTTTTTGCCATTTTTTTGGAAATTTGTTGCGATTTAGTTGCATTTTTATACGATTAAAAATTCAACAAATTTTTTCATTCTTTTAATTTTTTTTTGCATACAATTATATCCAGTTTTTTGTTTTTTAGCGATTTTTTGCATTTTATTGCCATTTGTTTTTATTTACAATTTTTATGATTATTTCTCTTCTTTTCCATAATTTTCTGATTTTTCACTTAATTTTTTCCAATGTTTTCTATTGTTTCTTATTTTTCGGATTTTTCTGATTTCATTGGTTGTTCTATTTTTTTTCTCGTTTTTCGGACTTCCTTGTTTTTTCTGTTTTTTCAAGTTTTTTTTCTGGTTTTTTCGATTTTTTTTCATTTTTTCCCTTTGTTCTATTTTTTTTTCTTTTTCATTCTTTTGTTTTCGAATTTTTTTTATTTCTCTGATTTTTTGCCATTTTTTTGGAAATTAGTTGCGATTTAGGTGCATTTTTATACGACTAAAAAGTCAACAAATTTTTTTCATTCGTTTAAATTTTTTTTTGTTACAATTATATCCAGTTTTTTGTTTTTTTATCGATTTTTTGCATTTTATTGCCATTTGTTTCGTTTTTTTACAATTTTTATGATTATTTCTTTTTTTTCCATTATTTTCTGATTTTTCTAAATTTTTCCAATGTTTTCTTTTGTTTCTTATTTTTCCGATTTTTCTGATTTTATTGGTTGTTTTATTTTTTTTCTCGTTTTTCTGACCTTTTTTGTTTTTTTCTGTTTTTTCTAGTTTTTTTTTCTGGGTTTTTCAGTTTTTTTTCATTTTTTCCCTTTGTTCTGTTTTTTCTATTTATTTCTTTTGTTTTCTAATTTTTTCTTATTTTTTTTATTTCTCGTTATTTTTTGCCATTTTTTTGGAGATTTGTTGCGATTATGTTTATAATTCAATCAAATTTTTTCATTATTTTAAATTTTTTATGGTTACAATTATGTCCAGTTTTTTGTTTCAGCGATTTTTTTGCAATTTTTTGCAATTTGTTACGTTTTTTTTTTTCGTTTTTTGTACAATTTTTTCAGTATAATGACCGTGAAATGATATTATTAAAAAAATGTCTAATTAAAATTTAGAACTTAAAATATGTCCAATTAATGGACGAGAATAAAAAATGGAGAAAAAGTCAATGAAGACTTAATGAATTATTGCAAAAATTATGAAAATTTTAAATTGTTTAGATGGAACTTAAAATTTTAGAAATATTTTGTGAGTATGAAATATACGCCCTAAATATATTTAATTCAAGGCCCATTTTTTTCAACAAATTTGGTCGTGTAATAGGTCATTACAACGAGATTGATAATCAAAATAAATTATACAGGGAACCATTGAAAAGTAAAAATTTGGTATCACTTCCGGAAAAACCAGAAGTGATATTTTCGTTCTAAAATGGTTGAAATGTTGACAATAAGATCTTATATAATTATCCAAAATTTCAATCGTTTACCTTCAAAATTAACGAAATTATTGTCATCCGGTATAATAAATTATTATAACTCCAATGCTCTTTCCTTATACCATATTAACATATAACACTTGACAAAAAGGCAGCAACTTATATTAACGGAAGATGTTCAATTTGAACTAGTAAATTTTTATAATTTTATTTGTAACAATTTTTTTGTCGTGCTGGAAAAACCTCCCTTAACAAGTTTCAAAATTTGTAATGAATATTTGTGACAACCTGTATAAATATAATAAAAACAGAATGAAACGTATTTTTTTTTAGAATTTTTAAACAATAAGTAAGAACGAAAAGAAGTGAAAATTGCAAAAAAAATGTCAACGCCTGTTTTTATGTACAAGCATATTTTAGTTATAATTTATGTAAATTCTGTTATGTTTATTCATTACATTGTATTTATTTTTTCAACCTTCCAATTATATTTTCTCTTGTAAAAATAATCTATCAGTTTAAAAAAAAATACTAGCTAGTCTTTTTATAATAAGTCTTTCTGGAAATTTCTATAAGAACTGTAAATTTAAACATAAAGTTAGTCCTATTAAAAGCACCCAGCAGGTTTCAGCAAAAGTTTAGACAAAGTTATATCATCTACTGCTGTATTTCATGCGAACTAATAATCTCAGCTAAAATAATTAATTTATTATGCCGTACGTCATTGTTATAATTTAATTCATTTCGAACAATAGAACGCAGAATATTGTTTTACACTTGAGACAGAAGTGATACTAAAACCCTCATTATTTTCCGAATTTAATTACATTTGCTGCAATAATAATAATTTTGAATATAGATAAAACTTGTTATAAAGTTTTTTTTATAAAGAATGAAAATATTCTAATTTGTTTAACAGCCAGTTCCATAATCAAATTAAAGCTTCCTTTATCTTTAAAAGATGTCCCGAAATTTGACAATGGGGACGTGTGGTGCGGTAGCTACACCAAATCCATTTGTAGCATATGAAAATCTACTTAAAATTATTCATAAAAATAGGCTTGGTTAACTTTGAAACACTACGATTACTAAGAAATAAATTTTCAAAATTTTCAAGTGACGTCAGCTACATTAATTTGTTTAAAGTATTGTAGATGGCATGACAAGGTATAATTTACAGTTATCTGTCGAATATTACCTAACCAAATAGCCTTAGCGGCTTAAACTATTAAAAAAAAGAAGAAAAATGCGAAACACAGAGGCAACACATAAACATTAAAATAATAGGTTATGTTATAATGAAAAGTGAAAAATAAAACGTTGTGACTAGCAGTACATCGGATAAACGCATTTATTTTGTACTTCGGCCGTTCACTGCCTTTTAAGGTTTACAAAGTATATTGGCGCATTTGCTTATAAGTTTGATAATATTTCTGTAACGTTGTTTTTGGCGTAATGCGGATAGTATATGGTTTTGGTGTAAAAGGGCCGGAGTTTCATTCTAGTACAGTCAACTTTTTTTATGGTTTAATATTTTTTTAGCTTCATAAAAATCACATAAAAGCAGTGATTGTTAACTGGTTTGATTTAGACTTTTTTCTCCAAAATTATTTCACCAGTGTTGCCGTTTTAGTACAGTTGTACTATTTCTAGTACATTTTCGACAGCAAAGTATAAAAGTACATTTAATCATAAATAGTGCTAATCTAGTACAATTTTAAATAAAACCAAGGTCACATATTTTATGCTATATAATTAGAAAAATAACAGTTTTATGTTTTATGTTTTTTGGCATATATTATAAAATATATTATTATTATTATTAAGAGTAGTACCTGGACGACCGAGCTGTTCTTGTTTTTTCCTATTTTTCCCTATGTTTACCTTTTTTTTCCTAATATTTCTTTATATTCTCCTATTTTTTCCTATATTTCACCATTTGCCCTTATTTTTCACTATTTTTCCAATTTATCTCTATTTTCCTCATTTTATTATAATTTTCCGTATTCTTCTTCATTTTGCTTGCCTATTTATAGAGTTTTTTTTTTATTTTCCCCCATTTTTCACTATTTTTTCGTATGTTTCCCTAAGTTTTCCAGATTTTCTCTATTTATCTCTAATTTCTCAATTCTCTTTCGTATTTTTCCCTATTTAGGCTTATTTTTCCTATTTTTCCCAATAATTCGTAATTTTTCTGTTGTTCGTTTTTCTTGTTTTTCCCTATTATTTTCTGTTTTCCTTTTTTCCATTATTTTCCGCTATTTTTCCCTATTTTATTCCATATTTTCCCTGTTTTTTACTATTTGTACTTATTTTGCTCTATTTTGCCCTATTTCTCTATTTTACCCTATTTTTAGTATTTTCACTTACTTTTTTCCTATTTTTAACTATTTTCCCCATTTTTCTCTGTTTCCCTATTTGCTCAATTTTTCCTATTTCTTCATTCTATTTCTGTTTCTCATTATTTTGTTCTGTTTTTCCCTATTTATCCCTATCATTTTCTATTTTTTCCTATTTTTCTCCATTTTCCTTATTTTTTCCTGTTTTCTTAAAATTGTTTCTTATTTTTTCCTATTTTTCCCAAAACTTTACAATGTTCCCTATTTTTTCCCTATTTTCCCCAATTTGTCTCTATTTTTCCATGTTTATTTTTCACTACTTTTAATTATTTTTCCTTATTTTTCAATATTTCTTTCCATTTTTCACAATTTTTTTTTCCCATTGTTTTCAAATTTCTTTGTTTTTTTCGTATCTCCCTTAATGTTTCTCCATTCTTCTAGGTTTTCTCCCATTTTTTCCGTTTTCTTCCATTTTTATCCTGGTTTTCATTGTTTTTTTCCCTTTTTTTCATTGTTTTTTTCTATTTTTCATGTTTTTTCATATTTTTCACTATTTTTCCTTTTTTGCTCTATTTTTTCCTGTTTTCTCTATTTTTCACAATCGCATTTTTTTTCCTATTTTTTCTATTTTCCTCTATTTTTACCTATTTTTTATGTTTTCCCTATTTTTCTCTATTTTTCCCTACTTTCTCCTATTTTTTGCTATTTTCCACATTTTTCTATATTTGTCCATGTTTTCCTTTATTTTTCTACAGTATTTCCTATTTTTTATAATTTTCACTTTTTCCCCTATGACCAATATTTCACTGTATCGTAAATTTTAGTACATTCTAGTACATTTTATTACTTGATCAGTACATTTCAGAAACTCACCGCGGCAACACTGGATTTCACTTTTTAACCTCTTAAAATCTACATAAAAATAGTAACATGGTAACTAAGTAGTTTGATTTATACAGTAAAGTGTCTTTTTTTCTCAAAATTCGAGATGTAAAAATTAGGTAGTTTATTTTATTTTCCGATGTACGATATAAACAAATACGTCCGACGTATTGCTAGTCACGGCGAAAATAAAAGCAATACAATTTTCTTCTTTTCCCATATTTACATCTGGCCTCTATTTAATAAGGAATTCAATTCGTATATACTGCCATCTCTTAACAGTATTATCAATTAATGTAGATATTTTTAATTTATTTTTTTTTAATATAATAGAGGTTTAAAAAAATTATAAATATTTTTGTAGGCATATTTGATAACAGACTTTTAAGATTCTAATTTAAAAATTTTACATAATACGTCCCCATTTTGGAGAAAAAGTACACTAAAAAATTTGACGTTTCTGTTATTTTTTCTTAACAAAATTAGTTAATGATTAAATCGTTTGTTGGACCAGTTCAAGTTTTTCGTCAGAAAGCGAGGAAGAAAATGAACGATTTTGAGATGGGAGTAAAATGTGTTCGATCTTGGACTGATGTTTTTCTAGTTTAGTTTTTAAATTATCGAACTTTACGTTTATTTGGTCTGATTTGCGATATTCTGTTGTCCAAGTCATTTCCTGTAACATTTCTAGCATAATGCCACAATTCATAAGAAATTGTAGTAATTTTATTTGTGTCTTGTGAAAGACATAAGAAGTTTGGGATAAGATGGATGATACAAATAAAAGTAAAAATGTTTTGCATTTTCAAAAAACGTTGAAATAAGATTATTAAATGCTATTTAGTTGAAACTTTTGAAAATAAAAAAACAATAGTAAGGGGAAGTGGGGAATGGTGCGAAGATTCTTTATTGTCGAGAGCATGTTATAGTTAATATAAATTTTCTTAGACTAGTTCAAGCAGTAACTATTGTACTAAAAGTATATGAACAAATAATATAAAAAAATTCAAAAATAAAATTACAATTTTGATTAAAGTATAAACATGCATTTGCGCACCATTCCCACCCCACGGGGTAATAATGCGCTTTGATTGGGAAATGATGCGCAGTCAAAAAATTGTTGAAAAAATTCTTCATTACAAAATTTTTATTATACTATTGTTGCAATAAGTAGACCTCGGTGATTTTAGCACCCGGCCGGCTAGCACCAAGCTTATACCGAAGTAATCTTGGCTCACGGCCGGCCAACTCCAAGCGGCACTTTTCCACCACGGTCAAATACTTTCACAAATTCATTCTGCCGATTTGGGGTCTACTCATTCAAAATTTCTCGTTTTATTAATTTGTTCACATTTTTTGTTTACATACATCTCTCGCAAAGGGCCAGCTAAAAAAATCGAAATGTAGATTCCTCTATGTAATCAGTTAATTTTTGTTCGTGGCCGCCCATTCTCAACTCTCGAAAAAAAATATTGAAATTTCTTCGACTGCTCAGAAAATCTACTTTTCGATTTTTTTAGCTGGCCCTTAGGGGGAGATATATGTAAACGAAAAATTTTGTCTCAATAGTGCTTCCATTCCTCTATGTAATCAGCTAATTTTTGTTTTTGGCCACCTATTTTCAACGTCACAAAAAATGTAAACAAATTAATAAAACAAGAAATTTTGTATGAGTAGACCCCAAATCGGCTGAATGAATTTGTGAAAGTATTTAACCGTGGTGGAAAAGTGAAGCTTGGAGTTGACCGGCCGTGAGCCCAGATTACTTCGTTATACGCTTGATGCTGGCCGGCCGGGTGCTTAAATCACCGATGTAATAATTAGCTCAAAAACATGATTACTATAAACAAAAGTCACATTTAAAGTCCTTTGGATTTTTAGCGCCTGTGCAGTCAGCGTGGTTCCATGTTGAACACAAAACACATCGACACCATAACTCTCGACTCTTTCCAAATTCTTCACAAATTCCACACAATTCGTTAGGTCTTTTTCTAGAGTTGTTGGTGAAAAGGTAAAGTCATCATCATCTAATTCATCATCATCATCGCAGATATTTGAAACTATATCGTCATCGTCAGAATCAGATGAATCAGGTGTAGGTTCTTGTTTCAGTTTCTGTTCCCTTTGATTTTTTTCCTCTCTGATGAATCGTTACTAAAACATTTACGAATTGTAGACCTAACATTTTTTTTCATTTTCTCTTTTCTTTAGTTTTTCATCTCTTAATTTTCGCTTTGCTTCAGCTTCTTCCAATTTCATAAAGATTGGTGCACTTGTCAAAATTGCGGAGTGCTGTTTTTGTCGGGGTTTTCTTGTTATCTGTTTATGAATTTTTTGTTTTGGAATTGGAGCCATATTCCAGAAAGAGTTAGATGTGGACCGTTCATTATGTTCTATTGGTGATGGTGCCGTATTGGACCCACCTGCTCTACTAGTTCCGGTTGTTGAAGGAACTTCCTCAACTGTAAACTCTCTTACTTGATTTACAGGAGCAAAGTCATTTTCATTAAATTTATCCGGATTTAGTGGAAAGATTCCGCATGTTCGAAATCCTGAAGCTGTTTTTTCCATGGTTGCAACTTTCATGAAAGCCTTATTTAGTAACTCAGCTATATCATAATCCGTTATTTTTTATGTCCAGTGGTTGTTAAATATAAATCATATTCTCTGTATAGAGCATTGTTCAAATGATCAACAAATGTTAGATTTAGATGTTGCATATGATCTGAGGTATGGAGTGGAAGTGAAACCATATGGATATTCCTTGGCTTACAATAATTATATGCCACAATATAAATATGGCTGTTGTGATTGTCCATAATTAATAAGACGGGATCGGTTGTAGTTGGTTTGGTAAACTTTTCAAAATGTGATAACCATACGAAAAAAATATCAGAGTTAGTCCATCCGTTTATTGAGCATTGGTAAAAAGCTTCAATTGGTCCATTTTTCTGGAGTGTAGCAGGCATTCTCTTGCGTGGGTATATCAGCATTGGAGGTACATAATTGCCAGTCCCTATTTTTTTTAGCCCCCTTAGCTCCATACACCTTTGGACATTTCTTTTGCACCGTCGTGACGCCGGTCTCATCCATATTATAGATTGCATTCGGTGCAAATTTATATTTTTCTACTAGCTTCTTAAGATTAGCATAAAATATGTTAATTTCGTCTGTATTAAATGATGCAATTCTTTTTAAACTTGTTCCTTCTGGTTGTCTTAATGTTCTCTGAGGAAATCGTTTTAAAAAACCATAAGGCCAGTCTTTTCCGGCCAAATTCGTATCCTTATTAAAATTATGCGATACGTTATGCTGTTCGGCATATCGACATGCTAACCTTCTGAGACATTTGGGTGTTAAACCGTAAAATAGTTTTATCAGTAAAAGAACGTAGTCGCTTAATTCGCATTCTATTTGCTTTAAAAATAATGGCTTGCGACATAATTTTTTTTTTCATTTTCTATAGCTCGTAATGCATTTTCTATGTCTTGAGAGCAGGATGAAACAATTGCTGTTTTTCAGAACAAAACTCTACTTAATGAAATAACAGATAATATACACAAAATTAAAAGCAAAACTTTACTATTTTAGGTGATTATCTGATTGATACAATCAAATAAAAAATGTGGACCTACTGCCTTATTTTTCACTAGGAAAATTTTATAAATTTATGCCGGTTTTTCTATAAACATGTATCAATCTCTTAACATTTGCTCGACAACTAAGCAACTGTCGGTGTGAACTACAGGAATTGCGTTCAAGGTATTACAGTAGAAAGAGATAGATTCATTCTCCAGATAAATGAATAACGTCACCATTCCCCCACTTTCCCTTATATTGTATAACAAGCGCGAATTGATATGCATTTCCCACGAGTTGTACACTATACTTTTCAGACTATTATAAAGATACTTAATCAAGCTTTTTAATTTTTAACCTATAACTAAATTGTTAATAGCAAAGTTAAAAATATCAATTTTTTCATTTTTCCAACGGGAATCTCTTCTGAAACCTTTCAAAATAGGTCCAAAAAAGGATGTTTATGTTCAAGTAGGAAAATGTTGTTAATTAACTAATGCATAATTAATAGAAAAATCGCGATAAAAATATTTTGACCGTGGATTATTGTTCATAAATCTATCCAGTAGATGACTGATATTTTTTAATTTTTAATTTTCATATTTAATTATTTTAAATTATATTTATTCATTAAAGGTCTAAAGTGGGCAGCGTTTACGCAAGCCCCTTTTTCGGCCGTATTTTCAACACTCTGGGAAAATAAGAAATATTGGTCCTACAGTTCCGAGAAGTATAGTTTTTTTTGCAAATGTCGTCCTCTTTTTTAATTTTTTTTCAAATTTCAAAAATGTCGAATAGTTTTTGAGATATTTGCAAAAAACCAAACCCCATTTTAGGTAGATTTCCATATATGGAATCTACCTATTGTAATCGATTCAATGACGGGACCCAGCACCGGGAATAGGGGCGCTACGCGGTTTATGACCTGGAGAATAAGAATCAGTAAAAAAAAATTTATCGGTTTATACCTATATATACATATAAGATTTTTGTTTTTTTGGTTATTAGGTTCCAAAATTAAAATTTTTTATTATATCAGTTACCTTTATTAGGCTTAAGAAAACGTTTCGACAATATTTTGGTCTTCATCAGTTCTAAAATAGATATGAACAAGAAATGAAAAATTAATTTTGTTCGGCTTAGCATTAAAAGTTATTCTATTTTCGCAAAAACATCACGTTGTATTAATTAAAAGATTTTTTAAAGTGAAAATACAGCACACACAATTTAAAAAAAATAAATTTGCATATGGTTAAAACTTATGATATGATGTTTAAATTGCTACTGGTAGTCTGTAAGGAGCCAAGTAGGTTTTTTAAGTCTCTAAGGTTTTTTTTGTTGATTAATATGGGTCGTCCTACTGAAAATATTTTTCTAGTTGAGTAAATTACGGTAAATTTTACTTAGATTTTTCATATCTGTTTTGTCGTTATTTCTAAGAATTGATTGGGTTCATTTTTTAAAGTTTTTGTTTCCTGAAAATTGAATTTGTGTAAGGTTTGTTGTTCATGGTTGGTTAGTGCAGTTTTTTTTATCGTATCGGTGTCCGTTTAGTCTGTTTTGTAAGTGTTGAGAAGTTTGTCCAATATATACGCTGTTGCAGTTATTTCATTTTTATCTGTTTTGCTTTTTAAGGAACTAAAATTTTGTTTTAGTAAATTATGCCCCCTGTGACAAACTGTTAAGTTGTGTTTTTTTTAGTTCAGTTTGTATGTTTTCAGACAGACCCTGTATGTTATGGGAGTCATATGAAATTGTCGGGTGTGTTTTTTGGTTGGATTTGTTGGGTAGTATGATTAAGTTTATTTAGTCGTGATTTAAAAATCGAGTTTATTAGTTTAATAGGGTAACTGTTTGAAATTAAAATATCTTTGGCTTTTTTTAATGCTTTTTTTTCTATATGTTTTATCGCTTAAACCTCTCTGTCTGCTAAACCGATGATCACGGATTTTTTTTGAGATATGGAATGTTGTGAGCGATAATTGAGGTATCTTCCAGACCATGTTCCTTTTGTATACCATTCGTTATTAATTTTAGTTTGTTTGTGATGGAGGGTCATATATAAGAAATTGATGGTATTATTTTTCTCTACTTCGATAGTAAATTTTAGAGATGTATGTATGTATGTGTAGACATTACGTAACGGCACGATAGAGGTCGCAATTTTTGTCCAATCGACACCAAATTTGGTATAAAAATTCTTTGGGGTAGTAATTCATTGCGTATTGAAAATGAGCATTCTAAATCTAAAGGGGTGAGAATTGGAGGAGTTGAAATGTCAAAAAAATCAGATCTCCGCTATTTTTGAAAATACTAAAAAAGGTTATGGGTTATTCTCTGATTATTATAAAATTACTTTGTCTAAACCTTTTTTTCATCCGACCCACAAGGGTGGAACTGGAGGGGATTGAAATTTCAAAAAATTTATATCCCCGCCATTTTCAAAAATATTGAAACAGACAAGACTTTTTTTATGTTCTAATTATTATAACATTAATTTGTCTGAAACTTTTTTCCATCGGACCAAAGGGAATATTTTTGAAAATATTGAAACAGGTCATTAGACTTTTTTCATTTCCTAATTATTATAAAATTTATTCGTTTGAAACTTTTTTCGATCCGACCATATCGTGGGGTGGGGAAAGATGAAAGTCTCAAATTGAGACAACAGAAATCTACCTCCCCCTGTCGACCCTACCGACAGGAATTTTTTATTTTTCAGTTAATTATTTATAACTTTTGCAATTTTTGCAAGTGACTCTTGAATTTTTTACAAAAATCATGTACACGCTATTCCGAATCGAATGACATCTCTTTTATATTTTTCGGAGGCGGAGAAATAAGTTTGACCCAAAAAGCACTTGTTGACTAGACTATTGTAGCAATATTTAAAAAAATATTTGGTTTACGAAAATAATCTGTATAAACCCTAATAAGGTTTGTATTTAAAATGTGTCTTTATTATTTGGGACACACTGTATAATATTTATTGAGATAAAAAAATATTTTTACCAAATTTCGAATTCTTGATGATTCAATCGATATTTCCTACGTATTTTCCAATAATCATAAACATAAACATGAGATCATCTATTGGATAAGATAAAATAGGATTAAAACAAATTTTCGTTAACCTTGTTACAACTCATATCAGATTAGATAATACTAACATTGCTTATAAATACCAAACAATCTTGGCGTGACTATCGTACATTAGACAATATTTAATAAAACAGTTCATTAGTTGATAAATATGAGCTGGCAACCTCCACCGCCTCATCATGGTCCACCACATCATGGTCCACCGCATCATGGACCACCGCATCATGGACCACCGCATCATGGACCACCACCACCACCTCATCATGGACCTCCACATCATCATGGACCTCCACATCATCATGGACCCCCACCACCACCTCATCATGGGCCTCCACCTCCCCCTCCAGGTCGTTACCCGCCTGGTACATATCCTGGAGGACCACCGCATGGACCTCATCCTTTCTAATTTTAATTGTAATTAGGTATTTATAAATATATAATAATAAATAAAATTTAATGCTTTTTGTAATTTCATTGTTTAAAATAAAAGTTGATATAAGATAGATATTTTGTGACAAAAATGAAATGACCGACTCTGGTGTAAAATTAACTTTGACTCGACGTTCGATGAGAGGAGTCGGAAAATCTCGTTTACGATGGTGCTTATTGAATTTGAGATTTGGGAAAATACAACATTTCCTGTAGATGTTTCTGACACTTTTTAATACATAATATTAAACTAGATGAGTTTTTATTCGGTGGAAGTATCGAGGAGGATCGAAAAGCAGAACAATTAGATCGTAAAATAATAAATATTAAATAAGAAAAAAAGCAACGTATATATGTATATATTGATAAGAAAATTTAATAGAAAATAGTCACAGATGTCAGATTGAAGATGATCAATTATGGATGAATTATTACTTGGTAATTTGGAATAATTAAATTAATCTAGAGAGATCAAAAAAAAAAGATTTGTCAATATTTGATAATTTAATTTTTGGAATTTGCCAGATAACAGTTTCAAAAGAAATCGAAAAATATATAATAGAAATGAAAAAAAAAACAAAAGGAATCTAAAAAACCGAAAAAATCAACAAAAATCGAAATAAATCGAAAAAAAACCGACAAAAATCGAAAAAAAAAACAAAAGAAATGGAAAGGAATTAAAAGAAATCGAAAAATATATATAAAAAATCGGCTGTGTCACCCCAGAACTTTCCTTGCTCGACCGTAGAGAATATGTTATTTATTATTATTATTTTAAATACAATATACTAAGCATTACATTAATTTATGGAACACATTAAAAACAGCGAGCCGATGGTGAATACGTCTACCGAATTGATATTTCAAGGTTGATAATGACATAAGCTGCGCATGCGCACGTTGTATGTCGCACTGCTACAATTATGATCTCCTAAAATCATGTGTGAAAACTATTGGGAATTCGGGAAAAAATTCATACAATAGTTATAGAGAATTTTATGCTTTACAACTTTGCACTGAAACATTTCGCACTAAAGAGCATAATTTACCTCCAATTTTAAAAAAATAGAAAATCCTAAATGTGTATTTTTCTCGCCATCTACCGGCGAAACTATGAGGAATTCAAAAAAAGTTAAACAAAAAATTAAACAAAATTTGATGCTTTAGAACTGCACAAGAATCAAGAAAAACTGAAGAAAACCTACATGCACATTTCTTACGCGCCCTCTAGTGGCCCAACTATTAGAAATTCTGGAAAAAGTTTAAGACAAAAGTTGTAGGGAATTTTATGCTCTAAAACTTTGTACTACAATATTTTGCACTAAAGTGTATTGTTTGTCCTCAAAATAATGAAAAACTAGAGAAAACACACATGCACATTTTTTACGCGCCCTCTAGTGGCGCAACTATTGGAAATTCTGAAAAAATCTTAAGACAAAAGGTGTAGGGAATTATATTCTCTAAAACTTTGTACTACAGCATTTTGCACCAAAATGCATTGTTTGTCCTCAAAATCAAGAAAAACTAGAGAAAACCCACATGCACATTTTTTACGCGCCCTCTAGTGGCGCAACTATTGGAAATTCTGGAAAAAGTTTAAAACAAAAGTTATAGGGAATTTTATGCTCTAAAACTTTGAATTACAACATTTTGTACTAAAGTGTATTGTTTGTCCTTAAAATTTAATAAAAGTAAAAAATTGTTACATGTGTATTTAATCAATGTCGGTCTAGAGGACCTTCTACTGTACTAATTTAAACCAAAAACTAATGGTCGCATTCTAGGCACACACCGACCCTTCGTACCTAATTTCAGCTTGATTGGTCAAACGGTTCGGCAGTTATCGTGGAAGATTACACACAGGCACACAGACACACAGACACACAGACACACAGACACACAGACACACAGACACACAGACACACAGACACACAGACACACAGACACACAGACACACAGACACACAGACACACAGACACACAGACACACAGACACACAGACACACAGACACACAGACACACAGACACACAGACACACAGACACACAGACACACAGACACACAGACACACAGACACACAGACACACAGACACACAGACACACAGACACACAGACACACAGACACACAGATACACAGACACACAGACACACAGACACACAGACACACAGACACACAGACACACAGACACACAGACACACAGACACACAGACACACAGACACACAGACACACAGACACACAGATACACAGACACACAGACACACAGACACACAGATACACAGACAGGAAATGGTTTCAACCTTCTTGGGGGACCTCGAAATAGATATTTCCATCGATATCTCGATTTTTTTTTCTTGCCCGTTCACCTTACTTTCCCTTTGATGGGTCCGGGAAAGTAAAAATCAAAATAAATTGAAAAAAATCGACAAAAATCGAAAGAAATCGAAAAAAAAATAAACAAAAAATCAACAAAAACCGAAAGAAATCGAAAAAAAAACAACAAAAATCGAAAAAATAAGAAAAATCTGAAGGAATTTGAAAAAAATCAAAAAGCAATAGAAAAAACGACAGAAAAACGTTGGAAAAACGAGAAAAAAAATACAAAAAAAACACGAAAACAAAAAAATATCGGAGGATAGGAAAAAATTAGAAAAGACAAGAAAAAAATCAAAAAAATTAGAAAATATTGAAAAAATTAGAATAAGACATGAAAAAAAATAAAAAAATTTAGTGAAAAACGAGAAAAAAGTAAGAAAATGAAATAAAAATTATTATAAAATTTTAGAAACAAATGAAGAATAAAATTGTAAAATGTGGAAAAAATCAAAAAGAATCTCAAAAAACCGGAAAAATCGTAAAGAACAATCAAAAACGGAAAGAATTAAAAAAAGAAATAAAACATTGAAAGAATTGAAATAAATCGCAACAAAATCACAAAAAAATGGCAAAGAATCGTAAAAAAAATCGAAAAAATAAAAGGAATAAGAAAAAATGAGAAAAAAAATAGAAAAAAAAGTAGTTGAAAAAAAAAGAAATAGAAAAAAGACAAAACAATGACAAAAAAGAGGAAAAATTAGAAAACATCGAAAAAATCAGAAAAAAAAACAAAAAATCAGAAAAATGAGAAAAAATCTCTTTCTATAAAATAAATATAAAATTAGAAAACGAATGAAAAGAAAATAAAAAACCAGACCAACGAGGACTAATTAGAAAAAAAAATCAAAAAAAAAAACAGAAAAAATCATAAAAAGAAACAAAACGTCAGAATAATGACAAAACAGGAAAAAAGTAAAAGAAAATCATTAAAAATAATACGAAAATAATCAAAAAAAGCCAAAAAAAAAACAAAAAAAAATCGCTAAAATTAAACAATGTGTCAATAATTTTACAGTGTTTACATCCAGGCAGATAGACAAACATGCGGACAGGATTTTTTTTGCATTTTCGTCTTCAGGGAACTCGGAAACGTCGAGAAAAGTGATAAAAAGTGGGGGTAAGAAATTTTTTTCGCCATCAGGAAACTAATACTGAGGCTTCTGGGCCTCGGTAATTATATACAAGAAAAAAACATAAAATAAAGAACTATAAGAAGATGATGGAATTTAGATTTAATTAAATGGAGAGATAGAAACATAGGGGAAATTGGAAAACACATAAACAAATATAAACAGACAGAAGAAAGAAACAGGTTAATAGAAGACACATTAGTGAAAGGGAGTAGAAAAGTAACTAAAAATTTAAATAAATTGTATTATTTTGATAAGGCATCTGTACTACCGGGTGGTCCATATCAACAGTATGTCTCAGTATCAGATTGAATATATTAACATCTTTGTAGTATTTGTTAAAATTTGTGAAAATACGTGAATTTTTATGATGGTAAAAATATTACGTCTTTAAAAATTATAAAAAAGAAAGTCTAAAGGATATTTCGTTCCCTGTACTTTTGAGAAAAATAAGGAATGCATTCTTAAGAAAAATGCGATCATAAAATATCAGGTACAATAAAGATTGCCTGTTTTTGAATAAGGTCAAACTCCAACTTTTATATATTGCATTTTGTAGAAGTTTATTTTTATCAAGATGCGGCTTATATTTTTATTTAAAATTGGAAAATAGGATCATCCAAGTTCAATTTTTACTTCATATTTTACATATACATTAATATAAAAGAACAATATTTAATTTAATTCAAAAATAATCCTATATATTGATAAAAAAATTTGTTTTAAAATTTAGTTTTTTACTTATTTATTATTATTAGTAAAAAAGATATATTAAAACAAAAATATGAATATAAAAATTTCAATAATCTGCTTTTTTATCCTAAACTAGCTACTAGTAAATTATTAATTAATATCCATATTATATAAAAAATAAATTAATTTGAAAAAATTATTTTTAAATTATTTTTATACTAAGATTATTAAAAATGAGAAATAATTTTTTTTTTTAGGTTTATTGGATCAAATTAATTATCAAATTTTTTCCAAAAAAATTTAATCTAACTTAGTTTACTTAAAATTTCGAATTTTTTTTTTAATTTTTCGCTCTAAAATCTTTAGTTAAAGTATTTTAATTGGGCTATAATAATTTTAGTTTGAAAATATTTAAAATAGAACTTAAATTTACAGCTTTATATTATAATTCGAATGGGTTTAAATTCAATTTTAATAGGTTTAAAAAATAAAAATAATTTTAAAATTTTAATTAATTTTTAAGACTCTTTTAGACATTTTTTGGTTACTTTTTTGATTAATTTTGAAAAAATTTCATTTACAGTATTTTTTATTGCCGACTTGAATTGTTCCAATTTTCCTCTTTTTACTTGACCGACCACCTGCGAGAAGGGAAAGTATTGTGAACGAGCTAAAAAAAATTTTCGAGATAAAAATGGAGATATACATTTTGAGGTCACCTGACCATTTCCAGATGAAAATCTTTACATTTTTAAAATATTTACACATTTTTCATTGAAATTTTTATCAAAATTCCTGAAATTTTTGATTAAAGTCCTTGAAATTTTTGAAATATTTAGTAATTTTTGATTAAAACTTTTTAAATTTTTATCAAATTTCCTGAAATTTTTGATCACAGTTCTCGAAATTTTTGAAATCTTTAAAAAATCTGGAAATTTTTACACATTTTTAAAATTTTTTAGGTTTTTTTATTGAAACTTTTGAAAATATTACAAAATCTTCTAATTTTTACACATTTTTAAAATTTTTGAAATATTTACACATTTTTGATTGGTGTTTTTTAAATTTTTGTCAAAATTCTTGAATTTTTTTATTAAAGTTCTTGAAATTTTTGAAATCTAGATTTTTTTATTGAAATTTTTGAAATATTTAGAGATTGTTTATTGAAGTTTTTTAAATTTTTATCAAATTTCCTGAAATTTTTGATCTCAGTTCTTGAAATTTTTGAAATCTTTAAAAAATCTGGAAATTTTTACACATTTTTAAAATTTTTTAGGTTTTTTTGTTGAAACTTTTGAAAACATTACAAAATCTTCAAATTTTTACAGATTTTTAAAATTTTTGAAATATTTACACATTTTTGATTGGTATTTTTTAAATTTTTGTCAAAATTCTTGAATTTTTTTATTAAAGTTCTTGAAATTTTTGAAATCTAGATTTTTTTATTGAAATTTTTGAAATATTTAGAGATTGTTTATTGAAGTTTTTTAAATTTTTATCAAATTTCCTGAAATTTTTGATCTCAGTTCTTGAAATTTTTGAAATCTTTAAAAAATCTGAAAATTTTTACACATTTTTAAAATTTTTTAGGTTTTATTATTGAAACTTTTGAAAATATTACAAAATCTTCAAAATTTTACACATTTTTAAAATTTTTGAAATATTTACACATTTTTGATTGGAATTTTTTAAATTTTTGTCAAAATTCTTGAAATTTTTATTAAAGTTCTTGAAATTTTTGAAGACTCGATTTTTTTTTCAAATTTTTGAAATATTTAGAGATTGTTTATTGAAGTTTTTTAAATTTTTATTAAATTTCCTGAAATTTTTGATCACAGTTCTTGAAATTTTTGAAATCTATACAAAACCTGGAAATTTTTACACGTTTTTAAAATATTTATAGATTTTTTATTGAAACTTGTGACATTTTTACAAAATTTTGAAATTTTTACACATTTTTAAAATTTTTGAAATATTTACACATTTTTGATTGGAAATTTTAAATTTTTGTCTAAATTCTTGAAATTTTTTATCAAAGTTCTTGAAATTTTTGAAATCTAGTTTTTTTACCTCTCGCCCTTCAGATAAGAGAGGTATAGGAATCATGCTAAAAATTGGGTAGTGAGTTTTCAATTGATAAACACGTTTTAGGGTCCCTAGAATACGATTTTAATATTTTCGCGATGATGTCTGTGTGTGTGTGTGTGTTAGTGTGTGTGTGTGTGTGTTAGTGTGTTAGTGTGTGTGTGTGTGTGTTTGGATGGATGTTGTAGTAACGATAACTCAAAAACTACTGAATAAAAAAATTTGAAATTTTGCATACAGGATTCTGATACCCTAGATTAGATCTGATTAGATTTTGGTACCAATCGCACAACCGGAAGTGGCAGTTGCTATGGGTGATGACGCCATTATTATACAAAACGGCAATAAAGTTTTACACATATATTTTGTATACCCTACAGTTTATTTTCATCTCATTAAAATTTTCTAAACTTTTGCCATTGTTGCCAGATTTACAAAAATATAATTTTTTTTCATACTTTTTTGTGTCAACCTGTAAATTTTTGATTCAAAAATGGCGAGAGGTCATGTGCTGGCCACATCAGATTTTTTATTGAAATTTTTAAAACATTTGGAGATTTTTGATTATAATTTTTTAGATTTTTATCAAACTTCCTGAAATTTTTGATTCCAGTTCTTGAAATTTTTGAAATATTTGCAGTCTGGAAATTTTTACACGTTTTTAAAATTTTTACTGTTTTTTTTATTGAAACTTTTGAAAAAATTACAAATACTTCAAATTTCTATACATTTTTAAAATTTTTGAAATATTTACACACTTTTGACTGAAATTTTTTTAATTTTTATCAAATTTCCTGAAAATTTTGATCACAGTTCTTGAAATTTTTGAAATCTTTACAAAATCTGGAACTTTTTGCAAAGTATTGTGAACGACCTAGATAAAGATTGAAATATCCATGTTGAGATGATTGAGGCCATTTCCAGATGGAAGTATGCCTGTCTGTCTGTCTGTGTGAATTATTCCACGATAGAGGCCACACGTTTAATCCGATTAAGCTGAAATTTACTATTTGGGCTTGGGTTACCCGTCGGAAGAACCCATTAGTTTTTGTATGACAACTGTCAAACAGAAGTGTCACTATCAAAAAATGACTGATGCAATATGTCACGGAATTTGACTTACAACATGTCATTTGAAAGCTCTTGAAATACTCTATTTAGAACAGTCAAAATTATTTCTCCAACTGTCACCTGTCAAAAATAAAAAATGTCAAAATTTGAAACTGTAATATTAAATATCTAAAAAAAATAATCGTGGATACTCGTCGAGAAAGTTTTGGGGCGACACAACCGATTTTTTATGAAAGAAACCAAACAGTTTTTTGGTGCTGTATTCCGATACCCCAAAATTGAAATATTAGAAAAAATTTTCGAATATGCCTCGTATATTAAAAAATTCCAATAATGTTAAAAATTTGATATTTTTCTAATAAACGAAGATTGGACTTCATGAAAGCGATGATAATAAAAAAATCTTAAAAGAAAGAACCTTAAAACTTCCAACAGCTGAAAGCTAATGAAATTGGATTCATGGTCTGTTTGTCTATCTGTTGGGATGTGGGTACCACAGTATATACCTCAATTGGGATTAAATTTTGGAAATTTGTATATTGAACTTTACATTTAAATCTTTTTTACATAAATGTAAATAGAATCAGAAAAACATTTAAAGTAAACATGAATAATTTACAGGTAATTGAAATAATATAATAATTCTAGTTAAATTATGAAATATGTTGGGTCTGTTTAAAATTTTTATTGTTAGTAAAAGTCAAATATAAATTTACCAATAAAAATAAAACAAGTAAATATTCGAATTTCCGTTAGTTCTATACCGATCTGGAACTTTAGAATTTTATTAAAATATTCCGATGTCCACGAAACCTCCGCATCTGGCACTTTTCCATCAATAATTCACGTTCGGTGTTTGTCCTTAGGACACAGCATGGACCATGTGATATTTCGTAGTTTCGAATTCGGAATTTTATTTTATGAATAAAGTTCCAGCCGCATGTTCACTTCCAACTACAACCGACAATTCTGATGTTCAACTAAGTTTAGAATTTTGAACTTGTAAACTCTTAGATTATTTTTTTCTAGAGAACTTTTGGTAGAACACATGATAGTCAATTAAGTTTTTCCTAACGACCTAAATATACCAGGTGTTCACTTATATTTTCCCCTATTTTAAGTGTGTTTTATAACTTCTAAACGGTTTTGGAAAGAAATATGCGGTTTTTACTGAATTGTTTTATTTTACAACAAATTTGGTTCTCTACAACTTTTTATTAGAAAATTTTTCACTAAAAAGCATTTTTTGTACTTAAAATTTGGAATAACTACGGAAAACCTACATGAACATTTTTTGCGAGCCCTCTAGTGGCACAACTTTTAGAAATTCCGGAAAAAGTGTAATATAAAAATTGTAGAAAATTTTATGCTCTAAAACTTTGCACTATAACATTTTGCACTCAAGTGTATTGTTTGTCCCTGTTTATTGAAGTTTTTTAAATTTTTAACAAATTTCCTGAAATTTTTGATCACAGTTCTTTAAATTTTTGAAATCTTTACAAAATCTGGAAATTTTTACACATTTTTAAAATTTTTTAGGTGTTTTTTATTGAAACATTTGAAAATATTACAAAATCTTCAAATTTTTATACATTTTTAAAATTTTTGAAATATTTATACATTTTTGATTGGTATTTTTTAAATTTTTGTCAAAATTCTTGAAATTTTTTATCAAAGTTCTTGAAATTTTTGAAATCTAGATTTTTTTGTTGAAATTTTTGAAATATTTAGAGATTGTTTATTGAAGTTTTTTAAATTTTTATCAAATTTCCTGAAATTTTTGATCTCAGTTCTTGAAATTTTTGAAATCTTTACAAAACCTGAAAGTTTTTAAACGTTTTTAAAATATTTATAGATTTTTTATTGAAACTTGTGACATTTTTACAAAATTTCGAAAATTTTTACAAATTTTTAAAATTTTTGAAATATTTACACATTTTTGATTGAATTTTTTTAAATTTTTGTCAAAATTCTTGAAATTTTTTATCAAAGTTCTTGAAATTTTTGAAATCTAGATTTTTTTATTGTAATTTTTAAAACATTAGAGATTTTGGACTGAAATTTTTTTAATTTACATCAAATTTCCTGAAATTTTTGATCACAGTTCTTGAAATTTTTGAAATCTTTACAAAATCTGGAAAAAATTAGAAAATAGAAGGAAAAAATTAGAAAAAGAAAAACAGAATAATAATGAAAATTTAGAAAAAATCACAAAACAAAACAGAAAAAACAAAAAAAAACAAAAAACTAGAAAAATGAAAAAAGAACTAGAAAAAAAACCTCTATATAAAATAATTACAAATGATATGTATAAAAAAAAATCAAACCGAAGTTATTTATTTTTAGAAAAAAATTTAAAAAAAATTGTTTACTATACAAATCATGCATTTTTCCCTACAAAAAATTGGAAAAAACAGCAAATCCCTACAAAAAATTGAAGAAGCAGCAAAAATGCATATTTCACATAGAAATTTGAAAAAAAAGGAAGCAACAATGCATTTTTTCTCAAAGAAATTTATAAAACAAAGCAACTATGCATTTTCCCCACAGGAAACAAAAAACCATAACAAAAAACATTTTTTCACATAAAAATTTGAAGTTCAAAGCAAAAGTGCATTTTTCCACAATGAAAATTGAAAAACGAAGCAACAATGCATCTATTTATATAAAAATTTGAAATTCCAAGCAAGAATGTATTTTTCCATAGAGGAAATTAAAAAAAATAAAGTAACATTGCATATTTTTTACACAAGAATTTGAAATACATAGCAAGAATGCATTTTTCCATACAGGATATTGAAAAACAAAGCAACAATGCATTTTTTCATACAAAAAATTGAAAAACAAACTAAGAATGCATTTTTCCACACAGAAAATTAAAAAAAATAAAGCAACAATGTACATTTTTTACACAAGAATTTGAAATACATAGCAAGAATGCATTTTTCCATACAGGATATTGAAAAATAAAGCAACAATGCATTTTTTCATACAAAAAAATGAAAAACAAACTAAGCATGCATTTTTTCACACAGAAAATGAAAAAAAATAAAGCAACAATGTACATTTTTTACACAAGAATTTGAAATACACAGCAAGAATGCATTTTTCCATACAGGATATTGAAAAATAAAGCAACAATGCTTTTTTTCATACAAAAAAATGAAAAACAAACTAAGCATGCATTTTTTCACACAGAAAAACAAAGCAACAATGCATATTTTTTACACAAGAATTTGAAATACATAGCAAAAATGCATTTTTCCATACAGGATATGGAAAAACAAAGCAACAATGCATTTTTTCATACAAAAAATTGAAAAACAAACTAAGAATGCATTTTTCCATACAGAAAAAAAAATAAAGCAACAATGCATATTTTTTACACAAGAATTTGAAATACTTAACAATAATACATTTTTCCATAGAGGGTAATGAAAAACAAAGCAACAATGCATTTTTCTACATCTTGGACAAAAAGAGAACAGAAATCACTTCCCGGATAATCTGCTTCTGGAGGATCACTCGCAACCAATTCCATCCGGCACCTTTACATGCAAGGGCGTAGATATGGCGGGGTAAAAAGGGTACTTACCCACCCCAGGATAGAAAAAAATATTACGAAAAGAAGAAATAAAATATATGAAAACATATTTGTCGACAAGTTTGATTACCTACCCTAGGAAAAAAGTACCTCCCCCCCGGAAAAAGAGTTATCTACGCCCTTGGTATAGTTTTTGAATCTTCTACATTACTAAATCGTAAGTTTTATCTAATATTGTCAATAGAATCACTCCAAGTTCTATCCGAAAGTTTTACATCACCACCATTTTACTGCAAATCCATCTAATAATGTCGACAAACGTACGTTCATCAAAAACGTTTGTACAGTCTTTATAAGTTTGTACAGCATCAAGAAACGCTTTTACGTTTAGAGTCAAAGCGAAGCACATTTTGAGAAATTTCCCGGCGGTGATGAACTATTCGCCGCCGTTTGAGATCTATTAGGTGAATAAACACGAAAAGATTTATCGTCACGATAAATTGTGCCAGATAATAGTTAGATAAATTGCTAACAAAATATCTTTTATTGTAGCTATAATATCTGGTAAAATTAATCAAACCTTGTTATTAGTAAACGGTTGTTGTTTGAAACGGAAATTTAGTGAAATATGATCAATTTGTCTATGTTTGTTCCCAATTCTGAAAAAAAATCTTACTTATCAGAAATTTTTGTGTAATATAGTGAATAAAAACATTTTTATTTACAATAGATTACTAGAATAGATTATTTAACTAACAAGTACATTAATAAATAATTGACTCCTTTTAATATACGAGTTAACGATTTACTTAAGTAGCAATGGGTTGATTTTGTGAAAAATTAATGAAAAAAAAATTTTGTCGACTTAATTTTTTTACTGAGGAGAAACTATCATATTTTCTTAAAAAAATTTAATAATGACTTATATATATAAAAAAAAATATTTTACGCCCAGAATTACGCCTTTGTGTGAAAACTTTTTTATTGTAATTTTCTTGACCTTTCATAATCTAACCCCTCTTTTTTTAAAGCTTTATTTCTTTATAACTTTTTTAATTGTTTATGTGCTGTTTCAATTATTTTATACAATTTTTCTAGAGGCCATCTCTAATCGAAAGGAAAGCGTACTAATAGTACAACAAAAATGCTGTATAGCAACGTTGCCAACATAATAATTATAAAAACTTCCACTGTTCTGTTTGAAATGCTCCCATTTCGCTCACACACACACAAAATTCCTCACAAAATCCTCGCACATATCCAGAGACGAATATTTTTATAGACATATTGCAAGTCAAATTCCGTGACATATTGTTTCTGTCATTTTTTGACAATGACACTTTCGTTTGACAGATGTCGTACAAAAAATAATGGATTCTTCCGATGGATAACCCAAACCCATATACCAAAATTCAGCTCAATCGGATTAAACGTGTGGGCTCTATCGTGGAAGAATACACACAGACAAATACGCAGACAGACAGACAGACATACATATAGACAGACCAAATGGTCTTAATCGTCTTAGGGGATATAAAAATGTATATTTCCATCTTTCTCGAAAAACTTTTTAAGCTGGTTCCCAATATATTTTTTCCACGCTCGAATTTGAAAAAAACATCGACTGCATTTTTTTCATAAAAATTTAAAAAAACAACAGAAGTAAGAATGCGTTTTCTTGTACACGAATTTGAAAAAAATAGAAATAAAAACACATTTTTCCACAAAAAAAAAGACTAGAAAAAAATTCAAAAGTATTTTTTCACAGACGAATGTGGAAAAAAGCGAAAATGCATTTTTTTAAAAATATAAATTGGTATAAAAGCAAGAATGCATAAAAAAACCAGAAAAACAACAGCAAAAACGCATTTTTTCTCAAAAAATTCGAAAAAAAAACAGAAGCACGAATACGCACTCGAATTTGGAAAAACCCGCAAAAAAGTGCTTTTCCACAAAAAAAAAATGCAAAATGCAGCATTCTTTTTTTACACAAATTTGAAAAAAAAACAAAAGCAAGAATACGTTTTTCCTTATTCAAATTTGAAAAAATGCAAAGTGCATTTTGTCTCACACAAATTTAAAAAGAAACAAGCAACAATGCATTTTTCTACACGAAAAACTAGAAAAAACAGCAGAAATGCATTTTTCACACATGAATTGGGAAAAAAGCAAGAATGCATTTTTCCACACAAGAAATTGAAAAGAACAGCAAAAACGCATTTTTCTCAACAAATTCGAAAAAAAAAACAGAAGCACGAATACGCACTCGAATTTGGAAAAGACCGCAAAAAAGTGTTTTTCCACAAAAAAAAAAATTGGAAAATACAGCAAAAATGCATTTTTCACATATGAATTAGTAAAAAAGCAAGAATACATTTTTCCACATAAAAAAACAGTAAAAATGCATATTTTCACACATAAAACCCGTTTGTAATTATCAATGATTCATTACAAGTTTTAGTCAATTTTTTAGGATCCTAAATTATTGATAAATGCATACACATTTTGTATCAATTTTTTTGTCAATTTTCAAATAATCAAAACTTGTCCTATTTCTGTTCAATTTTAATTGATGTGATATATTTATAGAACCGGTCCTATTTTCTATCAATTAATTGACAGCTAGGGCAAAAATTTAGGTTAAAATTAACTTTAACGTTCTTTATTTTTGCTGTTTCAAAGTGATTGGTATCATTGATTCCGCAACCTAAAATCTTAAAAACCATTAAAAACCCTAAAAATAGTTTACATTTCTTAAAAATCCCAAAAATCCTCGAAAAACATTAAAAATCCTTTAAAATCTCTAAAAAATTCCTAAAAATCCTTTAAAATCCTTAAAAATCCTTAAAAATATTTAAAAAAATCCATAAAAAATTCTTAAATAATCCTTAAAAATCCTTAAAAATATTTAAAAAAATCCATAAAAAATTCTTAAAAAATTCTTGAACATCCTTAAAAATCCTTAAAGATCCTTAAAAATTCTTAAAAATATTTAAAAAAATCCATAAAAAATTCTTAAAAAATTCTTAAATAATCCTTAAAAATCTTTAAAAATACTTAAACACTTAAAATTACTTCAAAACCTGGAGCAATCCCTTAAAATATTTTACAGCTCTTAAAAATCCTTAAAAGAACTTGAACATCCTTAAAAAACCTTAAAAATCCTTAAAAGAACTTGAACATCCTTAAAAATCCTTAAAAATCCTTAAAAATCCTTAAAAATCCTTAAAAATCCTAAAACATCCTTAAAAATCCTTAAAAATCCTTAAAAATCCTTAAAAATCCTAAAAAATCCTTAAAAATCCTTAAAAATCCTTAAAAATCCTTAAAAATCCTTAAAAATTCTTAAATATCCTAAAAAATCCTTAAAAATCCTTAAAAATCCTTAAAAATCCTTAAAAATCCTTAAAAATCCTTAAAAATCCTTAAAAATCCTTAAAAATCCTTAAAAATCCTTAAAAATCCTTAAAAATCCTTAAAAATCCTTAAAAATCCTTAAAAATCCTTAAAAATCCTTAAAAATCCTTAAAAATCCTTAAAAATCCTTAAAAATCCTTAAAAATCCTTAAAAATCCTTAAAAATCCTTAAAAATCCTTAAAAATCCTTAAAAATCCTTAAAAATTCTTAAAAATCCTTAAAAATCCTTAAAAATCCTTAAAAATCCTTAAAAATCCTTAAAAATCCTTAAAAATCCTTAAAAATCCTTAAAAATCTTTAAAAAATGCTAAAAATCCCTAAAATCATTCAAACCCCTTAAAAATACTTAAAAAGACTTAAAATTACTTAAAAATCTTTAGCTATTCTTAAAGATCCTAATATAATCCTTAAAAAATATTAGAATCAGTAAAAATAATTTACAATTCTTAAAAATCCCTAAAAATCCTTAAAGATTCTTAAAAGTCCTTGAAAAGCTTAAAAATCACAAAAATTCTTAAAAGTAATTAAAAATCCTTTAAAATCCCTAAAAATCCTTAAAAATCATTAAATTCTTAAAAAATTTACCAAAACATAAACTTTTTTACTACTGTTTTTTGTTATATTATTATTTTTTGAAATTCTAAATTAAGTTTGCAATAAGTTAGCTTTAATTCGACGTTTCGTATTCGAAAAATCACATTTAATTGACTAAACTAAATTTTATAAATTATGCAGTATTTTTCAATTATAAATTGATTAATAAATAAATGAATATATTATATGATTTACAGATGAATTTTATTATTAATTATTAGAGTGCCATACTGTATTTACTTTGAAATTTTATAATACATGAAATTGTAATTATCGTACAAATACTATAATTATAGTACGGTTGGCAACGCTGCGACCGCTCCATTAAAAATTAGAGAAGTGGGGAACCCGAGGATCTCCGAAATGGGCTGCGCATGCGCAAACACAAAGTACATGGCGAACTGGCAGTTACCAGTGTCGTGCCTAATGTCGTTATTACTTATTATTAAAATGGGTATGAAATATTCTGCACAGACAAAACAAATAAAATACAACGTTATATAAGTTTATGAAAAATGAGGCGAAAAATGGTACTAAATGTATTTATAACATCACAGGTCAAAAAGGAGACTTTTCAAAACAGAGAAAGAAGAAATTGAAGCATTAACAACTTATTTTCCTGATGAAGGATACTCTGACGCCCCCGTGATCTTCGCTGGGCAATGATAATTTTTTTATTAAAATTAACATTGGCCAAAATGATGAAAAAAAAACATCTTTTTAAATTTTCAGATATTTTAAATTTGCGCCAAAGTAAACAATACAGGAAGAAGTTCAAAGTTGACGCCGCCACTGTTGACTATTGACAAATTTTGATTAGCACAGAGTCGGTTTAAAAATATTCGATCTACATTCTGGTACTTTACCGTATAATTTTTATTGTATAATGTTGGTATTGGAGAATTGAAAAATACGTAACTGATAATCGATTCGTACATTAATATAAAAATATATTTCATTTTGATCATATTTTATGTTTTAATTCCCAATAGAATAATCTCGTATTATTTAGTTTTTTGCTGCATTGCAGCATTAATTATTAAATTATTGCCATGCGAATTAACTGTATCATAAATTCATAAATTTTTCATTCTAAAAAAGGAAGGACCTTATAACCAATCAAAAGCTTCTAAAACTGAGCCTGTAATTAATAAAATCTAATTTATAAATAACTATCGGAAATTATAAAATTGTTTAAATCATCATATTATAGTAAACACATCTGGTTTGATATTATTTACATAAATCGTGCCAAATTTATAAAGCATGCTTCACATTTCACGTGTATTTGTACAAATGAAGATATATTTATTTATTTAGTAATCAATTGGATGTCTGATTATGAATATGTAAAAATTTTATTAAATAATTTCTCCCTATATTAAATTTTTTTTAACTACACATATAAATTTCATCATTCTCAACTATTCGATAAATATTGAAGAATAGGGAATTTTGCACCATGTAAGAAAAAATCTACAAATACGTATTTATGATAGATTTTGTAAGAAGGAAACGAGATTTCCATTCATAAAAATGCAATATAAATTACTTCGGTCCGGACCGGAAGTATTAAAATCATAAAAAAATTTGTAAATTTTAGGTTGCTTAAAATTACTTTTCTCGACGTTTTGAGCCTCCCGCACAACACGATTAGGTAAAAAAACATATTTCATATTCACCTGGTATAAAAAAATATTTTCTATGAATGGAGAAACAAATTAATATCCTCCGTTGTCACCTTTTTTATAAATATTTATGAATTATGTCACTTATTTTTAGATATCTACTGGGAGCTACAAATTACTTATTATTGCATGCAAAGAACGTCTAGTATGAAATATTATTTCTTAAAAATGTAACTAATTAGTTAACAGTGTGTTCTCATCACTTAAGATATATTACCGAGTATTTTCATAATCGTCTTGTCTAAAATTAAGTTTTATATAAATAGTGCATCTGAGATGGAGGTCAAAGTTAAGAACAAGCTAAAATTAAAGCGTTTTAGATTTTAGCAATTAAATTTAAAATGACTACTTATATGATATGCATTATGTAATGGTTTTCTTTTTAAAGATTTTTTTCCAATATTTTTGCTTTGTTAAATCCAAACATTAAAAATATTAAATCACTCTTTCAAAAGTGATCAAATATTGAAACACAAAGTATAGTGCCACATAAATATAAAAAAATCGGTTGTGTCGCCCCAAAACATTCCCGAAAAGTCCAATTTCGTGACATTGCTTCTATCATTTTTTGATAGTGACACTTCCGTTTGACAGATGTCGTACAAAAATTAATGAGTTCCTCAAACCCCTATACCAAATTTCAGGTCAATCGGTTTAAACCTGTGGCCTCTATCGTGTAAGAATACACACAGACAGACAGACTTTCATCTGGAAATGGTCTTAAACATTTGAGGGGACCTCAAAATGGCTATTTCCATCTTTATCTCAATTTTTTTTTAGCTCGTTCACAATACTTTCCCTTCTCGGAGGTGGAAAACTAAAATTTGAAATTTTAACATTAAATATTTGAAAAATATTCGTGGATACTTCGGAAAAGTTTTGGGGCGACACAACCGATTTTTTTTAACTTGATCAAAAAACCTGTCTTTAAACACGGGTAATTATTAATCGACCCTTATATAATTGAACATTTCAATTAAAATGAATTAATTAAAGTATAAAATAAGACCATTTATATTTAGAACTAAAGGGATATTCAGTTTCTCTACTAATGTAATATGTAATTGTTTTCGGATTAAGAATGGCAAATGGCTTTGGCTGATGAATTACGAGAACTTGTTTGATTTAATTAAAACTTTGAGAAATGTCATCCAATTATCACTCTAATCGATAGTTTTGAGTTGTGTTAAAAATTTCTCGGCAATCTCAAAACGAAAGTTGTTTCAAACTAAAATAATTAATTCAGTTATTACCATTTTTCACATAAAGTGACAGTAAGACAGCGTAACTTGGAAAAAGATAAATAGAAATGAGACAAATTTGAAATATTTGAGTTTTAAAACAACTTTTAGATAGCTCCATCAAATCTGTCAACTTGAAAATAAAATTTACCACACTATAAAAATATAACTCGTGGCTAATATACTTATTTTCTACTATTTATATTTAATACTTAATTGAAATGAAACTCAAAATTATGTACCAAATGTGACGACTACGAACTCCCCCCCCTGCCCCGTTTTGTCCGCATAGATATTTTTTGTACACATATTGAAACGTAGTCGACTATGCTTATATTTTTCTTGTAGAACTATTAATGACTGACATTTCGAAATTTATGGAAAATAGTTCAAATAAGACTTGGTGAACTATTTAATTTCTGTGTTTGGGTATTTTTGTATTTTAAATGCCTTTTACGGTTTCGTAGTTTTATTATTTTTTCCATATTTTTTACTATTTTTTTCCTTCTTTCCCAATATTTTTTTACTATTTTTCAATATTTTTTTCCTCTTTCCCAATATTTTTTCACTATTTTCAATATTTTTTTCCCTATTTTTCATAATTTTTTCACTATTTTTTCCCTATTTTTCATTTTTTTTTCCCTATTGTTCATTATTTTTTATTTTTTTTTCATTATTTTTTTCCATATTTTTCCACATTTTTCATTCTTTTTTTCCATATTTTTCATTATTTTTTTCCATATTTTTCATTATTTTTTTCCATATCTTTCATTATTTTTTTCCATATTTTTTATTATTTTTTTCCAAATTTTTCATTATTTTTTTCCATATTTTTCATTTTTATCCATTTATTTTAGTATTTTTTTCATTATTTTTTCCCTATTTTTCATTATTTTTTTTTCATATTTTTTGCTATTTTTTTCCATATTTTTCCACATATTTTTTCCATATTTTTCATTATTTTTTCCAGTTTTCATTATTTTTTTCCATATTTTTCATTATTATTTTTCATATTTTTCTTTATTTTTTCCATATTTTGCATTGTTTTTTCCATATTTCTCATTATTTTATCCATATTTTCCATTTTTTTGTTCCATATTTTTCATTATTTTTTCCACATTTTTCATTATTTTTATCAAAATTTTTTATTTTTTTCCCCTATTGTTCATTATTTTTTATTTCTTTTTCATATTTTTCATTATTTTTTCCATATTTTTCATTCTATTTTTCCATATTTTTCATTACTTTTATCCATATTTTTCAATATTTTTTTTCCATATTTTTCATTATTTTTTTCCATATTTTTCATTATTTTTTTCCATATTTTTCATTATTTTTATCCATTTTTTTATTATTTTTTTCATTATTTTTTCCATATTTTTCATTTTTTTTTTCATATTTTTTATTATTTTTTTCCATATTTCCACATATTTTTTCCATATTTTTCATTATTTTTTCCACATTTTTCATTATTTTTTTCTTTCTTTTTCATTATTATCATCCATATTTTTCATTATTTTTTTCCATAGTTTTACGCTCATTTATTGGAAAGAATGGAAGAATAGGTAAGGAATTAAACGAAAGAATGGGAAAAGTCTAAAAAATAAATCCAAATGGAAATGTGGAAATAAAACAAGAAATACATATGTAAAAAAATGCATTATAGCCTTTTTCCACATTCGTGTGTGAAATTATTTTCCTAACAAGTGCGGAAAGTTATACTTTCCCGCACGCAATTGCAGTTGCATGCAATTAAGTGCGGAAAAGATACTTTACGGTAGGAACAATATTTTTTCTACAAGCGCTTAGAATTAAAAAAAAATTTAGCATAAATAATCGTTAATGTTATTTCTTAAATATTATTAGTTAACTTTTTTTTTTTTTTTGTAAATTGTTTCATAATTTTTACAATAAATTTAAATATTTCATGAACAATATTTTTATTTAGTTACCAAATATTTTTTTAATCATTTTAGCATTTATAAAATCAGTGCGGAAAAGTACAACTTTCCGCACTCAAATGCGTGCAGAAAAGTATACTTTTACGCACGGTTGTAGAAAAAAATAGTTTTTGAATTTTGTTCTAGTTTTTTTGTGAAAAAAGTGTTTTTATTTCTATTTTTTGAAATTCGTGTGCAAGAAAACGCATTCTTGCTTGTGTTATTTATTTAAATTTTTGTGAAAAAAATACAGTCTTGATGTTTTTTTTTCAAAATCGACTGTAGAAAAAATGTATTGTAAACGAGCTAAAAAAGATTTCCGATAAAGATGGAAATATACATTTTGAGATCCCATTTAGTCTGTTTGTTTGTGTGTCTGTCTGTCTGCGTATTTGTCTGTGTGTATGCTTCCACGATAGAACCCACACGTTTAATCCGATTGAGCTGAAATTTGGTACATAGGTTTGGGTTATCCATCGGAAGAACCCTTTAATTTTGTACGACATCTGTCAAACGAAAGTGTCACTGTCAAAAAATGACAGATGCAATATGTCACGGAATTTGACTTGGCAATATGTCTGTCAAAATATTCGTCTCTGGATACTAGTCGGGAAAGTTTTGGGGTAACACAACCGATTTTTTTATGATTCTAACAGCTTTTTTCCATTGGACATACAGGGTGTCCCTCAAATAGTGTAAAAAGATTCAAGGGGTGATAGTACTCCTAAAATTAATAAAAGACGTTCCTATAGTTAGGGGCTTTAAAAGAGTAAATTTTTTAAATGTTTTTTGTTAATTAAGTTTAAAAAGAAGATAAAATTTTGAAAAAAAACTAGGGGCCATAAAATTTAACCCTAAACCCAACGGTGATATCGAAAAATTATTGTTATAATCGGAAAGGGTAGTTATTGCAAGGGTAGAGGGTTAATTTATAAATAACTTTTTTGGGGTTGTTTTAAAATCTACATGCTTTTATCTTTCAGAAAGGTATTCTTGTTGCAAGTCGCTTAGAGTATAGATTGGCACCTCCAGCGTCCCCACTTCTCTAATTTTCCCTTTGTTCTTTTGTTCCCCACTTCTCTAATTTTTAACCAAGCGGTCGGTTTAGTAGTTGAACAAAGTTTAACCGTTTTCGAGAAAATTGAAGGTAACCAGTTTGCTGAACCCTTATTTTCGATTATAAAAATAATTTTTCTCCACGACCATTACTGAATGTATGAATTCTGAAATCATTTTTAATAATAGAATGTAAACATTCACACTCTAGAGTCTGAATATTTATTCTATAATACTTGCCTCTTATGCATTTTGCATGTATTTTCATTCTTTATCAAGGTAAAGAATGGATTTTCTGTAATCGAATTAAACAATATCGATTGCCGTGGACTTAAAAGTGTCAGTGTCAGATATAAAATGGTGACGGTAATAATTATTTTCAAACAAGTTTTAATTTAAACAAAATAATGAGTGAAAAATCAAGTGAAGTAGATATAGAATTTAATAATATCTGAAATTGCAAATTATGAAAAAACACCAATGCACCAGATTTTAATATCGGTAAGTATACCACAGCACTATAAATATTAATACAATGTAATACAAATATGTCAACAAATAACTTGTGTTCAGATTTAATTTAATTTTGATTTATACTGTTTGATCGTGGAGAAAATATAGTCTGTTACTCGGTTAGAATGAAAAATTCGACACTCGTGGTTCCTCACACTCGCTTTCGCTCGCGTTCGGAATTTTCCACTCGTGTCGAATTTTTCATTCTAATCTTGTTACAGAATCTACTATTCGATGTCACCGTTGGATCTAGGGTTAAATTTTATGTCCCCTAGTTTTTTTTTCGAAATTTTATCTTGTTTTTTAAACTTATAATCAACAAAAAACATTTTTTAAATTTACTCTTTTAAAGCCTCTAACTCCGTTAATATGCATTTAACGACCTATGCTTATAGGAACATTTTTATTAATTTTAAGAGTACTCTCACCCCTTGATTTTTTTTACACTATTTGTATATGTAATATATAAATATAATTGACCATAAAAATAATATAAGAACATATAATTATCAAATTCAAAGACAGATTAAAATACCCTCATTATATTTCCATTTAAGAAAATAGTAAATAAAATTACTTGAATGGGTTTATGAAGAAAATATTTTCGGATTTACTAACTCATAAATAGCATAATGGCTCATCTGAAACAATACTGACATTTAAGGCCTATTTCAGCGAAAATAAATCGTTTTATTTAGAGACTGTTTGCCTAATATTAAATAAAT
The DNA here is from genome assembly GCA_963243735.1 of Neocrepidodera transversa. Classification (NCBI taxonomy): domain Eukaryota; kingdom Metazoa; phylum Arthropoda; class Insecta; order Coleoptera; family Chrysomelidae; genus Neocrepidodera; species Neocrepidodera transversa. The sequence goes on from OY725340.1 coordinate 6,011,821, forward strand.
AAATAAATAGCCTAATATCTACAAATATAAATTTACGAAATTTTTTATTAAATAGTTATTTTCCTAACAAGTGCGGAAAGTTATACTTTTCCGCACGCAATTGCAGTTGCCCGAACGACCCGAAGCGGAGTTCGGGCATGCAATTAAGTGGGGAAAAGATACTTTACGCAAGTGTTAGGAACAATATTTTTTCTACAAGCGCCTAGAATTAAAAAAAAATTTAGCAAAAATATTTTTTTGTCATTAAACAAAAAATTTCTTAGTGCATCTTAATAAATAAAACATTAGGCTGAAAGTAATCATAGTAAGCAAGCAAGAATTAATTTTTAATCATTTTAGCATTTATAAAATCAGTGCGGAAAAGTACAACTTTCCGCACGCTTGTAGAAAAAAGTTATTTTTATTAACTTGAAGCATGAAATATTAAATAATAATTGAATTTGAGGATGAAAGATAGGACTGCAAAAATGTTAAAAGAAATATGAGTGTGCAGAATTTTTCTAAAATGTAAATATCTCGGTAATTATAGACAAGTTCTGGGGGGGGGGGAGTTTTGAATATTAGTGAAATTCAATTCATAAGTGAAAAATTTCGATTTGTAGTTCACCATCGAAACGCTGTACCTAGTTTTCAATTGTACTGAAATTAAATTTTAATAAATTCACATAAACAAATTTAATTCGAACGACACACTTTGGCAACAGTGGATATCTGCAAATTAGTTCAAATGATTAACCAATGACGTCATATTAAATGTCATTGTGATTAACATGGAGAAAATGGGAAGATTAGTTGAGGTAAAAAATAAAAGTGAAAAAGATTATTTATTGGTTTGTAGCAAAAGAAAGAAAATATGAAGAAATAGGAAAAAATACGGAAAAATGGAGACAAATAGGGGAAGATGGAGAACATAGTTAAAAATATTGAAATAGAAGATAAATAGGGAAAAATGTGGAAAATAGGACAAAATATGGAAAAACAAGTACAAATAAGGAAAAATTAAGGTAAAGAATAAAATATTGGAAAACAATAAAAATAGAAAGATATGGGAAAATAGAGAAAATAGTGAAAAATAGCGGATAATATGGGAAAAATGGCAAAATAGTCAAAAATAGAAAAGTTTTGGAAAATCAGAAAAAATAGGGAAAAATAGAGGAATATGTGAAAAAATCGTGAAAAATTGATAAAAATAGGGCCAAACAGGGTCAACTAATATTTTGCTAATAATTAAATATATACTTCAATTTAATTTAAAACTTGGGTTGATTAAAATATGAGCAGTTTCACTTGTGAAATATTTCAAAACTAGTCCCCCTGTATGAAAAAAATAACTGAAATATAACATTTACTGAATTATTTTTATAACTCTCTACTTCTAATAAATCAAAATTTGGGTGTTTTATTAAAATACAAAAATAAAACTGACCTAAATTTAACTTAATAAAAAAATTACCTGCAGTGTTCGCAATACCCACAGTCACCATAAAATGACCGAGGATATGTCAGGTATATGTTCGCAAATTCCACGGTTCGCAAAGCCCACGTTAGCAAATCCCATGATTTACTGTGAAATATACTTTAACATGCTAAAGCGACAACTTAAAGGAAGTAAGGGTGAGGGGCAAAGGTAGGAAAAGGTTTAAAAAATATATATGTTAATTAATTATAGTTAAAATTATATATGACCTAAGATACTAAATTAGTGATATTAGATAATTTAGCAATAATTTAATTATTACTTAGATATTTATGGATATCCTGTATATGTACGTTTGGTAGGTAAAAGTGCCTTTAATAAATCGATACGAATCATATTTTTATATTTAATTAATGGTTTTTCACGAGGTTGTTTTTTTATTTTTTTGCGCTTTCTATCCTTTTCTTAGTAGGTCAATTGTAGTTGACTAACAATGGGCCCTTTCTTGTTATCGCTCATAATATTTCTGACTCCATTAATTATGTTTACCAACTTGAATTTCTTGTATATAGAACTCATTTTTACCTGAAAAGAGAGATATTTTTAAAGAAAATGTATTTGGCATGAAAGAATATTAATAAGAATTAAATTACACCCCAAGAGCTCAAGATTTATATTAAATTTTAATATATTCTTTCTTGCGACTCTAATTGAAATTATTTTTATTTCGATCACTTTCTTGAAATTTTGATTTTTTTTTTAAGATATTTTAATATTAAATTTTAAATTAGATTAAATTTTAATTCAATTTAAATTGAGAAGAAAAAATAACACATATTTCACTACTATTTTTAATCGACAAAATAAACTAGATGTGACTTTAATATTTAAAAAAATAAAAAATAGGCTTTAACAAAACTTAATTACTAAACGTGAATAGGTCTTAATTATGATTTTTAATAGTCAACCGTAAGAACAAAATCTTTATTCTCTTCATTTTGTTATTGATTAGCGATATTAATAAAATAAAAAAATTCTAAATGATTTTTTTTTTCGACAATATTAGAAAACTTGATGTACTTAAACGTAGGTACATAAAATTTTAAGTCCAAAATGTTATCCATTATCTCGAATGGAATCAAATAATGAGTAATACAACTCAAAATCTAGTACCACAGAAAATATATTTTAAAAAGCTCCGTTAAAGAAGAGGAAACGGCAACGGTGTACCCGGGTACTTTACTCAATTTATTATTGTACTGGCTCCGTGGGAATGCGAACGTGGGCTTTGCGAACAGAATCTTTTTCCTGGGCTGTGCGAATACGCATACCTGGAATTAATCTAAGCGCTGACCATGATATTATTAAATTATTATTTAAAAATGTTAAAGTCCAAAAGATAAATGTTATTAATAATCAATGATTGAATGGCTAAAATTGTAATAAATAAAATGATTTTTGATTGACCTAATTGGTTAAAAAACTTTATAATAAATGTTATTGAAATAATTTTTTATAATGATATTTAGGACTAATTTCAGAAAAAGTAAATCGTTTGCTTAATACATAAATTGCCTAATACCTACAAATAGAAATATAACAAATTTGGTATTAAAAGTTATTTTTATTAAATTGTCTTTGTCCAACTAAATCAACCGCTACCTTAAAAAATTAATTCCTGTCGGTAGGGTCGACAGGGGAGGTAGATTTCTATTGTCTAAATTTGAGCATCCTTCCCCACTCCACGATATGGTCAGATCGAAAAAAGTTTCAAACAAATAAATTTTATAATAATTAGGACATGAAAAAAGTTTTATGAACTGTTTCAATATTTTTGAAAATAGCGGAGATATTAATTTTTTTTGCAAATTTCAACCCCCTTCAGTTCCATCCCCGTGGGTCGGATGAAAAAAAGTTTCAGGCAAATTAATTTTATAATAATTAGAACATAAAAAAAGTCTTATGATTTGTTTCAATATTTTTGAAAATGGCGGAGATATAAATTTTTTGAAATTTCAACCCCCTCGAGGTCCATCCCCTTAGGTCCGATTAAAAAAAGTTTCAGACAAATTAATTTTGTAATAATTGGAACATTAAAAAAGTTTTATGAACTGTTTCAATATTTTTGAAAATGGCGGAGGTATAAATTTTTTGAAATTTCAACCCCCTCCAGGTCCATCCCCTTAGGTCCGATTAAAAAAAGTTTCAGACAAATTAATTTTGTAATAATTGGAACATTAAAAAAGTTTTATGAACTGTTTCAATGTTTTTGAAAATGGCGGAGACATAAATTTTTTGAAATTTCAACCCTCTTCAGTTCCATCCCCGTGGGTCGGATGAAAAAAAGTTTCAGACAAATTAGTTTTATAATAATTAGAACACAAAAAAAGTCTTATGACCTGTTTCAATATTTTTGAAAATGGCGGAGATATAAATTTTTTGAAATTTCAACCCCTCTCCAGGTCTATCCCCGTGGATAATATGAAAAAAAGTTTCAGACAAATTAATTTTATAATAATTGGAACATAAAAAAAGTTTTATGAACTGTTTCAATATTTTTGAAAATAGCGGATATATAAATTTTTTGAAATTTCACCCCTCTTCAGTTTCATCCCCGTGGGTCGGATGAAAAAAAGTTTCAGACAAATTAGTTTTATAATAATTAGAACACAAAAAAAGTCTTGTGACCTGTTTCAATATTTTTGAAAATGGCGGAGATATACATTTTTTGAAATTTCAACCCCCTTCAGGTCCATCCCCGTGGGTCCGATGAAAAAAAGATTCAGACAAATTAATTTTATAATAATTAGAACATAAAAAAAGTTTCATGAACTGTTTCAATATTTTTGAAAATAGCGGAGATATAAATTTTTTAAAATTTCAACCCCCTCCAGGTCCATCCCCTAGGTCCGATGAAAAAAAGTTTCAGACAAATTAATTTTATAATAATTAGAACATAAAAAAAGTTTTATGAACTGTTTCAATATTATTGAAAATAGCGGGTATATAAATTTTTTGAAATTTCAACCCTCTTCAGTTCCACCCCCGTGGGTCGGATGAAAAAAAGTTTCAGACAAATTAGTTTTATAATAATTAGAACACAAAAAAAGTCTCGTGACCTGTTTCAATATTTTTGAAAATGGCGGAGATATAAATTTTTTGAAATTTCAACCCCCTCCAGGTCCATCCCCGTGGGTCAGATGAAAAAAACTTTCAGACAAATTAATTTTATAATAATCAGAGAATAAAAAAAGTCCAATGGTCTTTTTTAATATTTTCAAAAATGGCGGAGATCTGAATTTTTTAAGATTTCAACCCCATACAATTCTCACCCCCTTAGAGGTAGAATGCCCATTTGCAATAAGCAACGAATTACTACCCCAAAGAATTTTTGTACCAAATTTGGTGTCGATTGGACAAAAATTGTATATATAGATATATACCGATAATTTTTTTTTTACTGATTCTTATTCAGAAGGTCACGAACGGCGTAGCGCCCCTATTCCCGATTCTGGGTCCCGTCATTGAATCGATTACAATATGTAGATTCCATATATGGAAATCTACCTAATATTAAATAATAATGCAATTTGAGGTTGAAAGATAGGACTGCAAAACGGTTAAAAAAAATAAAAGCGTGCAGGATTTTTCTAAAATATAAATATTTCTGTAATTATACAAAAGTTCTGGGTGAAAATCATTATTATTTTTATAATTTTGACACTCCCTACCACTAACAAATCTTCAATATTTTGCTGTAATATACAAAAATAAATCCGACACAAATTTAACTTAATATGCTAGGTATATGTTCGCAAATCCCACGGTTCGCAAAGCCCACGCCACCATTGTACCAGTTGTGACTTGGTACTAGTTCTTCCTAGTCTTCTCTCTATTGTTTTCGACCATCCATCTTGGTATTGGAGCCCTATATGCATTTGGGACTTCGGTTAGTACCTTTTAACTATTTAAGATTTTTCGTTTAATGTTTCATAGACCACCAATTTTTTCTTTCTACCTTATAAAGGACCACGCACTTTTCTTATGGAAACGAGAGCACCGTCAAATTGTCCATCCTATGACTAATGCCTAGTTTTCGATATACAGGGTGTTGAAGTTCAAGATTCTAAAATTTTTAAAATGCGTACCAAAAATTCCGTTTTGAATATTTTTGAATGTTTTTGGCTGATATATGGAGAGAAAATAAATACTTAGTGATCGAAATAAAAATATTGATAGTTACAGGGTGATTCAAGCTGCCACAGACCTTTTTTTAAATTTATTTGAATATGCAGAATTTTTCGTTTAGTTGTGTTATTACCTAATTAGTTGGATAGTATTATACAAAACATGTTGTCATTTTATTTTTCTTGAATATAAAAGTTTATTTATTTAAAAATGCCCTATTTTATTTTCCTACAATAATCAGACCGCCGGATTTTTTTATTGCTTTTAAAAAACCTAAAAAAAATTAGAAACTAGCATAATTTCAAAAAAACTTATCGACAAGAATTATTTTTTACTTATTTCTTCAAAAAAGTTTGAATCACATTACTAATTTTTTAGAAAAAATAATTATAAAAATTTACAGATTTCACCATGAAAATATCTTTTTCTCCTTAATTTAGGTAAAAGATTTTTTTTTAATTAAGAAAATAAATGGAAAATATTATTTATTATGGATAACAGATTTTATTTTTTTTATAATTTTCTGGAAAATTTGTAAATTGTATTAAATTTTCTCTATCGCAAACACAATTAGGAAATGAGAGAAACGCTAATAGATTCCTGAAAATTGTCGAGGAGCTGAAGGAAATGCTTTGAGGAATTGCGAGGAATTGCGGAAATTGCGAGAAATTGTGAGGAATTGCGGGGAATTGCGATTAATTGCGGGGAATTGCGAGGAATTACGAGGAATTGCGAGGAATAGCGAGGAATTACGAGGAATTTCAGGGAATTGCTACGAATTTCGTGGAATTGCGAGGAATTGAGGGAATGTTTTAGAATAGAGGAATTAGGTGTACAAATTTTGCCCTGCGGTTTCCCCCTCGCAATTTTGTAAACAATAGAAAATAATTTTTTTTAAAATCATTTTCATGTGACTTCTGATCATAAAAAAATATGAAAAAAAAATTGTTTCAATGATTAATCAAGCTTTTTAAGTTTTAACGTAAGTAAATTGTTAATAACAAAGTGAAAAATAACAATTGTTTAATTTTTCTAATGGGAATCTCTTCTGAGACCTTTCAAAAATAGTTAAAAAAAAGGAAAAAAAATCATATTAGGAAAAAATTGTTAATAAATCTATCCAAAAGATGTCTGAATTTTTTCAATTTTTAATTTTCATATATAATAAGTTTAAATAATATTTATTCAATAAAGGTCCAAACTAGGCAGCGCTTACGCAAGCCGGAGTCTCTGTTTTCGGCCGTATTTTTAACACTGTGGGAAAATTATAAATACTGGTCCTACAGTATTACTTTTTTGTTAAATTTCCTCCTCTTTTTGAATCTTTTTTCAAATTTGAAAAATGTCAAATAGTTTTTGAGATATTTGCGAAAAACCAAACCCCATTTTTATTTTTCAGTTAATTGTTTATAACTTTTGAAAATTTTGCAAACGGCTTTTGAATTTTTTTAAAAATCATCGACATGCTATTCCGAATCGAATAACACCTCGTTCATATTTTTCGGAAGCGAAGAAAAAAGTTTGACCAAAAAAGCACTTGCTGACTAGAATATTAATCCTTTCGTGCATAGAATCAGAACTAATCAACAGGTCGTTGGAATATATAATTTCCTGTAGATAATTTTCATAATTATCTCCAGTTATTCACTACCCGGTAACACTTCACTGTTAATTATAAAATAACAAAATGAATGTTACTCCTTTGTCCTCTTTAAACTTACATACCCAGAGCCATAATAATGTCCTTTAAATATTATTTTATGTTATTATAATTTAAGTTTTTAAGACTAATTCATTACGGTTTTCCTTTATTACAAAAGTAAGCGCATTGACTCTTTTAATTTTTTAAATTTTATGTAAGAAAACTTGCTCTATTACACGCCTGATGATGGCGAGTATCACTGAAACTAGTTCCCGCCTACACTTTCATTAATTTCGTATATAAATATATTGTAGTACTGACTAAGAGTTTTATTACCTTTTTAATTTATTTGTTATATTTATATCATATTCTGTTACGTTTTGTTTGCTTTTCACGTTTATGCTAGTTTCCTGAATTTCTTCAAAATTATCGTTCAACTTTTTTTTTAATATTTCGTCATTTTCTTAAATTTTGTTGAATTCCTTTATTTGTGTGAAATTCTTTTTCTTTTTGTTTTAGGAAATTGGCCGTTCAATTTCGTGTGGTGTAACGTCTACGTCACGTGTGACGTATTGGCATGTTCAGCCTCAATTATGCATATGTGTTTCATCAGCCTTGGTCGGTATCTTGGTATCAGGAATCCGCTGAAGACCAGGCATAGTACCACAACGAAAACTGTTGTTTTCAAAATAGCATTGGTCTGGTTACTATCTATGCTGGTTTCCAGTTCAATTACTGTATTAGGTAAGTCACATAATTTTGAACAATTCTAGTAATCTGATTTTTAATATTATTTTCTTAATTTCTTTTATTTATTCTTAAATTCCATTTCAGTTTTTTTGTGTTAAATTCTTTTGGTAATAATAATACGCCCTACAAACATTTCCTGACCTGGGCAATGGCCGGCATTCAACCTGTCGGCATTACCTTGCTATATCACGTTACGTATAACTCACGTCTCAACCTTTATATTATTAAAATTATAACTTGTATAATGAACTACGATATATTATTATTTAAGGTTATTCTGTGTGACCTAAAAGGCATCTTTTTTTTTGTTTTTTTTTTCTGAATCGGGCGTGGGAGGTCCCACCTGGCACCGAGGCTCAAGGCCTATTGTGCCCCGCCAGTTTTCACATCAGTCCCGTACTCTTAACAAAGTCAAGAATAGTCCTGATGTTACCTTTCGCTACCTCTTCGGGTTCAGGATACTGTACCCCAAAGTGCCTTTCCCTTTCTCTCTTCAGGTCCCGGCAATAGCATAATACATGAAGAGGAGTTTCGTCTTCTTCCTCACATTTCCTACATAGGGAATCTTCCGATACACCTATGAGGTTCAGGTGTCTTCTAAGCCCGCAGTGTCCTGTCAGTTCATCTAGTGCGGTTATGAGTTCCCGTCTTTTTAGGCATAGTAGCAGATTGTCTCTGCTTGGATGGACCTTCGATAAGTGTTTTGGACTATCTTAGTCCCGGAAGTTCCAACCAGTATTCCCTGTGTTTGCCCCTTAATTGTTTTTCCAGCATACCCTTTATATGTTGGTAGGAAATACCATATGTGGGTTGCGGTCTAATTAAAGGTTTTTCGGCTCCTTTACCAGCCAGGTGGTCTGCCTCTTCATTTGCTTCTATGCCCTCATGCCCAGGCACCCATTCAAGAGTTATCTTGTTGTGTTCTGCCAGGGCAGTTAGGTTTTTATGGCAGTCCAATACTAGTTTGGACTGTATTTCCACCCTTTGTATTGCTTTAAGGGATGCTTGACTATCCGTGAATGATAACCTTTCCTTGAAAGTTCGCATCCCATGCCGTTTATACCCAGCCACTACTAGATGTAGCGGAGGAAGCCCCAGCAGAACTTCCTGTAATCAGAAGGCATGCTACTCTGTGTAGCTTGCCTAGCTGCTTTAGCGCTGTTCGCTTTATGCCACGGAGGCGTAGGTCAACCCTGGTATAGAGCCAATGTGCCATTCCGGGGTTGAGTCCCCACTTAGACCCCACCATCCTCTTGCAGGCCTAAAGGTCTCTTAGTGCTTTATCCGTTGCCCTATCTATATGGCTACAGAACGTTAATTTGTTATACAGGATAACTACCAAATATTTAATTTCTTTAAACAGATTTATTTGTTTTCCCCACATGGATAGTCCCTTTATGTTCGGGTTTCTTGTCCTTGTAAAGGCAACAACTGTAGTCTTCGCCGGATTCGTGGATAATCCTCTCTCCGGCACCATCTTTCTATCATATTGAGTGACCGTAGCATCCTATCTGATACAAAGGCATCAAATTTTCCATTTATAATGATACTTACGTCATCAGAAAATGCTTGTGCGTAGATATTTTCTATCTCTAGCTCTCTTAGAAGGTCATCAACCACAAGGCACCACATCAGTGGGGAGAGTACTATCCCTTGAGGACACCCCTTGGTGGCAACGACTTCCCTTGTTACGCTGTGGAGAGTGCTGTAAACATTCCTGTGTCCACCCATCGCGTAATGCTCTGAGCGGTTTCTCTCCTCCGCATTGCTCCCACTATGGATTTATATGAAGCCGAATCAAAGGTCCTTTCTATGTCTAGAAATGCAGCTAGGGAGATTTCTTGACAGTCCAATGGTTGTTACGCCTTGAGCGCCAGCGTGTGAATCGCAGCATCACAGGACTTCCCAGATTGGTATGCGAATTGGTTTCGATGTATCGGGTAGTCTACCAATACCTCGTCCCTTATATATCTGTCAATCATCTTTTCTAAGGTTTTCAGAAAGAATGATGTCAGGCTGATAGGTCTATAAGATTTGACTTCTGCGTAGCACGCTTTACCCGGTTTGGGTATGAAGACAACTCTTGTAGACCTCCATTTTTCTGGTACATACCCCAGTGCCAGGCTTTCACTGAGCAGTTGGCACAGCGAGCCTTCAAGCTCATCTAGTCCGTTCTGAAGAAGGGCTGGAAATATGCCATCCGGTCCAGCTGTCTTGTATGGCTGAAAACTTCTGAGAGCCCATGCAAGTTTGGTCTGTTTACAACTTTGTTTGCTAAGGCCCAGTCCTGCTTTGTGGCCCTGGCTTAAAAGGCATCACAGCCAGATTAAACATTGTTACATATTTCCTCTTAAATGTTTAATAAAATTCTATTATTTATTAATTTTTAATTCATTTTTTAGATTTAACATTGACAATGTATCTCTTTCGCGATTTTCAATGTTTGACAGATATTTTTAAAATTTTCCTCAATCAATGGAATATAAAAATTCTGTTAAATTTCATTACCATATTGCACTATTTGAATTATTGTTGAACAATTTTTAAATTTTTGGTAATTTTGTTAAAATATGTTAAATTAAATTCAATTTTCTTTAAAAAAAATTAATTATGTATTCTAAGATTTTAGTTTTTTTAATATTTTTCTACAATTTTTAGGTTTTTGTTTTATTCATATTTTTCCACAATTTAATTTAAATTTTTGGGACGGACGCCAATTGAGCACTTTATTACCCTCATATAAAATTGATACCGTAGCCGGACACGCCAATTGAGCACCAAGGACCAAACAGAGACCGGCCAATTGAGCACTTTATGACTAGCCAATTGCGCACTTTATTACTAGTTTGTTCATTAACGAATTATCAGGTACCTACTGAATTAATGCAAACAGTTATTTTTCTCGGTTAAATAAAAATCAGAATATGGTAGTTGGCATTTATTTATTAAAAAAAAATCATGGGGTCAAAACAATTTTTAAGAAGTATTTTTTTAAAAACTCTCAAAAATCGTTAAATTGAAAATTTTTGAAAAATTCATGAAAAATCCTTAAAAAATCATTGAAAAAATGCTGAAAAATCCTTGAATAATCCTCATCTTTGATTTTTAGGGATTTTTCAAGGATTTTTAATTGGTTTTTCGAGGAATTTTGGAGTATTTTTCAAAGATTGTTCAAGAACTTTTCATGCATTTTTCAACAATTTTTCAAAGATTATTTAACGGGGTTTCAAGGATTTTTTTAATTCTTTTTTAGTAGGTAGGTACAAGTAATTTTTTAAGATTTTTTAAAAACGTTTTTAATGATTTTTCATGGATTTTTGAAGGATTTTTAAGGATGTTTCATGGATTTTTCATGGATTGAAAAAACGTTGAAAAATCATTGAAAGATACTTGAAAAATTCTCGAAAAATCCTTGAGAAGTACTTGAAAAATCCTGTAAAAATCTTTGAATAATTCTAAAAAATGTCTTAAAAACACTTAAGAAATTGTTAAATTGAAAACAATTTTTTATGGAGTTTTGGAGTATTTTTCAAACATTCTTGTAGGATTTTTAAGGATTTTTCTAAAATATTTTAATGATTTTTCAAGGATTGTTTAAGGATTTTTCAAGAATTTTTCAATTTAATGTTTTTTTTAAGGAATTTTGAGTATTTTTCAAAAATTCTTCTAGGATTTTTCACGTACTTTTCAAGGGCTTTTCCAGAATTTTTAATGCTTTTTTAAGGATTGTTCAAGGATTTTTCAACAATTTTTCAAGGAGTTTTCAATTTATCGATTTTTTAAAGAATTTTGGACTATTTTTTAAAGATTCTTGTAGGATTTTTCAAGTACTTTTGAAGGATTTTTCAAGGATTGTTTAAGGATTTTTCAATTTAATGTTTTTTTTAAGGAATTTGGAGTATTTTTCAAAAATTCTTGTAGGATTTTTCACGTACTTTTCAAGGGCTTTTCCAGAATTTTTAATGCTTTTTTAAGGATTGTTCAAGGATTTTTCAACAATTTTTTCAAGGATTTTTCAATTAATCGATTTTTTAAAGACTTTTGGACTATTAAAGGATTATTATTACAAAGTGGATCCAGGTCAAAGTGCTGAAAAGGGTCGCTTTGAAAAGGCCTGGTGCTCAGTTGGCCGGTCTACATTTATTACATCTAGAGCTTGGTGCTCAATTGGCTCATACCCAATTTTTGATAATAAGACAAGAGAAGAAGAACGCATTTAAAAGAAAACATATATAAATTATTATTAATATTTTCTACAGGATGTTTAAATTTTCAGGTATAATAAATCACGAGAACATCATGCCTGAGCCTGGTTCGTGCGTCATAAATAATAGGGCATTCTTCGTTTTTGGTTCCTTGATAGCGTTTTACGTTCCTATGGTGATAATGGTGGTGACTTACGCTTTAACAGTTCAATTGCTCAGAAAAAAAGCTAGATTCGCAGCCGAGCATCCAGAAAACGAGCAATTTCGTAGGTTGGGAGGCAGATTTGCTCAAAAACACGAAAGGACTCCTACGATATCGGGGACTTTGTGGAGGACCACGGGAAGCGGCGAAAGGTAAGTAAAAATTTATGTTTTTTAACAATTTTTTTTTTAGTTTTTATAATAAAATGAATCTAGATGTACAAAAATATATAAAATGTATTATTTATTTACATAGTGGATTATAACTATTTTTTTTAACAGAATTCTCTGACTGGCTTAGTAAATTTTATCTATCAAAAATTTCGAAAATATGAAAAAATTCCAAAAGTTAAGAATAAAATAAGAATGTCTAAAAAGTTCGATAATTTTAAAAAGTAAAAATGTTAAATCATTCAAGAATGTCTTGAATATATAAAAAAATTTAAAAAACGAAATTATTTATCCAATAAACTTTTTTTCAGAAATTTTAAGAATTTTTAACATTTCAAAAATGTCAAAAGTTTTAAAAAACATTAAAAAATCATTCGAAAATTTCAAAAATATATAAAAAATTTCGAAAAATTAGAAATTTTGCATTTTTTTTTCGAAAATTTCAAAAAGCAAAAATGTCAAATTTTCAAAAATTTTTAAATGTATCGAAAATTTCAAAAGACAAAATTATTCAGTTAATTAACAATATTTAAAAAATTTGAAGAATTTTTAACATTTCAAAAATGTCAAAAGTTTTAAAAAACATTAAAAAATCATTCGAAAATTTCAAAAATATATAAAAAATTTCGAAAAATTAGAAATTTTGCATTTTTTTTCAAAAATTTCAAAAAGGTAAAATGTCAAAAAATTCAAATTTTTTTTAAGTATATCGAAAATTTCAAAAAACAAAATTATTCAGTTAATAAACAATATTTCAAAAATTTGAAGAATTTTAAAAATTTCAAAAATGTCAAGTTTCAATAAAACATCGAAAATTTCATAAATTTCGAAAAATTTGCATTTTATTTTCGAAAATTTCAACAAATTAAAATACCACAATATTTAAAAATTTCTTAAATATATCAAAAATTTCAAAAACCAAAATTATTCATCTTATTGATATTTTTTAAAAAAATTTAAAGAATTTTTAACATTTCAAAAATGTCAAAATTTTTAGAAAACATTAAAAAATCATTCGAAAATTTCAAGAATTTTAAAAATTTCAAAAATGTCAAGTTTCAAAACACATTAAAAAATTATTATAAAATTTCGAAAATTTCGAAAAATTTGCATTTTTTTTTTGGAAATTTCAAAAAATTAAAATACCACAATATTCGAAAATTTCTTAAATATATCAAAAATTTCAAAAAACAAAATTATTCATTCAAATTTTTTTTTCAAAATTTTAAGAATTTTTAACATTTCAAAAATGTCAAAAGTTTTAAAAAACATTAAAAAATCATTCGAACATTTCAAAAATATATAAAAAATTTCGAAAAATTTGAAATTTTGCATTTATTTTTCTAAAATTTCAAAAAATTAAAATACCACAATATTCAAAAATTTCATACATATATCAAAAATTTCAAAAAACAAAATTATTCAGTTAATTAATATTTAAAAAATTTGAAGAATTTTAAAAAATTTCAAGAATTTTAAAAATTTCAAAAATGTCAAAAGTTTCAAAAACCATTAAAAAATTATTCGAAAATTTCAAAAATTTCGAATTTTTTTTTTTCGAAAATTTCATAAAATTAAAATACCACAATATTCTTAAATTTCTTAAATATATCAAAATTCATCTAATTAAAATTATTTAAAAAAATTTAAAAATTTTTAACGTTTGAAAAATGTTTTAAAAAACATTAAAAAATCATTCGAAAATTTCAAAAATATATAAAAAATTTCGAAAAATTAGAAATTTTGCATTTATTTTCGAAAATTTCAAAATATTAAAATACCACAATATTCAAAAATTTTTTAAATATATGAAAAATTTCAAAAAACAAAATTATTCATCTAATTAAAAAATTTTAAGAATTTTCAACATTTCAAAAATGTCAAAAGTTTAAAAAATTATTAAAAATTTCAAATATTTCGAAAATTGTAAAATTTAAAAATTTGTAAAATTTGCCGAGTTTGTAAAATATGAAAAATAACAAAATATACAAAATTTATATTGCCCACATCACAGCATAGTTATTATTAAATATAAAAATTAAAAATTGAAAAAACTCAGGCACGAACTGGATAGATTTATGAACAATAATTCGAGGTCAAAAAAATTTGATTTATTTTTTCTATTAGTTAAGCATTAGTTAATTAACAATTTTTCTATAAACACAATTAATAAGTTTCAAAATATTTTATTTTGTTTACCTAATGGTATATTTTTTATACGTCATAGTTTAATTTCAAATGACTAAAATTTTCAAAAACTTTTTCCATTGTTGTCGGATTTTACAAAAAGTATTTTTTTTCATAGTTTTTTTAAATTAGCAAAATATTGCATTTTTATAAAAAATTACAGGATATGAAAGTTGTAGAACATCAAATTTTCTACACATTTTGTCATTATAGTTTTTTTGAATTCCTTATAGTTTCGTCGCTAGAGGGCGTGAAAATAATGGATATACACATTTGGGACTTTTTTTTAGATTTTGAGACAAAATTATGGATTTTTATGAAAATTTACAAAAAATCAAAATTTTCTACAAATTTTGTCTTTACTTTTTTTTAGTTCCGCATAGTTTCGCCGCTAGTTTTTATTTTATTTTTATCTTTATTAAATTATTATTTTTTAGTTAAATTTTAATATTAAAAATTTAAAAAAAATATCTTTAAATTTTTAATAATTAATTTTATAATTATAATTTTTTTCAAAATTTTATTATAAAAATTGTGAATTTTTTTAAAATTATATTATGATTTTAAACTAAATTGAATAACTTCTACAATATTAAAGTTATTGAACTGGGATTTGTACCATTCTAAATATAATATAAAACTGTAAATTAAAAATGTATTTTAGTTTCTTAGAATTTAGATTTGTAATTATTACAGCCAAAATAAAGAATTTTTTTAAATTTTTTGTAATTTCGTTTTATCAATAAGTATAAAATTAATGAAAAAAGTAAATAGCATATCCGAAAAGGATGCAAAATACTATGTGTGTAAGTAATTTCTTAATTTTAACATAGTATTTGTAAAAGTTATAGCAAAAAATGAAAAAGGATAAAACAATTCAATGAATTTTGGACAAAAAATTTGATTTTTTTTTAGTTTTTTAAAATAACTTTATTAATGCATTTTGATCCGGAAAACCTAAAAAAAAAGGTCTGTTTCCCATTTTGAATAAAATTGAATGATATATTAATTATTTATTGATTTTAAAATTATTCAAAAACGGTTTTATTTCTTTTTAAGGTTAATATTAATATTAAAAATTAAAAAAAATACCGTTAAATTTGTAGTAAAAAACTCTATAATTGTGATTTTTTTCAAAATTTTATTCAAAAAATTGTAAAATTCGTAATTTTTTTTTGAAATTTAATAAATTTAAAAAAAATGAATAACTTACAAAAAATTTTAAATATATTAGAATGGGATTTATACCATTCGATAGGTAATATAAAATTCTAAATTTAGAAAATAATTTAGTCCCTTAGAATTTAACATTGTAATTATTATCAAACCAAAATAAAACAAAAATTAAATTTTTTTGTCCTTTTGTTTTATCAAAAATTGTAAAACAAATGAAAAAAGTAAATAGTACATCTGGAAGGGATCAAATAGTACATTATGTGTGAAATATTTCATAATTTTAAAATAATACTTGTAGAAATTATACAAAATTATAAAATGTTAAAAAAAATTTTTACAAAAAATTAAGTATTTTTTTAATTTTTGTAAACTAATTTTATTAATGTATTTTGATGCAGAAAAACTAAAATAAACGATTAAACAATTACTTTACTAGGAGTGTTCGTAAAGTTGGGTGGGATTACCCCCTCATTTTTATTTTTCCAAACCAATACCAATCAATATTTACATCTGCATCTGACTACAGATATTTTAATTTATTAGCAGACTAAAAACGCTGTGGATAAATTAATAGTCGAGACATTAGACACACCGTTGAAATCTAATTGTAACATAAATATAAATGGTTCTGTGGAAAATATCATTTAGAAAATTAATTACACCACTATGTTTCCTTTTATTATATTTTCGGATTATTGGTTTTGATATTAATTAATTAGATTATTTAGGTGGGAAGCAATTAATAGTGGTTTAATTTTTTTTATGTTATACAGAGTGATTCATTGGGAAATGCACATACCGTAAGGATAGATGAGGCACATCGAGGTGATTCAAAATAACCTATAATTAATGGACCTGTCTTTCTTTATAACCTAGATACAGAGTGATTTAATAATTTTGTCCCATTTTTTAATTAATCATAACTTAAGAACCACCCTATATATTTTTCTAATATTTAGTACGTACGTTTTTTGTACAAAGTGGTGTCGATTACCATAATAATTCAAAATCCAGGCCCGGCCTTAAAAAAATTAATAAGTAGGTTTCTACTGCAAACAACACCCTGTATATCAACATTTTAAAATGTTATTAACATATTTGGAAAGAGCAGAAAAAGTTAACTAACAGAGAATATATTTGGTGTTTCCGCATCCAATTTTGTTACTTATTAACTTGATTCAAATCTTGATCTTTCGATAAAAAGGTGACACAAATTTAACAAAAAATAAATGTTCGTTACTAAATGATAATTTTCCAGCTTTAATCAATAAAATCATCATCTATTTCATTTTCTCTTAATTTCTGAATCTTAACCTTAATGTAAAACTTTAGGACATGTCCGTATTTGGGACAAAATATTATTATCAATTACTAACTTTTAAACGCCCTGTATAGTTATGCTTTTCTCGGAATAGACATTTTCTTATTTTTTTTTAAATGCAGCGCAATGAGCAAATATTATTATCAGAGTTTCCTTTTCTTGATTTTCTTAACTTTTTCAATGTTTTTTTAACCTTTTGCCTTTTTTGCTTTTTTACCCATTTTTGCTTTTTTATTTTTTATGGAGTTTTTTGCTTTATTCCCGTATTTGGCTTCTTTGGACTTTCTATTGATTTTTTTACCCTTATTTCATTTTTTTGACTTTTTTCTATTTTTTTACTTTCTTTTATATTTTTTTTTATTTTATTATTTTTTTAAATGCAGCGCAATGAGCAAATATTATTATCAGAGTTTCCTTTTCTTGATTTTCTTAACTTTTTCAATGTTTTTTTAACTTTTTGCCTTTTTTGCTTTTTTACCCATTTTTTGCTTTTTTATTTTTTATGGCATTTTTTGCTTTATTCCCGTATTTGGCTTTTTTGGACTTTCTATTGATTTTTTTACCCTTATTTCATTTTTTTGACTTTTTTCTATTTTTTTACTTTCTTTTACATTTTTTTTTATTTTATTATTTTTTTAAATGCAGCGCAATGAGCAAATATTATTATCAGAGTTTCCTTTTCTTGATTTTCTTAACTTTTTCAATGTTTTTTTAACCTTTTGCCTTTTTTGCTTTTTTACCCATTTTTGCTTTTTTATTTTTTATGACGTTTTTTGCTTTATTCCCGTATTTGGCTTTTTTTGGACTTTCTATTGATTTTTTTACCCATTATTTCATTTTTTTTATATTTTTTTACTTTATTTTTTTTGCTATTTATGTCGTTTTTCGCTCAAATTTAATAAATCTTTATCATTTTTAAATTTTTTTATCTTTTGATTTTTTGAAACTTTTTAATGTTTTTTTTTTAAACTATTTATGCTTCTATTTTCCTTTTTTTGCTACTTTTTACCCTTTTTTGTTTTTTTAATCTTTTTTTTGCCTTTTTCCTTTTTTTAATTTTTGCTCAATTTAACAGTTCGTTTATCATTTTTAACATTTTTTTTTCTTTTTTGAGTTGTTTTTTACATTTTTAATGTCTTTTTTTAACATTTTTTGCCCTTTTTTTACCTTTTTAATGTCTTTTTTTTAACATTTTTTGCCCTTTTTTTTAACTTTTTTATTGTTTTTTTTTTACCTTTTCCCTTTTTTGTCTTATTCCTCTTTTTTTGCCTTATTTGACTTTTTTTCCTATTTCTGTATATTTTTACATATTTTCATTCTTTTTTTATTAATTATAATTTTTGCTCTTTAACAATTTTTTAAGTTTGAAAGTTAGTCATTGATAATATTTTGTCCCAAATACGGACCTGTCCTAAAGTTTTACATTAAGGTTAAGATTCAAAAATTAATAGAATATGAAATAGTTGATGATTTTATTGATTAAAGCTGGAAAATTATCATTTAGGAACGAATTTTCATTTTTTTTTTAAATTTTTGCCACCTTTTATCGAAAGATCAAGATTTGACTCAAGTTAATAAGTAACAAAATTGGATGCGGAAACACGAAATACATTCAGTGTTGCTTAACTTTTTCTGCTCTTTCCAAATATGTTAATACAATTTTCAAATGTTGATATACAGGGTGTATAAATTTTTTTAACCCCGGACCTGGAATAAAATTTTGAATTATTATGGTAGTCGACACCACATTGGACAAAAAACCAAATATTAGAAAAATATATAGGGTGGTTCTTAATAAGTTATGATTAATTAAAAAATTGGACAAAATTATTAAATCACTCTGTATCTATGTTATAAAGAAAGACAGGTCCATAAAATATAGGTTATTTTGAATCACCTCGATGTGCCTCATCTATCCTTACAGTATGCGCATTTCCCAATGAATCACCCTGTATATCTTTTTCTGTAAATTGAACAAACATAAATAAAACTAATATTAGAAAAATTAACGAACTTTAATAATTTTTAGTTTCTCTACCAATAACAATTTTATTTTTGACTAAATTATATTAGACCCTTATAAATCCTAATTATCACTGATGGCGTTGTGAATGCATATTTCTATTTAAAGTGATGCGAATTCAATTCGAATGTTTCCATAATTGGTTTGATATCATTTTAATCACGATTGTTGCATCTAAACAACAAACTAACTTAATTAAATACAGGTCCGCCTAGTGGTTTTCTGGTCGACATTTATATTAATTAACACCTCTATAACAATTCGTATCATAACATTAATTTATACTCGTAATAATTATATTTTAACAGGACAATATTATTATTTATATATATTTTTTCTGTATTTTTTAAAAAAAAATTATTTGTTAAAAATTTGAACTTGCACGTGTCATGTACGTATTATAGTGTACATATATCGTCATTAGTATAATATTGATAAAAAAAAATTATATAGCCACCTAAAGCGGTGGATTATTTATTATCTATATCAAAGTCATAAAAAATATTATAAAAACAACACATCAGTTTAAAATGAAAGAAATATTTTTTTAATCATTAAAAAATGTAAAATATGTCAGATTTATTTGAGTTCTAAGAAAGTCATTTTAAAATAAAATAATTAAATAGAAATTAGAAGGATTTGATTAGACAAATTCAACTTGAAAATAACGCCATCTAACAATGGGACACGGTTTCACTTATTACTTGGGAAAAAGATTCCACCTGTGTAATAAGCGCCAGTACAGACTGGAAACGACAGAGGGCCCATATCTCTAAAGGGTAAATAAAACCCTCATAACTTACAAGTATTTTAAAACAATAAAATTTCCTGCTGCTGACAGGCATACTGCAAATATTTACAGGGTCTTTCAAAAGTCTGAAAACGGTCCTGGTTATTTTTCTTAATAAATAATCCCTTCTAGGAACGTCACAACGCAAATACATCTAATTAGTAAATCCAGAATTTGAATGATTTATCTGTAACGTTTTTGAATTACAGGGCCGTTTCCCGAATTTTCAATATTTTTGGGATAACTCAAAAACTAGTAACAATGATATCAAATGGTAGAATTGCGATACGTCGAGTTGGCTACAAAAATCATCATATTAGGTTAAAAAAAAATCAAGATGGCCAAGTGTAGCAAAAACAAATGAATGTTTTTGAATTTTAAGCGCATGAAAATGTGAAAAAACACATTTCATTAGTAAATCCCGAATTTGGACAATTTATTTAAAGTCTTTTTTTGAATTCCATTGAAGACGTCAAAAAATTTGGTGTTTTGCTCTTGCAATTAAAATGGATTCTGGTGTTCTTATGGTAATATTAGAATGGCGTTTTCTAAACACATCTGTAGCTTCCAAGAATTTTTCCTTTTGGCCTTGTCAAAAAACTATTTGTAGCTTCAAAGAATTTTTCCTTTTGGTCTTGTTAAAAACACATCTGTAGCTTTCAAGAATTTTTTCTTTTGGCCTTGTCAAAAAACTATTTGTAGCTTCAAAGAATTTTTCCTTTTGGTCTTGTTAAAAACACATCTGTAGCTTCCAAGAATTTTTCCTTTTGGCATTGTCAAAAAACTATTTGTAGCTTCAAAGAATTTTTCCTTTTGGTCTTGTTAAAAACACATCTGTAGCTTTCAAGAATTTTTCCTTTTGGCCTTGTCAAAAAACTATTTGTAGCTTCAAAGAATTTTTCCTTTTGGTCTTGTTAAAAACACATCTGTAGCTTCCAAGAATTTTTCCTTTTGGCCTTGTCAAAAAACTATTTGTAGCTTCAAAGAATTTTTCCTTTTGGTCTTGTTAAAAACACATCTGTAGCTTCCAAGAATTTTTCCTTTTGGCCTTGTCAAAAAACTATTTGTAGCTTCAAAGAATTTTTCCTTTTGGTCTTGTTAAAAACACATCTGTAGCTTCCAAGAATTTTTCCTTTTGGCCTTGTCAAAAAACTATTTGTAGCTTCAAAGAATTTTTCCTTTTGGTCTTGTTAAAAACACATCTGTAGCTTCCAAGAATTTTTCCTTTTGGCCTTGTCAAAAAACTATTTGTATCTTCAAAGAATTTTTCCTTTTGGTCTTGTTAAAAACACATCTGTAGCTTTCAAGAATTTTTTCTTTTGGCCTTGTCAAAAAACTATTTGTAGCTTCAAAGAATTTTTCCTTTTGGTCTTGTTAAAAACACATCTGTAGCTTCCAAGAATTTTTCCTTTTGGCCTTGTCAAAAAACTATTTGTAGCTTCAAAGAATTTTTCCTTTTGGTCTTGTTAAAAACACATCTGTAGCTTTCAAGAATTTTTCCTTTTGGCCTTGTCAAAAAACTATTTGTAGCTTCAAAGAATTTTTCCTTTTGGTCTTGTTAAAAACACATCTGTAGCTTCCAAGAATTTTTCCTTTTGGCCTTGTCAAAAAACTATTTGTAGCTTCAAAGAATTTTTCCTTTTGGTCTTGTTAAAAACACATCTGTAGCTTCCAAGAATTTTTCCTTTTGGCCTTGTCAAAAAACTATTTGTAGCTTCAAAGAATTTTTCCTTTTGGTCTTGTTAAAAACACATCTGTAGCTTCCAAGAATTTTTCCTTCTGGCCTTGTCAAAAAACTATTTGTAGCTTCAAAGAATTTTTCCTTTTGGTCTTGTTAAAAACACATCTGTAGCTTCCAAGAATTTTTCCTTTTGGCCTTGTCAAAAAACTATTTGTAGCTTCAAAGAATTTTTCCTTTTGGTCTTGTTAAAAACACATCTGTAGCTTCCAAGAATTTTTCCTTTTGGCCTTGTCAAAAAACTATTTGTATCTTCAAAGAATTTTTCCTTTTGGTCTTGTTAAAAACACATCTGTAGCTTTCAAGAATTTTTTCTTTTGGCCTTGTCAAAAAACTATTTGTAGCTTCAAAGAATTTTTCCTTTTGGTCTTGTTAAAAACACATCTGTAGCTTCCAAGAATTTTTCCTTTTGGCCTTGTCAAAAAACTATTTGTAGCTTCAAAGAATTTTTCCTTTTGGTCTTGTTAAAAACACATCTGTAGCTTTCAAGAATTTTTCCTTTTGGCCTTGTCAAAAAACTATTTGTAGCTTCAAAGATTTTTTCCTTTTTGTCTTGTTAAAAACACATCTGTAGCTTCCAAGAATTTTTCCTTTTGGCCTTGTCAAAAAACTATTTGTAGCTTCAAAGAATTTTTCCTTTTGGTCTTGTTAAAAACACATCTGTAGCTTCCAAGAATTTTTCCTTTTGGCCTTGTCAAAAAACTATTTGTAGCTTCAAAGAATTTTTCCTTTTGGTCTTGTTAAAAACACATCTGTAGCTTCCAAGAATTTTTCCTTTTGGCCTTGTCAAAAAACTATTTGTAGCTTCAAAGAATTTTTCCTTTTGGTCTTGTTGAAAACACATCTGTAGCTTCCAAGAATTTTTCCTTTTGGCCTTGTCAAAAAACTATTTGTAGCTTCAAAGAATTTTTCCTTTTGGTCTTGTTAAAAACACATCTGTACTTTTCAAGAATTTTTCCTTTTGGCCTTGTCAAAAAACTATTTGTAGCTTCAAAGAATTTTTTCTTTTAGTCTTGTTAAAAACACATCTGTAGCTTCCAAGAATTTTTCCTTTTGGTCTTATCAAAAACACATCTGTAGCTTCAAAGAATTTTTCCTTTTGGTCTTGTCAAAAACACATTTGTAGCTTCCAAGAATTTTTCCTTTTGGTTTTGTCAAAAACACATCTGTAGCTTCCAAGAATTCTTGCTGTTGGTCTTGTCAAAAACACATCTGTAGCTTGGAAGAATTTTTCCTTCTGGTCTTGTTAAAAACATATCTGTAGCTTCCAAGACTTCTTCCTTTTGGTCTTGTCAAAAACACATCTATAGCTTCCAAGAATTCTTCGTTTTGGTCTTGTCAAAAACACATCTGTAGCTTCCAAGGGTCTTTGTACCCTTTGACTTCCTTAATTGTTAACAACGACCCAATAGGGAGTTGCTTACTACGACCCATATGAAATCGCTATCTTCGTAACTAAGCGAAAACGGGCTATAGTATCTTGGGGAGAATCTGAGTAACTCAATTTTGTTCTGTGGTCTGTATGCCTGTCTGCCTGGTTATCGTCCGCAAAGCTTAAAATGCCATTACTTTTGAATGCTTCAATGCATCGACGTGAAATTTTCACCATTTTTTAAGAACCATGAATATTACATTTCAGTAGAAAATGAGTGAAATCGAAAAATGAATAAAGGAGGTTTTCCGGGTCTTTCTTACGTTTTTCTAGTTTCACAGGAAATACGCTGCAGGTCGTAATTTTTGAGCAAATCGCTTCAAATTTGGTAAAAAGATACCTTGAAGTATTGTTACGAAGCCTATTGAAAATCGCAATGTTCGGAAAATTTCTTGTAGGTTTTCCCGGGTTGTTTTTCCGAAAATGTCATCATTTTAAAATAAAGATATCTCTGAAACCATAAAAGATATTCCAAAAATTAAAAATAGATAAATCTAGGACTAAAATAGCTCAACAAGTATTATTTGAAGTATTTTTCCGAAATTTGTTGTGAAAAAAATAAAATAAAAAAAAGAAATTTTTTGAAATTAAATTCCGAAAATCGCGGAAACGAGGAGGAATATCGAAAAATATCAAGAGTACTTTTTTGCTGTACTTAAAAAGATCCTATGAAATGAAAAATAGGTAATAAAATCATGAGAAGTAGGAATAAAAATAATGAAAAATAGTGAAAAAAATAATGAAATAAATTTTATTATATTTAAATAAATAAAACAACGTTTTATGATTTTCACAAAAATAATTAACTAATGTCTGATGAAGTTACTATGTAACGAAAGTTACTAATATATTAATAACTTTTGTTATTATTTTTATGAAAATCATAAAACGTTGTTTTATTTATTTAAATTCACAAATGTATAGGTTTTTTTTACAAACTTATATTCTTATACTTATACTTTTTTCTTTCAAAGTTTCACTAATTTATAAATAATTTTCGTCCTTAGATCGATTCAAAAACTTAGAGGGGGATTTATTTATTTATTCTATTATTTTAAGGAATTCTGTCATTTAGGGTATTTTAGGGAATTTCAGAGAATTTTAGGGAATTTTAAGGAATTGTACAGAATTTTTAAAAAAAATTACTAAATTTTAGTTGTTGTATCATTAAAAATATTATACATTTATAAAGAGATTTTTACATTATCTTCAAATAATTCAAGATCATGATGGTGGTGAGGTTTGCCTACACCTATAACCAAATGGCGCCATCAATACTCAGTAAGTCGCCCAGCAAATAATAATAATATCCATCCCTTCCCCGCACAAGCCTTTGGCTTCTAGGGTTCACTCGTAAGTAGGTGAAATGTTGGGCGAGTATTATTAATATTATTATTATCTTACTCCTTATAAAAAAAATGGTCGCGACAAACTTTAGACAGACGTTTTTAGTCGAAAATTTTTTTTGAGGTTTTAACAAATATGATTTTAGTATTTCTTTGTCTTAGATCGTCGAGTAATATGCGCTTGAGTTCGTCGCACACGCAACTTCCGTACGCAAATGGCGGAAACGGCGTAGGCGGTGGACAAGCGTCGACTGAACGTAGAGACCAAAGTACTCAAACTCCGGAAAATATAATCCGGGAAACCAGAAATTCCAAGTTGAAATCACTCAAGCTCCAACTCAACAACACAAGTTCGAATTTGACTACTTTTCGGTAAGTTTAATTTTTTTTTAAACCCGCAAACGTGAAAATTATTTTAAATATATTTTATGCAGCATTGCCAAGTTTTTCAAAATGTAGTTAAATCTAAAGATTTTTTCATAGTTCATATAGAATTTCTTTAGATATTTTAAAGGTGTTTGTTATTTTAAAAATAATTAAATACTTTCTACTATTTACAAAGTATCAGGAGTGAATAAATAGATTTAGTATTATTAAAAAAAAGTCAGTCGCCTATAACCTTGAAAGACTCTGCTCAAACCTGTTAAAACTAGCGTAATTTTACAAAAGTTATGGACTTAGTCAATTCCCAAATATTATCTAAATAAACCAACTCTTTAACTACATCAAACTGAATAATAACTAAATGTGCGCCAGAATTTTGTGTTAAAAATGGGAAAATTCTATGAGACCTAAATCTGGAAATCTTACAGGCCAAATGTTAAAATCTAGTTGACTCGAGTCTGAAAATAAGTCTGTTAAAAATAGGAAAAATCTATGAGACCTAAATCGCGAAACCTTACAGGCCGAATGTTAAAATCTAGTTGACTCGAGTTTGTAAATATTAGAGACTGTTGAAAATAGGAAAAATCTATGAGAAGTAAATCGGGAAATCTTACAGGCCGAATGTTAAAATCTAGTTGATTCAAGTCTGGGAATATTAGAGACTGTTAAAAATAGGAAAAATCTATGAGAAGTAAATCGGGAAATCTTACAGGCCGAATGTTAAAATCTAGTTGATTCAAGTCTGGGAATATTAGAGACTGTTAAAAATAGGAAAAATCTATGAGAAGTAAATCGGGAAATCTTACAGGCCGAATGTTAAAATCTAGTTGATTCAAGTCTGGACATATTAGAGACTGTTAAAAATAGGAAAAATCTATGAGAAGTAAATCGGGAAATCTTACAGGCCGAATGTTAAAATCTAGTTGATTCAAGTCTGGAAATATTAGAGACTGTTAAAAATAGGAAAAATCTATGAGACCTAAATCGGGAAATCTTACAGGCCGAATGTTAAAATCTAGTTGACTCGAGTCTGTAAATATTAGAGACTGTTAAAAATAGGAAAAATCTATGAGAGGTAAATCGGGAAATCTTACAGGCCGAATGTTAAAATCTAGTTGACTAGAGTCTGGACATATTAGAGACTGTTAAAAATAGGAAAAATCTATGAGAAGTAAATCGGGAAATCTTACAGGCCGAATGTTAAAATCTAGTTGACTCGAGTCTGGAAATATTAGAGACTGTTAAAAATAGGAAAAATCTATGAGAGGTAAATCGGGAAATCTTACAGGCTGAATGTTAAAATCTAGTTGACTCGAGTCTGTAAATATTAGAGACTGTTAAAAATCCGAAAAATCTATGAGACCTAAATCGGGAAATCTTACAGGCCGAATGTTAAAATCTAGTTGACTAGAGTCTGGACATATTAGAGACTGTTAAAAATAGGAAAAATCTATGAGAGGTAAATCGGGAAATCTTACAGGCTGAATGTTAAAATCTAGTTGACTCGAGTCTGTAAATATTAGAGACTGTTAAAAATCCGAAAAATCTATGAGACCTAAATCGGGAAATCTTACAGGCCGAATGTTAAAATCTAGTTGACTAGAGTCTGGACATATTAGAGACTGTTAAAAATAGGAAAAATCTATGAGAGGTAAATCGGGAAATCTTACAGGCTGAATGTTAAAATCTAGTTGACTCGAGTCTGTAAATATTAGAGACTGTTAAAAATCCGAAAAATCTATGAGACCTAAATCGGGAAATCTTACAGGCCGAATGTTAAAATCTAGTTGACTAGAGTCTGGACATATTAGAGACTGTTAAAAATAGGAAAAATCTATGAGAGGTAAATCGGGAAATCTTACAGGCTGAATGTTAAAATATAGTTGACTCGAGTGTGGAAATATTAGAGACTGTTGAAAATAGGAAAAATCTATGAGACCTAAATCGGGAAATCTTACAGGTTGAATGTTAAAATGCGGACTCAAGAAATTTTCAAGCATTGTTTTGTAGAGATTATTTTTAGTGCGGTTAGTTTCGCGGTGTTATTTGTGGTTATTTTAAAATTTTTATTTTTCTTGATAAGTATGGCGCTAAGGAAAAAACGATATTTTCTTAAGAAAGGAAAGAAGAATATGAATGACGAATAAAAATCAAACAACAATTTTTCGTTTTTGTGGCATACTGTATACAAGAATTTTCATTATTGGGATATACTGTTCACATCTTACAAGACTTTTTATTTTTTAGGACATACTGTATATAAGAATTTTCATTTTTATGGCGTACTGTATACAACTTATATTTTCATTTTTGGGACATACTATATAGATCTTACAAGAATTTTTATTTTTGGGACATGCTGTTATAAGAATTTTTATTTTTGGAACATACTGTATACATCTTACAAGATTTTTTTGTGTCATACTGTAGGTACACAATTTAAAAGATTTTTTGGAAATGAAAAATCTTTTAAGACAAATATTATATACTATTTAGAAATGGATTCATAAAAAAAAACAAATTGAGACACACCGTATAAATCTTACAATTTTTTTTATTTTTGGGACACACTGTATACACTTCAAAAACTACAACTAATTCTAAAAATTATTTCGTTTGGTTTGAATTAAAAAAATTGCTATTTCAGTTAACGGTTGGACTTTGTTCTTTAAATAATATCCATAATTGCAGATAAAGTAGTAGGGATAATATTTGTCTTGTTTATAATTATTTTAGGAACAAAACAATAACTAGTATTTTAGTAATTAGAAGCTCATGTCGAATTTAATATTTATTTTGTTTTTTGCATTATGTTAATTAAAGATGAGTCTGCAGATTGCTCGAATTCTTTTTTAATAATGCATTTTCACCAAACCTTACATTTTTTTTCCTGGCGGAACTGTTGGTTTTTTCAAAAAAAAAATTCGACGAAATTGTAGATTAATCGTTTTTCTTTGTTACAAAATAAAAAGTAGTGAAATTTATTCGGTATTGTCTCTTAACCCTTTAACTGAGGGTTAAATTTTGCATTGGTATTAGTTGAATTTAGAGTCAATTTAAATGAAACATCATTAAACGTGATTCTAATAATTTTTAAAAATTGGAAAAAAAAACAAATTTTAAGAAATTTATAATTTCAAAAATATTTGATAAAATTCTAAAATTTAAAAATAAATAAATAAAAATGTCTAGAGATTCGAAAATTTTGGTAATTTTGACGGAAAGTTCAAAATATATTAATGTCATATTAAAAAAATTCCGAAAATTTTAGAAACTTAAAAATTCCGAGAATTCTATGAATTTTAAGAACTACAAAAATATTAAATGTTTTAAGAACTTCAAAAATTCATCAAATATTTAAAATAAATCGAAAATTTAATAAAAAACTGAATTTTAATAAATTTTGGAAAATATTTGAAAAATTTCAAAAAACATTTAATAAATTATCAGAAATTTTCAAAAATTAAAAAAATATCCATAAATCCGAAAATTTCAAAAATATTTCGAAAATTTCATGACTTAAACATTTCAAAAATGTCAGGAATTTAAAAAATTTCAAAAAAAAAAACAAAAGAATTAAACAGCTAGAAAAATAATATAAGTTGATATAAAACAAAATGTACTTCGTAGCCACAATAATAGATTCTTTTCCCCATATTTTAGTGAAAATTACAATAAACTTTGTAACTCCGTAAAAAAGTTTAGTATTTGTAAGTCGATAGAACGCTGTTAATTCCAACAATTTTTTCTGAATTTCTGAGATATCAGCACCGTCCTGCTAGTTTGTTATCAAATCAAACTCCGTATCTAACAGTTCTTTTTGCGCCTCTTTAGACATTTTAACGACACAGTTTTTGGCGCCTAAAGCGGCTACTTTCAGATCTTTCCTGATTCCTTCTATAGCTTCTTAGTTTTTTTTATTGTTTCGTTAATAAGTACCTGGAGGAACTAAAAATATATAAATAGTTTTTCCGTTTTTTCTATCAAAACATTCCGCTGCTACAACTGTTTATCGAGTATTTTTAACACTTGTTTCCTCTGCACATCTTGATACTTTTTCACCTTCATTACGCCAATGGAATGTATTTATCGGCTTTAAAATTTCCAAGAATTTATTGCACACTATTTAAACACGGAATTATAGTGGTGACTTATTATAACTCACGCTGTTTGCTTATGAATACTATGGTATAATCACTAGTGATTTATTATAACTCACGTTATTTATTTATGGAAACTATTATTTAAAAATAATAAACAGAAATAGGAACTTGCAAAGATTTATGCACCCACAATGATAGACAGCTGTTTCGACCTTTATGGTCTCATCAGTATGATACCGTCGAAGTGAATAAATCCTTGCAAATTTCTCAGAATTAAACAGAATTTACGATTTATTCGTATTAGAGGTGCTGCCACCTTTCCATGGTGACATGTAATGTCCCCCAACGGCTTGCTAGATTTTGATCTAGGTGGCGTTACTTCTGTAAACTATTATTTGTTTAAAAGCAGTTGAATAATTAATATATAATTTAATAAGAGTAGATAAAAACAATTTCACATACATAATTAAATATTAATTATAACTAGAGAGGTGTAAACCTCTGAAG
The DNA here is from genome assembly GCA_963243735.1 of Neocrepidodera transversa. Lineage (NCBI taxonomy): Eukaryota > Metazoa > Arthropoda > Insecta > Coleoptera > Chrysomelidae > Neocrepidodera > Neocrepidodera transversa. Next base: position 6,041,402 of record OY725340.1, read on the forward strand.
GAAAACTTACTTCAGAATAACCCACATATCTCCGGTCCACTTTGAACAACAGGGCTGAAATTTAAACTCGACCGAGGTATGACCTTAAGGTAGCTACATACCAAGTTTGAAGGAAATCGATTTATTGGAACGGTCGTGAGAGCTGTCACAGACAGACACAATAGCACACTAACAGTGTGATCTCAATAGCATAGGGAAAAATAGAAATAATAGTGCAAAATAGGGAAAAATATTGAGAAAAAATATAAAAAAATAGAAAAAGAGTAGAAAAAGATAGAAAATAGGGAAATAAATGGATAAAAATAAAGGAAAATAAGGAAAAATTATAGAAATACTCAAAGTAAATAACGGGAAAGTGTTATATTGGCCTAAATATTTTCTCCGAAAGATGATGTAAAAAGACAAGGAAAAATAAAGATTCATCTTTTTCATGTTATATATAAATATGAATTGTGTAGATAATACCGTCTAGCGATTTTCATGTTCTAAGTACTCTAAAACGGGAAGCGAATTTTCTCGACTATGAGATATGGGACGAGGATGAGGCATTTTGTGGTGTAATGACTGAGTCCCTGAAGACTCGAAACGGAAGGTCTTTTAAAGCTGTTGAGAGAAGGAACGCGTTCACATTGCCATGCGACTATTAAACGGTGCAAGTCGGGACGTGATGTCGCAATTAATCTGAACTGGAGAACTCTGAAATGGACCAGATAGTCCAAGGATGAATGGCTCAGTGACGGGTTTTGAAATTTCGTCTTCAGACATGAGCTTGTTGTAGTAATCCAATAACGGTAAATTATAACTTCAAATTATTTTTATCTTTTTCTTATTTTGCAGTGTGTCATTTGAGCTATGGATCAGTTGATTAATATTTAATATGTTTGATGTTTAGAATTTTTATAATTTAGTAATGTTTATTTACTTTATTTGAATTTTACAAATTTTGTGGTTTAACCTTTCATTATAAAAAATCTACACTCTATACTTTGTTTCATACTGAGATGCGAGTATTACTTTTATGTAGAACACTGTTGCCAAGTTGAATGCAAATCAGTACGTTTATACTAGTTGTTATCGAGACTACCAAATTTAATGTGATTATATGTTTTAAAAAATTTTCCTGCCTTTTTAAATGTAACTAAATGTTGTGAATAAATCTTGTTTTAATTATTTCCATGGCTGAATTATGTTTTTCTTATAGTTAATAATTTCTGACATCAGAAACATTTAATTTTAAATATATCATAAATTTCTTAATGTAAGTAACTAGTTTTTATCACATCAGGAAAATTGCGTTCTTTCAAAATCAACCAAAAATAATATAGGATGTGATTTAAAATCTTGGAGTGAGGGCGGCAGATGACCCTAAAGGGCAGTATGAAATATATTGTTCATTGTCGCCCTATATCCTGAAAAGCCACTTAAAAAGTTTTTATCTTCAATAACGCCAGTGAATCGTTATTTTAATTTGTTGATAAAAGTGATTTAGTAATAAATGTGATTTAGGCTCAATTCTTTTTATTATGGGTTCGTTCCATGAATAGAATTTGAAATATATCAAAAAGTAAAATATTAAATTAAAACAAAATTTTTACGCCAGTGATGTATTTAGAAACAATTGTCAAAAAAACTATGATATATTTCAAAATCCGTCCTTTCTTTCTTTTTGTGCGTTTAAGGAACATTATATTTGTTTTATTTTATAAGAAAAAATTAATAATCCTTCAGAGACTTTTTCTCTTTATTTTGGAAAATGTGACTTAGCTTGCTTTTGGGCTTGTCTTCGAATTTCTTCAGGAAAAACTTGTTCCAAAAGAAAAAAGAACTTGTCCCAAATAAAAGTGTTCGGTGCCAAAGGAGAAAAAAAACTTGCTCGTTACAGAAAAAAAACTGTTCTGTCCAAAAAAAGACGTTCAATCCCAGAAAAAAAATGTTTAGTCCAAAAAACCCTAAAAGTTCACATAAAGTAAATATAAGACAAAAATCTTATAAATTAACAGATTTTGTGGTCTTTGTTTAAAAAAAAATTAAACAATGAAAATATTAATATGAAATACATGAATTTATAGATCAAAATATGAAATATAAAATAATCAAAGTGAATTAAATTAAGACAATCTTTAAAAACAAATTAAAAATAGATTATCATGTTGTAATTGAGACGAAAAGAGCACCACAAACATCAGATAATTTATATTGTTATAAAATATAAAATACGAACTTTTAAGTAAATAAAAAATATACCGGCATATAAAGAATTCAAAACAACAGTAAATAAAAGTTAAAGCGTCGAAATAATTAAAAATGATAACAGGGGACATAAGTGAATAGATTAAATTGGTATGTTCTTTATATTTTAAATAAACCAACTTATTTCCTTTTTTTTTAATATTTTCTCAAGTTGAGTTCAATAAAAAAAATGGATTCCAATAATAAATCAAGTTACACATTCCTTTAATAACACATTATATATAAAAATATATATCACAAAATTCATTTATAATGACCGAAAATATTTTTGTTGAATTCTGACCATTAAAAAAAATACCAGATCTGTTATTTTTTTTGTTTATAAAATATTAAGCTAAATATATGAAAAAAAAAAAATAGATCTGGGATTTTTTTTATTAGTCAAAATTCCCCAAAAATATTTTCGGTCATTATAAATGAATTTTGTGATATATTTTTTTTTGAATGGTGTTGGTAAAAGAGTGTGAAACATATTTAATTTGCTTTATTATTGGAATACATTTTTTTTATTGAACTCACCTTGAGAAAATAGTACAAAAAAAGGAAATAAGTTAGTTTATTTAAAATATAAAGAACATATCAATTTAATATAATATAATATAATAAAAACTTACCCTATATAACGAGAGGAAAAAAAAACTTCAATAAACGACACAAGCGATATAAAAGTCAATTATTCTGACTGAAGAGGCAAACAGAGAATTGTTAATATGGGAAAGACATTTTATAGTAATACCAAGAGGAGAGGGAGAATTAAGAAGGGATATGAAACGAGTCTGAAATTAAGATATACTGAGCAGAGGAATAATGAAAATACAGAGTGTCACAAAAAATAATTCAATATTAAGTTTGTGTGGACACTTGGTATACTCTGCAAACCCAAAAGTATTTTAAAATTTTCATTAAATTAATTGTACTTTAAAACTTTACTTTAAGATTTTTTATTTGCCAACAAAGAGTGATTGTCATTAAGATTTGTTTTAGGTAGATTTTACTTTAAAAAGTGGAATCTACAAAATAAATTATCCCGATTGTTATAAAAAATATGTCGGACAAATTAACTTTGTACAAACTAGTTTTAAAGAGCACATTTAAAATACAGTCGTATAGAGAAATCTTTTTAGCATAATAATAATAAATTTACTGTAGATAAAAGTTAAAATTACTTAACAATAATACATTTAAAAGTACAATGTAAAAATATTTTAAATAAGGACACCTTACAGTTTAATTCGATAAGGTTGGCGGGATTTTTCCAACTGATTGATAAATTTTACTTTGTACCAAAAAATATAGGATGTTTCATTAAAAAAGTGGACTATATTTGCTATTGTAAATACCATTTTTCTAATACACACTATATAAAAACACTTTTTGTCTATCGCTTTTGAGTTCGGCCAAATTTGCAGTTAAAATGGATCTAAACTTCTGGAACAACCGGTATTTATAAATTTTCTTTTTATTCATTTATTTTTTAATTCAACTGCAACAAATTAAAATTTTTCGAAAACCTTTAACTTAGTACCAACTCAAAGTTTGGTGATATTTGCAGTTAAAATGGGTCGAAACTTCTGGGACACCCGGTATTTTTAATTTTCTTTTTATTCATTGGATTTTTACTTTGGTTTTTGTGTTTTTTATAATTATTTCTACCATTATTCGTAGATTTTTTAATAGCTCTAAATCTAATTATTTATTATTTCTTGATCTAAGATATAACAAAAAAATTAGTTTTTTTATAGTTTCAAAATTAGCTAAATTTCGAATTTTTTTTTATTATTTTTGTAGTTAATGCCATATTATAGTAACCACGTTTATTTATTTTACAAACATTTATAGTTTTGTGTTTTAAATTTATTTATCGCATGAAATAATAAAACATTTATAAAAATTATTTACCCATTTTAAAAATATTTAGTTTTAAACTTTAATCCGTTTTTTTTCAGTATTCTTTTATGCTATTTGTGGAAACATAGGTATAATGAAAAACTCTGATCACATTGAAAACTTTAAAGCATACAACTTTAGTATAAAAGGTGATTTTAAATCTGATATAACGTATTAGTTGTGAGCCAAATCCGATATGGCTAAATCTATTTGAAATCCTCCATGTAATATTTTTAAGAATAATACTAAGAAAAGATTATCTTTATCCAACTGACCTTTTGTATCATGAGAGCCACATATTGGATTTGCGGCAACACTATTATCGCTGCACATTATTAAAATTTTTCCTAACCCAATTTCAAGGTTTTCTTCCACCCACAGCTCTCAAACTGGATATAATAGTTTTATATACTTACTTTGAACACGTTCACTGCCATAATATTTGGATGAGGTGATGTACAATATGACTTAAACTTGCTGTGAAAGGATTCACACATATTTATTGTTCTTAGAGAACATACGGAATCGGAGGGAAAGATTTTTGGTTGAAAAAGCGAGTCATCTTCCATACAATTATGTACCAAATAATCAGAAACTCTCCCTATTCCCATGGCCACAATTTTTTATCTAAAATTTAAAAAAAAAATTTAAATATAGAATATTGTTGGCTCTTTCTAAGAACAGTCAGCAAATTTTAATTACGTCGATAGTTTTTATGTTACAGGGGTTAAACGATATGATAACTATAAATTTATAGATAAAATAGATTTTTTTTCCATAGCAAAAGTAAATAAATAACATATTAAATTGATATTAATTCCACTAAAAAGGAAATAAAAAATACTGTAAATACGAATTTTTTCAAAATTTTTCAACAAAAATTGTAACCTTGAGAAAAGGGAGAAACCAAAAGAGGGGAAATTAAAAAATCGTTATAGTTGTGGTCTCTCCCTATTCTCACAACTACAATTTTTTATCTAAAATTTTGAAAAAATTCTGAAATATAGAATATGGTTTTCTCTTTCTATCAACAGTCGGCCAGTTTTAATAACATTGATAGTTTTTATGTTACAGGGGTTAAACGACATGAAAGCTAAAAATCTAAAGATAAAAAATACATTTTATATCTCATAACAAAAATAAATAAATAATATATTAGAATAAAATTTATACCATTGAAAGGGGAATAAAAAGTAATATAAATAAGAATTTTTTTAAATTTTTTTAGCAAGAATTGTGACCTTGAGAAAAGGGAGAGACCAAAGGAGGGAAAATTAAAAAAAATCTTGGAATTATGATCTCGCCCTATTTTCACGGCCACAATTTTTTATCTAAAATTTTGAAACAAATTCGGAAATATAGAATATTACTTTCTCTTTTTATCAACAGTTAGCAAGTTTTAATAACGTTGATAGTTTTACAGGGGTTAAACGATATGAATACTAAAAATTTAAAGAAAAAAATGCACTTTATATCTCATAACAAAAATAAATAAATAATATATTAAAATAAAATTTATACCATTGAAAGGGGAATAAAAAATAATATAAATAAGAATTTTTTGAAAATTTTTTAGCAAGAATTGTGACCTTGAGAAAAGGGAGAGACCAAAGGAGGGAAAATTAAAAAATCCTTGGAATTATGGCCTCGCAGTATTTTCACGGCCACAATTTTGTATCTAAAATTTTGAAAAAATTTGGAAATATAGAATATTACTTTCTCTTTCTATCAACAGTTAGCAAGTTTTAATAACGTTGATAGTTTTACAGGGGTTAAACGATATGAATACTAAAAATTTAAAGACAAAAATGCATTTTATATCTTATATCAAAAATAAATAAATAATATATTAAAATAAAATTTATACCATTGAAAGGGGAATAAAAAGTAATATAAATAAGAATTTTTTAAAATTTTTTTAGCAAGAATTGTGACCTTGAGAAAAGGGAGAGACCAAAGGAGGGAAAATTAAAAAAATCTTGGAATTATGATCTCGCCCTATTTTCACGGCCACAATTTTTTATCTAAAATTTTGAAACAAATTCGGAAATATAGAATATTACTTTCTCTTTTTATCAACAGTTAGCAAGTTTTAATAACGTTGATAGTTTTACAGGGGTTAAACGATATGAATACTAAAAATTTAAAGAAAAAAATGCACTTTATATCTCATAACAAAAATAAATAAATAATATATTAAAATAAAATTTATACCATTGAAAGGGGAATAAAAAATAATATAAATAAGAATTTTTTGAAAATTTTTTAGCAAGAATTGTGACCTTGAGAAAAGGGAGAGACCAAAGGAGGGAAAATTAAAAAAATCTTGGAATTATGATCTCGCCCTATTTTCACGGCCACAATTTTTTATCTAAAATTTTGAAAAAATTCGGAAATATAGAATATTACTTTCTCTTTCTATCAACAGTTAGCAAGTTTTAATAACGTTGATAGTTTTTATGTTACAGGGGTTAAACGATATGAAAACTAAAAATTTAATGAACATAATGCATTTTATATCTCATAACAAAAATAAATAAATAATATATTAAAATAAAATTTATACCATTGAAAGGGGATTAAAAAATAATATAAATAAGAATTTTTTGAAAATTTTTTAGCAAGAATTGTGACCTTGAGAAAAGGGAGAGACCAAAGGAGGGAAAATTAAAAAATCCTTGGAATTATGGTCTCGCCCTATTTTCACGGCCACAATTTTTTATCTAAAATTTTGAAAAAATTCTGAAATATAGAATATTACTTTCTCTTTTTATCAACAGTCAGCAAGTTTTAATAACGTTGATAGTTTTTCTGTTACAGGGGTTAAACGATATGAATACTAAAAATTTAAAGAAAAAAATGCATTTTATATCTCATAACAAAAATAATTAAATAATATATCAAAAAGAAATTTATACTGTTGAAAATAAAAAATAAAAAATATTATTCAAAAATGGCGAGAGGTACGTTAGAGTTTCATAGTATCTAACAAAATTTGTATCACATTAATTAAAAAGCCCTTCAATTAACAACAAAATAAAAGAATTAAAGATTCAAAATAATAAGCACTTATAATTGAACACATATAATTTTCTTCAAGGTAAGTACATTTAGTTTTAACAAAAAAAAATATTAAAGCAATTATTTACCAACAAAAAAATATGGAATTATAAATCTATTTAAACAAAAATGTAATATATGAGGGCTATCACAAAATTACTATTTAATCGTAAAAAAGCTCCTTACAAAATGGTATAATAATTTTTTTTTAATAATTTATAAAGGTTATCTCATTTATATATTGTAGCTAAAGTACAAAATAAGTTTATACATATAACATATAGAATTAACAAGAACCAATGAATGGATTATTTTAAAATTTGGGGTGGTCATTCTAGACCTAATTTTTAATTAAGTGAGATAAAAATCCGGTTTCTTTGAAATTTGGAGTAAAAATTAAATTTTCAAATGAAACACCCAGTATATTTTTACAATATTTGGATTCTAGAATTCAAACTACATATAATTCGTATGTCAAAATGATTTCGGCTGTCAAAAATAACAACTATTTTTAATCGAAGAAGCTGCGACTTGGTTTAAACATTTCAAAAGGTGTTACTAAAAATATTATATTTGCTTAAATTTAAATATTTTTCATTTTATTAGTTTTTTATGAGAAACTAAATTTTTTTAAAGGGGGAACATGGTGGGTTATTTGGTTAATAAATTGGCGGTTTAATTATAAATCAAATGATATACATAAGAATGGTTTAAAAAAAAACAAAAATTTCGATTAAAAATATTTTTTATATTTGACAGCCAAAATCGTTTCTGATATATTAATTATACGTAATTTGACTTATACAATCCAAATATGTAAAAATATACTTCCCGTTCCATTTGAAAATTCAGTTTTGACGACAATTTCAAAGAAACCGGAAGTCAGCCATTTTGGGTTTTTATGTCACTAAGTTCAAAATTAGCTCTAGAATGACCACACTAAATTTAAAATAATCCGTTCATTCGATCCAATGATATAAACTTGACCCAGTATATTTTTTATATTACAGTATATAAGTAGCGAGAAAGTAAAAATAGGTCAAAGATTAATATTATTTTTAAACGATGCTGAATCGATTTCCGCTGTCCGTTTGTTTCTATCTCTCACCGTTCTCTAGTTGAATCAGGATAATAGACGGACGGACGTATTTTTTTTTTTTAAATTAGGACAGTGGCGCGTGTTTTTCAACTTTTTATTAAAAATAAGAGACACATCTAAATGACAAAATAGTAGAGAGCTCAATTCCCAACAGCTTTTGTATAAACAATTTTTCGTTTTTCACGGCCGGGAACGCGCACAACTCATTTCCACACCACCGCAGATGTAGAACTTTCGGATATTTTTTTACGTGATTTTCAGCTCAGAAATTTTTGTAAATGCTGATGAGAACGTAAAAGTGTTTCTCAGCATTAAAAAAAAATGACGCACGAAATTCAAGGTTTTGTAACATTAAAAATCATTGAAAAATTCATCAAAATTCATTATTATTTTATTTTCAAAGTCGTCTTTTTTATACTATACTTGAAAAACCGCCTCATTTTTCTAATTTTACACATTTTTTGCTTATTATTTGCAATAAATAATTTTTTTCAACAATATTGTCTATATAAAGATTGTATAGAATTAAATTGACTACAAATTTTTAGTCACAAAAACCAAAGAATAATAGAAAAACTCGAAGTCATACCACATAAAATATAATTAATTAATCAAAAGATTAAACTGGCGAGGGCGACATGTTTCGGCCAAACAATGCCCATCATCAGGCCTACAATACAAATTACAATTGTTAAGACTACAGAAAATTCAACAAAGTTAAAAATTACTTACAGAGAATATGACAAATGGAATGAAAAGTAGTAAAAAACATATAATCAAACATTTTTGAAAAGAGAATGAACTACATTAAAAATTAAATGATTTAAATTGAATTATAAAAAATATGTTTTAAAATAAAATAAAATTAGATGCCTCACATAATGGAGAAGATCAAATAATTAAATTAAGATCATTAACTTAAAGTAATTAAAGCTTAAAATTTTTTTTTGGAATTGCGTCTTAATTGACCACCATGCGGCAACTAGAATATAACAATTTTGACAAGTGACAGGTCGAAGACAAAATCCGAGATGACGAACAGTTCGTATAACACGAAAAAAAAGTTCATACACAAGAGAGTGACATATGTATTCCCATGTATTTTTCGACGCTGAATCCGATCCCGAGCTCAGAATTTTGCCTACACGTCTGGAATTGGCCACAGGGGCCAAAATGGCCTGAAGTCGACGCTGAATTTTGAGCTAAAGCCGGATTTGTGCTCGAAAAGTTTATGGCCAACTCAAATTCCGGGTTTGGGTCCGGGAAAATGACCCCTTGGGGTGATAAAATCCTGTTATGGACGTTCCGTTCGCGACTGTGGTATTTTCATGTACTTTCCAATTCTGGAGCTGAGACTGGGTGTGAAAAGTGTTTGGTCAGCTGAAATTCCCAGTTTGGGTCCGGGAAAATGGCCGATTGGGGCCGGAAAATCATATTTCGGACGTACCTGTCGCAAAAGTGGGATTTTCATGTATTTTTCAATCGTAGTCCTTAGAGTATGCTCAAAAAGTTTTTGGACAGCTGAAATTCCCAGTAAAATAGCACATTGAGGTCGGAAAATCATATTTCGGACATACCAGTCACAACAGTGGTATTTTTGTGTATTTTTCAATTCTGGACCTGAGGGATCCGAACATGGAATTTCACATAGCCATAAACCTGTCAAGCACAGTCTAAGCTACAGGAATTAGTACATAAAAATCCCACTGTTGCGATTGGTACGTCCGAAATATGATTTTCCGTCCCCAATGGGCCATTTTTCCGGACCCAAACTGGGAATTTCAGCTGATCAAACACTTTTCACATACAGTCTCAGCTCCAGAATTGGAAAGTCCATGAAAATACCACAGTCGCGACCGTAACGTCCAAAACAGGATTTTCCCGCCCCAAGGGGTCATTTTCCCGGACCCAAACCCGGAATTTCAGTTGGCCATAAACTTTTCGAGCCCAAATCCGGCTTTAGCTCCAAAATTCAGCGTCAACTTCGCCTTATCCCGGGAACCGCATTTCAGGCCGTTTTCGGCCCCTAGGTCCAATTCCAGACGTGTAGGCCCAACACATGGGAATACATATATCACTCTCTTGTGTATGACTTTTTTTTTGTTCCGCTGTGTAATTTATGGACAAGTGATTTTTTCATCTATTCCTCAGGGACACCTAATTTTTTTTAAATCTAAAATGATAGCAGGAAATTTGCAATTTAATATTTTTAACCTTGTAGTCCTGAGAAACTTAGATAATACTGCGAGACCCTCGTAACACGTAAATACCATCAAAAGCTACTATTATATTATTTGTAAGTCACTTGTGTGCTCCCTGTTTTAGTTTAAGAATATACATATTTTTTTGAAGGTAAATTATCCTAATATTAGATTTTTTATTTCATTTTTGTAATTTGAATTTTTTCCTTGATATATTTTTTAAAATTTTCGATAAATATATAATGAACAATTTATTTTCACTTTTATTATTTGAATACTTATCTAAAACAAACTAAATCACTATTTTATCTGATTATAACAAGATCTATAAATAAAACTGTTTTTATAAATCGTAGATATTTGAGTGCAGTAAGCGATTTCAAAATGAGCTGGTCTTGTAAAGAAATCAATAAATTAGAAGAATTATTAAGCGATTATCTCGGAACAAACAAATCCATTAAAAATGTGAAATGTCATAAAATTTCCCAACCAGGCGAAAATTACGGAAGTATTATATATAAACTGGACGTAACTATAGCTAATAAAAATACCAAGCATGAAGAAACGGTCAATACAATCGCTAAAATGTTACCAGAGGGTGAAATTACTAGACAAATGTTTAACATACAAACTACTTATAAAAACGAAATGGCTTTTTATAAAATCATTATTCCCACACTTCAACAATTTCAAAAAAAACTAGGAATCCAACGTACAATTGATTGTTTTGCAAAGTGTTATGCTGTGAGGAAAAATTTAAAAGAAAATAGCGATATTATCGACGACGATGCTGTGCTGATTTTGGAAAATTTAAAAATTTTGGGTAAGATACTTTTATAAAAAATTAATGGTTCATGAGAAGAGAATGTGGTGTATGTGAAGTTAGTCCCCCATTTTTCCAATTTTGATATTTTGAAAGTTGTTCTAGGTTTGTACTAAATTGTTCCAAAAAATTATTCTTCATACTAAGGCCGCAAAACTCCAAAAAAACATTTTTTTTCGATTTTTGTTGTTGCACAAGATTGTTCTAGTTGTTCTGAACATTGTTCCAAATTTTCAAGTCTTAAAAAAAATTATTTGAAGCCCAAAATAAATAAAAACCATTTGGGTCCAGCCCCCCATTATTTTTTTCGAAGTTTTACTTTCCCGACCCACCTCCGAGAAGAGAAAGTATTGTGAATGAGCTAAAAAAAAAATTTGAGATAAAGATTTTGAGGTCATCTGAGATGATTAAGACCGTTTCCAGATGGAAGTCTGTCTGTATGTCTGTCTGACTGTCTGTCTGTGTGTATTCTTCCACGATAGAGGCCACACGTTTAATCCGATTGAACTGAAATTTGGTATATGGTTTTAGGTTACCCGTCGAAAGAACCCATTAGTTATTGTACGACATCTGTCAAACGGAAGTGTCATTATCTCAAAATGACAGATGCAATACGGAATTTGTCTTGCAATATGTCATTTGAAAGCTCTTAAAAAACTCTATTCAGAACAGTCAAAATTGTTTCTCTAACTGTCACGTGTCAAAAATAAAAAGTGTCAAAATTTGAAACTTCAACATTAAATATCTGAAAAAGTATTCGTGAATATTCGTCGGGAAAGTTTTGGAGCGACACAATCGATTTTTTACGTTTATTTTCGCGATTTTTTTTTGGATTTCTGTCGATTTTCTGAGCATTTTCAATTTTTTGTGATATTTTCCGTTTTTTTTTTGCGATGTTTTGAAATTTTTTCTGCGGTTTTTACGCTTTTTACCGTTTTTGTTTAAGATTTTTTTATAATTATTTGCCACTTATGTAAAATCTTTTTTTAGCGACTTTTTTGCGAATTTTTCGGTTTTTTACGATTTTTTCGTATTCTACAATTTTTCTTCGTATCTTCTGGTTTTTTTCAACATTTTATTTTATTTTCTGTTTTTTCGAGTTTTTCTGATTTTTTCTCGTTTTTTAATTTTTTATCAATTTGTTCTCATTGTTTTTTTGTTTTGTTTTCTGATTTATTCTAATTCTTTTCTTATTATACTGATTTTTTTGATGTATTTCAATTCTTTCTAATTTATTTACTTAAAAAAATTTTGGATGGTTACAATTGTTTTCGGTTTTTGTGATTTCTTTCCGATTTTTTGCCATTTTTTTCCGATTTTTTGCCATTTTTTCCGATTATTTGCATTTGAAAGTTTTTGTGATTTTTTCCATTTTTTGACTATTTTCTGCGATTTCGTGCGATTTTTTACGTTTTTTTTTTGATTTTTTGGAATATTTTTCGCTTTATTGTGTTTTTTAGCGACTTGTTTTTTCGTTTTTTGCGAATTTTTGGATTTTTTTTGCTATTTTCTGCGTCTTTTTGCGATTTTTTACGCTTTTTTTATATCTTCTGGTTTTTTCAACATTTACCAATATTTTCTGTTTGTTTTTTTCGAGTTATTCTGATTTTTTTCTCATTTTTTTTTAATATTTTGTTTTATAATTTTTTATCATTTTGTTCTCATTGTTTTTTTGTTTTGTTTTCTGATTTATTCTCATTTTTTTCTTATTATACTAATTTTCCTTTTTGATTTATTTCAATTCTTTCGAATTGATTCATTAAAAAAAATTTTAGATGGTTACAATTGTTTTCGGTTTTTGTTATTTCTTTCCGATTTTTTGCCATTTTTTTCTCATTTTTTGAAATTTTTTGACTATTTTCTGCGATTTCGTGCATTTTTTTGCGATTTTTTTTGGGATATTTCTCCATTTGTATTTTTTAGCACCTTTTTTTCTTTTTTGTCCACTTTTTTGCGATTTTTTACGTTTTTTTTTCAATTTTTTGTGATATTTTCCGTTTTTTTTGCGATTTTTTACACTTTTTACCGTTTTTGTTTAAGATTTTTTTATAATTATTTGCGACTTATTTAAAATCTTTTTTAGCGACTTTATTGCGAATTTTTCGTTTTTTTACAATTATTTTGATTTTTTCGGTTTTTTCTCATTTTTTAATATTTTGTTTTCTAATTTTTTATCATTTTGTTCTCATTGTTTTTTGTTCTGTTTTCTGATTTTTTCTGATTTTTTTCTTATTATACTGATTTTTTTCCGATTATTTGCATTCGAAAATTTTTGTGATTTTTTTCCCATTTTTTGAAATTTTTAAGCTATTTTCGTGCAATTTTTTGCGATTTTTTTTCTTTTAATTTTTTTGGTATATTTCTCGATTTCTTGTATTTTCTTAGCGACTTTTTTTATTTTTTGTCGATCGTTTTTTGTTTTTTCTATTTTTTTTTTTGGGATTCTGTTTAGATTTTTTTTGTATTTTTTGCAGTAAATTTTAGTTCGGTCTTTGTTTTGTATTTTTTCTTTAATTTTCCTTTGTTCATTCTGTATTTTGCATGATGTGCCGTCTAATTTATCTAACTCTTTTTTGTGCTTCTGAAAGGTTTACAATTTTTACTATTAGATTTTCTTCTCCATTCCTTCATTTATGATATAACCATCTTCACTACCAATTTATTTGTACCTCCTTTTCTTAATTATTAAGTTACGTTTTTTTGGAGTATAAGTATTAAACTTTTGGGCTGTTTAGTATTGACTGAATTATTTTTATTACTTGAATCTCTTTTATTGTTCTTGATTCGACCCTGTTCACAATTAATTACTTTTATTGTTTATCCTTAAACAAGTATTTATCAGTTGTTTTTACTATCTGCTAAGTCGTTTACCTGTTAAACGACTGCCAATGATAGGAACAAATATTTATGACAAGCCCTTAATCTAATCTTACATTGACTCTGTTGGTTTTAATTACACACTTAATGCATCAGTTAATGCTTTAATTTGGCACTGTTGCTCGTTTCACTAGTAATATCCGTAAATTTTGGGTTTTATTAAAGGGCGAAAATAAAAAGACCAGTTTAGATCTTACCAGAACCGGCAAGAAAAAAATACCTTCACGTCAAAGTTTTTGAATAAAAAATTATAGATATAGTCATGACATCTATCGTAGGTTGATGGGTACCTTATTAGGATAAAATTCTCTATAAAAGCGACTGTTTTTGGTTTTTAGATAATATCTGTACCGAACATCTGGTTAACTTTATTTGAAAAATATATTGGATTTACTTTCGTTTTGGCTTCGAATTAAAGTTGTCCAAAATATAGATACTTTTTTTAATCATTATCTATGTCCATCAGATGGATTTAACCTTATCAAACCTACACTAGATGTAAAAATAAAAATGCTTCTGAAACATCAAATGTACCAATTTTATCCTCAAAACTATGTAATTGTACTCAGAATCGTCCCTAGAATCCTAAAATATACAGGGTATTCCAACTGAAATTCCCAAATTCGGGTCGTTTCCGGTCATACCGGAAATGCTAGGAGTTCTAGACATCCGATTGACTTCATACTTGGTACACAGATACCTCAAGTCAATAATATTAACAGTTATACTCATTTAGTCAAGATTTTCGGCGGTTATGGAGCGAGGAATTTTTTCCAGTGGCGGGAACAATTTTAATGTTTTACATAGGTATACGATAAATATACAGGGTGTCCCAGAATAAAGGGGACAAACTTCAGCGATAGAATATTTACTTAATTTTAAGACTAAAATTCTTTATGAACCCATTCTCCAAAAGAAGTTACAAGCCGTTAAATTTTCAGAATTTTTTTTTATAACTAAAAAACGGCTTTATATTTTTTTATGATTTTTTTTGTGTGGGTCTATATTAATTAGTCTAATATTACAGTAATAATTAACTGACTGTATCTTGAACCATGGACGTACGGTAGATAGGGGTCCAACATGTAATTTTTACGCCATTAGAAAAATTTTGGTTTTAACATTTTTATCTTTATAGTACACAAAGTGCATAAGGTTTGTTACGTAAATTTTCAATAGTTTTTAAGATATCTAACATTAAATACCCGACCAACTGACACAGATCAAAGAATATGCATTCATACTTCTCAGCTTAATATCGCTTGTTCTACTTATAATTAAAAAATAATGTAACATGAACCTTCTATGGCATTTGTGCAGACTTCTGTCTCAGGATCCTTAAAATGCAGCCAATAGAAAACATTCAAATCACCTACGTCGGCCAATAAAAAACGCCCACGTCATAAATGCTCAAAACTGACCAAAATTGCTGAACACAGTTAAAAAATTGTTCAAAATTAATAAAAAAAAAACAAAATTGGTAAAAAATGACAGAAACTGTCAAAAATTGGTAAAGATATTTAAGAACAATGTTTATATTCATAAAAAAAATTGGAAACTTTCATAAATGCTAAAAAGTGTCCAAAATTGCTAAACACGGTTAGGAATTTGTTCAAAATTAATAAAAAAAAATCAAAATTGCTAAAATCTGACAGAAACTGTCAAAAATTGATAAAAACATTTAATAGATTTTATGCACTTTTTGTACTGGAAAAGTATAGAATTTAGAAAAATATGTCAAAACCAAAATTTTTTCAATAAAAATTAGGTCCACACATGTTGGTCCCCTATCTAACGTACGACCGTACGTCTATGGTTCAAGATACAGACAGGTAATTATTACTGTAATACTAGACCAATTATTATAGACCTACACAAAAAATTTCATAAAGAAATATAAAGCCATTTTGGATTTATCCAAAAAATTGTTATTTTTTTCTGAAAATTTAACACCCTATAACTTCGTTAATTTAGAGAATGGGTTCATAAAAACTTTTGGTCTTAAAATTAAGTAAATATTCTATCGCTGAAGTTTGTCCCCTATATTCTGGGACACCCTGTATATTTTATGACCACAATATTTTATTATAATTATAGGGTGGTCCGTACGTAATGGTCTAGCGAGCTTCGAAATATTACGATCTGACTCAACCTGCTGTGTTATTTTTTTTTGACGAGCCCTAAGCACTAAAGCCTTTGGTAAAGTGTTTTAAACAATAAGCACCAATTTTAAAAAGTGCTTGTAAACACTGTGCTCCCGAGCACAAAAGTGCTAAGCAAAACACTAAGCACAGTGCTTAGGGACAGCTCTGATATATTATAACGTTAAGCAATAATTATGTATTTTAAACATTTATTTGCATAATATGTACTTTTCCAAATATGGCAACTCTGTTATACATTCCAAAGATTCCATTACTATCAATTTTTAAGGAAAATGAGTATAGCGTACTATTTGTTTTAGCCTAATTGTTTAGTTTTTAGTACTTTTGGAGTCTCTAGAGCATATCTAACATAATACGGATTAGAGCTGCGGTACTGATTACCGACAGTACTTAAAAAATATACTTAAGTACTTTTGAGTAATTAAGTACTTTACTCTAAGTATTCCAGAAAATCCGTGTACTGGTACTTAAACTTATTCAGCCTAATACTTGTACTTAGTACTTAAATATATTTTAAGTATATTTTTACTTGCAATTTAAAAAATGAAAAATACTTAAGTACTCAAAACGTACATAAAACGAATTACTGCAAAAATATTCTTCAATGTATTCGATTTGCTGTGGAAATCATGTTTCGACAAGTATTTTCTTGATTTAGTACTTAAATTTACTGTTTCTAAGTAATACTTAAACGAAATACTTAAGTACTTATATATTCTTGGTACTGGTACTTGTACTTAGATCCACTTTGAACAAGTACTGGTACTTAAGACTTAAGTACTTTTTGTCGTCACTTACAACAGCTCTGATTCGGATGACGTCGCGTCAACTTTTCAGATTCAATTAGCAATATACGTATCTTCTAATATGGTCCGGTGACTCTTTAAAAAGATGCGTTATAAAATATTGTAAATTCATAAGTAATATAATTCTTTTCATATGAAAGGTAGAAAATTATTTTCAATAAAGAAATATTATTAATCCTATAATACCCCAGACCGATAATGAATAAATATAAATTAAGAACTCATATCCATTTGGAATTTCTTTTACTAGTTCGAAGGACCAGTCTGATTAGCACATCAGACACATTATTTAACACAAATAATCGATTTTATTTATTTTTTATGGTTATTTTTTCACCCATTTATTGAATTAAAACATAAATTGAATTTACCCTTTTTTAATACCACAATGTGTAGCTCTAACTTCATTAAACTAAAATAAACATTATTAACATTTATTACTAATTTGAAATCTCAGAATGTTCTCAATATTACGTTGCGGTTTTGACTCGCATATTTCAAAGTAAAAAGCTCTGGCCGTGAGGTAAATATTCTCATCGAGAATTTAGAAGCTAATCATAATTATTTAAAGTGAAAAGCTCTCGCCGGGAGACAACTATTCTCCTGAACGATCAAGAAGCTAATGAATATGTGGATAATAATTTGGCGCGATATATGCATCTTTTTAAGCAGGGTTATAACGGATTTTAATTTGTAAGGGACGATTCCATATTCGGATGCAACTGCGCTCGTTGCTCTCTATGAGAATGATATATAGAAAGAGATGAGTATTAGTTTCAACGGTTTTTTCTAGAAATAATTATTTTGGTATTGCTGTACTGTTTTACTTCACGCGATAAATGACGTAGACAAATTTTTGATGAAATTTGTTGATTTGGAATCGATTTTTAGATTTTAGAATGATAGATTGTAAAGTGATGATCAAAAGTATGAACCGAAATAAGAAACATATTGATTTTAAAAGAAATAGAAATTAGTTGGTAAATTCTGGATAATATTCCAATGAAATTTATACAGATAATTTATAATTGAGCTGATTAGTTCCATTTCAGTCTTCCCGGGCTGACATATTTAGTAAAAATATATAAATTGTACTTCAAAGTACTTATTCTAAGCCCCATACAAAGAACCCTGCACAAACCTTATGGGAATTGACTCCCGGTCAAATTGGCTGAAATTTGGATATGTTATTCGTTTCGGCATTCTGAACAAAAGTCTCAATGGACACAAATCTCAATTTTGCTTATTTTGGCTCCTACGTAGCTCCAAAGCTACATGGATTCACCTATATTTACTACTTAAAAGTTTATAGTTTTTGCTGCATTAACAAAAAGTACCCTCTTATGTTTTCGAGGTCGCTGCATTCAAATCCAATGCCAATATAATAATATTGACAGTTGTCAGCTGTCAACTAGCTGTCAAATAAGAAGCAATAATCAAAATTGATAAAATCTACATGTAAATATATGTTTTTGAGTTCAAAACTCATGTCAAAAAAACGGTATTGACAGTTGACAGCTGTCAATTAACTATTAAACAACAAGCAATAATCTATCTTGACACATTATCATCCACAGTCAAATATTTAATTAATGATAGTACTCAACTGTCAATATCATCTTTTAGGCATCCGATTAGAATTAGGTAATCTTAAAGACATATTATCAATTTTGAGTGTTACTTGCTATTTGACAGTTATTTGACAGCTGTCAACGGTCAATATAGATTTTTTAACATCAGTTTTGAACTCGGAAACCTCCAAAAATATATTTACATGTGGATTTTATCAATTTTGATTATTGCTTGTTGTTTGACATTTATCTGACAGCTGTAAACTGTCAACATCGATTTTTTAACATCAGTTTTGAACTCAGCAACCTCAAAAACATACATTTACATGTGGATTTTATCAATTTTGATGATCACATGTTGTTTGACAGTTAGTTGACAGGTGTCAACTATCAATATCATCTTTTTAACATAAGTTTTGAACTCAGCAACCTCAAAAACAAATACTAAACTGTCAAGGAGATTACCCTTTTAAGTAGTAAATAATGGTAAATCCGTGGAGCTTTGGAGCTCCATAGGAGCCAAAATAAACAAAATTGAGCTTTGTGCCCATTGAGATACAGAAACAAATAACATATCCAAATTTCAACCAATTTGAACGGGAGCCAGTTCCGATAAGGTTTGTGCGGGGTTCTTTATTTATAAATAATATTTTAACTTGTAGGTTATGATAATATAGATAAAGTAAAAGGATTCAATTTGGATACAACAAAAATGGTTCTCAGGGATCTGGCTCAATTCCATGCAATTCCTTTAGCTCTAAAAATAAAAGAACCGAAAACTTTTGAAGAACAAATTAAACAGTATTGTGATGATTTTTACGCTAAAGGTGGACAACCCTTAATGGATCCTTTAATAAAATTGGTATGTGAGGAAACAGAAGAGACAGCTAAAATATTGGCGGGGATTAAAGGATGGCAGGAAATCAAACGCGGTCCGCCAAAAGAACCATTTGCTACCATTATTCATGATGATTTATGGACGAATAACACCATGCAAAAATTCGAAAAAGGAAAACCAGTGGGAAATAAATTAGTAGACTTTCAAGTAGTCTGTTATGGATCCCCAGCTATAGATTTATTCTTTTTTCTTTGGTCTAGCGTTCCTTTAGAACTCCTTAAAAACAACTTGGACTATTTTATTAAATACTACCACGAACATTTTATCTATACACTAAAAAACCACAATATAGACAACACAACACAGTTTTCTTTAGACAATTTTTTAAAAGAAATCGAATATATTTCGCCTTTTGAATTCAAACACGCTTTCTTTTTTAATTTAGTTGCTATCCATGGCGTAAAAGGTGGAATTGATCTTAATAAAATACCTACGCCAGAGGAGATATATAAAACTTTGAGTGACGCAGGAAAAGAAAAAGCTTGGTATATGACTAAAGAGTGTTACAAAAGAGGGTGGTTTAAATAGACAATTATCGTAAAGATAGAGCATATTTGTATGTTTAGTAAAGAAAAAATTATCCTAAAACGATTTTTAATGCCTGTTCCTCTCCTATACTAGATTAATCCAAATACGTCAATTTTGCTTTTGTTTTTTATTTAAATTTTATTTAAATGTCAAAACTCAAACATTAAAAATTGAAACACTACGGCTAGAATTAACAAAATTCTTAAGTTAGATAGTGACTGGATTTGGTTGACTTCATTCTGAAATAAAAAAGAATTTCGTATTTTTTTGAAAGTTTTGACGTTTAGGTATGCTCACCAATTTTAAGAGGGTATAACAACTTCAAGCCTAATTTTCGACTCTATTTCCAAGAATTAATTCAGAATGAACCGAAAAAGATTCAAATAATTTTATTTCTGCTCAATTATTAAATAGAAATTGTCCATCCACTTTACCCGACACAAAAAATACACAAAATTTTTTAGAATAACTGTACTTTTTCACTGTCAATTTTTTTTACTTAAATTAAAAACTGCTAATTCTATTATTAATAATGTTTAAAGTTAGATCAAAAGCAGAATCATTTTTCAATATACATTGTTTTAAACCACTATATTTTATTATACAGTATGTCGCATTTAAGATGAAGACACCCCATATTTTAGTTATTTAACAGATCTGAATTTTCGCACAGTCATAAACGGTGATGTGTCAATTTTTTTAATATACTTAACCGAATTCTGAATTTTAAACTCAGCCTACTGCGAATTGACAAATAGGGCCGATTGTCAATATTTTGTTTCGCTTTAGAGATATCGAAAAAAGCTATTAGAAAAACTTGTTCAGAATATTTTTTTATGTCTGTATAGCAATTTTCATGACAAAATTCGTTTTTTTAATTTTTTCAATATTTTGGTATCTTAAAATTATTACAAGTATTCTTTTTACTCTCCGAACAACAGAGTTGTATAGAAGGAAAGTATTGCGATCATGATATTTTGACCATACCCAGATTTTAACGAATCTTTACGTTTTGAGGTCACCTGAATCCATTTATACCATTTTTAGCATGATATCTGTCTGTGTGTGTGTGTGTCTGTGTGTCTGTGTGTGTGTGTGAACACGATAGCGTCTAAACGGCTGAACCGATTTAGATGAAATTTTATATACATATTTAGGGTATCAAGGAGACGACCTGTATAGATTTTGCAGTTAATCGGACAACCGGAAGTGACAGTTGCTATAAGTGGTGACGTCATTACTAAACAAGATGGCAATAAAGTTTTACATATTTATTTTCTATACTTTATAGTTTAATTTCGAATGATTAAAATTTTTAAAAACTTTTGCCATTGTTGCCAGATTTATCAAAAAGTATTTTTTTTCATATTTTTCTTAAATAACCAAAATAATGCATTTTTATGAAAAATTACGGGATATGAAAGTTGTAGAACATAAAATTTTCTACACATTTTGTCATTACCTGTTTTTTGAATTCCTCATAGTTTCGCCGCTAGAGGGCGTGAAAAAAATTTATATAGACATTTTTGTGACTTTTTTAGATTTTAAGACAAAATTATGGATTTTTATGAAAAATTACATGGGATCAAAATTGTAGAACATAAAATTTTCTATAAATTTTGTCTTAACTATTTTTTCAAGTTGCGCATAGTTTCGCCGCTAGTTTTTATTTTAATTTTTATCTTTATTAAATTATTATTTTTCAGTTAAATTTTTATATCAAAAACTTTATAAATATCTTTAAATTTGTAATAATTAATTTTATAATTGTAATTTTTTTCAAAATTATATTACAAAAATTTTGGAATTTTTAAAAAATTGACTAAGAAATTTAAGATTATATTACGATTTTAAACTAAATATTAAAGTTATTGAAATGTGATTTTCACCATTCGAAAGATAATATAAAACTCTAAATTTTAAATGTATTTTAGTTTCTTAAAATTTAGAATTGTAATTATTATAGCCAAAATTAAGAATTTTTTTAAATTTTTTTGTAATATCGTTTTATCAATAAGTATAAAATAAATGAAAAAATTAAATAGCATATCCGAAAAGGATCCAAAAGTACTATGTGTGTAAATTATTTCATAATTTTAACATAGTATTTGTAAAAGTTATAGCAAAAAATGAAAAAAGTTAAAACAATTCAATGAATATACCCATGAATTTTTGAAAAAAAATTTGATTTTTTTTTAGTTTTTAAACTAAATTTATTAATGCATTTTGATCCAAAAACCTAAAAAAAAGGTTTGTTTCCCATTTTGAATAAAATTGAATGAGATATTAATTATTTATTGATTTTAAAATTATTCACAAATAGGTTTGTATTAAGGTTAAAATTAATATTAAAAATTTTAAAAAAATTACCCTTAAATTTGTAGTAAAAAACCCTATAATTGTGATTTTTTTCAAAATTTTATTCAAAAAATTGTAGAATTCCAAATTTTTTTTTTGTAATTTAATATAAGTTTAAAAGAAATTGGATAACTTTAAAAATATTAAAGATATTAAAATGTGATTTATACCATTCGATAGGTAATATAATTAATGTATTTTAATGCAGAAAAACTAAAATAATCGATTAAACAATTACTTTACTAGGAGTGTTCGGAAAGTTGGGTGGGATTACCCCCTCATTTTTTAATTTTATAAGTAGTGTGCAATGGAAAATAATAAAATTGAGTTGTTTTGAGTTGGTAAGTTTAAACAGCAGTCAGTTTTTAATATATTGCTTTAAGTAGTTATATTTGGTGATCAGAAAATCAAAATGCTATTAACTTTACTTGAAAAATCGAATTCGGTTGTTTGGTGATAATTCTCGTAGCAGCAAACAAGTTGCTGCAGAGTTTAACTTGACTCATCCCGAACGTACTCCCATTACTGATGGAAAATTCTCTTTTTAATGAAACTGGCAGTGTTGTTAAAATTCATCAGAATGGTTAAACTCGTCGAATATACCCGCATCTTGAGGATAATGATATATTGGCGGCAAATCGAGCAAATCCATGCATGAGCCTTCGAGATTTATCATCTCAACTGAATATTGGCAAGGATAAAATTAGGAGATGCTTAATTCGTCACAAAATTAAACCATATAAACCTAAGTTTTCGCATACATTAAAAGGAGGTGATAATAATAAAAGATTGGCCTATTGTTATTGGGCCTAAGGTAATTTTTTAAACGACAGACTTTTTTTGAAGATGATTATGTTTAGTGATGAGGCTACATTCACTACTAATAGGGTGGTATCATCTCCAAACTGTAGATACTGGGCCACGGAAAATCCTCACTGGATTATAAATTGTAAAGACCAATATTGCCAGAAAGTCAATGTTTGGTGTGGGATTTTAGAAGACCAAATAATTGGTCCTTTTTTCTTTAACCAGTCATTAAATGCTGAGTGTTTAGTTAATTTTCTCGCTGGGAAATTTTAGGTTGAAATTGAAAATCTGGCTCTTAATGTGCGACAGGATATGTATTTGCAACTATATGACGCATCTATTTATAACTCAAGAATTGTTCGTGAATGGTTGAACCAAAATTTTCCTATGCGCTGCATAGGAAGAAACAGTCCTTTTGAACTGTGGCCTCCGATGTCTCCCGATATTACATCCCTCGATTTTTATTTTTTGGGCATGTTAAAAAACAAGGTTTATAAAACAAGACCCAGAAATCGAGATGAACTTTGTGAGAGGATAAGATAAGTATATCAAGAAATTAGCATCCCTCAACATAGACGAGTAGCTAGACAGAATAGAGAAAGAATTTAAGAATGTATTAGAATAGACGGAGATCTAGTTGAAGTATTAGGAACATTATTGTTTCATTAAATTTTATTATTTTCCATGGCACACTAGGTATAAAATTAAAAAGAGAAAACTTGTAATAATTTTAAGATATCAAAATATTGAAAAAATTAAGAAGGCGAATTTTGTAATGAAAATTGGTATACAGGCCTAAAAAAATATTCTGAACAAGTTTTTCTAATAACTTTTTTCGATATCTCTAACGCGAAACAAAATATTGACAATAGGCCCTATTTGTCAATTCGTAGTAGGCTGAGTTTATGACTGTGCGAAAATTTAGATCTGTATTCCTTTAAATAACTAAAATATGGGGGTGTCTTCATCTTAAATGCAAGACACTGTATGTCTACTCTGTGTAACGTATTTTTTTTTATATTATTATAAAATCTTTTGGAAACAATTAACTTCACGTTCTACATTTTTTCATGCCTCGTCCTTACTTTTCCAAT
This sequence comes from Neocrepidodera transversa, assembly GCA_963243735.1. NCBI lineage: Eukaryota > Metazoa > Arthropoda > Insecta > Coleoptera > Chrysomelidae > Neocrepidodera > Neocrepidodera transversa. Next base: position 6,065,826 of record OY725340.1, read on the forward strand.
TTATTTCACCACTTTCAATATTTTCAACAACATGATTGTATTTTTTTATATAATGTAGTATATTAACCTTTTTCTCTTTCGTAATATTTAAGGACCTTCGGCGCTTTATTGATTGATTATAAATATTAATTTTAAAAGAATAAAACTTGAACTCAAAAAAAACATATAAAACATCTGGAAATTTTCACAAAATACTACCAACACATACAGTTAATTAAAACCCAATGGCTATCCATATTTAAAATGTGGTCCATGTTTTTAAGAAATAAAGCATAAAATCACAAGAATTTAATTGTATTAGACAAGCAAAGGCAAGTTGTTTGGGTAAACTAACCATCATCAGACACAAACGTTCAAAAATTAGTAATACAACATTACAATTTAAAAATAACCTTACCATTATTTAATACTAGAAAAATTGGTCAGAAAATTAAGGGTAGTGAAATTTAAAATAAAAACTTATTATGGTACTTAGGGACTGTCAGTCTAACCAACCATCTAGAGACAGCACCTACTGAGGGACTCACAGTCCCGGAACCCAAATTGTACATTGAAAAGCCACCCAAAATGGGGGCGAAGCACAAAAGGCCACCAGGTCATAGCGAATCGAATCTCCAGAAAAACTTATACCCCGAAGTATTATTGATAGGGGAGAAAGTTGCCACGTGGTTATTAACCATATGTCTAATCGGTAAATGGCGAAATTGACATGAAAGGGAAAGTATAATAGTTAAATGCTGAGTTTTAATTACTTAATCGACAATTTATGCTCATCGGTGCAAAATATTTCAGTTTTAATTAACAGTTAATATTATCTAGAGATAAGTTAATTCCTTGTTTATTTTTGATTGGTTAATACTTAAGCAATAACTAAAAATAACTACTAATAATAAAAAATCGGCTGTGTCACGTCAAAACTTTCCCGGCTCGGCTGTAGAGAATAGGATTATTTTAATTACAAAATAGTAAGCATTACATTAATTTATGGAACAAATTATATGCTCTACAACTTTGGACTAAAGTCCATTGTTAGTCTTCAAAATACAAAAAAAAAAAGATAAAAAGCCTAAATATGTGTATTTTTTGCTCTAGCGGCGAAAAATATAGGGAAAATTTGGTGCTCTACAACTTTGCATACGAAAATTTTGTACTGTTTGTCCTCAAAATTTGTAAAAACTACGGAAAACCTACATGAACTTTTTTTGCGCGCCCTCTAGTGGCGCAACTGTTGGAAATTCTGGAAAAACTTCCAAACATTTATTTCCCTATTTAGAGTTTTTGTGATTTTTTAACATTTTTCTATACATTGTAGTGATTTTTATCAATGATAATGATTTTTAAAGCACCGTAGTTATTTTTATTATATTCTTTAGTTGATTTTGGGAAAAAAATCAATCTCCTAAAATATTCCTTGTTATTAATAACATAATCGAAATTTTTAATAAAATAACGAAATACGAAAATAAAAAAAAATGTCTAACAATTATTTGATAATTTTGGTAATTTTTTTTATTTTCATATTTTTGAATTACCATTGAAAAATGTCCAAAAAAAATTTCTAAATCTGGGGAGAATAAATATAAGATGCCAAAAATTTCTTTTATGAAAATTACCAAAAAATTTAATATTTTCATTCCATATAAATTGAAGTTTTTGAAAAATTTTACAGTATTTTGTCATTTTTCTATTTTTGACGATTCTGATTTTTGAAGAGCCGTTGCCAAATATCCGAATTTTTGCATAAATCTAGAGAAAATGCATAGAAGGTATTAATAATGACTTTTATGAAAATCAGCAATAAAACGCAATCTACGATTTTTGGACAAATTGCCTTTTTTTCATTTTTATTTCTTTTTTTGACTAAATTTTAGCCTCTTTTTTCTCAAAAAAGGCACTTTTTCTAGAAAATTTCCCCTCTTTTCTCTTAATTTTATTACTTTATACCCTTAAATTACCCCCTTTACTCCTAAATTATCATTTTTTGCTAATAAATTACACTTTTTTCTCTTAAAAAAGTCACCTTTTTGTACATATTTTTTCTCTCCAAATTTTTCCTTTATTTCTCTTAAATCTGTCATTGTTTTTATCAACTATCCCCTTTTTCATCTACAAAATTCCCCCTTTTTTCTCACAATTTTGTAATTTTCCCCTCATTCTCTCTTAAATTATCATTTTTTAGAATACCTCTTTTTTAAATAAATTGCTTTTATTTCTAATTTTTGTCCCTTTTTGGTCTTAAATTTCCCCTCCTTTTTCTAAAAAAAATGCACTACAACATTTTGCAATAAACTGTATTGGTCAATGTCTGTCTTTTGGACCTTCTTCCACTGTATCAATTTAAGCCCAAAACTAATGATCGCACTCGAGGCACACACCAACCCTTCATACCAAAATTCAGCTTGATTGGTCAAACTGTTCGGCAGTTATCGTGGAAGATTACACACAGACAGACCATACTTTAGAAATGGTTTCAATCTTCTTGGGGGACCTCAAAACGGATATTTTCATCGATATTTCGAATTTTTTTGCTCGTCCACTATACTTTCCCTTTGATGAGACCGGAAAAGTAAAATAACTTATATCTACGCCGCTGGATTTATAATGATGTTAAGGCTTTGCGAAAATTTAGACTCAAGCTACGTAGGGCGGCACAGCACAGTTTTCTGCAATCTATTACTTAGAACGTACTATATATTGAGGGAGGCAGGGCAGGGCTGTGCATCACGTGGTGCATCACGTGGTGTTTGTGACAGTTTACTGCAAACGTGTCATACGCGTATATCATTTTAAACTTACAATCTAGTCAATATGGCCATGGAAGAGACTTTAGTCGTTGCCGTTCTACATCATAAAGTCGACTCCACAACATCATGAGGCCATTCAATGTGACTCTGCAACGAAGTTACTATAATTTCCATAAAAATTAGAATATTTAAATTAAATCGCGCACGGCACTGGAATATAATTAACTTAAAATTATGTGAAAAGCCATAAGTTTCTAATATAAGGTACCAGTTGAGAGGAAGAAACTCGCGTCCGTGCTTATCGAATAGAACAACTAAATTCATTGTATGTAGTTGCTGTGGCCGTACCTATTGGAGTAGCAGTGGCAGTGCGACCTTTAGATACAGGTCAAGCGGAAGCGAAGTTCAATTATAACCAAAACCGTCCATTTCACCGACTACCAGCATATAAGCCGTGCTTCGTATGATACGTCACCGTTCCACATTCTTCATATCCGGATTTGGAAAATTGGTATTTAATAAACAGTTATTCTGATTTAATGAATTTTATTTAGTAGCTACCCAAGTACTTAACCAGTAGGGTAAGTAAAGCCCGCACTTATAGCCGCTAAGGGTCTTGTCGATGCCATACGACCCCGGAGAATTTCTTCTCCACTGACGCTGCTCGTGCAGTGGTCTATAAACGGAAGATGACGCCAGAGGCAATCCGAAACCTAGACTAAGGCGCCAAAAGACCGCTTGACGACGTATATATTCAAATGGTCTATTCTTATGTATAATGTTGGTGCTGTTTTATGTATTGTATCGTTGAATAAAATGAATGGTGATAATTAGGTGCCATATGTAAGTTTGACAGGAATGAAAAAAATGAAAATAAGGTTATAAAATAAAATGTGTGTGTATGCATGATGATTTAAGTATTGATTTTATTTTGTTTTTACCAAAAAGGCAAAGTGGGTGTAAAAAAATTTGATTGAACCATTTTGTTTTTTGAAAAAAATTTAAAATAATATTTAAAAATCAGTCTTAAAATACAAGAGGTTGGAAATTAATAAAAAAAAATTAAATTTAAAAGAATTTTAGTGGAGAAGAAAGTTTGGTGAAAATACATATATACAGATGGTAGGGATGAAATTGTTAACAGGTTGAAAGAAGTATTGAATGTTATAGATGGACTAGAAGGAAGAAAGAAAAAATATAATAAAGAGGAATTTTTTATAGAATACAATAAAATTATGATATAGATCAGGATTTTTTGAAGATGGAATTACAATATGATAAGTCTTTTTTTATTTTTGGCGTATTATTTTGTTAACAAGAAAAATTCCAGATCTGAAATTTTTTTATGGTCAAAATATTAACAAAAATTTTTTAGTGTACATATTTCCCTCAAGTAAATGAATATGTTTATTTTTGTCCAATGTTATTAAAAGAGTAATAAAAATATTCAATTTTCTTTAGTTATTTAAAGATTTTTTTTTGTGTTTGAACTTACCCTGAAGAAGAGTGAATCATATACATATAATAATAATAATAATAAAAAAATTTAATTAATCCTAAAAAAGGTAACAGAACAGATCAATGTAATATACAGGGTGGGCCAATTACCTTCCCGTGGTTTGTGGCGTCGAAACTAGTAAAGATATCAAAATGAAAACAAAACTGTTTTATTTGGATCGAAAATCCCTACAACTAGAAAATATTTTCATTTATACAGAGTGATCCATATACGGGCGGCTAAAAAAATTGTAATTTTTTTAAATGACACACCCTATATATTTTTACATTTTTAGATTACTACTTTAGTGGCCTTTATGATAATAATTTATTTTTTTAAATCGGATGCTGCGTTGCCAAGATATTTAAATTTTTATTAAATTTTCTGAAAAATCGCTACATTTCAAAATAATTCAAAAATTAATGTATTTGCCGAATTTGAAAATGAAACTTTGTTTAAAGTTAGTTTAGATATGGATGTACATCGTCCATATTTCATAATTATTTAAATATGTACAGGGTGTTTATAATATAAGATTAAAATTTCAAAATTGTAATTATAAAAATCATTGTTTTTTTAAATGAAACACCCTGTATATTATTTAAAATTTAGAAAGCCTATTCTACAGGCTTTCTATACATACCACATACTAGGCTTTCTAACCTAACCTAAATTTCATTTTCAAATTCGGAAAATACATGAATTTTTGAATGATTTTGAAATGCAGCGATTTTTCAGAAAATTTAATAAAAATTTGAATATCTTGGCAACGCAGCATCCGATTTAAAAAAATAAAACATTGTCATAAAGGCCACTAAAGTAGTAATCTAAAAATGTAAAAATATATAGGGTGTGTCATTTAAAAAAATTTAAATTTTTTTAGCCGCCCGTATATGGATCACTCTGTATAAATGAAAATATTTTCTAGTTGTAGGGATTTTCGAACCAAATAAAACAGTTTTTTTTTTATTTTGATATCTTTACTAACGCCACAAACCACGGTAATTGGAGCACCCTGTATAAACTTAAACAATTTCAAAAGGTAGCTTTTTTCTACGAAATCTACATATAAAATTCATTAAAACATAATTTTCCAGATTATTTATTTGAACTATTTGAGATGAAATAAATTCAAAGTAAGACAAATATGCTTGAATATAAAGTTTAAAAAAAATCTGTTATACAAATTGTTAACCAGGACCAGAAATATGGAAATTATTATGTTCCATAAACTACAAAGCATAAATGTAACATCCTGTATTATGTGTTGTAATTTGTTAAATAAAAGTACTTCAAATAAAATAATAGCTTAAATATCTCTTTATCTAAAAAAAATGATTGTTAAGTTTAACATGATTAATAAATTTTCTACAATTGCCTATCTTTTTTTTTAATATATATCAGATCCATATTTAAATAAATTAATATTTAATCTACTTATCAGAAGATCAGTACATCATAATATTTTAACATTCGAGGTTAGTAAGCGATACAACATGAGCTGGTCCTGTAAAGAAATAAAAAAATTAGACGAATTATTAAGTCATTATCTTGGAACTAAAAAATCTATCAAAAATGTTAATTGTCAGAAATTGACCCAAGAAGGTGAAAACTATGGAAGTATAATTTACAAACTCGACATAACTATAGAAAATAAAGACAGTAAGAATGAAGAAACGATCAATACAATCGCTAAAGTTTTACCAGATGGGGAAGTTATAAGACAAATTTTTAATATACAAACCACTTATAAAAACGAAATGGCTTTTTATGATATCGTTGTTCCCACACTACAAGAATTTCAGAAAGAACTAGGAATCCAACATACGATTCATTGCTTTGCGAAATGTTATGCTGTGAGAAATAATTTAAAAGAAAATAGCGATATTATCGACGATGATGCTGTGCTGATTTTAGAAAATTTAAAAATTTTAGGTAAGATCATATTATAATATAAAACTTAACATCTACAATATAAATCTATTAGGTTGTCAATTTCTTAAATGTGGTCAAATTATTTAGTAGAAGTAACACTAAAGCGGGATTTATAGTTTGACGGACTCTAAACTTAGACGTACTGTAAAAACATCAATTATAGAATATATGTACTATTGGTTATAAATAAACGTAAACGCATGACGTAACTTAAGTGAAACGGAGTGGAACGGAAGAGTTGGCCAACTTTCATCTTTTATAGTGCGTTTCTTTCCGGCCAATCAAAATATATGTGTGATGTCAGCTGTCACTTGTCTGTTTACCGTTTAGTAAAGGTGTTTGTTATCATTAATTATTTGATAATTAAAATGAGCGGTAAGTAAAGTGTGGATTTATGCAGCACCATTTAACATTTAGCATCTAATATTTATTAATTGAAAGTTGAGTTTACAATGACTGCATTTATCCACATATTAAACAATCATCATTTATCAATTAACAATTACGAAGTTGGCTAACTTTTAGCTTTCTTAGTTTCAATGTACCAGAATTGTTATTAACTGTTAATTGATAAATGTTATATATTATAAATGATGCTGCATAAATCCACACTACTAGTTAAAAACAATGTCTTTGTGTACTTATTTGGCTATTTCAAATAAATATTCCAATGCTACTGCACACAACAGCAGTCCCACGGCACCAAAAAGCATGTATTTCATAATCCATTATGACACGGGAAACGGGGCACTATTAAAACCACTATATATACTTTATACAAACGAAAAATGAATATTTAGAATATTGTATAAACATATTTGTAGGTTATGTTAAATGTCAATCAATCACCTCTACCCATGCGCAAAATGACCGTTCCGTTGATTTATAAATATTATAATATTATTTTCTCCACGACCATTATTGAATGTATGAATTCCGAGATCATTTTTAATAATAGAATGTAAACATTCACCCTCTAGAGTATGAATATTTATTCTAAAACACTTGCTTCTTATGTATTTTTCATGTATTTTCATTCTTTATCAAGGTAAAGAATGGATTTTCTGTAATCGAAATAAACGATATGGGATTGCCATGGATTTCAAAAGTGTCACTGTCAGATATAAAATGGCGACGGTAATAATTATTTTCAAACAAGTTTTAATTTAAACAAAATAATGAGTGAAAAATCAAGTGAAGTAGATATAGAATTTAATAATATCTAAAATTGCAAATTATGAAAAAACATCAATGCACCAGATTTTAATTTCGGTAAGTGTACCATAATACTATAAATATTACTACAATGTAATACAAATATGTCAACAAATAACTTGTGTTCAGATTTAATTTAATTTTGATTCATACTTTTTGATCGTGGAGAAAATATAGTCTGTTACTCGGTTAGAATGAAAAAATTCGACACTCGTGGTTCCTCACACTCGCTGACGCTCGCGTTCGGAATTTTCCACTCGTGTCGAATTTTTCATTCTAACCTTGTTACAGAATCTACTATTACAGTCCGTTTGTTACGTATCCACTGCGTCTACGTTTACAGTCCGTCAAACTATAAATTCAGCTTAAGTCATGTACCACATATATTAGTAAAAACAAAGTTTTAGGGGGCAACTAGTTTAGGCTGATGAGCCATCTTCAGGCCTGGAAACAAATTGTCCAGTTCGACAAGCAATTTTATACATTACATTTATAATAAACTTAACATATTCGCTGTGTGCAACTAGCCTTGTGGCGACACCTGTAGGGTTAAATGTAAAACTTTGTCCCATACAATCAAAATCAAATGCAGGCATTTTGATATTTAAAAGATGAATACAATATTAAGAACTGGTTTTGAGGAAATAACGCCTGATATAAAATTCAAACAAAATGCCCTAAAGAACGGTGCAAAACTGGCATTTCGTCACATATGCTCGGTGGAGGAGAAAAGTCAACGGAAAATAAAAATAATTACTGCGAAATGCGTGCGAAAATTGTAATAAAAAAAATAAAAAAGTTATTTGTTGGAAAAAAAACTAACAAGGATTCGAACCAACGACCCTTTGCTTTTAAATCCGTGTCTTAAACCGCATAACCATCGAACCGAAGCAAAAATGTTTTCTTTAATTTAAAATATATATTAATAATAATTTTAATTTTTAGCGGTCAAAATTTAATATTTTGGCTTCGTTACAATCCGGTTTATATGGTCAGCTAACTGCAGTAAAATGTTCATTCTCATAGAATCAGTCGAAGGAGTTCAATTTCGCGGACAAAGTTTTCAATCCAAGTAACGGTTCGCCTTTTCTGTGTTCACATTTGTATGGACTATAAAATTTTGTATTGGGACTCTTTAAACTATTATTCTGACATATTTCTGCTAGACTTCGGCGAGCTTTCCGTATTGAAATTTTCGTCCATCGTGGAAGAATACACACAGACAGACAGACGGACAGACAGACAGACAGACTTCCATCTGAAAAAGGTCTTAATCATCTCAGGTGACCTCAAAATGGTTATTTTCAACTTTATCTCGAAAATTTTTTTTAGCTCATTTACAATACTTTCCCTTCTCGGAGGTGGGTCGGGAAAGTAAAATGAAAAATCTATTGTGTCGCCCCAAAACCTTCCCGACGAGTATCCACAAATGCTTTTTCAGATATTTAATGTTAAAGTTTCAAATTTTGACATTTTTTATTTTTGATAGGTGACAGTTGGAGAAATAATTTTGACTGTTCTGAATTTATAATTCCAAATATTTCACAAATTTCAAAAATGCCGTCTTACAAATTTCAAGAATTTAAAAAAATTGTATTATTATAAATGTTTCAAAAATTTCTAAACATTGTAAAAACGAATTTCAAAAATTTTAAAATTTTTGAAGATTTCAAAAAAAATTCCTGAGCTTCCTAAATTTCGAAAATTTAAATATTTTATAATTTCAAAAACGCAAAATTTCAAAAATTTTATTATTTTCTAATTTCAAATATTTTACAAATTTCAAAAATTTCAATTAATATAAATAGGTATTTTGAAAATTTCTAAATAATGTCAAAACGGATTTTGAAAATTTTAAAATTTCCAAAGTTTAAAAAAATCCCGAGATTTCCAAATTTTGAAAATCTGAAAATTCGTATTTTCAAAAACACGAAACTTTATAATTTCAAAACTTTCAATATTTTACAAATTTCAAAAATGTCTTAAAAATTTCAAGATTTTAAAAAATTTCAAATGTTAAAAATATTTATAAAATTTCAAAACAATGTTAAACCTAATTTATAAAATTTTAAAATTTCGAAGATTTCAAAAAACAATTCCCGATCTATAAAAATTTGGAAAATTTAAAGAATTTCTAATTTCAAATATTTTACTAATTTCAAAAATGTTTTTGAAAATTTCAAGAATTTACAAATATTTTGAAAATTTAAATATTTCGAAAATTTAAAGAAAATTTAATAATTTCAGAAAATAAAATCAAGGAATAGAAAATAAACTAAAATTATTATTCACAAACTTCAACATGATCTATGTCAACGTCAGTGGCGTACGCCTGTTTTAACACATATTTTCAGAATGTAATATTATTATTTTCGAAAGTAATATTTTTGTTCATTCTAGGAGAATTTTGACCGTTTTTAATTTCAGCTCAATCGGATTAATACTTTTTCAGATATTTAATGTTAAAGTTTTAAATTTTGACATTTTTTTATTTTTGACAGGTGATAGTTGCAGAAATAAGTTTGACTGTTCGGAATAGAGATTTTCAACGGCTTTCAAATGGCATATTGCATGTCCAATTCCGTGACATATTGCATCTGTTATTTTTTGTTAATGACACTCACGTTTGACAGATGTCATACAAAAATTAATGAATTCTTCCCACGGGTAACCCAAACATACGTAGGAAATTTCAGCTCAATTGGATTAATACTTTCTCAGATATTTAATGCTAAAGTTTCAAATTTTGATATTTTTTTTATTTTTGACATGTGACAGTTGGAGAAATAATTTTGACTGTTCATCAAAATATGACAGATGCAATATGTCACGGAATTGGACATGCAATACCTCATTTGAAAGCCCTTGAAAAACTCTATTCAGAACAGTCAAAATTATTTTTCCAACTGTCACCTGTCAAAAATAAAAAAATGTCAAAATTTGAAATTTCAGCAGTAAATAACTGAAAAAGTATTAATCCGATTGGGCTGAAATTTGGTATAGGGATTTGTGTTACTCATCGGAAGAACTCATTAGTTTTTGTATGACATGTGTCAAACGGAAGTATCACTATCAAATAATGACAGATGCAATATGTCACGGAATGTGAGTTGCAATATGTCATTTGAAAGCCCTTGAAAACCTCTATTCAGAACAGTCAAAATTATTTCTCAAACTATCACTGGTCAAAAATAAAAAAATGTCAAAAGTTGAAACTTTAAGATTAAATATCAAAAAAAGTATTCGTGGATACTCGTCGGGAAAGTTTTGAGGCGACACAACCGATTTTTTAAGGAATTTTGTATGTTTATAAACGAGCGTATTTAAATATATCTTTATTAAATTGTAAAACGTTTGAAGTCATATTTCTAAACTATTTTAAAACTTGTTTAAAACATCCAGCTAAGAAGCTTAAAATTATTAAAGTTGTTATTTTAAATGATCTAAAATATTTTATATGTTTGAGATTTAAAATAGTATTAAATTATCTAGAAATTTAAATTTTCTTATGAAATTTTAAACTGTTTAAAGTTTCCTTCAATATAAAATAAATTTAATACCTTTAAATAATGTTTTTACTTATAGGTTATGACAATATAGATAAAGTCAAAGGATTCGATTTAGAAACAGCAAAAATGGTTATTAGAGATCTAGCTCAGTTCCACGCAGTTCCTTTAGCGTTAAAAATAAAAAAACCAAAACTTTTTAATGAAAAAATTAAACCGTATTGTGCTGATTATTACGCTAAAGGTTCGCTACCATTAACGGAACCTTTAATAACGTTAGTTATGGAAGCAAACGAAGAAACTGCTGAAATATTGGCAGGAATAAAAGGATGGAAGGAAACCAAACGCAGTCCATCTAAAGAACCATTTGCTACTCTTGTCCATGATGATTTATGGACGAATAACACTATGCAAAAATTCGAAAATGGAACACCAGTGGGAAATAAATTAGTAGACTTTCAAGTTCTTAATTATGCATCCCCAGCTACGGATTTATTCTTTTTCCTTTGGTCCAGTGTTCCTGTAAAACTTCTTAAAAACTACCTAGATTATTTCATTGAATACTACCACCAACATTTTATTGAAGTACTAAAAGACCATGATATAGATATCAAACAGTTTTCTTTCGAGGAATTTTTAAAAGAAATCGAGTATATTTCGCCTTTTGAATTCAAACACGCCTGCTATTTTAGTTTATTTGCCGTGCACGGTAAAAAATCTGGATATGATTTTAATGCACATCCCACACCAGAGGAGCTATATAAAACTTTGAGTGATGAAGGTAAAGAAAAAGCTTGGTATATGCTCAAAGAGTGTCACAAGAGAGGATGGTTTACATAAAAAATTATAAAGTTTAAGGAAAGTTATATGTGTATTAAAGAAAAATTAATATCCCATATTTTATATTTTTTTTTGCCCGCTGGTTGTGTTACATCATCCTCAGATATTGTATGTATGTAAAGGAAATAAGAATTAAAATACTTTATAAAAAATAAAAAAAGATTTAATGTAGCTAAATTTCATAAACAAATATACAGTGTGTCCAATTAAGTCGGCATCATATGGGAAACTTTTTTATTCTTAGTTTTATGAAAAAAAGTTATTCTTTATAAAAAGTTCTACATGGTCTAAAACCAAAAATACAACCATCAGATATCAATTTTTTTAAGCCGTAAACGAGGTGTGTCAAAAAATATGAGATTTACTCAAAAGTAAAGTACGTTTTTTTTGAAAATAGCGACAATTGTTTTTAAGAAAAGTTGATTATAATTGAAAACTATTGGCAGATATCCAATATTATCCATCCGCCATGAAAAACGATCTTTAATAATTTTCGGTATAAATTATGCAAATTTTGTAAATTACACATCAGCAATTTTATTGAAAAACATGACATGATAACCTTTCGGTTTATTAATAAGTTCTGTAATAACGTTTTATTGCATTTGAATAGTTAATACATACATATCATAATATTTTATTTGCAAATGAAAAGATAAACAAGTTAACTAATACGTCATAAGGCTGGGCTTTAGGCGGGAAATGTACCAATGTAAACTATAGTGTAAAACATGTTCACCTTACTACGCACAGGTCAAACAAACAAAAGCAAATATATTGAAAGTTAAATTGAGAATGTGTTTATAAAGGTTAATTCTTCGCCATAGGCTGATTTTTAATAAAATTCTTTTACGAATAAGATCAAAAATAAATCTTAAAAATCGTGTAAATTATCGTATTATTTTGTATCTTAATTTTTATTAAAATTAACTAAAAAATTTAAATTCTGATATAGCCATTGCATAGAATATCAATTTTCCTTTAGTTTGACTTATCAAACTTGTCGATTAATAAAGTAATATGAAAGTTCTGTGCGAAGTTAACTATAAATTAACAAATGAATCTAAATAAAACATGGCTGCTTGAGAAGGCGGACATTACTGATATTAGTTTGGATATTCACTAACATACAGCATGTATACAGAATATATATACAGAAAGGTATATATATATTTTTTATTTGAAAATCTGAGTGATGGTTATCCCGCCTAAAGCCCCGCCTTAATACATTTTTGATCATATCTTCACTAATTTCCTGACATTCTTCTGTAATTATCCTTTCCAAATGATCAATATCTGGAAAAGGCCCCTGCTGATAAACCCTATATTTTAAGAAATAATCCAGAGGACTTAAGTCTGAAGATCTAGCCGGCCAAAACATCTCGGAATATCTATGTATTACTTTATCATTGAAAATAGTTTCAAGGTATTCCCTAACAGCGACTGTATGGCATGTAGCACCGTCTTGTTGATACCATATACGTTGACGGTCTATTAAAGATAATTCGCTAATAAAATCGTAGATTTCATTTTGTAAAAATGTAGATTTCATTTTGTAAAAATGTAGATAGCGTTGGGCATTCATGGACTATCGAAAAAATTATGGTCCTATTATTTTATTCTTATAAATACCACACCATACGTTGGTCTTAAATGAATATTGGTCACGAGTTTTGATAGTAAAGTTAGGATTACTGTCACACCACCAGCGGCAATTTTGTGAACTGACAGTTCCATTTGATGTGAAAATTGCCTCATCGGAAAATATTATATTTCTTAATAACTTTCCTTGTATTAAAGAACAAAATTCAAACCTTCTGTCATAATCTCTGTCTTTCAATGTATGAACAAACTGCGGTTTGTATCGATGATATTTGTTACTTTTTAAAATATTTTCCATTGTGCCTCTACTTACGTTATTTTGAAAAAAAGACATTCTTTTTCGCAATGACATTGTAGGATTTTCTACTACAGATACCATCACTTGTAATTTCGTATCTTCATTGGCAACCCGCTTTTGGCGTTTTTTATTAAAACTATTATTAACACTTTCAGAAAAAAAAAAAAAAAAAAAAAAAAAAAAAAAAAAAAAAAAAAAAAAAAAAAAAAAAAAAAAAAACAAGTATATGATATCACTCCAGAACAATTAAATAAAAAAAAATAAAAAAATAAAAAAAAAGTATATATCACTCCAGAACAATTAAAAAAAAAAAAGTATATGATATCACTCCAGAACAATTTAAAAAAAAAAAAAAAAAAAAAAAAAAAAAAAAAAAAAAAAAAATACGCCAAAATAAAAATACTAAACAAAGAAACTAACCCCATGTGTATTTGTACATTCGACCAAATAAAAATAGTCTGGCTAATTGGTTTCTGCCAAAGCCATTTAACTAACAAAAAAAAAAAAAAAAACACTTTCAGAATTTTTAAATTTATTTACAATTCTTGTAACTGTCGATTGCTGAATATTTCTATTGGGATGTCTGTTGTTAAAAATCTCGATGAGTTTTATAATTATCTCCCACAATCAAAACTATTTCAATTTTCTCCTCACAAGTTAATAGAGCTTCCATTTCTTGTATTTCATAAAATCTAACTAGCGATTTGACGTTTTACGTCAAAGCATTCTAGATTAAATATCGTTCTATACACAAATTGCTAGGTACGTAATGTAAAGAATTTCTCAGGGCATCCTAGATTACATGTTTATTTATAGACGAAAATTAACAATGCTAACACAGAGAAGTTTATAAAAATAAAAAAATCTGTTTTCTCATGGCGGATGGATAATATTGGATATCTGACAATAGTTTTCAATTATAATCAACTTTTCTTAATAACAATTGTCGCTATTTTCAAAAAAAAAAGGTACTTTACTCTTCAGTAAAATTCATATTTTTTGACATACCTCGTATACGGCTTAAAAAAATTGATAACTGATGATTGTAATTTGAGTTTTAGACCATGCACAACTTTTTATAAAGAATAACTTTTTTTCATAAAACTGAGAATAAAAAAGTTTCCCATATGATGCCGACTTAATTGGACACACTGTATATACAGTGTGACTCATTTTGTTGAGAAGCACTCCTGTAATTTTTTTTTGTTAGATTTAGTATCAAAAAAAGTATTTTGGCACAAAATTAATTTCTATTTTCAAGGCCCTCTATGTTAATTTTTCTTTGCCAAAAAAGATGAAAGTATATTAGGCATTTTTTTTCTCAAATATGACTATACCACTGGATTCAGAATCATTACAAATGTAAACTACCAAAATTTTATAAAAAAATTTTTATTAACGACAGCGTTATTACAACATGAATTTGGAAAAAGTTATATTTTGATTAATTTTTTACGTAGAATGTAGACAAATTTTAAAAATGACAACATGGTAAACAAAAACTAGGACTCGAAATATATTGCACAGTAAAAATTGAAAGCCGATAACTTAACCCGTTCTGGAGAACTGTCAATTTTTTTCCGGAAATTACCCGTTTTTTAGTGCTTCTTAGTGCTTTAACTATTTTCGTTAGTGCTTTTTCCGTTTTCTGCATATTTGGGATTTTTTAATTTCAAGGTGCTTCTTAGTGCTTCAAATAGTTTCGAAAGTGCTTGTCTATTTTTTAGATATTTTAGATTTTAACTTCAACGTCATCCACAAAACATTTTCCTATTGACTCAATTTTGGTATCAGTTTTTAGTGCATCGTTAGTGCTTTTTAGTGCTTCAATAAGTTACAATAGCGATTCATTCCTTTTCCAGTTATTTAACTGTTAATCTTTTAATTTTCAAGGTCAGCCATATGGGATTGACTTAAATCTAGAGTCGTTTCTTGATGCATCGTTAGTGCTTTTTAGTGCTTTAGATTGTTTTCTTAATGATTTTTTCGTTTCCTGATTATTCAGTATTAGGGAAGCAGAGAAGTACTACACGAAAAACATTCAGAAGTACGAGAAGAATCAAAAAATTGAAAAATATACAGGATGTTTAATTAAAAATAAAAAAGGTCAGTGGCCACGGCAACATGACTCACCTTGTATATTTCAAAATAAAATCTACAGCAGATCAATAACTTTTTGCTCCTTCTTTTTAGTTTCTGGTATAAGGTAGTGTCCCTTAGAAACGGGCCACCCTATTGAGTGTCCAAAATAACATGTCACTTCCACTTATAATAACAACAATAATAATAACAACAATAATAACAACAACAGCAATAACAACAACACCAACAACAACAACAACGAAAGAATTTGGGTGCAAACTTGGAAACAAAAAATACTGAACAATGAGGAAACGGAAAAGTCATTAAGAAAACTATCTAAAGCACTAAAAAGCACTAACGATGCGTCATGAAACGATTCTAGATTTAAGTCAATACTATATGATTTGAAGGACTGACCTTGAAAATTAAAAGTTACATATCTCGAAAGGGAATGAACTTTTTGAAGCACTAAGAAGCACTAACAAAGTACTAAAAACTGGTACCAAAATTGAGTCAATAGGAAAATGTTTTGGGGTTGACGTTGAAATTAAAATCTAAAATATCTAAAAAAAATAGACAAGCACTTTCGAAACTATTTGAAGCACCAAGAAGCACTAATGAAGCACTAAATGAAAGTACCAAATTTCATCCATTTTGGTAGATTGTCAGGGTTGACCTTGAAATTAAAAAATCCTAAATTTGCAGAAAACGGGAAAAGCACTAAGCACTTTACTGTGCAATATGTTTCGAGTCCTAGTTTTTGTTTACCATGTTGCCATTTTTTAAATTTGTCTACATTCTACGTAAAAAATTAATCAAAATATAACTTTTTCCAAATTCATGTTGTAATAACGCTGTCGTTAATAAAAATGTTTTTATAAAATTTTGGTAGTTTCCATTTGTAATGATTCTGAATCCAGTGGCGTAGTCATATTTGAGAAAAAAAAATGCCTAATATACTTTCATCTTTTATGGCAAAGAAAAAAAATGGAAATTAAGATATGAAAATTCGTGCCAAAATACTTATTTTGATACTGAATCTAACAAAAAAAATTGAATCAAAATCGGTAGAAAAATGCGAATTTTACAGAGGTGCTTCCAAACAAAATGGGTCACACTGTGTATATACAGTGTGAAAATCCTACGGTTCTGTAATATTTTTTTTCATATTGCTAATACCTTTTTCTATTTGTCATATATTTTTTTAATTTTCTACATGTGAATATGTAAAAAAGGAACATCCCCTGTAGCGACTACTGGCGCAATTAACCTATTTCTGTCGTTCGTGAGTTTTTATTTTAACTACTAGTCCATTTAAAGGAACGGTAAAAGGGGTAGAAATACTCCGCATGAAGAGACCCCATATCCCTTATGTTTTTGGGGTCGCTGATTACGAAAATGAAGGTTAAAACTACCAGCAAGGGGCAGAACACCCTTAAAATTGCAAAAAACACCCCTAAATATGTTTTTTGGGTCGCTGATTTCAAAAATCGGGGTTTCGAGACTGAAAAATTTGTGTGACACACCCCACATACCACCCAAGGGGTGAATTTTCGGGAAAAATTACCAGTTACGGTGTTTTGCGAACTAAGTCATCTTATATGTTTTTTGGGGCACTGATTACGAAAATGGGGGTTCAAACGTGCAGCAATTATTGAACCACCCCTAAAATTGCATTAGTTGAGCAAAACAACAGGTACAGTCGAAAAACAACCCTATTTAGGGGTGTTTTTTGCAATTTTAAGGGTGTTTTGCCCCTTGCTGGTAGTTTTAACCTTCATTTTCGTAATCAGCGACCCCAAAAACATAAGGGATAGGGGGTCTCTTCATGCGGCGTATTTCTACCCCTTTTACCGTTCCTTTAAATGGACTAGTAGTTAAAATAGTAAAAACACACGAACAACAGAAATAGGTTGATTGCGCCAGTAGTCGGCTACAGGGGATGTTCCATATTTACATATTCACATGTAGAAAATTAAAAAAATATATGACAAATAGAAAAAGGTATTAGCAATATGAAAAAAAATATTACAGAACCGTAGGATTTTCACACTGTATATACACAGTGTGGCCCATTTTGTTTGGTAGCACCTCTGTAAAATCCGCATTTTTCTACCGATTTTGATTTAATTTTTTTTGTTAGATTCAGTATCAAAATAAGTATTTTGGCACGAATTTTCATATCTAAATTTCTATTTTTTTTCTTTGCCAAAAAAGATGAAAGTATATTAGGCATTTTTTTTTCTCAAATATGAACTGGATTCAGAATCATTACAAATGTAAACTACCAAAATTTTATAAAAAAATTTCTATTAACGACAAATTTATTACAACATGAATTCGGAAAAAGTTGTATTTTAATTAATTTTTTACGTAGAATGTAGACAAATTTAAAAAATGGCAACATGGTAAACATAAACTAGGACTCGAAACATATTGCACGTGTTTATATATTCAAAATCCGATGAAAATAAAAAAATATTTAATAAAATAACTCTTATGTATTTTTGTATTGTTACCTACAATTTAACCATTTATAAAAGTCCAGAAACCACGCCGCTGGAATTTAAATTTAAATAATTTTAGGTTAGCATTATTTTTTCAAGTTCAACTAGTCAAAAGTTGTTTCTTATTTCCGCATAGTTATTTTCATGGACAATTTTAAATTGATAGTCAAGTCACTCATATCATGTGACCTGGTTCTAGATTCTTCCCAAGTAGTATCTGCCATTGGCATAAAGCAATTTTAAGCTATTATTCTTTCACTTTGTGATTAATTTTAAATTATTTGGTAAGTTTAATTATTGTAAATAATATTTACTTTAGATTATTACGTACGTATGTAAAGTTAGATCTCGATTTTTTTATTTTTTTCCTTATCTTTATTAAAATTGTGTATCATATTAAATTATCACTAAATACACATATTTAAATGTACATTTGCGGCAAGTGATTGATCAATAATTATTCTACTGGGTGTGTGTTGCTGTTTTACTTTCCCGACCCACCTCCTAGAAAGGAAAGTATTGTGAACGAGCTAAAAAAAATTCGAGATAAAAATAGAAATATCCATTTTCGGGTCCCCTGAGACGATTAAGACCATTTCCAGATGGAAGTCTGTCTGTCGGTCTGTGTGTGTGTATGTGTGTGTGTATTCTTCCACGATAGAGGCCACATGTTTAATCCGATTGAGCTGAAATTTGGTATAGGGGTTTGGGTTACCCGTCGAAAGAACCCATTAGTTTTTGTACAACATCTGTCAAACGGAAGTACCACTATAAAAAAATGACAGATGCAATATGTCACGGAATTGGACATGCTATATGTCATTTGAAAGCCCTAGAAAAACTCTATTCAGAATAGTTAAAATTATTTGTTTAACTGTCACCTGTCAAAAATAAAAAAATGTCAAAATTTTAAACTTCAGCATTAAATATCTGAAGAAGTATTAATTCGATTGAGCTGATATTTGGTACATGGGTTTGGGCTTTCTGTCGAAAGAATCAATTAGTTTTTGTACGAGATCTGTCAAACGGAAGTGTCACTATCAAAAAATGACAGATGCAATATGTCACGGAATTGGACATGCTATATGTCATTTGAAAGCCCTAGAAAAACTCTATTCAGAACAGTCAAAATTATTTCTCCAACTGTCACCTGTCAAAAATTAAAAAATGTCATAAGGTGAAACTTTAACATTAATATCTGATAAAGTATTCGTGGATACTCGTCGGGAAAGTTTTGGGGAGACACAACCGATTTTTTTATTTAATAGATAAAAAATCCAATATTAATGTGGAAAAATTAAAAAAAAAATAGTAAGTAGTAAAAATATACAAATAACAATAAAAACCTTAAATTGTAATAAAATAATTTATGTCAATAATATTTCAAAAAATGAGAAACTAGGTTAATACAAACATTTTTTTATCTGATTTCAGTCTAGTGCGGGTAGAAAAAGTTACATACAGGGTAAATTTTTGACAAAAACCAGGTATGCCAGATTTTTAAATCCAGCCCTGTAAATTGATTCAAATGTTGGTATTTACAATACTGGAGCACATTGTTTATTCTAAAGATTTCTTTAAAATTACTAAACATTATTATATACAATAAGATATTTCTTTATTAGCAATTTTCAATTTGAGCCTAAAATGAAACTTTGGACAATGTAGGGATACGTGGTAAAACATTAAATGTCTTTGAGAATTATATGTTTGATCGTCAGCAAGTCGTTAAAATTAAGTCTGAAATAAGTGAACCAAGAACATTAAAATTCGGTGTGCCACAGGGAACTGTACTTAGACCTACATTATATATTAATGATTTATTTTTAAATAATACGCAAGGTCAATTCATTAGCAATGCTGATGATACAGCAATAATTTTTGATACATGGACTGATTTAAAACAAAAAGTAGAAACAGATATTAATAATATAGTAGATTGGTTTATTTTTTTAATTTTAACTTAAATCGAGAGATACATACATACATTTTACAGGGTTACCGTTTTTAGTAAATTTCCTACTAAATTAGTAGATTTTTAAGAATAATGTAGGTTTTTGCCAGAATTTTAGTAGAATTGATATTAGACAGGTTCGACATTTTTTTTAACTGATTTTAACTCATTTTTCTTAAAAATCTACATCTTCCATCCATGTGATGAACTTGTCGTATTCTTTTTTATAAGTTTCTTCCGATTTTTGCTATATTAACAGCGATTCTGCTTTATTATTTAAGGTATCAATGTTAGAACTTATTTTTAAGCAATATACAACCAGTAACAACTATGAAAAACAATAAATCTTATGTGATAGATTGCAAATTAATTTTTGTATTTATCATTCGATGACAACTGATGACATCACGAATTCAACCATTTTACATTAGTAGTTCTTTATTTCCACTTTATGTAGCAATAATAGCAGTATTTATGATTTTAAAGTGTACCAATTAAAAAAATAGTATTCGTGGATAAGTGTGGTCTATTTCCAGCACTCCGTATACTATTATGCTAAATGACAGCCGACCGCCATGTTGCCAAATCCTCCTTGTCAGTCCTTGTAATTTTGTAGAAAGAGATTTCAAAATTTAAAAAAAAGTATGTTCCGGGCCGTTTTAAAGAAAAAAAATTGGTAAATTCATTTTTTTTTAAATGTCTTTTAGTGAGAAAAATTTCGTACGGGGTCGCAAAAAATCCAAAAAACGATACCCTTCTTTATTCCAGGTTATATTTGCATAATAATTTTTTAAATAAAAATAAAGGTAAATTAAAAATTGTTTTATTTTTGCTGAAATGTAGATAAAATCAAGTATGGTAATTATTTTTATGGTAATCTTCTGTAATTTCTTAATCCTCAAATTCAAAATGTGCCGTATTTTGCATGTACTTTTGGGACGGACGCCAATTGAGCACTTTATTACCCTCAGGTAAAATTGATACCGTAGCCGGACACGCCAATGGAGCACCAAGGACCAAATAGAGACCGGCCAATTGAGCACTTTATGACCAGCCAATTGCGCACTTTATTACTAGTTTGTTCATTAACGAATTAATTAATGCAAACAGTTATTTTTCTCGGTTAAATAAAAATCAGAATATGGTAGTTGGAATTTATTTATTTTTAAAAAAATCATGGGGTCAAAACAATTTTTAAGAAATATTTTTTTAAAAACTCTCAAAAACTCTTAAAAAATCGTTAAATTGAAAATTTTTTGAAAAATTCATGAAAAATCTTTGAGAAATCATTGAAAAAATGCTGAAAAATCCTTGAATAATCCTCATCTTTGATTTTTAGGGATTTTTCAAGGATTATTCAAGGATTTTTTATTGGTTTTTCGAGGAATTTTGGAGTATTTTTCAAAGATTGTTCAATGATTCTTGTAGTATTTTTCAAGAACTTTTCAACAATTTTTCAAAGATTATTTAACGGGGTTTCAAGGATTTTTTTAATTCTTTTTTAGTAGGTAGGTATAAGATTTTTTAAAAACGTTTTTTAATGATTTTTCATGGATTTTTGAAGAATTTTTAAGGATGTTTCATGGATTTTTCAATGATTGAAAAAACGTTGAAAAATCATTGAATAATGTTTGAAAAATTCTCGAAAAATCCTTGAGAAGTACTTGAAAAATCCTGTAAAAATCTTTGAATAATTCTAAAAAATGTCTTAAAAACACTTAAGAAATTGTTAAATTGAAAACAATTTTTTAAGGAGTTTTGGAGTATTTTTCAAAAATTCTTGTAGGATTTTTCACGTACTTTTCAAGGGCTTTTCCAGAATTTTTAATGATTGTTCAAGGATTTTTCAACAATTTTTCAAGGATTTTTCAATTTATCGATTTTTTAAAGAATTTTGGACTATTTTTCAAAGATTCTTGTAGGATTTTTGAAGGATTTTTCCAGGATTTTTTAATGATTTTTCAATGACTTTTCAAGGATTGTTTAAGGATTTTTCAAGAATTTTTCAATTTAATGTTTTTTTTAAGGAATTTGAAGTATTTTTCAAAAATTCTTGTAGGATTTTTCACGTACTTTTCAAGGGCTTTTCGAGAATTTTTAATGATTTTTTAAGGATTGTTCAAGGATTTTTCAACAATTTTTCAAGGATTTTTCAATTTATCGATTTTTTAAAGAATTTTGGACAATTAAGGGATTATTATTACAAAGTGGATCCAGGTCAAAGTGCTGAATTGGCCTGTCTCAAACGGGTCGCTTTGAAAAGCTACCTACCTGCCTGGTGCTCAGTTGACCGGTCTACATTTATTACATCTAGAGCTTGGTGCTCAATTGGCTCATATCCTACTTTTGGGACTACCCGGAGCACGTGGCGCATCTTACATACAGCCCCTGGTAGTACCAATTATGGTTTTGGTTAATAGTCATATCTTTTTCCCCAAAATTTATTTGTCTCTGGTTTACAAAAATATTGTGATTATTTAGTAAAAAACTATTTTTATATTTTTATAAGCCCCATCCTAATCTAATTAAATTTATAGATCTGTTAAAAGGATTTCAAATTGAAATTTATGCACAAATTCAAAGTACAGATATATGTGTTAAACGTTATAACATAAAATTGAAAAAAAAAACTAAAAAAGTATAAAAAGTTTAGTAATTCAATATAAAAATAATGTTATGAGTGAAAATAAATTATAAGACCTGATTCGATTTTTTTAAATACATTTTGTATGTCCCTCTTAAAGTAAAAGTAAAACAGATGGTAGTTTATTTTCACTCATAAACTCGATTTTCTTAATATTCGATAAGGGAGCCACTTCCTAAACAGAAACGAGACTCATTCTAGAAAATATAAGGGTTTCGTAGTACCCCAATTGTTTTCCTTATTTTTGATTAAAAAAAAATAAAAAAAATATTTATGTGTAGATAACGGTTAAATCTTTGCTCCTACTCTCCCAAATTTGAAAAATTTTAGCTGTTTTTTTTTTGAAAAAAATTCGTAAACTTGTTGAAAATTTTTAGGTTTTTAATGATTTTCACGATTTTCGAGAGTAGGAGCCTAGATATAACCTTTATCTATTTATGTATATTTTCTTGCCTTCCTAAAAATTAATATTAAAAAAAAAATCGGAGACTACGAAACTACTGCTTACACTACTTTCATAAAGTAAATCACGCTCTTAAGGCACTATGATGGCTGATGGATTCCACCATCTACCGGCACCAAGTTATACTTGTTTAGTCGCTTTTATAGGATTTTATTCTATCTAGCGGTTTGCCCGGTTGGAACTCATCAACCTACGATAGATGTCGTGACTATCTATCATTTTTATAGCTCTAAACATAGTAAAATTAATACTAAAAATATCTCATAATCTAGACATGCTTCTTATCTTTATTAAGATAAGTACGAATAAATAATATATACAATAAAATGTCATTATTCTTTTACCATTTTTTCAACATTATTATATGAAAATATTTTACTAATCGTAGGTATAGGAGTTTAATAATTGTTAAAATGAGCTGGTCTTGTAAAGAAGTCAAAAAGTTAGACGAATTATTAAGCGACTATCTGGGAACTAATAAAGCTATCAAAAAAGTAAATTGTCAGAAAATTTCCCAACCAGGGGAAAACTACGGAAGTATAATTTATAAACTGGACGTAACTATCGAAAATAAAAAAAGTAAGAATGAAGAAACGATCAATACCATCGCTAAAATGCTGCCAGATGGAGAGATTGTAAGACAAATGTTTAACATACAAACCACTTATAAAAACGAAATGGGTTTTTATATAAGCATTGTTCCCGCACTTCAAGAATTTCAGAAAGAACTAGGAATTCAAAATCCAATTAATTGCTTTGCCAAATGTTACGCCGTAAGGAAAAATTTATTGGAAAATACTGATTTTATCGACGATGATGCTGTGCTGATTTTGGAAAATTTAAATACTTTAGGTAAGAAAAATAAATCAAAATATAATTTTTTTGAAGGCCAAATATCGTCTTAATATTTTTTAAATACAAACCTATAATTTTTATTTCATCTTCACAATCCCTATTTTTTGGTATTCAATCATGTAAAACATTTTATTTTTTATTAGGATTCGACCTTGATCTAAACTTTTCTAAGTACGGTCTATTTTTACATAAATAAAAAAATTAAGTACGGTCCTATACTAACTTTTTTTAGTGCGTTTTCAAATTTTTTTTAGGATGAAAATTTCAGTACCAAAATTCATATCCAGTAAATACAGAATATTTTGTTTAAAATGTATTTTTAGCCAGTAGCGTCCAATTTATTATTTTTAGGGCTAGTAATAATAAAACGAATAAGTTATCCATATAGTAATTGTGGTCAAGTGTTAATCATAAATGAAAACAACTCAAATACCACAATAAAATTTAATTTGACAGGCAACTATTTTCGGTTAAAAAACCATCTTCAGACCAAAATAACTAAATAATATGATTACACCTTAAAAATTAGCATATTGCTAAACTTAAGGGTACCGCTACTGAGAAGGAAAGGGGGAAATTGTAAGGGATAATAACAATAGGGTACATGAAAGTACAAGTAAACCCAAATGGGTTAAAAAAAAGCACTTCAAAAATTAAAATTCAAAATTTTTGTAACCTATGTCATAGCTATTAACCCCTTTTTCCCGTTTTTTTCTGAACACCCTAAGGGGTTAATAGCTGTAACATAGGTCACAATTTTTTAATTTTAATTTTTTGTGTTTTTTCTAACCCATTTGGGTTTACTTGTACTTATCTTTCATGTACCCTATATTTATTATCTCTTACAATTACTGGCAACCATTAATGACTATATGTACTGACTATTATCCCCGTCTGCAGCGGCCTTAAAACGCTTGCATGCGTCTGCCATGACGGCATGAAAGCCGTAATCCAGAGACTTAGCCGAATTACAGGCTCACTCTGTTGTTCGCCGTCACCGCGAGGTGGTGCCCGGGATGCAGATACAGATAAGTCTTTGAAAATCAAAACCTTTACGTGTTGGAGTTTTTTAGACTACGGATTCGAATTGTAGTAAACATGGTCAAATCCCCGGATTTTATGTCAGAACCCTGAAGTGCTGGGTTTTTTTGGACCTCGGATTCAGATTCAGCTACTCAAAAAACGTATACTAATAAACATGGTCTCACTTCTAAACCCAAAAAAATATTTTTTTTGGTGGCCCTGAAAACAGGATGCATACTCCTTATGGAAAATGGACCCCGGTTGATTTTTTTATTATACATGACCTTGTAATAAACAGTGTCCACAGAAACAATCCTATGGTTAGTTATCGATATCCAGGTTGTTGAAGTTGGCAAATTTCAAATTTACCTTATGCAATATCTCGAATTTGAACAATTTTATTAAATTTTTTTGTAGTCGGCGTAATTCTTGTACTATTTTGGAATATACAGACCTATATAGAGTTATTAATTACAGGGTGATTACGAAATTAAAAATCATCGTTTTAAGAAAATCAAATTCTTGTTACTACCACCATAAAATAATAGCCCCTGTATATCTATATCTACGAATGTAATGCTAATATGTTGACAAAGTATATGTAGTATTAATTATACAGGGTGATTCATTATTATGGTTGCACCAATCCCGAATTTTTTCAAAAATCTTTCGGAGGACCCTGTATAAACCAAACGATTTACTTTATTGATATCTATTTGAGTACCAGTTTTACTATTTTCTCTAGCTCATACAAGGTGATTTGTTTATTTTAAAAAATATAACATCTTGAAAGATAGGGATTTTTCACACTCTCCCTGTATATCCAATTCGGGTCGGTCAAATTTTTGTATTTTAATAGTTTTAAAACAATTAAGTTTTTACTATTTCGTGTCTAAATTCCCAATCATAATATATGGCTAAGAAACGAAAAGTCTTTAATTACAGGGTGATTCTGAAATTAAAAATCATTATTTTAAGAAAATCAAATTCTTATTGCTGCTACCTTAAAATAAATGCCCCTCTATATATCTAATTACGAATGTAATGTTCATATATGCACAAACTATATTTGGTGTTAATTATACTGGGCGATTCATTATTATATTACTACTTTGTTTATTTTTCCTAGATTTTTTTTATTTCTCGATATTTCCATTTTTTTTGATATTTCTCTTATCTATCAAAATTATTAGGAATTTTATTTCTGATAATAGCAAAGTGTAATTTCTGGTGACTAAGCAAAACATCTGAATAAAATCCGGGAGAAATCGAAAGAAGTCGAAAAATTGAAAAATTCAGAAAAAAAAAAGATCGGAAAAAATTGTAAAAATCGAAGAAATCGAGTAAAATCAAAAAAATTGAGAAAGTAAAAAAATTTTGAAAAAACCAGGAAAAATTGAGAAAAAATTGGAAAAAGGAAAAATCGAAGAAGTCGAAAAAATCGAGTGATTTAAAAAAGAACTCGAAAAAATCAAGGAAAAATCGGAAAAAAATTTTGGGAAATTCTGGGAAAATCAAAAAAATTGGAACAAATTGGAAAAATCGAAGAAATCGAATAAATCCGAGAAATCAAAAAAAAATGGAAAATATCGAGAAAAAAACCAGGTAAAATTGGAGAGAAAGAGAGAGAGAGAAATTTATTTATTACTATACCCTAATAATAATATGTATAATAAAATCCAGGAAAAATTGAGAAAAAAAAATGGAAAAATGGAAAATATCGAAGTCGAAAAAATCGAGTCATTTAAAAAAGAACTCGAAAAAATCTAGGAAAAATCTGAAAAAAAAATTGGGAAATTCTGGAAAAATCAAAAAAATTGGAAAAAATTGGAAAAATCGAAGAAATCGAGTTAAATCGAATAAATCCGAGAAATTTCAAAAAAAAAATGGAAAAATCGAGAAATAAAAAAATCTAGGAAAAATAAACAAATCACCTTGTATGAGCTAGAGATATAGTAGTATAATAATGAATCGCCCAGTATAATTAACACCAAATATAGTTGGTGCATATATGAACATTACATTCATAATTAGATATATAGAGGTGCTATTATTTTATGGTAGCAGCAATAAAAATTTGATTTTCTGAAAATAATGATTTTTAATTTCAGAATCACCCTATAAATAAAGACTTTTCGTTTCCTAGCCATATATTATGATTGGGAATTTAGGCACGAAATAGTAAAAACTTAATTGTTTTAAAACTATTAAAATACAAAAATTTGACCGACCCGAATTGGATATACAGGGAGAGTGTGAAAAATCCCTATCTTTCAAGATGTTATATTTTTTAAAATAAACAAATCACCTTGTATGAGCTAGAGAAAATAGTAAAACTGGTACTCAAATAGATATCAATAAAGTAAATCGTTTGGTTTATACAGGGTCCTCCGAAAGATTTTTGAAAAAATTCGGGATTGGTGCAACCATAATAATGAATCACTCTGTATAATTAATACTACATATACTTTGTCAACATATTAGCATTATATTTGTAGTTATAGATATACAGGGGCTATTATTTTATGGTGATAGTAACAAGAATTTTATTTTCTTAAAATGATGATTTTTAATTTCGTAATCGTCCTGTAATTAATAACTCTGTATAGGTCTGTATATTCCAAAATAGTACAAGAATTACGCCGACTATAAAAAAAATAAAATTCTTCAAATTTTAGATATTGTGTAAGGTAAATTTGAAATTTGGCAACACCCTGTATGTCGATAAATAACCATAGGATTTAATTGTGCCCATGAACACTTTTTGTCAGAAGGTCATGTATAATAATTTCCCAAAGTTTCAAAAAAATCGATCGGAGTTCATTTTCCATAAGGAGTGTGCCTCCTCCTTTTTTTGGGTTCAGCTCTCATAGTTAGATAATTTGATAAACCTGCCAAATATAAACCAAATCGGTTAAAAAACATAAAAACTTGAATTTTGGTTGAAAATGATAAAATACCTGTATACATATACGTAGCTAACGTATCATATATATGGGGGTTCTTCCGACATCCCCTAGATGCAAAGGCTAGTCTAAAAGTTTGATTACCCCCAGGAAAAAAGTTATCTACGCTCTTGCCTAGATATTACCTATCACCTGATGAAGTATCGGAAATTACTCGCGAAACACCCTGTACATAATATTATATAACACTATTTTAATTACTTTCTGATTTATTGTACTAATAAGGCTGGTTTTGATTCTTATAAGTTGCTAAAAACAAAAAATACAGCTCCTGTCGTCCTTTAAAAATTAAAAAAAATAATATTTTTTTTTGTTCTTTAGGTTATAATACTATAGATAAAGTCAAAGGATTCGATTATGAAACAACGAAAATGGTTCTCAGGGATCTAGCTCAGTTTCACGCAATCACTTTGGCTTTAAAAATAAAAAAACCGGAAATGTTCGAAAATAAAATTAAACAATATTGTGACGATTATTATGCTAAAGGGGCTCAACCCATAACAGAACCTTTAATAAAATTGGTGACTGACGATAATAAAGAAACAGCTAAAATAATGGCAGGAATTAAAGGTTGGGAGGAAACCAAACGCGGCCCACCCAGAGAACCATTTGCTACTCTAATTCACGATGATGTATGGACAAATAACACCATGCAAAAATTCGAAAATGGAAAACCAGTGGGAAATATATTAGTAGATTTCCAAATTATGTGTTATGGATCCCCAGCTATAGATTTATTTTTTTTCCTTTGGTCCAGTGTTCCACTAGAACTTCTTAAAAATTACCTAGACTATTTCATCGAATACTACCACGAGCATTTTATCAGTATATTAAAAATCCACGATATAGACACAACACGATTTTCTTTCCAATTATTTTTAAAAGAAATCGAATATATTTCTCCGTTTGAATTCAAACATGCTTGCTTATTTAATTTAGTTGCTGTGCATGGCAGAAAAGGTGGATTTGATCTTAATGAAAAACCTTCCCCAGAGAAAATATTTGAAACTTTAAGTGATGCAGGAAAAGAAAAGGCTTGGTATATGGTTACAGAGTGTCATAAAAGGGGTTGGTTGAAATAGAGAAAAAAATTGTATATTTAATAAATTTTTTAACAATGTATGTTTTATTTTTTCGAAAAAATTAAAAGGACAATTTTCTTATTTTATGAGAAATTACTCCAGACTAATTCGTTAATATTAACTGACCATTTATCTAATACCTTTAATAATAAGTTTTATCTACTCCTATTAAGTTATACAGGGTGTTCCAGGAGTTTGTACCCAAAACTTGGGAGATGATAGAGGGGTTAAAATTAATGATGGTACTTCATATAAAATTTGTCCCTTACACCCTTCGTAAACGAATTATAGGGCTTCAAATTTAAAAAAATGGTTTTTTATTTATAATTATTAAACTAATTATTTGAATTAAATCAAAAATTATAGACACCATAAATGCGCACTTAATAGCGTTATAAACAAATCTGCACTACGCTTGTGAAGTCAGGTACGGACCAAGTTCAATGGTTAATGAGGCACATTTTTTTATCTATCATTTTTTTCACTTCTAAATATGACGGGCGGATATCAACCGGGGATACGGCCAGTTTGCGCCCGTCCAGCTTACTCCCTCTCATTAATTCAGCCGTTTTGCGCCCAAAATTCTAAAGGTACATGACGGTCGACCGTTTTGCGCCCGTAATAAATAATCAATCCGTATCTCAAGCCATTCGAATCATAAGAATGAGAAAAAATGAGAAAATAGAAAAATGAGAAAAAAAATGTGAAAAATTTAGAAAACAAAAAAAAATGGAAAAACAGAACAATAAAAAAAAACCGAAAAAAAAACAAAAAGACATAAAGAATGATAAGAATCGATAAAATCTGAAAAAATCAGAAAAAATAATAAAAAAAAGAAAAAAATTTTGAAAAAAAAATTGAGAAAGAAAATAGAAATTATTGGGAAAAAATAAAAAATACATTTGTAAACTACGGCAAAAACGAGAAATAATAAAAATTGTAAAAAAGACGAATAAAAAAACGCCAAAAATCACAAAAAAAAGAAAATAAAGCATCGAAAAACGCAAGAAAACGAAAAATATCACAAATAATCGCAAAGCACTCGCAAATAATCACAAAAAATCAGAGGAATAAGAAAAAATGAGAAAAATTTGAAATCAAAAGAAAGAATAGAAAAAACAGAAACATAAAAATGAGAAAAAAACCAGAAAAAATTAGAAGAACCGAAAAAATCGAAAATGATAATAAAAAAAAACAAAAATCTTGAAAAAAAAAGAGAAATTAGAAAATATTGGGGAAAAAGTGAAAAATAAAATTGTAAAATACAAAAAAAAGAAGAAATCAAAAAACCGAAAAAAACGCTAAAAAACGAAAAAGAGGACTCAAAAAAACGCAAGAAATCGAAAAATACCACAAAAAATCGCAAAAAAACCGCAACAAAATAACAAAAAAAATCGCAAATTGTCACAAAAAAAGGAAATAAACGAGAAAAAAATTAGAAAATATTGGGGAAAAAAGTGAAAAATAAAATTGTAAAATACAAAAAAAAGAAGAAATCAAAAAACCGAAAAAAACGCTAAAAAACGAAAAAGAGGGCTCAAAAAAACGCAAGAAATCGAAAAATACCACAAAAAATCGCAAAAAAAACGCAACAAAATAACAAAAAATTACAAAAAAAATCGCAAATTGTCACAAAAAAAGGAAATAAACGAGAAAAAAATTAGAAAAAAAAACAAAACAATGAGAAAACAGGAGAAAAATTTAGAAAAAACAAAAGAAAAAAAACAAATTTTATTTTTTGGATCTCTATATTTTAACACTTTTTGTAGATTACTTCTGAAATAAACATTTCCTGATAAAAGAAATTGTAACTAACAAATAATTTCCAATTGGGGAAAAAAAAATTTAAGAATTGTTTACTGTCCTCCAATCCTATCAAACATTCAGTTAATTAATAATTTTTGTTATAGTTTTTAGATACCTTTACTTCTCTTTCTATTAATTATAATTTTAAATACAAAATAAACTCTTCTAAGAATAATTACGATGAGCGCAAACAGGCCATCCAGCAGGTACCCTTAATACATTGGGCGCAAACTGGCTGAATTAATGAGCGGGCGCAAGCCGGTCGGGCGCAAGTTGGCCGACACCATCAACCGGGGCACCAAGCAGGTAGTAGCAAATAATCCGATAATTGAACCGGGCACCAGAATTTTTAATCCTTAAAAGGAACATCATCAACCGGGCACCACACAGGGATGGACTGACTTCCCGCTTGTAAAAATAATTTTCAATTTTTAGAAAAAATAATTCTTCATAGTTTCTTTTGCACTTGAAGGTGTGCTTAAAAAAAATAAAATTCAGATTTGCAAATTTGTTTTTATTTATTACACGTTAAATTATACTATTATTATTCTTATTATTTTTATTATTCTTATTGTTATTATTACTTACCAAATATATTTAAAATCTAAAACATAAAATATTTCAAAATGTGTTTATTGATTACATTTTTAAAAATTGCAATTGTTTCATTATTTCTAATTTTAATAAATTAAATAAATTTATATAAGTTTTCTGCATTTTGTTTGGTAGTAAACAATATATCAACGGAATGTAATGTAAATAATTAAGTAAAGTACTTTGTGCAATAAGAACATGTACCATCCATATCTAAAATATCAATATTTCACAAAGTATGAATATTCGTTTCACAACTAAATATTGTGATCTATGTTGTTTAAAACTAAAAAAAATCCTAATATACTTAATCTACTCTAATAATCTTAGTTGACGGATAGGATTAAATGACCTTTTTGGCAATACAGGTAATTAGGATCCGATTGACACCCGCCGAATATGACAGCTAAATTCCACAAACATCTTTAAAAGAAAAACGTCCTCTTGTGACAACTCGATAAAATTTACGGTTTAAGAGATATGTGCAATTTTATGTGGCACTGCACATCAATGGACTCATCCAGTGATTTTTTTTTATATTTTTATTTTTATAATTTTGGCCTACCATAACACATTGCACTGGGTCCAGCCCTTCTGAGACCGATCCTGCGTCTGTAATTAATTCTTAAAATTTGAATATCGGGGCTATAGTGGCTTGTTCTTATTTGTTATGATTAAAAGAAGAAAAGAAGTATGTCAAATTTTTCTATAAACGAATAAAGCTAGAATCTTGGCAATGCTGTAACGTTAATTATTGGTCAAGAAGCAGCGCCACTTTCAAAATATATTAATTACTTTTTATTGATTTTTATTAATTAATGAATATTATAAAAACAATGAAAATCAACATAAGTAAGTAGGTTCTTTAAGCTATTTATTCAAGCTTGATAAAAATTTGTTAAGAATTGATAAAAAGGGTGAAAAATTGCGAAAAATAGCAATAATTACTGCATATTGCTAAACATTAAGAAAATGTTGATAACAATTGATAAAAATTACTATAAATTGCTTAAATGGCAAAAAATGAATAAAAATTGTAAAAACCATTAAAAATTGGAAAAAATTTATGAAAAGCCCTAATAACGACAAAATTTGCAAAAAATTGATAAAAACTGCAAAAATACTACGAAAAGCTATTAATGGTTTTAAAATTGGCAAAATTTGCAAAAACTATAAAAAGTGGGAAAAATATTATGAATTGCTAAAAATACCCAAAAAATTTATAAAAATTGCAAGAATTACTAAACATTGCTAAATATTAATAAAAATCGCTAAGAACTGATAAAAATTGCGAAAAATTGATAAAAATTGCCAAAAATTATAAAAAATTGATTATAAATACTTTGAATTGTGAAAAATGGACAAAAATTGCAAAAAATTCATAAAAACTGCAAATGTAATATGAAATGCTAAAAATGGTTAAAAAATTGACAAAAGTTGCAAAAATTGCTAAAAATTGATAAAAACTACTAAATTGATTAAAATTGAAAAAAATTGATAAAACTACTAAATTGCTAAAAATTGATAAAACTAAAATTGCTGAAGATTGCAAAAAATTTACTTCATATTTTGATCAAAAATTACCCGAAAACAATTTGTTAAGAATTGCTAAAAAGGTGAAAAATTGCGAAAAATGGCTAAAAAATTGTCAAAATTTGCAAAAATGACAAAAAATGGGAAAAACATTATGAATTGCGAAAAATGGTCAAAAAATAAAAAATAATGCAAAAATTACTAAAAATCGCTTCGAATTAAAACAAATCGCAAATTGATAAAAATAGCCAAAAATTGCAAAAAATTGTGTTACGTTTTTTTTCCTGTGTCACCCTATATTTTCATTATTCCTCTACTCAGTGTATGGTAATTTCAGACTCGTTTGATATCCCTTCTTAATTTCATCGCGTCGTGTTCCTTCTAAAGATCTCTCTCTCCTCTTGGTATTACTATAAAATGTCTTTCCCATGTTAACAATTGTCTCTCTTTGCCTCTTCAGTCAGAGTAATTGACTTTGTGTGTCGCTTATTGACGTTTTCTTTTCTTTACCTCGTTATATAGGGTAAGTTTTTATTATATTATATATTCATTTATGCCCCCTGTTATCATTTTTAATTATTTCGAGGCTTGAACTTTTATTTACTGTTGTTTTTAATTTTTTTATGCCGGTATATTTTTTGTTACATTTACTTAAAAGTTCATATTTTATAATAAGATATCTATTTGTGGTGCTCTTTCAGTCTCAATTACGAAAAGATAATCTATTTTTAATTTTTTTTTACAGATTGTCTTAAAATTTAATTCAATTTGATTGTTTTATATTTTATATTTTGATCAAAAAATTCATGTATTTCATATTAATATTATCATTGTTTTATATTCTTTTTTTTTAACAGAGACTACGAAATCTGGTAATTTTTTGTCTTATATTTACTTTATGTGAACTTTAGGGGTTTTTTTCTGGGAGAAACGTCTTTTTCGGAACTAGCAAGTTTTTTTTCTCCTATGGGCCGAACGTTTTTATTTTGAACAAGTCCTTATTTCTTTTGGAACAAGTTTTTCTTGGAATGTGACATCTTTTACTGCCGGAGAAAATTTTAGAAGAAACTCGAAGACAAGTCCAAAACCAAACTAAGTCACATTTTCCAAAAATAAAAGAAAAAGTATCTGAAGGATTATTAAATTTTCTTCTAAAATAAAACAAATATAACATTTAATTTCCTTAAACCCACAAAAAAAGAAAGGACGGATTTTAAAACATATAGTTTTTTTGTCAATTGATTCTAAATACATCAAAAAATCAATTAGACTGGCGTCCAAAATTTTTTATTAATTTAATATTTTACTTTTTGATATATTTTAAAATCTATTCGTGGAACAAAAACATAATAAAAAAAAATTGAGCTTAAATCACAGTTATTACTAAATCACTTTTACCAACAAATATAAAATACCGTTTCAATTGATAAAACTAGCATATTGCTAAAAATTGCTAAATGTTACTGAAAATTGCAATAAATTTATAAAATGACAAGTATAAAGGCCGCTGCCCTAACCAACCTGGCCACCGTGTCCTATTCATGAAAACAGAATTTTGCAAAAAATATTTAGAATGAAGCTTATCCTAGCTTTAACAAGTATACGACAATTTATATAATTTTTATGTCAAAACGTAGAAATAAATAGTTAATCTTTAGTAAATATCTCATTATCTAAAAAAAAATGTTATCTGTATTTAACATTCTCCAACTATTTTTTAAATTCAACTCATAGTAAAACAAAATAATAGATCTAGATATCGCAACATATAAGTAATGTAGATAATAATATTTTAATAGTCGAGTGCAATTAAACGTTAATAAAATGAATTTATTTTGTGAAAAAGTAAAAAAATTGGATGAACTATTAAGCGACTATCTCGGAACTAACAAATCAATTAAAAATGTAAATTGTCAGAAAATGTCCAAACCAGGAGAAAATTATGGAAGTATAATTTACAAATTGGATTTAACTATAGAAAATAAAAACAGTAAGAATGAAGAAACGATCAATACAATCGCTAAAGTATTACCAGAAGGCGAGATTGTAAGACAAATTTTTAACATACAAAAAACATATACAAATGAAATGGCTTTTTATAAAATAATTATTCCTACACTTCAAGAATTTCAAAAAAAATTAGGAATTCAAAATAAAATTGATTGTTTCGCGAAATGTTACGCTGTGAGGAAAAATTTAAAAGAAAATAGCGATATTATCGACGATGATGCTGTGCTGATTTTAGAAAATTTAAAAATTTTGGGTAAGAAAAAAAATATCTATGCAAATAATAAACTACTGAAAAATGTGTTTAGTAATAATTATAAGCATATTCAATTTAAATTCTTAGACATTAATCATTCAATATCTTAATATTTACAAATTGGTTATAAAATTTAAATCAATTAACTGACTAAATTATTATAAAAATTTTTAAAATAAAATTTATATATTTAAAATTCCTAAAAAAGTTTCCTTTTATTATTTATTTAAATTGTCAAAAATTGTTTTTCCTTGACTAAATTTCACTTTCGAATGATAAGTTTAATACTAAAAATAACTAAAACTAGAAGTAGGCGAATTGTTTCGTCTTATAGAGTTATCGTCAGGTCAATGAAAAAAATCGACAAAATTTTTAATCTTGCCCAAATATAATTAAGCGAAAAATTTAATTAATGACAGTAAAAGAACAAATAAATTTTATTTTTCTTACTAGCCCAATGACATTAGAATGGATTTTGTATTTTTGTACGCATATGTTGAATTTTTTTATAAAAAGGTAACTGACAAATTTGTAGACAAATCAATTATCTACAATCTTTATATAGTCAATATTATAAAAAAAAATAATTATAATTAATAATAAGCAAAATTTGTGAAAAATTAGAAAAGTGGCGCTGGTTTTTCAATTTTTGAATCATTTTTATTAAATATAAGAGGCATGTAAATGACAAAGTTGTAAAGGACTCAATTGCCAACAACTTTTATATAAACGGGTTTTTCGTACTTCGTGTATAACGCGCTCAATACGAAGAACTCATTTCCACACCACCGCAAATGTAGAACTTTCGTCACTTGTACGAAATTTCCCCAGTAGCTCTAATATTTTTATTAAAATTGAATAGTTGTTTATGACTTTATTGTGATCTAAATCTTTTTGTTGGCCTTTCAACATCGGTACAATATTGCTCATTTTCTGGCATTTTGACTCGGCCTTGTTGATTAAGATATCTAAAAACCCTGGTGTATGCACTGATTAGATTTTGTTTGGAACTTTTTGGGAGTACCACCTGTTGCGTTCAATAGAACTTACCAGAATTTTATAAGATGGCGCTGTTTATAATTGTTCGTGTCCTAGCTTACTTTGTCACAGATCGCTTAAAGCAGATGAGATGTCAAATAAATTATTTTCTGTCAATGTCAATGCGGTTTTTTGTATGTATGTGGTATTAGTATTAGTTCATAAGGAACAGTTCTAAATAGTGTATAAGTATGGATACTTTTCGTCAAATGGGGCCGTACTGTATTTTGTGTGGACAGTGTAGAGCTTCAGATTTGAGAATTCGTCTGTATTCAGTACCAGATTATAAATACACCCTGTGTGATCTGTGATTACAGTTTACTATGAGCGATCTATGCGCCATCTAAAATTTTTAATCTGAAACTTTAGTAATCTCTCAAAAATCAGTCAAAATCAAGTAGGTACAGATCTCCCAGTTTTGATCCAAACTTTTGCAGGTATAAGTGGAAACACCATGATTTTTAGACATCTTATTGTTGATGCAACCCTTCTCTGGGTCGACACAGGAATCGTCTGTAAAGTGGTTATCGATCTGGTTGCTCGATTTGACTATGGAAAATTCAAATGCACACCATCAATCATCCGCGTCTACAGTACGATTTCTTTATTTGACTTTATTTCTAAGACTTGGTGGCAAAAAATGTCTTGGGTGCAATAGGTAGAATAATGACAAGGATTGCAGCAGATATTTTCCGAAAATTGGATGAGAAAATTCAATCACGGACGCTACTGCATACTCGAGATCAATACGAGCTCATTGTTTGAAGATATGAAATTGAAATAAATTTTAATAAAAATATTAGCTCTATCTCTGCGGTGGTGTGGAAATGAGTTCTGTCGCGCCACTGTGTTGAGCACGTTCCCTGTTGTTATATACACGACGCCGTATGAAAAATGTTGTTTATATGTACAAAATAGTATTAAACACAACGCTATATTATCGTAATCCCAATTTATCGAAGTGCCAATCGATCAAATCCGTACAACGTCATAAAATAATGAGACAGAATTTAAAGAGTCAGAACCAGAAAGAGACAGAATAGTAAAGCATCAAAACCGTAAAAAATCAAACGGATATTGCCAAATCTGAATTATCGCCTTATATGTGGGGATACAATTTAACAAGTTTATTTATCGGTATGCAACATACATTACACATGATTTCGGGTATTCTTTTAAGATGTCGTTACTATAGGAGTTTCTGTGCTTTAACGAAGTATAAACGTACATTTTATTTAACAATTATACCAATTTATACCTTAAACAACGAACGTAATTCATTATTAATTTTAGATCATGAAAAAATCGGTCAAGTGCGTGTCGGACTTCGCACATTCAGGGTTCCGTACCAAATGTAGAATATAAGCCAGCTGTGCAGAGGCAGAATTCTTAAAGGACCTTAAAATTTTAATCGAACTAATAAGTCGAAAATATTTGGTAAAAAAATTTAAGAAAAATAACCTGGCTTATGTGTGTTCGACGAAGAAAAAAAAATTATGAATATCACAATCCGCATAGGTATATACTTACGATATATTAAAAAAAATTGAACTGCAACGAACAAATTTGTTAATATCAGCGTAACCGACAAAGATAGAAAAAAAATTATAAGATGAAAAATGCGTTTTTTAATAAAACTAATACGATTGCATAGATAACAATAATAAAATATCGAATATCACAATTCGCATAAAAAAGGTACGGAACCCTAAAAATGAGGGAATGGTAAGAAAACATCATATTTATTAATATATTGGTATTTGTTGGTAAAATATACGTAACAATAAACATTATCACCAAATTTCAAGTTCATAGATTAATGGAAAGTTAAAAAATGCTTCGGAACAAAATTTTGTAAAAAATGCTGACTTTGGCGGCTTCTCATGCCTTCGTTTTGCAATATTTTTTAAAACAAAAAATATAGATTGTATCTACTCCATTAACTCTATTCAACAATATCTCACTTGATGTGGTAGGACAAATTCTTTTTTCAGCGCCCTCCTTTAGCTGTATGGGAGCCCCCCTTGAAAACATTTAAAAATATTTTTTATAATCTATATAGCTTTGGGTCGATAAGACACATATAATGTGAAAATTTGAAGACTCCAGCTCCAACGGTTTAGCTGCTAGACCGATGTGACAGACGGACGGACGGACATGCGAGTGAGAGCAATAGGGTTCCGTTTCGACCCTTTGGGGTACGGAACCCTAAAAATGAACAAGAATCGTTTAATTCGTGTGTAATGTATGTTGCATAACGATAAATAATCTTGTTAAATTATATCCCCACATATAAGGCAATAATTCAGATTTGGCAACATCCGTTTGATTTTTTATGGTTTTGATGCTTTACTATTCTGTCTTTTTCTGGTTCTGTTTCATTATTTTATGACGTTCTACGGGTTTGATCGATTGGCCCTTCGATAAATTGGGATTACGATAATATAACGTTCTGTTTTAATACTATTCTGAGTTTATAAGAGTTCGATCTATTGGTATTTTGATAAATTAGTGTTATTATATTTTACATTTTTGATGTATTAACTATTTGAAGTTTTAACGTTCTGGTTTTTTAGTTTATTGATATTTTATTATATTTATTTAGCTCTGCAGGCCTAAGATATTAATATTTGTTTTAATACGATTCGATTTTTTACGGTTTTGATAAAATTTCATTTTGCTAAAATAGATGTTTGATTTTTTATTAATTTGATATAATAACCTTTTGAAAAAGTATCTTTGTTTGATCTTTTAAATTCTGCTAAATTGTGCCCTCCCAAATATTTGTTCAAACCCAAAAAAAATATAGATGAATAATTTTTACAATTTGTAGGTTATGATACTATAGATAAAATTAAAGGATTCGATTTCGAAACAACAAAAATGATAATCAGAGATCTGGCTCAGTTTCATGCAATTGCTTTAGCTTTTAAAATAAAAAAGCCGAAAATTTTTGAAGAAAAAATAATGCCATATTGTCACGATCATTTTGTTGAAGGTGCACCACCCTTAACAGAACCTTTAATGAAATTGGTAAGTCAAGAAAACCAAGAAACAGCTAATATATTGGCAGGAATTAAAGGATGGGAAGAAATAAAACGCCTCCCTCCAAAAGAACCATTTGCTACCCTAATCCACGATGATTTATGGACGAATAACAGCATGCAGAAATTCGAAAATGGAAAGCCAATGGGAAATAAATTAGTAGATTTCCAAGCTCTGTGTTATGGATCCCCTGCCATAGATCTATTCTTTTTACTTTGGACCAGCGTTCCTCTAGAACTCCTTAAAAACTATCTAGATTATTTCATCGAATACTACCATGAAAATTTCATCGAAACACTAAAAAAACACGATATAAACATAGCACAGTTTTCTTTTGAATTATTTTTAAAAGAAATCGAATTTATTTCACCGTTTGAATTCAAACACGCCTTCTTCTTCATTTTAGTTGCCGTACATGGTAGAAAAGGTGGATTTGATCTTAACAAAAATCCCACAGCAGAGCAAGTATTTAAAACTTTAAGTGATGCTGCAAAAGAAAAAGTTTCTTATATGGTTAAAGAATGTCATAATAGAGGATGGATTAAGTAGAGATTATTGGTTAAAATAATTAAAAAGTTTTATATAATGAATCGTTATTTTAGACATTGGATATTTTATATATTTATATTAAGATTATTTTTAATTATGAATTTAAGAGTGGGAAAATTATTTTGTTATTATAATAGTAATAAAGATATTTAGTTATTAATAACCAATTCCAATGGGACTCTTTTTCCATAGGAACCGTGCGGGGTCCTTTTGATTGGATTTTTAGGATAAAGATGATTTAATTAAAATATGATTTAAAATTAAATCAGTTAAGAATGAATGATCTTTGAGTCATTTCAAATTTAGAAAAAATATGCTTTCGCATATAACGCAAATTATATTAATTTTTTTGACCCCTATTTTCTTCGGTCCATATTAATTCAATTGAATTTAATTGACAGTTATAAGATAGGAGTCTTAGCACCCCATGATTTTCATAACACAAACTATTAATTAACTAAATGTTCGATAGATGGCGATTAGATGTACGTTATGCGTAAAAGTTTACAAATGTTTATTATCTTCCAGTGATACTTGCTCAGTTGCCGGATGTCAGGATCGCCGGGTTTTAATTTTGAGTGAAATTGGGATTTTAGTGACCATCAGGTACCTAAATAAAAGATTTTTATTACACCATTAAACTCGCCTGGCCAAAAACTACTGACTTATAATCCGATATATAAAACTCGCCTGTAAATGTTAGGTATCTTTTAATATTTTTTTTCAATATATTTATCTGATTTGTATAGTAAACAATTTTTTTTTCTCCAAATAAATAACCTCGGTTTGATGTATATTATAACGATTTTTTTACTTTTGTAAAAATTATAATGAAATATACAGGGTGGGGCACTATAAACGCATCGCGTTGGTCTTTATATGGAAAATGGTAAGATTGCATAAAAAATATTTACTGCAGGTACAATTTTAAATTATTTTGATTTATACAGGTTGCCTCGGTAAAAGGATCTGGACCATAGTTATAATATTTTAAATGGAACACTCTGTATTTTCCATTCCTCTCTTTCTCTTAGCCTTAGTCTTTTTCTACATTATGAATTTTTTCTTATTTAGAATTTTTTTATATATCATTTTATAGAGAGGTTTTTTTTATTTGTTCTAGTTTTTTTTTTGTGATTTTTGGTTTTTTTCTCTTTTTTGTGGTTTTTTAGATGTTTTCTACTTTTTTGTTTTTCTGTGTTTTTTTTGGGATTTTTTCGTTTTTTTCTAATTTTTCGTGATTGTTCTGTTTTTCTTTTTCTATTTTTTTTCTTTTATTTTCTAATTTTTTCTTATTCTTCTCATTATAGCAATTATTTGCCACTGTTTTTGGTTGTTCATTGGTTTTTGCAATGTTTTTCGATTTTTCTCGCTTTTTTCTCATTTTTCTGATTTTACTTCTGTTTTTTTTATCTGATTTTTTATTTTTTTTTCGATTTCAAATTTTTTCTTATTCCTTTGATTTTTTATGATAATTTACGATTTCTTTGTGATTTTGTTGCGGTTTTTTTGCGACTGTTTTGCGATTTTTTGTGATATT
Organism: Neocrepidodera transversa; assembly: GCA_963243735.1. Taxonomy (NCBI): domain Eukaryota; kingdom Metazoa; phylum Arthropoda; class Insecta; order Coleoptera; family Chrysomelidae; genus Neocrepidodera; species Neocrepidodera transversa. The sequence continues at coordinate 6,107,408 of OY725340.1, forward strand.
TTTCGATTTCTTGCGTTTATTCCGTATTTTGTAATTTTATTTTTCATTTTTTCCCCATATTTTCTAATTTCTCTCTCAATTTTTTCTTTTTTCAAAGTTTTTTGTTTTTTTTTTTATTATTTTTTCCGATTTTTCTGATTTTTTTTTTTTAGATTTTTTCGATTCTTTTAATCCTTTCTCGTTATTTTTTCATTATTATGTTTTTGTTTTTTTTTTATTTGGTCCCAATATTTTCTAATTTCAATTTTTTTCTTTTTTTTTTCGAAGTTTTTTGTTTTTTTTTTTTAATTTTATTTTTTGCTCTTTTCTGATTTTTTCAGATTTTTTTTTATTCCTTTAATTTTTTTCTTGTTTTTTTTTACTTTTTATAATTTGTTGTTTCCTTTTTTTATTTTTTTCTAATCTCTCACCATTTTTTTCTCATTGGTCTGTTTTTCTATTCACTTTTTTGTTTTCCAATATTTTCTCATTTTTTTTTATTGATTTTTTGTGGTAATTTGCGATTTTTTGTCATATTTTTGTGATTTTGTTGCGGTTTTTTTGCAACTGTTTTGGGATTTTTTGTGATATTTTTCGATTTCTTGCGTTTATTCCGCATTTTGCAATTTTATTTTTCATTTTTTCCCCATATTTATCTCTCAATTTTTTTCTTTTTTCAAAGTTTTTTGTTTTTTCTTTTATTATTTTTTCCGATTTTTCTGATTTTTTTTCAGATTTTTTCGATTCTTTTAATCCTTTCTCGTTATTTTTTCATTTTTATGATTTTGTTTTTTTTATTTGGTCCCAATATTTTCTAATTTCAATTTTTTTTTGCTTTTTTCTGATTTTTTGCATTCCTTTAATTTTTTCTTGTTTTTTTTTACTTTTTATAATTTGTTGTTTTCTTTTTTTAACTTTTTCTAATCTCTCATCATTTTTTTCTCATTGGTCTATTTTTCTATTCACTTTTTTGTTTTCTAATTTTTTCTCATTGTTTTTATTTTATTGATTTTTTGTGATCATTTGCGATTTTTTGTTATATTTTTGTGATTTTGTTGCGGTTTTTTTTGCGATTGTTTTACAATTTTTTGTGAAATTTTTCGATTTCCTGTGTCTATTTTAGGCTTTTTTTGCGATTTTTAGCGTCGTTTAATGCGTCGTTTAAAATACAATTTTATTTTTCATTTTTTTCCCAATATTTTCAAATTTCACAATTTTTTCCTAAGTTTTTGTTTTTTTTTTTAATTTTTTTTCCATTTTCTTAATTTTTTTTTCACTTTTTAATATATTCAGGAACTAACTAAGGGAGGTAAGAGTAGATAGTCTAAGTGAGTCTGACCATTGGTATAGGGAATTCAACGTGTTAGAGAGGGAGGTATAGCAAATTCAGTATGTCAGAAAGAGAGGGGCGACGATTTATAACGTTGAAGCGTTAAAAAACGTCACATTTTACAACGTTTTAAACGCTTTTTTTCGAAACAAAAATCAAAACGTGAAAAAACGTTCAAAACGTCACATGTTACGACGTTTTCAACGTTTTTTAATTTTAGTTTTTGATTCGAAAAAATACGTCAAACAATGTCATATTTCATCGATTTTGACATGTTATTTTTACATGTTTCCTTATGGGAAATACATATATTTGATGCAAATGAGTGAAAGTTTTTTCACATCAAAAACTAAACGTTAATAAACGTTGAAAACTTCGTAAAATGTGATCTTTCGAACGTTTTTTTACGTTCTGTTTTTTGATTCGAAGAAAGCGTTAAAAACGTTGGAAAGTGTGACGTTTCGAACGTTTTTTTACGCTTCAAAATACTGAACGTTAAAAAACGTCGCGGTCTCTCTTTCTGATAAGCTGAATTTCCTATGCCTCTCTCTCTGACACGATGATAATAATATATTATTTCAAAATAAAAATTAGTTTTAGCTTCATTTTAAAACAAGTTTCGCAGTTATCTAAAAATTGCGTGGTCCTTCAAGTCCTATTATGTCCACTAAATCGTTTCTCTGGTTGTGTAACACTGAAGAAATCTAGTCAGATAAATATTAATTTTCTATTTTGACATATAAAAATATAATATTAATTAAAAAAAAAACAATTTATATTCTATGAATAACCCAAAATTTGGATAAAACTTTTAAAACTTGATTTTTAATTTAAGTGGAAATATTTGTAAAATAAGCGAATTAAAATTCAATCTCGAGCAAAATTCATTCTATTGTCGCTTTCTCAAAATTTCGTTTTTTGTTTTAGCGCTGCGGGCCAAACGGCTCTCGTCTTTACCCTAGATGTTATCCTATTCAAAATTAAATTGTTAATCAACTTTCGGTCTTTGTTAGCTCGACCCTTAATGAGAAGGGTAACTATAAAATGTCCTCTAACCCATTTTATTCAAAAGAATTTATAGTTTGTCTAGAAATATAAGGCAATAATTTTTATATATTAGATTTAATATTTTGTTATATCCTAAAGATACTACAATACTTTATTTTAATTATTATTGCCATTTACTATATAGATTATTTTTAATAGCATTTATTATTTAATAATATTTATGATTTTATTTTATTTTAGTAAATCTGTATTATTTATTAAATATGATTCAATTTACCCAAAAATAATCTTACTTCATCTCTATGTTAAGGTGATTACAGCACTTGTTATATTTTTCGATTAAAAATATCTCAAAAATTACTGAATAAAAATAAATAAAATTTTTGGGACAATAAATAAGAGACATTTTTGAAATTTTTTTAATTAATCGAATAATTTTGTTTTTTGAAATTTTCGATATATTTTAGAAATTGTTGAATATTTTGACGTTTTTACTAATTGAAATTTTTGAAATTTTCGAAAAAAATTGCATAGTTTCAAATTTGGATATATTTTAGAAATTTTTGAATATTTTGACATTTTTGCCATTTAAAATTTTTGAAATTTTCGATAATAAAATGCATAATTTCAAACTTTTTTTAAATTTTTGAAATGTTTTGGAAATTTTTGAATATTTTGAAATTTTCACTATTTAAAATTTTTGAAATTTTCAACAACAAAAATTGCACAATTTCAATTTTTTTTTAATTTTTATATATTTTAAAAATTTTCAAATATTTTAACATTTTTACCAACTGAAATTTTCGAAAAAACATTACATAATTTTAACTTTTTTTAATTTTTGATATATTTTAGAAATTATTGCATTTTTACTATTTGAAATTTTTGAAATTTTCGGAAAAAATTGCATAATTTCAATTTTTTTTAAATTTTTGAATATTTTGACACACAATTTGAAATTTTTGAAATTTTTGAAATTTTCGAAAAATTTTTGAAATTTTACTTTACTTGCCCAGTGTCGAAGTGTCTACTGCTAAGGTGTTAGTTTATGTGAACAGAAAAATAAATAAAATTACCAAACGAAAATAAACCTTTTATTGTTCACCACAGTTAACAAACAATTTTATCAAAACTGGTACGAGGAAAGGATGTGCAATGGGTTCAAAAAGCTAAAGCTGGTCTTGCATAACGGATGTGAAGGGGTATTAAAAATAATGAATAAAGAAAAGAAACGCAGATTTTGTACTCTTTAAGTGTGTAATGGAATTTATTTCGAAAAAATATTTTTGTCAAGCGCTTTCGACCGGTTAACCAGCCATAATTCGTTTTCTCTTTTTGCTTCACGAAAAGAAAACCTTTGTCATCTCTTAATCCTGTATTTGAAGACTCAGCAACACCTCGAGAGCACGTGTGTAATAGAGAAACCTTAGTCTACATAACCCTTCACAGTAACAAAGTATATTTACTGCGGTTTTGTCCTCTTCGTGACTAAACCTACATTTCTTCTGCCAGACCTATTGTATTCATATATTTGTTGAGTCTACAGTACCCTCTAAGAAGACCTACTATTGTTCTAGTAGTTCTTCTGTTTTGACACTAGGTACTCTGTGAGTTTTGCCGATGGTCCTATGATGAACTCTTTAGCCTGGTGAGTTCTTCCACCACTCTTGAAACTTAATTAGCTTTCATCGATTGATGGATGTCTTTACAAAGCTACAGAATGCCAGCTTATCTGCTTCTTCATTGCTCTGGTGCCCCGCTTATCATATTATTAGTCTATTTCGACTACCAAGCTCTGTATAGGACCTCCAAGCAGTCCCATACAAGTTTTGATTTAACTTAGTACTTTTAATGCTGCTTGGCTGCCTGATTATATGGCTATAGCCTTTGATTTAACCCTTAGTATCTCTTTTGTACAATATTGCATTCTGCCTGAAATAGTTCCATGGTTGCCTAGGATCAGTAAAACTTTTCTCTTTGTATTAGCATTATAAATACAGGCCAACTCCTTCGTTGGTTTTGGAGCCATCTGTATACTAGACACGTTCGTACAAACTGATCTTTCGTCTGAAAAGTGATCGTTATGTCCCAAGAGAGTTCAGTAAGGGAATACGACCATTTTTTCAGAGCCTTTGCTAACGCTCAAGGCCATAACCTTTTTCTCTTCTAGGAGAATGGTGTCATTACAGGTTGTTATAGGTAAAATCAGAAAATTTACTTAACAATTACTTTTACAACCTGTAGGTTATTAGTAAAGTTTCACTACGAAAATAAATAAATGTTCACGACGACAAAAATAATCTCAAAACATGTGGGTTATTACAGCTTCTACATAGTATATATAGTCAAAGATAGCAGCTTATAACTTTTTATTTCTTTTTTTCAGATTACTAGCTGGTAGGGTAAAAAGAAAACACATATCAGCAAATTCGGTGGCGACCGAACAAAAAGCCTCCAAAGTACTTGGTATTGTCTTCTTTACCTTCGTTCTTTGCTGGTCGCCATTTTTCATCCTCAACATCTTCTTCGCTGTTTGCCCAGACTGCAATGTACCCAAAGACGTTGTGATGGTATGTCTCTGGCTGGGTTACGTCAGCTCCACTATCAATCCTATAATCTACACAGTGTTTAATAAAACCTTCCGAGGAGCATTTATCAGGTTGTTGTTGTGCAGATGTAAAAGGTACGTGGACATTTTACATTTTTCAACAAGCGGTAGATTTTCTTCGAGCAGTTATTACTAAGAAAAACTGTAAGTTGGATGAGTGAATAACAACTTATCCAAACTAACAAATTTTAAAAGAAGTATCAAGAATCAGGATATATAAAATAATTTAACAACATTTTACGATTTCTGATCCTTCTTCTATGTGTTTTAGCAATTAATACAATTACATTAGTTTTTTTTGCGTTTTGCAACATTGCACCTTTGCAACACCTTTTATAAAAGGAATTGGCAATTTTCAATTATTTAATAATCTGAGAAGCGTTTTCTAAGAATTACGATTAAGTGGCTATGTAGAGGAATCAATAGTTTTCATTATAGTCGCATCCTTTCATCTTAAAGTGCTGGTAATTTAATTATTTTCATTTCAAGCCATCAGCTATCGATATAACTTTTCGGTTATGAATCTAAGAGCTTTTAAAATCAAGCCAGAGCTAATGCTATAAAAGTTTTATAGTTCATTTTAAATTTATTTTTAAATCGATAGTTGGAAAATTGTTTTTCTTAACAGTCATGTAAACGTATTACATTAAAAATTACAAAGTTTTCTTACTAAAGAAATTTTGAGCCTGAACCAGATTTTTTACAATTTGTTGAAAGTAATTTAGTTTTTAAATTTAATTTAATTTTTAAAGAGGTTCAATTTTTTGAGTAAAAATTTTTAAATTCAACACTAGACAATTTTTTACCTGAAAATTACTTTTTTTTAGGCAATATTTTGATAAATTGATATTAATATGCAGGTTTTTTATTAGAAATTTCAATTTAATATTAATTTTAACAAGTTATTGGATATACAGGGTGGACCGGATTTAATTTGCGTATACAGAAATTTCGATTAAACGGGGAAAAAGATGTGTATTTATAAGACCATTTATTTGTTTTTTTGAAAAGTAAAATATCAGGTCCGATTTCCGAGATATTTGGTATAAACCGAAATCGACGATTTTTAAAGATAGAAAAAACTTTATTAGGTTTTTTTAATGAAGTGCAAATACCGCTTAATATTAAATTTTTTAAAACAACGTTTTGTCTTTGAAGCAACAATATTTAATTTTTGTATATACTTTAGGAATTTTTCCAAGTACGGACATGTTCATTATTTTAAATAAAATTAATTAAAAATTTACTCTACTTTGAGCTTAATTTCTATTAAATACCAAGAATTTAAACATCTGTTTATACCCACGGTGCAAACAAACTTTTATCTCATACTAGTTCGTTATTGCATTCAGAAAATAAATATTAAAAAAAATCTGTTTTTTGTCTTTACGTCCGCGCATTTGCGGGACACATAATGAACAGGACTATGCGTAGAAAAATTTTGTTCATTGTCAAAACCTTATAAAAAAATTAATTGTTTTACATGGCTGAATAGAAAAAAAATGCGGATTTCATAGATGAAATAAAAAGTAGAAGTACAGGTATTTAAAAAAAAATATTTGAGGATGGCCCTCAAAGACGAAACGGTGTTTTACAAAATTGGATACGCAATGTGAAGCAATATTTAACCTTCAATAAAAAGTTTTATAAAGTTTTGTTCCATCTTTAAAAATTAAGGTGGTAAATTAATTAAAACGAAAATCTTCAATTTCGGTTTTTCTTAAATATCTCTGAAACCCAAACTGATATTTAAATTTCGAAAAAATCTATTAATTCGTCTTAAAAATACACATCTTTTTTCCCATTTAACCGATATTGGATCTATTTCGGTTTACGAGATCTCTGTATATGCAAATTAAATTCGGTCCACCCTGTATACAGTCTGTTTCACGTGGAAGTTCCACCCCTTCTAATTTTCTTGGACTGTATATAAAAAAATATCTTAATCATTCTTTGTGCTCAAAAGGAACCCTAAAGGGAAAGTTGTGGGGTAGTTTTGATTTCTTCTGTTTTATATGTTTTTTTGGGGTTCTGAATCCGAATCTGAAGTTTGATAAAAAAAAATTCGTGACGGAACATTGAAAATGAATAGGGGGTAAACCCAGCCAAGTTTCCGAATAATCCTAGTAAAGTTATTGTTTAATCAATTATTTTTCCGAAAAAAGAACTTTTTCAATTCAGCTTATTTTATTTTTAAAAATATATTTTCAATTTTCTCTAAAAAAGTTGGCGCAAAGTGTATAAAAAAAATTCGCATACTCTAGCGACGAAACTATGAGGAATTGTGATTTTTTTTTTAAATTTATTAAAAAAATTGTGGGATTTTGAAATAAACGGTTCAAAAAAATTTGATGTTGAGTTAGATTTTTTTTAAACTAACTATATTAATGCATTTTGATCCATAAAAAGGTCTCATCTTGAACAAAATTGAATGAAATAATTATTTATTGATTTTAAAATTATTCATAAAACTATTTTAATTATTTTTTATGGTAAATATTAACACTAAAAATTTAAAAAATACACCATTTATTTTGTAATAAAAAACTCTATAATGTTTAAGAAAGGTGATCTTATTTTTAAAATATAATCTATAAATTCAATTCAAGAAAAATTTTAACTTTGCTACCCCACACTTTTTTAAAACATCCTGTATATTTTAAAATAATTTTAGAATGTAGCAATTTTTACTAAATTAATACTACTTTTGGTAGATCTAATCTTTTGACATGTATTTTTTGTAACATTCGGACTTTTTGTAGGCTATCCAGACCTGTCCGGTACAGATCAGTAAACGAAAATCGAGGCACAGCGACGAGCCTTTGTACGCCTTCGGCCCTTCCAATGGCTATTAGTCTACAGGGAACTCCTCTGTTAACTCCTGCTTCCACGGAAAGCTCTTACGTCATCCGAACTCCATCTTCGAACTTCTTGAGGGACCGCGAAGACTCGTACGAGGACCACGATTGTTAGATCAAATGGTTCAATTTGCTTAATTAACCAATTTTGTGTGAAGAAGATGAAGATGTGGAGAGTTAAGAGTTGAAAATTTATGAAATTGTGTGAATGGTGTAGACTTGATCGTAATAATTTTTCCAGTTTTTTCTTTTCCTAATTCAAAGTCCTTTTCGGATTTTTTTATTAAATTAAAGGTGAAGAAATATCGATAACTATCGAGGAGTCTGGACTATCGAAAATTATCGATAATTTCTAGTGCTATCGATTAATATCGATTGTTCTAGATTTTAATTTTCAAAACCAGAAATAAACAAATTTCTTTGGTCCTAATACTCCAATATGTAAAAAACAAAAATATATCCAATACACTTTTTCAGAGTAAGACATCTTTCGATTGCATATATAGCTTGTTGTGCCATCTATCGGTTTACATAGCAGGTAATAGAAGCACACTGTATTCCAAAGAAAACTGTTATTTTTGGACTGTCTAAGTTTACGGCATCGACATGCACGTCTTCTTTTTTTTTAAATCACCTAATTGCCTCATCGAGTGGTCGAGGACACATTTATTCTTTTTTTTGTTATTAATTCCGCTATGAAACCCACCTTTATTTTGTAAAAACTAATTACATTTTTCATTTTTGTTGGAAATACATGTAACAAAACAAAACTAGACAATTTTTTTACAAAATAAAGATGGGTTTCACTGGGGATATAATGACAAAAAAAGAAGAAATTTGTCCTCGCCCACTCGACGAGACACTTAGATGATATTTAAAAAAAAGAAGAAGTGTATGTCGACGCCGTACACTTAGACAGACCAAAAATAACAGTTTCCTTTGAAATCATATATGTAATACTCCTATATCGGAAGCTGAGAGAAAAATGTGTCACCTATAGTAGAGTGTAGACAATCGTTTCTCTCTCACGCAGCCTCGGATAGTCATAGGCGTCACAGCTGTAAAATCGCCTACGTTTCCTTTTCTCTACGTTACTTTTTCACCACGGGACACGACACCAATGCAATTTATGTATATGGACATGCGCGTTGGCACCCAATTCCGATCTTGCATCTCCTTCTGTCGGAACGCTTTATTTCTACAGTATTACATATGTGTTCGAAATACAGTTTGTTTCTATTACCTGTTATGTAAACCGATAGATGGCATAACAAGCTATGCAACCGCAAGATGTCTTACTCTGAAAAGGTGAATTTCAATCAAATATATACTTTCAAGTGACATCTAGCGAGAGTCAATATAGTTTACAAGATTTACGTTCAGTTCAAAGATTTTATAAACAGATTGCACTATCGACTATGACTAGGAAGGGAATCACTTACACTTATCAAGTATCAACGTGTGTACGAATTTTAGTAGAAAGAGAAAGTCAGTGTTGTTAAATGTAGCACAATTGTTCTAAAAGTGGCACTTTCTGCTCTGGAGTGGCACTAGAGCATACACAATGGAAAAATAGACAAAAACTGGCACTATTTCGTTCTATGAAGTTTTGTCCTGCAATTCGTTTGTTATTGAATATATTTCTTAGTCAGAAGATGAATTTGTTCATTTTTGAAAGAGAGGTAGGCGTTTAAGAATTAAAGTAAAAACGTCAATATGCTGATATTTTTAAATAAGAATCAATGGATTTTTATTTAATATTGTTTGTTTTAAATTTTGTATAAAGCTAATAATAAATTTTATTCGTTAATGAAGAAACTATCGAAAACTATCGATAGTCGTGATTTTGAATATCGATAGTGGCGTCTATCGATATTTCTCTACCTCTAGATTAAATGATAAATTTATAGTCTATACGAAGTCAATTCGAACGGCATAAAAAATAAATATCTACCAACGGTAAAAAGACCTAAAACTAAAACATTAAAATCCCTAAAAACAGTTTGAAAAATCCCAAAAATCGTTAAAAATTCTTAAAAGTTATGGAAAATCCTTAAAAATTCTTTAAAATCCGTAAAATCCTTAAAAATCACTTAAAATTCTGAAAAAAATTTAAAAATCTTTAAAATCGTAAAAAACCTTGGAAATTCTTAAAAATACTTTAAAAATCCTTTAAAAGTTCTCGAAAATCCTTAAAAATTCCGAAAATCCTTAAGAATCCTTAAAAGTCCTTGAAAATCCCTAAATACCCTTAAAAATATTTAAAAAGACCCAAGACTAAAGCATGAAAATCCCTAAAAATAGTTTAAAAAACCCCAAAAATCGTTAAAAATTCTTAAAAGTCCTTGAAAATCCTTGAAAATCCTTAAAAATTCTTTAAAATCCTTAAAATCCGTAAAATTCTTATAAATCCCTTAAAATTCTGAAAAAAATTTAAAAACCCTTAAAATCGTAAAAAAACCTTGGACATTCTTAAAAATACTTTAAAAAATCCTTTAAGAGTTCTCGAAAATCCTTAAAAATTCCAAAAATTATTAAAAATCCTTAAAAGTCCTTGAAAATCCTTTAAAATCCCAAAAATCCTTAAATATCCTTAAAATACTAAAAATTCTTAAAATTACTTTAAAATCCTTATATAGTCCTTAAAAATCACTAAAAAATCTTTAAAAATGCTTAAAAATCATAAAAATTCTTAAATTTCTCAAGTCCTTAAAGATCCCAAAATCCTTAAAAATTCTTAAAAATCCTTAAAAAACCCTTAAAATCCTTAAAAATCCTTAAATATCTAAAAATCCCTAACATTCTGAGAATATTTAAAAAATCCTTAAAAATCTTAATAAAATCTTGGAAATTCTTAAAAATGCTTTAAAATCCTTTAAAATCCTTAAAACTCCCTACAAACCCTTAAAATTACTTAAAAATCTTGGGCAATTCTTAAAAATCCTAAAATAATCCTTAAAAAACATTAAAATCGCCAAGTAGTTTAAAATTCTTAAAAATCCTTTAAGATCCTTAAAAGGTCTTGAAAATACTTAAAAATCCCAAAAATCCTTAAAAATCATTACAAATCCTTGTTATATTACTATTTTTCTAATTCTATTTTTTTTTTTTTAATTCTAAATTAAGTATGACCATTGGCTTCGCATATTCTTTTTTAAAGTTTTCTTTTTTTACAGCTTCCAATAACACACTTTCTTTCCATATTTTTACTTTCCACAAATTTAAGAATGTCTTCCTTCTTTGTGCTGCTTTTGGGAATTTTGTTATGTAGACGGGAATGATAAGACGCATTGTCCATAACTATAACAGAATTTGGGAAAAAATTTGTCAGCAATTGTTCATTAAACCACTATTCAAATAAGGTTTGTTCGTGTTTTTAGTTTTGCTTGTGCAGAACAGTTCCAGACATGCGTAGTAGACTAAAAATGTTCGTGTTTTCTGGAACTTCTATGTGATTCTAGCTAAAAGTGTGAACTGACAAAAACGGTTCTAGTCACACATGCGCATTGCAAGGCATTTTATAAAAAAGGATAATAAACAAGGTTTATATTATGTAAATTATTTGTTTATCTGAGATTTTATACAATTATATATTATGGAATTTTTGGAGTTCGACTGGAAAAGCTCAAATTCGTTTTCATCAAATTATACTAGTTTGACTTACCACTTTCCAAAAGGGAAGAATCCATGTAATCCCACAATAATTATCTTTTTTATTTTTCTAGTATTACAATTTGACAAATGATGAATGACAATTGACATTGACAGTTGATTATTGAGGTGTTCGTGTTAATTTCTTAATTCAAAACTGTTCTGAACAATTTTAAATTTGTGTCACTGAGCAACTAGGTTTTGTCAAGCAAGTGTAAATATTTAAAATAAGTCTTTGGGTTTGAGGATGCAAGTCCTTATTTAAAAATTCCGCCATAGAATTATCTTTAACCTAGCATTCAATATTTTCCGTTTCATTATCAGAAACATCAAGAAAAGGTCTCCACAACACCATCTTGAATAAATAATAACAAGAAAACAATTTAGAAAAACACGACACTAATACAATAATAAAATTCGCAAGAACGTTGAATAAACTAATTTTATAAATCCTAACCCAAGCCACTCGAAAATGCAAACGCAGGTGTTCACAGTGGACCCGACATTTTTTGACCTTCATATTTTGCTTGTGTGTCTATTTAATCTTATTTGCTCCATTAGATGCTGATACGAAATGAAAACGAGGTCTAGGCATTAATTTTATATGGGAGGTTTTATATGATATTAACTAAATTTATTAGACCAGGTACATTAGTCTTTTTTTAGCTGTTCGGATTGACTTCGTATAGACTATACCAGTGGGCATTATGAACACTGGCTTAAATTCTTTAAATCACTAATTAAAAACTATTGAAATATTATCGATCATCATTTTTTATGTATTTTAGTTTGATTTTTATCCGATTTTTTTAAGTTTTATTTTGTAGAAATTCTGAATAAGGTAGGAATTAAAATATTGACCAAAACGTCTCTATGATGGTGATTTTACGTTGTATTTGGTCAGTAGTTTGGTCATTTCATCGTAGTTTCATTCAAGTATGGAGAAAAAAATAATACAATGGGTAAAAAATTTCAAATAAAAATCATAAAATAAAATATTTCAAAAACGTGTGTCTTGTGCTTGTTTAAGACATAATTTTCTAAAAAACATACATACAAATTTTAAAAATTGTAAAATCGGCGAAAATCATAATAAAAATTGGTAAACATCGACTGAATTATTATTATTTATTTTTATTAAATTAAAACGTTATAAGTCGTATCATTTCTAAAACCGAATATAAATTTTATTAGATATATTTTTATTAAAAAAAAGTCCTAAATCAACCTTATAAACGTTTATGAGCCATTGTTCGAGATATACGAGATAGTTTTATGTATTTCAAGGACGTTATAAAGATCTAATAAGAAAAGAATCGTTTCATTTTTAAAATAGTAAAATTTCCATATTTATGAATGTAATGAATTCTGATTTTTATGTCTTTCTCTTAAATCTTAACAAAAGATTTTTTTATTATTTCCTTATTTTCACTTCCATTAATTTGGATGGAAAAAATTTTAAAAACATTAAAATGCTTTTGATTAACATTTTTTTCGACATAATTTTTTCGATTGTACCATTTTAGTCACATTATTCTATCATAGTAAATATACCTTATTTCGTTTGTCGTTTTATATTGTAGGATTTATCCAACTACTAAATCTACTCTTTTAGTTATTATTTTGTGTTTACCTTATTTTTTATCTTCTTCGTACATTATCATTCCTTTTCGCACCATGCTTTATCGTATAGTAGCGGTAACCAATATTAGACCAGGAAGATAGGAGCATGTAGAACAAAGGACCCTGCACTTTTTAAATAGCAAATGGGTTTCGGTCAAATTTTCTTTCCCGACCCACCTCCGAGAAGGGAAAGTATTGTGAACGATCTAAAAAAAATTTTCAAGATAAAGATGGAAATATCCATTTTGAGGTTACCTGAGATGGTTAAGACCGTTTCCAGATGGATGTCTGTCTGTCTCTCTGTGAGTATTCTTCCACGATAGAGGCTCAATCCGATTGAGCTGAAATTTGGTATATGGGTTTGGGTTACACGTCGGAAGAACCCATTAGTTTTTGTACGATATCTGTCAAACGGAAGTGTCACTATCAAAAAAAGACAGATATAATATGTCACGCAATTTTACTTGCAATATGTCATTTGAAAGCCCTTGAAAAAATCTATTCAGAACAGTCAAAATTATTTCTCTAACTGTCACGTGTCAAAAATAAAAAAAATTTATCATTAAATATCTGAAAAAGTATTCGTCTCTGGAACGTTTTGGAGCGACACAAAATCGAATGTCAAAAAGTGCATTCTTGCTTGTGTTTTTTTATTTCATATGCAGTTTTACTTTTTTCCAAATTCGAGTGTTTAAAATTCGAGTGTGGAAAAATGCTTTCTTGCTTCTATTTTATTTCAAATTCGTGTATGAACAAGTGCACGTTTTCTTTTTTTTCAATTTCGAGTGTAGAAAAATGCGTTCTTGCTCCTGTTTTTTTTTTTCAATTTCATGTGTGAAAAAATGCATTTTTACTTTTTTTTTCTAATTTTTTTTGTGCGAAAAAATGCATTCGTGCTTTTTGTTCTAAATTCGAGTTTGGTAAAATGCATTCTTGCTTTTTTTTCGAAATTCGAGTGTGGAAAAATACATTGTTGATTCTTTTTAATCAAGTTCGGGTGCGAAAAAAAGTATTTTTCTTTTTTCCCATTTCGAGTGAGTGCGGAGCCATTCTTTCCGTTTGAACCAATTTTTTATGCGGAAAAATGCATTTTTCCTTTTTCCAATTTTGAGTGTAAAAAAATGAATTCTTGCTTTTCCCAATCCATGTGTGAAGATATGCATTTTTGCTATTGTCTTTCAAATTCATCTGTGAAAAATGCATTTTTGATTTTTTTTCAATTTCAAAGACGAAAAAATGCATTCTTGCTTCGGTTTTTTTTTCAAATTCCTGTGTGAAAAAAATGCATTTTTGTTTTTTTTTTCAAATTCAAAGACGGAAAATTCATTTTTGGGCCTTTTTTTTCAAATTCGTGTGTGAAAAAATGCATATTTACTTTTTTCTAATTTTTTATGTGAAAAAATGCATTCTTACTTTTTCCCAATCCATGTGTGAAAATATGCATTTTTGCTTTTGTCTTTCAAATTAATGTGTGAAAAAAATGCATTTTTGTTTTTTTTTTTCAAATTCAAAAATGGCAAAATGCATTCTTGCTTCTGTTTTTTTTAAATTCGTGTGTGAAAAAATGCATTTTTACTTTTTTTCTAATTTTTTGTGTAAAAAAATGCATTCTTGCTTTTCACCAATCCATGTCTGAAAATATGCATTTTTGCTATTGTCTTCCAAATTCATGTGTGAAAAAAATGCGTTTTTGTTTTTTTTTCAAATTCAAAGATGAAAAAATGCATTCTTGCTTCTATTTTTTTTTCAAATTCGTGTGTGAAAAAATGCATTTTTACTTTTTTTCTAATTTTTTGTGTAAAAAAATGCATTCTTGCTTTTTCCCAATCCATGTGTGAAAATATGCATTTTTTGCTTTTGACTTTCAAATTCATGTGTGAAAAAATGCATTTTTGTTTTTTTTCAAATTCAAAGATGAAAAAATGCATTCTTGCTTCTGTTTTTTTTCAAATTTGTGTGTGAAAAAATGTATTTTTACTTTTTTTTTAATTTTTTATGTAAAAAAATGCATTCTTGCTTTTTCCCAATCCATGTGTAAAAATATGTATTTTTGCTTCTGTCTTTCAAATTCATGTGTGAAAAAATGCATTTTTGATTTTTTTTCAATTTCAAAGACGGAAAAATGCATTCTTGCTTCTGTTTTTTTTTTCAAATTCCTGTGTGAAAATATGCATTTTGCTTTTGTCTTTCAAATTCATTTTTGAAAAAAATGCATTTTTGTTTTTTTTTTTCAAATTCAAAGACGGAAAATCCATTTTTGGACCTTTTTTTCAAATTTGTGTGTGAAAAATGCATATCTATTTTTTTTTCTAATTTTTTTGTGTGAAAAATGCATTCTTGCTTATTCCAAATCCATGTGTAAAAGATGCATTTTTGCTTTTGTCTTTCAAATTCATGTGTGAAAAAAATTCATTTTTGTTTTTTTTTTTCAATTTCTTTCAAAGACGGAAAAAGAACCCATTAGTTTTTGTACGACATCTGTCAAACGGAAGTATCAGTATCAAAAAATGACAGATCAAATATATCACGGAATTGGACATGCAATATGTCATTTGAAAGCCCATCAAAAATAAAAAAATGTCAAAATTTGAAACTTTAACATTAAATATCTGAAAAAGAATTCGTGGATTTTTTTCAATTTTTTTACAATCTTTTCCAATTTTGTCAAATTTTTTTTTTCAATTTTTTTTTTTGAGATTTTTGATTTTTTTTAAGATTTTTGAGATTTTTAGAGGTTTTTTGAGATTTTTTGAGTTTGTTTGAGATTCTTTGTGACTTCGTAGATTTTTTAAAAAATTATAGATTATTTTGAGAATGTTTTGAAGTGTTTTAAGATTTTTTGAGATTTTTTGGTTTTTTCAGATTTTTTAATGTTTTTTAAAATTTTTTGAAATTTTTTTGAAATTCATTCGAGTTTTTTAAGACTCTTTGAATCTTTTGAGATTTTTTAGAGATTTTATGAGATTTTTAAAGGGTGTTTGAGATTTGTTGAATTTGTATTTTTAGGTTTTTTGAAATTTTTTTATATTTTTTTGATTTTTTGAGGTTTTTTAAGATTTTTCAGATTTTTTTGTTGAAATTTTTTAAGGTTTTTTGAACTTTTGAGATTTTTTGACTTCTTTGAATTCTTAGAGATTTTTTGATCAAATTTTTGAGTTTCTGAGACATTTACTATTTTAATTTTTTTGAAACTTGACGTTTTAAATTTTTTGAGATTCTTTGTGAATTTTTAGATTTTTAAAGAATTTTTGGAGATTTTTGAAATGTTTTTGAACCGTCTAAAATTTTTTTTTGAAAATATTTTGAAGATTTTTTGATTTTTGAAATTTTTTGTGGTTTTGAGGTATTTTACCTATTTTGAGATTTTTTTTATTTTTGAGATTTTTGAAATTTTTTGCGATTTGTGATTTTTTGACATTTGAGATTTTTTGAGTTTTTACTTTCCCGATCCACCTCCGAGAAGGCAAAGTATTGTGAACGAGCTAAAAAAAAATTCGAGATAAAGATGGAAATATAGATTTTGAGGTCCCGTCAAATGTTTAAGACCATTTCCAGATGAAAGTATGTCTGTCTGTCTGTGTGTATTCTTACACGATAGAGGCCACAGGTTTAAACCAATTGAGCTGAAATTTGGTATATGGGTTTGAGTTACCCGTCGGAAGAACTCATTAATTTTTGTACGACATCTGTCAAACGGAAGACTATCAAAAAATGATAGATGCAATGTCACGAAATTGGACTTGTCGGAAAAGTTTTGGGGCGACACAACCGATTTTTTTTATTGTCTTAAAAGATGGTGAAAATTTCATATCAATATATTGAAGCATTCAAAAGTTATGGCATTTTTAAGCTTTGCAGACGACAACCATACATACAGACAGACAGACATACAGACTACAAAAAAAATTGAGTTTCTCAGAATTCGACGGGGATCATTAGCTCGTTTAATTAATAACAATCCCGCTACAATAAACAAAATAAATTAATATAAAATTCAAAATAAAAGCAATAATGTCTCTGTTACTTTCTTTAAACTTCACTGCAATAATGTTACTGTCTCTCTCTTTTAGTCGTGCATATAAATCTATAGTAATTCCTGTTAATTATATATATGATAGGCCTGATGATGGCAGTATGCCGAAACTAGTTGCCATTTCCTCAATTTAACAATAAAATACTGTCGTACATAATATATAGTTTTATTACTTCATTATTTGACATTTGAGAATATGGACTTATTTTATGATATAAATAATATTTTATAAAATTTAACACAAGAGTTTTCTGTAATTTCTTCTTTTTGTTTTTTTTTTATCAATTATGGTTATATGTTTTTTATAAAATTATGTCGATTATTAAACTGACAAGGATTATTTTGACAAATTAACTGCAAATTGTTTGAATCTGTATTTTTGGCGAGTTAAAAAAGGAAATGGTAATTTTGAGTAATTAAATTTTAGCGATATTGATGAATTAATTAAATCGAATTGATTAGTCGCAGGTTCAATTAAATATAAAATTCAATTTCGTTTATCCTTGCGAAAATTCTTTTAGGATTTAATATTTAATAAAAAGAGACACTGGATGTCTAAATATTCAATATTTAATATTAATATTTTTCGTGAATTTTTACTGAAACCTTAATTTAGGTTTTTCCCTAATTTCCGTTATTGTAAATTTTTGTATATTAATTTTTGATTAAATCCCATAAAAAATATTTTAACTACAAAAACGGACGCTTAAAATAATCTAAATGTTACTTACTAATGAGATACAGGGTGTTAAAATTGAAAATTGAAAAAGGATTTTTGTTTCTAAATTTAAGATTTACTAAAGTCAGAAAGCAATTTAAACCATTTAATGTGTACATAACTATCAAATTGTTGTATTATTATTTATGTATTATTCATCTTAAAATTTTGAGGGGAAATGATATTCTTAGGTAATATGGCCGCAATTATGACAAAATTAATTTTTTCATAATTATGTTCTTCTTAAATCATTAAATTGCATTGCAAGTTTAGTAATTTATAGGGAACATGTATTTTCATCACTCTGTATCTCAAAAAATTATTATTTTGGATCGTAGTTAAAATATTTACCATTGTGTGAGACTCTGTATGTTCGATCAATTATTTTATTTTTATATACGTTTCCTATTTGTCTTTGAAAATTGAAATTTTAATTGTTTTTCATTTGATGTTTAGTTTAGTTGTTATATATTATCTAAAAGAAAATTATCGTATTATGAAAACTTTTCTTGTGTAACATAATCCAACTAGCAACTAAATAAACCTTATATAATATTTAAAAAAACTAGATAAAAAAAATAGAACCCCGAAGAAATTTTTATAATAAAATATTTCATAAAAATTTTTGCACAAAGAGAATTATGTATATTTCATATATAATAAGATCCAAGTAGGTAGTGTAAATGAGGAAAAAAAGGAAAAATAGATAAAAATAAAATAATTGTTCCTAATGTAAAATATTTTTGTAAACTACTGTAAATAAATATTGTTTTCTTTATAATAGTAAAATTAGTACCCCCAGAACGAGCTTAGTCGAGATATAAATATTTTTTTAGATGTATTATTACTCAAGTAATTGTATGAATATTAGATTTATTAAATTATTCTGTAGGTATAAGTTATTTATTATTCGAAAATGACAATCGTTAGTAAATTAGAATACTTGCGTGTAATTTTTTTACTTTTTCCAAAATATAACTAATTTTAATAAAAAAATTACCCTGTGTATTAGAAACGTATTTTTTATATATAAAAAATATATAGCATAGCCCAAAAACAGTATTAAATGTGATGTTTAAAATTAAAATTGAAATAAGAGCAATAAATGTAAATTGGAATATCGTATTATTTTTCGAATTTAAATCAAAATGTAAATCCAAAATTTAAGAATATATGTTTAATTGTAAATTTGCGTTTTTCTTAATATCCCGATTTTTATCTATAACGTAAAGATTTATTGAAATTTTTTCCAAAATTTAAAAAATTTTGAGAAATCTTGTTTTAGATTTTTCAACGTTTTTCGAGTTTTTTATAATTTTTATTCAAATATAATATAAGAATCTTTTGAAAAAAAAATGTATTTGCAAAATATTAGAACTTGTGCCTCACCATTTTTTTAAAAAAATTGTAAATCCGAGATTACTCTGATAATTATAAAGATGAATCATTTGTTTTTCGTAAATATGAGTATAGGATTTTATATATTTTCTTCTGAAGAAATTTCCATCATTTTTATCGCAATTTTTCTTTCTAAAACACTTTAAAGTTGGTTTTTTCCAAGCATTACAATTTTTCCGTTAATTTTTTTCTTTCAAATTTTAATGAATATTTAGTTATACATCAAGAAATATATAAAATGTGCCATTTAGTACATGTATGTAAAGTTTTATGTATTAATATTTATTCATTTAAAAGTTATAAACATTTTAATCTGCAAAATATATAGAACTGATGCTCTCACCATTTTTTAAATAATTAAAACAATCTGCGATTACTTTGTTAATTATGATAAATAATTTTCTTTAATAAGTATAGAAGTATAGATTTTTATGTAATTAAATTTCTTCAATATTTTTTTTAATTTTGGTGTCATTTAATTGTGTCGTCAATTTTTTCTTCTCTTTAATTTGAATACAAATCTAGAGAAATACAATTAGAATTTAGGGGTATTTTCCAACTATACTGTTTTCTTTAATTTACGTAGAATGTTTATGAAAAGTTTTATTTCTTAGTATTTATTCATTTAAAAGTTATAAACATTTTAAATTGCAGTACGTAGAAATGTCGCTTTCACCATTTTTTTAAATTTAAACTTAATCTGCAAAAATAATTTTCTTTAATAAGAATAAGTGTAAAATTTTATGAACTTTTTTCTGAAGTAAGTATAAAGTAATTATAATTTCTGCAATTTCCATTTTTTGAATAAATTTAGTTTTAAAAACTAAAAATTTATCATAATTTTTTAACCACTTGAGAAGCTTTTAATATTTTTCTGATTTTTATTAGTTTTTCTCATTTTTTAATATCAGTTTTTATACGAAATTCAACTTTTTGAGATTTTTTTTTAAATTTTTGATTTTTTTATTTCGTTTTTTCCGTTAACTCATTTTTTTTATTTATATATTGAAAATATTTATCAAATTATATCATTGTTGTTTTGAGATTTTTTGTTTCCAGCATTTAATATTAATTTTTTACGTTTTTCAAAATTTTTATGATTTTAGTAAATATTTTTTCCACACTTTTAGAAAAATCTCTAATATCTTTAACATTTTGTAAAATCTTTTAAGATTCTCTGAATTTGCATTTCGAGTTATATCAAAAGCTATCAAGATTTTTGTTTTTTATAAAATTTACAAGATCTTTTAATGTCCTATGAAATTTTTAATGATTTGGGATTTTTTTTTAAATGTTATAAAGTACTAAAATATATAATCAACGTTTTTTACTGGTAGTGGCGCCAAAAATGCATATCGATAATAAAAGTTCTTAAAAAGATATATAGTTTTGATGAAAAAAAAAATGGAGTTCAAAAACAATTCATTTTTTAGTGTAATTTTTTTGAATTTGTTCATGAAAAATGATCCTCTAAAGCGACTTACTAAATTTTATACCCTCCGAAAGATAAAAATAAATAGAAGATGTTTTGGCATAGTGGGTTATCTAAATTTTACGTGTCATTTAACCTCAATAATTCAAGTAGGTACACAAAGGCATTGTTAAAATTGATAAATGACTACGCAGAAAGGATCTGCAGCCAACTAGACCAATCGGACTTCTAAGAAAATAAATCAGCCATTTTTAGTTTCTGTTATATTCTTACGGGATAAAATAGATTTACTTGTAAGTGGATTCAGTGGCGATTTAATGGGATTTTTAATAGTACGGGTGCTTATAGGTGTATATATATTGAAATAAGAATTCCCCTTGATAAGTGAATTTCCTCACCTGCAAAACGATTCCTCAATGGGCTGGGTTCAGGAGCTTAAAAAAAAATTAACAATACATTAAAAAAAATTAATAATTTTATTTAATTGTTTTTCTTAGATCTCTTCTCTTGGTCTCTTAATATTTTTATCTCTGACACTTCTGCTCTCTACCTCTTGCTATCTTTTCTTCTGACTTTTTTTTTAATGTATACTTTTCTTTTATCTGCCCGTATATCTTCTTATATTAGCCACTCACCTTCAAAAATTTATATTCTGCCTCATCTTCTTCTCCTTGCAGTTATTTTCTGTATTTTATTATTTTAATGTTAAAATAAATATTGCTTACTTTTATTTTTATTTTTTTTATTTCCTCCTTTTAATATAAATATATAATCACAAATTCCAACTGTCCATCATTCAAAATCTATTTTATAACAACCTATATAAACTTAGTTTTTTTTTAATCTGACAATCTATCTATCAATATATCAACAAAACAATTCAAATTTTTTTTTAACTCAACCAACCCTTACTTACTATATATAATATTTTATAACAAATCATACAAATTTCCTAACACTTACCCAAAATTACAGGGTATACTAAATTTCATAGCAATATATATTCATGACAGAGTAAGTTTTTGAAACTATACACTCCGACCATTACTATACATGTTTCATCCTTATAGGAATCATCAGTGGTACTTTGTCAGAATGCATAGTTTCAGTTTATAAAAAAAGTACATTGCCTCCCACTTTAAAGTACCTAAAAGGAGGGATTAAATATTAATTGTTTTTTTTGTTGTAAGTTGTATTAGGCTGTTATTTTTTATATATGTATTACTTAGTAAATCATTTTTGTAAGTCAGTTTGTTTGTGGGATAAAGGTAGAGATTTTATTTATATTTAGTTAACTTTATTGAAGCCAATAAAGCCCGTTCTAAATATATTTTCAATCTGTATTTATTTTACCAATTTACATACTTCACTTTCTTATTTTTTTTAAATCTTTTTTGTTGTTAACTTTTTTACATTTTATTTTTGAAAATAAACCACGCTTAAAAATTTCATTAGCGTATTTCAATTTTTCCATCTGTGGGAGTGAATGTAAAAGAAATGATTATAATATTTAAAGATTTACATAATAAACCTCTGTGTAAAGAAAACCTCCCTCATCCCCTAATCCTGTCTATAAAGGCGAAGACCCGTCAACACCGCGGGTGCACGAACTACCCTTTCGACTGAAAAGTGTTCAAAAATTTCTGCAAGGTAACACGTCCATCTTTTCAGGACCTTGGCTAACGTTCAAGGTTGTATTGTCTCTCCTAGGAGAGTGATGACAATAACGCTGCCATTACATTTATTTGGGTACATATATTGGATATAGTTTGAATCACCCGGTATTTAATTTAAATTCTACCCACGAATCCCAAAGCACTTTGGCTAACATTTCTTATAAAAAAATTATAGCTGAAAGTGACAAAACGTTAAACAAATCCATTTACAATCTTAAGTAATTTCACATTTCAGCCTATTAAGAGAGGAAAAAAAGGCCTATGTAATTCATCAATTCAATAATAGCAAACTCAAGGGATATTCAGCGAACTTTAAGATCTAAGAAATTATTACCTGAGAAAAATTAAAGTCGAATCCGTTCCAAAAACTGAACCACCTGAAAAAATATATTATAAATCTAACAAATTGATGTAATACATGAACTTTTGGATGATACATTAAATGTTTAATTCAATTATCTACCAAATATTGATTCGTTCGGAGTGGTTAAATTTTTTTTAAGTAACCTTTTGTTACGCTTTTTTGTGCCATCCTGTATTTTCATTATTCCTCTACTCAGTATATTTTATAGTTTCATACTCGCTTGATGTTCCCCTTCTTTATTTCCTCGCTTCATGTCCCTCTCTTCTCTTGGTATTCCTATAAAATGCCTTACATATGTTAATAACGTTCTTTTTTTTATCTATTGAGTACAATCAACTTTATATCGCCTGTGTTATCTACTGAAGATTTTTTTCTCTCCCCCTTATTATACAGGGTTTTTTTTTTCTGGTTCTCACATCTGAGACGGTAGTTTTTCTCTGATCAAAGAAGCCTCTTCTGGACGGTCAAGTTTTTTTTTCCGGAGAACAGGAGAGCTGACATAAGGAAGCTTTCGTCTACAACATCAAGACCCTTAACCTTAATGAAGCTAAGTTTTTTTTTATGAAAAAAGAAAAAAACTATCAATAGTACTATCGTAAATAGTATATTACATAACGAGTGAGGAAAGAGGCATTTTTCGCGCGAGTGCGGAACGTGACGAGTACATGAAATCCACTTTCCCACGAGTTTTGTACACTATTTTTTTTACGACCAACAATATTTTAAGAATAGTCTATTTGGTTTTCTCATATGACACGATTATTTCTGGTGGTGTACATTCACATTCGCTATCACTATCAACTTCCGATTTTTATCTAAGAAATCGAAATTTAAATTTTTTGTTTATTTGCTATAAAGTAGAATAATTTAAACTTTAAAAATATCTATTATAAAAGTACCTAATTATTCTGTTCAGAATTCACAAAACATAGAAACAGTAATTTCTTTAAAATTTTGACATAAGCCTACTTTATTATATTTCACTTTTATAAAAAAAAATTACCTTAGCACCAAGCCAATTAAAAAAAACATTTTAAATAATTTTTATACATTTTTTACTTTAATAACTTGTAAAATTTGCAATTTTAAACCTAAAATGAATTTTGAATTACAAACTATTAATAAATTTAAGAATCGGGTATGCAATACACAATACGCAAACGTCTTATGTGTTGCATACATTCGTTTACACACGAGATGCTAAATGCCACTCGAGGCTCCTCTTATTATGTTAGCAACACGTGAAACGTGATTCGCTTAAATCATAAGTTTGAACACATGTATGCAAGAGCCGCGTAGCCGCGTGGACATAGTGCTCGCTAGTGGTGCAGTAGGTCCGGGGATCGAATCCCACATGGCCCTTTTATTTTTTTTTAAACACAGGTAGATTTAGATAGTAAGAATTTTTTTAATATAATTTTTTAAATATACATGCTAGATTTAGATAGTAAAGACTTCTTTTAATAATAATAATAATTTTTTTAAGTCAGATAACCAAGTTTAATATTTTAACGTGTGGGGAATTTCTGAAAATTATCCACAGGTTAACGTGTGTGTAGTCTCGGCCTAAAAAAAACTAAAAAAAGTCACAGAGTTGTGAAAAAAACTGCTTTAAAAACAAGTAAAACCACTTAAAAAGTAAAACAGAAAGAAAAACAGGAGATTGAGTAAGGTTACGTACATAAATCGAAATGAGCGAGCATGCGTAATAAGAGGAGCTGCCAGTGGCATTTAGCATCTCGTGTTTACACTGAAGTTGTTTCATAATTCATAGGGACAGTTATAACCATAAAATAATATTTCAAAACATTTTAGTTATTAGGTGGTCGTAGGAAAATAACAAGCAACTAAGTAAAATTTATTATGTATGTACATAAGTAGTATATTTCGTCCTGTTTTTGATAGTTCATTCAAGCGTGCGTTATAATAACATGCAGCGCGGTATTATATGCGTCTATGTTGATATGAGACACTTTCCAAATATCAAAACAGTTGTGCTATTTGTAGTTTTCATAGGTGGTCGTAGGAAAAAGTGTTTTACGCACTAGTATCACTGTACAAGCTTGTTGCATAAATAGCTATTATGAAACGACATCTTTAGCGTGGAGTGGGTTTTCCTAGTAATTAATGGAATATTTTTGGTAAACCGTCTTGTGCAGAACCAATATGGTATGAATATGAGTATACTCACAAAATTCCCTGTTATCGTGTAAACTCTGGCAACGCAGCATATACCAATATGCCCCGAAAATGATAAAACTTTATTTATGATATTTCTATTATAAATAATCAGAAAAAACCTATTCTGACGTATTATGGAATATTTGTCTCCCAATCTAAAGATAATAGCTGAGTAGCTCATGCAGCTGAGACCTCTAATACAAAGAAGACTAAATTCTAGCATTTACAAGGCCGTTGTTGTTTATTAGACAAGATAGGTTATGTATGAATAAATATTTTGAAATTATTTGTATAAGAATGATGGACAAAAAGAACTGGTTGAATGGAATACATTTAATTAACGAAGAACAGATAAATAGTCAAATAGATATATCTTGGACTAGTTCTGATTCGGATTATGAAGGTAAACAACTTTGTCAATTAAAAAAAGTAAACAAGGAAAGGAGTTCTAAAGATAATTGGATAAAACCTATTATAAGTAGTTCTGATGAATCTTTAATTATAAAACCTATTATTGACAACAAGTCAAGTAGTCCTGATGAATCTCCAGTTATAAATAGTTGTTCTGTACAAGAAATGTCTCCAATTTTAACACAAAATTCAAACACATCTAATATATCATCTCCTGTAATAGGAAAAAGGCATATTCTAAAAAAAATTAGGACTAAATATAAAAAAAATTACAAACAAAACATTTTTGTGTCTCCAGACATGTTTGAATCACAAAGTACGCAAATTATAGAAAATGATTCACAGGATTTTTTGCTTCCAACGCAAATTAATTATATTAGTCCAGTAAAATCTATTGAAATCAAGGCTAGTAGCACACAAGTAACTATAGAATCAATTCCCAGTCAGTGCAGTAGTCAAGTAACGCAATATAACAGTATAGAAAGTAATTCCAATTCACTTTACCATCAACCAATTACTAAAAGAAAACGTTTCAAGAAGAAAGGTCTAGCATCTCAGCTCCAAAAAGTTTTAACGCTACAAAAGACGAGGATTTCAATTTGGAAACATGAACTTTACATGAAAAAATCTACAGAATTGTCTGGAACAATTGAGTTTATAGTTTTAAATATAAATAAAGAATACGGAAGTATTATTTTAGAATGTAATGAAATTAAAATTGAAAGTGAAATGAATAACACAACTAACCTTTTTTTAATTTTAATTAACAGGACTCAAAATCTACAATTTGCAGAACTGAATAAATATAAATTGTGTAACCCATATGAATCCAAAATAGTATTGTATAATTCTAAAAAAATTATATGTTTTTACAATGTAAGTAAAATATTATAAACTAGAAAAATGTTTAAAAAATTGTTGGTTTGCTGTCAGAAATCACATTTTACTGATAATGAAGGATATATCAGAAATCAGTAATAAATTAATTCCTGTAGACTACAATAGTTAAACAGAATTTAAGATTTTCTAAGTTTAGCTATTACCTTAATGTAGTTAACGGCTTCTGGCAGCAAAACTATAATATGAATGTTTTACTATATTAATACAAAACTTAAAAGAAACAGACCCTTAACACCCAAAAAGACCTCCAGCAGCAGCAAAGGGCAACAGAAAACAAATCTAATTTACTATAAATCTTAAACAAAAATAACTTTGTTCTGTATTTTTTCTAACCCTTAAGAACTTATACTCAAACAAGAAAGAGAAATTCTAACTCAGCTCCAAAGCCTTGAAAAGTCTATATTGAGTACACTAAACAAAACGAGCAAGTTCGTTCAGAACGTAGACATAAATCTTATTAAAATAATTATAAATTATACAAAATATCGATGTTTTGACCCTCGAATAATTCGAAAACTGTTATATAACAAAGATGAAATTTGGCAGTCTCAAATAGTCGAAACTGCTGATTACATCTATTAAAAAAACTGGGTTTAATTTGCATTTCTGGTCATAAAACTATTAAATACAATCACTTGCGATGGAATCTGGTAACAGTGGCATTAAAATTATTTCTCGATGGTCACCAAAAAATAATCAGAAATAAATTAATTTTTGACTTTATTTTTATTCTTAATACTTTCTCTACGTTAAATACCTCCATAATGTTAATATAAAACTATTTTTCATTGAATGTAAACCTTTTAGATCTGATAATGGCTAGTTAGCCGAAACTAGTTGCCTTACTTTTAACCTTTCACTTTTATTACGTTGTGGTACTGACTTGCGTTTTATTTCCCTTAAAATACTTGGACCACATTTGAGGTATGGATAACCTCTTGGACTCATTTTTGGTAGTCAAAAAATTAAACAAAAAAATGCAAGAAACAAATTTAACGTTTAAGCGACCAAAAATAACATAGTAAAAATTCTTGGTAATTTTTTTTCAACTTAAAGTAACTTTAATAATGAAATTGGTTTCTAAGAGTTTTTACAAATGGTCTATGACAACTTAAAACAATTGTGTCTATATCATCCTTTGGTTTCGCAATTATTGTTTTAACTGGTGGAGGTCTTCGAATTTTTCTTCCATGAATTCCTTGTTTCCTCTTCCATAATCCAGATCTAGGTCTATTACCCAACTCTCTATTTCTTTGCGCCGAACCAATGGGAGTACTAGAATGCTCTATATTACTAACTCTTCCAACAGTACACATACAAATTGCTGGTAAACTGAATTCCTTTTTTGATGGCATCATAATAACAATGTGATCATTTGGAGCTTTTCGTACTATCGTTGCATATGTACCAGCTGCATGTATCAAAAAACCACCTAGTCCTGGGTATTTCTCAACACAATGCACTTGTGTGCCTAACGGTAAAGCTCCTAGAGGATATGCATCACCTTCATTGGCCCTAACTGAAAAATATTATTTATCTAATATGCTTAAATTTAATAATTTTTTTAAAGTTTTAGTTAGATATTAACACACGGTGAACTTTTCTTCTCCTTTAGTACAAAAGTCAACGATGTTACCATATCAGGTTATGTATCTTGTGATGATGTGGTTTTAAAGGTATGAAGTCTGTGCCTTAAAGAAATTTCTTTTCCTGATGTTAATTCAAGTAATTCTAATTAGAACAAAATAATAGAATAAGTAAAACATTAATTGTTTTAGCACAATGATATTTTAAATAGCAACAAAGAATAATATAATGTAAAATTATAACTTAAAGAAATTACAATAAAATGTCAATGATAAGAGGAAAAAATTAAACATAAATAACATGAAGAAAGAAAGAAAATTAAAAACAACAAAATGTCAAAAAAAACCATTAAATATACCACCCAACAGAAGTGAATAATGATCTAACGCTACAAATTAGAATTAAAAAAATGTACAAGTCTGATAAGCTTTTGCTAATAAAAAAATTTGTTCCAAGATCGATAAGTTATAAGACAAAAGTAACAATGTGTCATATATTTGGAAAATATTTTTTGACCAACGTAATTGTTATGTTCCTTATCATTTAACCTGTTAAGTAAATATGATTTTAATTTTTTCAAATTTTAATCAGTTAAATACTTTCAGAACAGTTTTAAACTAGTTTATTGCCGATTTTGTACACTTCAAAAAAATCTAATAACTGATGATTTGAAAAACGAATGTTATTTGTCCCATTTTTAAAAGTAGTGACAGGGCAAACTATTAAAACTTATCAGCATATTTCTAAAAATATAATATGTGACAAAATCAAACTTAAGAAATACTAATTAATCAATAAAATAGGGGCGTTATAAGAAGTACTTAAGTTGGGTTGTTCTGGGGTCTAAATGGATCGATATACTAAAATATCAACTTTCATTGAGCTGTATTTAACGAACAATTTATTTCAATATATCCATATTAAAAAATCTATGACGTACGAAATAGACGATTTTCTAAATGATGAGTAAAAGTGAATATCAAGAATCATTGGAATCAACGAAATTTAAAATTTTCTTGCAGTGAACATTTCCGAATTAAAATTAATGCCCACTTTTCGTAACTGTAACATATGTTAGAGTTCGTTTCCCCAGTCATTGATCTGATTGAACTGAAGTTGGTATTGGTTAATTGGAACTACGAACATGCTAAGGTTTATTTTACAGAAGTATTTTAGTATTTTGGGCACTTATCTCATAGTTAATTATTTTAACTACCTACCTAATTAATATCATAACTAAAACTCATGTGAAGTAAGAATATACTTACCAGGAATTCTTGGAATATATGAAGAAGTTTTAAGAATATCTCCAGGTTTCATATTAACAGTGGCTAAAATATACTTTAATTTATCTCCATGAGCCACTAAAGCTATACTTGCAGTACGACAACCATCATTCAAAATTTGAATTACTTTTTCTTCTTGGACTTTACCTCCTTCTGTTGGTCCAACTCTCTTCCAATCTATCCAGTGGTACTTGTGTTTAATTCCTCCTCCAATACCTCGTACAACTAAACGACCAGTTTTTGGATCTCTACCTCCTAAATTGGTAACATTTAAAGGTTTTACTGTGTATTCGTCTAAATAATGCACTATTCTTCGAAAAGATTTTCCATGGCCTATTTGTGGCTTTTCTACAATTTTGGCTTTGTATCTTACACTGGTTATTATCGAAGGAGCTGCTTTTAAATCAAGAAAACTTAATTTCTGAACAATTCGTGATATAGAACTCATCATAACAATTATTTGCCTTCTTAATTTAATGAAAACTCATATTTATAAAAATTTAAAAAATGAGGTTATGTTCTTCTTTTTCTTACTGACAGTTTTAGGTGTAACTTGGCCTCTTATAATAGAGTAAGATAATTATGAATGGTGATTGGAGGGGTTCAAAAATTTAAGGGTTTCCGCTCATTTTGATAAAGATATAGATGCAATTAGTACAAAAGAGGATATTACAATCATATAAAGAACAGTGGGAAGTACCGGTTGAAATTTTAACATATAAAAGTGACGTATCACAAGGGCTCGCATTTATAAAGTCATCAAGGAACGTGTAAATGTAAATGCTAAATAACGATTATAGTGATAATACGCCCATAAATTGCCGTTTGTGTTGGTCAAGTGAAATTATTTAAAATATTTACAGCATAAACTACCGTTAATTGCTTGTTCAAAACGTTGTTCGTTTTTCTTTATTTTTTTAGGAACAAAAAAAAGGAAAAACAAGTTTGATTTATTAAATACACCTTTCAAGATAAATGAAAATGAAAATAGTTTATTCTTGGTTAACACGCATACGTATAAGTTAGCGGTTATGGCATATCTATTATTAATTGAATATGTTTACAAAAAAAGAAGTAACAAAAACTCACTTTTTTATAGAAGTATATTTTTTTACTTTAAAATTGTTTCGTTTGTAATTACAAGTTTTGTATAAGTTCATAAATAAAAATAAACTTTATGAAAATAGCTGAATAGAAATACCTTAAATAATGAATTAAAGCGTGTAGAAAATATATTTTTAAAAATAACTTCGTAATTAAAATCAATTTTGTTGTCCATTATTATCAACCTTCAAAACACTACGCAATAAGTGTAAATATATATTATACAAGGTTACAAGTTGTGGGTATTGATGAAAGTATGCAATTTATTAAGTAATATAACTAATAATTGTTTGTCTTAGTTGAATCATTTACTGCTAAAATAAAAATTAAAAAAAATCTTTTTATTGTTTGTAAAATAAATATAATAGTCAAATTTTGTTAAATCGTATCTGATATTTTTATAGGAGGCATTATCTACAAGAATATTTAAACAAATATTGATAAAAACCATATGAGAAAACAGTCTTTTGAAAATTATTTTTTAAATTATTCTCCAAAAATGTGTGCAGTAAAGGAGGAAAATTTAAAAAATCCTTGGAGTTATGGTCTCGCCCTATTTTCACGGCCACAATTTTTTATCTAAAATTTTGAAAAAATTCACAAATATAGAATATTGCTTTCTCTTTCTATCAACAGTCAGCACATTTTAATAACGACGATAGTTTATTATTTTACAAGGGTTAAACGATATGAAAACTAAAAATGTAAACACAGAAATGCATTTTATATCCTATAACAAAAATAAATAAAAAATATATTAAAATGAATTTAATACCTCTGAAAAGGGAATAAAAAATACTATAAATGAGAATTTTTTTTTAAATTTTTCAGCAAAAATTATGACCTTAAGAAAAGGGAAAAACCAAAAGAGGGGAAATTAAAAAATTATTATAGTTGTGGTCTCTCCCTATTCTCACAACCACAAATTTTTATCTAAAATTTTGAAAAAATTCTTAAATATAAAATATGGTCTTCTCTTTCTATCAACAGTCGGTAAGTTTTAATAACGGTGATAGTTTTTATGTCACAGGGATTAAACGATTTGAAAACTAAAAATTTAAAGAAAAAAATGCATTTTATATCTCATAACAAAAATAAATAAGCAATATATTAAAATGAAATTTATGCCATTGAAAGGGGAATAAAAAATAATATAAATAAGAATTTTTTCAACATTTTTTAGCAAGAATTGTGACCTTGAGAAAAGGGAGAGACCAAAGGAGGGAAATTTAAAAAATCCTTTGAGTTATGGTCTCGCCCTATTTTCACGGCCACAATTTTTTATCTAAAATTTTGAAAAAATTCATAAATATAGAATATTAATGTCTCTTTCTATCAACAGTCAGCACATTTTAATAACGACGATAGTTTAATTATGTTACAAGGGTTAAACGATATGAAAACTAAAAATGTAAAGAAAAAAATGCATTTTATATCCTATAACAAAAATAAGTAACTAATATATTAAAATGAATTTAATACCTCTGAAAAGGGAATAAAAAATGCTATAAATGAGAATTTTTTCAAAATTTTTAAGCAAAAATTGTGACCTTGAGAAAAGGGAGAAACCAAAAGAGGAGAAATTAAAAAATTGTTATAGTTGTGGTCTCTCCCTATTCTCACAACCACAATTTTGTATCTAAAATTTTGAAAAAATTCTTAAATATAGAATATGGTTTTCTCTTTCTATCAACAGTCGGTAAGTTTTAATAACGTTGATAGTTTTTATGTAACAGGGGTTAAACGATTTGAAAACTAAAAATTTAAAGAAAAAAATGCATTTTATATCTCATAACAAAAATAAATAAGTAATATATTAAAATGAAATTTATGCCATTGAAAGGGGAATAAAAAATAATATAAATAAGAATTTTTTCATCATTTTTCAGAAAAAATTGTGACCTTGAGAAAAGGGAGAAACCAAAAGAGGGGAAATTAAAAAATTGTTATAGTTGTGGTCTCTCCCTATTCTCACAACCACAATTTTGTATCTAAAATTTTGAAAAAATTCTTAAATATAGAATATGCTTTTCTCTTTCTATCAACAGTCGGTAAGTTTTAATAACGTTGATAGTTTTTATGTAACAGGGGTTAAACGATTTGAAAACTAAAAATTTAAAGAAAAAAATGCATTTTATATCTCATAACAAAAATAAATAAGTAATATATTAAAATGAAATTTATGCAATTGAAAGGGGATTAAAAAATAATATAAATAAGAATTTTTTCATCATTTTTCAGCAAAAATTGTGACCTTGAGAAAAGGGAGAAACCAAAAGAGGGGAAATTAAAAAATTGTTATAGTTGTGGTCTCTCCCTATTTTCACAACCACGATTTTGTATCTAAAATTTTGAAAAAATTCTTAAATATAGAATATGGTTTTCTCTTTCTATCAACAGTCGATCAGTTTTAATAACGTTGATAGTTTTTATGTAACAGGGGTTAAACGATTTGAAAACTAAAAATTTAAAGAAAAAAATGCATTTTATATCTCATAACAAAAATAAATAAGTAATATATTAAAATGAAATTTATGCCATTGAAAGGGGAATAAAAAATAATATAAATAAGAATTTTTTCAACATTTTTTAGCAAGAATTGTGACCTTGAGAAAAGGGAGAAACTAAAAGAGGGGAAACTAAAAAATTGTTATGGTTGTGGTCTCTCCCTATTCTCACAACCACAATTTTATATATAAAATTTTGAAAAAATTCTTGAATATAGTATATGGTTCTCTCTGTCTATCAACAGTCGGTAAGTTTTAATAATGTTGATAGTTTTTATGTCACAGTGGTTAAACGATTTGAAAACTAAAAATTTAAAGAAAAAAATGCATTTTATATCTCATAACAAAAATAAATAAGTAATATATTAAAATAAAATTTATGCCATTGAAAGTAGAATAAAAAATAATATATATAAGAATTTTTTTTGGAAGAATTGTTACCTTGAGAAAAGGGAGAGACCAAAGGAGGGAAAATTAAAAAATCCTTGGAGTTATAGTCTCGCCCTATTTTCACGGTCACAATTTTTGATATAAAATTTTGAAAAATTTCGTAAATATATAATATTGTTTTCTCTTTCTATCAACAGTCAGCATATTTTAATAACGTTGATAGTTTTTATGTTACAGGGGTTAAACGAAATGAAAACTAAAAATTTAAAGACAAAAATGCATTTTAAATCCCATAACAAAAATAAATAAATAATATATTCTTAGAAAATATCCATATAACGACATTGTGCAGTTCGAGTATAGGATTAAAATTTACCTTTAATTACTTTTTGCAGTTTGAGTCCGGCATTAGCCAGTCATCATTAAGCAATAAGATTAAAATATTAGTATTTTTACAATTTGTGTGCACCGGTTTTTTAGGCATTCAAACATATCTAAATCCGGTGACTTTTTATTTTTTAACTTTTTAATAATGATGATAATTTCGACTTTTGTGATTTCTTCTAAATAAAATAAGTGAATTAGTGTTATTTTGGATGTAGGTTTAGTTATTTTTCGTTTTAGAATTTTCATTCGTTAATTTTTATCAATATTTATAGAAAAGTGATTAAAACAATTAGTTTATAACCGTTTTCACTGGGCACTGTAATAGGATATTTAAATAGGGCATCTAAGGTTTATCTTAAACACATGAATATCAACAAAATTGTGATTAAAAAAATATTAATAATAAATTTCTGATTCTTAATTAATCCTTAAACAAACCATAAAAAAATTACAGCACATTAGGTACGGTAGAAGGCTATAATGTTAATATAGGTAAAAAGAGCAAATTAAGAATATAAATTCGTCCCTGTGACCTTCTCTCACAACAGTGACTTCAGGAGTCAGTCGACTGGAACTGTCGCCTTCGGAAAAATCAATTCCTGCTCCTGCCAGTGTCTCCTGCGTCACCACTTTTATGAGATTTGAGTCTGTTAGAGCGCACCGCACCGCACAGGGATTTTATCGAGCATGTGTTATAAAACTCTAGAGATGAATCTGTGTCAACTAGTAGCGATGTAAACACTACGATATAAATGCATCCCTATATATTTGCAGTTTAAAGTGAAGAAAATTTAAGTGTGTTAGTAAAAAATGGCGGAAGTAACTTTTGAATTGAATAATTCCATGGAGATGAGGATTGAGGAGTTTAAAAATGATCCTGAAAAAATGAAAATCGTTAATGAGTTTTTAAAGGAATTATTCGAAAAGGCACAAAAAGAAGCTGAAAAAAAGAGCAGCAAACAGAAAGGAAAAATGGTATGATAGCAAAATAAAAATGTATATCTGCATGTTTCGTTTTAATCAACACTAAAAATTGTTTGATAACAATTTTAATATTTCTATTTCAGGAAGTCTTAGGATTTCAAAGTAAGTTTAATCAGAGCTTAGCATTGCTTTTAATTTTAAATTAAATTCATGTTAATCAATAACATATTTGGCGCATGTCATGACAGGTGGGTAATAAAATGTTCATTTTATTTTTAAAGCTCACCGCACACGATTATATATATATATTTCGGATAAAAATTAATCCATCCTCAATTATATATGTTATGTTATTAGTTTTGTTTTTCGTGAATTTATTTTTCATTCGCATCACTATTTCTTATTCGATTTTCTATTCTATGGTGATATCATTTTTTATATAAAGTATTACTACCTATTACAATTATTAAGTACCAGAGCTTGTATATTAAAAAATTCTTTGCGCATATTAGATTTTTATAGCAATGTAATATAAAATTTTTATGTTCGTTTTTGTATATAAAAAAAAGTAATTCAATATTAAAACAAATACTTCATATAAAAATTATTTTAACCAAATAAAATTCATAATCTTCATTAACAAATGTATCTGTGAATGCGACAAATTTTATGTAAGAGAAAGGTCAAGGCCATTTTACATATTATATGAAACGTCCTAAATAATAGAGAGTGACCTA
Source organism: Neocrepidodera transversa (assembly GCA_963243735.1). Lineage (NCBI taxonomy): Eukaryota > Metazoa > Arthropoda > Insecta > Coleoptera > Chrysomelidae > Neocrepidodera > Neocrepidodera transversa. Next base: position 6,142,500 of record OY725340.1, read on the forward strand.
TAGTCGCAAAACTCGCTTTTATGTTATGATACGTTATAAGGCACCATCTCTGCCTTTAAATGTAATGTGCTATCTATTATATATTATATACAGAGTGTTTCTAAATTCGGTTATTAAACTATTTAAATAATGAATATTAATATTAAATTTTGAAATAAAATAATAAAAATACCACAGGTTATCCATATCTTAAAAGGCGCCAATACCTTATGTTATTTTGTCTGAAATCGTTTTTGGACGGGCGCTCCGTTAATATTAAAGATAGGAAGCTGCTGCTTTGACCAATCGATTCTGTAGTTAATTCTTTAAAGCAGGTCTGTGGCACTTTTAGGTAGATTTCCATATATGGAATCTACCTATTGTAATCGATTCAATGACGGGACCCAGCACCAGGAATAGGGGCGCTACGCCGATTATGACCTTCTGAATAAGAATCAGTAAAAAAAAAGTTATCGGTATATACCTATATACAGTGTGTCCAATTAAGTCGGCATCATATGGGAAACTTTTTTATTCTTAGTTTTATGAAAAAAAGTTATTCTTTATAAAAAGTTGTGCATGGTCTAAAACCAAAAATACAACCATCAGATATCAATTTTTTTAAGCCGTATACGAGGTGTGTCAAAAAATATGAGATTTACTCACGAGTAAAGTATACCTTTAAATTTGACAATATCGAAAAATTTTACTAAAAAAAGTTGATCAGAATTAAAAATTACGTTTAAATATGCAAGTTCATCCATTTAAATTAAAACTTCAGATTATTTAATTTTTTACTAATATTTCTATTTTGAATGAACATTTTTAGTTTTTTAATGTTTTCTAATAATTTTGCATATTTAAACGTAATTTTTACTTCTGATCAACTTTTTTAGTAAAATTTTTCGATATTGTCAAATTTAAAGGTACTTTACTCGTGAGTAAATCTCATATTTTTTGACACACCTCGTATACGGCTTAAAAAAATTGATATCTGATGGTTGTATTTTTGGTTTTAGACCATGCACAACTTTTTATAAAGAATAACTTTTTTTCATAAAACTAAGAATAAAAAAGTTTCCCATATGATGCCGACTTAATTGGACACACTGTATATGTATGTATGTATGTGTAGACATTCCGTTCCGGCACGATAGAGGTCGCAATTTTGGTCCAATCGACACCAAATTTGGTACAAAAATTCTTTGGGGCAGTAATACATCTAAGGGGGTGAGAATTGCAGGGGGTTGAAATCTCAAAAAAATCAGATCTCCGCCATTTTTGAATATATTAAAAAAGACCATGAGACTTTTTTTATGCTCTGATTATTATAAAATTAATTTGTCTGAAACTTTTTTTAATCGGACCTAAGGGGATGGACCTGGAGGGGGTTGAAATTTCAAAAAATTTATATCTCCGCTATTTTCAAAAATATTGAAACAGTTCATAAAACTTTTTTTATGTTCTAATTATTATAAAATTAATTTGTCTGAAACTTTTTTTAATCGGACCTAAGGGGATGGACCTGGAGGGGGTTGAAATTTCAAAAAATTTATATCTCCGCTATTTTCAAAAATATTGAAACAGTTCATAAAACTTTTTTTATGTTCTAATTATTATAAAATTAATTTGTCTGAAAGTTTTTTTAATCGGACCTAAGAGGATGGAACTGGAGGGGGTTGAAATTTCAAAAAATTCATATCTCCGCTATTTTTAAAAATATTGAAACAGGTCATTAGACTTTTTTAATGTCCTAATTATTATAAAATTTATTTGTTTGAAACTTTTTTCGATCTGACCATATCGTGGAGTGGGGAAGGATGCTCAAATTTAAATAGAAATCTACCTCCCCTGTCGACCCTACCGGCAGGAATTTTTTTAAATTATTTTTATTAAAAGTGATACGACTATCAACTTTTTTCTATAGATAAATTTGAAAAAATAGCTTAGATGCGCTCTTCTGATAAATATTTTAAACATCATGAAAAAAGGCGCATATGTTTAGTTGCTGTATTAGGCGAGTTCTCGTCCAAAAACGAATAATTATTTTTTATGCGTTCTACCCTGTTCTACGCAGAAACAATTGAACTAGAGGGTAGGATTACTCAATATTAATCAGAAAATACTAAAAAAAATACCCAGTTTATTAGAATACGTTTTCCTTGGGTAATTCTCTAACCGGCAACTACAAAAGTCACGTGGTGTATCCCAATACTATAATTTTTTTAAAAAGTTAAGGACGACTTGTTTGGACTAACAAGCCATCTTCAGGCCTAATGTTCGATGGACAAAATTAAAAACAAGTGAACAAAAACTTATCATATATACTAACTAGATTTGCTTGCTTTTCGTATTTCTTTTTATTTTTTTCTGTTTTTCATTATTTTTTCCAGGTTTTCCCTATTTGTCCCTATTATTATCTTTTTTGTTCTATTTTCCCTATTTTTCCCATATGTTTACCTATTTCTTCTCTAATTTCTTTATTTTTCCATGTTTTCTTATTTTTCCCAAATTTCCCCATTTTTTCCAATTTTTCCCAAATTTTCCTATTTTGCTCAATTTTTTCCTATTTTCCAAATTCCCAAGATTTTCACCCATATATGTTCGACCAAAGAAACCAAAAAGGAAATTAATCTTAAATTTATCAGTACCAAAAAAAACACCCAAATAGTAATTTTAACTCGAAACTTTTTTTACGAAAAATGTACGATTAATTTACGAGAAATTGTAGAACGCGAATTATACTGAAACAATATATTTTGTTTCTACAAGCGTGCGGAAAGTTGTACTTTTCCGCACTAGTGCGGAAAGTTGTAACTTTCCGCACGCTTGTAGAGAAAAATACTTTTTGCTAAAATTTTTTTTTAATTCTAGGCGCTTGTAGAAAAAACACTTTTTGCTAAAATTTTTTTTAATTCTAGGCGCTTGTAGAAAAAATAGTTTTTGCTAAAATTTTTTTTTAATTCTAGGCGCTTGTAGAAAAAATACTTTTTGCTAATTTTTTTTTAATTCTAGGCGCTTATAAAAAAAATACTTTTTGCTAAATTTTTTTTTAATTCTAGGCGCTTGTAGAAAAAATACTTTTTGCTAAAATTTTTTTTTAATTCTAGGCGCTTGTAGAAAAAATATTGTTCCTAACACTTGCGTAAAGTATCTTTTCCCTACTTAATTGCATGCCCGAACTCCGCTTCGCGTCGTTCGGGTAACTGCAATTGCGTACGGAAAAGTATAACTTTGCGCACTTGTTAGGAAAATAACTATACATTAGGAATTAAATAGAACCTAAGCTAATTTCTACTGGAAGTTAATTGTTTCAAATTGATCTATACTCTTGAGTTAATTAGGTGTAAATTCCATACATTTTGACCCATATAAGATTTATATATCTGGTATATAAATAATTTATTTAAAAAAATTATAATTCTTGGTGGATTAGCAGTCAAGAATTATAGTTAGATAATCTCAAAGTTAACTTCAAGAAGGACTACGCAGTTTTTATAGAACTGCGACACTTGTTTTTAAATGTTGGTACAACTGTTTTAATTCTGAAGAGCTTTACTCATTTATTAAGTATAAAAAATATTTGATGTATCTTGCGGTACAGGCCAGTGCTTCAACAATGAGGGGAAGTTCCCCTTTAGAGGGGAATTTAGACTTCAGAGAAGAAGAAAAAGGAGAAACGGCTAAAGAGCAGAAAAAAGTCCTAATAGGATTATACTTTATTGGACACATTTAATCATGTTTAATCTTATGTTTCTTGCTTCACTGTGTGACACAAATTTTAAATAGTATTTTATGGTTTATTTTCGAGAAGAAAAAAGGGAAACTCAATTGAGGCGTGGTGGGAAACTGAAACCGTTAAAATGGAAACACTGCAAACACGTATTGATGATCGGATCGACGGTTCCGGTACGGTACAATTGAACTTGGCTTCGCTCCCTTTAACTTGACCTATCGCTGAACAGGTACTGGATCTGGTTCTCGGTTCAAGCTCCAACTCGAACTGGAACTCGGACTACCACTGCAACTCATGACAACGGATTGAATCGTTCTATACGGTAAGGAATTCGGAAGTTCAATTAGGACGACTGACCTCATCGAAGGAAGCCTGCCTTTCTCATAATTTTAAGTTAATTCTAATCCAGTGCCGTGCGCGATATAATTTAAATATTTTAATTATTACGGGTTTGTTCCGATATCTTGGGGATCAAGATCTCAGATTTTTGTATTTCCTGGCTGTTTTTCGGTCGATCCCCGTAGGCTTTAGTCCAAATCTTCTTGATGCCCTTATGTAGTAATAAATTAAAACATTCAGAATTTAATAATATACAGTGTCATCCCAAAAGTATACACCATATGGGAAACTTATTTATTAAGGGTTTGTCGAAAAAAAGTTATTCTTGGCAAAATATAGTAAAACACACGTTACATACGAGGAATCTTCAAAAATTTGATTTCGAGACAAGAGTAAAGTACCGTTATTTTGAAAAATCTCGGGAAATGTTATTTCGAAAAGTTTTTCAGCATAAAAAAATACATCTAGATTTGAAGTCATGTGAAGTTTTTTATCCATCTTTTTCGAAAAAAAAAATTGCTAAAACGATAATTAGACAACATCATGTATACGACGTTTTCTTTAAAAAGCCTGTAAGATTACAAATAATTCAACTATTGTATTAACTATAGTAGATATACAACACGGGTTCTGGAACACGCATGAGCAGAAGAAACCTATGACGTCACGCATGCGCAGACACCGCGACGAAAACGACGAAAAAGGTAGCGTTTTTATCGTTTTTCGTGGTTTTCCATCGTTTTCGTCATTCCTAAATTCTGGTCTATGTTCGTCAACAGGGGGAATAAACATATTAAAGTTTAAAAAATCAGAAAAAAAAATTATGCAAGCATCCCATTCCATCTTTAGCATGCCAAGCTATTCGCCAAAATCAAAAAGGAACAGATCCATTTTGAAATATTCATTATGAGGTACCGCGCAGGATATGGGGCCGACGAAAAATCTAATTACAAATATTTTTGGCTAGAACGTATATGAATTACTGAAATTGAAAATTTCTATTGGTTTCGAGAAACGTCAAAAAATAATCAATTGAAAAAGAGACTACAGGTAAATACATTTCAGTGAAAAATTATGCAGAATTTACAATCATACGTGTTCTTAAAATTATATTTAATATTTAGTAATAAATGTTTAAAATCGTTATTATTTTGCAACTGCGTTTTTTATAGAAACGGCAAATATTTTCTTCAAGTCACAACTTGCATAGCTACGTCACTCCAAATCCTACAAAAATTCAATATTCTTTCTTCATTATAACTCTCACCCCTCGGTCGCTCTCATGCAAAAGTATATTATATATATATATACAAAGGAGTCAAATCGACAGTTACATAAAATCGCACCACTAAAATTTTAACCAATGAGATTCGTTCAACTTCGCACCAGACCAGTCGTTAATCTGGAATTTATGGTTTGGATAAACAAAATAACCCTAAACGACTGTGTCTTATTAACTCTTGAAGTGAACAGTCGCATTGAATTAGCTTATGAGTTCTCGTATCGAATAGTCGATGATGGAATAAATTTTTAATATAATGTTCGTAGATTTCACAGCTTCATGTAATAATTTTATACAGTGAAAGTGAGTGACAATAATTTTAAATACAGTATGGTAAAAAATAATGTACATTTTATAGTTTAGTTTTATTACAATTAATAGGTGAGAAAATAACTCTTACATTTCACTTTATTACTTTTATTTTTGTTTATGTCTAATACACAGGTTCATATTAAAAATAATAAAAAAACTAATTCGTATAGTTGTTCCTTCGATAATTAATACGTCGACTGCGTAGTAAATTTTTCAAAACATTCGTAATCATATTTGTAATCATATTTGTTCAATAGGTGTCTGCGCATGCGTGACGTCATAGGTTACTTATGCGCATGCGTGTGCCAGAACCCGTGTTGTATATCTACTAACTATGGTCAATTTTTTTGAAGAGTAACATAATTTTTTTGATGCAAAATCATTTTTAGTATTTTGGTACAAACTAATTACATTTATTTTGTGGAGTTTTTCTTGTCTAAAATAAAACTTCACATAGATGACCAGATGTATTTTTTAATGCTAAAAAGCTTTTCTAAATAACATTTCCCGATATTATATTAAGTTTCCCATATGGTTCATACTTTGGGGATGACATTGTACTAAACATATACAAACACCCTATATTTGAGCATCATGTAGTATTAGCTCCTAGATGAATGTAGAACCTTTAAGCGACACTCTGTATAATATATAATAAAAAATAATGTAGTTTTATAGTATATTTAATTTATTTGTTAAAAGGTACTTACATTTAAATAATAGTTTAGTAACCAGATAACTGGAAAAAAACCAAAAATAATGTTTAAAAGCTGATATCACCATAGTTAAAAACATGTCTATTTGTGCAGTCTGTGTCAAAAAATTGTGTCCACTCTAGAGAAAAACGGCTGAACCGATATTAACCAAAATTTGCAACAAATATTGGTTGGGTACAATGATGCACGGAAAAGGCCAGAATACTTTCAACTAATAAAATGGCGAAACTACATTAGAGTAAGTAAAGGATAGATATAGGGGAATGAAATAATAGTATAAAAATTAAATGCTTTTTTTATCATAAAGTCACATCATGCTTACTTAGAAATATAAGCATTATGATCAAAAACTGTGTTGTGGGTCATTTTTTTGAACCGATTAAAATTTTCCTTTTAAAGAACGGTTTTAATTGCATATAGGTTTCAAATTTTTGTACGATTGGCCTAGAGTTTTGCTAAAAGTATTTCTAGAACCAAAAACAGAATCAGTATCATGCTATTACTATTTTAATTTTTTAATTTTAACCATTATTTTGTTTAGTAAATGCAACAAATACCTATAAATTAAACTATCAGCATCCATACAGTGTTCTACTTCTGGTCATATTCATATTTACTTTTTGATTTTTTGGGGTAATTAGTCCAGTCGATAGGTTGGAAAAAGAGTTAATGAAATTTTGGGATGTTGTTCAAGGATGGTTAATTAATATTTGGAACTCGAGAACCATGTGCGAAAAGAGGAGAAAGGGTAACAGCAAAATTTCCGACCTTCCTCCGGTTTTTCTTCAATAACTTTTTACCCTTATGTCCTACGGCAAAAGTATCCTTTTACTTTTTTGTAAATCGTTAAATTTCCTAAAATTTCAATTCGTTACCGAAAAAAGGTCATTTTTCAACATTCTCTAAAAAATTCCAAAAAAATGCAGAATTCCACCTTATTTCTTCTGCTATACCCGAATTATGATAAAATATTGTTGTAATTATGAAAATATCACTTACATGGCCTCGTCAATACTCGGAGATGGGCGGAATCCACTTTTCTACGCTGACTTAGGTTGATGGTAAAAACCTGGAAGGTCAGCATTGACGGAGACTAAATCAGTGTTCAAATTGGACTATTTGCTTATGTGTTCTTCTAGTTCCTTTCCTTACTCGTTTCCACGCATCCTTGAATTTTATTAACCATTTCGGGTAGAGTTATTTTTGTTGAATTAACCCAAACAGCACAAATACGTCCCCCGTACATCCTCAGGACGTCGGTTTTCGGATGCTCGTACGTCCCAAGTACGTCCAATTCAGGACTTTGGACGTCCTCGGGACAGATTTTGTTAATAATCAAGGAGTTCGATATTGGTCCCAAATTAGAACAAAATTTCCTTCGTACGACAGATATAGGACATTTCTAGAACCGATTAAAGATCCTTTTAGGAACAATATAAAACCTTTCTTGGACCACTAAAAAGCATCTTTAGACCTGTATGGAATCGTTCTGGGGCCGTTATGATCAAATAAATATTAATACAGTTTTATTAACGAGTTTATTAAAGAAATAGTAATAACATTTTTTGTTTATTGTTTTTTCTCATTCCGTAGGTACTACGTTTCAATTAGGATTTTATTGACAATTCAGTCTATGCCTCATTATTTGCTAAACGTGCTTTATCGGCTGCAACTAAAAAATAATAAAAACCATTTAATATGCCAGAGGAGTTATAAATATAATTTGTATATATTAGAAATTATATCTTATAAAAACAATTTCTGAAAAAGGCCTGGGACCTTCAGACCTGAATCGAATCTAAATCGGAGGTCCTCGGGACGGTCTGTGCTGTTTGGGAATGCAATTCTACCATAGTATTTTCTACAATTTATTTTAGCTATATGCGAATGCGGGACTAAAGTACTAGTTTCACTCCCCGCGGTGTAAAAAATTAGTTATACCATTAGTACCTAATTGGTACCTACTAAGAACCGAAAGTTGCATTGCTGCAGCCAAAAATGCATTCAAAAAACGCATTATTTAAGAGGCAAATTTAATAACTTTGTAAATAAGAGTTAGAATTTGCCCAAGTCGGGTCCCCAGAGATTTTTGAGGTCGCTGATCACGATTATGATATTCAAATTGACCCCCCGAACACCTGAAGCTCAGGAACGCCGCTGAACGTCATCTCCGTGGGATTGTCCTGAAATGCATGCGAGGAAGGAGAGAAACTTGGCGCCCGTGGGCTTTTTTGGGTCGCTGAATTCAAATATGCCATCGGTGAACACCCCACGGACTGGTGCGTACTAACATGTCCCTGAACGTCATCTAGGGTTTTTCGTACACAATTGAAAAAGACGAAACGAAAATCGTTATGGGGGAGTTTTTTGGGTCGCTGAATTCAAATATGGCATCGGCGAACACCCCACGGACACCTGGAGCGCCCTAACCTAGCCCTGACCGTCATCCCGGAGGGTTTTCCAGACACAATTAAAAAAGACGAACCGAAAATCATTATAGGGGATTTTTCGGGGCGCTTCATCCAAATTTCACACCGAAAACTACCCTCCCAACACCTGGTGCACCGAAACTTTTATCTTGACATTGATGTCATTCCCATATGAATGCTAATTAAACCTGATCTCTTAGAGACCGACGTCAATGTACTGCAATAACTGTTCCGACATTTAAAAACTTTTAATTGAACTCAAATCAAATACAATCCAACCGTTACTTTACCTAACGTCATTAATCAATAACTTCGATTTTCAAAAACGTAACTAAATATCAAATTCTCCATCAAGTGACACATCGTTCATTTTCTTTGTCATCCACTCGCCCTCTCAAATAATGCATTTTTTGAATGCATTTTTGGCTGCAGCATTGCAACTTCCGGTTCTTAGTAGGTACCAATTAGGTACTAATGGTTTTTGGAAGCCAATGCAAAAAACCGCATTCCGATCCGTCCAATCCTAAAAGATTTCCTAACATAATGCTTCATTGCCTCGTCTAGTATGTTTAAGTACAGAACATAAGCATAACCTCACTTTTAGTTGACATTTTATGGTTTTTAGTACAAGAAATTAGAACATGCTCTAATTTTCAGTACTAAATCGTCGCGCGCACCTAATTTGTAAACCCAATATTTTTAGTACTAAAATCAGTTCTGAAATTAGCATAATGGCAAGCGAAAAATATTATTGAGATAAAACCGGAGGAAGGCCGAAAATTTTACAGTTTCAACCCCCCTCCTCTTATCGCACAGGGTCCTAAAGGTCCAAAACTTGTGAAAATGTTAATTAACAGTAGATCAGGTAAGCAACTACTGGTACAGGTATAGGGAATTCAATGTATTAGAGAGAGAGGATGCAGAGTTTCAGTGTGCAAGAGCGAGAGAGTGTTATATCGATATATCTTCGTTGCTATATGACCGCGATAGTAGAATCCTACTCCCGCTAATAAACAGATGGCGCTAATGGTGGTGATCTCCGTTATTAATGGCCCAATTTTAATGAAAAAAAAACTGCTGTATTATAAATGTGACGTATAATATATATCTAAATAAAATTTATATCTGGCGCCAAAGACGAAAGGGCATTATGGTCTAACTTCGTTATTAATGGTCAGATTTAAACGGGACAAACGCTACTGTATTATGAATGTGACGTAGAGTAAATACGTAAATAAAAAACATGCAAAACAAAGACGAAAGGGCATTAGGATCTAACTTCGTTACTATTGGTTACATTACACGTGGAAAACGGTATTGTAGTACAAATGTAACGCAGAATATATATGTAAATAAAAATAATGCACAAATCATAAGACAAAAGGGCAATAGGGTCCAACTTCGTTACTATTGCCCCAAATTGAACGCGGAAAACGGCGCTATATTTTAAATATGACGCAGAATATATACGTAAACAAAAATTATATACATGACCAACGTACAAAAGGTCTAACTTCGTTATTAATAGTCGGATTTGGGTGTGACAAACGGAATTTTACCAAAAGTACCACATACATTATCCCTGAATAACATTCCAAAGTTTCACTTAACTTTGACCTTTTTCTATCTGAAACTACCCATGGATTGGACTAAATAACATGTTTAATATTATTATTTTTACTTATGCGGCTAAATGAGTATCTGAGATAAAGTACCATTTATTGATTCATTACAGTTATTTTTCTGTATTAGTATAAAAAATTCTGACAGTTGTTTTGACCAGTTATTTAAAATTTTGATAAACTCTAATTGGTGGATTTCATATCCGTTCTAAAATTTTAGAATGGATATGAAATATGTAAACTCTGATTGGTTGATTTCATATCCGTTCTATAATGAATTTATATTCAGTAGATTGCTATTGCCTTCATAATCATTCTGAAAAGTCTGCTGAAAATAGACAATATCCATGTGGGTGTATATTAAAAATAGTCTAATATTTAGAAAAAAAGAAAATTAAAACTTATTATCTGTATCCTATAGTCAAAACTAGCCATAGTTTAGTTTAGTTTATGTTTTTCAATTTTCAAATGTTCGCGCTTACTTGAAAGGAATAAAATCCCGCCAAATCTTGATAGTTAACTATACTATTTAGAAAATTTTCAGTGTAACCAACCATCATGATATCATAGTTAATTGTATATTGGAGGGTAATTTCCAAGAGATCGAAAAGAATTAGACCGAATAATCAACAACCGTCCATTGTTTTTGTCTTTACCTAAAACAGTTACAATATAAATGTAATTTTTTTTATTGTAATTATACAGGTTTAATATGGTCAGTTAAGAACATTTTTTAAATAAATAAAAATAGTGTCTATTGGGAGAGTCTGTTCGATTTTTTAGGAGAGAGTTGGTCTTATTGTTTTCGGTCTACTGGTATATATACATATTTGTGGATTTTTAGTTTTAGACGATTACTAAATATATTCAAATAGTAATAGTAGTAAAAACAATAAATTTGATCTTTCAGATGGATCTAAAAAAATAGGCGTTTGGTCGAATAGAGCTAGGACGTCGGCAAGGACTTTCGCTTCAAGGATATTCACCACAATATGTAACTGCACCAATTCCATGAAAACTACGTTGGTAACTCGCAATAACGGCAATAACTAAAACTAAATCAATAAATTTAAAAATTTTGGGATCAAGTTAATTAATGAGAAATGCAAATTATGTTATTTTTTCACTTCGTATTTTTTGTTCCATATAAATATTTCTGCTACGCAAACAAAAAGAGATAAATTTAACTATTAATTGAATCGATGATTTAAAATATATTGTTAATCAAATAGTTTTTTTTGTGCTAAAAAGTATACAAATCTGTTTAAATTTTTCACCATATGTACGTCAAGCACTGAATGTGTTAAAATATTAAACTATAAATTGACACTCATTTGGGACAGTAATACCAGGGCCGGTCGCCAATTTTGAATCTTATAAAATTTTTGTATTTGTTTGATTCTGAATTACCTGATAGTAAGAATTAGAAGGTAAAACATCATGAAATGTATTAAAATAAATTAGTGAAAAAATTTTTATAACGGAAAAATGATTTTCGCTACGAATATGTGAGATTCGAGAGAAACTGTAAATGAATATATTTCGTCCCAAACAGCAAGCTTAGTCAATTTGACATTGTTTTTTCGTCATTTTTGGTCTGGGACGTCACTTTACCAATAAATGATGTGATTTATGACGTAGAGATTTTTGGATGAATGTAGACGTCATAGAGATCACGTCATTTTTCATAGATTTTTTCGTCATTTAAAAAGACTGTTTTAATTAAAAATTTAATGCACATCATTCATATTTATATTTTTTAGTGTCGTCATTTTTACAACAGTTTTTGATCATTTTTGGCTTAGAAAAATTTAAGTGTTCCCCACTTATGCAAACCGTTTTAGACATTTTTTCGACATATTTAACTTAGAAGATTTTTCAATAACTCTTCAATAAAATTCACTTTTTATTAAAAAATAAGTTATCCTATTAAATATAATGATTTTAAAAATCGTACACTTAAGCATACTTTTAGTGCAGTTTTTAGCCAAGTTCACTTTTAGACATTTTTAACGTGGAATATTTTTTACGTTATAAAATCACGTTATTGGGCTGTGACATAATCACGTGATCATATCGTCATAAATAAAGTCATTTTAAATGACGTCCTAATCTCAACAAATTAAGGCTGTTCTCTCAGTACACTATTTTAGGTCTTATAACTCAGTTATTTATGATCCAATTTTTTTCATTTTTTTATGAGTTATTCAGAAATAAACCCCAACCAATCTGTAGGTTTTAATTTTTTTTGTTATGCCCTAGTTTTTTAAATAAAAATTAAAAAGTGACTTTAAATTTTGTCAATTTGCGAAAATCAATTTTTTCAAACCTACATATTATAGCTAATTTTTTTCTTAATTTTTTTCTATTTCCATGTTTTTGGTGGAATCAAAAATGACCTTAGTTTTAACGTTAGGCGTTTTCCAATATTAATTTAATTTCGAATTTATGAAAATATATCGCTCTCTCAAAATGACGACAGCTTGCTGCTTGGGGTATGCTGTTTTTTCGGTTGACGCTTATTCATTTTTCCTTTTCCAAATAAACACAAAAATTAGACGAAAATAAAACCTCACTTTTTAAAATAAACAGTGAAACAATTGTATAATTGAATATTGCTACTGAATATTATGTTGACCGAAAAATTAAATTCGTTTGCGGTTTTAAAATCGACCAACTAAGAAATGACCGGAAATATTTCGCATACGAAAAGAATCGTTCGAGATTGAAAATAACACCCCTGTAATGGTGAGCGTGAGATACTAACCACAGCACACCCCCTAGCAGCTTAACTCTTGTACGAATTGTCAGATCTATTTGAAAATCGACCAACTAAGAAATGACCGGAAATATTTCGCATACGAAAAGAATCGTTCGAGATTGAAAATAACACCCCTGTAATGGTGAGCGTGAGATACTAACCACAGCACACCCCCTAGCAGCTTAACTCTTGTACGAATTGTCAGATCTATTTGAAAATCGACCAACTAAGAAATGACCGGAAATATTTCGCATACGAAAAGAATCGTTCGAGATTGAAAATAACACCCCTGTAATGGTGAGCGTGAGATAATAACCACAGCACACCCCCTAGCAGCTTAACTCTTGTACGAATTGTCAGATCTATTATATTGGTACCGGGCCCAGTCGCTGCGAGCGCTAGTGTACATAGCGGGAAATTTAAACTATATAAAAGAGCGAGAATTTTGAACTAACCAAAAGAGCGGGAAATTTAAATTAACCACAAGAGCGGGAAATTTAAATAATTATAAGGTGAAACCCACAAACGTTAGATATGCAAGTTTGAATTTCTGCAGATTGAAATGACTGCAAAAATTCAAATATGTACACATTTAAAGCTGAAATATGGAGTTGTCTTCATCTTAAATTTATTAAATTGGATAAATAATTATAGAAAGTGTTTGGAAATAAAATGATTCATTTTAAAAGGTTTTATAGTGAGTTTCATTATGATACAGATTTTGATGAAGATACAAAATTTTCTATAAATTTAATTTTATTTAATTATCTGAGGACTAGTTAATATAATGGTGTCTATTTTATTCACATATTTTACAGATATACGATACATATAAAGGTTACAGGTTAAGAAAAATAGAAAAACATTCCTTCAAAACCAAGAGTGGCTGTACATGGACAAAATAAAATCAATATAAATGTTTGTGATGCATAAATAGTTATAATTTTTTGAAATTTTATTATACTAGTGGCCTTAGGAAATTTATACACTAGTTTATTTCTTCCTAACAAAATCATGTATTTTTAAATATATCTTTTATTTTATTGGTAGAATATTCTTTATATCTTCCCGTATATGAATGACTAACTTTTTATAAAAGGTTTTTGTTATTATAAGTATAAACACAACAAACAAACCGCTAACGGATAAAAATAAAATGGCTTCCCTTTTTCCAAGACGCTACACAAGACAGTTTACGCATTCTTATTCTCTTCTCCGATTGGGCGACACTGCAACGTCACGCTACAGATGCGCCCTCAAGCGACTGGGCCCAACACTATAACTTCTATTCAAATAGTATATGAGAGTTAAACTGCTATGGGGTGTGCTGTGATACTAACTGACTTTATCTTGGAGGTTAGTCAGTGAGTGTATCAGTACACCACGGCCGTCGGCCAAGAATAACAATATAAAAAACTTACTGAAGGGGAGGGGGCGCCTTTTAAAATCTCGCCCCGGGTCCTTACAATCCACGCGACGGCTCTGAGTATTACATCCAAAATGTTAAGGAATCTCAAAATTACTTTGAATCAATACTATTGTTTTTACTACAGTAGTACAAGATGTCCATTTTTTCACTGATCAAATAAAATCTATAAACTTGCACACATTTCACATTAACCAATTGTAGATAAATCATCGGATTATCCTGTATTTTTATATATTTTCTAAGCCTCAGATAACTTCGAAATGTAATGTTGGCATTATTAAACGCATAAAGATATGAATATTTGTAGTCATGAAAATAGTGATACTATTTCAATGGAAAGAAATGGAATTCATCTTTGGAAAAGTGCTAGCTTTCCACATAAACGCAGTTGATCGTTGATCCAATAAAATAGTGCGAGATCTAACATAATAGTACTAGCATGCACAATACTGCCTTTAAGAACAGAGCACAAGTCGATGACTGCCATTTTGTCACTTTTTTGAAATAATAAGAATTAAAGCACCGAATTAACATCATTATTGCTTCCTCTAAATCGGTTTGGCTAACTTTAATAGATAACTTTATTTTGTCTTCCTCTTAAATATTAACAAACTTAATAAACAATAGGTATAATTTCCATTATTATTTTGATACCAATGTACACCTGCTTTTTCAAAATTTGTATCAATAAAGGTTTTTCGATAGATATTTTAGTTAACTTTTTAAAATAAGAGATAATTTTGTAAAACTGAATTTAATATATAATTTACCAAAGATAATTGTAACAAAACCAATTAGATATCTTCCAGCAAACTCTAATAGCACAAACAGCCTGAATGATATTTTTTATGGTCCATTTAACGTTAGAATGCCCAAGAACCACAATCAAATGTTTTTTAAACATTGGTGCACGAAAGATTTTAGAGAAGAAATAAAAAAACCTTCAAAATATATCGACAAAACATTCGAGCTCATAAATTAAAAAGAAAACCCGATTCTTGCGCTACGGTACTATAAGAAACGTATTGTAAACGTTTTTTACGCTACAGTACCATAAAAACGTTTTGTAAACGTTTGTGCACGAATATTTTTAAAAATGAAATAAAAAAACGTTCAAAATTATTGGGAAAACATTCGAACTCATAAATTAAAAATAAAACGTCTCTCGTTTTTTTAATTTCCATGTCAGAATGTTTTTTATAAAGTCATGCAGTCATAATAGAAACGATCTATTTGAGTCTTTTTTAAAACCAACGTTAAAATATTTATTTATGTATTAAGGTAGTAAAGTCGAGTTTTTTATCACGAGGCGAAATTGAGGCAAATAACCACGTTTTTAATAATATTGATTACAAAAGATCAATTTTTGTATATTGATTGGCTGTAGTTTTTATTTTAATTAAAGCGTCTGTAAAAATCTACTTTACTGTCGATTTTGCTTTTACTTTACTGCCAATTGACTAGTTTACTGCCGATTTCAGATAAACGGTTTTTTAAGTCCTCAAAAGTACATTTTTAGAACTAGTCAGAAAGTGACGATTTTGAAACGTTTTTCTAAGTCTTTTTAGAATGATTGTAAAAAACGTTCCAAAGACGTTTTGTTTAAGTTCGCTAAACTATATTTATTTTATAGAAAGCTGGTTTTTAAAATTATGAAATTACGCATTTCAATAAAGTACCATTAATTCAGTATGGTAATGGTTATAGAAGTTCTAAATTACCGGTAAAAAGTATGTTGTCAAGTAATTTATTTATTTCCGATTTAAAACGTCCTTTTTTGATGTTTATATAACGTTCTCGGGTACGTTCAGTTTTGAAACGTCCATTAGACATTTATTTAATCCGTTTTGAAACGTTTATTTTTTAAGTATATATATGCTACAGAAAAACGTCTTATAAACGTTCTCTGGTATAATAAAAGTTTTTAAAACGTCCCGACAGTCGACTGTGGATGTTTTTTAAACGTCTATGTGCTATTAGGGAAATAGGAAGTTTTCCAACAAAATAGATAATTATCTTTAGTGTAAACAAGAAATATTAAGTAGTTGTTTTACCATCAAATCTGTAAACTTTAGCCAAATATATTTTTAAGATATGTTCATTAAAATTACATATCTTAATGACATTTTTTTTATAAAAATTGTTTTAGCAGGAAAATAACTATTTTTGTAATTCTACAATTTAATTAAAACGATCTCCTTGAATGAATGAAAGTCTCATTAAATGAAAATAATGTTCAGTATTTGTTAAATACAATACATTTTTAATTCCTATATACGATATTTATGTGTCAATGTTTTATGTTTTGACGTCATCTATTCTAAAAGTCCATCCTCTAACTATGTGTATCTACAGCTTTGTTCTGGTTTCGAAAAATATCAGTCCGGAGGAGAAATGTGTCGTAAGAGTAAAGAATAGTTCGCACCGGAAATAGCTAAACGTAAAAAAACGCCAAGAGTGCTATATCTATAATGTAGTAGATACCAAAAGATGCTGACAGGGTAGAAGGGTCTGATAGACCTGAAGACTAGATCAACTCCGTGGGCTCTGGTCTACAGGTACTTCAGCTCCATCTGGTCCGATAGCAGATGTCCTGATAGAGCTGAAGACTAGGCTAGACGAAGCTGAAGTACCTGAAGACCAGAGCCGATGGAGCTGAAGTACTTGAAGACCAGATCCGACTGATCTGATGTAGTATTCAGGTCTGTCAGGCCCTTCTGTTCTGTCAGCATTCTTTGATATCTACTACGTCTTCTCTCCCTCTAACACAAATTCTCTCTAATGGCCGTAGGAACAGTGTAGAGTATTTAATCACATTTATGCTCTAATGAATATGCACCTTAAAAATGAAGATGCGCCTGATTTTCTCGGATAGATATTTATAGAAACCAGAACAGACCTTATGTCGAGTGAAGGGCACCATTTCCATATTACACTGTGTAATAAATATAAAATAAAAATATTATAAAACATACCCAATAAGTATGTACAATGTGTTGATACAATGTGGAATGCAGTAATAATGGATTATTGTTTTAACCTGTCTAACTATCAATTTATTTTATTTTCAATAATTTATGTAGCACGAACTCACTAGGGTATATCGGATTTATCTTTTGACAGTAAAATAGAGTAGAAAGTCCAAATTTTGCTACTGTTTTCTTTGAAGAGCATAAATTTGATGTAAACCTCGACCAACTTTATGTTATTTTACGCTTTTTCCACATTTCTTCAAACTTAGATATCAGAATGGCATTTTACGCATATTTGAGCTCAAAATTGCATTTTTTTTTTCATTCGAAATCGTTTGTTGAATAAAATCGCGAACTAACTTTCTTTATTTTTTCATTATTTTCCCGCTTATTATTTCAAACTTAGCCATCATCAATCGGCATGCTATTTTGTATTTGAGCTCAAAAACAACATTTTTTTACTAAAAACGAAATGGTTTGTTAGTAAATTTGATGTACCTACTTAAATATCGGATCAACTTTGTACTACTTTGGGCAATCTACGTCATATTTTACGTTTGATAGATTTAAAACTTGAGATTTGGTAAAGTAGCTTTTTTGTACGAAATTGTGAGTTTTTATTTATTCAATAAAGAATATAACAACTCGAAGTCATACCACAAAAATATTTAATAATGACGAAACGTCTAAAAGGCAAAAAGCGACATGTTTCGGTCTACACGACCATCATCAGACAAATTGGATCCAAAACGTTGAAAAAAGTTACAAATTATTATGGTATGTTACATTGTGGAAATTTTTGACTTAAAAACATAAACTTATAATTAAATTAAAGGAAATTTAAATAACCCCATGTGAGTTATTTAAAAATAACCTATTTTAACGGCAAAAACAGTCGAAGTGCACTAGTGCATTTTAACTATTACGCAGCAGTACTATAATTTATAATTAATTCGATTTTCAACGACTGTTTTTTAAATAAGTCACATGGAGTTATTTAAATTTCCTTTAATTTAATTATAAGTTTAAGTTTTTAAGTCAAAAATTTCCACAATGTAACATACCATAATAATTTGTAACTTGTTTCTCTACGCTTTGGATCCAATTTGTCTGATGATGGTCGTGTAGACCGAAACATGTCGCTTTTTGCCTTTTAGACGTTTCGTCATTATTAAATATTTTTGTGGTATGACTTCGAGTTGTTTTATTTTTTATTGAATACTTTACCACATTTGAGTATGAATAATATTTTGTTTTTTTTTTATTTATTTATCCACTATTACCGTCAGTTAAGTCTAATAAATTGTTTAAATTCCGAAAAAATCTACATACAATATATTTACTGGGAATGTATAAAAAATAATGAAATGGATTTAGATTGTATGTATAATGTTGGAATTATATGAATTGTATGTGATTAAATTATTATGTTCAATCTACATGCATTTACCGAGTGTTTCATATTAATTGTAAAATGAAACGTTTTTATTATTTATTAAAAATTTCAAAAAATAACACAAAAAAATTTGCCAGTCACATTTCCATTGAAACACGCGGTACTAAAAATTAAGTACTCATGGTGATGTGCTTTTGTTATTATTTTTAATAGTTATTATATACTGAATCAGCGAAATTATTATATTATGAATGACCGTTGTAAATAATAAAAGTAAAAAGCATTTACATCAACCGTAACGGATAATAGTGATATTTCTATTAAGTTTTGGATTATTAGTGCCCACCTCTACAAGTGTTACAAACTTAGCATACAGGGTTGGCACTAGGAGAATGTAAAATACGTTTCAAGATATTTCGTTCGTTTTCTACCTACCTAATAGAATTTACCAATAAGATTGTACATTCCTTATTATAAAATAAAGAATAACAGATCCGTACTCCTGTTTTATGGTAAGTAAAATGCCAACGAAATATCTTGAAACGTATACCTTTACCTTTAAGTAAAAGTTCTTTAGAGGTGGGCACATTCATATTTCGATATAAAGTTATTAAATAACAATAGTAGTTAAAGTAACTAAATTTCCTAGTTTTTAATAACTATTAAAAAACCATCTACTATACATGCAGCGCGTCTCTTATTAATAAAATAATCTAAAAGATGTTTTCCTTTATTGAATGTGAACTAAATACAAGTCAAATGTAATGACAATCAAAATCTCAAATATTAGTGTTAGTAGTAGAGAAAGTATGTCTACTTTAAATGTTCTAAATACGTTAAATGAAATATTTTTGCAGACAACAATGTTTTTGTTCAACTTAATTATTTTAAAACACCTGCAAAAATATTTCAAGGAAAAATAAAATTTATTCCTTTGATACTTTATATTATTTGCTTTTCTTTTTCTACAAATCTTAGATGGTGATGTAAGATTATCTAAGGTTTTGGTCAAAAGAAAGTATTATGCAAGGATGTAAGCAATATTCTGTTGAGCATTGTTAATAAAATTTTTAAAAGAAACTGTTTAGTTTTCATATAAAATAAAAAAGTTCCCTCATCAGTAATCGAATCGAAATTTTTGAAATTGATCGTAAAGATACGATAACACAACTTTACGGACTTTCTTCTAATCACGGTGTCCTAGACACTTCTAACGAAAAGGACGTTTGAATAAAAATAAGAAGAAATTTAATTTTGATTAGTTAGCATCTTCTTCTAACTTTAACATATCCAATGCAAAGGCCGTTTTTAATAAAAGTGAAAAAGAAATACACCATATTTTTCTGACGTCACAGTGCGATTGAAGGTCACTTCGCTATATCCAAACCTTAGATCATTTATTATTAGACATGCCTTGTTTACATTTTTATATACAATATTTTGAAGTCGATACATCTTGTCTCTTTCTATGACATTTCTCATGGTGAGGGGGGTTCGGTGTGTGCGGGGAAGTGTTTACAAACATCAATAGAAGTGGCGTACGCTTATGGAACTGACCACAAGTATCGTTTACAATTTAAATAACTCAATAAAACTCTAGAAAATGGCTCGGACATTTATTTAAACCCTCGATACTTGCGATACTGTTTGTTTACGTGTTTGTATACAAACAAACTGTCATATCACAAACTGCTATGCTTAGATATCGACTTCAAGAGAGGGATGGAAAATTGATGTCTAATAGTAAATGGTCTAAGATCCAAACAAACTTTTGGCTTATGGCAATTTACATTGGTAGTTTTTTATTCGTGTTATTTTTATATCTGTGCAATTTTTAGAACCTTGTGATTGTTAAAATAAACATTGTTATAGTTATTAGTTAATGTTAAATTTGTCACTAGAGATGAGTTGCGTTACGATTTCACTGTTTGCTACTTTGTCACTGCTCCGCGCTTGTCACTGGAGCGATCTGCTCCGAATTTCAAGAAAGACCAGTGATTTCTCAAAGTAGTTTTTGCAATTGTTACCAGTGTTGCCGATTGGCAGATAATTATCCGATTTGCGGATAATTTAGGACTGCGGTGGATAAAAATCGGATAAAAACGGATAATTTTAAATCTGACGTACGTGATTCCGTAAAATTAACATCAACATTTTCAGTTGAAAACGGTAAATATGGGATTTCACAAGGCAAGGTATTATTTTGAATTTGGCAACAATGTTGTAGATTCTTGAAGGCAAAAATGACAAGATATTGACATTAATTGGTTTGGATTAGACAACATGGCGCTTTCTAGTCCTCAGACTCGTCGGAGGTCGAACGTAATGTTACTTTTTTTAATAAAACACCAAATAACATGTACAAACAAGTAATTTTATAAATTAAAAAAATCGGATAATTGATCTTTTTATTTCATCCATAGGCAACACTGGCCACGTCACACTGGTCGCAGTATTTTATCGCAGTATAGTCATACTGCTCAGATGTTACATACATTATAACACAAAGCTGTAGAGCAAACATGAACACGATAGCTGTATTTCTTTTGCACTTGGATCAGTTCAGTTCAGTTCTAGGTCACTTGCTTCACTGTTTTATTTGAACTGAATCAAAAATGACCTAGGTAACCTCCCCCCTTACCGATGCTGCACCACCCGCTGAAATGGTTCAAAAGTGATCCGAAACAGATGGCGGGGTTATTAAAATTATTTGATAACCTAAAAAAAGTAGACTTATCAAAAGCAAATTAAAAATCTAGATTTTAATAAAATGGAAGGCGACACTTCGTCTAGTGAGGAAGATAATATGATTTTAGTAAATATTTCGTAAGAAAAGACTTCCATATATACGGTGTAATGTTTAATGTTCAATTTTAGGAATACATTTTATCGCTATCTATGGCTGGGAAATGGAATAAAAATGGCGGCCTTTTGTGACAGTTAACAAGGTTTTACTAAATTTTGCTTTTTATTATAATAACGAAAAATTACAAGCAAACTAATTTATATTTATGAACAGCAATTTTGTAAGAATGAATTGAATATAAATAATAAAAATTCGGTTTACTTGCGAGTCCCATGATCAATATCGACATCTTATCACTCTGATCTGCGAGGAACAATACCGAACGCAGTGCGAAACTGAAAATTTGTTTGACATTAGACAAAAAAAAGGAGCGCCTATTGGGAGACAACTATTCGATAATGAGAGACAGATATTTGAAATCTGGAGACAAATGTTGCATAAAAATAATTTTGTTTTACGAAATAAGTGCAATTTTGTATTAATAATTTCCCGGTTTGATTTTGTTGAAACCGTAAGTTTTAACTGATGTACATGCACTGCAATGGACGGTTAGACACAACCTAACCTAACTTAATAATTAGAGTGACATGTGTAGCTTTGTATTACCGCCTTTTGTCATATCTAGTATTATTGCTAAAATAAAAATTATTTCCATACTTTTACACATTGTTGTATAAAGTAGAGTATAGATTCACCCCTCAATAGATTTGAATAGTAACCTAACCAACTAACATAAGAGAGAAAGAGACAAATCCTTTCAGTACATATGACAACATAACAAGTAATAAAAAACCAATATTTCGTTATAATAGGTATTTTCGCGGATCTGATTACTGATCTATAATTAAAATGGATAAACAATCCCATATAGTGAAATTGTGCCAAACTGAAAATTGAATTTTTATAGCATGTGTCATCTACCCAACAAATAAATAAATAATACAAATTAAAAAGACCAAACTTGGGCCTCATAATATATTCTTCTTCCTTAAAATGTCTTTGCCTTTATTTATCATTAAATTAATCGCGTGAAAATTTAATATTAATTTGTTTTATTACTTAGGTTATGTCTATGGAGCGTATAGAAGGAGGGCAATTTCTAATGGACAACACATTTAAAATGTGGTCAAAATTTTATACGAAACTAATGGTACATAAAATAACCGACGCGGCGCTGACGATCGTATGTTGAAAAACTGTTTGTAGATTGATTAGATCCATAATCTCAAATAACGTTTTTTATTTAATGAGCCACCCAATTTTTATAAAATACATATCTTTTAAAAGTTTACGTAATGAATTAAAATTATTATTTGAAAAAAAGTCAAAGGAAATGTCAAAACTCGCTTAAACTGTCATCAACAGTCGATCAACAGCGCCACCAACTGGCTTCCAAAATCGGGCCACTTTTCATAATATTGAGATGTGCCTCCTTCTATACCCTCCATAGTTATGTCATAGATAAGTTTAATAAAATCTTACTTCTGATTGGTTGAAATTTCATTGTCAAATGTCATTCGTCAGAGGCCTGATTTCACCATTTTCCCAATAAGCTTAGAATAGTTAAGTTTACTTAAAGTTAAAACCAGGCTTTACTTTTATTCGGGTTGCACTATTTCAGGCTTTATAAATTGATATATAAAACTGGCAACACCGCACTTTAAGTCAAGATTCTAGAATTTTTCGTTTTTTTGGATTCGACATACTGAAATTTTGTCAAAAATTAATATAACCCTGGTTTGCCCTAGTTCTAGACTCTAGTTTGTTTTCAGTTTTATTAACAGGTTTTTTTGGTATTTAGTTTTTCGTTATAATAAAAAAGTTATATCTGTTAATTATACGCCATTGTTTGTTATTGTAGCAAAAGTTAAAAATAAACGGACTGATGGGCCATCGGTAGCAAAAAAAATTGAAAGTTGGAAAAACATAGAACTTGAATCCAATTCCAACTGCCCAGATTATATCTACAGAAATTGGGAATCTTCCAGCTTTTCTTCCAGGGTTTCCACAAGGCTTAACCTCTTGAAAAAAGTTTTATTATCCAGTTCCTGATAATAATTTTTTCTTATATTATGCCGGTTAGAAATCCCATAATCCAAAAAATCTAAAATTTCCAGATCGTCTTCCATCTGAAGAAACTCGAAGAAGTAATTTCCGTATAAAAACATAAATTACATAAAAAAATTGAGGTTATGTTCAGTTAAAAAATCAACAAAGCTAAAAATATCTCTGTGCTTAGGTAAAGCCAAGTTTAGATCTGCAGTTGATGCCGGTGCAATAGAATTTTTGATTTAAGCTCGGTTTTATCTTTAAATTTGATTTTTGCAATCGACCCAGAGAGTAAGTATAATAGAGCGACTGACCTGCAACCTTGGAGGATTGGTGGAACTAAACTGAATTTGGCGAGTAGTTTGAATATTCTATAATCTGAAAATGAAACATGTCGCTCTCGTATACTTACTCTATGAGGAATGACATTTGACAACGAAATTTCAACCAATCAGAAGTAAGATTTTATTAAAATCATTATATTTCGCTAATGGTAAGCTCAATAGAATTTTGAACACATATTTTATCATTACAAAAATAATGAAGTAGATTTTAACCAAAAATAATCCTTCCCCGTTGGTAGACCTTTTTCTAGGTTGGCAACATTGAGGGAACTCCCTCCCCCATTTATGCGTTCGCGGTACATAAAAATCCTGAATGTATTCCAAATAGGACATGCACAAATAATTTGTCCCTTTGTAATCCTCTATAAATGTGTTCTGAACTATTTCAGGATTACCTCCGCGAAAATACTCAATATTCAAATTGTTCTAAAAGTTTGGCAACATGGTTTTTATATGATTGTCATCTAATTCGATTGTCATGACATCTTTTCGAGAGGGTTTGAACTAAGACATTATAATAAATTATCGAAAATCTTCATTATGACAAATAAATTTGACATATATTTCTGTATCTTATTTTCAATTAGATTAAATAAATACTAAACAAGATAAAGAAATATTCAAGGTGCTTACTAACAAAAATACGTAAAATGAACATCTCTGATTTTAAAAATCACTTTTTTTATTTTTTTCTAATCTGAGTTTAATTGCAGGACAAATAAAAAGTAGGAGACTTCATTATACTTTAAGCTGCCAAAGTTTAATTTTCCTTAGTTTAGTAAAATTTAAACGTATTTTTATACCTTAAAAGACAGTGAAACTGCGGCCTTAAGATTTTATTGTATTAGAATTTGGCGTAATTTATTTATATAATAAGAGTTAATATTAATAATAGAAGTTTAATTAAATAAAACTGGATTATTTCGCTTTTATTTTATTAAATAAACATTGTTTATCGCATATAAAGAAAGAAGGAGGGGAGGTCGTATAAGCTATAATTATATTTGATTGTAAGTAGATAATATTGTTATGCTCAAAATATGTATTTAAACTGATAATTAAATAAATAAAAAAAATATATAAATAGTGAAAAAAAAAAGTTTTAATTGTAAAATGATCTATATAATTTACTTAGGTGCAAGTGTAGCAGTGTTATTTTATTTATACGTAAAATGGGCACACTCCTACTGGCTAAGAAAAAATGTCGAATACATCAAACCTGTTTTTTTCTTTGGAAATGTCGATGAAGCCATAGATAGCAACCCAGAAATTCATAGATGTGAAGCTTATGCTAATTTTTACAATTATTTTAAAAAAAAGGGTCTCAAATTTGGTGGTGTATATTTAAAGCTCACGCCGGTTTTTGTAATTGTAGACTTAGAATTGATAAAATCTGTACTACAAACTGATTTTTCTTATTTTATGAATCACGATTCTTTCTCTAACGAAGAAGAAGATCCTTTAACCGGAAGTTTGTTTCAATTAAGAGATACAAAATGGAAGAACATGAGATCGAAATTAACACCTACGTTTACTTCAGGTAAGGCAACTCACATTAATAATTATTATTCTATATTATACATTTTCATTGATTATTCCTAAAGTTATAAGTTGTTTATTATATTTAGACAAGTATGTCAAAAAGCAAAAAATAATATTAATTAAAATCTAATTTATTTTCATTTGTTTTCATTTATTTTCATTTGTTTCTATTTGTTTCTATTTGTTTCTATTTGTTTCTATTTGTTTCTATTTGTTTCTATTTGTTTCTATTTGTTTCTATTTGTTTCTATTTGTTTCTATTTGTTTCTATTTGTTTCTATTTGTTTCATTTATTTTCATTTATTTTCATTTATTTTCATTTATTTTCATTTATTTTCATTTATTTTCATTTATTTTCATTTATTTTCATTTATTTTCATTTATTTTCATTTAATTTCATTTATTTTCATTTATTTTCATTTATTTTCATTTATTTTCATTTATTTTCATTTATTTTCATTTATTTTCATTTATTTTCATTTATTTTCATTTATTTTCATTTATTTTCATTTATTTTCATTTATTTTCATTTATTTTCATTTATTTTCATTTATTTTCATTTATTTTCATTTATTTTCATTTATTTTCATTTATTTTCATTTATTTTCATTTATTTTCATTTATTTTCATTTATTTTCATTTATTTTCATTTATTTTCATTTATTTTCATTTATTTTCATTTATTTTCATTTATTTTCATTTATTTTCATTTATTTTCATTTATTTTCATTTATTTTCATTTATTTTCATTTATTTTCATTTATTTTCATTTATTTTCATTTATTTTCATTTATTTTCATTTATTTTCATTTATTTTCATTTATTTTCATTTATTTTCATTTATTTTCATTTATTTTCATTTATTTTCATTTATTTTCATTTATTTTCATTTATTTTCATTTATTTTCATTTATTTTCATTTATTTTCATTTATTTTCATTTATTTTCATTTATTTTCATTTATTTTCATTTATTTTCATTTATTTTCATTTATTTTCATTTATTTTCATTTATTTTCATTTATTTTCATTTATTTTCATTTATTTTCATTTATTTTCATTTATTTTCATTTATTTTCATTTATTTTCATTTATTTTCATTTATTTTCATTTATTTTCATTTATTTTCATTTATTTTCATTTATTTTCATTTATTTTCATTTATTTTCATTTATTTTCATTTATTTTCATTTATTTTCATTTATTTTCATTTATTTTCATTTATTTTCATTTATTTTCATTTATTTTCATTTATTTTCATTTATTTTCATTTATTTTCATTTATTTTCATTTATTTTCATTTATTTTCATTTATTTTCATTTATTTTCATTTATTTTCATTTATTTTCATTTATTTTCATTTATTTTCATTTATTTTCATTTATTTTCATTTATTTTCATTTATTTTCATTTATTTTCATTTATTTTCATTTATTTTCATTTATTTTCATTTATTTTCATTTATTTTCATTTATTTTCATTTATTTTCATTTATTTTCATTTATTTTCATTTATTTTCATTTATTTTCATTTATTTTCATTTATTTTCATTTATTTTCATTTATTTTCATTTATTTTCATTTATTTTCATTTATTTTCATTTATTTTCATTTATTTTCATTTATTTTCATTTATTTTCATTTATTTTCATTTATTTTCATTTATTTTCATTTATTTTCATTTATTTTCATTTATTTTCATTTATTTTCATTTATTTTCATTTATTTTCATTTATTTTCATTTATTTTCATTTATTTTCATTTATTTTCATTTATTTTCATTTATTTTCATTTATTTTCATTTATTTTCATTTATTTTCATTTATTTTCATTTATTTTCATTTATTTTCATTTATTTTCATTTATTTTCATTTATTTTCATTTATTTTCATTTATTTTCATTTATTTTCATTTATTTTCATTTATTTTCATTTATTTTCATTTATTTTCATTTATTTTCATTTATTTTCATTTATTTTCATTTATTTTCATTTATTTTCATTTACTTTCATTTATTTTCATTTATTTTCATTTATTTTCATTTATTTTCATTTATTTTCATTTATTTTCATTTATTTTCATTTATTTTCATTTATTTTCATTTATTTTCATTTATTTTCATTTATTTTCATTTATTTTCATTTATTTTCATTTATTTTCATTTATTTTCATTTATTTTCATTTATTTTCATTTATTTTCATTTATTTTCATTTATTTTCATTTATTTTCATTTATTTTCATTTATTTTCATTTATTTTCATTTATTTTCATTTATTTTCATTTATTTTCATTTATTTTCATTTATTTTCATTTATTTTCATTTATTTTCATTTATTTTCATTTATTTTCATTTATTAGATTTTTTTCAGATAAGATATTTTTTCTCTCCGATTGTAATGAAATTTGAGTTATAGATAAAGAATG
Organism: Neocrepidodera transversa; assembly: GCA_963243735.1. Lineage (NCBI taxonomy): Eukaryota > Metazoa > Arthropoda > Insecta > Coleoptera > Chrysomelidae > Neocrepidodera > Neocrepidodera transversa. The sequence continues at coordinate 6,170,637 of OY725340.1, forward strand.
ATAATTCAAATAAAGGATACTATTGGTTTCTTTCTACTTAGTTTTTTTTTTCATTTTTTTGTTGTTCAATTTTATAGATTGGCGCTTTCACCAATTTAAAAAAAAAACTTAATTTCCTCTGAAACTGAAAGAGCTAAAAAAATGGATGATTTTTTTTAATCTACTCCCTTTACCCCTCTGCCATTTATTTTTAAAATCTAATTTTTGAAAAATTTCGAAGATTTTTGAAGACTTAGCCTTGCCCTTTTTTCGGGTCTGATATTTTTTCTCTCCGATTTAAACGTTTTAGTTATAGATAAAGAATGATAATTCGAATAAAGAATACTGTTTGTTTTTTTTTGTACTTCGTTTTTTAACATTTTTTTTGTTGTTGAATTTTGTAGAATCACCGTCACTCATTTAAAAAAAAATCTATTTCCTCTGAAACTAAAAGAACTTGAGAAAAATGGATGATTTTTTTGGAATCTAATTTAGTGACACCTTAATTTTGAAAATGACTCATTATGTTAAAAAAGAAGCGTTTTCTATTAATAAAAAGCGGTTTTTTTTAAATAAAACTTCAAATGTAAATATCTTGAGAACGGTAAGAGATATCGAAAAATGTCCTCATCGGTGTTATTTCAGTTGGCGGCAAAATCCAAGGGCGTCAATTCGGCTAAACGATCTCTTCTTTCTAACGTCGCGCAACGGTTTTATTAGCTGCGAATTTAATATAAAGTAAACCTTTAGTGATACGCCCATGAATTGGTAAAAACAGACTATCGTACCGTGTATAAAACGAGGCGGTCAATCCAGGACGGCACGCGAAATACTACTTATTAATAGAAGTTTTGACTATCTAAATCTAGCCTGTGTATTATGTAGATACCTTAAGGTCATACCTCGGTCTAATTTAAATTTGAGCCTTATGAAGGTCATAGTGGACCGGAAATCATAAGTTCTCATGCCTTTCAAATGGCAAAATTTTTTGATGGTTGATACTTAGCCAGCATATCATACTGGCATAGTACGTTTCCATTAAGAAATTTACACCTCTCTAGTTTTTGATGTTTTATGTTTAGCATTTTTATACATCTTCATACTTTTGTAGGTAAAATGAAAATGATGTTTGAAACACTGGTCAATTGTACTTCTAATTTAGAAAACCTGTTAGATGAACATGTAGCTACTAATGATCCTGTAGATATAAAAGATATACTATCACGTTTTACTACTGATATTATAAGTTCGGTAGCCTTTGGAGTAGAGACAAAATCTTTGCAAGATCCCAATTCTGTATTCATTAAAGTCGCCAAATACATTTTTAGCCCGAAAAGATCAATTTACGAAAAAACAAAAAGAGTCTTTGTAGAATTACTACCAGATCGAATTATAAAAATAATGAAATTAAGTCTACGTAGAGAAAAACTTACTCAATTTTTCTTGAATTGGGTTAAAAATATGGTGGAATATAGGGAAACCAATAATATTTTCCGAAAAGATTTTTTACATCTACTAATCCAACTAAAAAACATGAACGAAGTGTCTGATAATAAAGAATTAACAAAAGATTCGAAAAAGAACTCTTATTTATCATTAAATCAAATGACAGCTCAATGTTTTGTATTCTTCGTTGCTGGATTTGAAACATCTTCAACCACCATGACTAGCGCATTAATGAATCTAGGTTTTAACCAGGATATTCAGGATAAGACGAGGGAGGAAATCGTTAGAGTTCTAAAAAATCATAACAATCAAATTAGTTATGACGCCATTAAAGAAATGGAATATTTAGACAGGGTTGTAGCAGGTATATATTTTTGAACATATCTAGATTTTCTCTTATTTTAGCTTTTTAGAGACTTTACGCAAAAATGGACCAGCCTCAATTATTTCAAGAGCCTGCAATAAAGATTATAAAATTCCTGGTAGCGATTTGGTTATTAAAAAAGGAACACTAATTCGAATTTCTACCTACGGACTCCATCGTGATCCAGAATATTTTCCTAACCCGGAAAAATTCGACCCAGATAGATTTACTCCAGAAAATAGACGTAAAATTCCGGCTTTCGCTTATATACCGTTTGGAGAAGGACCTAGAGCATGTATAGGTAAGATATTTTAAATTTTAAACTAAAAATGTTATAACAGGTTATTTTTTAGGATTAAGGTTCGCCATGATGCAAGTAAAAGTGGGATTGTGTTCGATTTTAAAAAATTATAAAGTGTCTATAAACGAGAAGACTCAACTTCCAATTAAAATTGATCCTATAGACTTCATTCCTAGCATTGAAGGAAGACTTTGGCTAAATTTAGAAAAAGTATAATTAGGATTAATAAAAAAATTTAAAACTGAATGATTATCCATTTTTAAGTCCTACCCTGTCGTAAAAAAATTTTTTTGACAGTTCCAGTTCTAGTATCAATGAATCTTATTTTCTTAGGAACTAATTTCATATTTTATTTTAGGTTTGTTCGCGTTTTTAGTTTTGGTTGTGCAGAACAGTTCCAGACATGCGTAGTAGACTAAAAGTGTTCGTGTTTTTTGGAACCAAGTTCTGAACTAAGAATCCTGTGTTTTAGTTTTTTTTCAGAACGATCCTGAACTGTTTCAAAGAATTCTATGTGATTATAGCTAAAAGTGTGAATTGACAAAAACCGTTCTAGTCACACAAGGCATTTTATAAAAAAAAGGATAATAAACAGGGTTTAAGGTTATGTTTATATTGTGTAAATGCTTTTAAAATCTCAAGTTCGTCTTCTTCAAACTAAACTGGTTTGACTTACCACTTTCCAAAAGGGAAAACACCATGTAACCCTACAATAATTATCTTTTTTATTTTTCTAAGTATTACAATTTGACAAATCATGAATGACAATTGACATTGATTATTGAGGCGTTCGTGTTAATTTCTTAATTCAAAACTGTTCTGAACAGTTTTAAATTTGTGTCACTGAGCAACTAGTTCTGCGCACTTTTAGAACGGTTCTATTTTAAAGAACACGAACAAACATTTTATGTCAAAGTTAACGTCATTAAAAAATCAGACATATTTATTATTTTTAAGAAGATCAAATATGTATTAATATTATTACAGTATGTTTTTTAAATGATCCATTTATACATAGCTTATGGAAAATGTTTCCTGTAAGTATTAAATTGTTAATTTTTTATCTTTATTTTTATGCACAACTATAACCACAGACAAAAAAGAATTCTTTTTGAAATGTTTCTAAGTTTTGAAATTTTTAAACTTAAAATTTTTGAAAACACAAAACAAAAAGTAAGTGCTGCTAGGTGCATCAATATTAATATTTAATTGCGCACGCTTATGTCACTTTACCGCACATATCTGTCACTTTTTCATTGCATTTTATATTTTGTGGGAAATTATCAACTATACGTGCTTTGAATACTCCTAATCGCTCTCTTAAAGAGAAGCAGGGGCATACTTGCTAAACTTTCCACGGTACTATTTCCTTGAGCTGCATCTATTGGCTGAGAAATTGAATCATTTTCATAAATGAAAGGAAAATGTTGTGGTGGAACTTCCTTGATGATATCCAGGAGCTCGTACAAGATCTTTGTGCTGTTGAAAAATTCTGATATTGGCTTGGGGTAATTTCTTCTTTGTAGTTCCTATCAACTGTTCAGTTAGGAGAACGTTTTTGTGCTGTCCATACTCCTCCTGACGTATCTGCTTTGAAGATTTTTGAATTAGAAATGAGAGAGGCCCTCTTCCTATGTTTGTGAAGAGTTCTTTGGATTTCAGTCCCCCACCTACCTGTAAAATATACACTTAAGTAGTTGACTTCATCTTTATGAATGAGATCCCTTCCCAGAGTTGAAGATTGACTTCGTTGACAGATTAATTTTTATTAGGTGGGTATGTGAAAGTGAATTGCGTTTTGTGTGTATTAAGATCAATTTTCTGCTTACGCATCGGGCAAGTGATTTAGAACTTGTTATATGAGGGCATATTTAGAGCTCCGTGCTTTATGTTATGGCGGAGATGCGAGATATTGTCAATGAAGAGCTGAATGTTTTAGATAAGCAAGAATGGATTGAGGATACAACACGGAGACTAACACGGAACCTTAAAAAACTCCAGCTAGAGGATTAAAGGGGTTTGAGAGTGAATTCCCATTAATGTTACTGGCTGAGGTTAGGCCTCAACACTGCAACCTTATGACTTGTGTTACGCCAATTACATCTTTGTTATCAGGTGAAAAGGTTTGTTACCTTTATCAAGCTAAGTAGCCTCATTGCTAGATTTTCTCTGGTGAAGGCCTCCTTTGAGTTTTCTGCCTCCAGAATTTTGTACCTCCAGCATATAAGTGCTTTGACACTTTAGTATAATATGAGAGGTTGTTTCCTGCTTCTCATTACATCAGTCCAGTGACATGCCTTATTTGATTTCTGCTTAGCTGCAAAATATACTATGTTAGTGTTTTGATGGGTTTTTGACCATGAATTTATTGTTTTTTTTTTACCAGGCACGAGATTTCAACTTGACTGATGTTCTTTAGCAGTCCAACAAGTAGGCTTTGTAGACAGTTCCAGATCAGTTTTGATCTTATTTTTTTGCATGTTAGGGCTTGTAAGGCTGTCTGACTATCGAAGTAAAAGAAGATTGTTTTCCCTATAGCCCCTATCAATGTTCTCCCTCAGACGTGTACCTATATGCGTAATTCTCCAGTGACGCATTAGTAATTCCGTCTGGGTTTATCGCCATACATTCCAGCACCCGTTCCAGTGTCAGTTTTGAATCCATCACATTACCATTCGTGAAGTTATTTTGTGGTATCATTTCATCACCTCATTTCTAGTAATGTATAGTCCTTATTGTTCATTTGGATACCAGTTATCGTTGCATTCCAATCTGAATACCCCCATTATTGCCTCCCCACTGATATGCATATCAAGTGCTCTGTAATTCAAATACAGGTTAGTCTTTGGAGTTCAGTAAAAGACCTTTTTTCATTTACTTTAGGCCACTACACCAAAGAGCCGTATGTTAGCATGGGTCTTACTACAGCAGTGTACAACCAGTGTACCGTGCGTGGATTTAGTCCCCATTTGTTGCCGACACTGCTCTTTTGTTAGCAATTAGGGTCATTTATCCTTTGTTTATAGTTTTTCTCAAGTGCTTATTCCAGGTTAGTTTTGCATCTAGGGTTATGCCTAGATACTTCACCTCCTGGTTTATTTGTATTAGCGTGTTGAAGGGCTTTGCTAACCTGAGGTTGTCCATTCTCTTCTTTTTCGTGAAGAAGATTAGTGCTATTTGTCCAGGATTGAATTTAAGGTCTTCCTTGAGGCACGCACCTCTCAACGATGCGCCTGTTGTGTAAGGTCTGAGACATTGTTTGTAAAATTCCCCACTACAAGTATGAGTACGTCGTCTGCATACCCCTGGGTATAGAAACCATCATTACTGAGCTACTACAAGAGCTCGTCTTTTTATAAAATCCCACAGTAGATGGGATAAGATAACCCCTTCTTGTTAACATCATTTGGAGATTGACACCTCCATATGGTCCCACTCAATAATGATGCTTCTGCTGTCCAATGGTATAGCATGTTTTGTATCCACCTACATGTGGTGTCTACGCTACACCTTGCGTTCCCAACTTTAACGCGTGTTTTTCAGATAGGAGTGGATGAGTTTAATGATAGCGATGGGAAGAGTGAATAAGTCCAGCGTTCCAGATTTGGTCAAAAGCCTCTTCTGAACATCAAAAAGTACCATCAATATACAGTAACCAAGATTGAGCAGAGAAGACGGTGTAAAATCTTACTAATACATCTCTGTGTTATGAATACTTTCTATTTATGATTCTTGAGTTAAAGTTTTGTTTTATTTATAAATTTACCTCATTTGATTAATCTGTCATGTCAGCAACGTTTCTATATCGCTGTAACCTATGTCTTGTTTTGTTTTTGACTCTGGTATGTCTTGTGGCCTTTTTTCTCGAATTTTGTATCATGTACGTAAAGTTATCTATTTCATAGTATGTTCTTTGGTGTCTTACATTGTTAAATCACATACATATGAGTATTATCATCTAATATAGATAGTTTGTTTTACCTCTCTTTACATTTTAATCTTCTTAATGTAGGTGTCGCTTCTACTGTCTGCTACAGGTGCAAGAAGTAATAATTTTCATATTTATCGGTAATTATTTTTTTAGCGAAGGTTAACACTTCATAAAAGAGCTGTTCTTTTTTTAATAATCTTAAATATTTTCGTTTTGAGTAGTGTTATAATATACCAGAAGTACTGCGAATATAGTCGGAAGAACGTATTCGGAAATTTAAATTTAAATTTAGGACGTTGGGATAATCAGCGTAAATACAAAATTTTTGATAATTTTTTGGTAGGAAAACGGTAAGCTAATTTTTAGATCAGATAAGTATAATTTATACAAAAACTATGTATTAAATTTCAGATATATTTCTTTAAATTATCTTTACAAAACCTGTTTGGCAACACAAGGTTCATTAGACAAGCTTAGTTCCTTAATAGATATTGGTAACCACTGGAATGGTTCAATATCATTAGCCACTTTTGCCGCCAGTGAAGAAGAACTCAATGCTTTACTGTTATATATTTCATATATCAGAAAATGCTATGAAAAAATTTATGATCAAGTTAGTTTTCATCTTATAATAGACAAAGGAAGGCTAGAAAATACATTTAACATAGATACAAAAAAGTTGTGGAAAATAAAATGTATTAATACTACAGAAGATTTATTAAGTTTAAATTTGAAGGTAAGATTATTCTAATATTTACATATAATTAATAGTTAATTTTGTATTAAAATTTTCCTATTCTAGGCCAAGCTATTTTCATTATTCAACATCATTATTACTGTCTCTTTTTGAAATAATTTATCATAGAATCGAACCCACGTAACACAAACCTCTCTTCGATATCTCTACGAGCCCTCGATCGTTATGTGCTATAACTAAGCAAAATTCTCACTGCACTGAAGAAAAAGTTAATTCAGCATTATTAAGAATTTAATAATAGTATATAAAAACTTTAATACGCATTAGGATTCAACAAATGTTTAGACAATAAAAAGGGCTTCAATTGTAATTATTAGGGTTAGTTAACTTAAGGTAATTAATCACTTTAATAACAAATAACAGTAACCGTTAGCAGTATTACATATTTTACTTCACACAATTAATCAAATTATTAACTGTAATTAAACAAGTTGTATAGTGACTGTTGACAAATTTTATTAGTTTTGTGTTAAGAAGCGTGGCTAAAAAATGGAATTTGAAGTAATTCTCGTAGAATGGAGAAATCCCAATGATCCAATTTGTCTGAACAAACCACAAATTGCAAAATAACGATGTATTCTATTTAAATCTACGTATTTAAGATAAAAAATCTGTTTAGCCAAGACGAAAATAATTAGAGAATATTGTAATATGATTAATTTGTAAAACTTACCTCTAAGCGGTCTAGAAATGCCTCCACTATATGAGAAGTACTTCAAGTGCCATTTTTAAACCCCGCTTTTATTGCACAAAACTAAAAAAGCTTATCACTATACACATAACCTAATATCACGAATTATGGCTCGTATGATGTCCCCTGAAGAAATGTTGGATACCTCACATTCCATTTTCCACGTTCCATCTTATAAATAAGAAATTCTTATTAAAAGTTCCTAAAATTAACTCGAATGTAACCTGAACAAGAAATTCTCACAGCGAGTTCCTAAAGTTATTTCTATCGATGCTAACGTAACTTATGGCCGTTTGCACCACTTGATCTTCCGTCCACATCTTGCTTTAAGGTTTTATTTAAATTAGGTGTGGAAATTTGGGCCCCTAGCTTGTTCCTACTTATTATGGGCATGCGACCTCATACAGATCTCAACACAAGCAGTTGACGTAAATTTCCTACAGAACTCGCCAGATGCACTGTCCAGATCCGTAAATTCTTGACATTTTGTGTGAACGTGGCACCGTCGCAAGTACCGACATTACATTTTAAACACGAATAAAGTTGTACAGTCCGTTATATTTTTAATTAAGTTGTTTATCACAGTTCAGTATTGTTTATAGTGAATACAGAATATGTTTTAAATGGCTCAACTCTGTAACAATCAAATATGGTCCCTTCGAACCGGATGGTGTCCAGATCCGTAAATTCTAGACATTTTGGATCTGGATAGGTACTGCCTGCGGTGATCACACAGCTAACTTTTATCGGAGCTCACAGATACCTCGACAGGAGCAGTAACTTACCACAAGATTTAGCAGAGAACTCGCCAGAGTGTATTGTTCCAGAATTTTCAAGTGGGGTGTCGCTAAGTCCTCGCTGAGCATATCTCGGCGACGGACATTTTGGAGGAGATAGAGACTATAGAAGTTACAAAAGTTGTCACAATCTCTTAAAAAGAGCTTACCAAGCTATCTTTAGGACCCGTTTGTGTTTCCCTGTGAACAAAGGTTCAGAAATGTAAAATCACTATTTCGTTTAATATTTGCATGCTTTCGGGGCTTCCGCCTTCGGCGTCACCCTGATAACTGCATGTATGCCCTACAAAATACTACATAAATATTTTTTTCCAGAATACCACAGATTCTTGGAGAAAGAAATTAAGTTATCCTCAAAATCATCTAAGAAATTTAGCCAGAAAGAATTGTCAATCTGATTACGTATTTTTGACAGATATAGATGTTATCCCATGCCAAAGAATGGCTGAAAAGTTGGATAAATTTTTAATAAAAAAAAAGAATAAAGAAAAAGAAGCTTACGTAGTGGCAACTTTTGAAATAGATATAAAAGTGAAATTTCCTCGAAATAAAATTGAGTTATTACGATTGGTGAAAAATAGATTTGCTAGATCTTTTCACTCTGAAGTATTTGGTCTAAACCAAAAAGCGTCAAATATTACTAGGTTATATAAAAATAAACATTTTCTTGTATAACCATTACCTTAACTATATTACTTTTAGATGGCAACAAATGAAGGATAGCGGAAGTGACGTACACATTAGTCATCCAGCCAATAAAAAGTTATTTTTAGGTTATTATGAACCGTTTTATATCTCTTCAGACAACGTACCACCTCATGATGAAAGATTTATAGGATATGGTTATACTAGAAATACTCAGGTAACAAATAAATCATAAAAAAAATAATAATTAGCTTAAATTATACTTTTATTAAAGGTATACGAAACGATTGCAGCTGGCTATAAATTTCTGGTTCTATCTCCAATATTTGCTTGTCATTGGGGCCTTCAAGTGAGAAGTTCGAGACCGTCTTGGCGAGAAAAGCAAGTTAGAATAAACTCGGGACGTCTAAAAAAATTTAAACAGGAAGTTATGCTCAGATATCCACAAAAACAACAACACTCAACGCCAATAAAAAATATGACCCATATTGTTGTTAAAAAAAATTTAACAATAAACAAGGTTTGAAAGATGTTTTGTCTTTAAATGTTTCTAAATTCGTATTATAGAATAGGTAATAAAAATCAATTGATAATGCTGTGTCATATCTAACAAACTATTTTTTGTGCTGCCAGTTCAGAAAATGCGTTTTGACGGTCTTGACCCGAAAATTTACATAACTGTTCGGCAAAGTGACATAACTGCTCGATAAAGTATAGACAAACTTTTAACGAACTTACATTTCGTCATTTAAAAACGTACATTTCTTTTAGCCATTGCTATATATTTTTTCATTATAATATTTCTTTAGCTATAAACAGTTCGTATATCCTATTACCCGCTTATGAGACACGCCTATGTATGAAAGAACTGGCAAATTTTATTGTAACACATTCCGTATTTAAATTAACCAATAAGAGATCGTCGGGCACCTTATTACGATATGATACATCAAGTCTAATCATCTATCTCACAGATATCTATGGTATACATTCACTTGACTATTGACAATTGACGTAGCACGCGACACACTTCAGTTATGCCAACTGTCATAAGGCAATTTTTAGCGACTTCAATAGTTACGTTATAGTAAAAAATGGCTTTCACTTGAATAGAAACAATTTTTTTTCCTGTAATCACCTAACTATGGATTTAACTCGTCAAAAATATGACTTTTAGTTGTCATTAATCATTTCTAGAATTTCAAACTCAAAATTTTTTGTAAAATATTTCGACAATGCCTTCTAGTAATATAAGTGATAAATTAAACTCAGACATTTCAGATTCGAAGTTCAATACATTTATCAATAAACACGTCGCACCAAATTGGTCAAATGTTGTACTAGCTATAATTACCCTGTTTTGTTTAAAGGATTACTATTTTGAAGTTACTGGCAAAGATATCCGGCACTATGCACATGCTTCTTATTTGCTAATGATAGCGAATTCTTTAGGTGGATTGCTAAAATACAGTAAGTTATATATTTATTAATTGACAACTTAGTGACAGTATTACGTCACAAAAAGACTGAATGGGTTATTTTTTTTAGCAAATGACGATACCTACAGTGATTTACGTATTCTTATGGACTACGCGCAACAAGTATTATGTTTACCATTAATAGTAACAGATTTTTTAGTAAATTACAAGATAGCTCCTGCAGAAATAGCTATAATCCCTACAATTCTTGCTTTAGTCACCCTTTTCATGTTCGTAGTTTTAGAATATAAACGCCAAGATTTAACAGATTTAAACATGATTTTAAGCACTACAATATATGCAGCCACTGGCTTAAAATACAATATACACGCAACTATAGCAGCTCTTCTCATGGCATGTGGATATTTTACATGTAAAAGGAGAGAAGGGGTGTGTTTGAGAAAAGCTAACCAATACAATTTGTTAATGTCTGGTTATGTATTTTTTTCATTACTTTCAATGGATAAAAGTATGGATTTATTTGCTGATAAATTATATACCGGTCAACCCGTGCGCGGTTGGTAATGTAAAAACTCCAATAAATAATTTATATTGATTTTTATTTCATTTTACCAATTAAACAGCAAGGTATGAGTTATATCCAACACTTACCCACTATTTACGTGATTTTATATTACTTTATTTTGTCATACTAGTAAATTTACCAACTACATCTGGCCCTCGCAGGGCTTAAAGATCTATTTTTCATACCCTTTGTACATAAATAACTATTATTTTAAGGCAAATTTAATATAGATAGATATGTATAGCATTTGTCATATTGATTTTATATTATATTTAACACATCCTTTTCCATCGGCATACATTATGTCGTCTTTAGATGATATCAAATACAATCTGAACATACCTTACATCCATATAAAATACTTGCCAAAGGAATGTGACAACTATGACAGACAGGATTTTTGAGGTTTTTGCTTTTCAAATGTCAAAAATGCATCACAGCCATTGGTCACATCTGAAGGCCGAATAGCCCAAGTAGCTTAAGACTTAAAAAGAAGAAATTCGTGATGTTCAGTTCATTATGTTAGTAGGTAGAGTTACCGAGGTTAATTATTAATAAAAAATTGCATTTATTTTTACATTTATTTCATAAAACAAAATTATTTTCATGGAATATTTGTAACGACGCATGCACACAATCTAGTATATGTCTCCCGATAGCCGCTCCTTTATTTGTTTGCTATTGGCTAAATTCAAAATTTGGCAGTTTTTTAAAAAAATGTTCATTGCACAGTTGCACCAATCTCGATGCGCGATGTTAAATTTGTCATGCTGTATTTTATCGCTTTAGAAATATCCTCTCTTTTATACCATTGGTTTACACTATTACACACGGCTTGACAGGGTGACGTCGTTGCCATATTGCCAGGTTATTATTCGCCAATCTTGTCATGTGTGGAGTTAGTATTTCTGAACGTACTGTCTCGGTCGTTTCCTGTCATTGTCAAGTGTCAACTGTCAAATGTCGTTTATTTTTCTCTTGCTTGCCTCCAAAAGAAAAAAAGAAGCTGGTTTATTAATTATTGGATTTTATGCAATAAGTTGTAATGTTTTAATTTGAAGGAATATTAAAATAACCATGGACGTTTTAGAATATTCTGATATATCCGCTGAAATAAAGGGTTGCATGGTAAGAGTATTTGCAAAATTTTATATATTACTTTATAATGAACAATCTTGCTTTTAGACTCCAGGAAAACTGAAAATAACTGATCAACACATAATATTCAAGAACAGCAGAAGTGGCAAAGTTCAACAAATCTCATCCACAGATTTCGAATCTGTTAATTTTCAAAATTTCGCCGGTACATGGGGCATACGTTTATTCCTAAAAAATGGAAACCTAAACAGATTTGTTGGTTTCAAAGATTCCGAAAAAGAAAAAATTGCCAAGTTCTTCAAGAAAACTTACAAATTAGACATGCTTGAAAGAGAGTTAAGTATGAAGGGCTGGAATTGGGGCACAGCAAAATTTAACGGAGCTGTATTGAGTTTTGATGTTGGTTCTAACTCCAATAGTGCTTTTGAAATTCCACTTAATCACGTCTCCCAGTGTACTGGTGGTAAGAATGAAATTACAATGGAGTTTCATCAGGTAATGTTAAATCTCATGGATATTTTGAAAATTTTGTAATTTTTTCTGTATATTTTGTTAGAACGATGATGCTCCTGTTAGTTTGATGGAAATGCGTTTTTTCGTTCCTTCGAGTGAATTAGCTGGAGATGTAGACCCAGTCGAAGCATTCCAACAAAGAGTTATGGATAAAGCTAGTGTCATTAACATTTCTGGTGATGCCATTGCTATATTCAGAGAAATCCATTGCCTCACACCAAGGTTCATTCAATTTACCAACAATAATTCACTATTTAATCTTTGTATTGTTTTAGGGGTCGTTATGATATTAAAGTTTTTCAATCATTCTTTCAACTTCATGGTAAAACTTTCGATTACAAGATTCCCATAACTACAGTTTTGCGACTTTTTCTTTTGCCACATAAAGACAGTCGTCAGATGTTCTTTGTTGTTAGTTTGGATCCTCCAATCAAGCAAGGTCAAACTAGGTATCACTTTTTGGTGTTTCTATTCAACCAAGATGAAACTTCCGTTGAGCTACCGTTTACAGAGTACGTTAGACTTTTTAAATATTTTTATTAGTACTAAAACTAATTTTTGTTCATTTTTAAGGGAAGAATTGAAAGAAAAATTTGAAGGACGGTTACAAAAGGAGTTAACTGGGCCTACATTCGAAGTTATGAGTAATATCATGAAGAATATAATAAATAGGAAGTTGACAGTACCTGCTAATTTCATTGGGTAAGTATATTATATTTTCTATATACATTTATATAAATTGATTTACCCTGTTTTTTCAAAAAATTTATATTTTCTTAAAACTTGTTGGGTCTCAAAGTCTGTAGATTGATCAATTTAGACTGAAAATTTTGTGTATCGTGCTTAATAATATTCACAAAGTATTGGAATCTGCAATTCTGTGAGTGTGTGTATGTAACATAAAGATATTTAAAATCTGACTTCAGATTCTCGTTTAGGATGAAAAATATATCAATAAAGTGTTAGTTTTGATATTGTGATATCTTTTAAACGCTAATAGATATTGAAATGGGACCACCACTAACAAGCACCTATTGATAATTATAAAAAAAAATTGCTTCACTGCCATACAGACTTCAAAATACAAATTTGTGCAGTACATGCTAGAATAGCAATGTCAATAAAACTTAGTACCCCTGACTATTCTAATTGATGGAAAATAAATCAACCTAATCAAAATTAGCTTTATTGTAATTAAATATATATATATACAAATTATTTTTTTGCTTGTCTCATAAGAGATTCAAATATTTCACGTCAAACTGATAATGAAAAGATTTACAATTACAAAATTATTGTTTAAAATATGATCAAGGGTATGATTTTTCGCTACTTCTTGCTCTAGACATACTGGAACTCCAGCCATAAGCTGTTCGTTCAAAGCAGCTGCTGGTCTCTTGTATCCCTTAGAAAGGGGCTTCATATATGTCCACAAACCTCCAGTCCACATTCGTTTCGAAGAAATCGCCTCTGTGAACTTCGCCCGAGGTGGCGGCAGCACTAGGTCTTTTGATTTCGAAGTTGAACTAAAATCGGGCACTGTTTACACCTTCAGTAGCATTGAGAAAGAAGAGTATGGCAAATTGTTCGATTTTATAAACTCCAAGAAGCTTAATATTAAAAACAGAGGAAAGACTGTAAGTAGTGAATTTTTGTTAGGTTACTGGGTATTGCATTAATAATTTTCTGCAGGATAAAGCATCTTACAAAGAAGATTTCGGTGATTCCGACGATGAGGGCGCTCCTGATGCATATTTGGAAAGAGTTAAAGCTGAAGGACAACAAAGGGACGACGACGACGATGATGATGATGAAAGCACCGATGAGGACTTCAATCCTGGTCAGGATGAAAGTGATGTTGCTGAAGAGTTTGACAGCAATCACAGCAGTTCTTCAGAGGAAGATGAAGAAGGAGGAGGTAAGTTATATAATTTGCTCAAATACTTATTAACATAGTTCTTTCTTGAACTGAAATACTTGTAAGTATTTTCTATAATTGAAAAATAGGGTTTTCTCAGATTGAAATACTTTTAAAAGTTACTCTTGCATTGAAATATATTAAGAACATGTTTTAGATCCCGAAAAGAAAGAAAAGAAAAAAGAGAAAAGAAGGACAAAAACTGTATCTGAAAAACCACGTCGTCGAAAACGCGAAAAGAAAGACAACGACGGAAAACCGAAACGACCTACAACTGCGTTTATGCTTTGGTTGAATGAAACTCGTGAAAAAATCAAGGAAGAACACAAGGGTATTTCGGTGACAGAAATCGCGAAGAAAGGCGGAGAAATGTGGAGAGAGCTCAAAGACAAATCCAAGTGGGAAGAAAAAGTGAAGAAAGACAAAGAGAGATACGAAAAGGAAATGGAAGAGTACAGAGCGTCGGGTGGTGGTTCAGACTCTAAGAAATCCACCAAGGAGAAGAAATCTTCCTCTAAAAAAGCACAGCGGGGAGATTCTAGTGATGGTGGTAGTGGTTCAGATAATAAATCCAAGGAAAAGAAGAGGCCTCCCGTAAAAAAAAGCCGCGCTAGTTCCCCCAAACTGAGCGACGATAAGATAAAGAGCAAAGAGTTTATTGAAGATTCCGATTCAAGCAGCAACGAGGATGAAAAGAAAAAGAAAAAACCTGAGGTGAAGAACGAAAAGAAATCCAAAGATAAGAAGAAATCCGATGATAAGGATGATACAAAATCAGATGATGAGGATGATAAAAAATCAGATGATGATGATAAGAAATCAGATGATGATGATAAGAAATCAGATGATGATGATGATAAGAAATCCGATGATGATGATGATAAGAAATCAGATGATGATGAGGATGATAAAAAATCAGATGATGATGATAAGAAATCGGATAAGGATGAAGATAAATCCGATGAAGAAGATGGAGATAGAGGAGTTAAGAGAAAAAAGGAAAGTGATGATAGTGATTAAGATTATTATTAATTATGTGTTATTTTTTTAATTATTCATTAAATTAAATCAGTGTTAGGTTTATAGTAGTAAATAAAGCATTTTTAAGTATTTTGCTTTTAATTTTAATCCTACGTAACATATGAAAAAAAAATCACATAAGTGTAATAGAAATTTATATTTATATATATATAAAAAAATCGTTATATACAATTATTTGATTTTAAAGTGCTAGTAAAACGCTCTGTGTTTTAATTATACAAACATTTAAAAAAAAAATTGTTCTAAACATTCATTTACGTTAGAGAATGGCCCATACGATAAATTTTATTGTAGAAAATTTATCCTAAAATTGATTTTTATCTTGCTATCGGGGCCACCGATAAGAGGGAAAGTAACGGGTGATTCCCCCCGGGCTCGTAAATAAGCGCTATAACCCCGCATTCCGGCATTCATCTAATCACTGGTTTAATATTCACAGAAAAAACTGGAAATTGAAATATATATCGGAAAAAATCGAATCATATCCAAAAAGATCTTTTTAGTATAAATAGTTACTGAAATACTCAGAAGGGGGACGCACGTGATTACCCTCGGGCCCTGATTTTCTTTCGGCGGCCCTGCTGGCTATGAATCGATTTTGCACTATAAATTACATTCCAGAATTGATTTTGTAGTTGAAATGGTTATCAAATCAAATGTATGCTAGTAAATTGCCTTCAGAATAAATTTTCTAGTCGAAAATTAATTTAGGTGTGGATATTGTTGTTTTACCGATTTATCAGTTCGGATCGATTTTGCTTTATTGTTATAAATTTGACCTAAAAAATTTGTTGAAAGAAAATATATTGTAGTAGAGAATGAGTTTTATTATCGATGGGAAATAGACCTTCGATGTTTTAGTAATTGTCATAAAATTCAAGTATACGTTCAATAAAGCTGTGACATGATTATTTTTACAAAGGAAATGACCATATCGATTTTTCCAATGGAAATTAACTGTACGGTGCATTTAACAAAGGTAATGTAGTTGTATGTTATTAATAAAGTTAGAGAAGTATATCGTACGATCAATTTATGTATGAAAGGTAGCTTTTGTTACGAGAAATTGAACACTTAATCGATTAAATAAAAATTACTCTCGATGTAAAACAAAAACAAGGTAAATGACCGTATTATCGATTTTTTTTAATAATGGTCGTAAAATCGATTTATCAAAAGAAATATGTCTTATTATTTTTGCTGACTAAGTGATATTAATGGATTTTTGGTAGACATTGATCAAAAATAAAATTAGTACCGATTTGAACAGTTTATGAGTAGCCAATTGCCTTATGAACAATTCTATAAAAAATTATGTTTTATCTATTTTGCCTCATTTAAAAAAAGGAAGTGCCTATAATCGATTAGGCCGCTAAAATCCATATATAAGCTGAAAATTAAAAAAATACATGCCACACGGAAAAGTATACAGGTAAGGAAAAATTTATATGTTATATAAAATAACTTATTGGCGATTTTTTTGAAACTTGAACCAAATAGAGTATAGATTGTTCAACTAAAACGACACCTCCAGGGTCCCCACTTCTCTAATTTTCCTTTTATTCTTTCGTTCCCCACTTCTATAATTTTTAAAAAAGCGGTCGATTTGTTGGACAAAGTTTAAATCAATTAAAGCTAATGCTAATTTTTATTCACACTTTCAATTAATTCTGATTATTATTTTATACTTTACGTCGTTCATTATTATTTTCAAAAAATATATAACAAAAGTTCAAAAATAACTTATTATAGGATAAACACAGTACAGAGCAGTATTAAAAATATATTAAGGCAGTTTTCAGCAGTAGATTAAATTTTCCAATAGGCGAGATGCCTAATTTCTGGAAAAAATACCGCAACCTTCAGAACGATGAGAAAAATGATTGGATTAAAAAAAAATATTTTTTTCGAAGTAGTTTTTCCAAAATAAATTCCTAAAGAAACATCATTCCTGTTTGAATACTGCGAAAATCGCGCCAGGATGTAACGTAACAAGTACTGACCTATCGCCGGAGCGATAGAGAATTTGCTTTGTTAGAGCGTTTTCACACATAGCAATATTTTGTGAGCAATAAAAAGTCATCGGCGCATATTGATTGCAAATGATTTTCACACCAGGAATTGATGCAATAAATATGGTACTATTAAATTTGCGGTGTTGCCTATTTTTATAATTAGTTAAGTTAGTTGGTATAAAATAAAATAGAGAGAACACGTAGGGTTTTATTACTGGCTGTTTTTTAAACAAGGGAACACTTATGAGTCCTGAAGGAGCTTTGCATTGTGAAATGAAGAAAATATAAAAGTATTCATAAGCTTTTAAAATAGTCAAGTTATGTTTATGTGTCCCATAAACATGGTTTTTGCTACACCTATAGCCAAAATGGTGTCATCAATTATCAGTAAGTCGTCCGGAGAACCACGGCAAATAATAATAATAGCCGTCACTTCCCCGTACAGGCCTTTGGATTCTGGGGTTCATTCGTAAGAGGTGAAATATAGGCAGAGTATTATTATTTTATAATACGTATTTCTCGCAACACTACTAAAAAATTGCATAATTCCGTAGACCATATTGCACGTCATTGCGATATAAAAATATTGCTACCATAAATTTATCGCATCACGTTACATGTGAAAATGACTCATTTAAATGCATGTATTTTAGTTGCAAAGCGATAATAGAACTTTTTATTGCAGCATTATTTACAATGTGAGCAGGTCGAAAAAATAATGTCATAGTACTCGGTATATCTAGATATTACTTAAGAATAACTAAATCGAGAACAGCCATTCAATATAATCCATACTGGCACAAGTTGCGTTTTATTCATAGAATGAAACTGAATATCATTTCTTCAGAAGTTCCGAAAAATAATGAAACTGGCAACTAAGGAATTGCCAATCAAAATACACTAAACGGCGTTTATTCAAATGTTACATGATATCTTCTAGGAAACCAAACATCCGTGAAAAGATTGAATCTTTAACGCTTAAAAATAGCAGTTAGTCCGGACCTGGTACGGCAATAGCTGCAGTGGGATTCTCATTCGCTATCTCGGGACGTAACGTCACGACTTTCCGTCTTGAGCGATTCTTATTCCAACTCACCGACAAAACGTACCGAACATATATGTCAGATTTACTTAGTACCTATTTATAGTGAGTTCGTTTTAGTCGTCGGACGCCTCTGATGCCTCTACTGCATTCGTTTATTGTTATTGATGAGTCTGAGGAAAATATATTTTGCGTTCGTTTTAGTCATCCGGATGTTTTAGAGCATCCTCGTTTTCGTCAGACCTTTTTGATCGAGCGTTCAGATGTCAGTATGACAGTTGCTAAAAGTCATAAGTATAACATTAACATAACCACAAATTTTGTTTATTGGAGGGAAAGGTTAGATAATAAGTTCTTAAATGGAAAATACAGAAAGTCGACAGTTAGTGGAGATTGTCCACAGAAATTCAGCAACCTCCATTTTGTATAAAACTAATAACGAATTTTTTTTTTGTTTAAAACAGATAACCTCAATCTCTAAACCGTTCGGAAATTAACGAGCAAAGAGAGCCATATTCGGGCGGTCGACTGGTTTAAACATATTTCAAACAGTTTAAACTATTCCCATTCGAGTGACCAAATAATGACGTCACGTTGAAATAGTTTTAAACCAGCTGCATCTGTGTTTGAAACGTCCTCTCAAGAACGGTTCAAGGAGGTAGAAATGTCACCAATGTCAAACAGAGAGAGCAGCGACGGACTTAAGTGAAAGACGCAAGAAAAGAGTAATAATAATTAATAATATTCATTTATTTATATAGTTATATGCAAAAAAAACAAAAATGATTCGGGTTCAGCTAGACAACTTAACAGTCTACGTTAACAAAAATAATATCTACACAATCAGCTTCCTGACTCGAGAACCAATTGTGCCCAATAATCTGCTGCAATTCGACCTCTTCGTTGAATATTTTCGATTAGTCGATCCATTTCTGTAAACCATTTAACCATAAGAAATCCAGGGCAAACCTAACAGTAACTTATTTAAAAACACAAATCACGACAAACACATCGTTTTCGTTATTTACAATAATTCATTTCAGGCACGAATTTGACATTGACAAACTGAACTGTCAACTGCTAGTGACATCACAGTTTTAAAATCATATATTTGAGCGCTTCCAGAATTTATGACGTAATTTTAAAACTGCTTCTAAAAGTTGTTGAAAATGTTTTTAAACCAAAGAGACTGCCCGAATATGGCTCAGATGACTCGAAGGTCACGTGATCAAAAAATCTGTCTTCTCTCATCCGCTCCGCGATGGCTAAAACGAACTCACAATTAGATAGCGAAAACGATGACAGAACTCAAATTACCACGGAACGACAACATAGAGTTGACATTACGTTACTACCTATTTTTTGTATGTTATTGGCTGGACGATTGAATTTTATTACTGGCATTGTTACAAAAGTGTAAGCAATTGTATTGTACATTGGAGTTGAGAGATTTTTGATAATTTAGTATATGACATTTTTTTTAAATGTCTTTTGAAATCAAGCAACCCATCTTCTTTCAATTATGGAGTGCATGCAATAAAATGAAGACTTGGCGACCGACAAACTCTCTGCCGCAAATGGAAAGGACGAGTTTAAAAAATTGTGGGCAAATTTGATAACATCCCATAGCATAAAATCCGAGGGCAACAAGGACTTTCTGTTCTACTGAAACTCCTGCTGACTGATAAATCGGTTCCCCCAAATAAGGGGTAAGCATGCATGTGGCACAAATGTTCAAACATTATTTTGTTTACTCTAAAAAATTCTATAAACCTGTAGTCAGGTATTTAATCTTCATCAAAATTACTAATAATAATAAACAAATCAGATGCCCACATAACAATTATTCCACTCTGACAGTATGACCCAGTCTTCTGTCAGTGTTGCCAGAGTGGTACTATAGTACCACATGTGGTACTCTTGATCGTCGAAAACTATGGTGGTACTCCTTTGATAAATGTGGTACTTAAATTAGTTTCTTCGTACAATGAAAAACTTCAACATTTTTATCGATGTTTTCAAACAAGAAATCAAAATGTCCATCGCAGATGACTATGAAAAGAGAGAGAAGCATGATTCCAAAAATTTGTTCTACTTTCCGCTTAGATTCTCTATAGTGTCCACGCGTGCTTCTAGCGGTTAATCTTGAAACTGAATGAAATGAAAGTTCTCTGTCTCTCTCTTAAGTTATTTGACTTTTGCTTCTGGTATATCCAGCAACCAATGATTCTTCTGCACCTTAGGCAGCTTCTTTGTGTTTTTCTTTCATATGGAATGGAATTGTCTTCTGATGGGGGTTTGCGACTGGGTTTTGTGGTTGTCCCACGACTGATGAGTCAGTCAAAGGACTGATGATCGCAGTCAATAGTTATGTCGAGGGTAACATAATCCATATTCAGAGTAAATAATATCCACAAATAAATAACGCTGTGTCTTTCTGTCAGGAAAGTAGGATATTAAAAAGTGGCACACTGAGGCAAATGTCATCGATTTTGTGGTACTGAAATTTTTTTCCACCTGGCAACACTGACGGAGAGTCTCGAAACGAGACGTAACGTACCGAGTAACAAGAATCCCACTGCTGAGTTCGGCTTCGTTACTCTTTTCATTCTTGATCTATCCGTTTGGGTACTAACAAAAATTCGGTTTACACTTTAGTCTAAATACTCATACATACTCTACTCTTATTGCTCAAAATTCTTCAAGCCGAACTCAGCTTATATTGATAGCACACCTAACCCTGCCCACTGATTTTATTTTTAGAATACACTTTTAAACGAGCGTATCATATGTCTTTGAATATCCTTTACCCATGGTTCTATTATTGGAAAACCAACTAATAACTTTCTTCTGGTTCAAGTTTGAAAAACATCGCCAATAATTTATTTTACTTGGAAGGGCCGACTTATCATCATGTACCCGCCATTACCCTACTCCAATCGATTACTCCTCAATCGATTCCCATATTTAGGCATAGATCAACATCGTTATCCATTAGGCACTGCAAATTATCTGGGCCCCCGAGTTTTTAATTATTATTTGTCTTGTGTTTTAAGATAGATCTTCCCAAACTCTTATTATGCGACAATATCTTAAGTGAAATTTATGATGCTATAGAATTCATTGCCATTAGTTAATTTCATTAAATATCTTTTCATTTTTTCCTTGGTATAGCTTGCCATTAATTTTCCTGTATTCATATCTTTCCTGTTTGAAATAAATTTAACTAACATTTCTTTTTCACGAGATATGATCCGATTTGATTTTGGTCGTTTGTCCATGCTTGTATCCACTTTACATCAATTAAATAGCGCCGCAATAGAAATGTCAAACGTTAATCACGTATCCAAAGGTACGTTTGTGATTGGTAGACAATTCTGGCAACGCTGTCTTTTTATTCCTTGCACTTTCATTCCCTCCCCAACGCTCAAGAATACTGTAGAATTCGGCGAAAAATCGAGACCAAGGCCGAATATCCACGTGAAGGTCTAGAGGAATACGTTATTGTTCCATATTTAATAAAAAATGTTGATATTTAAATAAGTTGTATAATTGTATTTTTAGTTGTACATAATATTTGATTGCTAGCCCAAGAATCAATAAATAATAATAATCAGATGTTTTTCTTTCTTCATGGTTTCTATTTTTTCGTAGTTGGCCGAAAAATCCGGAAACTTGAAACTCCGGAACGATTTCTTCCTTCTGCTAGTTCCGTGCCAGAAATTCATAAAAGAGGTTATAAAATAAAAACCGACCAACTGTCATTATACAACCTAATCTAAGGAAAATGTAGAGAAGTGAAAACGCACACTACATCTACTTCCCCTCTTTTTAAAAGAAAATAATAATCGTAAAATGTTAAAAGCAAAACTAAGAAAGATTACAACTACAAAAAATTCAATTTAACACAAATGAAACTTTCTTTTTAGGCCTGATAGTCGGATTATTTTCTGAACATGAAAAATCTGCTAACAAAAAAGCAGGCTTTAATTTGTCAATGTTGACAACTACTTCAACATCATTTTTTAAAATTGTAAAAACTTTGTCCGTTCGATTTATAACTTTAAATGGACCCTCATATGGAGGAGTCAATGATGGTTTTAAACCAGAAGTTTTCGTAAAAACAAATTCAGCCGTCATTAAATCAGGCGATACAAAAATTTTTTCATTACCGTGTTTAGTTACTGGAGCAGGTCTAAAATTATTAAAGTTTTCACGTAATCTGATTATAACAATGCGTTAGTGTCAATGTTTTCGTTCAAATTAGTGAAAAATTCACCAGGTAAACGTAAAGATTGACCGTAAACTAAATCCGCGGAAGAACATTGCAAATTGTCCTTAAAAGCTGATCTCAAACCAAGTAAAATTAAAGGTAATTGTTCAGACCAATTGCTATTATTTAATTTGGCCATCAAGGCACTTTTTAAAGTTCTAAGGAAACGTTCTATAATTCCATTACTTTGGGGATGATATGATGGGATTCAAACTGAGCTCCTTGATCATGAGTTATTTTACATGGAACTCCAAATCTAGAAATATAATTGTTAAGAATTTTGTTAACTATATTTTCTGAAGAAATATTTTTGAGAGGGTATGCTTCTACCCATCTGGTAGCTCTGTCCACAATGGTAAGTAAATAACAGCATCCATTTGACATTTTTAAAGGACCTACAATGTCTAAATGAATGTGTTCGAATCTCCCTCTTGGAGGGTCGATGTGTCCAATAGGACTCTTTGTGTGTTTACAAAGTTTTGCTCTTTGGCAATTAAGACAAACTTTGACCCAATTTCTGACGTCTTTACTCATTTTTGGCCAAAAAAATCTAGACTTAATTAATTTAACCGAAGCTGTAGTACCCAAGTGAGCAATGTTATGCATTTTTGAAAAAACACTATAACGCAACTCTTTTGGAATATAAGGTCTGTTTTGGCCAAAACTTACTTCGCACCAAACTTTTGTTTTTGGAGAATCTACTGAAATATATTGTAGCTTATAATTTTTGTTTGCTTTATTGGAATTTTGTGTTTTAATTAGATTTTTTAATTCTAGATCATTGTCTTGTTTCAGACTGATTTCAATAAGATCATATTCTTTAATTTCAAGGGAAGCGATATCTGTCTCGTCTAACCTACTGAGGAAATCAGCAACAAGTACATTATCACTACCTACATAAAAAATGTTTTTTGTAAATTGCAAAATATATTCTAAATAACGAAATTGTCTAGGTGACTTTTCTGTCTTTGACATAATAGCTTTTTCGATCGGTTTATGGTCAGTATAAACATCAAAAACCGAACCTTCTAGCATATGTTTAAAATGACGTATTGCTTCATATATTGCAAATAATTCCTTGTCAAAGGTTGAGTAATTCTGTTGAGTTTTAGAAAGTTTTTTAGAAAAAAATGCTATTGGTTGTCTTGATCCGTCAACTATTTGTTCTAGGACCGCACCAAGGCTGTTTGGCTCGCGTCAGTAGTTACTGATAGATGTGCGCCTTCTTTAGGATGAGCTAAAAGCGTAGCTTTAACAAGCGATTCTTTCGCTTCATTAAACTATCTTCGCAATTTTGAGGCCAATCCTGAATAATTTTAATTTTATTTTAATTAAGATGATTAATAAAATCATGCAAAGGGCTGAGCAATAATGCGAAATTTTTAACAAATCTGTGGTAAAAATTAACCATTCCCACAAAACATTGTAATTCCTTTAACGTTTTTGGTTTTTTATATTCTGTGATAGTTTTGACTTACTCACGCGAAGGTAAAATGCCTTCAGTTGATATGTCGAAGCTTAAAATGTCAAATTATCAACACCAAAAATGCATTTTGAATGCTTAATGTTAATGCCATAAGTGTTGAGTCTTTCAAAAAGAATATCTAAGTGTTTAAGATGTTCATCTTCATCTTTATTAAAGATCAGAATGTCGTCAATATAAACAAAAACGAAATCCAAACCTTTCAAAATTTCATGAATAAATTTTTGGCATTGCGCAAACCGAAAGGAGGAGTCATTAGAAATTCGAAAGCTCCACAAGGAGTAGTAATGGCTGTTTTAAAAATATCTTCCTCGGCAATAGGAATTTGGTGATAAGCTCTGACAATGTCTATTTTAGAAAAAATTTTGCAACCGTAAATCCCTAAATTGAGATCAGAAATGTAAGGAAGAGGATATCTTTCTGGAATTGTTACGTTATTTAATTGTCTATAATCGCCACAAACTCTCCATTCCCCAGAGTTACCCTTAGGAACCATATTCAGAGGAGATACTACAGAAGAATTTGATGGTCTACAAATACCTAATTCAACCATTTGTTCAAATTCTTTTTTTGCTATTTTGTATTTAAGTGGATTTAACCTTCTAGGTTTACAATTCGGTAAATGACCTTCAGTAACTATGTGGTGCTTGACGTTATGTTTACGTTCGAGATTAAAATTAGGGGATGAAAATATATTAGGATATTTCTTAAAAATTTGGGTATATTTATTTTCAACTGCAAAAAGTTTTGGTGAATCTAAAACGTTAATTTTATTTATTTTTCCAACTGAAATAATATTAGTTAGATTATCAACTAAACGTTTGTTTTTTAAATCAATTAGTAAATCATATTGTGTTAAAAAATCCGCACCTATGATTGGTTTGTTTACGTCAGCAATAATGAAAAAAAAAGCAAATCTCTTTTCAAATCCAAATTTACTTTTATAAAAGTTTTTCCGTACGTAGAAATGACAAATTCGTAAAAGAGGTTATAAAATAAAAACCGACCAACTGTCATTATACAACCTAATCTAAGGAAAATGTAGAGAAGTGAAAACGCACACTACAAATACAGATTTAAACTTCCGATAGAATAGTAGTAGAATCGAATCATGGAACGATCCCTGGGGAATGTTCTATTCTATCGCCGTCAAGAATAAGGGCCCTGAAGAGGGGGATATTATAGAGATGCTAGCGCTTAGAGTTCAGACTTGCATACAATTATTTCCTTACCTGTATACTATAAAATTGCTATAAACGAAATTAAGCCTTAAAATGTTTATCACATCTAATGTTATAAGATGCTAAAGTTCCAATTTATCGGATTTGGAATATTTTGCTTATACAATTTTGGTCAATTTAATCCCAAATAAGATTTTAAATGTAAATACACATACCTTATTAATATTCCTAAAAAAACGGGTTTTTTAATAATTGTTTTTATTTGTCGAAATTTTTTTTATAAAGTTTGTTTACTACTCTATATATTTTGATAGCATTAATATTGTTTTAAAAAAATGTAGTTTGATTTGTTTGCTTTCCTAACAACAAAGATATTTGAGTTTTCAAAAAACCTTATGGAAAAACTAGTATTAAATAAAAATTATCAAATCAAACAAAAATTTAATGCAAATAATAAAGCAATTATTAATAATAAAGAATCACTTTTTTAAATGCCATCAAAACATACAGAGTGTTCTATTTACAATAATACATATAGTTTTGACCAAAATTATATATTAATGGGAGAAAATGTAAACAAAATTCATAAAAAAATTAGTGAAAATCCGATTTTTTTAGGGCAATTAATCACAGGCCAATAGTAATAAAACTTTTTCAATAATTTTAACTAATTCCTGTGTAATTTGGTGTACTGATTCAGAAAAATAATTAGTCGTATCACCCACCGATTTTTCATATTTCAATATTAAGTAAAAACTAGAAGATGTAAAATATGAAAGAAAACTTTCGATAGCAGCTGTTGAAGTGGTGTGAGAATCCCTAGTTTTTACTATTTATCCGATTTTTCCTTATTTTTCCCTATGTTTCCCCATATATTTTTATATTCTTTCCTATTTTGTAAAAAAGTTTAAAACGCTTGGTTGTCTGATGAGCCTTAAAGTCCACTCTTACACAATCATTTTGTCTTTTTTCTTGAAAACTGTTTCATCAGGACATAAAAGAGATAGAGAAAGCTATTCAAGAAACTTTACAGAGAAAGAGAGGAAATACAAAACATTAAATATTGTTAGAGAAAATTGTAACTAAATAAATAGCAACGTACTATGAATTTTAGATATGGTTTCAACATCCAAAAATACATAAGATTTAGGTAATTTTTTTTAAAAAGTTTTTACAAACATTTTTTTTGTTGACCTATGATAATCTGTGCATTTACATTTAAAATCGATCACTCTTATTTGGGACATATTGTATATAAACAATGTTTAAATTGTTATCTTTAGCACCTTAATAGAAATATATTATTTTTTTTTTATAAAATCTCAAACAATTTTGTGCTACCCTTGTAACTATAATTCAGAATAAACATGCTCATTTCTCAGCTGTTTCTCTTTTTATTGTAAACGCCAACCAACATGCTAAAACAATTCCAATCACCTAAAAAAAAATTAATTAAAATTAATGTAACTATTTTTCTAAGTTTATATTTACTTCTATAAAAGCGATCCCTATACCAACTCCTATTAGAATCTTGGCGTTCGATTCTACTTTAACTACCAAAAATTCATAACACCCTCTTTGATACATATAACTCCCTACACCGTTTTCTGAACAATATTGTACAGTTTCCTGCTGCTTTTCATCAGTGCAACACGAGAGCGGAATTTTTTGTCCCTGCCAATCGCTTGGACCATCTACTCCGCAGCATTTTAACTTAAAATAAAAAAATATATTAAAAAAAGTGACTAAAATTATTAATAATCATTTATTACTTTCTTTTGAACGTTATCCCAGGGAATTTTTTCAACATTGTTATTTTCGTTCGAATAATTGTGTATAGATTGCACCAAATTATCCTTCAAAGCTTTTTGAAAATCTCCCTTGTATACAGCAGCTGTAACACCAACAGCTAACTCTATGATGAATATTACTATTAACAAACCTGCAAACTAAAATTAAACAAAGTAAAATTTAACAATGTACAAGTTGCTAATACTTACAGCAACGAGTAATTTGTATGACTCTCTTATAGCCCCAAAGCATCCTAAGAAAGCAATTACGAAAACGATCACTCCTGCCACTATCAGAACGATCGGGGGTCCTACTAAATCGCTCGAAACGAAATGATCGTAATCGGATACGTTTGATAGAACTACGGCACCTGCTATTATTATAGCTAATCCAGAAAACTAAAAAAAATAATCATATGAAACAGATCACGAAAAATGAAAGAATTAGCTTTTTCTCGTTAATTAATTAAACAACTATATCCCAAAAAATCGCTTGTGTCGCCCCAAAACTTTCCCGACGAATAGTTTTTCATATATTTAATGTTAAAGTTTCAAATTTTGACATTTTTTATTTTTGACAGGTGACAGTTGGAGAAATAATTTTGACTGGTCTGAATCTCAGATAAAGGAACTACTAGATATGCCCTGTATATCTAATGTCATTTACAAAATTTAAGCCAACATCTAGCCCTCTCTCTCGGTAAAGTTTGTAGGCGAGGGACGTGAGACGCGCAAAAAAATCTCATGCAGAGGACGAAATCAACAATAAAAATTGACGTGATGTTTTAAACAGTGGCGACGCGAAGAATTCTAACTTTTTATTTATATTAGCAAAAAAATAGAAAATTAAAATTGGGTATTTTACATGTTATTAATATATCACATTTGAATTAAATATGTCGTGAGAAGTTATATAATTTCGATAAAGTTGTATTTTCTGTAATACTGATAAATATTAACATTAAAACATAAAAAAAATGTGAATGGTATATAACATAAAAAAGAAAGGAAGCAAAATAAAAAATTATCAAATCTTATCAACTTATATTATATTTTAAATTATTCAAAAACTACTTTCCTAACTTTACTTGTGAAGTGTAAGATTGATTATCTAATGGCTTGAGAAAAGCACCACATATTTTTCACATTTCTTTCTCATGGTTAACAACCTCTCAAGAAAATCACTTAAAATAGTTCAAAATGTTTACAAAAATATTTAGTACAACCTATAACACTAAAAAATAATACAAATCAATTCACAAACCGTAAACTATTTAATGTATGTATGATTTTAAATTATCCTGCTTGAAAGTACGCTTATGGAATCTCTAGAGGACGATGTCAACAAAAGTTAACTTGATGTTGGCTTAATAAAAAAGGATAGAATGCCCTCTCTATATATATTTACTCTGAGGTCTGAATAGAGTTTTTGAAGGGCTTTCAAATGACATATTGCAAGTTTTTTGATAATGACACTTCCGTTTGACAGATGTACAAAAACTTCTTCCGACGGGTAAACCAAACCCATATACCAAATTTTAGCTCAATCGGATTAAACGTGTGGTCTCTAACTTGGAAGAATACACACAGTAATAACAGACAAACAGACAGACCGACTTCCATCTGGAAATGGTCTTAATCATCTCAGGTGACCTCAAAATGGATATTTCCATCTTTGTGTCGAAAATTTTTTTAGCTCGTTCACAATACTTTCCTTTCTCGGAGGTAGGTCGGGAAAGTAAAAGTCAGAAACAAATAGAAAAAAAACAAAAAATTAGAAAAATGAGAAACAAACGAAAACTAAAAATTAGAAGAACCGTAAAAATCAGAAAAAATCGGAAAAAATAAAAAAAGAGAAAACAGAAAACATTAAAACATTAGAAAAAAATGAAAAAAAAATATAAAATAGGGAAAAAACCAAAATATAAAAAAAACGTTGTTAAAAACCGGAAAAATTGAAAACAACCGCAAAAAAACGCTAAAAATCACAAAAAATTGCAAAAAAATGGCAAAATATCGGAAATATCGATAAAAAAAAAACAAAAAACAACCCACAACCGGAAATTGTTACTCTGAAAAAAAACGAAAAATTCAAAGGAATATTGAAATAAATTAGACAAATAAGAAAAAAAAATGAGAACAATACAATAATTATAAAATTCAGAAAACAAATTAAAGAAATAAAAAAAAATCAAAGTAATGAGAAAAAACGGAAATAATTTTAAAAAAAAACAAAAAATCAGAAAATCATAAAAAATCGGAAAAAAATCATAAAAAATTGCAAAAAAAATGGCAAAATATCGGAAATATCGATAAAAATAAAAACAAAAAACAACCCAAAAAACCGGAAATTGTTACCATCAAAAAAATTGAAAAATTCAAAAGAATTTAAATAAATCAGATGAATAAGAAAAAAAATGAGAAAAATAAAAAATTATAAAATTAAGAAAACAAATGAAAGAAATAAAAAAAAAACAAAATAATGAGAAAAAACAGAAACAATCTAAAAAAGAATAAAAAAAAAAACAAAAAATCAGAAAAATGAGAAAAAATAACCAGAATAATGAGAAAAAAATCGCTTGTGTCGCCCCAAAACTTTCCCGACGAGTACCCACGAATACTTTTTCAGATATTTAATGTTAAAGTTACAACTTTTGACATTTTTTTATTTTTGACAGGTGACAGTTAGAGAAATAGTTTTGACTGTTCTGAATAGAGTTTTTCAAGTGCTTTCAAAGGACATATTGCATGTCCAATTCCATGACATTGCATCTGTCATTTTTTGATAGTGATACTTCCGTTTGACAGATCTCGTACAAAAACTAATGGGTTCTTCCGACAGATAACCCAAACTCATATACCAAATTTCAGCTCAATCGGATAAATACTTCTACAGATTTTTAATGCTGAAGTTTCAAATTTTGACATTTTTTTTATTTTTGACAGGTGACAGTGGGGGAAATAATTTGAACTGTTCTGAATAGAGTTTTTATAGGGCTTTCAAATGACATATAGCATGTCCAATTCCGTGACATATTGCATCTGTCATTTTGTGATAGTGGTACTTCCGTTTGACAGATGTCGTACAAAAACTAATGGATTCTTCCGACGGGTAACCCAAACCCCTATACCAAATTTCAGCTCAATCGGATTAAACGTGTGGCCTCTATCGTGGAAGAATACACACACACACACACATACACACACACACACACAGACCGACAGACAGACTTCCATCTGGAAATGGTTTTAATCGTCTCAGGCGACCCGAAAATGGATATTTCTGTTTTTATCCCGAATTTTTTTTTTAGCTCGTTCACAATACTTTCCCTTCTAGGAGGTGGGTCGGGAAAGTAGAATTTTAAAAGGAAATTTTTTTGTATCTCAAAATTTCTACAAAAATGTTACGACGTTTCGTGTCTTAACGGCCACCATCAAGTTATTTTTTTTAATACGGACCTGTCTTTTTATTACAAAAATTTATAAACCGTTAAAATTCAAATTCAGTGATATATTACCCTTGTTTTTTATCGACGTTTTATCTGATATAACTAACATCATCAGTGACAATAATTTTTAATTACGGTCCTGTCGTCGTTCTTTTGTAAATTCGTTTTAATTTCGACAAAATGATGGTAAAAAAGATACATTATTTGTCAAATTAGTAGAAATTAAATAATAACAAAAATATTCGACCTGCGCTGTGATTAAAAAAAATATTAATAGAGAATTTAAAGACAAATTCACTCATGTAGGTATCATACATTAAATTTTCTACGACGTTTTTTATGACAAATAATCATTATCTTAAATCATGGATGATGATTATTTGTTATGGATTTTATCTTATGCAAAAAAGATGAAAATAATTAGAATAACGAATTATTTATTTTAATAAATAACTACAAATAGTCAACCAACAAATTTGAAGTATTATTAGGTACATTTATTATACTTAAATTGGTTATAATAAATATTCATAATAACGCAGGTCGAATATTTTTGTGATTATTTAATTTCTACTATTTTGAATTTTTTCATTTGACTAATAATGCATTTTTTTTACCAAATTTTTTAAGTGTGGTAATTTACAAAAGAACGACGACAGGACCGTAATTAAAAATTATTGTAATAAATTTGAAATACAATAAAACTTTCCTTTTTCATTTATGATATTTTTTCAAATAAAAATTCTATGCCTAAAAAACCAAAAGTAGGATTTTTAGTTTTCCCTGTATAATTCGAGAAGGGCGAAAGTCCCTGTAGATATTTTTTGACCAATATAATACTCTCCAAAAAACTTTTTTCCCATTTAGTATCTTTTACGGTTTCTGATATAACAATGTTATCCCTTCCAATTCCAGTTATCCTGTATAGTGAAAAATAGGGAAAACAGAAAAAAAAGAGAAAAACAGAAAAATTGGGAAAAATGGGGAAAAATTGAAAAATTATATAATAAATATGGGAAAATAGTGAAAAATAGAAAAATATAGGGGAAATGAGGAAAAACTGGAAAATAAGAAATAATAGGTATAAATAGGGAAAAGCAGGAAATGAAAAATATAAAGAATTCGAAAAAATAACGATGGGAAATTAGGGAAAAATTGCGAAAATATGGAAAAATATGTACAAATAGAATAAAATAATGGAAAACAGGAAAAAACAGAAAGAACTAGGAAAAATGGGGTACAATAGCAAAAAATGGAAATAATAGGCGAAAAATAGTAAAATTTATGAAAAATAGGGAAAAATGGTGAAAAATAGGGAAAAACATGGAAAAATACGGAAAAATTGGAAAAAATTAGAAAAATTAAGAAAATAGTGAAAAATAGGGGAAAATAGGAAACAGATAGATACTATATAATGGGGACAAATACAGAAAAACAGGAAAAAATAATGACAAATAAAAAGAAATAGGAGACTTGATGTTCGTTATTTGGTCATCTTCTCTCTCACTCAGACAGTTCTAAATCTGGTTTATTTTATCTTATATCTTTTTCTAGTACTATAACTGAATGCGCAATTATTTTCCAAAATCAGCTGAAGAAATCTTCCGTTGAGTAAATTTTGTAATTATGTTGAATAATATTTTTTTGTGTGGGGATATTAATAAATTAATTAATAAAGAAATTCTTATTTAAATTAACTTAAAATAAAAATAATAGAAGTTTCGGATAATCTAAACTGTAATTTATTGAACAATTTATTTATCCTTAATTTTTTGTAAAATTAATTAAAAATGAAAAAAGTTATATTAAATCTTGTATAAAATAAATCATTAAAAATAAAAAAAATAGTTTGTCACGCATATTATTATATAAAAAAAAATCTTCAATTTAAAAATTTCTTTTTTCAAAAAACCAAATATTAAAAAAACTTACCGCAAAAAGCAAATTAAAAATAAATAACAAATATTTAATTAGGCTCATTCCACAATTTTCCATTTTGGATTCTATACGCAGCAACACTTTTTTAAATCAAATGTAGGGACGTCTATCTGAAGACAATATTAACGAACTAAAAGGGCGTCATTACCAACCCTATGTTCGCACATCACATGTGTAGGAATTCGGACATAAATCAATTGGTCTATACTCTTTTAAAAACACGACTATCGTTTTTTTTTATTATACAATGCGTTCAAAAGTATTTTTTATATTTTTACCAATATTATAAAAAATATTCTCACCTATGTTTGTTATATTATATGGTTAAAAAAATTCAAAATTAGTTACCTACACTAGGGCTTCACACGAGACGAGATAAGGCTCCAATTTCAAAACTCTCGTATCGGTCTGGTTAGTTGAGAAAAAAATAAGACTCGTTTCAGTCTCGTCTCGTAACCATTTGTCTCGTCTCGTCAAATCTCATTATTACTAGAACTTATTTCTAAGATAGTACAAATTGAGGTAATTATTAATTCTATTGTAATTAATAAATGCGTTATTTTTATTTTTTATTTTCTATACAAATTATAAATATAAACATTGTCCTAAAAAATTTGCCACGGCATTTTTGCTATAACTAAAGTCCAAAATTATAAAATAAAATATTTCACATAAATTTATCGTAACCTATTCAGACTTTTTTTTTATTTAAAAAAAATGAAATTATACTGCTTGCTAGTTTTTTCTCAGAAACTCAGAAAAAATATGAACGAGAGCAAAAACGTGACTCTCGGGTCTCACCGTATGTGGTCTCGGTATAGCATAAATAATTTTTAAAAAGGTTTTACGAGACGAGAAAAGTATTGTTCTCGTGTGAAGCGCTACTGGGACACCATAACGAACAAATGTTTCATGTTTTAAAATTTTTTTAACAATACAAATCGCTATAACCGTGACAAACAAACAAATAAGAATAGGTCAAAAATCATAGAACTCGTCGAATCGCCATCTTGAATTTTTTAATTTTAACAAAAAATTTATAATCTCCGACCCCAAAAACCCCCACATACCAATTTTGAATAGAATCGGTTAATAATTATTAATCCCATCCGCCATCTTGAAGTCGCCATCTTGTACAAAGCGCTACAACCGTAAAAACAAATAAACATACAAAAATGCAAACTCAACGAAAATATATGTTACGGATAGTAAAAAATATGGAGACTATGTATAAATGGAATACGTACTCAAAGGGGAAAATTTTTAGAATCTGTCCACTAAATTGTACTTATTAATGATTTCTTTTTTCACCACTAGCGTCGCTAGATTCGCTTTTGTACTTACGTGAATTGGTGTCTTCAATACAATATGAATTTTTTGTTAAAATTAATAAATTTAAAATGGTGACTCCAAGATGGCGGACTAGATACATAGGCGAGAACATTTGTTTTCGTTTGTTTTCATTTGTTTTCATTTATTTTCATTTGTTTTCGTTTATTTTCAATTGTTTTCGTTTGTTTTCATTTGTTTTCGTTTGTTTTCGTTGGTTTTCGTTTGTTTTCTTTCGTTTTCGTTTGTTTTCGTTTGTTTTCTTTCGTTTTCGTTTGTTTTCGTTTGTTTTCATTTGTCTTCATTTCTTTTCATTTTTTGTCTTTTGTTTTTGTTTGTTTTCGTTTATTTTCATTTGTTTTCATTTGTTTTCATTTGTTTTCATTTGTTTTCATTTGTTTTCATTTGTTTTCATTTGTTTTCATTTGTTTTCATTTGTTTTCATTTGTTTTCATTTGTTTTCATTTGTTTTCATTTGTTTTCATTTGTTTTCATTTGTTTTCATTTGTTTTCATTTGTTTTCATTTGTTTTCATTTGTTTTCATTTGTTTTCGTTTGTTTTAATTTTTTTTCGTTAATTTTTGATTTGTATTCGTTTATTTTCACTTGTTTTCATTTGTTTTCGTTTGTTTTCATTTGTTTTCGTTAATTTTTGATTTGTATACGTTTAGTTTCACTTGTTTTCGTTTGTTTTCATTTGTTTTCGTTTGTTTTCATTAGTTTTCATTTGTTTTCGTTTATTTTCTTTTGTTTTCATTTGTTTTCGTTAATTTTCATTTGTTTTCGTTTGTTTTCATTTGTTTCACCACTTGCGTCGCTAGATTCGCTTTCTTTTGTACTGATGTGAATTGGTGGCTTCAATATAAGTGAATATGAATTTTTTTGTTAAAATCAATAAATTTAAAATGGCGACTCCAAGATGGCGGACGAGATACAGGCGCCCATCTGGACGCCGTTTGATCTAATTGATTATAATACTGATTTATTGCTGAATTATTTTTATTGATTCAAAATTATTATGAATCAACTATTTATTATTATTTTTTTTAGAATGAAACTTTTAATGGACCATTTTAGTAAGATTTTTGGAATTTTTAATATCGTTTTGGTTACAAAACAAAACGCACCCCAAATATACCTGCTTTGTTTAAAAATGATGATTTTTTAAAATACGTGACGTATTTACTGATCTGGGGAGTTTATTCGCTGATTTAACTTATGTTGGTACATATGCCATTTCGATTACTAGAAAAATCGATTAAAATCGAATAAAATACCCATATCTGTTATGATTTCATATTTTTTTCAGATCAATAATGCTACATCTCTGATTTCGAACCGTTAAACTATATTATCAATTTTCTGAACTTTATTGGGTATTATTCATAATTTAACAATTCGATTATCAATGATACATCGAATGATTTCAACTAATCATTGAGTCGACGCTCCTAATCGATACAGTATGTGACGTAGGCAAAGCTACTGGTATGACGTCATCAAGCCCGCGTAATTTAAATAACAGGATGTTTTTAGCTTTATGGGTTGTCTTAAAAAAAATAACAAAGTGGTTTAAACATTACATTTAGACCTTCTATATTCAAATATCAATTTTAAAAAAAAATTGTCCATTGGTGGCGTAAAAAATTATTACTTTTTAATTGAATAACTGCTGCACTGTATAGAAAAGAAATAAATAAAAGCTAAATTTTTAACGAATATACACCTATTGTACTCATTTCCCCATGAATTCAACAAAACAATGCTTAAATCATTTAACATATTTATAAACATGCTGTTAAAAAAAAATCGATAACGAGGGCAATTTTGGTGTAAAAGTCGTTGACCTAGCTATTTGTAGTTTAATAGAAAAGTTAAGTATTTGGGGTTGTATACGATTTTCGTGATATGCAAACATAAAAATGTTCGTGCGTTGGAATTTAACAAAATTCATTTATATTTATGTTAGGTTATCTACGTTGAAAAACACTTTGGATAATTATTTTTTTATTATTAAGGAGTGTTAAGTTAAGATACCTATAGGAACATAGAACCAACATTCCTAATTAAAATAAATATAGGTAGAAAATTTTCTTTATTATATTTATAATTTACAATATATTTTAAAAGTAAGGAATGGGGACGCTACTGACAATAATTCGATTTTTCAATTTTTCGTTGAAAAGCCAAAATTTTCTTTGAATGTTACCTGTACCTATTACTCCCATAGAATATAAAATATAATATCGTCCGTCACGACTTTCAGGAAAATCGTTTAAAAGCTTGTTTACTATATAGAGTTCAACAATTTTGTGCTACTATAGCAACATTTTGTGTGTAACGCAACAAATCAGAGGGACATCACTTAATTGCCCTAGAAGTTTGCTATTAAAATAAAAAAAAACCTTTTTATTTACATTAAATATTGAGCCAAAAGGTTGCTTCTTAAATTTAAAATATTGACCAATAGGATCTTGTACTGTAGTGACAATAAGCGACTTATGGTCGATTGCACCAACTTTTTTTAAGGAATCCTTAAAGCTAAGTAACCGATAAAATCCAAATTTCGGTAGTACCAACATTTAGCAATGTTTATACTGACCTTAAAGGATTTAGGTCTCCGCCAGCTACCACTTAAAGTGCCTTTAAAGTTTTAGGCTATGTGTGGTCCGTTTTTAAAATGAACCTAGAAGTTTTCGGCATTTTTATTTGTCAGTATTTGGTTTAAAGTGGCTTATTTTTTGAAAATATATTAAAAATGGACTATCTAGATAATAAACTTATAAATTTAATTGAAGTAGGTTTTCCTAGGGCAAAGTAGGTTTTCCTTGTGCAAATTAATTTGAATAAATGGATCCTATTGGATTCTTTAGAAGGTTCAGACTAACTAATGAACCCGTTTTACACAAGCAACTAACCATACGAGTGTAATAAATGTGACGACTACGATCCCCTCCCCTGCCCCGTTTTTTCCGCTTAAACATTTTTTGTACACATGTTGAAACTTCGTCGAGTAGAAAAAATACTATGCTTGTATTTTTGCTATCTTTTATCCTTATCTATACTCGTCTAGTAAGACAAAAAAAAGTTTGTGCGGTCGAGGGACCCCCGTTCTTACATGGTTACCCCCTCTTTCTCATGGTGGTGATGGTGGTGAGGTTTTCCGGGTTTTCCTACACCTATAGCCAAATGGCGCCCATCAATCCTCAGTGAGTCGCCCCGGAGCGCTACGGCAAATAATAATAATAGCCGTCCTTTCCCCAAGCCATTGGCTTCTGGGGTTCACTCGTAGGGGGGTGAAATGTAGGGCGAGTATTATTATATTATTATTATTTCTCTCCTCCCTCTCTCTCTCTCTCTCTCTCTCTCTCTCTCTCTCTCTCTCTCTCTCTCTCTCTCTCTCTCTCTCTCTCTCTCTCTCTCTCTCTTTTTCCCTATTTTTCATTTTATTTTTCCCTATTTTTTAGTATTTTTTTCACTATTTTTCATTATTTTTCCCTATTATTATATTATTATTATTATTTCTCTCCTCTCTCTCTCTCTTTTTCCCTATTTTTCATTATATTTTTCCCTTTTTTTCAGTATTTTTTTCATTATTTTTCATTATTTTTCCCTATTTTTCATTATTTTTTTCCCTATTTTTCAGTATTTTTTTCACAATTTTTCATTATTTTTTTCACTTGTTTTTCCTAATTTTTCTCTCTATTTTTCATTATTTTTTTCCCTATTTTTCATTATTTTTTCCTAATTTTTATTTTTTTTTTTTCTTATTTTTCATTATTTTTTTGTAATTTTTAATTTTTTTTTCCTTATTTTTTATTATATTTTTCCCCATTTTTCAATATTTTTTCCGTGTTTTTCGTTATTTTTCATTTTTTTCCTTATTTTTATTATTTTTTACCCATATTTTTTCAATATTTTTTTCCGTGTTTTTCGTTATTTTTCATTTTTTTCCTTATTTTTATTATTTTTTACCCATATTTTTCATTATTTTTTTCCCTATTTTTCATTATTTTGTCCTTATTTTTAATTTTCTTTTCTTATTTTTCATTATATTTTTCAATATTTTTTTTCACCATTTTTCATTATTTTTCATTTTTTTCCTTATTTTTATTATTTTTACCCCTATTTTTCGTTATTTTTTCCCTATTTATTTCATTATTTTTTTCCCTATTTTTCATTAGTTTTTTTCTTGTATTTTTCCCGATTTTTCATTATTTTTGTCCCTATTTCTCATGTTTTTTTTCCAATTTTTCTTAATTTGGTAGTTTTCTGTTTTTTTTTTATTTTGTGCCATTTTTTGGGATTATTTTTTTTGTAATTTTTTGTGATTTTTTTTCAATTTTTATTTGGGATTTTTAGCGTCTTATACTTATTTGCGTATTTTATAATTTTATTTGTATTTTTGTTCCAATATTTTCTGATTTTTTCAATTTTTCCAATGTTTTCTGTTATTTTTTATTTTTCCGATTTTTTCGATTCTTCTAATTTTTTTCGTTTTTTTTTTTCTTATTCATCTGATTTCTTTACTTCTTTTCTGTTGTTTTTTATTTTTTCAGGTTTTTCTAATTTTTTTCTCGTTTTTTTTCCCATATTTTTAATTTTTTGTTTTTTTTCTTATTTTTTTTAATTTTTTCGAGTTTTTTATTTTATTTCTATTTCTTTTGTTTTCTAATTTTTGTCCATTTTTTCCTTATTCCTCTGTTTTTTTTCGATTTATTTGAATTCTTTCGATTTTTTTAATTTTTTAATGCATTACAGTTATTTCCATTTTTTTTTGGTTGTTTTTTGTTTTTTGCCATTTTTCCGATTTTCTTTTCTAATTTTTGTTTTTTTTTTACTTTTTGCGATATTTTATAATTTTATTTTTAATTTTTTTCCAATATTTTCTGTTTTTTTATTTTTTCCAATTTTTTAATATTGTTCGATTTTTCTAATTGCTTCTCGTTTTTTCTCATTTTTTTCATTTTTGTTTTTTCTGCTTTATTTTCTGATTTTTTTCGATTTTTTCTAAATCTTTCCTCATTTTTCTCATTGATCAGTTTTTGTTTTCTAATTCTTTCTAATTTTTTCTTATTCCTCTGATTTTTTCGTTTTTTTTTGGATCATTTCGGTTTTTCCAATTTATTTCTGATTTTAAAATTTTAAAAAGTGAAAAAATAACATAAGGAACTTCGTTCCCCAACCGCACTATTTTTTATATTGCGTCGACCCCGATCTTTTGACGCCTTAATCCAGATAACGGGTTACCTAGGGCGCCACCTTCTGTTTATTGCGTGAAGTCCACTTGCACCGAGCAGCGTCAGGGGTCGTTATGGTATCGATAAATCCTTTAACGGCCAGAATGGCGGGCTTTATTTGCCTCCACTGGGTTTTAAACCTGACTATTAGCTGCTAAAAACTTTAAAACTCACAACCAAATAAAATCAAAAAATAAAAAACCACCTAGTAGAAAATAATTATCTTTATTCAAAAACCAAATCCCACGATGAAGAAGAAAGTTATGTAATTTTCCAGATTTTTCACTCGGTTATCATCGGCGTCGATTGGAGAATACTCGGCAATCGGTCATCTGCTCTATCTCTTTCTAAAGATCGCTTACTGAACACGTATTAAAGCTGGATCTACATGATGAGAGTGAATTGGATCGTAGTATAAGTTACCCGCAGTTTAAGCATGTGAGAAGTGTGTTGCTAACGCATAATCACATTAAACCTAATTCTTCTGCTTTTGCATGTTATTTTTTATTAACTATTAACGAAAGCCACTCAAAATCGATATACCGATTATTTTAGCTTGCACGTCGCCAAATATGACGTCATATCATGTTTTCGTCATGTTCTTCTTCTCCTTTTAGGCCTCAGCTGCCTGGGCTATTCGGCCTTTTCGGCATGTCTTGATTACTACATGACATTTGATGGCGACTCTACAAAATTTTGACAGTTGTCAGGATCGTATTCAGCCAAATAGGAAAAGACTTTGTAATTAATAAGAATTGTGATATCAAAACATTACAAAATAAAACAAAATGTATTTTTAATTGATGTATTATCATAAATAATATAACATTAGTAAATAAATTCCTAAAATTAGTTATTATAAGACAACAAGGATCACTTGGAAATGGAACTAATGGAAGTAGTTCTGATTCAAACTGTCAGGCGTACACTTTGACGTGTATCAAAAATAGCTAAAGAGCGTGTTCAACACATACTTAAAAAAGAATAGACTGCTGAAGAGAGACGTACGACATGCCTAAACACGGACGCCGCCATTTTTATTTTACACTAATATATAGTCCACACTATTCACTTGTGTGTACTAATGGTTGCCTACACGTCAAATGATTAAAGATAATTTAACCACTTAATATTTTAAAAATAATAATTATAAAAATAAAATACAGTATTAAGAACATAATATATTTATTTATACAAAAATACCACTATTTATTTATTGTTCAATATTTCAATTTGACTATGAGGCCATGACGTATAGCAAACGGCAGCTAATGAAATGCCTGTATTGTGTCAATTGTAATTATTTAATATCTACCTCCATTTATGTTTTTAACACACGGAAGGAAGGAAGAAGGAATGGTTCAGAAGCCGGGATGTTTGTTGCGGCGGGATATTTTAATTATCGTCAATTTTAGTAGAACCAAACTTATATTCTCGTTAATTGTATTCTCGGCCTCGCGTGTTTACCGTGGTTGTTTGCATCGTATTCGAGGAGCTCCCTGGACCCCTATTCTGTAACTCGGGAGAGTGCTCGTGCACGACTACTCATCGATAGGAGTACTCTCTGACTTACCATTCATATAAACATAACCACACTCTGTATCACTGAAGACAATGTGCGCAAGTCCATTCTCTCAAAATCCAGCAATTCTCTTGGTTTTACCTAGTAGAGTACTCGCATAGGAGTACGTGCATTCTCTTACCATGCGCAGTAAAGCTAAATTGTGAGAGAGTATTCCTACACGACCACTCACACAAGTTAGTGAATAGGGGCCCTGAGCTCTAGGTTGGAGTGTGTCCGCAGGTCGCCGAACATCCGTTCTGCTCGGGCATTCAGAGTGTCTAAAACCCTGTCGGATTTTAGATCCCTGAATATCCAACGGTTGGCCACATACCAAGGTAGGTTTGTGGCCACCCGTAAACAGATATTTTGCTGACTTTGGAGTTTTTCCTATTTGTGCTTTGTGCTGCACGTTTGTCCCCACGCGAGTGAGGCGTAGGTAATTAATGGTATTATTATTGAATTTATTAGTCTTAATTTTGTTTTGATGTTTAGTTTGCTTCTCCTCCCTATAAGGGGGGATAGGCGTGCTCGCGCTTGTTTGGTTTTACTAATTATTGTCTTCACGTGCTCGGTGAAAGTTAGACCCACGTCTAAGGTAACCCCTAAATATTTAACTGACCGCTGCCAGTTAATATTTTCGCCGAATAAATTTACTGCACCGTTTGGGGCATGTCTCCGCTTTTTGAGGCCTTTGTTGTTTCAGCGTTGATCGCAATTCTCTACTTTACAAACCAATCCTCAAGTTCGTTAAGGTGGGTTTGTAAATGATGTAACACAAGGTGAGGCCAAGCGTTGCGCGATGCTATCGTAGTGTCGTCTGCATACAGGCTGTATGTGGAGATCGAGGTATATTCGCGGTGTAAATATTATATAGTTGAGGGGATAATACAGTACCTCGGGGTACACCCGCTACCAATAATCCATAGTCGGATAGGATATGTCCCATCTTGACTCTGAAGTATCGTTTCTTTAGGAAGGAATCGATCAATTGAACTAGGGGTTTCGTCTACCCGAACTCCATCATTTTATATATTAGACCCAAACTCTGTCAAATGCCTTATTGACATCCAGAAATACAGCTCCCGTCGACTGTCTGTGATTGAACCCTTGGGTTGCAAACTCAACAAGTCTAAGGACCTGCGTTTCTGTCGAGTGTTCGGCACGAAAACCGAACTGTTCAGCCGGTATGCCATTTAATACCTCTGTTTTCTCTTTTAAGCGCTTTAAAATTACTCTTTTCGGGATTTTACTCATAGCCGGTAATAGGCTGATTGGTCTGTAATTTTGTGGAAAAGTGCGATCTTTATTTGGTTTTGCAATCATTATGACGTCCGCTTTTTTCCAACGTTTTGGAAAATATTTGAAACGTAATATCGCG
Source organism: Neocrepidodera transversa (assembly GCA_963243735.1). Taxonomy (NCBI): domain Eukaryota; kingdom Metazoa; phylum Arthropoda; class Insecta; order Coleoptera; family Chrysomelidae; genus Neocrepidodera; species Neocrepidodera transversa. The sequence continues at coordinate 6,212,804 of OY725340.1, forward strand.
TTTATTATAGTGGTTAAATAAACTACCGCTTTTTCCGATAAGTTTTTTAGCTCGCGATTCGTGATTTGATCACTACCGGGTGCCTTTTTCGCGGACACGAACTTGATTATATCCCTCACTTCTTCTGGTGAAGTGTGAGATATAAACAAGTCTGGGTTTGCCGGTCTCCGAATCTAATTTCGAACATCCCTCTCGACTTCGTCACTGAAGTCCATATCTTCGTCCTCATGTTCGTTTAGACGGAATTCCCTCTCGAGCGATGTTTTAAACGCCTCGGCTTTTTCTTCAGCAGTGAATGCCATACCATTCTCGCCGTGTAGATCTATCATGATGTTGTTGCCTTACGAAAATTTATAGTGGACGTACCATTTTTTGCATTTCTTTCAACTTAATACGATAAAGCGAGATAGATGCCGTATGACGTGCGACTGAAAGGCTATACAATGAACTTTACAACCAAATATAATATGTGGTCGAGTAGACACTTTCAAAATAAATCTGCAAAAGGGGAGGAGTTACAGGTAGTACATCATAGCCCGCGAGATTTGAAAATAAAGTCAGTAGGGCCCAAAAGTGTTAAGATTTAAAATTATTATTCATTCAAATACATTTTGACCTTGTATATTTAAAAGTAATTTTTAAAAAATTCACAAAATTAGCCAATTTGTAGAATTCGTTATACTTTGACTCAATAGATGGCGATGGTTTCAATATCAATAGCGATTAGGTGTTTGGAATTATTAAGAGTGATAAATGAAAGCTGGTAATGGCAATTCAAGTACATAATGATAAAATATTTAGTTATCGCCAAAAAAATGAATATGGAAATTTGATTTTATTTAATTAAGTAATTTATTTATATAAAGATATACAAGTTCAAAGTTTATTAAATTTTCCAATTGAATAACAATAACGATATATTTGGATACATACAAATATAATAATGAAAATAAGAATTAAGTGATAATAATTTATTATTATTATTTGGGTTTTAGTGACATTGTAACTAAGACATTATTTTATGATACAGTATTTATAAAAATAACGGTTATTTAAATAAAATACAAATAAAATAATTATTTTTTATTTTACTACGAATTTCAACAAACATTCAACACACCTACTAATTTTTTTAATGGATTGCCGTAAAAATCTGGAAGTACATAACTAGTTGTACTTTTATATGCTGTCTACGTCATTTTAAATTAAAAATAAATCAATAGTTTATGAAATAATAATAAATAGAGAAATGGAAAATTTTAATGTAAAAAGTAATTTTAAATTTTAATAGTTTTCCGCAATATTAAGTTGTCTAAAATAGACGTTAACATATAAATGTACAAAATAAATATTATATATTTAATTGTGCTTTACAAATATGTTTTTTTTTAAGTTTTATTTTTTATTGCTGATGCCATCCAGCAAGCAAGCAAAATTCCAATAATCTGTAAATTAAAAAAAAAGTCATAAGAATGGTTTCTTTAGTAAATAATTACAAAAATGTTTCAAACGTTAACAGACGTTACTTAAATAAATAGAATTCCGTAAATATTTACAAAAAATTAATAAATACTTAATATAGAAAAATCTGGGAATATTTACAAAAATCAATAAACATAAAAATTCTATGAATATAGAAAATCTGTGAATATTTAGAAAAAAACAATTAAGATTTACATAAATTTTAAGAATATAGAAAAATCTGAATATTTAAAAAAAAAAACAATAAATATTTACATAAATTTTAAGAATATAGAAAAATATGTGAATGTTTAGAAAAAAATAATAAACATGTATATAAATTTTAGCAATATAGAAAAATCTGGGAATATTTAGAAAAAAATAATAAATATTTATATAAATTTTAGGAATATAGAAAAATATGTGAATATTTACAAAAAATCAATAAACATAAAAATTCTATGAATATAGAAAATTTGTGAATATTTCGAAGAAATCAATAAATATTTATATAAATTTTAAGAATATATAAAAATCTGTGAATATTTAGAAAAAAACAATAAATATTTATATAAATTTTAAGAATCTATAAAAATCTGTGAATATTTAGAAAAAAACAATAAATATTTATATAAATTTTTGCAATATACAAAAATCTGTAAATATTTACAAAAAATCAACAAACATAAAAATTCTATGAATATAGAAAATCTGTGAATATTTAGAAAAAAACAATTAAGATTTACATAAATTTTAAGAATATAGAAAAATCTGAATATTTAAAAAAAAAAACAATAAATATTTACATAAATTTTAAGAATATAGAAAAATATGTGAATGTTTAGAAAAAATTAATAAACATGTATATAAATTTTAGCAATATAGAAAAATCTGGGAATATTTAGAAAAAAATAATAAATATTTATATAAATTTTAGGAATATAGAAAAATATGTGAATATTTACAAAAAATCAATAAACATAAAAATTCTATGAATATAGAAAATTTGTGAATATTTCGAAGAAATCAATAAATATTTATATAAATTTTAAGAATATATAAAAATCTGTGAATATTTAGAAAAAAACAATAAATATTTATATAAATTTTTGCAATATACAAAAATCTGGAAATATTTACAAAAAATCAACAAACATAAAAATTCTATGAATATAGAAAATTTGTGAATATTTCGAAGAAATCAATAAATATTTATATAAATTTTAGGAATATACAAAAATCTGGGAATATTTACAAAAAATCAATAAATATAAAAATTATATGAATATGGAAAATCTGTGAATATTTCCAAGATATCAATAAATTTTAGGAATATAGAGGAATATAGAAAAATCTGTGAATATTTACAAAAAATTAATAAATATTTATATAAATTTTAGGAAAATAGAAAAATCTGGGAATACTTAGAAAAATCAATAAATATTTATATAAATTCTATCAATATAGAAAAGTCTGGGAATATTTACAAAAAAACAATAAATATAAAAATTCTATGGATATAAAAAATCTGTTAATATTTAGAAAAAATCAATAAATATTTATATAAATTCTATGAATATTTAAAAGTCTGGGAATATTTACAAAAAGTCTTACATACTACAAATTAATACAAAATATTCCTATTTTATATTCTCATTTTTTTAAATGAGGAAACAGAAAAAAATAGGAAGAAATAACGAAAAAAAAGGGAAAAAACAGGGCAAAATAGGAAATAATAGGGATAAATGTGGAAAAAATAATGAAAAACAGAAAAAATATGAATAAATAGGAAAAATGGAGAAAACTTGGGAAAAATAAATCCAAATAGGAACATATAGAAAAAATAAGGAAAAATAAAAATAGGAAAATGGAAGAAAAAGGAGAAATTAGCTTAAAATAGAGAAAATATTGAGGAAATAGTGAAAAATATCGAAAAAATAGTGAAGAATACGAAAAATTTGGAAAAACATGGAAATTTGGGAAAATTAGTGAAAAATAGGGAAAAAAATCGGTTGTGTCGCCCGAAAACTTTCCCGGCGAGTATCCAGAGACGTGTGGTATATTTAATATTAAACTTTTACTACATAAAATCCCAAAATATAAAAAAATGTGTAAAAATCAATAAAAAATTGGTCAAAATAAGAAAAAAATTAAAACAAATAAAACCGAAAAATTTAGAAAAATTTCGAAAATCACAAAAAATAAAAAAATCAGAAAATAAATGAAAAACATGTGAAAATATCAATAAATGTGATAAAGATGTGGAAAATTCAGTACAGGTCAGAAAATAAAATAAAAGAGGTTTTTCCATAAAAAAATTAAAACAGATAAATTTAGAAAAAACCAGATAAAAATTGCTAAACAAAATTTATATTTTGAAAATCACATAAATAAAAAAAAATGTGAAAAATCAATAAAAGTGAGAAAGTTGTGGAAAACTCAGTATAGGTCAGGAAATGTAATAAAAAAGATGTGGAAATATCAGGGAAAATAAAAAAAATTAAAATAAATAAAAAAAAATTGGTCAAAATGAGAAAAAAAGAGAAAACAAAAACAAAATTAATAAAATCACAAAAAATAAAAATAAACGAAATGTAAAGAAACTCAATGAAAGTGAGAAAAATGTAGAAAATTCAGTATAGGTCAGAAATAAAATAAAAAAATAGTTTTCCATAAAAAAATTAAAACAGATAAATTTAGAAACAATCAGATGAAAATTGCTAAAAAAATTTATAAACTTTCGAAAATCGAGATGTGGAAAATTCAGTATAGATCAGGAAATAAAATAAGAAAAAATGTAGAAAAATTAGTAAGAACAAAAAAATGTTCAAATTGAAAAAAAAAGAAAAAGCACAAAAAAATTAAAACAAATAAAGCAGAAAAATTAAAAAAAAATATGTAATTATAAAATTTCGAATATCACAAAAAATAATGAAAAAAAATAATAAAAGTGAGAAAGATGTGGAAAACTCGGTATAGGTCAGGAAATAAAATTAAAAAATCGGTTGTGTCGCCCCAAAACTTCCCCGACGAGTATCTACTTTTTCAGATATTTAATGTTAAAGTTTCAAATTTTGAATTTTTTTATTTTTGACAGGTGACAGTTGGAGAAATAATTTTGACTGTTCTAAATAGAGTATTTCAAGAGCTTTCAAATGACATATTACAAGTCAAATTCCGTGACATATTGCACCTGTCATTTTTTGATAGTGACACTTCCATTTGACAAATGTCGTACAAAAATTAATGGGTTCTTCCGACGGGTAACTCGTATACCAAATTTCAGCTCAATCGGATTAAACGTGTGCCCTCTATCGTGGAAGAATACACACACAGATAGACAGACAGACTTCCATCTGGAAATGGTCTTATTCTTCTCAGGTGACCTCAAAATGGATATCTTCATTTTAATCTCGCAAATTTTTTTTAGCTCGTTCACAATACTTTCCCTTCTCGGAGGTGGGTCGGGAAAATAATAGCGAAAAATTGGGAAAGATTTAACAAAAAATATAAAAATAGGGACAAATAGAGAAAACCAAGAAAAATAATGAAAAACAGGAAAAATAGGAAAAAACAAGCGTCCAGGTACTAATAAGTAGCAAAGCACGGGTATTCAGCTATATTATTTATATAAATATTTTGAAGGTTTATATAAATTATATAAAGGTGTACAAAATTAGGAAAAATAACGAAAATAATATTTAGAACTAAACAATATGATAAACGATTAAATAAAATATTTTTATTTAAATAAATTCTTTATAAGTGATATACTCACCTCAACAAAAGCTATTCCAATACCGACACCAATCAAAACTTTAGATGAGTTTTCAGCTTTCATTTCTAAATCCTGATAACATCCATACGAATAGAGAAAATCATCCCCCGGTCTAGCATCTGTACATTGTTCTTGAGTAGGCTCAGGAGCATTTTCTCTTGTTGGATGACAACAAGAAGTCGGGCGTTTTTTCCAATCTAAGGGACCGTCTACACCACAGCATTCCAACTAAAAAAATTAACATATTCAATCATGTCGAACAGAAAATTGTTTTCTCCACGACCATTACTGAATGTATGAATTCTGAAATCATTTTTAATAATAGAATGTAAACATTCACACTCTAGAGTCTGAATATTTATTCTATAATACTTGCCTCTTATGCATTTTGCATGTATTTTCATTCTTTATCAAGGTAAAGAATGGATTTTCTGTAATCGAATTAAACAATATCGATTGCCGTGGACTTAAAAGTGTCAGTGTCAGATATAAAATGGCGACGGTAATAATTATTTTCAAACAAGTTTTAATTTAAACAAAATAATGAGTGAAAAATCAAGTGAAGTAGATATTGAATTTAATAATATCTGAAATTGCAAATTATGAAAAAACATCAATGCACCAGATTTTAATTTCGGTAAGTGTACCACAGAACTATTAATACAATGTATTACAAATATGTCAACAAATAACTTGTGTTCAGATTTAATTTAATTTTGATTTATACTTTTTGATCGTGGAGAAAATATAGTCTGTTACTCGGTTAGAATGAAAAAATTTGACACTCGTGGTTCCTCACACTCGCTTTCGCTCGCGTTCGGAATTTTCCACTCGTGTCGAATTTTTCATTCTAACCTTGTTACAGAATCTACTATTATTGTACTAGAGGTGGAAAAATATCGAAAGTCACCACTATGAATAGTTATCGATATTCAAAATCACGACTATCGACAACTATCGATTTCTTCATAAAATAATAAAATTTACTAGCTTTATACAAAATTTAAAACAAACAATATTAAATAAAAATCCAGTGATTCTTATTTAAAAAAATCAGCATATTGACGTTTTTTGCCTTAGTTCTTATCTCATTAAAATTATAGATAGTCACGACTTCTATCGTAGGTTGATAGGTACCAACTGGACACAGCCAGTCTCTGTTTTTGACTATATTTCCCTTTTTTTAAGATTTTGTTGTTAAAAAATTATCAATTTCACAAAAAAAATTACTCCATACACTTTATTTTTCTACTAAAATTCGTACACACAGTAGATATGTTCGATACATATCGATACTCTAAAGTCTGTACATCCAACAAACGGAGTAATAAAAGTGCGTGGTGATCAGCACATGTTCAACCTTTTTACCTCTCGCCCTTCAGATAAGAGAGGTATAGGAATCATGCTAAAAATTGGGTAGTGAGTTTTCAATGGATAAACACGTTTTAGGGTCCCTAGAATACGATTTTAATATTTTCGCGATGATGTCTGTGTGTGTGTGTGTGTTAGTGTGTGTGTGTGTTTGGATGGATGTTGTAGTAACGATAACTCAAAAACTACTGAATAAAAAAATGTTAAATTTTGCATACAGGATTCTAATACCCTAGATTAGATCTGATTAGATTTTGGGGCCAATCGCACAACCGGAAGTGGCAGTTGCTATGGGTGATGACGCCATTATTATACAAAACGGCAATAAAATTTTACACATATATTTTGTATACCCTATAGTTTATTTTCATCTCATTAAAATTTTCAAAACTTTTGCCATTGTTGCCAGACTTACAAAAAAATATTTTTTTTCATACTTTTTTGTGTCAACCTGTAAATTTTTGATTCAAAAATGGCGAGAGGTCATGTGCTGGCCACATCAGATTTTTTAGTTTGGTTTCAGGGAAGTTTGACTTGACCGGGGTATTTTTTTTAACACTTATTTGTTACGGTTCGTTGAAATCTGTGGCGTGCATTAAGGAATTATTAAAAGATTGTATTTTGTGTTGTATTTTGTGTTTTATTTTGTATTTTACTTTTTCTGCGTTGTATTGGACGTCTGGTATGTATCTACGGTTTATTTAATCGTTATTAACGTGTATAATCCAAGACAAGATATTATTTTCTAAATATATTATAAGAAACAGTAATTAAATGGTCTTTCAAAATAGTATATAAAAAATTAAGGTATGTTGGGGCCTCCGGGCGTCGTATCAAATAAAACGAAGATGATCGTATTTCTTTATATTTCACAAAAATAAACTCACAAACAATCATAAAATATAACCCCTTAACTTACTCTATCTCTCAACGGCTAAAAACATAATAATCAAATATTCCCGCTTGAGAAAACCCCCAACCCTCTTCTTCTTTTCATTCCTACTAACATCTCAGTGTCACCAACCCAAATAAAATAATCCGGTGCCTTAGCACCTTAAAGTATACAACCACAGACAAACATTGTTGGTTGTCTACCCAAAACCTCTACAGGTAATAGAGTAATATCCCTCAAATCATTCATAATAAAGTACTGAAAATATTTTAGATATGGATCCACAATTAGCAGTCCTACACTCTCCGCTCACGAAACGGAGAAAATCACATTTATCCGTTTTAGACAAAGAAATGATGATTAATATTTATAAAACATTTCAACAAACTCATCCAAATCAACTACAGACAGAATGTGCGAAATTTGTTTCAAGCGCATACGTTAGGCATTTTTGACTTTTGTATTATTTCTGTTTTTCTATAGTAACTCTCGAAAGTAATGTAGGCGTAAATGTTAGTACTGTTTTTAAAGTATTAGCAGAATATAAACAAAACCATGTTTTTGCACTTCCAAAACAATACCACAGGGCCAGAAAAGTTTTAGATAATATTTCAGAAGAAAATAAGACAATAATTCGTAGGAAAATTCATCAATTCTTTTTCAGAAATGAACTTCCCACCCTTAATAAAATTTTAGCTGAAGTTAATAATGATGAAATCTTACCAAATTTTAAAAGGACAACATTGTCTAAGTTGATTAAGGAACTTAACTTTCGGTAAGCAAAATAGTTTTTGAAGTGTATGAAAATCTTACTTTATTGCAAGCATTTTGACCATTCGGCTTCAAAATAATTTAAAATCATCCGTTGAGGACTGTGTATACTTTAATTCACACTTTTTTTAAAGGTATATCTATAAGTTTCTCTTTAACATGACATAATTGTAGTTACATAGAAATTATTTGGTAAATTAAACATTTTCATATACAAAGTTTTTAGTATTCGGAAATTACACATTACAAACAAGTTTTAAATTTTTTATTTTAGTTTCATAGCGAGGAAGAGAAGTAGCTTTTTAACAGAAAAAGAAGAAATTATTTCCTGGAGACGCAGGTACTTACGAGAAATAAAAAAAGTCAGAGATGAGAGTATTACCTCGATAAAACCTTGGTAAATGCTGGCCACACTGCTAGTAAAATCTGGGTAGATGAAACTATAAAAAATCCTAGACAAGCCTTTCTCAATGGTCTTTTTACAGGACTAAAAAATCCTTCTGGTAAAGGAAAACGTCTGATTATCCTACACATTGGATCGGAGGACGGTTTTGTAATGGATGACGGTTTGTTGGTTTTTGAATCAAAAAAAGATGGCGACTATCATGTAGATATGAATTCCGATGTATTTGAGGAGTGGTTTCGGAATATTTTATAGAAGTTAGAAAAAAAATCTATTATAGTTATGGACAACGCTTCGTATCATAGTAGGCGCATTGATAAAGCTCCAACTTCAGCAACAAGAAAAGGCGAAATACAAGAATGGTTAAATAGGCATAACATAACGTTTACAGAAGATATGGTTAAAGCTGAACTGTGCTAGCAATAGTAAAGGACAACAAACCTGCTGATAAATATGTTGTAGATGAGATGGCGGTATGTACTGAACGTTATGTTTTACTCTTGCCACCTTACCATTGTGAGTTTAATCCAATTGAACTGATTTGGGCTCAAATTAAGGGAGAGGTGTCAAGAAAAAACACTACTTTTAAAATTGCTGATGTCAAGCAACTTTTTTATGAAGCAGTGCAGCAGTAACTGCAGACAATTAGCAAAAGGCAATTAAACATGTCCAAAAAGAAGAAGGCAAAATGTGGAAAACTGACAGACTGATGGAAGATATAGTCGAACCTCTCATTATCAATTTAAACGATGATTCTGATAGCAGTGATAGCGAATAAATGTTTATCAATGTATTAAAATTGACTCCTTACAAACGTATAAAATTATATATTTTGTATCAATTAAGTAGTTTATTTCTATTTATTTTAAAAAAACCAGAAAATCCCAAAGTCAAAGTAGTTGATTCATATTTATTTTACTTATTAATTGGTTTATTTTATCAATAACGATTTAAAAAGATTAAATTTAATTTAAATTTTATGTATCATTTTTTTAATTGATTTTTGGTTTAGGACAATATTTCTTTATTCGGGTTATAACTTTTAGAGTAACTGGACATCGGGTGGTTTCTTTAAAAACATACGGTGTTCACGTGAGTACTCTGTTTGTTGGATGTACAAACTATAGAACTATCGATATTAGTCGATAGCGTTAAAAACTATCGATAATTTTCGATAGTCCAGACTATCGATAGTGCTATCGTTATTTCTCCACCTCTATATTATACCTTTGTTTGTAAAGCATCCCAGGCGGTTTTATCAGCTTTATTAGTTTCATAATTATCCAACGATTTAGTCATAACATCTTTAAGGATTCCTTGAAATTGACTTCTATAAGTAGCAGCTGCTATTCCTACAGCAAACTCAATGATGAAGATGATCAATAAACATATCGCGAACTAAAACAAAATAAAATATAAGAATATTAAAGTCCCCACCACTATTTTAATATGTTGCTTTTACTACCAAATATAGATTGTCCAACAACTAAAACGACACCTCCAGCGTCCCCACTTCTCTAATTTTCCCTTTGTTCTTTCGTTCCCCACTTCTCTAATTTTTAACCAAGGGATCTGTTTAGTAGTTGGACAAAGTTTACTGGCAATGACTTGACTGTTATCTGAATTCGATTGGAATTTATTATGAAAGTATTAGATAAAATATTTAATTAGACACATTCGGTAATCCATACAAAACATTCAAGAAAACTTTTTATATAACATAATAACTATTTTCTACTTACTCCTATTAGCATATAGTAAGATTCTCTTATAGCACCATAACAGCCCAAAAATGCTATAAAGAATACTATACAACCTGCTACGATGAGCACGACAGCTGGTGCTATGATTTTTCCTTCGAAAAAGTGACCGAAATCTTCGATATCCGATAGGATAAGCGAACCAGCTATGATAAGTCCTATTCCAGAAATCTAAAAATTCACCAAGATTAATAATAATAGCGCCATAACAAATAATAATAATTGTCCTTTCCCCGCACAGGCTTTTAGCTTCTGGGGTTCACTTATAAGGGGGAAAGAATATTATTATTCCGATTAAAATAAACGGATTGATCTTATACATATTATTAAAATAAGACCTTAACCAAAATTGAAATTATATAAAAAATGAGCGGCGGATTTAACATTTTGGAGGGGAGAAAAAGGGATAAAGCGAAGAAAACAGGGACACGTGTTTCAGAACAAACGTGTCTGAAAATTGACTTAATGATAGTTGCTTAGGTAATAGTAGCTGATATTAGAAATTTCGTGAGATAGAAAAATGGCTCAAAAAATTAGTAACTCAGAAAATCCGTAAGAATAATCGAGGTTAAACGTAAATATCTTACAAATTTCGAGATAAGAGAATCAGTTGATTGGCGATTAAAGTGGAAAAAATCAAGCAAGAAAGAGATGAAAATATTTAATGATAAAATAAATAAAACTAAAGGTCAAATTAATGAAAATAATAAGCAAACAGAAAAAGAAGAAATTAATAAGAAGGTAAAAGAAATGGAACAAAAAGTAAAAAAATCTACAAGAATATGTAAAAGAATTAACAAAAATTTTAATAAGTTATTTTCTCGTTTTATATTGAAAAAGTTGCTTTCCTGTACTATTTGTAATGTTTTTGTATTATTTTGCTTAACAACTGATTAACATTTTATAATAGGATATTTTGGGATCTGAAATTGTGTCGAGAATGTTGACATTATTGACTGATTTCAGAAAATAGTATATTATTCAACGAGCGGTAATGTAGGTCATTCATCAAGTGAGTTATGACCATTATCGCAAGTTGAATACTATACTTTATCTACGACTATAAGAATAAATACTAAGCTGCAACTACAGAGAAAGAACTTTATTCACAATTTATGTTGAGAGTGTTATTTAGAATGGAGTAGAAAGTTTATAGAGACGATGCTTGATATTTATTGCTAAGTTCCTTAAAATATACCAAAGTACATTTTCTGTAAACGAGTTAACATTCTTACTTCTACACCAATCTTGAACATTTTTGTATACACCTTTATATTTCTTTTGTAATTTTTCGGGTAAAAAATTCTGTATTGTAGCATCTATTTGTCTTATTTTTGGATGCAGATAATATCGAAAATCGGCTGTGTCACCCCAGGACTTTCCCGGCTCGACCGTAGAGAATATGTTATTTATTATTATTATTATTTTAATTACAAAATACTAAGCATTACATTGTTTTATGGAACACATTAAAAATAGCGAGCTGATGGTGAATTGATATTTCAATGTTGATAATGACATAAGCTGCGCATGCGCACGTTATATATTATACTGCTGCAATTAGGATCTCCTAAAATCATGTGTGAAAACTATTGGGAATTCGGGAAAAATTTTCATACAATAGTTGTAGGGAATTTTAAATGTGTATTTTTCTCGCCATCTAGCGGCGAAACTATGAGGAATTCGATAAAAGTTAAACATAAAAGTTAAAGAAAATTTGATGCTTTACAACTTTGCACAAGAAAATTTTGCACTAAATGCATTGTTTGTCCTCAAAATCAAGAAAAACTAGAGAAAACATACATGCACATTTTTTACGCGCCCTCTAGTGGCGCAACTATTGGAGATTTTAGAAAAAGTTTGAAACAAAAGTTATAGAGAATTTTATGCTCTAAAACTTTGTACTACAAAATTTTGCACTAAAGTATATTGTTTGTCCTCAAAATCAAGAAAAACTGGAGAAAACCACATTTTTACGCGCCCTCTAGTGGCGAAACTATTGGAAATTCTGGAATAATCTTAAAACAAAAGTTGTAGGGAATTTTATTATCTAAAACTTTGTACTATAACATTTTGCACTAAAATGTATTGTTTGTCCTCAAAATCAAGAAAAACTATAAAAAACATACATGCACATTTTTTACGCGCCCTCTAGTGGCGCAACTATCGGAAATTTTGGAAAAGGCTTAAGACACAAATTGTAGGTAATTTTATGTTCTAAAACTTTGTACTACATTTTGCACTAAAATGTATTGTTTGTCCTTAAAATTTAAATAAAGCAAAAAATTGTTACATGTATATTTAACCAATGTCGGTCTTGAGGACCCTCAACTGTACCAATTTAAACCAAAAACTAATGGTCGCATTCTAGGCACACATCGACCCTCCATACCAAATTTCAACTTGATTGGTCAAACGGTTCGGCAGTTATCGTGGAAGATTACACACAGACACACAGACAGACCATACGCTGGAAATGGTCTCAATCTTCTTGGGGGACCTCAAAATGGATAAATCCATCGATATCTCGATTTTTTTTTGCTCGTTCAGCTTACTTTCCCTTTGATGGGTCCGGGAAAGTAAAAACAACAAAAAAATCAGAAAAGTGAGAAAAAAAAGGGAAAAAATAGTGAAACATTGAGAAAATAGCAAAAATAGGGAGAAATGGGGAAAAATAGGAAAAAAAAAGAAAAAAACAGGAGAAATAGTGAAAAATGGGCGAAAATAGGAAAAAATAAGAAAAACAGGAAAAACCAGGAAGAACAGAAAAAATACAGAGAAATGGGAATAATATGTAAAATTGGAAAAATTGGTTGCAACGCGAAAAAGTAGTAAAAAACAAGAAAAATGATGGAAAAATAGGGGAAAATAGGGATAAATTGGAAAATAAGGAAATATAGAAAAAATGGAGAAAAGAGGAAAAAATAATGAAACATGGAGGAAAATAGGTAGGAAAACGGGGGAAAAGTGAAAGAATTCGAAAAAAGCAAAAAACAACAAAAAAACAAAAAAATGGAAAAAAAAGAAAAAATTGAATATCCGAAAAGTTGAAAAAAAAATCAGAGGAATAAGAAAAAAACCAAAAAACAAAAGAAGGAAATTGAAAAAACAGAATAATGAGCAAAATTGGAAAAAAAAACAAAAAATCAGAAAAATGGGAAAAAACGAGAAAAAATTGGAGACGATTTAAAAAAAAATGGAAATTTTAGAAAAATGAGAAAAAACCGAAAAAATATAAAAAATTTTAAAGAAAAATGAGAATATTGGAAAAAAATGAAAAATCAAATTGTAAAATACGAAAAAAATGAAAAAACCAAAAAAAGGCGCAAAAAATTACAAAAATCGAAAAAAAAACAGAAGAATAAGAAAAAAATTAAAAAAAAAGACTGGATACCTTTGTATACTAAATATACATTCCTATCCATAACTCACTATAGTGAGTTATGAAAAGTTATAACTCACGCTATTTGTTTATGGATACTATTAATTGTTCAAAAGCAGTTGAATAATTAATATATAACTAAATAGGATAAAAGAGATTTAATAACTTGGTGACTATAAAAAAATTCATTTTCAAAAACAAATTTAAAAAGAATTTTTCTTGTAGGTAGTAAATATATTAAATTGTTAATACTTACAGCAAAAATGAAATTAAAAACAAACAAAACATATTTTATAACACTAGTTTCACAAGATTTCATTTTTGCACTTCTTAACTTTGCCAAGACGGAGTGAGTTGAAGGAATTTTCTTTGTTTGAAAAAGTTCCCTGTTTTGAAATCGAGCGCAATAGTAAGGTATGACCTTTAAGATATGGGGTCAATTCTTATTGGACATTCGCGTGTCGAAGGGTAAAGTAACCATAGTGATTCTTTGGAATTCCACCACCATGTCGGTTTTACTGCCTATTGTTCCAATAAAAAGATCCTATCTTTGTGTTATTTTTGTATATGATCACACGCGGAACGGAGAAAAAAAATCACTGCAAAAGGTTTATTTTGTTATTTTCTTTAAATTCTAAGAAATAAACGATGGCATGCAGGTAAAATATTTGAATTAGTGGAAACATTTAGAATCGATTTACCCTTCTGATAAAAATTCCTGGGAAACACTGGATAAATATCCATAAATTAACTAATTTATATATGGTTGGGTGAAATATTTGATCTTTGGGTTTTTTCATAAAAGTATGTTATTAGCAATATTCAGGATGTAAGTTGAACTGCCCACTCGGAAGAAGTTTAATAATGGTAGACTTATAGCTAGTAATAGAATAGTAGAAGTGCGCAGAAATTTATGGCACGAACCGTAAGGTGAGTGCCGCAAATCTCGCTAGTGGGAAAAGTGCGTTTGTGTGAATTTAGCCACGGTTTTGGCACGAGTGACTCGCGCCTAACCTAATCTTGGCTGTCCAAGGTCAAATTAAGCATTTTACCGCCAATTTCAAACTTCATATTAGGTGTTTTGTATTGACAATTTTGTACGAAATAAAGCAAAATAGACAAATCTTAAACAAAATTCAAACTTTAGTTAATTAGCTAACATGTTTAAGTAAAGGATTTTATATAAGCCTACCCTTCTCTAAGTTATGTATAGTTTTACTGTTAGTTTATCAAAAAATCTTCCTTTTTCCTGTTATTACAATGATTTTATACTTATTGTATTTGGCCTTTTTCATAATAGATAATCTTTTTTAAGTATATTTAGGACCCACTTTATTTTAAATTATTTTTTACGTGATATCAACAGTGTTGCCAGAGTGGTACTATAGTACCACATGTGGTACTCTTGATCGTCAAAAAGTACTCCTTTGATAGATGTGATACCTAAATTGATTTCTGGGCACAACGAAAGATATCAACTTTTTTGTCGATTTTTTCAAACAAGAAATCAAAATATCCATCGCAGGTGACTATGAAAAGAAAGAGAAGTATGCTCCAAAAGTTTGTACTAGAAACGTCACTCACCCGGTAGATTCTGTTGCGAGTTGCGTAATAACTCAACTTTTGTTTTAAGAAGTATTTATTATTATAAAATCATATGAATGAGCACCAAAAAAGTGCCAGTGGCGGGGTAGAGGCGATACTTTTAATATAGATCGCTGGTTCAAATCCGGCTCGACGGACCAATATTGTAACTCGTACAGTCCATATCACGTTGTTTGATTTTATAATAATAAATACTTCTTAAAACAAAAGTTGAGTTTTATACAACTCGCAGCAGATTCTCTATGGCCTCTAGTGGTTGATCTTGAAACTGAATGAACTGAAAATTCTCTGTCTCTCTTAAGTTACTTGACGTTTATTTCTATTTGACGCACCATTCGGCGATTTTTTTAAAAATTTCACTATTATTGTAATAAAATTTTGAAAAAAATCACAATTATACAGTTTTTTATAAAAAATTTAACGGTATTTCATTCAAATTTTTAATATTAAATTTTAACTACAAAAAAATAATTTAATAAAATAAAAATTATTTCCAAATTAAAATAAAGACTGGTAGCAAAACTATGAGGAATTCAAAAAAATAGTAAAAACAGAATTTGTAGCAAGTTTTATGGTTTACAATTTTGATTTCTTGCCATTTTTCAGAAAAATCCATAATTTTGGCTCAAACCCTAAAAAAACGCAAAAGTCTATATATATATATATTTCTTTCACGCCCTATAGCGTCCAAACTATGCGGAATTTGAAAAAATAGTAACTACAAAATCTTTTGAAAATTTTATGTTATACTATTTTGATTCCTTGTAATTTTTCAGAAAAATCTATAATTTTGGCTATAAATCTAAAAATAAGAAGCAAAAGTCTATATAAATATATTTCTTTCACGCCCTCTAGCTGCGAAACTATGCGGAATTGTATGTTCTACATCTTTGAAAATTCGTAATTCTTCATAAAAATGCATAATTTTGGCAATTTAAAAAAATATGAAAAAAATTAACTTTTTGATAAATCTGGCAAATTATATTTTTAGTATAATATGCAATATATATGCAATAACTACTAACTGTCAGTTACTGGATTCTAAAGCATATCTTTAATCTTTAAATATCTCATTTTTCACCTACTTTTCATAAAATACTAAGTAAAAGAATTTCTACAAAAGACTTATTTTCGTCGTTTTGACCAGCCTTTCTACGATTTGTCCATTCGGCGATTTGTCCATTCGGCGATTTTTCCATTCGGCGATTTGTCCATTAGGCAATTTGTCCATTCGGCGATTTACCCATTCGGCAATTTCGGCGTTTTGATCAAGTTTAATATTTTGATCGGAGTATCTTAATTAAAATTGTGACTTCGGCTTCGACGTCACAAACCCGATCTATGCAGAGTCGTTTTACAGGATTCGGCAATTTGTCCACGTTCGGCGATTTGTCCAAAGACTTATTTTCGGTATTTTGACCACTTTCGGCGATTTGTCCAAAGACTACTTTCGGCGTTTTGACCAGCCTTTCGGCGATTTGTCCATTCGGCGTTTTGTCCATTCGGTGATTTGCCCGGATCCCTAAAAATGCATATACATCCCACTTTAAGATTTTTGATCCTGCTCTGCTGATCGTTGAGTAGTTATGATTTTGATACAATCATCATTTTGCTATAATTATCCCAATTTTATTACTTCCTTTGCCTTTGAAACGTTTTCCTTTTGGGATATGAACGATGACAATTATAAAATTCTTTTTTAATACTACTGAATACTTTTTTTTACTTCTGAATAACATACCATGACAAAGAACGTTCTTAAACTTGATTTTTCCATTGGTCAAACGCTAAAAAAAATACGTATCATAAGTATAACTATACATCAAACATTTTCCAAACGTATCTAAAGATGATTCAAGCTCAAATTCACTGAACTCGATTTCCACTTTATGTGCACTAGTCAAATGTTTTCTTACACAATCATAATTTTATAATAATCACAACAATCTTCAACATATATTATTCTCTAAATAGGGAACTCTTCATAATTTGAAGCTGATATTTTGTGCAATTCTTTAAGATGACGAGTATGATTTTGTTTATTCATAAACTGTTGGCCACAAATAATTGTATTGGAAATTGGAATACTTATCGATGTTTCTGTAACAGAAGTCATTTGAAATGGCTGATTGGCCTATTTGTAAGAGACTCAAGGATGACACTTGATTTTGACATCGACGTCGATCATCAGTCAACCACACACGATCTTGTGTTCTCAGGGGTGTTTTGAATCATAGGCGCATAAGGCCAACATGCTACTGCTGCGTCGAACCGCGCATGGGGTCGCCACTTTCGCGAACTATGAGACTGTTTTACAATAACAAATTGTTTAAATTTAAAAAATATAAATTGTTGCAAATAAAACGATTAATAACATCTTATAAACTGTCTCAACAAAGTATATTATAACTTCTCATAAGTGTAGGAGAACATTTAATAAAGAAATAAACATTTATTGTGTTATTACCCTATTGTAAATCAGGCTTTATAAATTATTAGGTTAGTTTCATAAAATGTCAACTGTTAACTGTGTACCGTTAAAATTATTTCTTTATATCTAAAATACATATAACGACGTTGGATAAAATGAAATACAAGTAAGTATTTTTTAATTTTAAGTTGTTAGTGAATAGTTTGGCAATAAATATTGTGATCCTCTAAAATATCTTCAACGGGACTGTCCGTTTAAAATGCAATGGACAATGGTAATGGTACCTAGTATTTGGTAGTTGGGAAATTAGTTACCTATTATGTGAAAATTATTGTAAAAATGATTGAATTCATTGAGCTAAATTTCAATCAGCTGTTTTAGAACATCATTTCATCAATAATAAATGAAATAGTCATAAAAAATCTCTAATTTATGTTCAACGGGAGTTAAATTTATAGTTTTACGTGTAAAAAACATAAAACATGGGTCTTATTTTCTTAATTATTAAAACTACCCGTGCCATTTATCATTAGAAAATAGGTACCAGGAAACGGACAAGGCTGTGGTAATGTCTACAAGACAAAACAAAGGATGAAAATAATAATGTTTCTACCAATCTTTTATTTATGTTTCAGATCAAATTCCCGCATTCCTGTAGCTGGCTCTTTGTTTATTTATACCTATATTAAAATATTAGTTATTATTTTTATGATTTTTATCAGTATGTATTAATATATTATGTTAATATTTCTAAACTTATGTATGTGAATAAAATTGTTTTATATTATGTGTTGCTAATTATATACTTTCCTAATTTTTTTTTGTTAACCTTTATTAGCATTTTACTGTTAACACCTAAAATGTGATCTAAAAATTACATTTTAGGTGGTACAAAAAATGCTAATATACGAAATATGAGAATTTGATTAGGGAATATTCAAATTAACCGCCAAATTCAGTTTAGTTAATTGAACCCTCCAACGCTGCAGGTCAGTCGCACATGTTGCCACTTTTACTCAAGGAAACGGCAACTCTTCTTTATACTTTCTCTATGTGTGTTCTTGTTAATAACAATTAATAAATAAAATTCATATTGAAATAAGAAAGTGTTTAACTCAATAATCATAAACAACATTTCAAATAAAACTAAACATGGTGTCAGGTTTGTTGGATTAAAGAAATAATAAAATATAAAATGGATGCAACAGGATTTAAACCACCAAGAAACATCGTGTTCAATGTAGATGCTCATGAAAATCTAGAAAATTTCTTAAGAAGTTTAGAAATCTACTTAATGGCAACTGGTTTAAATGCCAAAGATGATCCAACGAAGGTAGCTATACTTCTAAATTTAGCGGGGGAAGACGCACAAAGAAGGTATAGAACTTTTGAATTGAGTGAAGACAATAAAAAAGACTTTAAAGAGGTTGTGAAGGCCTTTCAAAATTATTGCAAACCATTACGAAATGAAACGTATGATCGATACAAATTTTTCACTCGTGTTCAACATGAGGGTGAGAGCTTTGATCATTACATAACAGATATAAAGACATTAGCTGCTGTTTGCAATTTTGGAACACTACAGGACTCACTGATCAGAGATAAAGTAGTTAGTGGTATCATGGACTTATCGCTGCAAGAAAGATTATTACAACAGTCATCCCTAACTCTACAAAGAGCGGAAGAAATTTGTCTGGGGGCAGAGGCCAGCAGGCTTCAAGCAAAAACTCTTAGAAGCGAAAAAGAAGTTGATATGGTGAGAAGAGGAGCTGTTCCTAAACCCCAGGTTAGTGAGGTGTATAAATGTTTAAAGTGCGGTCGTTCACATGTAAAATTTAACTGCCCTGCATTTGGGAAGCTATGTTCGAATTGTAATAAACCTAACCATTTTGCAGTAGGTTGTAAAGTAAAAAATAGCCATAATAATAATAATGTTGTTAACTATAATAATGCATTTGCGAATAAGTATGGTAAAAATAAAAGTTATCAGAGGTTAGATAAAAATGTACATGAAGTTGGTTCTGGTTCAGATGAGGAGGTTGATAACTTGCCTTTTATTGATAGTATAGATGTTGTTAAATCTTGTAACAAAGACAAACGTTGGATGATTAAAGTTTGTGTAAGTAATAAAATAATAAATTGCAAATTAGATACAGGAGCTACTTGTAACTGTTTGCCCTTATGTTTGTTTAATGATTTAGGTATTAATAAAGACCAGATTAATAAAGCTGATCAATTAACATTGGTCACGTATGGTAATAATAAAATAAAGACAGTTGGTTCTGTAATATTAGAATGTCTCATAAAAGAAGTTATGTATAATATTAAATTTTTGCTTGTTGAAGGTGCATCAACACCCATACTTGGTCTTAATGCATGTGTGAAGCTCAATTTATTAAAAAAGGTTGATCTAATAGGCCCTGAATTCGTTAGTAAGGACGATTTAATAAAAAACAATAAAGATATATTTGATGGAACAGGTAAAATCCCCTTCGAATACAAAATAAAATTAAAAGAAAATTCAATTCCATATGTTAGTGGTTGTAGGAGAGTTCCTGATACGATTAAACCATTATTGAAATATACATTAGATGATTTATTAAATCGTGATATTATCAATAAAGTAGAAGAGCCTACAGAATGGGTAAACAATATAGTGATAATAGAAAAAACTGATAAGACCTTAAGAATTTGTTTAGATCCTTTACATCTAAATAAAAACATTTGCAATGATCAATTCCCCATTCCTACTCTAGAGGAACTTTCGCTAAAATTAAAAAATAAAAAAATATTTACAGTTTTAGATCTAAAAGAAGGTTTTTATCATATTCCTTTAGATGACAGCAGTAAGAAATTAACGTGTTTCACAACTCCCTTTGGTAAATTTTGCTTTAATAGACTTCCTTTCGGCTTGAATGTCAGCCCTGAAGTGTTTCAAAGGATAAACGAAAAAATTTTTGGGGATTTAGGCATTGGTATTTACTTTGATGACTTTATAATCGCTGCTGAGACTGAAGAAGAACATGATAAAATACTTCATGAGGTAATTAACAGAGCTAGAAATAACAATGTTAAATTTAATCAACGTAAAATTCAGTATAAAGTTACTGAGGTTAAATATTTGGGGCAAATTTTCTCAGCAGAAGGAATTAAACCAGATCCTAACTATGTAGAAGCTGTCTTGAAATTACAGTCACCTAGCAATAAAAAAGAACTTTTAAGAATATTTGGTATGCTAAATTATTTAAATAAATATGTCCCTGATTTGTCAGAGTTATTAGGCCCCTTAAGAAATTTAATAAAAAATAATATCTTGTGGGATTGGACATTGAGTCATGAATTTGCGTTTAATAAAATAAAAAAACTTATTAGTAAAATTCCTAATTTACAAATTTTTGATAGCAATAAAGACATTGAGTTGCAAACTGATGCAAGTCAATTTGGCATGGGCGGGTGTTTACTACAAGAAGGTAAACCTGTAGCTTTTTGCTCAAGAAGTTTTACTGAAACAGAAACTCAATACCCACAGATTGATAAAGAATTACTTAGTATTTGTTTTTGTTTAAATAAATTTCATAACTTTATTTATGGTAGAAAGATTAAAATCAAGACAGATCATCGTCCACTAGTATCAATTTGCAATAAAGATTTTTACAAAGTCAGTGGACGCCTACAAAGACTAAAATTAAAATTATTACCGTATAATTTTAATATAGAATATTTACCGGGAAGATTTATGTATATAGCAGATTTATTATCAAGATCCTTTATTAAAGTAGAACCAAAAGATGACCCTGAAATGTCTGTTACAGTTCATTCTATTGAAATTGATTTGCCCATGTCGGAGGATAGATTGGTTGAGTTAAAAAATGCCTACTTAAATGACATAGTATTGAAAGAAATTAAAACATTTTGTGAAGAAGGTTGGCCAAATAAATTTAAATCATTTTCAAATGCTGAATTTAGTACGTACTTTAAACTAAGGGATCAAATATATACAAAAAATGGGTTGATATTTCTAAATAATAAAATAATAATCCCTACTTCCTTACGCAAACTTATGTTATCAAAAATACATGCAGCACATTTAGGAACAGAAAAGACTAAGGCAAGAGCGCGTAAAATTTTTTTTTGGCCTGGAATGTCAAAGGACATTTCAGACTTTATCGCAAAATGCGAAGTTTGTTTAAAATTTGCAAGAAATCCAACCAAAGAACCTCTAATTCCTCATGATCGGCCAAACATACCCTTTTACAAATTAGGTGCAGACATCTTAGAATTTGGTGGTTGTAGTTATTTAGTTGTAGTTGACTATTATACAAACTGGATAGAATTAGAACAGTTAGAGACAAAATCAGCCATTACAGTAATTAACAAACTTAAACCCATTTTTTCAAGATTCGGTACGCCTGTAATTTTTATTTCAGACAATAACCCATTTAATAGCACAGAATTTATAAAATTCGCAAAACATTGGGATATTACAGTTATTACGTCGAGTCCTCATTATCCCAAGTCAAATGGACTGGCTGAACGGGCAGTAGGTATTTGCAAAAATATGCTAAAGAAATGTCATGAAGATAATAGTGACATTTACATGGCGCTACTAGAGTATCGTAATACTCCTATCACTGGTCTGGAATTAGCTCCAGCTGAATTGCTGCAAAAAAGAATGTTAAGAAATTTTTTACCTGTTTCCAATAATATATTAAATAAGAATCCCGTGATTAATAATGAAAAAATTCTTAATCAAAGATCAAGAAATAAAACTTACTATGATGCTACTGCACATTTTCGTGAAAATTTCAAAGAAGGTGACAATGTAATAATTAGAAAAGATAAATGTTGGGTCCCAGGGGAGATAGTGAGTAGATCTAATACTCCTAGGTCATATTGGGTAAGAGATAATTCTGGAAAAGTTTTACGTAGAAATTCGTCATTTCTTAGACCTTCACCAAATACTTTTCAAATAAAACAACAGTATAATAATTTTGATAACGAGTTGATTAACCCAAGCCCTGTGCCAGAACCACTTCCTAGTCATGAAAATAATGTACCTTCAAACAACAATACTGACATTGTTAGTACTAATATTACTACTCGATTAGGCAGAAAAATTGTTAAACCCTCTCGATTTAGAGAATAGTTGTGTTTCATAGAGTTTGTTTATTTTGTGTTACTTTTGTTATTGCGTTACTTTTGTTGTTGTTCATGTTTGTTCGTTTTGTATTTTGTAATTGTTTTTTGTAAACTTGAGTCTCTTACGAAGTTCTGAAAAAGGGAGATGTAACAGAAGTCATTTGAAATGGCTGATTGGCCTATTTGTAAGAGACTCAAGGATGACACTTGATTTTGACATCGACGTCGATCATCAGTCAACCACACACGATCTTGTGTTCTTGTTAATAACAATTAATAAATAAAATTCATATTGAAATAAGAAAGTGTTTAACTCAATAATCATAAACAACATTTCAAATAAAACTAAACAGTTTCTTCGCAAATAATATCTTCGTCCATACTATAAAAATATAATAAACAAGAAACAGAAACACAGATAAAAATTAACCTCAATTTGAATTCGGCGGTAAAATGTTAGATTTGACCTTGGACAGCCAAGATTAGAAGCATTTTTTTTGAAAAACTGTTTAGACACTGTTTGAAACAGTTTTAAAACACTTTTAGTATGACGTCACACTTGATTCTGGTTCAAAACGTTTTGAAAGCGTCTCAAAAACCGTTTCATTATGGTAAACTATCAAAAAATCTTATTTCTTAACCTCACTTCACTTTCAATGTGCTCTTTTTGTGTTGTGATATATTCATTTTTTTATTTTTAAATAGTTCAGAAAAATGGAAGAAGAAATGGTAGAACTAATTTTGGGAAAATTTCTGCTCATTGACAATGAAAAACAATCATAAGTAATTAATTATTATATTCTGAACGTTTCTTTAAACCATTTTGGGTGACAGAAATTGAAGATAGTCAAAATTCACATCAGTAGTTCAAAAAAATAAACAATTGCCAAATGGGGAACCTGTTACCACTACCTGCAGAACCCATCAGACAGAGACTGATAAAGTGGCCAAAATGTATTTTTTAGCTCTACGAAAAAAACTAAATTACAAATTTTCTGATAAATGTAGAGCCAAAAAATCTCCAATTAGAAATTGTACAAAATATGAATGCAGCTGGTTTTTCACAAATTTCACAACACCCATTTTAATTTGAATTTTTGGCGGTTTTAGAATGACAATTGACGTGCACGTGACGTTTCAAAATGTAACATTTTTTCAGTTTATAAAAGTAGTAGCGTCAAGGTAGAAACTGTTTTAAAACGGTCTTTGAAACTGTTTCGTCAAAAAAAAATGCTTTTAGTTTTCAATTCTAAATAATATTGTCACAAATTCTAATAAAAACCTGTTTAAAATGTATATGTATTTCAATAACACCCTATATATTGTTGTAATGATAAAGTTTTAGACATATTTTAGGGTATTTTATTTTAATATTTTATACTATTGTTTTTTTTTTATTGCCTTTACTAATATTTATTATATTTGTTGATTCAAAAGAGTATTTATAAAAAAAAATATTTTTTTAATATTTTAAAGTTTATTTACCTCGGATTAGTTTTATTTAAAACTGGTATAACACCTGGTGATCTTTCATCGAAAGTTCTAGTCAATTAAATATTCATACACTTATGTAAGAATTTTTGGTTTTTTTTTTAATATATCATTAGTATTTATCTTGTTTTAATATTTTAAAAATTTGAACAAATATACAAATACTCAGATTTAATTTATAATTAATATTTTTATCATTATCAATTTTTTATCTAATTACGTTTAACATTCATCCATCCAAATTCATATCATAAATCTTTAATAATTAATTAAATTATATCTAAATACAGAGTTTTACTTTTTTAACGTGTTAAAATGATCTATTTATTTTTCTACGTCACTTTAAGAAAGGTGACGTAATCTAATATTCTTGTATAAATTATCAAAATCCAAAATTTCTTTCTTAACTGCCTACTTTTTTTTGTTCTTTCTCTTTCAAAAAAGAAAATTGTCAAAAATCCAAATATTCTTAAGAGGCCCACACACCACGTGACTTTTGTGTTTGCCGGTTAATGAATTTTTATTTAGTATTTTCCGATTAATGTTAAATAATCCTTCCCTCTAGTCCAATTTTTTCTACCATAAAACATAATTATTCGTATTTGTACGAGAACTTGCCTAATATAGCAACTAAATAAGGGTTTTTTCATGATATTTAAAATATTTATGAGAAGAGCGCATCTGTGCTACATTTTACAAATTTGCCTAGAGAAAAAAGTTGATAGTCGTATCGCTTTTACTAAAATTATTTTAAAAAAAGTGCCACAGACGCGCTCTAAAGAATTAACTACAGAATCGATTGGTGAAAACCACAGCTTCCTATCTTTAAAATTAACGGAGCGCTAGAACCAAAAACGATTTCAGGTAAGATAACATATTATGGTATTGACGTCTCTTAACTAAATAATTTGCATTTTTTTTACACTCTATTAGTTAAGTTTTTACACTCTACTATATTATTTTTACACTTTTCTGTGTATTAGATATACACACTAATGGATTACTTTTACACTCTTTTAGTGTATTGATTTACACGGTATTTGGATAGTTTTACACTTTATCAATTGAAATACTCTTTTTACAGGACATTAAGTTAGTTTTACACTATAATAAAGTACTTTTACACTTTTTAGTGTACTAGATATGTATTAGTTTTACTTTTACCCTCTATTGGATATTAGAATGACACTCAGTAATATTGGTGAAATCTACACTCAAAATGCAGAACCTATTGTATACACCACTCTGAGTGTAGGTTGAGTGTAAAACTTTACACTCAATTTATTACTGTGTAACTATCAAGATTTATTTATTAATTCATTTTTCTTTAAAAAAAAATTTATCAAAATCCATATTTTCTTTCTTAACTGTCTAGTTTTTTTTTGGTTTCTTTCTCTTTCAAAAAAGAAAATTGTCAAAATCCAAATATTCTTTCTTAACTGTCTACTTTTTTGTTCATTTCTCTATCTTTCAAAAAAAAAATTGTCAAAATCTAAATTTGCTTTCTTAACTGTCAAGATTTTTTTTGTTCAATAATTTTTCTTTAAAAGAAATTGTGAAAATCGATATTTTCTTTCCTAACTGTTTAGTTTTTTTTTGGTTTCTTTCTCTTTCAAAAACAACATTGTCAAAATTCAAATATTCTTTCTTAACTCTCTACTTTTTTTTGTTCATTTCTATATCTTTCAAAAAAAAATTGTCAAAATCCAAATTTTCTTTTTTAACTATCTAAATTTTTTTGTTCGTTTCTTTCTGTTTTCTTTTTCAACTTTCTAGATTTTTTGTTCATTTCTTTCTCATTCAGCTTCCTATCTGTAATATTAACGGAGCGCTCGTCCAAAAACGATTTCAGGCCAGGTAACATATGGTATTGGCGCCTCTTAAGCAATTAACATCAATATTTCAAAAATTTGTGGTAGTGGTCATTCTTTCTTCGCTATATTTTTATATTCATGTTTTTAGACAATTTAGTTACGGTTTTTTAAGTTTTATCGTTCACTTTATTCTACTGGTATAAATTATTAATTTTTTTTCCGTAAACACTTGGAAAATTTAACATAATCACATATGGGGAAATACATTTAAAACCTATTGACTAAATTTAGCAAAATACCTAGTCAACATATCAATAAGATAATCTAAAACATCAAGTACATATTAAAATGTTGTTACAACGAAAAAAAATTAACGTGATTTTTAAAAAAATTAGAGCAATTTTTAAAAAAATTATTTATGATTATAACCAAAAAAATAGATAAATTAAAATCTTTCTCATTTCTTTTTTTTAATTGTTCATCAAATTAGAACTTTTAATCAATATGTTAGTTTTTTCGTCATTTTTGATCCTGGACGTCATTTGGTAAAATGACGTGATTTCTGACGTTGATTTTTGGACTTTTTATCATTTTTACGAAATTTTTAAAAGATTTTTTCATCATTTTAAAAAATTAAATATATATTGTTTTAATTAAAAATCTTTTTTCCATTTTTTCGTCACTTTTAATTCTATCTAAATTTGTAGTAAATATTTTGGCAAACGTAATGTTTAGGAGATTTTTTCGGCATAGTATTTAACTTAGAAGATTTTTCAATGACTCCAGTAAAATTCGTCTTTTGTCAAAAAAAGAGTTTTCCTATTAAAGATATATTGATTTTTAAAATCGACTTAAACTTACCTATGCTTTTATTACAGTTTTTAGCCAACGTCATTTTTACGACTAACAAAATATGACCAGTCAAGTTTAAAAGGCTGGTCAAATAAATTTCAACATTCCGGATTCCAGAACATCTTGTTGGATCTCCGGAATTAAAAAAAAAATCGGCTGTGTCACCCCAGAACTTTCCCGGTTCGACCCTAGAGAATATATTATTTATTATTATTATTTTAATTACAAAATACTAGCATTACAATAATTTGATATTTTAATGTTGATAATGACATAAGCTGCGCATGCGCACGTTGTATATCACACTGCTCCAATTATGATCTCCTAAAATCATGTGTTAAAACTATTGGGAATTCGGGATAAATTTTCATACAATAGTTGTAGGGAATTTTATGCTTTACAACTTTGCACTGAAACGTTTTGCACTAAAGAGCATAATTTACCTGAAATTTTAAAAAAATGGAAAATCCTAAATGTGTATTTTTCTCGCCATCTAGCGGCGAAACTATGAGGAATTCGATAAAAAGTTAAACACAAAAATTAAAGAAAATTTGATGCTTTTTACAACTTTGCACCAGAAAATTTTGCACTAAAATGCATTGTTTGTCCTCAAAATCAAGCAAAACTAGAGAAAACCTACATGCACGTTTTTTACGAGCCCTCTTCAAAAGTTGTGCGGAATTTTATGTTCCAAAACTTTGTACTACAACATTTTTCACTAAAGTATATTGTTTGTCCTCAAAATCAAGAAAAACTAGATAAAACCTACATGCACATTTTTTACGCGTCCTCCTTTTTTTTTGCTCATTCACCTTACTTTCCCTTTGATGGGTCCGGGAAAGTAAAATGGCCAATTTGACGTATGTATGACGTTAATTGTATCCTCATCTTTATTTGGTAAATAACATATTTACGTCAGAAAATCACTTATTTGTATGTCATAAAATAAGGCCATTTTACGGCATAAATTCAAGTTATATTTTGCATCATGTACTAAGATCCTTTTTACGTAAATGCGTCATATACTGACGTCTTCTTTACGTTGAATAATCACGTTATTGGGCTGTGACATAATCTCATGATCCTATCGTCATAAGTGACGTAATATTAAAAGTCTAAAGACGTCCTAATCTCAAAAAAATGACGAGCTAGCTAGAAGCTGGCATGACTGACTGTATCACCCAGCTGAAAAGACCAACGTGGGGCCGAGAACTGATCGTTTCATTTTTATAACATACTGTAGATATATACAACATATTTTCTCCAAAAATTCATCTTGGAACATACTATACAACTTACATAGATCTTTATTTTTGGGACTATACATATAAGAACATTTACACGAATTTTCATTATTACAAGAATTTTTATTTTACTGTATACTACTTACGAGAATTTTTATTTTTGGAACTTATTGTATACAACTTATAAGAAAGAATTTTTATTTTTATTACTGATCTCAAGTGCAAGTTGCTTATTATAGAAAATATCAATCGTTTTGTTTTTTTGTGCTCTCATGTTTACGGCCCTGGTTTTTTCTGGACGCTATCTTCAGTTTCATCTCTATATTTGTCCTACTATATCAGGAATAATATGAAAATCTTTGATTAATTAAACAACTATATTCCAAAATCTAATCAGTTCTTCTTTCAACTGATACAAAGTAAATGCAAAAAATCTGAATCGTTTATTCAGTTTAGTTTTTGAGTTATCGTGCGGACCTAACTTGCTTGTTTAACAGAAAGTGTTTTTTGAGAATTTCTCAAAAATGAAACAACCAATTCGCATGCCGTTTTTTGCAAATGATAGATAATTCTCGACGCAAACTTTGAAACTATAAACTCATATTGGGAAAAAGTGAGTAGTTTCTCGAAAAATGTAAGGTGTGGTTTATATACAAAACTGAAAGTAATAGTTGTGAATATGAATAGAATTTTACTTCCAATAAAAAAAGGTTTCTTTCTATATTTTGTATGTAGTAATTTCACAATTTCTTTTTGGTCGACAAAAAATTAGTGAAGATCAAATCCTCCAAATAATGCATTTTAAGGGCCGTTTGCACCGACTAAATTTAAACCCAGCTATGTACAGTTAGACAAACTTGATTTAAAGTGGTCCAGGCGAAGTTTAAGTTAAACCGTCAGAATTGAGGGTTTTAATTTACAAAGCCTAATTTCATAACCAAACTTTTATCGTTTCCAAACATACAAAATGAATTTCGATAATATTTTTGAAGACGATTTGGATGCTCTTGAAATAATTAATTTCGGATTACGAAGATCTAAGTGAACTAACTTTCTTTAAAAGGTTTCGTTTGTATAAAAGAACAACTCAGTACCTTCTTACTTTAATTCAGTACGAATTGGAATATCAAAATAATAGATTATCTCAACGTTTCATTAAAATGCCAAATGGTAATGAAGTAATACAAGAACAGACAAAGTTTTATGAAATAGCTAGATTTAGTAAAGTAATTGGAGCAGTAGATGGTACACATGTTCGTATACAGTCTCTATAGGTAATAAATTTTACCATGTACTAGTTTGTTAACTAAGTCTGCCCTGTAAAGTTATAAGCTGTCAATGTGGTGACCCAAAAAAAAAATTTTTTTTCAAAATTTAATCAACCTACAACTTTAAGATTACAAATCATTTTTTTTAGGTGGAGAAGATGCAGAAGTCTATCGTATATTAGAAAGTCCTACTTTACTATTAACACTCAGGCACATGCAATGCGGATTTGAAATTTATTAATGTTGTTGCAAGGTGGCCTGGGTCAGCTCATGACTCAACTATATTTAATAACATTTTTTTAAAAGTCTTATTTGAAAGGGGTAATTTTCCCAATTCTTATTTATTAGGTGAGTTGTGTAATGTACCCTTTTTATACACAAGCTAACATCAGATTCAAACAGTTGTATTAGGATATCTACAAATTAGCCTTATATAAATATTTTTTTAAGTGATAGTGGATATTCTCTGAGGAACTATTTTTTTAGACCTCTCGTTAACCCAATTGGGGCCGCCGAACAATTATATAATGAATCACTAATTAGAACAAGAGTAAGAATAGAAAGAGCAATAGGAGTGTGGAAAAGGCGATTTCCAATTATGGCATATATATTTATTTATATCTTTTATTAAAAAAAAAACTCAAAACGACAAAAATCCTACACTAAGGAATGTACTAATATTAACAGTTTTCACCCTACATATATTTGAAATATTAAAATCAAACAATCATTTAAAAAGATAACAAACGGTAGAGAAATCTTAAAATATTACTATTTATTTAATTCACGCTTTTTTAGTGCAATTTCTAAGTCTAACAATTCCATCTTTTTTATAAGTTCTCTGGTTTTCTCTTGGAATTCATTTTCTGTCAGCTGGGCAATGTTCAGTCTTTTTTCTAGTAATATTTCATACTTTCTCCTATATTGGATGATGTCAGGGCTCTTACAATTGTTGCTGGACGTTTTCTTTTTAAACTTTGCTTCTTACCTGACAAAAAATTCAAACTAGATAAAACTGTAAAATATATTTAGTTGGATCTATTATTTATTTCATATAAAGAAAGAAACACAATATAATTTGATTTAAATAATTTAAAATTATATTTACACTTTCAGATTGTCTTAATGGAACCGAAGGTGCTTCATTTAATTTTTTTGGATCATATCTTTGCCAGATATTTCTTTCTGTTGCATCATTATCAACCTGCGAAATAAGTTGTACATAAACTGAATAATCAATAAATATTTGTTTTAAAATAGAAACTTTTTTAATAGATTATTTCTTACATGTGTACTACTTGTGTGAGATTAATATCATTTTCTTTCTGAATTTTTTTTTTAATATACTGAAGTATACATACCAAAAGGTTGTCCATAATTCAAATGTGGTCAATATCAATATCAAAATAAAATTAGCAGTCATGTACCACGGTATATTTCAGATAAAAACAAAGTTAGCTACTTACTTCAGATCTATTAATGTCGTGATCAGTTCTTAATTCAAAAATATTTTGGCTCGTATTTTGGTACTGGGAGACAGAATTTTCTGATTATAATAATCAACTTCGTCAGAATCAAAAGGATTAGTTAAACCATAAACAGTTTTGTTATTTAACAGTGATAAAACTAATTCATGATTTGGGTCTTTTTGTATTTTGTCCCTGTTATTTCAATTTTCTCAAGTGCCACAGTTTTTCTTATTTGTTTTTTTTTATTTTCATAAATTTTTTTAATCAACGAGGCATCTCTATGAACATTATCGTGTACAATGACGTTAAATTCGGTAGCAATTTTTGCCGACACTTATTTTTTTCCATTGTGGAAACAGCGTCTGTTTTTTTGTTTTCTATTATATTAACATATTTTATTATTATATTTAATATGGTTGCTTTTTCTTCATTTGAAAAGTTAAGTGCTTCGCTGGCGTTTTTCACTCATTTTGAAATATATAATATTTTCACAGCCACTACTGTTTTTGAATTTTTGTTATGAAGTTAGTCACAACAGTGGTCACAACTATAAATAAACAAAATTACCAACAATAGTTCACTGAAAGCTCGCTTTAAAAAGGTGCGGTGTAATGGTTTGGAAAATAAACTTCACTTAAATATTTAAGCGAGTTTTAAAAAACCCAGCTTAGATGTCGATCGGTGCAAATGGCTCTAAGTACAGTAGTAAAAATTAAGCCAGGTTTAACAAACTGTAATAATCATAAATTCCCTTTTCTCATTTTTCAAGTAAATATCGCTTATCTGATGTTAAACGTATACCGACGTCCAATTAAATAGCAAATTTACCAATAAAGATAGATACTCTGATATACGATGTAGCGGTATATAGTTAATATCACCTTGAAATATATTCGGTAATCTAGTGAGAAAGTGAACGGCACTTGCGCAAGCAACAAATGGTATAAACAAGATTATTAAAAGATACTATATAGACACATCGCAAACATCATTTAGTTGTTAAAAGAATTTTCGAAAAGATGTTGAAATTTATTGTTGGTTTGGTTATTATTGCGGTGGCCGCCAACGCCCAGGTAAGTCATCAATTAAATTTTTTTAAAAGGAAATTATTAATTTGCTGCTTTTTTTTAAATATTATCTTTACCGGTTTTAGATTCGACATAATAATAATAATAATACGGTGTTCCAATTTAAATTATTATGATAGGTATTTTTATTTAACCATAAAATAAATTTTAAAAAAACTAAAATTTGTAATTTTTTTTGCTGTCGGTATTTGACATTTAATTTATAATTTATTTGAATAAAAAAAAAATGATATTTAAAACACAAAATTGTCTAAAAAAACTTTAAAATATTAGAAAAATTAATTGTAGAAGAATATTTCCATTATACTACCCAAGAAACTAGACTGTATTAATTCTCTACATACGTTTCGCTAACTATGTTATCATCATCAGGAGTTGATGATAAACTATTAGTTTAGCGAAATTACGTTGAGTATTAGAAAAGTCTAGTCTAAGCGAAAGATTCCAAATTCCCAAATGAAGTATATATTTTTAATCTTTCCAAAAAAAAATTGTTTTTTTCATTATATATATTTTTTTAGAGTGGCGTAGTCTATGTTTTTGATCCAACAGGAGTAAGCGGAGTAAGTGGTAATGTGACTTTTACAAAAACAACCACTGGTGTGCATATCACTGGCGCAATTAAGGGGCTAGTTGCAGGTAAACACGGTTTCCATATCCATCAATTGGGTCATATAGCTCCCGGATGTACAGGCACTGGAGGACACTTTAATCCCTATAATGTAAGAATTTTTTTGCTCTAAACCTACACGGTTGTAAGGTAGAATCCGGAACAGAAGCTCCCTCGTACATTTGCTACCCTGTCTTAATTTTTCGAATAATCCGATGAGGTAGACAAGGTAGATATAGCCCGGCTGGGCCGCTACCCAAACAGGTAACCAAATCTTCATAATCCATCCCGGCCGAGAGTATATTAATTATAAATTAACACTCACTTTAAAATAAAAAAATATTTCATGGATTTTAGTAATATTTAGTAAAAAAAGTGTTAAAATTATATTATTTACAACTATTATCTGCATAATAATATAAAACAAATCCAACAAAATCAAGTGTGGTAATTTTATTAATGCTATGCTCAATTATTTTATTTCCAATAAAATCCTGCTACAGTTTTGTTGTCATATTAAATCTTCCGCTCCATGGGACTTGCGAACAGAACCTGGTATTAATCTAAGCGCTGACCATCGGTGGGTTTAAGATTAGAACTATAAAACTATAGGATATTATTAAATTATTATTTAAAAATATTAAAGTCCAAAAGATAAATATACCAAGACGAGAATATTTTACATTGTCTTCAACAACTTACAGTCAAATATTTGAATAATTTAGTTTTTTGTCAAAGTGAAACTATAGAGAAAAATATATTTTTTAATAAATATTTACAAATTATTGAGTTGAAAACTGAATGAAATCTTTTGTATTTGAATATCTTGTAGTAATGGCAATAGCAGACTCCCGCAGTACTGCCAATTGTCTTTTTTCTTTTTAGTTTCAAGACAATAATTTATTTTATTTCATCTTGTTCGTAAAATACCATACGTTACACCTCCGCTAGGTGTTATTACAGTACTCGTTTATATTCCGGACTCGGCTACTGCGCGTCGCCTAGTTTCTAAAACAACTCGTACGGTAATAAGTTAACTACCGGACTTGTAACGTAAAATACTATTTATTTCGTTCTATTCTATATTGAAGTTGATTAATAAATAATAGTTAATCTTACAAATTCTTTATCTTTTTCCGCCGCTTTTAATATTACTATTTTTGTTAAATTGACGCCTAAAATATTAAATAATAATGCAATTTGAGATAAAAGACAGAGCAGGACTGAAAAATTTTGGAGTGTGCAAGATTTTTCTAAAATGTAAACATCTCGGTAATTATACAAAAGTTCTGTGTGAAAAAATAACTGCTTATAATATTTACTGAATTATTTTTATAATTTTAACAATCTTCAATATTTTGCTGTGTTATTAAAATAAAAAAATAAAACCGACACAAATTTAACATAATAAAAAAATTACCTGCAGTGTTTGCAAACCTCACGGTCCCTATAAACTGACCTAGTATGTGCCAGGTATATGTTTGCAAAACCCACGGTTCGCAAAGCCCACGTTCGCAAAGCCCATGCCATCAAATCTTCGAGGGGGCGATTTTCGTTAACAGGTAATTAAAGTATATGGTTACAATAGTTTTAAATGAAGTTTTAAATGAATATTATATACTTTTGATTAAATAAAGTTATTTTATTTCATTTATTACTTTCCGAACAACAGAGTTGTATAGAAGGAAAGTATTGCGATCATGATATTTTGACCATACCCAGATTTTAACGAATCTTTATGTTTTGAGGTCACCTGAATCCATTTATACCATTTTTAGCATGATGTCTGTCTGTGTGTATGTATGTGTGTGTGTGTGTGTGTCTGTGTGTCTGTGTGTGTGTGTGTGAACACGATAGCGTCTAAACGGCTGAACCCATTTAGATGAAATTTTATATACATATTTAGGGTACCAAGGAGACGACCTGTATAGATTTTGGTGTTAATCGGACAACCGGAAGTGACAGTTGATATAAGTGATGACGTCATTACCAAACAAAATGGCAATAAAGTTTTACACATATATTTTTTATACGTTATAGTTTAATTTCGAATGATTAAAATTTTTAAAAACTTATGCCATTGTTGCCAGATTTATCAAAAAGTATTTTTTTTTCATATTTTTCTTAAATAACCAAAATAATGCATTTTTATGAAAAATTACACGATACGAAAGTTGTAGAACATAAAATTTTCTACACATTTTGTCATTACCGGTTTTTTGAATTCCTCATAGTTTCGCCGCTAGAGGGAGTGAAAAAAATTTATATAGACATTTTTGTGACTTTTAGATTTTAAGACAAAATTATGGATTTTTATGAAAAATTACATGATATCAAAATTGTAGAACATAAAATTTTCTATAAATTTTGTCTTGACTATTTTTTCAAGTTGCGCATAGTTTCGCCGCTAGTTTTTATTTTAATTTTTATCTTTATTAAATTATTATTTTTTAGTTAAATTTTTATATTAAAAATTAAAAAAAAATATCTTTAAATTTGTAATAATTAATTTTATTATTATATTTTTTTTCAAAATTTTATTACAAAAATTTTGGAATTTTTAAAAAATTGGCTAAGAAATTTAAGATTATATTACGATTTTAAACTAAATTGAATAACTTCTAAAATATTAAAGTTATTGAAATGGGATTTTCACCATTCGAAAGATAATATAAAACTCTAAATTTTAAATGTATTTTACTTTCTTAAAATTTAGACTTGTAATTATTGTTGCCAAAATTAAGAATTTTTTTAATTTTTTTTGTAATTTCGTTTTATCAATAAGTATAAAATAAATGAAAAAATTAAATAGCATATCCGAAAAGGATCCAAAAGTACTATGTGTGTAAATTATTTCATAATTTTAACATAGTATTTGTAAAAGTTATAGCAAAAAATGAAAAAAGTTAAAACAATTCAATGGATATACCCATGAATTTTTGAAAAAAAACTTGATTCTTTTTTAGTTTTTTAAACTAACTTTATTAATGCATTTTGATCCAAAAACTTAAAAAAAAGGTCTGTTTCCCATTTTGAATAAAATTGAATGAGATATTAATTATTTATTGATTTTAAAATTATTCAAAAATAGGTTTTATTTGTTTTAAGGTTCAAATTAACATTAAAAATTTTAAAAAAATTACCCTTAAATTTGTAGTAAAAAACTCTATAATTGTGATTTTTTTCAGAATTTTATTCAAAAAACTGTAGAATTCATAATTTTTTTTTTAAATTTAATAAAAGTTTTAAAAAAATTGAATAAGTTTAAAAATATTAAAGATATTAAAATGGGATTTACACCATTCGATAGGTAATATAATTAATGTATTTTAATGCAGAAAAACTAAAATAAGCGATTAACCAATTACTTTACTATGAGTGTAAAGTTGGGTGGGATTATTATTATTACCTCATTATTTTAATTTTTATCTTTATTAAATTATTATTTTTTAGTTAAATTTTAATATTAAAAATTTAAAAAAAATATCTTTAAATTTGTAATAATTAGTTTTATAATTATAATTTTTTTCAAAATTTTATTACAAAAATTGTGGAATTTTTTAAAAAATGGCTAAGGAACATTTAAAATTTTATTACGATTTTAAACTAAATTGAATAACTTCTAAAATATTAAAGTTATTGAAATATGATTTTCACCATTCGAAAGATAATATAAAACTCTAAATTTAAAATGTATTTTAGTTTCTTAAAATTTAGAATTGTAATTATTATAGAAAAAATTAAGAATTTTTTTTTTAATTTTTTGTAATTTTGATTTATCAATAAGTATATAATAAATGAAAAAAGTAAATAGCATATCCGAAAATAATCCAAAAGTACTGTGTGTAAATTATTTCATAATTTTATCATAGTATTTGTAAAAGTTATAGCAATAAATGAAAAAAGTTAAAATAATTCAATGGATATTTACCCATGAATTTTTGAAAAAAAATTTGATTTTTTTTTTGTTTTCTAAACTAACTCTATTAATGGATTTTGATCCAGAAAACCTTAAAAAAGGTCTGTTTCTCATTTTGAAAATAATTGAATGCGATATTAATTATTTATTGACTTTAAAATTATTCAAAAATAGGTTTTATTTTTTTAAGGTTAATATTAATATTAAAAATTTAAAAAAAAATACCGTTAAATTTGTAGTAAAAAACTATAATTGTGATTTTATTCAAAATTTTATTCAAAAAATTGTAAATTCATAATTTTTTTTTTTGAAATTTAATATAAGTTTAAAAAAATTGAATGACTTTAAAAATATTGAATTCGATAGGTAATATAAAACTCTAAATTTAGAAAATATTTTAGTCTCTTCGAATTTAACATTGTAATTCTTATAAACAAAATAAAAAAAATATATTTTTCTTTTTCTTTTGTTTTATCGAGAATAGTAAAACAAATTAAAAAAGTAAATAATATATACGAAAGGGATCAAAAAGTAAATTATGTGTGAAATATTTCATAATTTTAAAATTATACTTATAGAAATTATACAAAATAAATTATAAAAAGTTAAAACAAAATTTTAGAAAAAATTAAATTTTTTTTAATTTTTGTAAACTAATTTTCTTAATGTATTTTGATGCAGAAAAAACTATAATAATCGATTAAACAATTAATTTACTAGGAGTGTTCGGAAAGTTGGGTGGGATTACCCCCTCATTTTTCAATATGGTTTCTGACCAAATCTTGTCATTTTTAAAAAAAATAATCACACAAATTTTTGATATTTTGTGTAGAAATATACAAACAATTAAAATGTAAAATAAAATAAAAAATTGAATATTATCTTTGCATTGTTAATCTACGTTTGTTTCGGTTATGCATTATTAATAGGTAATAGCAGGTACCTTATTAATTGGAGTAGGGTAGCAACTGTCTCACTTAAATTTTATCATTATTCGAAAAATTAAAACGGGAGCAAATGTGGCGACATCCGAGTTCCATCCCAAAAATTTAATTTTTACCTGACCATAAAAAGGTACCATCCGAGTTGCATCCTCCTCGAAAGGTATTTGCCGATTATTAAAACTATTTCAAGTAAACTCCGTAGCAACGTTGCCACTTTGTGCTAAAATTCTTGACTGTAATTTTAAGGTATTTATGAATTATACAAACAATTTAAATCACTTTGCACTTAATAACAACAGTAAAAATGATTTTTAATGCCTTAAATAAATTTTTTTCTTTTTTTTTAAATCTTGCTCTTGTGGATATTATTATGTATACAATTTAAGGTCTAATCGACAATAATAATTTGAAAATACGATTTAACATACGATTATAAAAAATATTAAAAATTGTAAGTTGTATCCGTTATAAAAAAGTTTTCATTTTAATTTGATTTTTTTAATCATACTGTACAAACAATCGGAGAAAAATTTATATGTTTCACATGGCAGAGAATCAGATTTACTGTCTTGGCTACTTTCATTGCCTCGGCTTCCCCTCGGCAATGAAATGCTAGCCGCGGCAGTAAATCTGTTACTTTTCTGTCTAGTTAAACAAATAACTATTTAAATCTTGTAGTTTTTTTGTAGAAGGCAGTCCCTCAGAGGATATACCTTAATACGTACCAATTAAAAGTTTAGTTATTTGTGTTTAATTTTTAGCAACTAATGAATTTATTTATATATATAAAAAATATAGAAGAAGGAACAAGACTAATAAAACACATTTGTTTACTATCAAAAAGTGTATATTTATAAAATTTCAAAAATATTTTTTTTTACCATTTTGTCTCTAAGTTTTTATTTTTAACAAACATTAGGCTTACACTTATACGAAACTGTCTTAACAAACTCAAACTTGGTGATTATATTTTCTTCTAGTTTTTCATTTTTATAAAATTTCGTTTTTTTAATAAATTGGAGTTATATTTCGGTATAACGTGAACACTATTTATTTTTATATATATACTTGAAATTGTAAAAGTACATCTAAAAACAAATTTATGTTGGGATGAGCACAGTAATTAATTATTAAATAAATTCTTTAACATAATTTTTATTTTTTACCATTTTATATTGTCTCTTGACGATTTTTTAGTATACTTACACAGGAATTTTATATTACTAAGAATATATAATAATATAATATAGTTATGAATATTTATTCCAATATTTAGTATTAATTAAACGTGACAACGCTGTCGGTTATTATCACAAAATATATTATTTTTGCTGCTAAAATTAAACTGGTCAATGGGATGCAACTCGGATGGTAAAAATCTAACTGCTTCACTTGGGATGCAAGTAGGACGCTCCGGCAAATGTAAAGGATACTAATTTTACTCTAAGAAATTAATGCCATAAAAAATTACATAATCAGTTACTGTTTTTAAGTTTAATGGATTAGATAATAGTCAAAATTCGTGTAATAAATCAAGAGTAACTGATTGTATAATCTATAAATAAAACAGTTTTAACTTCCTCCTGTACAATTGTTTTTTACGACATCCTGCCTTCTCACCGTGTCGATATTTACTATTAAAAATAAATATAACAAAATTAACATATTATCTTTTAAATTTCAATTTTTTTGCTTTTCAAACAAAATTATCTATTTTTAATATTCCCCTATTTGTATACTAGATACATATCATCCAACCAGTAATTTTTAAGGAGATTAAAACAAGTTATACGAAAAACCTGTTTAAGCTGATTATAGATCAATTAGAAAATCCCATTATTAATATACCATTCAAAATAATAAATATGTTTATATCTTATATTTTGTTATTGAATATTCTGAATAGATAATCAGTTGTTATTATACCGAGAAGACAACTATAATATTTTCGCCAACAGGATAAGTCAACAAACTCATTTTCCAAAAATTAATATACATTTTGAACTGTTTTTTTTTAATTTCTACCAAATATTATTTTTTCAACCATTTTACATAACCCGTAACCGTTATATTCATTAAGTGACTGGCAGAATAACAAAGGTCCAAGCCAAAAAAAATCCGGAAAAAATTTTAATAGTGGAAAAAAAGATACTGAAGGAAGGATATAAAAATAGAAATAGTAAAGAAAGTAAAGTAAAACAACCATAATATACATATAGCAGCGGAACATACTTACCTAACTTTAGAAAGGGAAGAGAAAGGAAAGAAAGAGGAATAAGCTCCTATTTTTTTTTTTTTTTTTTTTTTTTTTTTTTTTTCATTTTGAATACTTTTATTTAAGCATGAATCATCTATTTTCCCATTTTTATTTTTATTACTATTAGATAAGTCTTAGTTTTACACTTTTTACAATTAGGTAGTAAGCAGGATTTTCTTATTACATATTATTTAATTATTATCACTATTTAATGTAAAACTGTCGTTTTTTTTTTCCTGTTTAACCAAAACAAGTTGATTACTTATTGGTATTTACATTTATTCCATTTAAATTGTTTGTAAACAACACTTTTTGTAATGTATTATGTTCGAATAAATGCTATGCTATGCTATGCTATGAAGACTTACAGAAAATAAATCAAGAATAAATGCAATGAAAATACGGTTCCTATGTAAGTTAGAAAATAAAACAAAAAGGGAGATAATCAGAAATTTAATATACAGACAAAACCTACAGATTAAATCAATAAATAATAAAATAGGACAGTTAAAATGGTTTGAACATATATCCCGGATGCCAGATAGTAGACTTACAAAAAGAGTATAAGAAAGAACGAATAACTATCAAGGTAGACCAAGAAAAAATGAAGTGAATGCATAAAAGAAGAAGCCTAAAGAAAAGGAATTGCGTGGGACGGAATCAAAATGTTGACCCAAGAAAAAATGGAAGGAAAAATACATGACCATAAAAAAATGGTAGAAAGACCTATAATTAAATGAATAATTCAGTTATCAATTATCGGTTAGGTACATATTGACTTATTTTGTATATTACTTAAAAAGTTCAAATAGAGAGATTTCGTTTTATCCGATTTTATATAGTTTAGCTGTAACAATCACCTAAAAAAACCTATTTTGTTTACATTATAGGAGCAATAGGTTTTTAATGATTCTAAAAATATAAAAATATTCAAAGTGTCTCATCCAAAAACTTTTTTGATATACTTGAATGTGGAAAGATAATTGGGCCACCTTGTATATCTCGTGAAAACCAGAGTGCAAATTAACAGAGATCGATTGTACATTTCGGTCAACAACCACAGTCACTCAAATTTAACATGAACATTTATTGATTTAGATATTTTTATACGTTCTAGTAAAGTTTGATGCATACAAAAATAATAAAAAAAAATAGATATATTGCTTTACTTAAATGCTTTTAATTTTTAATTATTATACAAAAACATATATATAATAATAGGCCGTATCTCGGAAACCCTTTGCCCTAGAATTTGCTGAAGAAAATTTTTATAACCAAAATCGGCTGTAAAAAATTGTTTAACAATATTTTTAAGCTCGTGAATTTTCACTAGATGGCGTTTTCTATCACTTATAAAATATAATTGGGGTTTTTACAAAATATTCCCTAATTAAGGTTGGGAAAAAATATTAGCTATAGAAATTGCTGTCCTTATTCTACAACTTTTGTCTAAGTCATTTTTATGTATCACCTATTCTTAAGTGGTGGGGGAAGGGTACTTTCGTTGACATCAAAAAAACTGTAACTTCCATTTGCCTGATCCAATTTTCCATGCAAAAAGCATTAAAGGGAGATTTCAGAAACAAAAAACATCACATTTAATCTTTCAATCGCCAACTATAGGATATTATGTGACATCTAGCTCTATTTATAATTTATGAGAAATTTCAAATGCATTTCTATAACTATAAACAGATTACAAAAAGGCATATAAGATGACTTATTGACCTGTCAAAATCGCAAACTGATGTCTCTTGTCATTCGAAATATTTTGGCATTTATGTTTTTTTTTTGAGGAGTTTTGGCTCACCCTTAATGAATCACCCGGTATTCATATAGAGAGGAAAATAATTTATATACTCGTAAATGGATAATATAAAACCAAAGAAGAGTTACTGAAAATTATTTACGATTTAAAAAAAGGCAAATTTCAAATTTTGTAAGTATTTTAAAAAAATAATAATAAGAAAAAAACACGTTTGGAGTATTTCTCTAAAGCTTTAATTGCTACTGAGAATAAAATGAAATGACGATAATTTCTGGTTAGTTTGTAACGCGCATTGGCGACATACTTTTGTCACTACCCTTGAGAAAATCCAATACATTTACTAATATATTCAATGGGTTGACCCAAGCTTTATAAAAATCAATTACATCCTTCTTTTCAAACTTCGTTATTTAAACACAA
This sequence comes from Neocrepidodera transversa, assembly GCA_963243735.1. NCBI lineage: Eukaryota > Metazoa > Arthropoda > Insecta > Coleoptera > Chrysomelidae > Neocrepidodera > Neocrepidodera transversa. Next base: position 6,254,941 of record OY725340.1, read on the forward strand.
CGTCGTCTGTTCATATATAGTGGAAAAATATTAGTATAAACAAGCAAAACCCTTTCAGTCACCATGGTCATTTAAACGAACATCATTTTTTTATACCATTACTATAACTTTCAGTGGATTTTCAAGTGACTTTAAAGTGGATAGTCAAGATACGAAATACGGAAAATCGCCAAGATGACCATATTTTTACCGAATGGATTGAAAAAAACCGTCTTATTATTGATAAAAGTATTCCGAAATGACCCATTAAGATGCTCTCTCTACCCAATTTTGAGGAGTCGAATTTAATTCCGCGGCATTTTGTACCGGTGGCAAGGCCGCAAGTGCCGCCGGGCTAGCCCAGTTTGGTGGAGCTCCACATTAACGCTCGTTGTATTTGTGTTTCATGCAAATTATAGCGAGTACTATTTTTGATTGACTGAGAGGTTTTTAATTTTATTTACAATTACAGAATAGCCGAGCGAAATAAGTGATAATAATGACGTCCAAAAGGTCCTTTACGAGATATAACTTTTAGAAATAATTGATCAATTGCCAGATATTGAGAAAAACTGAAAGATTCCTGTGCAAATAAAAGTCACAAAGGATGATACTAGGATCTTGTTTAAAAAAATCTGTTATCTTGGATTTCTTGCTAAATAAACGTGTTTTTGTCTAAGCGAAGGTTTTTTAATTTCACGCCGATTTATGCCCCATTATCACGATGTTCGTTAAAACGAACATGTTAGTTTTGAGAAAAAACAACTTAATTTTTGCAAATATTTTCAAAAAATCAATTAAAGAACTTCGTTTTTTTCTATTTTCAAAAGTTTATCCATTACTATCAAAAAGTCGTGACCGAAAGGGTTGAGGTGATGGTCTTAAAATATCAGAAAAACAAACACAGAACATAATATGTTAAAAAATAGTAAGAGTAATAATGCCATCTATATGGTAGTAATGGAGCCATCTTATGGACAAAAAAAAATTATAATCCAAAACAGGAGTTTGCTTAATTTTTACTGTTTATTTTTATGTTTTTATGTTTATTACACAATATTTTTATTTTTAGCAAAGTCATGGAGCTCCAGGAGACAAAGTTCGCCACGTAGGAGATCTCGGTAATATCGTAGCTGACCAATCGGGTATCGCAAATATTGATTTTTACGATTCCGTAATCGATTTAGAGGGACAAAATTGCATTATCGGTAGAGCCGTTGTCGTACACGAAAAAGAAGACGATTTAGGAAAAGGAGGAAATGCCGATTCTTTGGTAACTGGTAATGCCGGAGGAAGAGTAGCATGTGGAGTTATTGGAATAGAGTAAAACTTTTTTTTTGTAATTTGCTTTTTGTGTATGTTTAACAGCTTTTATGTAAATAAACTGTGCTTTTAGTTAATGTTTTATTAACCTTTATTTATGCTTAAAAGAACTTTAGTTAACGCTAATATTAGTTTATAACCAATTGTGCGACGCTTAAAATAAAAATGTATTCGGACATATGGTTGTTACTATAGGTTCAGTTTTTAAGATTGCTTAAACTAGAATTGATATCTTGAATGTATCTGTAGGTAAATCCAACAATTACTTTTAGTATTGATAAAACATATCGAAAAAGAAATATTGTCCTATGGTTTGGTACATAATATATCAACACTGCTTCTTATATTTTTGCTTTTTTCTTCCATCTGGTAATTTTTTTATATCCTGATTTCCACCGTACTTTTTTATGACGACCTCTTCTTTTTTTTTCGCCATAATAGTTTTTGTATTATATGAGTATTTCTGTTTCAGTTTTTATTTATTTGATTTAAACATTTTGTTCTTTTCTGCTGTTTTCTGTCCACCAAATATCTTTCTAATCATTTTTCTTTTAAAGCTTTCAACCTTGTTCGCTCTGCTTTATTTAGGGTCCATGTTTCACCATGCAGAGTACATCACCACTGTTCTAACATTTTCATATTTTACTCGTTCTTCTTTACTTTCTAAATATTAATGTCCGTCTAAATCATTTTCTACTACGACTTCTTTGGTTTCTAATAATTGGTATAATTTGTGTCTTTTTAACTTCTACACATGGTCAGTATCTACATAAGATCTTACATTTTTAATTGCTTTTCTATTAATACAAGTCGGTTTGATTTATAGTAACTCCATCTGGTGACTTCCATCTACCTTTTGTTCTTTGTTCCACGATACCGGGTAGCGGAGGTGTGTAATAGTTGGTTTTCTAAGACCCTGAAACAAGTTTCTCACTTGAAGACATTCGTAGGTTTTTGTCTCTCCTTGATGTAACTTTATCTGGACTGGATTGAACGACGTACTTCTAGACAAAAGGGGTAGTTTGTGCTTCTGCTGTAGTGAAAGGTCTTACACACTACAGACAAGGATTTACGTGTACGACTGAATGGATATTACTCTGGTTTTTAAACGACTTGGATGGTTTTTTCTGTGAAATGACACTGATATATCTTCTGGCAAGAGCCTTATTTTTGTTATGTTTTTCCCTCTCTCGAGACGGGTAAATTAAACACGACAATGAAATTTACGAGTGGTTTATTAATAATAATAAAAAACTTGAACAAACTGGTAAATATCAATGGAGCGAATAACGAGAGTATACGTCGAAAAATGTTAAGGAAACCTTAATTTCCCTCTAGCTTAGGCAACCAAACTTGCACGATTGATGTATAATATGAATGATTGTTCAGTAACTAACATTAATCAAAGAGAATTGACGTGTTTGAACTCAGTTTTCCATGCGATTGGAAAATATTCCTATTTAGCAAGAGCAAATTACACCCAAATTTTGAAAAACTGCTCTATACAAAAGAATTCTCGTTAGTCACCTATACCCTTTTATTTATCCCAAAACCGACCATTATGTATCACAAAAAAGTTAATTGAATATAAAACAAAAATTTTGATAAAGAATGATAGATAATAACACCATCTATAGTAGTTTTGATAAAAAATTTATACTTTATCGGAATATTTATCCGAAAATATCTCTTTTTCTTTGGCTGTAACAGATGAACCTTAAAAGCCCAAAAACCATAATATTCTATATTTTCCTTTTCCTTCTAAGCTGCGGTGCTGCGATTAGACTGCTTTTTTTGTATATTTTTCCATTGCTGTCTATTTTGAAAATTTTCCGTTCGTTGAACTTCGGTTTTGTTTTATGAAACGTGATATATTTCAATCGAGACTAAATTTTATCTACTAAAAACAATTTCTAATTAATAATTGGCTGTTTTTTTAATAAAGGTGACTTGTCTTATGTTTTTTTATCCAACTGCCCTTATATAGTTAATTGCAAAAAAGTTATAGACAAAAAGAGAGAATTAAGGATAGCATGATAAAGTTCCGTTTTTTTTAAATATTTAAATCGATAACTGCAAGGACGTTTTTTATTTCATTTATTACTTACAAAAGAATCTTTCCCAAAAAATTGCATTTTCTCGTAAACAGCGCCACTTATCAATATTTAACAAATGTACTTTATTTTTTAGAAAAATTATTGGGTTATGGGTTTTAATTTGAATTGTTTAGATTGTAACGGCAAAAAAATCTAATAATGCAAAATCAAAAAATCATTCATGTCTAATTTGTTTCAAAGATTTTTTTCCCTTAAACATTTAATCTACCCACCTTTTAGATTTGTTGCCGTCCAATTCAGGAATGAATTGATAATGATAATAAATGAATTTCACAATTAAATGTTGCAATCAAATATAATTGTTTTTTTCAATTAAATTTCAGGACAGAGTCAACTTCAGCTGGTACAAAAATCACTACAAGTTTGGGAATTTTAGTAATTTTGTTAAGTTTAATATTATAAAATTATTTCTTATTTATATTAATATATTTTTAGAAAAAAATCTTTATTTTATATAGATAATATAATATACAGGATGTTGCTATATTCGACCGACAACGCTCTACTAAAAGGCTCTCGATAATTGTTGAATTTTGATATAGGAACAATCCCTTAAAGTATTTTACAAGTCCTTGAAAATCATGAAACAGTGCTTGAAAGTTCCTTTTTAAAGCACTTGAAAAATTGAAAATTTCTTAAAATATCCTTAAATAATCCTTGTAAAATCCTTGAAAATTCTTTTCAAAATACCTGAAGAATCTGAAAAAGTATTCAAAAATCATTGAATAATTCTTGAAAAATCCTTAATAAAAATTTTTTAAATTATTGTTATTACAAAACTTTAAAATATACTAAAATAAATTTTCCATATACTAAACCTTAAAAATTCTTTGAAAGTCCTTGAAAATGGTTTAAAAATACGTAAAAAAATCCTTTAAAATAATTAGAAAATCCTTAAAAAATACTTCAAAAAAATCCATAAAAAATCAATAAAGGAATTTTGATTAAATCTTAAAAGAAACCGTTAAAAAGATAAAATTTGTAGAAAAATCTATTTAAAAACTTTGCAAAATCCAAATAAAAAACTCACTAATGAGGAATCCTCAAAAAAATCTTAAAAATACCCTGCCACACTATTGAAAAAATACTATATAAAAAATCATAAAAAAAATCCTTAAACAAGTCTATTAAAATAAATTTAAAATTCTGGAACAATCATAGGAAAATTCTTGAAAACTTTTTGGAAAATCTTTAAACCATTACTAAATAATTAAACACTTAAAAAAGCTTTGAAGAGCATGAAAAATTACTTGAAAAATCATTGAAAAATTCGTAAAAAATCCTTAAAGAAGTTTTATTGCAAAACATAAAAAAATAGCAAAATAGACTTGCCAAACTAAACCTTAAAAAATCATTTCTTGAAATCGTTAACAAATCCTTAAAAAATACTTGAAAAACTCGTTCTAGGTCGTAAAAACAAACCCTATTTTTTCCATTACCCCCAATTTTTCCTGTTTTTCACTTTTTTTTACTGTTTTTCCCTACTTGTGACTATTATCTATTTTTTCTTATTTTTCCCAATTTGTAGGGACAAATACTTGTCCCTATTATCATCTATTTTTTTCCTATTTTTCCGTTCATTAAAGAAAAATACTATTTAATTTTCAATTTTATTAAAATATAAAGTCAGCCTCAACCGTTACATATTTGTTTCTTGAAACAAATTTTTAGAAATGCTCTTAATACTTTCTAAATACTTGTTATAAATGTTGGCGTAGAAAAACACAAATTATACGTTCTTTTTTCATTTTTTTGTCGTATGGAAAAAGATTTTAACAAATTAAATTATTAAATAAAATATTAAACTTGAATCAAACAAGTTAAAAAACATTCTCTTAATAGAGATAAAATATAACAAAAATAAAAAATACATAAAAAATGCACATATGTTTTAACAATATGTCACAGAATTAGACAACTGTTAAAAAAAAGATAAATCTTTACAGTTGTACAGTAAATTTCACAATGAAAGGAATTTTCGAAAATGGCCCAATCATTGATAATTTATTGAAAAATGAAAATTGATGAAAACTGCTGATTTTGATCCCAGTTACCAGACATAAAATTTGACAAAATTTAGGAATAACATATAAAATTATATAGTTATTAAAGATAAATAAAATATTTTAAAAAAACTATTGATTGTGATTTCCATCCTGGCTCTATTTCAAAAGGTCATTAATAAAAAAAATAGTAGTTCCCACAGAATTATGTGATTGTCACAGTTATTGTAAAAAAAAACTGATTTGACAGATGTCAATAAGTAACGAACATCTTTTTCCATTTTTACAACTTTGAGTAACGCTTAACTTTATCCCATCCATTTACTTTTTTAACTTTTTTTCCAAATTCGAAGCGAGTTTGTTGATGAATTCGAAAGTTTCCATATAATCTGCTCGAGACACTTTAGTCATACCCTTGATGCATATCGCCAAATCTTTGGTCATAAAACCGGATTCAATAGTTTCGATGCAAACGCTTTCCAGGGTATACGCGAAATTCTCTAACGTTTTGTTGTTGTCGAGTTTGGCCCTATGGAGGAGTCCTCTAGTCCAAGCAAAGATCGAAGCAATAGGATTGGTTGAGGTTTCTTTGCCCTGTTGGTACATCCGGTAATGTCTGGTAACAGTACCGTGAGCTGCCTCAGCTTCTACAGTCCTGCCATCAGGAGATAGTAGGACTGAAGTCATGAGACCCAGAGAACCATAGCCCTAAGATTAAAAAGAAATTGAAAAAGCTGCAAAATTATGATTTTTAGTTATTTCATACTCCAAAAATAAAATAAATGCTAAGAATATTAAATAATAAAACTTAGTTTTCTTGGGGATCTATTAGTTTTTAAAGAATTACTAAAAATTTCTAGCATTCACCTACATTTCATAGAATTAATAATTTTTACATTAGCTGAAAATTCTCCAAGGTTTTTAGAATTGCTTTTTAGTTTTCCTACGTAAATCAGTATGATATGAAGTAATGCTTTAGATTATATTGACAAAATGAACATGTAATTGACAATAAAAATCCACTTTAGTAACTGAATTCTTAGGAATTTTTATTTTTTAGAATTATTTGAAGAATTGATTTTAAAAATGAAATAATATGAAATAATGGACCAAAAATATACAAAATAAAAAAGCAAGTAACTCACTTGAGCCACAGAATCTGACTGCACATCTCCATCGTAATTTTTGCAAGCCCAGACAAATCCGCCTTCTGATTTCATTGTGTAAGCGACCATATCGTCAATCAGTCTATGCTCATACCAAATATTTTTGGATTCGTATGTCATCTTGTATTCCCTGTCATAAATGTCCTGGAAGATATCTTTAAAACGACCATCGTATTTCTTGAGGATGGTGTTTTTGGTACTAAGATACAGCGGGTATCCCCGCTGGAGAGCATATTTAAATGAAGTGTGTGCAAATTCTATTATAGATTTATCAGTGTTGAACATTGCTGTAAGAAAATTACAGTTGAGATAATATATAATTCAAATAATAGTTCTAAGTCAAAGAACTTTTTAATCGACCATAGTGAAAAAAATTGGTAACATTAACCTTTAAATCAGAATTAATTAAAAGTGTAAATAAATAAATATTCAATCTTCACACAATAATAAATGGTTCATTTAAATAAAGTAAAAACATGATCACCATTGTGTATGAAATTCAAATTAAAATCAAAATTTTACTACTTAAATCACTCCATTATAATAGACAATTTAAATATACTTTATAGAAAGCACAAATGTACCACAAATTATTATATTAAGTTTCTAATTATTAATTAATGTTGACCTTTGGTTACTGATTTGTGTCATACTAATTATTTATATCAGTATGACATTTTTAAAATAAAATAATTATTGAAACCTTTATTATTTCTATCGTTACAAAACAATTATATTTAACTTACCTAGGGCTATTCCAGGTCCTTTATATTCATGAACAGTGTATTTCTGAACATCGCCTCCTGCTCCTGTATAAACCAACTCTAATTTTCCTTCCCCAGGAATAATCACGTCAGTGGCTTTATACTGATCAGCATGGGCATGTCTTCCGATAATAATAGGTTTGTTCCAACCTGAAACCAACCTAAAAACTCCATTAAATTACAAAGTACATTGAGAGAAGTAATATTTTTAGAGTTACTTAAAATTCCCATATATTTCTGATATTTTTTTATATTTCTTAAAACTTCCCTGTTTTTTTGGAATTTAAAAAGTTAAATCCAATGAGAATTTTTGAAATAAAAAAACATGTTAGTAAAAGTCAAAAGGAAGTTTTTGTTAAACAAAGATAAAATCCGTTAAATTTATTCCAATTAAATTAAAGACTACAAAAATACATTTTTTACAAATTACAGTACTTTATATGACTATCATCAGTGGCGTCGTTCGTTATGCGATTTGAACCATCAGCCCATGTCCATAAAGGCCCTAAAACCTCAATTTAGTAAGAGCGATAAAAATATCAAAAAAACATATATCATATGCACCTAATCTTCGCATATTTTTTTCTTTAGTAAGATGACAAAAGGGCTCTCAGAAGACTTTTTGGGACCCTGCTACAATGGTCAGTCCGCCACTGACTATTTCATAACAACAATTTCTACTAACCTGGGAATGTTTTTACAAATGATGGGTTCCCTGAAGACAGTACCACCAAGTAAATTCCTAATAGTACCATTAGGACTCTTCCACATCTTTTTTAACTTGAATTCTTCCACCCTGTTTTCATCTGGAGTAATAGTAGCGCACTTAATACCTACGCTATACTTCTTTATAGCTTCTGCACAATCTATTGTCACTTGGTCGTTGGTTTTGTCCCTGTTTTCTATTCCCAGATCGTAAACTTTTAGATCAATGTCCAGATAAGGAAGGATTAATTTTTCTTTGATGGCATCCCAGATAATTCTGGTCATTTCGTCTCCTAGGATGTCGACTACTGGACCTGCTTTTATTTTCGACATGTCTGAATTTGATAATGAAGATATGCAGTTGCAGTAGCTAAAAAAAAGTTTACCAGCAAACTTTTTTAACCCACCTATATTGTGGACACTTTCAACAAACTGAATACGTGGAAAAATATTACAGGTTTTTATATCCTTCTACATAAGTCAAAATTTCCAAATGGTGTCAAAGATCAACATCAACATTATGCAACGTTGCCATCTTTTATTTTTTTTGACACTACAATTGAAGGTAATAGCTTAAGTCCTGATCACACGCGACTTCCTTCAATATACTTCAGTGCGATTTACGTAATCATAATGCTTTTCGTAAAAATTGACTACCACTATTTGCAAGACGCTTGCTCAATACAGTTAAAATTGGTTCATAATCATTTTATGAACAAACCTATTATTTTTGATCAAAAAATAAAATTTCCACGATTTATATTGGTGAACCTGATTAGCGCCAAGTACTCGTCAAGCCCCCTAACGGAATAATTTTGAACATGTGTAACATTGTAAACAAATGGTATAAAATATATTGTTTGCGCCGTTACGCTGCTTTCTAATATTAACACCAGAGGGCGTATTGCTTCTCACAATTCGCCAAGTAGATCTGTTAGCACAGCAATAACGAGCCAAGGTCCAATCAGATTCATGAGAATAAATCACCTGACCAATCGTCTATTTTATCACTGTTATGAATGCTCTCTGCGAACAGACAAAATATCGTAGGTTTTTCCGGGGATATGATAAACGTATCCTATGAATTTTCAAGATGAAGCAAAATTTAAAATTTATTTTCGAATAATCTGTGTGAGCCATCCTTTAAATGTAGATGGGAAAAAATAGAAACCAAAAAATTTTTAACCACACTTATTTCGTTATCTTGTAAGATAAGAATGTGTTTATATTTCAAAATATATCAAAATCATAAAAAAATATTATTTCTAATATACCAACAAATAAGAGATAAGTCTAAATATAGATAATAGAATAAAAACAGGATATTTTCGATGAATGTGTGGATTTTCGATTTATTTTATTTGCCATTATTTTCGGTTTCATTTAAGTTCCAATCCTTGAACGGATTTTCATTAGGCGGAAAATTTGCAGCTGATTTTTAACAGAAATTTTGATATTATTATAAATATATTATAGGTTATGAATCTAGTTTAATTCGCAACTTATTTGCGTATCCGCATCAAATTAATTCGAAATCGGGCCCGCCTGCAAATTTTTTGCTTAGTGGGAACCCGTCTTTAGTTTCTAGTTAGATTACAGCGTTGCTCAATGATTTTCGATTTTATAAGTTGGTATTATTATATTAGTTGTCATTTATGCCAAAACAAAATTTAAAAAAATGATTCGTGTCACAACATACTTTTAATTTTCCTTATCAAAATTCTCATTAAGAAATGGAAATATCGGAGGTGTTATTATCAGAACAGCTTGGTTCAGAAGGCGATATTCTCACTTACATAAAAAAAGCCGGTAATATAATTATTATTATCCCTTAACCTAACTTATTTCTTGTTTCTTTAGGAAAAAATGAAATTACACAAATTAAACCACACGGTAGGATATTTCTGTCTTTACAGATTTTAGTACAAGTATTTAAGGATATATTTTTACCATGCGGGTATCCAGATAGCGTCAGCGATGATTATTTAAATTATCAACTCTGGGATACAGCACAATGCTTTTGTAGCACTATTATCGGTGCATTCACTACCAGGGCTATTCTAAAAAGTGTAGGGGTTGGTAACCAAGAAGCCAATGCCCTTTCAGCTGCTATTACTTGGATTCTCAGAGATGGAACAGGAATGATAGGAAGAATTGTATTTGCTTGGTGGAAAGGGTAAATTTATTTTTGTTTCAAATTTTATAAAACAATAATATCTATATAAATTATTTTTATAAAAAAAACTCACCATTCATCAAAACTACAGCATGCATTCATAGTATCCTAGCATCTGGTAGCAACAAAATGATGTTTACTGTGAAATTGACAATTGTTAAATCAGTAAAAAAAACAATTAGATAAAGGCTCTCCTACACGGAACGAATTTTTAACAGCACTGTTAAATCGCGAACCAATTGGGATATTGTCGTCATACCAAAATCTCGTATATAATAAAAATACAAGATTACATGTTCATAGAGTGTCAACATTTAGAATGGATGCCCTAATTATTAGACTCTATCCCCAGACTTTACTCCGTTTTGACTTTTTCCAATAGGGTTATCTTAAGTCTAATGTATCCTTTAATAGACCAAGTAATGTTGAAAAATTGAAAATAAGAATTTGTAATGAAATTAGAGCTATTCAGCCAAATACTCTTGAAAAAGTCTTAAAGAAATTTAAGAATAGACTTGCCTTTTGGCAAGAAGTGGAAGGATTCCAATTTGAACATGTTATTTGATTAATTTTAAAGCTTTATTAATAATTTTGTTATTTAAGTATGTATCTTATTTTCTGACTTTTAAAGTCAATTATTTCGAATACTATTAATTTTAATAGAACGACGATCAGGTGTGCACATTAAACGAATAAACTTGGAAAGTAGAGTACTACTATGAGTATAAATAAAGATAATTTTGTAAAATATTAGGCCATTTTCAGAGCCTTTCATCACAAAGGGGGATACCTCCCATAAAAACAGACAAATTGGGACAACATTAGTAGTCTTCGGTACATATTATTATCTGGAATTGGGGTCCTTAATATTTAAATTTGTTATGCTACAGATTGTAATCTTTTGTATCGGGCATAGCGATGCTTCGACGGCAACAGCGCTTTGATTTACGCGGCAGTCGATAAACGAGAATTCCCTCCCAACAATTACATTTAAACCAAAACGAACATGCAACGATGCCGTATTTCTATCTAAGGCATGTCTTCCCTGCCTGTATTGAATAAACGCCGTTACTAATCTCGAAAAAATTGACACCACAACATAGAAAATCTATATACAGGTGTGATAATTTTCAGAATGACTTACGCCGTTTGTTCTTCGAATGACAGATTTAGTAGAAAATATTACAAGCTGTATAAAATTATTTCTAACATTTTTAAAGATTTTAATCTTTTTCTGGTTTCTAATATAAATCCTTTTAGAAACGAGTTGGATACTAATTGTAAAAAATGGCGCTTCTTTGCTGACATTTTAAATGATTTCGCCATGACCATAGAATTAATTTTGCCTTATTTCTCTCATTATTCCATGCAAATATTATGTATGACGTCAACTATGAAATCGTTAGTAAGTATAAACTATACAAAAAAAAAATAATTCATTTATATAAATATTGTTTTTTAAGGTCGGTATTGCCGGAGGTGCGACAAGAGCTTCCATTACCCATCACCAAGCGATAAGAGATAATATGGCGGAAATATCCGCCAAAGATGGCACCCAAGAATGTTTGGTTAACTTGATAGGCAGTATGATCAGCATATATTTGTTGAATATCTTCAATGACTCACGGTAAGACAGAAATCTACATCAGCTTTCACTTTAAAAATGTTTCTTAGCATATAAATGTTTGAACATCAATTTATCTTAATTGATTAATTAACAAGATGTGGATACAAAAATGGGCAAATTTTAAATTCTAGAAACAGGCCCAATCTTTGAAACTATTCGCCGCCCCTTTTTTACCCTCTCCCTTAGTCTGTGGACCATTACGTTGCAGCAAATCGCATTTATGGCCACCAGGGGCTACCCTTGATCGATTTGGAGTATGTAATCCTTCATATTGTGGTACTAATTTTCAATTTACGTTTAGGTTGCAGTTGACGTTCACCAATTTATAAATCCAGTTTCTCCTGTCTTGGTTTTTAAATTTTTTGATATTCTTTAAGATATCCTGTGTTCTTGGGATTTATTAAAATTTTTCTTTTTATCAAAGTTTAGGATCATTATAATAGCATAAGAAAAATATAAAGAGGAAGCTCAAGAAGAATAGAGGTGTTATGAGGTTGGCGACAAGTAATTTGAGTATGAGGATTTTTTGGTTTTTTTTGTAATACAAGTTGAGATACGAGTTGGCTTTTATTATCTCAGAAGTGGGATAAAGCACTCGGAAGTTTCGGAACGGCAACAATGATACCAAGAAAGTTGTGAGGAATAAGGAAGATTGACGAAATTTGATTCTGAAAGAAGCGTTTACTTAAAACTCATAAAGAATCCAAACAATTTTGAACTAGAAAAATTGGTGATAATAGTAGAAATAAGTCAAATAATGAGGACCAGGCATCAGGAGTGGATGTCAAGCTGTTGGACAAATAAATAGATTAAAAGAAATGATATGGGCGAAGGAAAACTCATATCTAAAGAATGACCAATGCTGAAAATGAACCTACAACCGAAAAGATTCACATGTCAGATCTTATTAAAGTATTATGATGGTTTTTATCACCCAATACCTGAGGACTGAATTTTTTAAAGATCCTAAAATTTGCCGGAGGAGGGCTTCACTGAATTTCTTTTACCAAAATTCCCTTGAAATTAAGCTTTCCCGGGCCCCTCGCTTACTGAATTTTTTTTTAACTAAAATTCCATCCGCTTCACTGGGGGTATTTCCAGACCCTTCTTAAGTCCGATCAGTGGAAATCCCTTAAAATATGCACTGTGTTGTTGTGAAGTTGGCATTTAGGAAAATCGATCATGAGGATTTTTCTTTTTAGATAAGTAAATAAAATTTGTTTGCAAGTACTTTTATCAAATTTTTTTGGAATTTTAAGTTTCTAAGCATCTTTTTTTAATTCTCTCGAGATCTTTTTTTCTAAAACTAATTTTAAATTTCTATTTCAGTTCCGAATGGTTATTAATTTCATTCCTTATCTCTCTACATTTATTGACCAACTATTGGGCTGTAAAATCGTTGATATTCAGAACTTTTAATAAGGAAAGACTGACGTTGGTTTTGAGAAGTTATTTCAACATAGGGACGGTGTTGAGTCCCTTAAAAATCAACGAGAACGAAAGCGTTTTATTGGGATTAGGAACTAATGGTAAATATTTACTACTAGTTAAGTCCTATATTGATTGATTTGTTTTTAGTAAATAAATTTTGTGGTTTTGAAATCCTGGCAGGAGCATCTATAAAAAATATCGTGCATAAATGGACCGCTGCCGATTTTCAAGAATTAATTTCTGTATACGAAAATCAAGATCATTTGATTTTGGTAGATTTATACAAAAGAAAAATTTATATCATTCTTACTAAAGGAGAATCGACTGAAAAGTTAATTGCAGCGTATTTTCAAGCTGTTTGCCTTGCGATTGCTACTTGTATTTACAACAGGATTGAATTAGTGAGTTTTGGAAGAAAAAATGTAATTAATAAAAGTTATTTCTGAATTTTTATAGGATGTTTACGATAAGCGACAAAGAAACCATCGTACGCCATTGAACCGACTACACACCTTCATGAAAGCTTATCAGCCGTCTTCCAACATGATGAACATTCCACATCATTATTTGTTAGAATTTCAAGAATTTGTTAAGCAGGAATACACGATGTATCATACAGCGTTGCAAATTAATGGTAAGGAGCGCGCTTTTTCTTTCGGACAGTCACTATATATGATTTTTTGGTTTTAGGTTGGAATTTAAATTCACATTCCTTAAGTTTGGGTCAATACCGTTGCGATTGGAAGTCTTCCAAGAAGAATAATTAAAAATTATTTTTGTACAAAAATAAACAAAAAATTACAAAAAATAAACTCTTTAATACTTTCTATATATTTACAGAATAAATAAACTCTAAATTTATTTTAAATTATCACATTCCTAATTTTAGTTGGGTTTGTTGTTGTCTTTTAATTTCTAATTCGTGCATGTAGGCCAAAAAACAGCACCAAACCAAGCTGCAAGCGCTCACAAAAGGCACTCGGTTTTTTTCTGGTATGTAACAGAAATTTACGGTTTGGACAACTGGCCAAACGCAAACACCCACCTACAAATAATAAGTTTATAAAACAAAATTGGTGAAAAGAACCAATGGACAAAAGTATTAAATTTATTGTTTGTATCACTACTGATAATTTTTTTATTATGTTTTAAATGTAAATGAAATAATATTCACCTTCCACGTTGGTAAAAATTTATCATCGACTTGTTGCCTAGCTTGATCCACACTTTTACCTTCCAGCAAATTCATGCCAAAAAAGAAACAGATCAGCGCTAGAGGTCCATACGTAAATTGCTCTACTATAGCCTAAAAAATTACGAAAAATTATAATACATATTTTAAAGCAATGAATAGGCTTTTCCGATAAAAGTTTCAATTTTTAATATATGTAAACTAAGTTTAAACTAGTTTGAATTCGGTTTGCATTTCATAATTACGATATCGCTTTAAATGTTGGATTTTATTATCAGACTCTTTTTATAGGTATTTACTGTCCATTATTTTTGAAAATATAAAAGTTAGACCTATAAAAGTATATATTGTGGACAAAAAAATAGCAATATCCGAATCTGTCATATTATACAGAGTATTCCGTTAAAAATACAAAAAAATTTTATACCCAGTAAGCATATTTTGTTAAAATTAATTTATACTCCTACATCTTTTATATGAACCATTTTTTTGTATCTGTATGCATAATAGAAATAATAGGGTGGTCAAATTATAACCAATAACCCTGTACCTATGTCCGAATATCATACGATGACAGGATATTGTAACCAACTGCTAAATATCAAAATAAAACTTACTTTAGTTATAGAACTTTTTAGGTTGCTGTTAGGCCATATAATACTGGATATTCTTATCCATCCATATAGAGTGGGTGCAGTAAATAATCCCCCATATATGCTAAATCTTAACGCGTGTTTCCAGTCATAATTTTCCCATGTTTTTCCCGCAATAGTTTGTTGGATAATGCAAGACGTAGGCCATATAACACCTAGAACAATTTTTTATCAATATCAATTAAAAAAAATTCTATTTCTTTAAATACCTCTCATCTAATATTAATTATTTGTGTGTTACATTTCCAAGTTGTGTCTGTTGGAATATTGTAGTTACACAATGGAAAAAAATACGAAAGATTATTAAAAAATGGATAGCTGAACAATATTACAAGTCAGGAGGAAAAATTATATATGATAATTCTAGCAAAGTATTCTGTCATTTCCTAAAAATAAAAGATGAATTACCTGCAGTCTTGTTAAGTATTTAAAATTGTATTTTAAATACTTTCAATGTATTTAAATACATAAGCCACATCTGTGTTTACTATGTATTTAAAATACATTTTTGTCTAACCTTTTAAATACTGTAGTTAAAGTTTAAATACATTATTTCTTGTTTGATTAAAAGTTTGAGATCATTCACTTGTTTTTCTCTTTTACCTGAAAACAAAAATTCCCCTTAACTTCGGACTTTCCCTTTATGAGGGTATAAAAATAAATTACAAATTGAAATAATATCTAAACACACAGAAGAAATATTTGCATTTAAATATAAGGAAGAAGTATTTGTATTTAATTGAAGTATTTAAAATACAAGGTAAATACATTTTTGAAAAAGTATTTAACAACACTAATTACCTGATGTTTTCAAAGAATTTTGTTTCTTAGTTGAGAATCAAACTTAAGATAAAATAAAGGTGCTAATATTGTAATAATTGTTGAAATATATAAATTAAAGAGTTGAAGATACCTTTATAGTCCTTATATTCAATTCTTATTGAATCAATAGTTAAAAACAAATGTGGACCGAAAAGGCAAATACTGCCGTTTATCTAAATCATTCACAAACAAAGAAAATATGTAGTACAACACCAAAAGATAAATGTAATTGAAAAAAATTAATGTTTGTCATCTTAAGAGTATTTGCTACTAGATATAAGAAAAGAAATTTGGATGAAAAAAGTAAGGATATTCTAAAACAAGTGTTGCATATAGATTAGTGGATCCTAATACTCATAAACTAAAAATAGCACCAAGGAAAATTTCGAGAAACTTTACAACCCATCACTTTAAGTGCTTTTCCACTTAAAACAAAGTTTGTTTTGAGGTAAATGATAATATTGAACTAACTGAGATATTATCTCAATGAATGCTATGCAACTAATTATTTTAAGTCAATTTCAATTTAAAACAAATTTCAATAATATTCCAACAGTGTAATGCAAGGATAGGATACATTGTACCTATTATTCAATCACAATCAATTTAAAATGTTTATTTAAATATTAATTTATTAGTTGAATTGTGGTGTCAAGTTGTGCATGATTGAACATATTACATTTTATAGTATTTCTAATATGAAAATTATAAATTACCATAACTAAGCATGCCCCTCACAATCGGGTGTCTACTGGTAAAAGCGACTAATCTTGAAAATACTGCCATTTGGAGTTAAGCACTAATCATGGAAAAGTTTAACACATCCTTATTTATGTTTTAACAATCTTAATTCCACATTTAAACGCATCAAACAATGAAAATTTATGAAAAAAAACCTGATGCAATTCATTGCCAAATATTTACTTTAAAACCTTGAACTATAACCTATAACATGACAATTACGTCATTGAAATGTCACAAAATATACACGTGCATAATTAGCATTGACTACGGCAGCAATTGCAGAGTATTTTAATACTTTAAATTAGAAAAAAGAACATAATTTTAGTATTTTATCATTACATTATACCCATAACATGGGCCATTTTTTTAATAATATTAAAGTACAAATTAGCAGTAATTGTTAATGTTATCAAAAAGATTTTAACAATGTAACGGAAATTTAGCCATAACTTAAGCTAACGTTTGTCACATAGAAATGTTTTGTGAGGTTATGTTTCATAAAAACAAGTCTTTGTTACTAGTTTTAGTTTTTAATGAATCATAAATAACTAACATGCAATAAAAAATGTATCAGAAACTAGCTGTTTTATCCACTATAGTCCTTATTACTAGTTTTCTCTTGCCAGAATATACAATAAATATTGTAGGTGGTATAATAAAAAATACCATTTTTCCTGGTAAAAGATTTAGTAAACCAACTGAAAACGTGTTTACAAAAGAAGAATTGAAATGTTATAATGGAATAGAAAAGCCAGAGTTGTATTTATCAATTTTAGGACAAATTTTTGACGTTACTAAAGGCGCAAAACATTATGGTCCTAATCAACAATATCACGTATTTGTAGGTAAGTTACATCAAATTAAAAATCCTACACATGTGATAATCACATTTTTCAGGTTGTGATGCTTCTAGAAATTTTGTAACAGGTAAATTCTCCCCTGAAGATATCAGTGATGTGGTAGCCGATTTAAATAAAGACGAATTAAGATCTCTCAATCACTGGGTTAAATTTTATAAAAAAGAATATAAACGAATAGGTAAGAAAATAAATAGAAATAATGCTTTGTCTATTAAATAAATCTTCATAGATTTTTAGAAATTTCTATCAAGACCACCATTTCGTATGGTTATTTCTTAATAAGACAAATATTGCATAATCAATTCATACGAAATTTGGCCAGCTAATAACGGAATATCCAAAGAATATATTGCAGACCATATATACTAAATATAACTAAATATTTGATTTTTAAAATTGTAAAGAACTGTTTTAATAATTTATTCTTGTTTTATGAATATCAATGTTTTTAAACAATATATTAGAAATTTCAGACAAATATAACAATACTGAGATCACCTTGAATATTTGTTAGTATGTTAAAGACGTTATTTAATATTTTTAATTAAGATGGAAAAGGATGTAGATCCAGGTCTCTGCCTTGGTTTTCACAAAGCTCATAATTATTCAGATTCTAGTTGGACTGTACCTACTAATAAATAATAACCGATGCAGCATTGTCAGATCGATTTGGGATTGAATACTTATTATTATTAATTCCGTTATTTAGCTCCTTCTGGCTAATGTCACAATAAATATACAATTTAAAAATATACAGTTTAAAGTGGCATACAGTATTAAAATATAAGATTACATATAAAATTAAGACTAAGTAATTTTAAAGGTTGTTATTGTTTCTGAATATATGTTCATTAATTAAGTAGTCCGTGACATGGTTTTTGTATGTATTTAGAGAGTATAGATTAAATTCCCTCTGGAAGTGAGTTATAACGAATTAGTCCTTTAAAAAATAATGAATTCTGTGTTGCGCTTTTAACAACAGTTTCAATATAAAAATTATTTCAGTTCCGCATCTGATAGAGACGTTCAAGCTTCTCTTGAATGTAAATTAAATTTGATTTTATGAATAAAAATTAATGCATTCCTTATTGAGAGGTTTCTGATTGGCATAAGTTTCAAGCATTACATTAATGGAAGTATATTTTTAATAAGATAATATTATTTACATTGCTCTATTCTGTTCGGTTCAACTCATTTTGATTCAATGAAAATAGTATTGTAGAACAGTAATTGAAGTGAGGTAGAATGATATTGTTATATATAATACATTTAGTCCGCTGTGAGAGGTCATATGAAGTTCTAAATAGGAAATTTAGTTTAAATGCAACAGTTTTAATAACAGTGTTGGCGTGGTCTGTGAATTTCATCTGCTTGTCAATTACTACCCCAAAGTATTTGAATTTTCTACTAATTGTATAGAACTTCCTCCAATTGTGATATATTTTTTATCAATAAACTGCTTATAGATATAGTTATTACATACCTATTTACTAATAGTTGCATAAAATATGACAGCTATCAAAATTAGTTGCAGTTATGAAAACTTAAGTGTAACACAAAATGTATTTTATGTGTTGAATACCTAATACTGTATTAAATAAATATTGCATAGTTACTTATTAGCCAGAATCTGTTATTTTAGCTAAACTTATTGGTAGATATTATGATGAAAATGGAAAGATAACTCCTTATGGACGTGAAGTTAAAAAGCTTATAAAAAACGCCGAAGCAGATAAGCAAAGTGAAAATGAAGTTTTCCAAAAATATCCACCTTGTAATGTCGAATGGGATGCAAACACGGGAACAAGATTTTGGTGTTCTGAAAAAAGGTAGTTAACTATAATCTTAGTTAAAAAATATGGGTTTATAGTAGGATATTCGTGAACAATATTTAAATCTATTCTTTAGTTAGTGATCGGCCGATAGCGATATGTATCGGTATCGTATCAGCATATCGACAAATTTTGCCGATAATCGGTATATTTAAGATGAACTATTTTATTGTCCATGTCCAAACCGCGAAACTTGCAGCTTGTTAAAATTCTTCATACTTGTTTTTATTATTATAAAATTAAGCTAGATATTAAACAAGTCGTAGTTGTATTAATTTACTGATACTTAATATTAACAGATTAAACAAAGACCCTTATTAGATGTACTCGTTACAAATAATAAAAGACGACTGAAGAAATTGATGCAAAAACTAAAACAAACTCTATGCGTTTTCTAATAAAGTATAAGATACAAATGGTAAACAATTCGCCATTAAATAAAATATTAAAAAAATCGCGATGTCTCTTCGACTTTTGTGGACACAGTTATCTCGAATACCTGTGTTATTTGCTGATAACTATAGATACATTTTTCACGTAACCGCCGATTTATTCATATTTTTCTTAAATTAAGGAAAGATGGGCAAGTTGAAAAAAAAATTTTAATATACATATTTTATAATGTTGAAGAATATCGTCACCACTAACCAAAACTACACTTTTAAAACACTCTATGTACGTTTCGCTAACTCATCATCGACTCCTGATGATACTAAAGTAGTTAGCGAAACGTAGGTAGTGTTTTAAAAGTGTATTTCATAATATCTTTAAATAAAAACATACCAGGGTCATACCAATATTAACAAAAAGTTCCTTTTCATTGAAGACAATATATATTCTTAAAATTAATATGTATTTTCTTTATTAATGGGAATATAAAAAATAGCGTAAGCAACTCTCATGTATATAATGGCCATTAATACACTCGCCTGTTATATACGAAACTCACCTGGGAATTACCGAAATTTGTTTACGTTAAACTTTGTCCAACTACTAAACCGACCGCTTGGTTAAAAATTTGAGAAGTGGGGAACGAACCAACAAAGGGCAAATTAGAGAAGTGGGGGCGCTGGATGTGTCGTTTTAGTTGTTGGACAATCTATACGTCCACATTGATGCAGAGCCGTATTTGACTTACCCATGCTTTTCATTTTACCGCGTTGCCATTACTGACAATTTTTATTCATATGTATCAACCTATATTACTTAGTTACAGACCTTTTAAAAATATGATGCCGAATCGGTATTGGTAACTGAAATATCGGTATGGGCAAAAAAAATCCGTATCGGCCGATCTCTATCTTTGGTCTTCCAAGTATCTCAGAATTTACAAATTTGACACACATCAATATCTATTAATGAAAAATGTGATTCTTGATGTTGATTTTGAGAACACTGTAGGAAGATCGTTTCTTAGGACTCAAAATCAAAGATAGATATTAAAGAGCCGTTTTGATTTCAAATTCACCGGCATTAATTGCTGTTATTTTTTTTTAAATTTAAAGTCCCTTCTAATTTCCAAACCATCGCAGTTTTAATTAAAGAATTGAAAATTTTGCTAAATACGTATCTTTAGTAACCCCTAAAACTAACGAAAACCTTCATTTTATAAACCATTAATACAGGAATTCAGAATTGTAACGGCACGTTTCGTTTTTTTTTTAGTTACCTTTAGCGATACTAAGGAAGGGAGTATCAATACTGCTAATGTTTCCTACCCTAAAGGATATACCACGGGGAAGCTAGGGGTTCTAGAACTTGATAGTTTTGTAAATATCGTATTTCAGTCTCGAGTCTAGTCAAAACATTCAGACGGAGATCTGTTTTGGAAAAAAAATGCCAACTCGGGTTGGTTCATCTGAAACAAGTATTATAGGTATTCCACCAGCTAAAAATTAATGCGTTCGTGTTTAATTTTCCGGTGAAGTTACGGAAAATGAGTTTTTGACTTGTTTACATTTTTTGCATAAAAAACGTATTTTAATTTTAATTAATTTTTAATTTTAAAAGAAGTAGCAAACCTTGGTACATTATAAATGTTGATCATATACATACATACATTTTCAAAAAATCTGACTCAAGGAACCTGAAAAGACCAAGAAAAGTGAAATCTTGAGATCGTTTTTTTACCTGGTCACAATACTTTCCATTTATAATATACCTTATCCTGTATTTTACACAAGAAAATAATAAATCTTAATCTTATTTTTTTAGTGGTGGAATCTTACGAGATTGGATAGGTTTACCAAGACAGTTTTACGACTTGAATTCAAAAAGTTATAGGTGTGCTTGTATTAAAGAAGAGCAAGTGGATGAATTGGGAAATATTAAAGAATATGATAATTGTGATAAAAAATCTAATTCGTGTTTTGTAAAAATGTAACATTCTAAAAATTTATTATATAATATTTTAATGAATAATATTTGTTTTATTAAATACTAAATATTGTTTTAATAAGTGCTAAAAACATATACTGTTCGATTTGTTTGAAAACTCCGATTTTTTTCTAGAATTTCAATGGCAATTTTGCCTTATATTGAAGACCTCATAAAGTTCAAATTTATGTAATACAGCACTCTGACTCTGGATAAATTTCACTGAAAAATATCCAGAATTTACAATTCAATCTATATGTCTTCTGAAAATCACATTTAATAATAAAAATTTAATATCATATCCAAACAAGTGAAAAACGACCATATTTCTGCCGTAATTTCAGGTTTTCGAAAATTTAAAATTATATATTAATGGTATGAGTAGCGGGAAAGTAAAAATAGGTTAAAGAGTAATATTATATTGGAAGTTTTTAACGGTGCTGAATCGATTGCCGTTGTCCGTTTGTTTCTATCTCGCACGGTTTTCGAGTTGAATCAGGCTAACAGACGGACGGCTAAAACCATCTTATAAAAGAGTTTTTTTTTCTTCGAAAACGCTAAAACGGCTAATACTTTTCTTCAAATCACAGCTTGTATAGCTACGACATTCAAATTCCTAGAAAAATCCAACATTATTTTCGCAATAATTTCTGTCTTCATTATAACTCTTCCTTCTTGATCGCTCTCATACGAGACGAAAAATGAGATTCCGTCAACTTTTCTCCAGACGCATCGTTCGCCTGGCTTTTATAGGATGTGTAAAAAAGACACAATTATCACTGTTTTATTAACTCTCGGAGTGATCAGTGGTATTAAATGAACAGTCGATCACGAAATGAAAGCTCTTCATTAAAATGGCGACATGGCGCCGCACATTGTAGTAAATTATTAATCAAAATGTTCCGAGATTTCAGAACTTAATGTAATTATTTTATATATTGAAATTGAGTGACAATATAATTGAGCTTATAGATTTTACAGTGTTCTAAAAGAATGTATCTACCGTTTATAATTTATGTGTTGCTCCTTCGATAATTAGTTGATGTTAACACGTCTACTGCCGTAGCAAATTTTTCCAAACATTTATCGATTTTTAATCATATTTGTTCGACTCCATGCCAAGTTTTTTTTCGAAAATAATGGAAGCACTAAACAATTTTTTTATTGTTTTAAAAAGATTAAAGTATGACGATTGGAATAAGGTGATATTATTTAATAGTATATTACATAACTAGTGTGGAAAATATGGTTTATTACGCACAAAAGTAGACGTTGAACACGAACCGTATAGAGCGAAGAGTGCAGAAACGGAACAAATGCAAGAAATACACTTTGAAACGAGTTGTGTAGGTACACTATTTTTATTACGACCATAAATGTCAATATATTAACGTGATTTATGACAGTTCGTATAAGACCTCTTATAGTAAATAAAGTCATATTTGATCACACAAAAAAGATATTAAACAAATTAAAAATAAAATGTACAAACTACAAAATTTGTCAGGTATTTTCTCTATAACCGAGAGAAAAAAAATTGTGTCATAAATGCGAGCGTGCGCTTTTATTTCAACTTTCCACACTTGTGCGTTTTTAATCAAATATCATTGCTACGGTGAAATGAGCTACTTTCAATTTAACAAAACAGTGTGGAAAACGTTGTTTTCATAGTTAATTAACTCGTTAATAAATTTTATTCACTTTTATTATTTGATAACCCTTTTTATGATTCGTAGACCATTTTTAGGTAAGGTAAACAATATATCTTTTTTATACATCGTAAATTTTCTATAAGATACAAAACAATTTATAAGATTTTTTTTCTCGTGAAGAGATTTAGAATTTCGGCACTCCACCTATGTAAATTCTATTTTCCTTGTCCTTGAAATTTCCCCGCCACTGCACTGCGTCTTGGCACACCGCGACGCCACCAAAATCAGTCCATCCCCCCTACAAATGGCGTGTCACCGTTCATAAAGATCCCAAAATCGCATTTTTAGTATCTAACAAAAAATATTTATTAGTTAAAAAGTGTTTAATGAAGGCGACAAAATAGCGCATATAAACTACGTACACACAAAATCAGGTGAGACTTAAAATATAAAATAAATTAATGTAAAATTGTTTAGAGTGTCAATTCTTTTTTGTTAAAATGTGTTTGTTGCGATAAAATATTAAATAACAGTGTTTTTCTCTGGTAGAAATGCGCTTTTGATGTTTCACTGTCGGATTGTATTGTTTCATTTTATTTTTTGTACGGATAAACAAAGTTTTTGGGGGTAAAAGGACCTAATCGATATATTTGTGGGTCAATGGCGATAGTTCTCTCAGTGCTAGTCTCGTCGCGAATCGAAGAGGGTAGAATAAGGGATTAAAGAGGGTTGCTTTTGTTCAAATTTGTCGTACGCGCGGTTTACATTCAGATGAATTTTTAACAAGTGTTATTATTTTTAAAAATATTAAATATTTTGTCATATATAGTTATCAACAATTTCTTTAAATAAGGGTGTTACAAATCAATTACTTTGTTTTTTTTTATATTTTAGTTTAGTTTGTGGATAAAACTATATAAAAAAAATCAGTTGCTTAATATTTTTTCTAAAATATCTAGTTGTATCTCATTTATTAAAAAAATTGATAATTTTAATTAAATTTTTAATTTAAAAGTTGAATTTTCAGAATAAAAATGTTGAAATTTTAGCAATTATTATTTACTTTGTATTTTTGTTAAGCATCAGAAATCTTCTAGTATCAAATTTAAACAAAAAAAGTTATGATATGACCTGTGAAAGATTAAAATTTTCTCGAAAAATATGAAACCTAATCAAAAAGCGTATTATTATTTTTTCAAAAATTAAATCCTCTCATTAATTGAAATAAAGATAAATAAATGTAAACATTGAAATATCGGTCGGAAAATTATAAAAAAATATTAAAATTTAGTATTTTAACTCTGAAAATTTAGTGCATATAAAAATGACTATTCGACAAGTGCCTACTTTTCCAAAAAACAGCTATAAACAGTATCAAGGTAATTAAATTAATTTCTAACTTTTAAAAGTCCATACAAGTTTTAAATTCTAATAAATAACTAATTAAAAGTCATATATCGATAATCCTGCATATAAATATGTAGGTACCCAAACAGCACAAAGTTCGTCTAAAACACATCTTTATAACGTCTGCTTCAGATTTTCAGGTTGTCTTTAAGAGGTCTTATGACGCCTAACTACGTCTGAGACATCTTTAGGGACGTTTTTAAGATGCTAGTTAGGAGTCCTGTAAATCTGAAGCAAACGTCGTAAAGATGTCTTAGCGATGTCGTTGCCAGGCTATTTGCAGACATGCCCCCTTTGTACAGAATATCCATAGGTCGAAATTTTGATCAGAAATTTATTAAAATCATTAACCAAAGAACATTATTATTTATATTTAATAAGAATAACACTATCCTAAAAAATATCCAATAAATAAAAATCAGCCTATTTCCGCGTTGCCAATTGGACTTATGTTCAATTGCTCTTTGTTATTTTTACCACTGTCCAAGACAACACTTTAATCCTTTTGTGTGTGGGTAATTATGGCCGTTATTTGTTACAAAATAGGCGAGGAAATAAAGCACTCAACCTACGAAATTTGACCTTAAAGTCGGATTGAGATGGAGTTTTTGCATTCGCTTCCTAAAATCATTTGAAAAAAATGTACCTACTTTGTATCATGTTTTTTTTGCAAATTTCAATTGTGCAGTGCAAACTGCATTCGAAAAAATGCATTTTCTTAAGACACTTAGAAAAAATTGACAACTTGGTTATAAGAACACCTGTCATCTTTGATGGTTTAATTTTTTACAACTTTTGATTGATCGCTAATACCGTATTGAAGGACTCTTTGTTTGAAGCCACTTCCGGACCTTTTAAAGGACCAATGTGAACTTAAGAGTAACATTGTTGGCTTAACATTTTGAATGAATATTAGTGGTTAATAATGATGTCAACTGAACTAGCTTCGTCCGAAAAAAGAAAACTGAAAAGAAAAATGTTTTTCCACTAAACATCAAATGATTCATTACAAGAACTCGATGAAAAGGAATACTTTAAAATAAAAGTATTTTATACTAAATTTATCAACAAGGTTTGAAGTAGCTGAAAAATGTATATATGAATATCTTTAGTGTGGTATTGAGATTTCTAAGTTTAGAAGATATAGAAATTGAAGAGCAAGCCAATCGTTTTCAACCCTAATAACACAGAAACGTTTAAAAAACGTTCGTTAAAGCTACCCGAGAACGTTTTTACAGTGGTTACAAAAACGATTTACAAAAACGTTTAAAAAATGCAACTTTCTGACTTTTCCTGAAAACATACTAACGGTTTTATAAAGTTTCTAAATGTGGTTTTAAAACGACTCCAAGAAAACGTTTAAACTTTCTTTCTCAAAACAAACTTTTGCGGACCTAAAAACACGTCTTTTGAACGTTTTTTTACAGTGGCTATAAAAACGACTTACAAAAACGTTTAAAGAACGTAACTTTTTGACTTTTTCTGAAAACATACTTTTTGAACGTTTTTACTGAAACGTCCCTATTGTGACTTTATACATTCTGACATGGACGTTCAAAAAAGGTTTAGTTGTTATTTTTTATTGTACTATAGCGTACAAACCGTTTTGTTTTTAATTTATGAGTTCGGTCGTTTTTTCGATATATTTTGGACGTTTCTTTGTCCATTTTAAAAACGTTCATGCAGATGAAACGTTTATAAAACGTTTTAACTATAAAAAAAACGTCAATCGGACTTTTGGTGCTATTAGGGATACGCAGGAAAGTCTGGTCAACATTTTGGTATATGATATGTCATGAATCTATACATAAAAAAAAATCCCATATCTCTGTTTTCTAAAAAGAGGATCCTTAAAGGATTTCATATTGTGCGTGTGCTGTATCCATAAAAAAAAACTATTTTTATCAATGATTTACCTCTCAAAATAATATACTACAGGTTTTATATTGTCTTACGAGTTACTGTAAAACAAAACGACGAATACTACAATGAACGTGACAGTCAGTCTTAGAAAATGAGTGCAATATTGGTTTTTATATTTTGCTTAACCTTATATTTAAACTTACCATGGTACTGTTAGCTTCAAATTATGAGAGTAAAAAAGCAAATATAACTATTTTCCTCATTTGTTTCATTAAAATTAGCAATCAAATACAGATTTTATTGCAAAAAATAATAAATCTATTATTTTATAGATGCTCATCTGATAAACAATGAAAAAATGAACATAAAACCTTAAAAATAACTTCATTCGTTTATTTTCGCAAATACTATTTGTCCTCTTTTCAAAGTTTCAGCAATGGTTTTTTTTTTCATTTTATTTTTCTCAACAAAATCAATTTCTTATTGTTGGATATTCTTTACTTTCTCGCTCATTTTTATAACTGTGCATAAACAGCCATTTTGTTTGAGAACAACTATTTTAATTACAAACTGTTTAAAGATTCCATTCTTGGTTTTTAAATTCACTAATATATAGTCAGCACATTTTAATTGAATTTAATGGATTCTTCTTCCGGAAGGTTCATTTACAAATAAATCTTGATCAGAAGGTTAATTCGTCATCAAAATGACCATTTTCCAAGTCTGAAAAATTCATGATTACTCTCATCGTTTGCTGCCCACAAATGCTTTTGTTTTCATAGTCCGGAGTGTAATATATCTTTGTGACTCTCTATAAGCTGTGGAATTCTATCTTTCTGTTTAGTTTTTCGATATCTTCTGGATAAATTCTTTATGTGCTGTTTTGTGTTTTCTGCTTCTGCAGTTGCTGGAAGATCTTGTGTTTAGGAAAATTTTTGAAGAGTTTTTTGTCGGTCAAAGTCATCTGCTTCTTCGAATTCAGATTTTACGTTTTGCTAATTATTTCCCTTATCCTCTCCAAACACTGCTTCAAGTCTAGAAAATATGTTTTTCCTATTTCTGCTTTCTAATCTTTCAGCACTTGTTGCCATTTAATTTTTATTGGTCTGAAAACACTTATATCTGAAGCCTGCGTTAAGGGAGTGCTATTAGGTGGCAACAAAACTAATAAGTTATTGTTGTTTCCCCTATAAGCACTTTACGACCAGGACGTAAGTGCATTTTTTTAAAAAATCAGTCTTAAAAAATATTGGTACTAAATCATCCAGAGCAACTTTTAATGTACCTAGTGTTGGGAAGTCCACTTTGGTTAATAAGTGGTCTGCATTACACCTGAGGCAAATATCTCTGGAATCGAAGACTTCGAGGTGTCCATCATTTTTTCTGCTCTCTTAGACTACTTTGAAATAGTTGGCTTCCGCTTCAGAACGGACATTCTCAATCACTTGTGAAATATTGTCTTACTAACTGATGGGATATTCTTTTCGATAAT
This sequence comes from Neocrepidodera transversa, assembly GCA_963243735.1. NCBI lineage: Eukaryota > Metazoa > Arthropoda > Insecta > Coleoptera > Chrysomelidae > Neocrepidodera > Neocrepidodera transversa. Next base: position 6,283,125 of record OY725340.1, read on the forward strand.
TCGTCATGTAGATTCAAAAACTTCCATCCAGCTCTCACCAGGTTAGTTATTCAAAAATGGTTTCACTTGTTAACCTCTTCAGTTCAAAAACATTTACATCATTACACATATGGCATTTATGATGGCTTTTTCATCAGAAATTGACCAGTATAATAATCAAGATTCAAAGGGTGTAATCCCTTGATTTTTCAACATATGGTTATAAAACAGTATTAAAAGTATCTTCCGAAAAATTGCGGTACGGAATATAGTTCTCACCTTTCCCATGTCTTTCCTTACCGCTTTCAAGTAGCACTTTGACATCAAAAAATATTATCGACCCCACTTTTGGAATTTAACTCTTTAACTGCGGGCAAAATTTTGCAGCGCTGAACATCAACAAACTTGATTGCAATAATTTTAAGAAATTCAAAAATTTCGAAAATATATCGAAAAATAAAAAATAAATAAATAAAAATGTCTAGAAATTCAAAAACTTCGATAACTTTAAGAGTATGTCGAAAATTTCGAAAAATTTGAAATTTTACAATTCTATCGAAAATTTCAAAATATCAAATTATTCGATTAAATAAATATATTTCAAGAATTTTAAACATTTGAAAAATATCAAAAGATTCAAAAAACATTAAAAAATTATTCAAAAATTTCAAATATTTCGAAATTTGTACAATTTGTAGAAAATTTGTAAAACTTATAAAATATGTCAAAATTTGTAACAATTTGCAGGGAAATAACAAAATATACAAAGGGTTAAAAAGGGATGAATTGAGGTTATATTAGTTTTGACCGGTTATCGTATAGGAAAAAATACATCGCTGTACTAATACTGTATTTTTTAACTTATTCCCCAGAAACAAACAAAAATGAACGTTATCAAAACTTTCCTAAATATGTTTAACAGCACCTGTTAAACTCAATAGTTACGTTAATTTTTAACTATCCCTGCATTTTCATATGTTGTATGGTTGCCGAAACTTTGATTATATTATTTGTGGCGTTTCTTTTCTTAAAAGACAAAAACAAAAAAAGATTATGTTATGTTTGTGATCGATTTTGACAGTTATAAACTGTAAGATTCAGAATCAACGCAGTCGTGATTCGAGACGGCGCTGAACCCGAAATCAAAGTTTAGTTTTGTCAACAAGAAAAACTAAAAAGTTGTGTATAATTTGAAGGTTATACTGATACGCGTTTGAGACAATTTGCATTTGTTAAATGGAAAAAGTTTGCTTAATGGAATATTATATTTCCTCTCTTTAACTGATTAAAATAAAAAAATTAACTACCATATATAGAAAACCAAAAATAGACACATCCTGTAAAAATTCAACGATTAATCCATTTAATACAATTTTATTAGGTCAGTTTTATTAGTATGGAGTTTGTATAAAATTTTCCAGAATTTCTGGATAAAAACAACAGTTCCGATTCCCGTTAGTTATCCAGGATCCCTGGCGCCGCACTCCTGTAGTTTTGGCGCCAGTATTCTCGGCGTCCCGAGTCCTGTGGCTTCATTTTGTCCTGTAAATTCTACTAAACCTGCTGAAGTTATAAAAAGATGAGACTGAGACTCGCGATTTTTTAGTATTACATTTTTAAATGAAATGATTGTTTTATATCCTAGTGACGAGGGTATTCTTGAAGGTAAATGAAATCGGCGATTTTTTAAATATTTTTTCTGGTTTATATTATTCATGATCAAATTTAATGTTTTATTTTTTTTTTGTATAAATATCATATTTATTGTTTTAGCCAACTGTCTTCCAATATTTTTGGCAAACGACGAACTGAGGTTCCGCCGAATAAAGTGCAATGCTACAGTACTCTGTTATTGTGCCACAAACAATACAAATCTTCCAGAACTTATGACTACGGTAATAATTTTTTGGTTGTGAGAAATTCAGGTCTTTAAGCTGTTATGAATTACACTGTATACAAATCTTTAAACTTGGTTTTATTTTTTAGCAATTAGTTGAAAATAAATGTGACGGGGGAGAATGGACCTGTTCACCTCCTAAGGAGTGCTGCAAACAGGGTTGTTGCTTTCTTTTTAATCAACCCTTCTCCAAAGGATCGGCTTCTTCTACTTTACACCATGGTACTATTTTCAATCCCCTTTTTCTAGGACATTGGTGAGTCTTAACAAATTAATATTGACATTGACGTAACTTTTTGACATTTGACACAATTTTGTACTTAGAAGTTTGACATTTTTGATAGTGTTTTTTGACATGTAGTCATTGTTTTGACATAAGTGATATGCATTTATGACCTTTAAGACAAGTTTTTTCATTGTTTTACTTTTATCATTTTTTTTATGATTACAAACACTCTGCAAAGAAAAGTTTTGAATAATGAATCAATAAATTCTTATTTTCTCTAGGTATTTCTGGCTAGCAGTGACGGCGACAGTAGCGGGAATTCTTTGCGCTTGCTCCCTTTGGAGGAAGCACAATCAGGGACGGTTCTGCTGTAAGGATCATGGGCGTGATGAGCGAGCTTCAGAGCAGGAATCTATCACCTCGTGTTGTCCTCCACCCCACTATAGTAGGTGCAACAGTTTTCATCAAGCACCCCCACCTTATTCGGAGGTAAAAACATTATTTTTGTTACGACCTAATATGTTTTATTGCGTCTGTATTTTTTTATAGGTGACCTCAAAGCCCGATTTGTATCCCTTAGTTATCAGTTATAATGCTGAACCAGTTTCTAAGGGCAACAATGGTTCTGCTGGGTATTTAATGGTACAATATTTTAGGAATTTTATTGTCCGGCCTGTGGGTAAGTAGAACAATTTGTCTAATAAAGTAAACAAGATAACATTTTTTTTAAATCCGTATCTCTAATTTGGTCTAGTGTTCAATAAATTGAAATGAAACTCAAAAATCATATACCACAAATACTATTTGGCCAATATAAGTTGAGCTATGAGTCACGGAGCTCATTTAACCAGATTATTCAAGCTGTTCGCTTGGTAAGAACTTAGTGCGGTGTTGTCGCAACATGAATTCCAAAATGAAAAATAAAACATTGAGTTCACAAGCCCCGCTCTTCGTAAAGTCAATAACTTATTATGTCCAAATAGAATATTTTTAAAAAAGGGTTAGGCCTAGAAATTACTTACAATTTCTAGCGCTGAAGATGACTGTTGAGCTGAAACTAGTCGCCGCCTAACCCTTTTTTAAAAATATATTTGTGGTACATGATTTTGAGATTCATTTTTTTTTAATTTAACACCCTAAGTATCCAATATAAATTGCACCTCTGTAATTACGGGATTTTCTTTAATTTTTAGGTACATTATCCGCTACTAGCACAATAGATTCCTTGAGCTCTAGTTTCTTATGCAACGCTGTTAATGAGGTACTTTTATAAATTTTTACTCTTCGTTTGTATTTTTAATGTCACATTAAGAAAAAATACCCCTTTAATCTATTTAGAGTGGCAGTTACTCCTTTACTGTCAGTAGATAGAACGTCCTTTAACTTTAAAGATTCAATAACTAAAGGCGATGACGTTTAGAATAAAATTTAACGAGTTGATTTCTTGTACAATTGTCACAACCTAAACGTCATTGTCGTTAGTTACAGAACCGTTAAAGTTAAAGGACGTTCTATCTACTGACAATTAAACTTTTTAATTGCAATAACATAGGCATGTGATACCACATTTGAAAGGTTCTCTATTTAGAAATGTATTTTTTTTTAAATTTCAATAATTTTTTTTAGTAAAAAATCTTAAATTTGTAACTTCATCAATGTTCAGACTTCAAATTTAATAAATCAGTCTGATTTTGATGTTTGGGAAATAGGTATGCAAAAACATTTTTTTTTTTGGTCTGAGTACTTAATTATATAATTTACAAATATATTTTTTAAGTTTGTCAACTTTTAATTTTTTTTTGAATATTGTGAATGTAGGTAGGGACACTTTTAGTGCAAATTTTTGGTAGCATGCTTCTCTCTCTTTTTATAGTCATTGTGTGAATCAGAGCAAATATATTCAGTAAATTTGTAAAAGTGGATTTATTCTAATAGCAAGTTAATTGGTTCAAATAATCACATAAGCTATCGCGTGGTTGAATAAGAAAATTCGAAGGACCATCCTATAATTATTACACATTTTTGACAAGATTTAATCAGTAAGTTTTTAGATTCAAGATTAAACACATAAATTTAATGGTTACACAGAAGTTCATTTAATTACCAACAAAAACATCAATTAAACATGTTATAGCTGCTACAGCTTATTTAGATAAAATTATTACACGACATAAAGTTACAAGATATAATGAAGAAAATTTCAACAGCACATATGAAAAAGATAAAGGATAAGTATCCTGGACCTTGTCCTAAAGAATTCTATATTTTCTAACAGTTGGAAAAGATCTTACCTTAAATTCCAATAAATCACATTACACATTACATTTTGTAAGTAATTTACTTAAGGCCGAAAAAAGTATGCCGGTATCATGAAGCACTATAAAAAAGGCATGTTATGATGTTATATGTACAAAGGTTGAAGTGGAAGAGAGCTTCACGGTGCCCAGCTTGACGGGAGATCTTCCCGCCATGCATGGGAGCCCTTGATGAGAAAAAGGAATAGATAATTAAAAATTAGTGGCGTAACAGAGTTTCAAAAGTTAAAGTGATTTTAACACTCATCCGCTGATGATTTCTTGTTTGAAATAATTGACACATGACAAGCAGACAACACTTCCATTCTAGGCAGGACCAGACAGACTTGACACCAAGGGATAGAGGGTGGAATACAGCAAAAAATGAGAGAGGCGGCAATGAGGAGCGGGGAACACCAGTCTGTAGACCGGTGTATATATCGCTCCGACAGCGCTCACTCTAGAGCGAGCGCATGTCGGAGAGGTAACTACTGGGAGGTGGATGGGGAGTAAAGGGATTTTACACCAAAATCACTGATGGATTATCCTTCATTATTGGGCTCATTGTAATGGATCGATGGAATAATCGATAAAAAAATTGATATTTTTCATTGTACCCAGAAACTAATTCAGGTACCACATTTATCAGAGTACCACTGCACTTTTTGACGATGAATGTGGTAGCTCTGTACAACATTGTTCGTAGCTAAATAAACAAAAATACACTTCAAGGTATTTTCCAATGGCCATGTGAATAAATAAATAAAATATATTAAAACTCGTTAATTATATAGGGCTGACTAACTCTGGTCGCAGCCACTTTCCTTTCTCATCCGCACCAACAACTGCCAATAAAGTCTGCACAGTTGTCTGGGTTGGTAGATAAATAAACAAAAATGCATTTCACCTTTATACAAGGTGGACCAAAATTGTCGAGCAAAACTTCTAGGGGTGACAGAACACCTAAAAAAACGTTTATTAAGGGTGCGACAACCCCTAGAAAGGGCTTAACGATAATTGGTTTTTCATGAATACCTTTCAAGATGGGTACCATACAATATTCAAATTTTAGTACGTAAGGGTACTAAGATACGCTATTTACATATTTTGTCTTGATTCTTCGAATTCACTAAGGGTAGTTTTCAAGGAGTGAGTTACCCTTTTTCATACATTTTTTTTTTATTATCAACTGTGTTGGCAAATACATATTAAAATAATATTTTCGGAAGTTGGAAAATGGTACTCTTAATGTATCATCCAAAAATTAATCGTTTTCGTGTAATTTGAGTTCAAAAATTGGGGTGCTTGACATATGAGAATCCTAGGGACAAATATAGACCCGCGATAACAAACAGTAAAATTACAATTTAACTTATTTTATTGTGAATTAAATGAGGTACATAAAAAATATTTTAAGTAAATATTGTTACTCAGCCACTGCCTTGGTCTTCTGTCACATACATCAAGAGTACCTTTTTTCAAGAAAAAAACTACCTAAAAAATGGTAACTTTACCTCTTGAAAACCACCCTTGGTAGGTTCAATGTGAGTGGAGCGTTTGCTCGCCCCTCCACTGGCTCCACTACACTTAGTGAATTCGAAGAATCAACACAAAATACGTAAATAGCATATCTTAGTTCCTTTAGTTACTACCAAGAATTTGATTATTGTATGGTACCCCTCTCCCCCTCTCGAGAGATATTCATGAAAAACCAATTATCTTTAGGCCGTTTCTAGGGTTTGTCGCACCCTTAATAAGCGGTTTTGGACATAGGTTCATTGGACAAACATTACTTATTTTTAGGTGTTCTATCACCCCTAGAAATATTGCTCGACAATTTTGGTTCACCTTGTATATTACTTACACCATAAGGAAAAATATTATATTGATTTTCCATGACTTGGTAATTTTTCCGTATATAGCAAGATATTACTTAATATTTTTTTGTAGGCCAATTCAATTATCCCCCCTCCGTACTCGCATATGGGTAGTTTAGAGGAAATTTTAAGTGATAATCATGCACAAGTGTCTCAGACGAATATAGAACAACCGGTTAGAAATTTGCCGCGATCGACTTCGTTTAGTTCCGGTAGGGATTACCACCAGGTAATATAATGTTTTATTATGTATGTTGGTTTAATTTTCGTTGACTTTTCAGTTACAACAGAGTTCTTCTAGCCCCAATCCTAGTATACATTCTCAAACGAGCACTAGTTGTTTGTCAACGGCCACTCCAGTACGTCAGCCGTCAAGCAACTTTTCTCCTAACAACCAGGTGTTATCGATAAGGGATAACCCTTGTTACTTAGAAAATACAACGAATGCTAATTCTGCTGTGCCAAAAGATAGAAATGTAGAAAAGGACAAAATTGGTACGATTTACATAATTCTTTTTGGTTTTTGCTAAAGTTTTTTGCAGGTAGGGTAGAATCCAAATGTCAAAATGTCTGTGATGCCCCAATTGTCAATCCGCTAGCAAGATCGAGCAAACTTCATAGGCACAAATTTACAAAAGATGATTCGGGGAGTCAAGATGACGATCACAACTTTTCTGATCTTCTTAATTTATCAGTTTGCCTGCCTAGCAGCGTTCCTAATTTCGAAAATCCTATACAGACCGCGCCAGAAGATTTACAATACAGTGTCACTAACAGTATAGGTAAATTTAGGGATTTTATCGAAATATTAGTTTTTGTTTATTTTATTTTTATTGTAGGCTCAGATATAAGCAGTCTTGCCAATATGGGATCGCCAGGTTCACCGCCTAGGGCTACCAGTCCTACTGTGGAAATGAGAGAACTCCTGGATAAAATCCAGCAGTTGCCACAACAAAAAAGTCCGGTCCCACCACAGCCAAGCGATCAAAAAGTTACTAGGAATTATTTTCATAAAGTCAAATCGAAGACTTTGTATATGCCTCTTTGCGATGAGACGCCTACTAAGCCAAAAAGTATTGCACACGGTAAGCATTTAATTCTTCCATGTTCCACTGATGTTTTTTTTAGTATTTTCGAAGGGTTGGTTGTCTCGTTCGGCTCCTTGCACCCCTTGCGGAAACTTCGTACCGAATTTCCCTATAAATCACCACAAGGGCAGTCAGAGAGGAAGCAGATCCAAAATTACGGATGGTAGTCCGCTTCTTAGGGAGGAAGAGTCTGAAGATGAACCTAATAATGCTCGAGATTCACGCTCATGATGGGTACTTTATAAGTATAGGAATTAAAATTTGGAATTGAAAATTTACAGGATTTTATGGTGGTCTCAAAAAATATTCTTCTATTTGAAAAAGGTCGCTATCCAACATTTGGGCCTAAATGCGAGTTCTCTGTGATATAACATTTTTAACACAGAAGTACCCTTAATAGGTACTATCCTTAGTTACCTGAAAAAAAAATCTATAAACTCAGGCATTTGGTAATATATCTAAGCCTTTTTTTTTAAATCGTTTTCACCTTCCTGCGCTATCCTAACATAAAATATGAATAATAAATTCAAAGGTAATCTATTTTTTTCTAAATTCTAGGAGTAGTATTAAATATTAAAATAAAAGTTATTGCAGTTTCGTAATCATATTATTTTGAAAATGGTAGCGCATTTTTGTGATGAAAATAATTTGCTCAAATAATAACACAAAAATATTAAAAAAGTGGGAGCCTAACAATTTATAGCTATAGAAAACGGCTTGGATAAAATTCTAAAACAATTAATTTTTATAGGTATTTAGCTACATTTTACTCTGAAGCATTGTTGTCAATTTTGCTGTTGCGCTGTTGCTAAATTTCTACTTTTTAATGCACAAAACGTTTAACAAGCCAAAATTTGCCTGTAATTGAAGAGATCCTTAAATTTTCAAAAATACAAATAACACAGGCCTGCAAAAAACATTTTTAAGTTGTTTGTATTTTGATAGCCGATTTCTATGTATTTTAAAAGTGCTGATTTCAAAAATAAAATCCATTTTTTTCTACCATGTGAAGTTATCTCACAAAACAGGGTAAAAATAAATTTAACGCAAATTTTACATCTATTCTTAAGGTTTTGACAACAGAATATTAAAAATTGTGTAATACTCATTAGTCAAAAATCCTTACAGAAGCCCTTTCGTTTACCATCAATACTTCTTTTAGTGGTCTTCCTGCTGTAGACACGTTGAGAATCATTTCTTTTAATATCCATCTTCCTTGGTACTTTCGGTCTTGATGGAACCTTTCGCCCTGACAGCACCAATATTTGAAGGGAGGTAGTCAAGGTGTGCGTGAAGAAAATGGTTTTTTATGCTCATATTACAACCCATCTTCTTGAAGTTATCCAGTTTCAACGATTGTTTTATAGTTCGGATCTTTTTTGTCTCTATGAAAATTGGTTACAACTTGTTTAAAAGATAACCACGATGCTTTTCCTCTTGTAACCATTTTTTTTCAATGTTGGGATCGCTCATGAGTGTATTGATATCAGAACACTTCTTTTAGTTTTGCCTCAGATAAACCAGGAAATTGCTCATAAAGATATGTAAAACATTCTTTTGACAATGCCTTCACAAACCTAATTCAATGTGAAGTTGGTATTATTACCATTTTAGGATCTACAAGACTTTTTAACGCCAACCTACAAGGTTTTTCTCGGTCACTGTCTCATTTGACCGAGCAACATGGAAATCACATCATCCATTTGTGATACAAAATTTTGTTCAAGACAAGCTCAAGATTTTCATAGCATTATTTTAAATGGACTGAGTGTCCAACAGGTACAGAAGTATATTTATTGCCGTTGTTTAGAATTGCTTTTAGGCTTCTGTTATACGAATCAATAAAAAGTCTCCAGTTTTGCAGTATACAAGGTCACCTTTTTTAGAAACACAAACTAATTTTCCCTAGCTCGATACCAAGAAAGGAAGTACCCGATGTCAACAAGTGTTTTTCTTACAATCTAGATCCTAAAAGTCCTTTGGAAGCAAGTTTCTAACTAAATCATTCAGTTCAGATTGAGTGAACAATGTCGGTTCACTTGTACTACTACACTGTGCAGGAAATGGTTCAGGCTCATCTAAAATATCATCCAAAATATCTAGAGAAGGAGAAGGTATTGGTACTTCGGGTCCATGAGGAATAGGGCGAATGGCAGATGGAATGTCAGGATAAGAGATCTGTCCAAACTATTTGGAAACCATGCGAAAGGATTGTTGTTTATTGTAAGAAAAAATCTTCACAAACCGTCTGGAAGATGGTAACATACTCGGATTTTTAAAAATGATGAAGACAATTTCGTTTTAATTGCAAAAAACTGTTAAGTAGCCACAACTAGAAGAAAACTGTATTTTGTCACTATTTTTCGTGTAATCAGCGCTAAAAATACTATAGAAATCACTTATTATACATAAGTCAATTTTTATCTCGCAGGTCTGTGTCATTAGCGGTTTTAAAAATTCCAAAAATTTATGAAAATTTGTAGAAATATCTGCAGCGTTGCCAAACGGTTTAGTAATGTCGGAAATTTACGAAACTATAAAGAATTTGTTGGGTTGCCAAGAGTTTTCAAAATTCTAAAAATTTATGGAAAATAAATATTTGTAGCGTTACCAAACATTTAATTTTGCAAATTCACAAAAATATAAGATTTTTTTAGTGTTGCTAATATTTTGAGAAAATTAAATACGTGCAGCATTGCCAAACGTATAAATAATTTTAAAAATTTAAGGAAATATTAAAATTTCACAATCAAAAGTTAAAAATAGAGATTTTTCAGTATCAAAAAATATGAATTTTAACTGAGAACCATTTGCAACGTTATCAAAAATTTGACTAATTTCGGAAATTTACAAAAATATAAACTTGCAACGTTGTCAATTGTATTAAAACAAATCTAAAAAATTATAAAAATGTTGATTTTAAAAATTTATGGAAATATTTAAAATTTTGTATCGTTGCACTTGATTTAAAAATCCAATAAATATAAAGATTTATCAGCATTGTTAAGTCTCAAAAATTTTGAAATTTTATTTAATTATGGAGAATTATTTTCAGCGTTGTCAAATTTTAAATAAATTGGGAAATTTATGAAAATATATGGAGATATAATAAAGGCCAAATGATTTAACAATTTAAGGAAATATTAAAATTTTGTATCGTTGAACTTTTTAAAAATATGATAAATATAAAGAATCGCAGCGTTGCAAATAGAATTCAAAATTTTGCAAATTTATGAAAATGTGTGGAAACATTTGCAGCATTTCCAAACGTTTAAATAATTTTAAAAATTATGAAGAATTTGCAGTATTACAAAAATGTTTCAAGAATCTCCCAAAAATTTGCAAACTATAAAATTTTTAGTTTTAGGGAAAAATTCGAGTCATGTGATGGTTTTAGGAAACATAAAACAAACACAAAAAAAATGAAAAATTGATCGGTCTATCTATGCTATTTTTTCTACCTGTAATCGATCGTTTTCCGACATAGTTGCATATACTATTTTGACAATACATAATATGAATATAGTAACGCCTATTTTTTCGGTTATTTCATTATATATTTTTTTTAGTGGAGTAGTATTGGAAAAACCGGCCATTTAAGCGAAGCAAAAATGAACTTTAAGCAGTATTTTCTATAAAATTTAATCTGGGACAATATTCTAATTTAAAATATAAAAGATTTTTAATATTTGTAGACCGTAGACAGATCTAATCATTTAAAAAAAATTAAATAAAAAAAACGCTTCGATTTAGATTGGGTGTAGGATTTTTACATGCAGTATTTTTGTAACGTACTGTATGAATACTCACTAAATGTTAAAATTATTACATTTAAAAAAGAAGTTATGATAAAAAAAGGTTTCTTCACAAAATGAAGTACAAATTGGCAACACTGCCTTAAAATATTGATAACAATATCTGGAATTAAAAATATTTAAATCGAACACCGTCGCCGTCGGGGCTTTTTTTATCAAAAATTTCTTCTTTTGTTTTATAATTCCAAACGATTTTGATAGACTTTCTGCTTGTGGTTTTTTAATGTTATTTTAATTATGATTAACAATAATATTTTTTGTATATGTATTTGTTGTTAAATTTTTGAATAAAAAAAATATGAAATAGAATGTATTTAGTAATGTTCAGACTTTTATTAGTGTCTAAAATAATACAAATTTACCTAATTAATTATTATTTATTCACAATTTGTTACATTTTAATAAAGTTACAAAAAAAAAACGAAATATCCTATTTAACAAAATATTACATAAAAACTTTTTACAAAATTCATATGTATAAGTACTATAGACTTGTTTTTATTTTAGATCTTCAAAATAAATATAAATAAAATAACAAAATTTACCGGGAGGTCAACAAAATAAAAAAAATTCATTCAAGCCAAACATATTTTTCAAGGACGTAGAAATTATATTTTTTTCGAAGAGTTAAAGAAAAAAATAAGTATTTATTTTTTAATTAGTAATTAATAAACTAAATGACCAGATTTAGGCCATTTTTAAATAGTGGCATTTTCATTAGTTAAAAATATTAGGTATAAAGCTGTTATCTATCAATTTTTTTAATTATACTTATAATTCCGAATAAAATATCAATTTTTTTAATCCAATATCGATTTTCACTGAAGACTCAGGCAATTAATATCTTTTTAAACTGGGATTTTCCATACTAAAATGAAAATTAAAAACGAAATAAAAATATTTTATTCTGTAAGAACTTTGCCTAAAGAGTTAAGGAACATTTAATTATTTATAAAAAAAATGGCACTTATATCGATAAAATTGAGTGCAAACCGTGATTTTCTTTAATACTTCTATTATGTCCTAATCTATATGTTGTCTTTTAATTTTAGGACATCCAGTATAAAAAATAAATGGCACAATGTTAAAAAATAATTAAATAAAAACATATATTACCCTTGTTAGGCGTAAATTCGACTATTAGGAAAAGAAATTTAAAAAAAAATCATAAAAAAATATACATTCTTCTAAAACACATACACACGCAATAACGAAATACTAAATAAATTAAAAAATCGAGTCTTTTTTGTTACGACGGGCAGTAAATTAGCTACCGTTTTGTTAAATTCGAATTTGTTTGGATTTCCGAAAAACTACAAGGCCTCGTCCCCGCTATGGTATCCGTTCCTGTTCAATGGCTGCCTTTCCGGTCCAGAAGAAGGCCTGTTCCTCTTGAAAAATCCGCACTATAAAAAACATTCACAATTAATCAACGAAACAAGAAATTGATCAATAAATAGATCTCATCTAAGTAGTCCATCTAAAAAATCAATCTAAAGAAATAATCTTATGAATCAATCTCTAAAGAATGAATCTAAATAATCAACCTAAAGAATCAATCTAAAGAATTACTCAAACAAAAAAATCACTCCCAAGAATCAATTTAAGAATCAAACTAAAGAATAAATCAATTTCAAAAATAAGTAAAGTACAACTTAGTGCTGATAGATTGCCCCATGTAATGCTTTGTGGGGAACAGGCAAAACGCAATTAAATGAAAAACAGATGGAGTATTTTTTGAAACTATACACTCCGACCATTACCATACATGTTTTATCCTTATAAGGAATCATCAGTGGTATAAAGATCTGAGTGTATAGTTTCACAAACTCTCTCTGTTTTTTATTTAATTGCGTTGTTCCCGCTCCCCCTAAGGCATTACGATGGGACCATCTATATATCGACTCCAAGTTGTACTTGGCCAGCTTTTACAGAAAGATTTTATCCAATAAGTGACTGTGACCGTTAGTACCATCAATCTATGATAGATGGTGTTAATATCTATCAATATTATCATAAAAATAATTGTGGTATACAGAGTAGGTTTTTGAAACTATCCATTTCGACAAAGTATCACTGATGATTCCTATAAGAATGAAACATGTATAGTTTCAAAAACTTACTCTCTCTGTTTTTGAATCAATAAGAAATATTTTTCGTATAAAGATTCAAACTATAACGGATTAAATCTAACGAATCAATCTAAAGAATTATTGCAAATAATCAATATAAAGAATCAATATAAAAAATCAATCTAAAAAATTAATCTAAAGAATCAATAGAATGAATCTCCGTCTACAGAATCAATATAAAGAATGAACGGTAGACGAATCCATAATTATAAAAATATAGAAATATATTGATAATGGATTAATTTTGAAATAATTTATTCGGCTTAAAAATAATTTTTAAAAATTGGTCAAATTTCTTACCTTACTGAGTAACCAGATAAGTAACAGCAACATAACAATTCCGGCCACGGCTGATAGAATGTAAATCCATAATGGTGCTACTTCCGGTATTAAATCTGCATCTTTAGCAGGTACTTCCGTGAATATTTCGTGTTTTTTCAAAATTTGTTTCTCCTTTTTGATCGGTTCGACGTAAGGCAGTTCCGTTATTGAAGCCACCATCATGGAGGACAGTCTTATAGGTTCATCGCCACCAGCAAGCTAAAATTTAAAGATATAGTACTTATGATTGAAAAAATCAATGCAAGTGTTACTTACGTCCTTAAGTGCTCTAACGTTTAATCTAGACCTCAGAGCAATAAAAACGTCGTGATCTCGTTCCAAAACACCAACAACGCATCGAATATAAATACATTTTGTAGAATTGCACTTGATAAGTGCTTGAATATCAGCATAGGGATCCATAGATACTTGTCTTTTATCTCTAGATCTACTCGATCTATAGGGAGGATCTACATTGTCTCTTTCGATACTGTTGTGAAGAAAAGTAGGTGGAATTTTCCCGCTGGTTGAGACACCTCCTTCAGAGTGCCACTCTCGTCGATATCCTCCTTGTCCAGAACCTACAACAGAAACAAATTACTTATATAATACGAACTTTTTATTTCTAGTACCTTGTCCTGATGCGCTACTTGATGATCTTCCGCCAGATTGACCATAAGATTCTTGACTGCTTTTTGAGTCTAATTTGTTTCCATTGCCCAGTTCTATGGTTTGGACGGTAAAACCCGATCCAAGATCATCAAAAGCAGAACCAGTTTTTCCAAATTGCCCTCCAGAAATGTCAATTGGAAAAGAAGTACTAGATTCGATCACAAAGGTCTTATTGATGACGATTTCGTCTAAAAATAAAGTTAAAAGAGTAAAATTGATGTTTTGAATAGATTAACTGAGTAGAAAATTAAAGATAAATACCACATTGTCACTATAAATAAATATCCTAAAAAATAAATATTTGTGTATGTGAGACTTACTTGGTTTCACGCCATTGTGGTAATTACCACTTTCATCAAAATAACCAGTAATTACTCTTCTATTATCAGAACTACCACTGATACCACTACTACCACCTAAAACAGTAACGAATTAAAAATAAAATCGTTTAATTTTATAAAATGTACCTCTTCCTGAATTTTGTTGCCTTCTTCTTTCTTCATAATACCTTCTTTCTTCCTCAGACCAGTTATTATGAGTTCCTCCACTACTTTGCTGCCTTCTACGCTCTTCCGCAACCCTTCTTTCTTCCTGTTTCCTCCATTGTTCTAATCTAATTTGTTCCTGCTTCCTTCTTTCTTCTTTAGAACGTTCTTCTTCCCTTCTACGTTCTTCTACCCTTCGACGCTCTTCTACTCTTCGCCGTTCTTCTTCTATTCGTCTTTGTTCTTCGTATCTATTATCTGGATATCTAGAGCTTTCTTCTCTTCGTCTTTCTTCGTCTCTGCGTCGTTCTTCCTCTTGTCTTCGTCGTTCTTCATCAAATCTGTTATCGGGATATCTGATGGTTTCCTGTCTTCTTTTTTCTTCTTCCCTGCGCCTTTCTTCGATTTTTCTTCGCTCTTCTTCTTGCCTTCTCCGTACTTCCGCTCGTCTAACTTCTTCTAATCGTATTCGTTCTTCTTCTTTCTTTTTTTCTTCTTCTCTTCGTGTCGTTTCGTATCGTCTTCGTTCTTCTTCTAATCTTCTCTGTTCTACGATTCTGTTTTGGTCTTCTATTCGTTTACGTTCCTCTTCTTGCCGAATGCGATTCTGTATTCGTTCTTCTTCTAGTTTTCTTCGAAGTTCTTCCTGAGTAATGGTATTGGTACTGGACGAACCCGTTTCTAGTTTATACGTCCTTTCGAAATCGTCCCAAATATAGCTTCTAATAACGTTTCCATTCAGATCCGTAACAATAGTTCTATTTTCCCATCTAGTTACCGGTTCACCATTGACGTACGTTGTGTGCCATTTCGACGTTATGTGTTCGTATTCTCCTTCTCGAAGACCTATTTTGTAGTTCAAAGTATCTAAATTATTTCCAGATTGTGACCCAGTATTATCATTGTAGTATAAAGTACGGATAATGTTACCGCGACCATCTCTAATAGTCGTGGTGTTCTCCCATTTGGTTACTGGTCGACCATCTTGATAAACCTAAAATAAAACCGCTTTTAAGAGATTCTTAATATATAGAAGTAAAAATGTCAATAATTCAAAGCTTTGTTTACAGGTTTTTACGTATACTGAACTTCAAGAATAACTTACAGTATGATATTTGCTGACTGTCAGCTCGTATTCTCCGTTTGGATTTAAAGTACCCCATGAGCTGATTTCTTCACTGTTGATGCTCGTTTCGTTGTGACGACGTTCATTAACAGTGGATGAATCACCACTGGAAGTTTTGATTTCATTATTGATATTGTCCTGGTTATTATTTTCAACTCCTGGACCACTACCAACACCTTAAAAAAACGTTATAGACTACTGAAAGGTTTTAAAGAAATGTGACAAGAAATATTTTGAAGGAAAGTATAAAATTTGGGACTTCAAATAAGTAATAGAAATATAGGATTGAAGAAAAAGAAATGATTAGCGACATACCTGTCCCAGTTTCTGTATTTTTCACTTCATTTTTATCTACATTCCATTTCTGGGAATTAGAGGTGGTACTAAAGGTCGAAACATCGATATTCAGGCGTTCCCATATAGTAGTAGCATGTGGCTCCAACTAAAAATATAAATCTATAAATGCTATTTCTTGTTTGAATCGTCCAATATTACCTCTAATTTTCTGTAATTAACAAACGGGGCGTAATCGCATTTAACATTCCCTTTAGTAATAGGTTGTTCAAGAAGATATAATAAATCTTCTCCTCCTAGTGATGTCAGAGGCCAAAGAAGGAATACCTCGGCCTTCTGGATCTGCGAAGGGCCCTTATTTGTCAAAAAATACACGTGGGTCACTTGGGGACCAACCTCTGACTCCTTCTTTACTTCTTTTATTGTCCCCTGGTACATCGTATCGTTATAATAAGAAAGAGGTTGTACAGAAGAGTATGTTTGACTAAAAAGTCAAAACAAAAACATTAATATGGAACAGAATTAATTAAATGCCAAGATTAAGAAGTTCCAATAATAAAAATAGTTGGTTAAAAAGTGAATCAGTATTTTTGAAAAGGTCAAGATCAAGATTTAAACTATGAGGATCTCAATCATATTAAACAGAGTCAACTCTGGGCGAATGTTTGAAAATTGGGAAATTCAAGGTATGAAAATGAACAGACAAAAGTAAAAGAAATATTGATATATAATAGTATGTGGCAAAGTGCGCTATTAGAAATTTGAACTAAAAATAGCGATATTAAAGCAGGATTTTTTGTACTGACATGACCCCCATGTGATAGGCAAAAAGTTCTTAAACGATTACCATCAAAATAAACTGCAGACCAAAGAAATAATGCTTTAATGGTGCCTATTACAGAAAATGGAAGCATAAAATCCCGCAAATACAAAAAGGAAGAAAAGCAATGTTCGTTAAAAAACAATTGTTGGTCTGAAGGACTTTAACAACAAACAAATTCTGTAGAAAACGATAAAGAGATTGAAGATATTATTGAAGAGGATGTAGATGTTACTGAACAGAATAAAGAAGTTTTTGAAGAGGACAAAACAAATAGAAATACAAATGGAGAATTTAAAACAAAATGACTTGGAAGTGCGTTTTTCAACTAGTATGACCAATAAATTTTACGTATGTGAGGTGCAAGACAATGAATCTAAAGATTCTATAATAGTTAGTTGTTTAAGCTATGAAAAATACCAATAAATGAAGTTTTTTAGGTCATATTTTTTTAAAAGCATAAAATATGTCTCGACTCACTCCACACATGGGAAATACAGGTTAAACTGTGCATTTTAAGCGTTCGTTATCCCGACTCAATCTAAACACTGGGGTGAGTCTGGACGGCAAACAAAAATTGTTTTCTCCTAATTTTTTGCTAAAGTATATAGTCCAAGTTAAAGCTTAGACTTTGATTGCAACAAGCTTAAATAGTTGTACAGAAAAGATTCAGTCATTCAAAATATACCAAAACCTGTAAAGTCTCACCCCGTTTAACGGTACCAAGAGAAGAAATATGGCGAACTTCAACAATTAATAGAATAAAATAAATATATAATATAATCAATTGTGGGGTAAAATCAAATAGTTGGTAAAAATTTGTTTTTTTTGACTTACCCTTTAATGTCGATGGTGGCGTCGATCCAAATATCGATCTCTATATGTTTTCTATTATCTTCTAATGTAGAATTAGGTTCAGGATTCGAACTATTGACTAGAATATCGAAAACGTAGCTTTTGTTGGGGAAACCACCGTGATGGTATGGTTGGAAACGAACTTTAAAGTCTGACTATAAAAAAAGACAGTTAAAATAGCATTCTATATGTTTTTTGCCGTGCTTACAATTTTACCGCTAGGTAAAGGATTTCCTACTTCACACAATACTGTTCTATTACTAGTTTCTGTACAAGACAATCCTGGTATTTTATCACTATTTTTATAAAATATTCCTGTAGTAGGATAAGTCATTTGGAACGTGGTTTCAAAGGAATCTTCACCAAAATTAGAAACGATAACATCAAATTCCAAAGTAGTATTGGACCCCAGAAGATATTCTTTTACATTTCTACAATAAAAATAAAATTATTAAATAGAAAAATATATAATAGGAGACACTTACGAGGTGACATTAACATGTAGATTTGGTATACAAACATTATCTTTACAATTATTTTGGATCATGATAAAGTCCTTTCTAGATGGTGGATTGTTCAAGTCCAGGACTGGTTTTAATTGGGATAAAGGATTTCTCAGTTCAGAATAATAAGAGTTATCTTCAATCATGAAGAATTTAACTTCGGCTTCAAGATGTGTTAATTTATCTTTAAAATCATTTTTCATGTACACTTCTTCTTTATGGCAGTTTTCAGCCCCATCTTTACGTAGAAGAACGGTACTATTAAAAGTTGAAGTACCGCGTGATTTGAAACCCATCCGGGGTACTTTTACTTTAGTATCCAAAATATATTGGACGTTTAGAGCTAAAATATTGGTATATAGAGGAGTTCTCGTTGAATTTTAGAGTACTTACATAACTGATCTGGGATTCCTTTTCCGAAATATTTTATACAAAATGCTATGGAAGTACAGGTACCATCTTTACCATTTGGAAGAATGCAGTTCTTTTGTTTGATGTCGATTTTTTTATTCGGTGTTAAAAATTCTACGTAACTGTCAATAAAAATTACTGGGCGCGCTCTAAAAATGAGATTTGGGATATTTAACTGATAATAAATAATAAAATAATTCAAACCTGAGGAAAAAAGCAGAATTTGATAAATATGCCCCAACAGCCATATCGGGATACTCATTATCATCCAAATCTAGCCCACCTGCCAAAGAGAAACCAAAAGTTGTTACATCTAGTCCTGTCCTGGTTGCAGACATAGCTTCAGCATAAATAACTTGTCCAAACTTTTGCCGAATGCCATCCTTAGATCCATAATATATATAGACAGCTCCTCTACCTTTAGGCCCATCATAAGGAGCACCCACAGCAAAATCTATAAAAATAAAAAATCAAAAAATAGTCTAATTGGTGTTAAAAATTCATACCATCAAATCCATCTTGATTAAGGTCTCCAAGTGATGCAACAGAGTGTCCAAATCTGCCTTTAGAGTTGATTCCATCAATAAAATGAGATGTAGTAAAGCTTTCAGCGAAGTTGGTAGTCTGGTAAAAGACATAAACTCTTCCAACGTCGTATTTATCTTCAGTATTAGAGACAGTATGCATTGGTGCTCCAACTATAAGATCCAACTTTTTATCACCATTTACATCAGCTGCTGTTAAAGAATAACCGAAGTAAGAACCGATTTGTTGGCTAATCGTGATGTTTTTATAGTTTATCAAATCCCAAGTAAAGAGAAGAACCTAGAATAAATTAAAATGTATAGTTTGAATTGGGAATTTGGAACTTTTGGTTTTCAACAATATTGAAGAATATAAACAAAACTACATATTTTTATCACTCTTTAACTAACTATGTTAGCATCATCAGGGAGTTGATGATAAACTACTGATGATGCTCACATATAGTTAGAGAAACGTACGTAGAGTAATAAAAAAGTGTAGTTTTGGTTATATAGTGGTGATGATATTCTTCAACATAAAATATACAGGGTATTTCACTAATAACGATAGAAAAAATTTACCTTTCCTTTTAGTTCATTTCCTCTGGGCATTCCGACTGCGATTCCTTCGTATTCCTGACCTTGTTGGAAGTGGCCTACGACTGTTGAGTACCCTATATATGAATCATCATCAGGCGCTTTTAATTCTCTCGTGGAAAACACTGCAGGTCTATTTTCAAGACTTTGTTGATGAACTGAACCTGTAAAACTTTGATTTAAGTTTCCTGCTGATGGCTAACAATGTCGAAACATCAAGTGATTTTTTTTCGTTATTAACAAGTTATTATTAAATAATGAACCAAATTTCATAAATGATTAATAATAAAAAGTATAAATCGTCATTTGGTTTACTTATAAATAAAATTTAAATTTTAATGAAAAATAAAGTTAATAACGAAAAATATCTAGTGACTTTGGTAAGTTTACATGTTTGTGATTTTTTAGGCAATTTGCTTGAAGCTATATCTAGTCTAAACTTTACTATAAAGCTCGAAGCTGATGTATACAGGATTATTTTGTATTTTAAATTCCAAACTCTTTTCGAAAATTTGTTTTTAGATTAGAAGTAATGAAAAATAATCCTGTATATTTATATTTTTATTTACATGATGTTTTGATATATTTATTCGATTTGTTTACGCCATTGGATTTTAGCATCTTAAATACAATTGAAGGCAATATCAATCAAATCAATAATATAGTTGTGTCGTTTCAATTTCAATATGAAGATGTTCTAAAAAGATGATTTATGTTAAGCAATTTAACTCTATTAATTTCTATTGAAATATTGTGATTTAAGAATGCAGCGGAGGTTATAAAAGTTATTTATTTGCAATAAAAAATAACATGTAAAAAATATAAGTTCATTGTATAATTAATGGAAAACTCTGCAAAATAAAAGAATTTAGTGTGGATTTGGTATTTTCTTGTGTATCTCTATACAAGCTACACGAAACAAAAACTAATAAACTGTCATTAAAACATTTTTTAACTCACATTTACATCTAGTCCTATTATAGTTGAAAAAATTTCTGACAGCTTTAAAAAAATATTTTTTTTAGGTTTACGTTTTGCAAATATTTTTTACAAAATCCTCTTTTGTTTAGGGGAGTTTTTTTAATTAAATTGTGGAAAATACACCCGAAATCTGCATAAATAATCTATAACCAGTTAAAACAATTTTTTGTTATAATTTAATTTAGTAAATATTAATATTAATAATACGAGTTATTAGTTACACGCCACTGATTTCATTGGTTTTAGTTCAGTTTCAGCTGGGTCCTGCACCTGTTTAATTTTAACAAAAATAAAATACACATAAATGTAAATTCACACCTGATTTTCTATTTAAAATTGTATAAAAAATGAATGTAATCCAGATTTAGAGAAATTCCTTAGTAGACCAATAATTTCTCTAGATCTAAGAAAAAATATACAGGTGTAATTTAAAAATTATTTTTTAACTTTTTTTTTCAACAAAATTAAAAGCATTTCGTTATTTTTTAATATTTGGGTTAGGTATTTTGTGTGAGCTATTAGATGAACTGTGGCAAAATTTCGAGTTTGGTACCTTTGGCGCCATAGCTTAGATTTCCAAATAATCCAGGGATATAGCTAAAATGAGCATGTGCGTCAATGGAATACATTTGGCCTGAAACAGAAAATTAAAAAATTGTTTTGGAGGATTTTCTTTGGGACATTTTTTTAAAAAACGTACTATGGTTTCTAGAAGCCTGAAAATTAAAAAAATAAATAAAAATGTATGTTTACCTTGCCAATAGTAGGTCCCTGGAGCTCCAACGTAAAGACGATCTCCTTCCTGAAAAAAAAGATTTCTTTTTATATTATATGTCAAAATGAAAAACAAAAAAAATGGAGATTTAATATTCATAAGCTCGTAAATAACTCAGAGCTTAACGAGACAATTGTCTCCCTGGAGATATACAAAATTCAGAGGCTATCATGTGTCTGAAAAGTATACCATCAGCGACTATGGAAATAATTCCTTAACCTCCCACCTATTGACCTCATCATCGAAGTGGAATTGGACCACATCGCCTACAGCTAAACAAAAGATTGAACCCACTTCCTCGTGGCAATCACCAGCATAATCACAAACCACATACCAACTATGGGAAGCAATTATATGATGCTGATCAGATCCCTTAGTAAACGCTTCAATATCGAGATCAATTGGAAAGAGAAATCTGGGAAAACATCCAAACAAGAAATAGTTTGATAAACAGATGGTTACAAAACTGAAACAGAAACCAACGCTGGAATATATGGTTAATCTCCCAGATGTGACTTTGCGCTTTCACCATTTTTTAAAAAAACTCAATTTCCTCTGAAACTTAAAGAACTGATCATTTTTTTGGAATCTACTCTCCTAAACTATCCCTCTGCCATTTATTTTGAAAATCTGAGAGATTTTTAGCCTTACCCTTTTTTTCGGGTCAGATTTTTTTCTTTCCGATCCAAAGTATAGTATAGATAGAGATAGGTAATTCGAACCAAGGGATGCTGTCTGTTTCTTTTTAATTTCTTTTTTAACGTCTTTTTTGACGAATTATTTAGTAAAAGAATATGAATAGAACAATTTCGGGAAGAAATAAGTTTATAAAGAATTTATAAGTAGAAATCTTCAAAGAAGAAAATATAATGAAAAATGTCGAAAATAAGAAGAAAATTAGAATATTTAGTATATAAAGAGGAAAATAACAATGGCTTTACTGAAGAAGAATGTAAGTAATATAATTTCGGGAAGAAATGCAGCAAGAGGTGTATCAGATACTTACTGAAGATCAGAGTTAATTTAATTGGAATATTTATTAAAATTCTAAGAAATACAGTTAAAAGTGAATTTAGGTTAGAATAATACGTTGATTTACTTCACTCTCAAAGATTCAGAAGTTTTAATTTTAAACATTTTGCTGAAAGATTTATAGAATATTTTATGGGAGAAATACACAATCAGAATGTATTTTCGAAAATATAATGAAAGAAGAGGTAGTAGTTTAATTTAAAAAAAAATTGAAAGGGAGGTGAAAAATAATTAAAATGTTAAAATGATAAATTTAAATAAAAAGTTAAAATGATAAATTTGAGATTCAGTTATTTTTAAATTTCAGACAAAAACTGTCTAAATAGTGAAATTTTGCTAATTTTATTATGAATAACTAATTTTCCTAAATCTGTGAAGCTAAAAATCTTCATAGTGAACGAGTGAAAAAATAACAAAAATTTGTAAAATTTCAAACTTTCAATTAAACATATAAAAAATCTCAGAAAGTTTTGATTAAAAACTGCAAGAATTTTGATAAAAATTTCTATGAAAAAATTTAAAAAATTTTGAAAAAAAATTTCTTGAGAAAATAATCTTTAGTAGGCCTATTTTATTTTACTCTGATTTAAAAAATCGTTGGGTTTTCGTACGACATTTAATCAAACGTTTTCACCAATTTTGTTCGTTTTTTTTGTCTACTCGATCTCAAGAATAACTCGGGGGATTTTCTTGAAATTTTGCCCATAGACTCCACTTGAGCTGCTATAAATGACGTATCGAACATGTCTGGGAAAAGTCTATACTGATTTTATTGTGAATAACTCATTTTCATATAAAGAAAATAATCTCTTGCAGTAATTTTCAATGAAAAAATAACAAAAATTTCAAGAATTTTGATCAAAAAATTTCAAAATCATTTCATCAAAAATTTCAATTAAAAAATATAAAAAATTTCAGGAAGTTTTGATCAAAAAATCTTTAGTAAGCCTATTTTATTTTACTCAGGCTTAAAAAACTGTTGGGTTTTCATACGATATTTAATGAAACATGTTCACCAATTTTATTCGGTTTTTGTCTAATCGATCTCAAAAATGGTTCGAGAGATTTTCTTGAAATTTTGCCCATAGACTCCACTTGGGCTCCTAGGAATATCTGGGAAAACTCTGTACTGATTTTATTGTAAATAACTAATTTTCCTGAATCTATGAAGCTAAAAATCTTCCTGGTGAATGATCCCTACTCTGAGATAAAGAAAATAATCTTTTGCAGTAATTTTCAATGAAAAAATAACAAAAATTTCAAGAATTTCGATCAAAAAATTTCAACAATTTCAATCAAATAATTTAAAAATTTCATCAAAAATTTCAATAAAAAAAAATATAAAGAATTTCAGGAATTTTCAAGGTTTTGATCAAAAATTTCAAGAATTTTGATGAAACATGTTAAAAAATATCAAAAATTTCATTGACAAAATAATCTTTAGTAAGTCTATTTTATTTTACTAAGGCTTAAAAAATCATTTGATTTTCATTCAACAACAGTTTTATTTAAAAAAAATCGGCTGTGTCACCCCAGGACTTTCCCGGCTCGACCGTAGAGAAAATATTATTTATTATTATTATTATTTTAATTAGAAAATACTAAGCATTACATTGATTTATGGTGATGGTGAATTAATATTTCAATGTTGGTAACGACATAAGCTGCGCATGCGCACGTTATATATCATACTGCTACAATTAGGATCTCCTAAAATCATGTGTGAAAACTATTGGAAATTCGGGAAAGAATTTCATACAATAGTTGTAGGGAATTTTAAATGTGTATTTTTCTCGCCATCTAGCGGAGAAACTATGAGGAATTCGATAAAAGTTAAACATAAAAGTTAAAGAAAATTTGATGCTTTACAACTTTGCACTAGAAAATTTTGCACTAAATACATTGTTTGTCCTCAAAATCAAGAAAAACGAGAGAAAACATACATGCACATTTTTTACGCGCCCTCTAGTGGCGCAACTATTGGAGATTTTAGAAAAAGTTTGAGACAAAAGTTATAGAGAATTTTATGCTCTAAAACTCTGTACTACAAAATTTTGCACTAAAGTATATTGTTTGTCCTCAAAATCAAGAAAAACTGGAGAAAACATACATGCACATTTTTTACGCGCCCTCTAGTGGCGAAACTATTGGAAATTCTGGAAAAAGTTTGAAACAAAAGTTATAGAGAATTTTATTCTCTAAAACTTTGTACTACAACATTTTGCACCAAAATGTATTGTTTGTCCTCAAAATCAAGAAAAACTATAGAAAACATACATGCACATTTTTTACGCGCCCTCTAGTGGCGCAACTATTGGAAATTTTGGAAAAGGCTTAAGACAAAAATTGTAGGTAATTTTATGCTCTAAAACTTTGTACTACAACATTTTGTACTAAAATGTATTGTTTGTCCTTAAAATTTAAATAAAGCAAAAAATTGTTACATGTATATTTAACCAATGTCGGTCTTGAGGACCTTCTACTGTACCAATTTAAACCAAAATCTAATGGTCGCATTCCAGGCACACACCGACCCTCCATATCAAATTTCAGCTTTTATAACTGGACATTGCAGCCTGAGAAAGCACCTTCATACAATGGGGATCTTTCAAGTGGATCCTATATGCAGATTGTGTGACGAGGAGGATGAAACATTAATATTCGAATGTGCGCTGGTGGAGATATAGACAGATAGGACCAGAAGACTCCAACTCCTATCTCACCAGATGCGATATGGTGATGAGGCTTTTAAATCTTAACAAGATCACGAATCTCTTCACAGACTGACAGATGGCTACAGTGTTGGAGTACTAAACCCTACCTGTTCATTTGCACCTAAATCAAACAACTCGCCCCCGTGTGATGAGGGCAGTTTAAACTTTTTTGAAGTTGACGCCACCTCACAAACGGCAAAAATCACTCCCCAAAACTTCCTTCGCCCCCGTTTTCGAGAATTCTGAATACAATGGCGGTGGCTTAAATTTTTTTCGAGTTGACCCCACCTGATAAAGGATCCAAAACAATCCCAGAAAGAGGTGAAACGCAGATACGCAATCTCATACTGACTAAACCTGCGTCACTCACTATTTTCTAGGATGCTGAACATGATGGTGATGTTGGATCTTCTCCTCTAAGTTATTTTCAAGAATTGAACAATTTGTTCATTTTCAGTTGGAAGTCTATTCAAAGAAGCCCCAAAGATGTTAAATATGTTAAAGAATATTAAAAGAAAACATAGTTCCAAAAAAAGATTGCACAGAAACTAAGAATTTTCCAGCATGATTCTTACCACAAATATGACCACAGAAAAAATAACGAAGAGCTGAACAAAAGAATATCATAGAAAATTCGATTACAAAAAAGTAATTCGAGCCGGAGTGCTACAGGGTAGCGTACTCGGTCCTGTACTTAACGACATTCCGAAACTTGAACACGAGACAATAGTAACTTTTGCTGACGATACCGCAATTATTGTAGTGGAAAAAATCATGAAGAGGCTAGAATTAACAGTTGGACTAAAACATGGCGTATCAACCCAAATGAGAGTAGACTATTAAAAAAAAGCAACATATACCAATGTTCTTTTTTTAATTTTAGAACTTTGGTCAATGAAAATTTAGTCAAAATTAATAACAAATTTGTAGGACTAAGTTCCAGTTGCCCATTTTAAATCATTCAAAGCGAAAGCAGAGGAAACTCAGACTACATAAATTGTACGCACATTCTCGTTATACTTATCCAATCTTCAAAAAGAAAGGTTAAAGGGTGTCAAATTATGTTTATCGATAATTTTTTGGTCGATTTAGTATATTGATCGTCTCATTAATCATTTTATAAAAGATAAAAGTCGTTGTATATTGTTATTTATCTAAGAATTATGGACTTGATTAATAGTAACTATTATTAATAAAGAATAAAGAACAGGAGAATAATAGCGTCCTAAGTAAAAACGCATTGTGTAAATAAAATAAGAAAAAATAAGGAATTATCCATTTTATTAATAAACAATTGTTAGAGTTCTCTGACTATAATAGTTAGAAATTCACATGAAATATATTAATAATAATTGACCTAATATTGATATACTTATTGAATTTTTTAAGTAGGTCAATGTAATGGTACACGAGTGTACAGGCAAATATTTTTACTATAATTTAATAATGGTTAATTATACGCAAAGTTATCCCTAAAACAAAAAAATTACTATACGAGATTTCTATTATAATCAGTCAAAGACTCTAGTTAAAACAAAATTTAGGAGAGATATGGGGATAATTTATATATATTTAATGATCCAAGCCAATATTGGAATTTTAAACAAAATAAAAGAATATAATTCCTGATGGTATTGTTTACATCATATAAATATTATCATTTTCGTTTTATTACAACTTTCAGGGTGTTCCAAGGTTTAAATCTGGGCCCACTGTTAATTTTATTATTTATAAATGACTTTATTTTTATTTTAAAGTTGGTACACTGATGATCAGACCAATATTAGTTTTGATGACTGCATGGACGAAATATGCAAAAACATCTTAACACAATATCTGTATTGGTCTATTTTGCTTTACTATATCCCAAAAACTTCTGGAGTGCCTCAGAGATCAAAAAACTAAAAGCTGGAGAATTTGCCGCATTTTTGCCGTTAATTAGTTGTGGAAAAATAAATTTTGGCGCTTTTTTTTTTTAGTAATATGATTTGAACAACTTTCTTAATTGGTCGGATTCGAATATATCCAAACTGAATGTTAACAAATATAAAAGCATGAGATGTCGCAGTACTTCAAAAATTAGAATTGGTCGTAACGCTCTTTGCGTCGACAAGCGTTTGGCGCCTTCGGGTCTCGGAGTGCCTCGAGAGCCACCTTCCTTTTATAGTGTAAAGGCCACTTGCATTGGGCAGTGCCAGAGGAGAAAAAAAACTCCACAAATCCCTTAGCGGACAAAAGGGCGGTCTTTCTTTACCCTACTGGGTTGAGTACCTGGGTATTTACTGCTGAAAAGGATTATATAGGAGTTTCATAAGACTCTTAGAAGAGAAGTATGACAGTCTTTTGAATGGACCCTCTATATATTTTAGACTCCTTGAGTTCCAGTAAATTCCAACTAGAAATTGTTGTTTCTCCAGCAACTATTTAACAGGTACAAGATACCATATGTGAGCTAGACTCAATTGGAACTGTTATAATAAAAAAAAATTAAACTTTAATTTCCTATTTGCAACAATACCTTTTATTTTGGTATTCGTTTTAATCAAAATTGTTTTTTGCTCATATATAGATAATAATACTTTCCCGACCTACCTCCTAGAAGGGAAAGTATTGTGAAGGAACTAAAAAAAAATCGAGACAGACAGACAGACTATCTGTCTGTCTGTCTATCTGTCTGTGTGTATTCTTCCACGATAGAGGCCACATGTTTAATCCGATTGAGCTGAAATTTGGTAAATGGGATTGAGTAGCAGTCGGAAGAACCCATTAGTTTTTGTATAAACGGAAGTGTCCCTATCAAAAAATGACAGATGCAATATGTCACGGAATTTGACCTGCAATATGTCATTTGAAAGCCATTGAAAAACTTTCTTCAGAACAGTCAAACTTATTTCTCCAACTGTCACTTGTCAAAATAAAAAAAGTCAAAAATTGAAACTTTTAACATAAAATATCTGAAAAAGTATTCGTGCATTTTTTTTTCATTTTTTTACAATTTTTTTACAATCTTTTCCAATTTTGTCCAATTTTTTTTTTCAATTTGTTTTTGAGGTTTTTTAAGTTTTTTTGAAATTTATTTATATTTTTTGAGATTTCTTGAGATTATTTGAGATCTTTGGAGTTTTTTTGAGATTTTAGAGGTTTTTGAGATTGTTTGAGATTCTTTGGGACTTTTTAGATTTTTTAAGAATTTATAGATTTTTTGAGAATTTTTTGAAGTGTTTTAAGGTTTTTTGAGATTTATTGAGTTTTTTTCAGATTTTTTAAGATTTTTTGAAATTTTTTTGAGACTCTTTGAATCTTTTGAGATTATTTGACACTTTTTAGAGATTTTAAGAGATTTTTAAATTTTTTTAAAGATATTTTTTTTTTTAGAGATATTTTGAGGTTTTTAAAGAATTTTTGAGATTTTTTGAGTTTTTTTATATTTTTTGAGGTTTTTTAAGATTCTTTCAGATTTTATTTTTGACATTTTTTTAAGGTTTTTTGAGTTCTTTGAATTTTTAGAGATTTTTTGATCAAATTTTTGAGTTTTTGAGACATTTACTATTTTGATTTGTTTGATATTTGACCTTTTAAATTTTTTGAGATTCTTTGTAAATTTTTAGATTTTTTAAGAATTTTTAGAGATTTTTAAGATGTTTTTGAAGCGTCTAAAAATTTTTTGTGATTTTTTTTGAAATTTTTTTGATTTTTGAGATTTTTTATGATTTTGAGGAATTTTACATTTTTTGATATTTGACCTTTTAAATTTTTCGAGATTGTTTGAGATTTTTTGGGAGTTTTTAGATTTTTTAAGAATTTATAGATTTTTTGAGAATTTTTTTAAGTGTTTTAAGATTTTTTGAGATTTCTTGAGTTTTTTTCAGATTTTTTAAGATTTTTTGAAATTTTTTCGAAATTCATTCGAGTTTTTTGAGACTCTTTGAATCTTTTGAGATTATTTGACACTTTTTAGAGGTTTTAAGAGATTTTAAAATTTTTTTTGAGATATTTTGAGGTTTTTAAAGAATTTTTGAGATTTTTTGAGTTTTTTTTATATTTTTTGAGTTTTTTTTAAGACTTTTTTCAGATTTTATTTTTGATATTTTTTTAAGGTTTTTTGAGTTTTTGAGATTTTTTGACTTCTTTGAATTTTTAGAGATTTTTTTTGAGATTTGACCTATTAAATTGTTTGAGATTCTTTGTGAATTTTTAGATTTTTTAAGAATTTTTAGAGATTTTTAAGATGTTTTTGAAGCGTCTAAAACTTTTTTGTGATTTTTTTTGAAATTTTTTAGATTTTTTTGATTTTTGAGATTTTTTATGATTTTGAGGAATTTTATCTTTTTTGAGATTTGACCTTTTAAATTTTTTGAGATTGTTTGAGATTTTTTGGGACTTTTTAGATTTTTTAAGAATATATAGATTTTTTGAGAATTTGTTTAAGTGTTTTAAGATTTTTTGAGATTTCTTGAGTTTTTTTCAGGTTTTTTAATATTTTTTAAGATTTTTTGAAATTTTTTCGAAATTCATTCGTGTTTTTTGAGACTTTTTGAATCTTTTGAGATTATTTGACACTTTTTACAGATTTTATGAGGTTTTTAATTTTTTTTTGAGATATTTTGAGGTTTTTAAAGAATTTTTGAGTTTTTTATGTTTTTTTAGGTTTTTTAAGATTTTTTCAGATTTTATTTTTGAAATTTTTTTAAGGTTTTTTGAGTTTTTGAGATTTTTTGACTTCTTTGAATTTTTAGAGATTTTTTTTGAGATTTGACCTTTTAAATTGTTTGAGATTCTTTGTGAATTTTTAGATTTTTTAAGAATTTTTAGAGATTTTTAAGATGTTTTTGAAGCGTCTAAAATTTTTTTGAGATTTTTTTTTGAAAATTTTTAGATTTTTTATGATTTTGAGGAATTTTACCGATTTTTATCTCTTTTGCCAATTAGTTGTTATGGTTTAATATGAGAAATAGCCACGATTTTTTTAATATGTCAATAATCGATCGCAATGTACAAATATTTCTACTTTATATGTATATTAAAAAAATCTTTTAATTAACCAAAAATATAACTGTTTCACTTAATTAAATGACAAAACCACCACTGAAGATGGAAACAAAAATTGTAGTTTATATATTGACAGAACAAATGTGGATACTGAGTATTTTAAAGTCATTTGAATTCAAAAAAAAAAATTTAGACTGAGTGATTTCCAGTTACAAATAATTTTCATTATTACTACTGAAAATCTCATTCCATGATGTTTAAAATCATGAATCGATTTCCAAACATCCTGACTATATTACCCATTCGTATAAATTTCGTGACCAGGAAAAAATCCTAAAAGGATTTATGAGAATATGAGCGACCCCCCTGCCTCCTGCTATCGTTTAAAAATGATCCTTAGAAGCTTTCCGTCAACCGCTCGTGATGCATAAAGAAGTTGAATCAGAGTAGATTTTATCATTCCAAATGTAGTTGGTAGCGATTTTTAAGTACCTACATAAATACCCAATACCTACCGCCAACCGTGCTTCCCCATCTCATAAAGGTAACATTGATAATGTAAATGTAGTGGCTACTGCTTCGACGACGGGTATAATACTATTATTAAAAATAAGCAAATCGATAACTAAAAAGGGTTCATTAACTTTTTAGAATGTCTTGTAGAATTCTACGTATAGAAATTGTCTTAGAAAAGTGTTAATGACTTGATTTACAAAATTCTACTATTACCTGGTCGGGGGCAGAATTTTACTATTATAAGGACAAAGTCTGGCACAAGTGCTTATAATTTAATTTTAATATTTTTACCCACGTTGAGTTTATATGTCATTAACTTATAAGGAAAATAATGACTTCCAACTTTATGAGATTTGTTTTTCTAAAAAAGTTGTAGGTTGACTATTATTAAAAAAAGAAATTAAAAACTTTGAAACAAACACAGATTTAAATTTGTAATTTAATGTATCTACCGTAAAGTGTTTTTAAAGTGCGATTTTATTGTTTATAACGGCGAATTAACTGATATGGTTCTGGCGTGTGGTGCTTTTATATCAGGAACGATTTCTCACACTTTTTATTTCCACTTTTTTTCATTTACCTCCGCCTGGTATGTCCCAGAACCCTCAGGATCGTAACTATATTATTTTTGCTTGGCTCATTTAGTTTTTCTAAGCATTTCTTGACCATCTTCAAGCTAATTACGTTTTTATGGCTGTGTGTGAATCAGAGTGAATGTATTTAGTAGATTTGTGGACTTGTTGTAATACAAGTTTGGTTCAAAAAATCACACATAAGCTATCGCGTGGTCGAATAAATATTTCGAAGGACCACCCTATAATTATTACACGTTTAGGGGACGTGGGACAATAAAACATATCGTCCTGCTTTCTGATAAGCTTTAACCATTAAAGGTTAACACATAAATTTATGATAATTAAACAAAGTTTATCAAATAGCAAAACACAACAATTAAACAGAAATTCATCTATTAGTAAACAACAATTAAATTCTACTAGTAAACGACAACAATGAAATAGGTAATATTTGATACAGTGCATTTAAATCAAAGGAAGTACAAGATATAAATAGATTCTAATATAGCACAATACATTTAACAACAGCGCATATAAAAAAGATATAATTACAGAAAAAAGGTGTCCATAAGAGGAGCCCTCCTTTGGTATATCCTGGACCGTGTCCTAAGGAATTCTAAATTGTTTTATTAGTTTTGGCACTCATTATGTATATACAGGCTAGCCTCTGGACCTACGAGATTGCTCCTTGAGGTTGCAAGGTTAGTTCTTCTACTCCAAGCAACTACTCCGTAAGTGATGTTTGGTTTCACAATAGCTATGTATCCATTTAAGGCTTTTGTGGCATTTGTCGTTACTTATTTTTTGTTGATATTCCAGATCAGTTTGTTGTCTAGGGTGAGTCCCAGATATTTTGCTTCTGGTTTCCACTCATCTAATTTGATGGTTTCAAGATTGATGTTTCCTTCTCTCGTGAAGGCTACAGGAGTGGTTTTGGTGGAGTTAATCCGATCGATTGGTACCATTCTTTTATCAGGTTAAGTCTCCTTTGAATTATGTCGTAAAGACTATTTGAAAACTTGACTCTGACCATTATGACTATATCGAGGTCAGTCAGAATGCGGAGGAGTTTATCTACCATTAAGCTCCACGTAAGCGAGGATTCCAATTCACATTGAAAGTGCAGATCATCGATACATAACTTTTTTTTTGTCTGTGAATGTTGCCAACCTTTTGTACTCTGTTATGACCGGGTTTTCCAAACTGTTTTTGAATTTTCACAATAAAAGGACACTGTAGTAAAAGTAGCAAAATCATAATGTGTGGAGTTTCGCCCTGTGTTTATGTTATATATAATACAGGATCGGTTTGCATTGAGAAGTCAAATTTGTTCTTTTACTTTCCCGACCCACCTCCGAGAAGGGAAACTATTGTGAACGAGCTTCAAAAAAATAAAGAGATAAAGATGGAAATATCCATTTTGAGGTCACCTGAGATGATTAAGATCATTTCCAGATGGAAGTCTGTCTGTCTGTGTGTATTCTTCCACGATAGCGGCCACACGTTTAATCCGATTGGGCTGAAATTTGGTATATGCGTTTGGGTTACCCGTCGGAAGAACCCATTAATTTTTGTACGACATCTATCAAACCGAAGTGTTACTATCAGAAAATTACTGATGCAATATGTAACGGAATTTGACTTGCAATATCTCATTTGAAAGCCCTTGAAAATTTTTATTCAAAAATTATTTCTCCAACTGTCATTAAATATCTGTAAAAGTATTCGTGGATACTCGTCGGGAAAGTTTTAGAGTGACACAACCGATTGTTTTGTTTTTGTTTTGATCCTTTATTCCTTTAACTTTTTTTGCCCCTTTTTTAAAACTTTTTTTAACCTTTTTTGCCTTTTTTTGTTGCTTTTATACACTTTGTTTGCCCTTTTTTTAAAATATTTTTGCCTTTTTTACCGTTTTTGCTTTTTTCGTCGCTTAATTTTGGCATTATTTTAGTTTTTTTTTTTTTTTTTTTTGCCTTTTTACCCCTTTTCGCCGTGTTTTATTTTTTTTTTTACTTTTTTGACCTTTTTGGCTTTTTATTTTCATATTATTTTGCTTTTTTTTTACTATTTTGGCGTTTTTTGCCCTTTAACCCCAGTTTTGACTTTTTTGGGCATTTTTGATTTTGTTTTTACCTTTTTTTAATTTTTTTGACCTTTTTGCAATTTTTTAAAACTTTTTTTGATTAGCTTTTTCAACTTTTTGCGTTTTTGTTGATTTTTATCTTTTTTTGTTGCTTTACCTCTTTTTTTGCCTTTTTTGTCTTTTTTTGCTTATTTGTCTTTTTTTGCCTTTTTGCCTTTATATTCATACTATTTTGCTTCTTTTTTTTACTTTTTTTTCGTAATTTGGTTTTTCCCCTTATTTGGCATATTTTTTGGTCTTTTTGAAAACTTTTTTTTTGTTTACCTTTATTTTTCCTCTATTCTGCTTTTTTAAATTTTTTTTCTTTTTTAGCGTATTTTCCTTTTTCCCTTTACTTTGTCTTATTTGTCCTTTTTTTGAACTTTTTGTTGATTTTCCCTTTTCTCTTTTTTGCCATTTTTGCCTTTTCTCTATTTTGCTTTTATATTTTTTTAAATTTTTTTGTCGAATTTTGCTTTTAGTTTTTGAGCTTTTTTGACCTTTTTTTCCTTCTATTTTGCCTGTTTTTTACTTTTTTACCATTTTTGTTGTTTTTTTTATCCCTTTTTATCACTTTTTTTGCTTTTTTAAAACTTGTCTTGGTCTTTTTTTGCTTTCTTTTTACTTTTTTTTTTTTTTTTTACTTTTTTGGCGTCTTTTGCATTTTTTCTCTTTACTTTGTCTTATTTGACATTTTTTTGGACTTTTTGTTATTTTTTCCCCTTTTCCTTTTTTTTGCATTTTTTGCCTTTTTCCTTTTTTGCTTTATTTTATACCTTTTTTACTGTTGTTACTTTTTTGCTTTTTTACCTTTTTGCCAATTTTTACAAATTGTATTAAGATTCTTATCCTATTTTTGATTTTTGCTGAAATTAAGCAATTCCTTATCATTTTTAACAATTTTTTTAAAAAATTCATTATTTTGTTGGTGCCATTTTAAGCAATTTTTCGTTTTAATTAATTTTTGTGTATTTTTGCAATGTTTACCCATTTTTTTCCAGAAATTTTATTTTTTACAGCATTTTACTTTTCCATGCAGAATTTTTTTATTTTGTAATTAAAATAATCTCATTCTCCGTACCCGAGCCGGGAAAGTTCTGGAATGACAGTCGATTTTTTTGACGATGTTGCGAGGTGACAAATTGTTGGGCAAAGAAATGTCTAGAAGACAAGTTGTGGGGTGACCAAATATTGGGTGATGAAGTACGGAATGACCAAGTGCCCATATAAACCATATATCGGACCACTCGTTGTTTAATATGTCCGTCGAGCCCCCCTGAGACTACGGACTCGGTATCTTTTGATTAATCTGAGCAAGATGTCAATATTAACTTTAGTTAACAATTGTATTTACCTAATCTAAAAGAATATGATATTAGTATAAATTTTTTACGAAAATTTGATATATTAGCAAACGGCCATCCGATAAAGATACATTTTATTTAAACGTCGTTGAATCCTGTAGCCACTAACCACTAGTACGCTAAATTTGTATAATAGTGCCGATTTCGCTAAGCCCATTGTTCCCATGACAACGGTTTAAATTAATTGCCGATTCTTAAACACGAACACTCTGTATTTCCATTTTTTAAAATACAGTTGCAACATCTATCTGTTACAATAACAATCCGTTTTCGACTTTTTCCATTCAAATTTATTTAAATGAACTAGAATTGTCCCGATGGGATTATTTTAAATGAAATTTACTAAAAAAAAACTGATTAGAAGTCATGATTTTTAAAAAATCTAAACTGTTATTAAAAGACCATTGCACTTGAAATAAATAATAATGAAGCTCTTATTTATGATTAAATGACCTTTTAAAGTTCCGAGATAAGAATATCAAAACCGAAAAAATGGAAGTAATAATTCTTAATTATATCTAATAAATGACTTGTATTGTTAAAAAAATTACGGAATTTATTCTTTGTCGGTTTAAAAATAATATATATCTTAAGATACTTGGTAATTAATTACCACCATAACTATTTTTTCTACCTTTTGTAATTTTCGTCATAAATTTGTAACACCCTGTACATTGTTTATGGTCGAGCGACCGTGATGCTATTAAATAGCGTCAATTTGGTAAAAATGATGAGTTGAAAATGGCCGCGATTTGTATGTATATGGCATTCCGTTTGGAATTATTTGTAATTGAAAAGGAAGCCGTAATTGTAAAACCATGTGTGGTATGACTTTTGAAAAATCGTTGTTGGAATCTTATGAAATGGAATATCAAATTGATCATATGGAACCAGAAATAATTATAGTTATTTGTTATGGATAGATAAGTGTTTTAAATTGGATTTTATTAAAAAATATATAGGCCAATGATTTTTTAATAATCATAAAACACTTTTCGTGGAGGTATAACTTACTATTGACCTCTTCGTACTACGTTTTGCTTGTTTTGTATCGAGATAATTTTTTATTTTTACTCGCAAGTTTCAAAATAGTCAACGGTAATATACCAAGACGTTGATTAATAGTTGGCTATTTTTGTTGCGTCTAAATTTCGAGAATATTTTAATATCAATTTGATGAGACATAATTTTGGCATTAATAATCAATTGATTATTAATGCCAAACTTATGTCGAATCAAATTGTAAAATATTCGAGAAATTTAGCAACAACAAAAAAGGACAGAGTATTAATCAAGGTCGTGTTGTATTTAGGAAGATTATTTACCTCGAAAATCAATTAATCGCGGATAAGTAAATTAGAAAAAAACTTTATTAACAGAACACCAGGAATACAACTGCGGGGGGGGGGGGTTTCAACGTATTGGCTGCGGACTTCAATGAAAACCATTAGCCTAACCGTGTAAAGGAATACAACTAAAATAGTAATTAGAAATTAAAACTAATACTAATTAAAGTTGAAAACACAATTATTATAGTTCACGTGTTTTTGGTTACTTAAATATCGATTTTTCTGTAGCTGCTCTTCTTTTAATTCTGAAGGTATGGAATTTGCTTGATTAATAACATAATTAGATGATGATGCCGCTACATTTACAGTATTTTCATCAGAACTTCTCATTTTATTTATAATATTTTGGTGGTGCTGCTCATCCATTTGTAAATATGGTTTGATTGACGAAGATCTTCCGTGTCCTGTGATTTTGATTAATTCTTGTTCAGATACTCCAGATTTGGCTAATTGGGAATCGGCAGTCGAGCGGCAGGAATGATTGGAAATATTTACTCATTTTTACCGATTGGTTGATTTTTATACCACTGGAAAAACTTATATTTACTCCAATATTGATTTGTTGTTAAAAATAATCTGTTAGACGTAATTTTTTTGCCTCGTTTATATGTTATTTTTTTATATAACCTTACTGGACACCTGCGAGGATTATTGGTATTAGTAATAAGCCACTTGCTTTCGGCACATTTTTTGCTACCACCTTGACATGTTTTCGTAAAAACTGGATTGTACTCTATTCTTCCAGATTCAGTTCCATCCGTTTTTAATTCTATTTTAAAATGATCCGTTAAGCACATTACTCCTTCACCTCCTCGCCATGTCAACTCTACAGATGCTATAAAGTAAAACTTTTTTTGTAATCCGTCGGGTGTTTCTTCATCATAATTATCCATTATCGAGAACAATTCTGCCATGTCTAAAGCTGTTGAGCTCTGTTTTCGTTTTTCGGGGAGCTTTTGTAATTCGCGCCTTTTGGCGTTACGGGCGTCTCTTGCACTTTTAAATGTAATACCTTGAAAGGGATCGATGAAAATACCATATTTGTTAAAATATAATTCTTGCAAGCTTTTGGCTGTGGAATTCCACATACATTTTAATGTATGTTCCACGCCCGGTCCTTCAAAATATTGTTTAACTCACCTTCTGATGTATGTGCATCTAATGTATAGTTACGCACTGTACAAAATTGTGTAAATTGAGCCCAGATACTATTTTCACTTCGTAACGTATTCGTAGGTACCAAAGATTTTACCGATTCTTCTATTGAATTATTATTAAAAACACCGAATCTTTCCATTTTATAATGTTTTAAATTATGACAGATCTGCGTGAGTAAAAACTGACAGAATTAATTGACATTTTTATGTGACGTTTCAAAGTGACTATTTCTCTAGGGAGATAGTCGCTGATATCAGGTCTAGGAAATAGTCGCTGATATTTGAGTCTGATTGGTCTAAATTTCAAAAATTGTGACATTTAATTGGTTAATATAAAGCAAGGGAAATAATCAAAGAAATTACCTCAGAAAGCTTTTATTAACAACAAGAATTATACATGATATAAATGTAAATTATGTCAACGATGTAAATAGAAACAGTTAAATAATGATACCACATTTATTGGCCCTGGCGGCTTTTGTAACCGAGATACAGGGTGTTTTATCGATTTTGCTAATTTCTTCCTGTGGCCATAACTGTCGAATAATTCCGTACATTTCTTTGATATTTGGTACACATGTTACTTATTCAGAAACCAAATGAGCCAGTTACTAATCACAAGAAAAATCCAGGTCCGGATTAGCAACTATTCACGGGCGCCGCGATCGGTCCTTCCATCAAAAAAAAAATACTAAATTGTTTTATATAATTTTTTTTTTCTTCGCTAGGAAAAGTGGATTCTATACGAAACGTGAGGACAGGCGATGCAGTTTCACGAAACAGACTTCTAAGCCTAATGTGAAGCTGTGTCTGTCTGTCGTCTGTCTTCCACAATTGTTGTAATAATAATTTAAGATTAACATTGTATAGAATATTTATATAAACTGAATAAAGTTGAAACTGAAACGAGAGTACTTAAACAAAGGGGTTTACTATTGTGTCCCGATTTTATTTTCTGATAACCCACATGTTTCCTCAAAAAAAGAAACTTTTCTTACTTTGAGTCTTCTACTGATCTATTTCTTGATCCTTGATATTTTTTCTTATCTCTTTTCAATACTTTTCTTTACTTACTTTGCTTTACAGTTGCTTTTCGATTTATGTTTTCAATCTATGTTTTGATCTATTCTCTTAACGAAAAAAATTGCATTTGCAAAGGCATGTATAGTGGGAGACCACTAAACAAGTACAACTGTTGACAATAATCGAAACCTAACAAATTAGTGTAAGTTTTAGCAGCTATTATTTTAATACCTTGAACATTTACAGAAAAAACACGTTATTCTTATAATAAAACCTAGCATTAATATAAACTAATATAACCCTATTATTTTTTTTAAGATAAATGATATTGTTGTAAAGTTGTAAAGACAGAATTTCGAGAAATAATCAAATAATTTTAGTACTTTTATTGGATATTTTATTTAAAGGATTAAATAAAGATCCAACTTCCAAAGTAAATGTAAATTTATTGAAATAAAGAAAAATAAATTTTTGGCAACAAAACAAAAAACTCAAACGATCTGAACCCTAGATGGGGTATTCGAATACCAAGAATAGGTAAGTAATCGATTCTTACAAGTACTCGGAGAATTCGAATACAGATACAGAAGTATTCGAATACTGTACTCGTATCCTGTACTCGCATCCTCACAGATGACAGAATACCGGTACTCGGAACTCGGTACTCGGATCCTCAGAGTCGGTGGATTTATGTTTTAGTCGACGCCATACAAAACTCAAATTTCGACTTTCGTTTAATTTATGGTTCTTGAACATGACTAAGGATAGAATTTTTACCTATTTAAATCTAATTTTATACTTTGTTCCTATCTAGAATTAAATATTATTTTTTCTTGATTAGTATCGAAATAAATATACAAAAATGTTTGGTTTAAAAAATAAGACTTACATGAAAGAACATTATTAATATTTATTAGTAAAAAATATTGTATAAAAACATTAATCGTTAGATAGGATATATCTAGGTGTAAAAATTTTTTTAGACCTTTATAAAAAAGACTAATTTTGTATAAAAATACTTGATATATTCGTATTAAAAATGTAATTAGTTACCTATAAAATATATGTGCGGATATTTTTTATAAGTTTAGATTTTGAGTATTTACTTTTATTGACAATTTAACGAGATTTTTTTAAAAAATCACGAGACCATAGGTCGAGTGATTTAGTTAATAATAAAGAAATATTTAAATTATAATATAATTTAAGTAATAATAATTTTCTATTTTAATTATTTCTTCCGAAATATTAATAAAACGAGACAAATTTTTTTCAAATATGATTTGACGTCTAAAAGTTTTAAACTGACGTGACACAATAATAAATGGTATAAAAAAAGTTATTATAAACAATAATATTAAGTGTAAAAATTTTATTATCGATGTAAGCGATACGCAATTACGATAAAAAAATTATGTACAAATGAAAAATAGGTATCAAAAATGTTTTCAAAACACTAAAAAAATACCGATTGCCGATAATTCATAAAGCAGTTGTAATTTAAGTAAAATAGTAAATAGGGGGTACATTTAGCCAATAAAAAATATATTCCTAGAAATTGTACGTGTCCAAAGAACGAAAACATGTTTCGAAGGCATGTTGAAAATTGAAATATGACAATTGATTTAGTTTATGGTAGCAATACTCTTTTAAAAATGTATTTTAAAAAAAAGCCATCTAAACAACATTAGTAAAAAATCTGTATATCTCGATTCGCCTCAAAACTATTTTTTTCTTTATGGAATATTCCAATACAAATGAGCCGTAAGCTGAAAATTTTTCCAAGAATAAATAAAACACAACATCTGTGTATTTGTTTTTGACCAGAACCAAAGTCAGTTCTACCAACTAGTGAATGTTTAT
This sequence comes from Neocrepidodera transversa, assembly GCA_963243735.1. Taxonomy (NCBI): domain Eukaryota; kingdom Metazoa; phylum Arthropoda; class Insecta; order Coleoptera; family Chrysomelidae; genus Neocrepidodera; species Neocrepidodera transversa. The sequence continues at coordinate 6,323,501 of OY725340.1, forward strand.
CATAAAAATTAATATAAAAAAGATTTGATTCCTTAATATTAGAGTCGATAGATAACCGTGGAAAAAATTATTAAATGTAAATTGTTAGTTTAAATTTCGATTTGAACGAAAAATCTTATTAAAATTATTTTCAAATTTTAGTATACTGAAAAATTAAACGAAAAGTAAATTTAGATTAAAGCAAAACGTAACAAAATATTAAAAAACAATTTTAATTCTAAATAATATATGTTGTGATTGTTGATCAGAATTTAAATATCTATTGATTAATTATTGATCCAATATAAATTTTTAGCGTACGATTGTAATAAAAATTTTTCATGTAAATCTGGAAATGTACCTATACAAGAAAATAAAAAAACTTTTAATTTTTAATATAACCAAAGTAATGAATCAAAAAAATATACATAAAAATCTTATTAAATTGAAAACAATAGGTCGAAACATTTAGCAAAAATCAGGGCAATAACAACTAAATGATTAATAAACAAAAAAAAAAATAAAAAAAACAATCAAAAAAAAAATATATATATTTAAGTATACAGAACAACTGGGCAGTAATTAACTTACTACTAGATAAGTATATTATATAAGAATATTATAATATTTAAGCATAGATTGAAATTAATAATTGATAATTAAAACAGAGATTGGCCTGTTGGCTCTGCCAGTGCCATTAACTTAGTTAAAAAAAAACCATTAGGATCGATTCGAAATCACGGGTTCTTGTAGTGGTGTGGTAGAGGTAGTCGAACTCAGGTATTCGAATACCAGAGTATTCTATTCTTAAAAGTATTCGAGTACTTAAAAGTATTCGATTCCGCCCCCTACAACAGTTACAGTCTTACTAAAGATAAAACTAGATTTTTGCCAGCTATTGACATCGACACTTGACTAAGAATCATTTCTAAAGAATATAAACATATGGATCGAGACTAAAGAAAACAGAAACTTTCTAACAAGTGTGCCCTGTTTTTAGCTTTACAACGCAATTCAAAATTCTTGGAAGGTTCACTGGTTAGATACTTAAAAATGCAAAAACACACTTTTGTGCTTATTTAATTGTACAACAACTAAAATTCTAAATATAACTTCAACAACTTTGTTGTTAGAAAATTGGAATAAAATATTTTTCTAGGTTTGTCTTAACTTTGATTTTTCATCCCGACTTTTTTGACGAAAATATCTATTATTATAAACATAAAAAAATCAATTCAAATTACAATTTTGACGGTGTCAACCGATTGTTTGAAAATAAAAAATTATGCTACCAAAAAAAAATCCAGTTCCAACTAAACTGTGTAAACCTATCGATCATAACTAGTACCTAACAGTTTTTTATCGGCGTTGTGGCATTTTCGATTGGATGCTTTTAAGCCCTAATTTTATAGCGCTAAACGCTAAAGAGGAATAGATCTATGAAGGAGAAGAGGAAGCACTTAAGAGGCGCGGCACACAATAATTTATAACGACCTAAGAGTAGTGTTAACAGCTGCTTTACAAGATAAAAAAAATAATCAAGTGGAGAGGTCTTCTTATACTATCTGTGGGTTAATAATCCATTACATCATTACATTACTTTTGAGTTGGTATTATTGTTGAAGAGTATGCGAGCTTTTCCTGGTCTACAGGGTGTTATATTATTGTTGTTAAATAAATATAGTTTAAATTTATTATTTATAAATTTATAAATCGGTCAGTAAATGGTGGCATGACCCAAAATTTCATATTTAACAAGTCGAAAGTTCCTGTAATTACCCCGAGATAACAGCAGTAATTTTCTTTTTGCAATTTATCAAACTAACAAATTTTCGCATTGTGTCATTATAGCTTTCAAAAAGCGATATATTCGATAGTTTATACTGGGACTAACTAGTACCATTTTAAAAGTACTTTAAAGTTAAAAGTACTGAATTTTGATAGTATATAGTAATAGAATCTTAGATAGTCCAATTGTTAAAAAAAAATCGGTTGTGTCGCCCCAAAACTTTCCCGACGAATATCCACGAATACTTTTTCAGATTAATGTTGAAGTTTGAAATTTTGACATTTTTTTTTGACAGGTGACAGTTGGACAAATAATTTTGACTGTTCTAAATAAAGTTTTTCAAGGGCTTTGAAATGACATATTGCAAGTCAAATTCCGTGACATATTGAATCTGTCATTTTTGATAGTGACACTTCCGTTTGACAGGTGTCGTAAAAAAATTAATGGGTTCTTTTGACGGGTAACCCAAACTCATATACCTACCAAATTTCAGCACAATCGGATTAAACGTGTGGCCTCTGTCGTGGAAGAATACACACAAACAGACAGACAGACTTCCATCTGGAAATAGTCTTAATCATGTCAGGTGACCTCAAAATGGATATTTCACCTTTATCTCAATTTTTTTTCTTGTTCACAATACTTTCCCTTCTCGGACGTGGGTACAATTGTAACCATAAAAAATTTAAAAGAATGAAAAAATTTGATTCAATTATAAACCGTAAAAAAATGCAACTAAAACGCAACAAATTTCCAAAAAAATGGCAAAAAATCTGAGAAATAAAAAAAATGAGAAAAAAAAAAGGAAAACAAAAGAAATAAATAGAAAAAAATAGAACAATGCGAACAAATGCGGAAAAATTTTAAAAAAATCGAAAAAACCAGGAAAAAAACTAGATAAAAAAAACAGAGTCAGAAAAATGAGAAAACAACGAGAAAAAAAATCAGAAAATTCGGAAAAAATAGAAAACATTGGAAAAAATTGAATGAAAGATCAGAAAATATTGGAAAAAAAAGAAATAATCAAAAAAATTGTACAAAAAACGAAAAAAAAACCGCAACAAATGGCAAAAAATTTCAAAAAATCGCTAAAAACAAAAAACTGGATACAATTGTAACCATAAAAAATTTAAAGAATGAAAAAATTTGATTGAATTATAAACCGTAAAAAAATGCAACTAAATCGTAACAAATTTCCAAATAAAATGGCAAAAAATCAGAAAAACAAAAAAAAAAATGAGAAAGAATTAGAAAACAAAAGAAAGAAATAGAAAAAAAACAGAACAGCGAGAAAAAACGAAAAAAAATGAAAAAAAAATCGATAAAACCAGAAAAGAACTAGAAAAAAAACAGAAAAAAAAAACAAAAAAACAGAAAAATGAGAAAACAACGAGAAAAACAGAACAATCAAAAAAATCAGAAAAAAATAGAAAACATTGGAAAAAATTGAGTGAAAAATTAGAAAATATTGGAAACAAAAGAAATAATCAAAAAAATGGTACCAAAAACGAAAAAAAAAATGAAACAAATGCAAAAAATCGCTAAAAAAAACAAAAAACTGGATACAATCATAAAAAAATGCAACTAAATAGCAACAAATTTCCAAAAAAATGGCAAAAAATCAGAGAGATACAAAAAAAAAAAAAAAATAGAAAATAAAAGAAACAAATAGAAAAAGAAAATAGAATAATGGGAAAAAATAACTGAAAAATCAGAAAATATTGGAAAAAAAAAGAAATAATCAAAGAATTGTACAAAAAACAAAAGAAAACGCAAAAAATGCAAAAAATTGCAAAAAATCGCTAAAAAAAAAACAAAAAACTGGATACAATCGTAAAAAAATGCAACTAAATAGCAACAAATTTCCAAAAAAATGGCAAAAAATCAGAGAAATACAAAAAAAAAAAAAAAAAATAGAAAATAAAAGAAAGAAATAGAAAAAGAAAATAGAACAATGGGAAAAAATAACTGAAAAATCAGAAAATATTGGAAAAAAAAAGAAATAATCAAAGAATTTTACCAAAAACGAAAGAAAACGCAACAAATGCAAAAAATCGCTAAAAAAACAAAAAAACTGAATACAATTGTAACCAAAAAGAAATTACAAGAATGAAAAAATTTAATTGAATTTTTAATCGTATAAAAACCCAACTAAATCGCGACAAATTAACAAAAAAATTGGCAAAAAATCAGAAAAATACAAAAAAATTAAAAAAAAAATAGAAAATAAAAGAAAGAAATAGAAAAAGAAAATAGAACAATGGGAAAAAATAACTGAAAAATCAGAAAATATTGGAAAAAAAAAGAAATAATCAAAGAATTTTACCAAAAACGAAAGAAAACGCAACAAATGCAAAAAATTGCAAAAAAATCGCTAAAAAAACAAAAAACTGGATACAATCGTAAAAAAATGAAACTAAATAGCAACAAATTTCCAAAAAAATGGCAAAAAATCAGAGAAATACAAAAAAATTAAAAAAAATAGAAAATAACAGAAAGAAATAGAAAAAGAAAATAGAACAATGGGAAAAAATAACTGAATAATCAGAAAATATTGGAAAAAAAAAGAAATAATCAAAGAATTTTACCAAAAACGAAAGAAAACGCAACAAATGCAAAAAATTGCAAAAAAATCGCTAAAAAAACAAAAAACTGGATACAATCGTAAAAAAATGAAACTAAATAGCAACAAATTTCCAAAAAAATGGCAAAAAATCAGAGAAATACAAAAAAAATAAAAAAAATAGAAAATAACAGAAAGAAATAGAAAAAGAAAATAGAACAATGGGAAAAAATAACTGAATAATCAGAAAATATTGGAAAAAAAAAGAAATAATCAAAGAATTGTACCAAAAACGAAAGAAAACGCAAAAAATGCAAAAAAGTGCAAAAAAACGCTAAAAAAACAAAAAAACTGGATACAATTGTAACCAAAAAAAATTTAAAAGAATGAAAAAATTTGATTAAATTTTTAATCGTATAAAAATGCAACTAAATCGCTACAAATTAACAAAAAAATTGGCAAAAAAATCAGAGAAATAAAAAAAATGAGAAAAATTAGAAAGCAAAAGAAAGATATTTAATGTAAAATTTTAAAATTTTGACATTTTTTAATTTTGACAGCTGACAGTTGGAGAAATAATTTTGACTGTTCTGAATAGAGTTTTACGAGGGCTTTCAAGTGACATATTGCATACGATATTTTTTGATAGTGACACTTCCGTTTGACAGATGTCATAAAAAAACTAATGGGTTCTTAAGACGGGTAACCCAAACCCATGTACAAAATTTCAGCTCAATCGGATTAAACGTGTGGGCTCTATCGTGCAAGAATACACACATACATACAGACAGGCAGACAGACAGACAGACAGACTTCCATCTGGAAATGGTCTTAATCATCTCAGGTGACCTTAAAATGGATATTTCCATCTTTATCTCGAAATTTTTTTTAGTTCATTCACAATACTTTCCCTTCTCGGAGGTGGGTCGGGAAAGTAAAAATTATACGTATTTACTAAACGGCTTGTATACCTATTTTTTTATAATACTTGTACATTTTATTTTTTTTTTTGTTTTATTAAAGAAAAGACTCACTATTTTCCTTCCAATGTTAATGTGAAGTTTTTCAAAAAGGAGACGAAAAATAGACAAAATAATTTTGACTCATAAAAATATTAACTCAATAATCCAAAGTGCTCAAGAAAGTGTGCCGACAAACACGATAAAGTTTAAAGCATATATAATTCAAATTATACAAATTTGACTCAGCAAAATCCTCCCGAAAATTTTTTTTCTTCGAGATTTATGACCGGGGACTTTTGTCCATTGGCCTAAAGTATTTTTTCTCAATAGATAGTTGGAGAGTAAAGAATCTTCCCGAAATACCACTCGACTAACAACTCGTGGAGGATTTTATTTCGTGAAATTTAAAGGCATAATTTCCAAAGAAACAACAAAATATCCTCAATAAATTTTCTCCTCTTGTGGTACTACTCTTTTCCTTTTTGACCCTAGTTTTTATGTACTAATTAAAAAATAACTTATATCACCCTGTATAACTTAAGACATATTAATAATACGCCGGAGTAGTTAATAATTATATCTCGTTCGGAAAGGTATTGTGTGACGAACAATTGAAAAAAATCTACTGAATCATAACAGTGGTTAAGTTGATTACCTTTTGATAAATATAATTAAAAAAGACGTAACAACGTCTGAAAAAGGGGAGGGATTTTTTTTTTGTTAAATACATACTCGTTTTCAATTCGTCATGGGTGTCAATCAGTTTTTTCTTTTCCCTTAGTGAAAGGATTTAAAAATTGTTTTTTTATCTTGACGAGGATTATCAAAACAAATTTTAAGGTTAGGTCAATGATCCTCGAAAAAAAATATTTATATAGAATGTCTTCAAAAGAGTCATTTGTTATTTTGAAAAAAAATTTTTTTAGAATTTTTTAGAATTACTGCAAAACATAACCATCAATGCAAAATAATTTTAATGATGTTTATAATAGTTTTTAGTATCGATTTGTATAAAATAGTAAATAGTTATTTTCCTAACAAGTGCGCAAAGTGTTACTTTTCCGCACGCAAATACAACTTGACGAACCACGCGAAGCGGGTTTCAGATATGTTTTGCGTGCGGAAAAGTCACTTTGCGCATGTGTTAGAAAAAACATTTTTCCGTCATATCAGGTAACAACAAAATAATAAAATGACAACTTAATCAATAATTTTTAATGAAACTTGAACGAAAGAAATATACAACAAATATAAAAATCAGGAACGAAGTTCCAAACGCTATTTTTTCACTTTGTCAAATTTTAAAATTAGAAAAATATCGGAAAAACCGAAAAAATCGGAAAAAAATCAAAAAGAACGAAAATATTAGAGGAATAAGAAAAAAAATGGGACAGTTAGAAAACAAAAGAAACAAAACCAAACAATGAGCAAAGATTAGAAAAAATCGAAAAAAATCATTAAAAAAAAAAACAGAAAAAACGGAATAAAAACAAAAATATGAAAAATGAGAAACAAAAACGAGAAAAAATTAGAAAAAATCGAAAAAAAAAATAATAAGAAAAAAACAGAAAAAATTGACAAAAATATAAAAATATCGGAAAAAATGAAAAATAAAATTTTAAAATACCGAAAAGTGAAAAAAGTGGAAAAAACGAAATAATTCAAAGAAATCTAAAAAATCCAAAGAAATCAAAAAAATCCAAAGAAATCAAAAAAAATCGACAAAAATCAAAAGACTAAGCGAAAATGGGAAACAGAAAAAACCTAAAAGAATTTGAAAAAATCAAAAAACAGAAATAAATCAGAAAAATGAGAAAAAAACACAAGAAAAAGCCGAAAAATAAAAAAAAAAATCAAAAAGAACGAAAATATCATATGAAAAAGAAAAAAATGGGAAAGAAAATAAAAGAAAGAAACAAAACCAAACAATGAGAAACAAATGAGGAAAGATCAGAAAAAATCGAGAAAATCATAAAAAACAGAAAAAAAAGGATTAAAAACAAAAAATCTGAAAAATGGGTAAAAAAAAGAATAAAAACAACAAGCCTGAAAAATGAGAAAAAAAATAAAAAATCGGAAAAAATTAAAAAAAAAAAGAATAGTAAAAAATAAGAAAAAAACTGAAAACATTGGAAAAAATTGAAAAAATCAGAAAATATCGGAAAAAAATGAAAAGTAAAATTTTAAAATACACATAAACCGTAAAAAGCGGGAAAGTTAGAACACAAAAGAAAGAAACAAAACTAAACAATGAGAAACAAATCAGGAAATATTAGAAAAAATCGAAAAAAATCATACAAAAACAGAAAAATCAGAATAAAAATAAAAAATCTGAAAAATGAGAAAAAATACGGGAAAAAATTAGAAAAAAATAGAAAACATTGAAAAAAATTGAAAAAATCAGAAAATATCGAAAAAAAAATTAAAAATAAAATTTTAAAATACAGAAAAAACAAAAAATAAAACGGAAAAAATCAAAAGAATAGGAGAATATGGGAACCAGTTAGAAAAAGAATGTGAAAAAATCAAAAACAACCGAGAAATCAGAAAAATAAAAAAAAAAAACACGAGAAAAAACCGAAAAATAAAAAATTAAAAAGATCTAAAATATCAGAGGAATTAGAAAAAAATGGGAAAATTAGGAAACAAAAGAAAGAAACAAAACCAAATAATGAGAAACTGACGAGGAAAGATTAGAAAAAAATCGAAAAAAACCATAAAAAAAACAGAAAAAACAAAAAATTTGAAAAATGAGAAAAAATTAGAATAAGTCGGAAAAAATAAGAAAAAAAACAGAGAACATTGGAAAAAATGAAAAAATCATAAAATATCGCAAAAAAAATGAAAAATAAAATTTTAAAATACAGAAACCCGAAAAAAGCGCGGAAAAAAAAGAAAAAATCGGAAAAAACGAAAAAATCGAAAAAATCAACAAAAACGAAAAGAATGGGAACAGTTAGAAAAAAGCAAAGACAATTAACAATCAAAAAGCAACGAAAAAATCAGAAAAATGAGAATAATCAAAAAGAACGAAAATATTACAGGAATAAGAAAAAAATGGGAAAATTAGAAAACATAACCAAACAATGAGAAACAAATCAGGAAAGATTAGAAAAATCGAAAAAAATCATAAAAAACAGAAAAAACAAAATAAAAACAAAAAATCTGAAAAATGAGAAAAGAAACGAGAAAAATAAGAAAAAAACAGAAAATATTGGAAAGAAAATGAAAAATAAAATTTTAAAATACCGAAAAAACGTAAAAATCAAAAAAATTGTAAAAAAGCACTTAAAAAAATATTAGTTTTTTGCTTTATGTTTAAAAGATAAAAGAGAATAAATACACTTGCAATTTTAACTACTAATGAGATTTTCGACTAGTTTTACTACTACTACGCACGCTCATAGGAAAAATGTTTTTTTTTTATTTTATCGCATAATTATTTATCTTACTTCTGCTTCGATCTTTGTTGAAATTAATAATTTATTTTCATTTATTTATAGAATCAGTATATTGTCGGTTTGCATTGAGGTCATATTTTTTTTAATTTTATTTTCCTACTTTACTTATTTTACCGGAAAGTTATGAGGCAGACGCTATTGGCTGCTGTTTGCACTAGGAGCCAGTCAAATCGATTAGTTAAATGAAAGAAAAATTGCGAATAGGCATGGTCTAAATATTCCAATAAATTTCAGAAACAAAAAGTGTCCTATAAAAAATTGTTAAAAAAAAAATCAATAAAATCGGGATTTTTCTCACACCAACCATCATTAGAAGAAATTTTCAGTTATGAACATAAAATAAAATTATAATCTATTATCAAAAATAGAAAATTTAAAATTCCTGTTCGGTATTTTACATAAATAAAAAAAATACTGTGTTTTACTTACTTTATTGACAGCAGCACTGAAACCAGCCTGACAAGAACCTTGTCTATGGTAACCCCAATTCGCTAAAAATAAAAAAATAAAATAAAAAATAATATAAAATTTGAAAATATAATGAAATTGGCAAATGTTTCTTTATTTATAAGGATAGGTCAATTTTTATCCAAAAGTTATTTTTATTTTTCATTATTTTAAAGAAATTTTTTTTTCATTTAAAGATAAATCTAAAAATTACACCCTGTATTAAAAAAAACCTTTGCCTGTTTGTCGATCTATTAATTTATCAACACCCCGAGTGCTATCCTACATCTGTTGAGTAAATCAGCCAGACAAAATTTACTTAACAAATAGAAGCACTGTTAGGGTTAAGGGGACATTATTTATTTATTTTAATTATAAAAAGGTTTGCCTCTTAGTGTGTGGTGACTATAACACTTGTACCATGTGTGGCTTAAAAGGAAATTATAGTTTTATACACTTTAAAATTAATTTACTTTTAACTTTAATCTAGTCATTGATGAAAAATTTTCTGAATTTGTAATTTCATTATTAACGTGAATATAGACCTGATGATGGCCGAAACTGGTCGCCGACTCAACGTTTTACTTTAAGAAATATATTATATTTAGGGGGGGGGGCGGCTAGGGGAACCGGGCACTTTTTATATGTTTTTAAATTTTAAAATGATATTGCTAATATTTTTTAGTTCAAATATGAAACTGCATTTTTTTATGCCTTTTTGTTCCTTAGGCAAAATTTTTGCCCCGGACTGTTTGTAGTCACGATACGCCACTGATTACATTGTGACATTTGACGTCGAGTTTTATTACCTCAAAAGATGTATACTAAGAAAAAGTTAATTTTAGGATGAAAAACAGATTTTTTTCGGAGACGTGGTTTCGAATTCCACCATTGTAGCAACTATTTTTTTTTTGAAACAAAATGTTTTTCGTGGAAAATAGGAGATAACAGGAAACTATAAGAAAAAAATAGGAACAAATAGCAAACAATAAGAAGAAATGGGAATATAGGAAAAAACGAAAAAAAGGAGAAAATTAGGAAAGAAAGAGAAAATTAGGAAAAAATAGGGAAAATAGAAAAACTGGAAAGTTTCAAAAAAAAATAACAGGAAAAAGAGAAAAAATAGGAAAAGAGGAATACAGGAGAAAAAGAAAAAAAATAGATAAATACAAAAAATAGAGAAAATAGAAAAAATACATAAAATAGAGAAAAATAGATAAAATTAAAGACATAAAAAAGATGTAAAAAATTGAAAAAAAAATCGAAAAAAATTGAGAAAATACAGAAAAATTGAAAACATTAAAAAAAAGATAGAAAAAAATAAAAAATATCAAAAAAGAAAGAAAACGGACAAAAATGGAAAAAATAGGTATGAACAAAAACAAAACCTTAAATATTAATAAATTACGGTCGAATTTTGATACAGGAAAAAACGAAAAAAAGGAGAAAATTAGGAAAAAGGACAAAATTAGGAAAAAATAGGGAAAATAGAAAAACTGGAAAAAAATTTAAAAAACAGGAAAAAGAGAAAAAAAACAGGAAAAGAGGAATACCGGAGAAATAGAAAATAATAGATAAATACAAAAAATAGATAAAATTACAGAAAACTAGAACATAGATAAAAAAAAATTGAAAAAAAAATCGAAAATAGAAAGAAAACGGAGAAAAATGGAAAAAATAGGTATGAACAAGACAAAATTATATAAAAAAAAATGAAAATAGAAAAACTGTAATAATTAAAAATAACAAGAAAAAGAGAAAAAAAAATGGGAAAAGAGGAATACAGGAGAAAAAGAAAAAAGAATAGATAAATACAAAAAATAGAAAAGTAGAAAAAACACAAAAAATAGAGAAAAATAAATAAAAGTAAACAAAATTAGAACAACATAGAAAAGATAGAAAAAAATTGAAAAAAAAATCGAAAAAATAGAGAAAATACAGAAAAATAGAGAAAATTAAAAAAAAAAGAAAAAATAGAAAAAAATTGAGAATGGCAAAAAAGAAAACGGAGAAAAGTGAAAAAATAGGTATGAACAAGACAAAATTATATAAAAAAAAATGAAAATAGAAAAACTGTAATAATTAAAAAAAAAAACAAGAAAAAGAAAAAAAAAAATGGGAAAAGAGGAATACAGGAGAAAAAGAAAAAAGAATAGATAAATACAAAAAATAGAAATGTAGAAAAAACACAAAAAATAGAGAAAAATAAATAAAAGTAAAGAAAATTAGAACAACATAGAAAAGATAGAAAAAAATTGAAAAAAAAATCTAAAAAAATAGAGAAAATACAGAAAAATAGAGAAAATTAAAAAAAAAGAAAAAATAGAAAAAAATTGAGAATGGCAAAAAAGAAAACGGAGAAAAAGTGAAAAATAGGTATGAACAAAACCTTAAATTTTAATAAATTACGGTCGAATTTCGACCAGCGGCCGACAACTAGTTTTTTTTTTGAAAAAAAAAGATCGAAAAAAATAGAGGAAATACAGAAAAATAGAAAAAATCTAAAAAAATATAGAAAGTATCAAAAAAGAAAGAAAACGGAGAAAAGTGGAAAAAAATGGTATGAACAAAACCTTAAATTTGAATAAATTACGGTTGAATTTTGATACAGGAAAAACAAAAAAAGGAGAAAATTAGAAAAAAAAAGGACAAAATTAGGAAAAAATAGGGAAAATAGAAAAACTGTAATAAATTTTAAAAAATCAGGAAAAAGAGAAAAAATAGGAAAAGAGAATACAGGAGCGAAAGAAAAAAATAGATAAGTACAAAAAACAAAGAAAATAAAAAAGTATAAAAAATACAAAAAATTACGGAAATTAAAGAAAATTAGAAAAACATAAAAAAGAATAAAATTGAAAATTAATAAATTATGGTCGATTTTTGATAGAGGAAAAAACGAAAAGAAGGAGAAAATTATGAAAAAAAGAATAAAATTATATAAAGAAAATTATATAAAAAACTGTAAAAATTAAAAAAAAAAACAGGAAAAGAGAAAAAAATGGGAAAAGAGGAATACAGGAGAAAAAGAAAAAAGAATAGATAAATACAAAAAATAGAGAAAATAGAAAAGTAGAAAAAATACAAAAAATTACGAAAATTAAACAAAATTAGAAAAACATAAAAAAGAATGAAATTGAAAAAAAAAATCATAAAAAATAGAAAAAATACAGAAAAATTGAAAAAAATTTAAAAAAAAAATATAAAAAATAGAATATATCAAAAAAGAAAGAAAAAGGAGAAAAGTGGAAAAAATGGGTATGAACAAAACCTTAAATTTGAATAAATTACGGTCGAATTTTGATACAGGAAAAACAAAAAAAGGAGAAAATTAGAAAAAAAAAGGACAAAATTAGGAAAAAATAGGGAAAATAGAAATACTGTAATAAATTTTAAAAAAATCAGGAAATAGAGAAAAAATAGGAAAAGAGGAATACAGGAGCAAAAGAAAAAAAAAATAGAAAGTACAAAAAACTAAGAAAATAAAAAAGTATAAAAAATACAAAAAAATCCGAAAATTAGAAAAACATAAAAAAAGAGAATAAAATTGAAAAAAAAATCATAAAAAATAGAAAAAATACAGATGAATTGAAAAATTAAAAAAAATACATAAAATTAAAAAAGAAAGAAAACGGAGAAAATCGGAAAAAATAGGTATGAACAAAACCTTAAATTTCAATAAATTACGGTCGAATTTCGGCCATTGGTCGACCACTAGTTTTTTTTAATACAGATCATTTTAACTGGAGTAAAATTATCTTTTAGAATTTTCTGGTCTACATAAATTATCGTAGAAACCAAAAAAACAATTTTTGTTAGTCATAAAAAAGGTTACATAATAATAATAATAATAATAATCTTTTTTTAAAAAATAGTTCATAAAAATTGTATTTCTTTTTTGATTCACATAAATTTTTTATGTGCGGCTTAAAAAGTAGCATTATTTGCCCGCAAGTGAGAATTATCAAAGTATCTGAAAATTGCAACAAAGTCGGTGCTAATTACGACAGTTGGCTCTAACGATGCTCACTTCCATCCTGTAATTTAATTTGTCGTAGAAAATAAAATGAAAACTTTTAGGACTTTTTTAGTGTTAGTCGTTAAAATATATTTACTGGTTAAAATAAGGGAGTAAAAATTACCAACATGTGTTCGACATATGACTCCAAATGCACATAATTAAAATTGTCGATATAGCCGGACAGTCTATATCTCATTTGAGTGAGTCAAACTGAATTCCAATAACTTTTCTTTATAAACAATTGTGTACATATTCTACTATATTTTGGATCAAAAAATGACAATATTAGCAAAAAATTAGGTAGTTGCAGTAAAATTTGAACCCCATGTGACAATTATCAAAAACGGTTTATACAGGGTAATTCATTAGGAAAGGGACATACGTTAACTGTGGATGGGGGTCACCCAGGTGATTCTATCTAGTGGGTTTTCTGCTCTTTATAACCAAGATACAGGGTGTTTTATCAATTTTGCCCATTTCTTTCCTTGCTCATAACATTTGAACCACCTTGTAGATTTTTTTGACATTTGCCACACATGATCTTGTTGAATGTACGACTGTATTAAAATGTAATGAAATCCAGGTCAGGCTTGGCAAAAAAATCACAAATTGTTCCAGCCTGATTTTTAAAATTCGTTTCCATATTTGGAAAGAACACAAAAAACTGAATTCTGTGATGTATTTTTTATTTTTGGCAGACGAGTTTACTATTTAAATTTTAATGTCAATTTATTTTATTTGAGAATTTTCGGGGTACAAAATCGAAGACGACGAGTTTTTGTTACTTTTTTTATGTTATCGTCAATTTCGTTAGCCTAACGAAGTAAATTTTTAAAGCTTACGTATTAAGTTCGTACTTGCTTGCATTTAGACCACTACACTATGTAATGACAGGTCCGTATTTAGGACCAAATACCACAAAACATTGTCTTTCGAACACCCTGTATAATGATCTTCCATAATTTCTACTTAGTAGATTTGTAAATACAAAGAATGGGAAATAAAGTTGTTATTTTTGCATGATTAATTGTACTCATTTCCACACCACCTTGATAACAATAATAAAAGCATCATGTACTTTAGTGTAAAAAGGGTTTATTTGAGCATGCGAAGGTAGTAACTTTATTTTCCATTTTTTGTTTCTACAATTCTATCAAGCTTAAATTTTTATCAATCATTATACAGAGTGTTTGAAAGACAAATTTTTGTGGTATTTTGACCTAAATACGGACCTGTAATTACATCGTTCAATGGTTCAAATGCAAGCAAGTACGAGCTTAATACGTAAGCTTTAAAAATTTTCTTCGAAGCTTGAAAAATATTTAAATAATAAACTCGTTTGTCCAAAAATAAAAAATACATAACACAATTCAGTTTTTTGTGCTCTTTCTAAATATGGAAACGAATTTTAAAAACTCACATATACAGAGTGTTGTTTTGAGTGTGGAACAATTTGTGAATTTTTTGCCAAGCCTGACTTGGATTTTGTTACATTCAACAAGATATACAGGTCGTGTATGCCAAATGTCAAAAAATCTACAGGGTGTTTCAAATGTTATGAGCAAGGAAATAAATGGGCAAAATGGATCTCGGTTATAAAGAGCGCAATGTACGTTTACCTGTATAGTAGATAGTAATTATCAATCTGGACAATTTCATGTGCAATATTTGTTTGTCCAATTGAGAAACCACTGTAGCTGTTGCCATATTAACCGACACTGTAAACCTTACACTTTGGAAATTTATACCAAATTTGAAATATCTATTTTCATAAGTTGATCACGTAGGATTGAAATTTTATTGCAACTACTTTATTAATCTTAACTCATTTGAGTCATAATAGTGTCGATTGTAAGGCGTTTCTATTTTTGTCTCACTCTGTTTCGCTAAGGTGTTTATATAGGAGAGGTGATTACTTCGATTAAAATTGAAAATTGTGTATATTTGACGCTTTGATAGTCAATGTGGATTGGGGACCAATGAGAAGGCGATAATATCGGTTTATGTGTAGATTCCGAATGCTTTTTTACTTTCCCGACCCACCTCCTAGAAGGGAAAGTATTGTGAACGAGCTAAAAAAAAATGGAGATAAAAACGGAAATATCCATTTTCGGGTCCTCTGAGACGATTAAGACTATTTTCAGATGGAAGTCTGTCTGTCGGTCTGTGTGTGTGTGTCTGTGTGTGTGTGTCTGTGTGTGTGTATTCTTCCACGATAGAGGCCACACGTTTAATCCGATTGAGCTGAAATTTGGTATAGAGGTTTGGCTTACCCGTCGGAAGAACCCATTTTTGTACGACATCTGTCAAACGGAAGTACCACTATCAAATAATGACAGATGTAATATGTCACGGAATTGGACATGCAATATGTCATTTGAAAGCCCTAGAAAAACTCTATTCAGAACAGTCAAAATTATTTCTCCAACTGTCACCTGTCAAAAATAAAAAAATGTCAAAATTTGAAACTTCAGCATTAAATATCTGAAGAAGTATTAATCCGATTGAGCTGAAATTTGGTATATGGGTTTGGGTTATCTGTCAGAAGAATCCATTAGTGTCTCATTTGAAAGCCCTTGAAAAACTCTATTCAGAACAGTCAAAATTATTTCTCCAACTGTCACCTGTCAAAAATAAAAAAATGTCAAAATTTGAAACTTCAGCATTAAATATCTGAAGAAGTATTAATCCGATTGAGCTGAAATTTGGTATATGGGTTTGGGTTATCTGTCAGAAGAATCCATTAGTATCTCATTTGAAAGCCCTTGAAAAACTCTATTCAGAACAGTCAAAATTATTTCTCCAACTGTCACCTGTCAAAAATAAAAAAATGTCAAAATTTGAAACTTCAGCATTAAATATCTGAAGAAGTATTAATCCGATTGAGCTGAAATTTGGTATATGGGTTTGGGTTATCTGTCAGAAGAATCCATTAGTATCTCATTTGAAAGCCCTTGAAAAACTCTATTCAGAACAGTCAAAATTATTTCTCCAACTGTCACCTGTCAAAAATAAAAAAATGTCAAAATTTGAAACTTCAGCATTAAATATCTGAAGAAGTATTAATCCGATTGAGCTGAAATTTGGTATATGGGTTTGGGTTATCTGTCAGAAGAATCCATTAGTATCTCATTTGAAAGCCCTTGAAAAACTCTATTCAGAACAGTCAAAATTATTTCTCCAACTGTCACCTGTCAAAAATAAAAAAATGTCAAAATTTGAAACTTCAGCATTAAATATCTGAAGAAGTATTAATCCGATTGAGCTGAAATTTGGTATATGGGTTTGGGTTATCTGTCAGAAGAATCCATTAGTATCTCATTTGAAAGCCCTTGAAAAACTCTATTCAGAACAGTCAAAATTATTTCTCCAACTGTCACCTGTCAAAAATAAAAAAATGTCAAAATTTGAAACTTCAGCATTAAATATCTGAAGAAGTATTAATCCGATTGAGCTGAAATTTGGTATATGGGTTTGGGTTATCTGTCAGAAGAATCCATTAGTTTTTGTGTCTAACGGAACTATCACTATCAAAAAATGACAGATGCAATTTGTCACGGAATTGGACATGCAATATCTCATTTGAAAGCCCTTGAAAAACTCTATTCAGAACAGTCAAAATTATTTCTCCAACTGTCACCTGTCAAAAATAAAAAAATGTCAAAGTTGAAACTTTAACATTAAATATCTGAAAAAGTATTCGTGGATACTCGTCGGGAAAGTTTTGGGGCGACACAACCGATTTTTTTTTGATATATCCGTGAATTTTTGACAAGGTCGGTTTCTTTATGCGGCGAATTCTTTGATTCTATCTTATTGTTCGAGTTAACTATACCAGTGTTGCCAATTGGCGCATAATTATGCGAATTTCGCATTTTTTAATAAGTCTGCGCATATTTTTACGTCTAAGTTAAATCGCATTATATCCACAATTTTTCCTTGTTACAATTTTGGGGCCACTACCCATGGAGACTGTATAAGTACAAGTAGCACGAACAAATTGAAAAACAGTTAAAACACTATATTTTGAATGTAAACTCGGAACACTACATTACTACTAAAATATCACTGTCGGCATCTACTTAAACAAAATAATTGCCGATTTTAGTTTCGAGGAAAAAAATTTTACTTTAAACCTCAGAACGGAAGATGGATTAGTCCAGACGCTCCTCGGTGTATTCCTTCTTTTACAAAAAAGAATACATTGAAAATGGCCAAATAGCCAAGAACCAAATTAAATAAGAAGTACTTTATTGCAGGAAACAAATTATATGACGACACAAAAATTTTACATTATTCAAATCAAAGTCGCATTATTTTTATTCCAGAGCCGCATAATTTTATCTAAAACAGTTGGCAACACTGAAATATACCATACTATTTTTGAACTGCTCCTTAATAGATTTATTGTAAATAGTCTAACCATTTTAATTAATTTGTAAAACAAAATATATCCGAAGTGTCTAGAGAGAACTTGTAGACAAAAAGTCCTGACTAATCAAAATTAACAGTAGTAGTTATTTATTTATTTCTGCATGGTTGTTTGTTGAAATACATAATTTTTTCTTTATTTATAGAATCAGGGTACAGAGTGCATGGTGGGAACAACTGAAACGATCCCAGGGCTCGTAGTGGTCAACATTTCGTGAAATCCGGCTCTTGTCATAAATAAACACGTCAAAATTAAATATAAAAATGGCTCATAATAGTTGTGTTGTAATTTCAAAAATACAGGGAGAAATAGCAAGTGCAGATTTTACACATTTTCAAGAGCTATAGTTGGAAATTAGAGAAAACTAAGAACTGGATAAATGCAGTTATGAGAAAAAAGTAAGTAATGTATAACCTACTTCTGTAGGATGTTTACTTAGATGAATGTATGTTTTATTCTACAATTATTCGATCTGATTAAATAACTTTTGCCACTATGTCTCAATTCTTTCACATCTCTAACGTGCTTCCCTTTGTCCATCGTTTGGGGTTGAAATGATATTTGATGAGTAATTGACTCCAATCCGGTTTGATTAAATAGACTCAAATCCGGTTTGATTGAATAATTACATTCATCATCGCCTAAAAATTATTTTAAAAAAAAGTATGATAAATTATTGTGACTAAAAGTCTAGCAAATATTCATAAATTTTTATTATTCTGGTTATTACGTATTATTTGTTTGGATGTCACTGATTAACCTAACCTAAGAATCATAGTTTTTGATATTTATTTACATGTTTTATATTTACTTTGTTTTACTGATTTTTTTCTTTCAAAAATATAATCACATTTTTTATTTATATGCTTATAAATTTTAATGAGATTTTTTTAATAAGGAAATTTTATTTTTTATACACAACTTACATATACTTCTTACAATTGTCGAGCATGATTTTATGCAACCATCAGATGGCGTTTTAGTCGCGCTCCCTGCAAATAGAGTCGGTTTCATATATTATATTTATTTTGCAAAACGTTTTTATTTTGAATCCATCATCAGTGCTCTTCATTATTGTATTGATTTTTTCATTTGAACAGAATGGACTTGTTTTATTCAAATTTAAAGCTGAAAATTTTGTCCAGATGGTTTGTTGTTTTGTACCAATCAATGGCACGTGTTTGTATAGGACATCGGATACTTTACAGCGATTGTTTCTTTTTCGGCTGCATTGACTGTAGCGGAAATTGTTAGTCGGGAATTTTTAAAAGACGTGATTTGTTTTTCGGCCGCTTTTAAAATCTTTTTAATCGATAATTTTGACGCCAGTCCTGCACTTAGACAACCGTTAAATTGTTCCGTTTTTATGACTCTTATATAGTTAATTATAAGGGTATGTTAAGATACTGGGGGAATAGGAAAAGTTGGAATTCTACAGTGAACATCATAAGGTAACACTAACTCGTTACTGGACTCTCCGAGACTCGTTGACCTTTGATTTATACAATGCACATTTTTGTATCAATGGTTTATCCCTAATTTCTCCATACGGAGGGAAGCAACCCTTTAAAAATTTAAAATTTGCTTCATTACGTGTTGAGTTATTAACTGACGATTGAATAGACTTTCTTGAATTTGTTTAACTAGATAATCATATGTGAAACAATTTTCCATAGCTTGAAGGGAGCCAAGTGAATCAGTACAATTTATAGTTAAATCAGGGTTTTCTACATCTATGAATTTCAGTGACTGCCAGATTGCATATAATTCGGCTGTATATATACAGAAGCTGTTGCTGGTAGAGTCCAAGAGAAGGCTGTACTATTTGTATAAAAGGCACTTGCAGAGCTGTCTTCTCTTTTATAGCCATATGTATAAATGATTTTTGCTCCTTGATTTTGGTAGTTGTTAATTATGTTAAGGAATTCTTGCTTGATTATATGAGCTGGATAATTATTTTTATTATATTTCAGACAGCCGTAATGGATTATAGGGCGTCTTAGAATCCATGGCGACGTTTGGTATTCTTGTAAGGAGTAGAGATTTGGATTAGTTTCATGTAACTGTTCTTGCAGTTTAATAAATCGTATTCTAACAGGTCTGCTAATAGAAGATCGTCGTTTAAATATGTCATTATCTTGATTATTCAATATTTCATTTATTGGATGTTTAGGTAGCGCTTGCATTTTGACACAATAATTTGACATCAGTTGATCTCTTCTATATCGTAGTGGAGGGATTGATGCTTCATAACAAAGAGACATGTACGGACTAGTTCGAAATGCTCCTAAAAGCAATTTGCAAAGCAGATCTTTGAATAGAATCTAAAGGTTTTAAAGTAGATTTGAAATTATATGATATTGTGATACATGATTTTGAGTTTCATTTATTGATTAACACTTCATCACATTTGAGATATGGATAATCTATTGGGTTTAATAAATACAGATCTAGATTAAGAGAATCAGAAGAATATTTTTATAAGGAAAAAAGTGTGCTTACTTGTTCTGCATGGGGAATATTCTTCAAAATTGTTTAAGCCTCCGTCAGACACGAAGCAAGTACCTACAGGGTCTCTTCTGTTCAAGTCTTTGGTAAACCATACGTATCTAGGAGCGCAGGCCTATAACAAAATAATAACTATTATAAATAATCTTTTAACGATGAAAAAATTTAAAAATAATCTTGAAACCTATATTTTCATTCATAAATTTTCTTTTATAGATAAACAGTCTTCCTGACGATGGGTAATGTCATTTGTAATTTTTGGAAACCTTCCAAATAACTAGATACAGTTTTAGAAGCGTCTTAAAATTCAAAAATACTTTTAGCTGTTACACCGACGAATGCGTATTTTGGGTAACTACTCATTTAATATTCAATGTTAATGCCACAACACAGTGGCGCCTACAGTAAGTACACAAAATACAATGAAACGTCTTTTTTTTAATTTTGAATAAAGGTTAAATTACCCAAATATAATTTTTGTCCGATAAGAAAAAAACATATATGTAAGCCACTTCCACTGTTAAAAACTAAAAGATTAGGATAATTAAAATGAATTATTTTCTCCGTGTCGGCCCACTTGCGCCCGACCGGCTTGCGCCCGCTCATTAATTCAGCCAGTTTGCGCCCAATGTATTAAGGGTACCTGCTGGAAGGCCTGTTTGCGCTCACCGTAATAATTCTTAGAAGAGTTTATTTTGTATTTAAAATTATAATTAATAGAAAGATCTCGAGAAGTAAAGGTATCTAAAAACTTTAAAATAAGACGGAATTAGCACCCTACGATTTTCATAACAAAAACTATTAATTAACTTAATGTTTGATAGATGGCGATTAGATGTACTTTATGCTTAAAAAAATAAATGCTTAGTTGCCAGATGTGATGATCGCTGGATTTTAGTTTTAGGGAATTTGGAATTTTAGTGATATCAGGTAAATAGAAGATTTTTATGACACCATTAAACTCGCCTGGCCAAAAACTACTGACCGATAATCTCGCCTGTGAATGTTAGGTATCTTTAATATTTTTTTAATATTTTTATCTAAATCTGATTTGTACAGTAAACAATTTTTTTTTAATTCTTTTCTCCAAATAAATAACCTCGGTTTGATTTTATATTAATAATAATGATTTTTTTCAGTTTGACTTTGGTGGAAATTATTTATTAGTTACAATTTCTTTTATCAGGAAAGGATTATTTCAGAAGTAATCTACAAAAAGTGTTAAAATAAAGAGATCCAAAAAATAAAATTTGTTTTTTTCTTCTGTTTTTTCTAATTTTTCCTCTTTTTTTCTCATTGTTCTGTTTTTTCTATTATTTCGTTTTCTAATTTTTTTTCTTATTCATTTGATTTTTTGTGATAATTTGCGTTTTTTTTTGTAATTTTTTGTGATTTGTGGTTTTTTGCGATTTTTTTGTGGTATTTTTCGATTTCTTGCGTTTTTTTGAGCCCTCTTTTTCGGTTTTTAGCGTTTTTTTTTCGGTTTTTTGATTTCGTCGTTTTTTTTTGTATTGTACAATTGTATTTTTCATTTTTTTCCCAATGTTTGTTAATTTCTCTTTTAATTTTTTTCTTTTTTCAAAGTTTTTTGTTTTTTTTTTTCGATTTTCGATTTTTTCTGATTTTTTCGGTTCTTCTATTTTTTTCACGTTTTTTTATTTATTTTTATGATTTTTTGTTTTTTTTTGTTTTTTCAATTTTTTCTAATCTTTCCTTATTTTTTCTCATTAATCTGGTTTTCTATTCTATTTTGTATTATAATTTTTTCTCATTTTTTCTTATTCCATTGATTTTTTTGTTATTTTTTTTGTTATTTTTTACGGTTTTTTTGCGATTTTTTCTCGTTTTTTTTCTCATTTTTATGATTATTTGTTTTTTTTCTTATTTTTTAAATGTTTCTGTTTTTCTATTCTTTCTTTTATTTTCTAATTTTTCTCATTTTTTCTTATTCCTCTGATTTTTTGTGATTGTATGCGATTTTTTGCGATTATTTGTGATATTTTTCGTTTTCTTGCGTTTTTCGAGACTTTATTTTCGTTTTTTTTTGTTTTTTTTGCGTTTTTTTATTCGTCTTTTTTATAATTCTTATTATTTCTCGTTTTTGCCGTAGTTTACAAATGTATTTTTCATTTTTTCCCAATAACTTCTATTTTCTTTATCATTTTTTTTTCAACTTTTTTTTCTTTTTTTTTATTATTTTTTCCTATTTTTTCAGATTTTATCGATTCTAATAATTCTTTATGATTTTTCGTTTTTTTTTTGTTTTTTTTTAATTTTTAAATTTTTTCTCATTGTTCTGTTTTTTCCATTTCTCTTTGTTTTCTAATTTTTTCACATTTTTTTTCTCATTTTTTCTCATTCTTATGATTCGAATGGCTATGCGATACGGATTGATTATTTATTACGGGCGCAAATCGGTCGCCCGTCAGGAATTTTGGGCGCAAACCGACTGAATTAAGGAGAGAGCGCAAGCTGGTCGGACGCAAGCTGGCCGTATTCATTTTCTCACTCAGTCAGGTCAGGAATCAGTACCCAGAAATTCGATCATTGTGCATTCGAAGATATTTTTAAAAAAATATGTACAATTAAATAAAAACTAAGAGGTAAGAACCTTTTTGATTTATTTTTTCTTTGGGAACGTAATTCATAATTTGAATTGTCAACGAGGATACCGACATTAGAAAAAATGAATATAATAATCGTAAATTTATTGCCTTCAGAGTGACCAGATTTAACACCACTTGTTTTTTTTTTAATTTGGGTACCTTTAACCCTTTAACTGTGGGCAAAATTTCACAGCGCAAAAATGTTTAAAAATTCAAAAATTGCGATAAGTTCAAAAGCATATCAAAAATTTTAAAAAGTGAAAATGTTAAAATATTCAAAAATTTCTAAAAACATATCTAAAAATTCAAAAACCTTAAAATTATTCGATTAATTAAAAATATTTAAGAAATTCCCAGAATTTTAAATATTTCAAAAATGTCAGAAGTTTAAAAAACATTAATTGCATTTTTTTTTTCGAAAAATTTAAAAAGTAAAAATGTCAAAATATTCAAAAATTTCTAAAATATCGAAAAATTAAAAAAACGTAACATTAAGCGATTAATTTAAAATATTTAAAAAAATTCCAGAATTTAAAATATTTCAAAAATGTCAGAATTTTCAAAAAACATTAAAAAATTATTTGAAAATTTCTAAAATACAACATTATTTTTTTCGAAAAATTCAACAAAAAGTAAAAATATTCGATTAATTAAAAATATTTCAAAATTTTTAAGAATTCTAAACATTTCAAAAATGTCAAGATGTTTCAAAAAACATTATTCGAAAATTTCAAAAATATGAGAAGGTTCAAAAAACATTATTCAAAAATTTCAAAAATTGTAAAATTTGTAAAATTTGTAAAATTTGTAAAATTTGTAAAATTTGTAAAATTTGTAAAATTTGTAAAATATGTAAAAAAATGTTGAAAAATTCAAAAATTTCGATAAGTTCAAAAGCATATCGAAAATTTCAAAAATTTAAAAAAATGAAAATGTTAAAATATTCAAAAATTTCTAAAAACACATCGAAAAATTCAAAAAACTTGGTTTTTCGATTAATTAAAAATATTTAAAAAATTCCCAGAATTTTAAATATTTCAAAAATGTCAGATATTTAAAAAACATAAATTGCATTTTTTTTTTGAAAACTTCAAAAATTTTAAAAAGTAAAAATGTCAAAATATTCAAAAATTTCTAAAACATATCGAAAAATTCAAAAACCTTAAAATTATTCGATTAATTGAAAATATTTTAAAAAAATCCAGAATTTTAAATATTTCAAAAATGTCAGAATTTTCAAAAAAAATTAAAAAATTATTTGAAAATTTCTAAAATACATAATTTTTTTCGAAAAATTCAACAAAAAGTAAAAATATTCGATTAATAAAAATATTTCAAATTTTTTAAGAATTTTAAACATTTCAAAAATGTCATTAAACATTATTCGAAAATTTCAAAAATATGAGAAGGTTCAAAAAACATTATTCAAAAATTGTAAAATTTGTAAAATATGTAAAAAAATGTTGAAAAATTCAAAAATTTCGATAAGTTCAAAAGCATATCGAAAATTTCAAAAATTTAAAAAAATGAAAATGTTAAAATATTCAAAAATTTCTAAAAACACATCGAAAAGAAAAATTCAAAAAACTTGGTTTTTCGATTAATTAAAAATATTTAAAAAATTCCCAGAATTTTAAATATTTCAAAAATGTCAGATATTTAAAAAACATAAATTGCATTTTTTTTTTTGAAAACTTCAAAAATTTTAAAAAGTAAAAATGTCAAAATATTTAAAAATTTCTAAAACATCGAAAAATTAAAAAAACGTAACATTAAGAGATTAATTTAAAATATTTAAAAAAAATCCAGAATTTAAAATATTTCAAAAATGTCAGAATTTTCAAAAAACATTAAAAAATAATTTGAAAATTTCTAAAATACATTATTTTTTTCGAAAAATTCAACAAAAAGTAACAATATTCGTTTGATTAAAAATATTTCAAAATTTTTAAGAATTTTAAACATATCAAAAATGTCAAGATGTTTCAAAAAACATTATTCGAAAATTTCAAAAATATGAGAAGGTTCAAAAAACATTATTCAAAAATTTCAAAAATTGTAAAATTTGTAAAATATGTAAAAAAATGTTGAAAAATTCAAAAATTTCGAAAAGTTCAAAAGCATATCGAAAATTTCAAAAATTTTAAAAAGTGAAAATGTTAAAATATTCAAAAATTTCTAAAAACACATCGAAAAATTCAAAAAACTTAGTTTTTCGATTAATTAAGAATATTTAAAAAATTCCCAGAATTTTAAATATTTCAAAAATGTCAGATATTTAAAAAACATAAATTGCATTTTTTTTTGAAAAATTCAAAAATTTTAAAAAGTAAAATGTCAAAATATTCAAAAATTTCTAAAACATATCGAAAAATTAAAAAAACGTAACATTAAGCGATTAATTTAAAACATTTAAAAAAATTCCAGAATTTAAAATATTTCAAAAATGTCAGAATTTTCAAAAAACATTAAAAAATTATTTGAAAATTTCTAAAATACAACATTATTTTTTTCGAAAAATTCAACAAAAAGTAAAAATATTCGATTAATTAAAAATATTTCAAAATTTTTAAGAATTTTAAACATTTCAAAAATGTCATTCGAAAAATTCAAAAATATGAGAAGGTTCAAAAAACATTATTCAAAAATTTCAAAAATTGTAAAATTTGTAAAATTTGTAAAATATGTAAAAAAATGTTGAAAAATTCAAAAATTTCTAAAAACACATCGAAAAATTCAAAAAACTTAGTTTTTCGATTAATTAAGAATATTAAAAAAATTCCCAGAATTTTAAATATTTCAAAAATGTCAGATATTTAAAAAACATAAATTGCATTTTTTTTTTGAAAAATTCAAAAATTTTAAAAAGTAAAATGTCAAAATATTCAAAAATTTCTAAAACATATCGAAAAATTAAAAAAACGTAACATTAAGCGATTAATTTAAAATATTTAAAAAAATTCCAGAATTTAAAATATTTCAAAAATGTCAGAATTTTCAAAAAACATTAAAAAATTATTTGAAAATTTCTAAAATACATTATTTTTTTCGAAAAATTCAACAAAAAGTAACAATATTCGTTTGATTAAAAATATTTCAAATTTTTAAGAATTTTAAACATATCAAAAATGTCAAGATGTTTCAAAAAACATTATTCGAAAATTTCAAAAATATGAGAAGGTTCAAAAAACATTATTCAAAAATTTCAAAAATTGTAAAATATGTAAAAAAATGTTGAAAAATTCAAAAATTTCGATAAGTTCAAAAGCATATCGAAAATTTCAAAAATTTTAAAAAGTGAAAATATTCAAAAATTTCTAAAAACACATCGAAAAATTCAAAAAACTTAGTTTTTCGATTAATTAAAAATATTTAAAAAATTCCCAGAATTTTAAATATTTCAAAAATGTCAGATATTTAAAAAACATAAATTGCATTTTTTTTTTGAAAAATTCAAAAATTTTAAAAAGTAAAAATGTCAAAATATTCAAAAATTTCTAAAACATATCGAAAAATTAAAAAAACGTAACATTAAGCGATTAATTTAAAATATTTAAAAAAATTCCAGAATTTAAAATATTTCAAAAATGTCAGAATTTTCAAAAAACATTAAAAAATAATTTGAAAATTTCTAAAATACATTATTTTTTTCGAAAAATTCAACAAAAAGTAAAAATATTCGATTAATTAAAAATATTTCAAAATTTTTAAGAATTCTAAACATTTCAAAAATGTCAAGAATAATGTTTTTTGAAACAAAAACATTATTCGAAAATTTCAAAAATATGAGAAGGTACAAAAAACATTCAAAAATTTCAAAAATTGTAAAAATTGGTAAAATGTGTAAAATGTTGTAAAAATTTGGAGGGAAATTACAAAATATCAAAATTGTTTATTTACGATGTGTAAATCACAGGATAGTTTTCAAAAATCATTTATATACGACATCCGCAGTTAAAGGGTTAATTTAAATTTATCAGTATATTAACTTCTATTTTTTGCTCACTCTATATATTAAAAATGCACTTGTCTTTTGATTTACGCAAATTTTTCAACGATCTGAAAGTGATGAGGTGCATTAAGAGTATAAAGTGTTATCTACAGGAGGTGCGGCATTCCACGGGTTCAAAAAGCTGTTAAAAGGCTTGTAAGAAATTAATCCAGAAGTAATGTTCTATCTGTGTGCCTTGTCCGTGGATTTTTCGCCGTATTCGGTATTCGGCAACGGCTTCGTTTACACAATAATTTCAAATCGGTTTTTTAGAAATTTATTTTTTATTTTTTTATATAAAACCTACATTAAGTTTTTTTTGTATACATTCATCAATTTTTGATATATAAAAACATCTCAATTAAAACTGATTATTTTTTATGTTCGATAAGGATATTTAAATTCTTGTATAAACGTAGATTTTTAGAGTTTGGCACATTGCAGGTTCTGTTATAAAAAAAAATTAAGATGCCTTCAAAAATGACCTTCGTACACCTTACTAAGAAAGATTAAATTCTGGACGCTATTATTATTTTTTTTTTTGGCAAAAAAAATATTTTATTATTATTGTTATTATGGTGGTATACCCAGTATAAGTGGTTCATGTGTAAATAGATTTATACCCAACTTTGTTCAATGACAAAACAATGTGGCTCTCGGTGGAAGTTAATGAAAATTTTATATGTTGTTTGTCGTACTAAAAGTAAAAAAATAAAGTTTAAATTTCTGCTATGACTGGTTTAACCTCTACAGAGTGTTATAATTAATACTGTTAACGAACTAAAAAAAATGAATAAACCCAATATAAAAAATAAGTGCCACTAATGAAAACAGTTTAGTACTATTATACAGGATGTGTCATTTATATGGAAAGAACAGGTTAGGTTCAATATCGATAAAAATACACTAATCAAATTAGAAAATTGTTTAAAAAATTATTATTTTTTGTTAATCTCTATTTAAAACCCTATATTGAAATATACAGGGCGGAGCACCATAAACGCGTCAGTTGGTCTTTATTTGGAAAACGGTAAGATTGTGTAAAAAATGTTTATATATTATATATACATATAAAAAGGTCTGCACCATAGTTATAGTATTTTAAATGGAACACCCTATATATTTCCATTACTTTCTTTCTCTCACTATATGTCTTTTTCTACAGTATAATTTTTTTCTTATTTAGAATTTTTTATATATCATTTTATAGCGAAGTTTTTTTATTTGTTCCAATTTTTTCTGATTTTTTTTTTCTGTTTTTGTGGTTTTTTTCTACTTTTTTATTTTTTCTATTTTTTTTTTATGATTTTTTCTATTTTTTCTATTTATTCTGATTTTTTGCAATTATTTGCGACTTTTTTGGGATTTCTTTGCGAGTTTTTGCAATTTATTTCAATTTTTTTGAATATTTTCATTTTTTATGGTTACAGTTGTTTCCAGTTTTGGGTTCTTTGATTTTTGCGATGTTTCTCGATTTTTCTCATTTTTCTGATTTTTTTCTGTTTTCTTTGTGTTTTTCGATTTTTTCTAATCGTTCCTCATTTTTCTTATTGTTCTGTTTTTTTATTTTTTTCGTTTACTTTTTTCTCTTTTTTTCTTATTCCTCTGATTTTTTTATGATAATTTGCGATTTTTTTGTGATTTTGTTGCGGTTTTTTAGCAACATATTTTGTGATATTTTTCGATTTCTTGCGGTTTTTCCGTATTTTTAAATTTTATTTTTCATTTTTCAAAGTTTTTTGTTTTTTTTAGAATTTTTTCCGATTTTTTCTGATTTTTTTTCAGATTTTTTCAATTCTTTTAATTCTTTCTCGTTTTTTTTTAATTTTTATGATTTATTGTTTTTTTCCTGTTTTTTTTATTTTTTTCAATTTTTTCTAATCTTTCCTCATTTTTTTCTCATTGCTCTGTTTTTCTATTCTTTTTTTTTGTTTTGTAATTTTTTCTCATTTTTTTTATTTCACTGATTTGTTGTGAGAATTTGCTATTTTTTTGTGATTTGGTTGCGGCTTTTTTGCGATTGTTTTAAGATTTCTTTCATTTTTTTATTCTTCTTTTTTCGTTTTTTTGCTCTTTGCTTATAGTGTTTTATTTTTTTATTTAAAATCTTAACAGGCAAAATAAGGAAAACCAGGAAGAAATATGAAAAATAAATAAAATAGAAAAAACTAATGAAAATGATATAAAAAGAAATAGAAAAAATAGAAAGATGTAGGAAAATATAGGAGAAATAGCGATAGTAGTGAAAAATAAGGGAAAATATGGAAAAAAAATAGTGGAAAATAAAGAAAAATACGGACAAACATGAGTTTGGGAAAAATATGAAAAAAACAGTAAAAAATTAGACAAATAGGGAAATTTTGGAAAAATAAAAAAATTATGAAAAAATTGGGTAAACAAGAAAAAATAGGAAAACATATGGAAAAATAGGAAAATTAGAGAATAAAAAGAGTTAAAAATAGGGAACAGTAAGGAAAATGGGGATACATGAGAAAAGTGAGGTAAATAGGACAAAATTAGGGAATTTAACAATGAATAAGGATAAATACTGAAAAACAAGGAAAAATAAAGAAAACAAGAAAACTAATTGAAAACAGGAAAAAATAGAAAGATATAGGAAAAATGGGAAAAAATGGGAAAAATATATAAAATAGCGAAAAATATGGAAAAAATAGAAAAAATAGGGAAACTAGGAACAAATATGACAAATTTTTGCAAATAATTGCGAAAAAATAAAGCAAAATATCGAAAAATAAGGAAATATAGGGTAAAATAAGGAAAAATATGGAAAAAATAGTGAGAAATTGGGAAAAAAAGGAAAAATAGGGAAAAATTAGGACAATAAAAAAAACAGGAAAAAATAAGGAAAAAAGGGAAATTATAGAATAAATAGGGAAACAAAGAGAGAGAGCTATGACGTCACACCCACCATCACGTCGATGCAGAGATGCGTTACGATGATAACGAAGTCCCCAGTCCGAGCGTCATATTAAATATTTATGAGTTGGCAAAAGGGCGTTAGTTATTGGTCCAATTTTTATGGAAACAAGGACCTTAATTAATATCTCCGTTATTATTTGTTAGATTTTTATGAAAAAAAACAGCAATGTATTTGATAATACATACGTATAGAAAAATCCTGCGCAGAAGAAACGTCAAAAGGGCCTTGGCTTATATCTCCGTTACTATTGGTCCGATTTAAATGCGGGAAACGGCAATGTATTTGAAATGTGACGTATAATGAATACGTAAAGAAAAATCCTCCGCAGAGGCAACGCCAAAAGGAAACATAGGAAGAAATATCAAAAAACAAGCAAAGATCGGTAGTTCAGGTAATAAAAATACCTCCGTAAACTCAAAAATACAGCTGGCTTTTACTATAAAGTAAAAATATCAAACCAGCCGAAGCCGATGTGTTTTAAAAAGTTCCTGTGTCTCAGCTAGAGATTACTCTGCAGATAAATAAATTTAGACCGGGAATAAAATTTCTGTTTTATTTTTATAAACAAACCTAACTGATTCGAATATTTTTCTATTAAATATTTATAAATTGGTTCTTTCAAATAGATTTCAACAATATTTATATAAATACAAACAAAAGATGATTTAAAATATCTTTTTTCTTTTGGACCAAAAAAATTGTGAATGTTTTTCTTGATTATTTGAAAACCACAGTTCCCATTTAGCTAAAAATTTAAGAACATACTATAGATATAAATATATTTATGATTTTTTTGTAATTTTTGAATTTGTATTTAATTTTTCTAGGGGTCAACTTAAAGCTTAATTAAATGAATATAATAACAAAATCACTATAAACTAAGCTCGACGTTTGCAATTTGCGATATTGCCACTGCCTCAATTATACGAAAAACTTTGAGTAATTTTTGAAAAACTCGTCTTGAAGAATCCCAAAGCGATTTTCAACAGTATTCAACCAATTTGATGGCATTGTTGGACAAGATGAATGGCAAAAAGTTGACAAATTGTAAGTAATTATTGCTATTATCTTGTATTTAAAACAGTATCGTACTCAGAAATATTGTGTAACTGTTCTATTTACGATTTTTATATATAATCGGAATTCATCTTGTGATTATTTACAATACGAGTCCACCTGTCCGATCTCGTTAGTTAGTAAAAGATCGAAGTTGGTTTAGACATATTGATTGATATCTGTTATTAAGTGTATGATTCCTGAGGTATTTTCTCATGGTTTTCCGAGAAAAAAAAAACCATGTCTAACTCGAACCGACTTTAATTTATTATTAATTTTGCATCGCTACACACATTCTTCGAATAAACTAGAGTTGTACAGATTTTAATTCGATCTAAAAGTAATTTATTTATATATTTTCTGAAAACTAAATTAACTTTTACTTATACATTTGTTTACTCATAAAAATTTTGACATAGATCAACTAGGCCCG
The DNA here is from genome assembly GCA_963243735.1 of Neocrepidodera transversa. Classification (NCBI taxonomy): domain Eukaryota; kingdom Metazoa; phylum Arthropoda; class Insecta; order Coleoptera; family Chrysomelidae; genus Neocrepidodera; species Neocrepidodera transversa. The sequence goes on from OY725340.1 coordinate 6,354,687, forward strand.
TTGGTGATAAATATTTAAAATTCGAAAGTGGTACGTTTATTTTTAGTAACACTTATAATTTTATTAGAAAAAAATTAGGTTCGCCTTTGAACTAAAAATAACTAAATAATTAGTTACATTTTGCAGGGTTGGCTTCAAATTATTTAAAACAGAAAATATTTTCACTCACTTTATAATTGATACCTAAATTCCTCTACTTGGATTCCAATTTCCCGTAATTATTGGTTTCTTTACTTCCTTATTTTTCGGAGAATACCTTCATTACCCTTTAAGGATATCCTATCCTAAGAAATTTTATATTTCCAACCCTTATCTTATAAATTTTATACCACTTAAATATGTATTCAATTTAAATTTAATTTCAACAATTTGTGATCGATTACAAATTTAAATTATTTTAATTTTGCTCCATGAATACTTTGGTAAGTTTCTAACTTTATTTTATAATTATATTGTTTTTGACGACAATATTTGTGGACCTGATGATGGCGATAGTCGAAACTAGTTACCGCTTTCCATTTTAACATTTTTTATTAAAATTATTGACCAGATTTGAGAATATGGATAACCTTTTAGGCTTAATTATCATTATGTTAATTTATTGGTTTTTAAAGAAATTTTTTACCCATGTAATATAATAGTATATTATACACCAAGGGACTAAAGTGCATATTTTAATCCCGAGGGTGAACAATCACCTGCGGTGTAAAAAATTATCTTGAATTTAACTTTTCAGGAAAAATGGTCCGAAGCATTTAGGGCCATTTGCACCGACTAAATTTAAATCCAGCTTTGGAGTAAGCATCGCTTTAAATAAAAATTCATTTGTACAGCTAGACAAACTTGGTTTAAAGTGGTCTAAGCAAAGTTTAAGTTAAACCGTCAGAATTGAGGGTTTTAATTTACAAAGCCTTATTTCATAACCAAACTTTTATCGTTTCCAGCCATTTGATCCAAAAAACAAATTTTCTATAGTGTTGTTACTTCTTGATGTTTGTGTGACGTTGTTATAATCTTTAGTAATTTTTTTATACTAGATCTTTTGTATTAAAAATACAAAATGAATTTAGATGATATTTTTGAAGATGATTTCGATGTTCTTGAAATAATTAATTTCGGTTTTCCGAGATAAATTTTCTGAAGTGCCACAGTTTTTCTTACTTGTTTTTTTTTTATTTTCATAAAATGTTTTAATCACCGAGGCATCTCTATGAACATTATCGGGTACAATGGTGGTAAATTGGGTAGCAATTTTTTGCCAAAACTTATTTTTTTCCATTGTGGAAACAGCGTCTGTTTTTTTATTTTCAGTTATGTTTCCATATTTTGTTATTATATTTAATATAGTTGTTTTCTCTTCATTTTAAAAATTAGTGCTTCGCTAACGTTTTTCACTCATTTTGAAACATGCAGATTACAGAAATAAGGCATACGACATAAAATGTATTATATTTTCACATCCACTCACTGTTTTTGAATTTTTGTTAGGTTAGAATTTTTGTTATGAAGTAAGTTACAACAGTGGTCACAACTGTAAATAAACAAAATTACCATCAATAGTTCGCTTGTACTCGCTTAAGAAAGCTCGCTTTAAAAACGTGTGGTGCAATGGTTTGAAAAATAAACTTCACTTAAATATTTAAGCGAGTTTTAAAAAACCAAGCTTAGATGTCGATCGGTGCAAATTGCTCTTAGTGATATTTTTACCCCTTTCTCCATTTTTCCCAATTCCATCTTATTTTTGTCCTTTGGATCACAGGATTTTTCCAGGTTTCTGCACCGCAAATATTTCTGTTGTATCAATTTTCAAGATGCAAAAATATTGAATTTGTTTATAATTTTTTTAGAAAAGAAAATATTCATTTCAGTTCTATTTATATCGGTTTTGGCTTCCGTTGGAGTTGTTTTTAGAAATCCCTGTACCTAATCTTTCCCACTTAATTTATCGTTAATATTATTTCAATTTTTCTTATTTTTTTACACGCTGTCACTGTCAGACATTCTTTATGTCTTTTAAAATTTTCAGAGGGGTATTTAAGATATTTAAACATTAATTGAACGATGTTATGAGCTGTAATCAATTAGAAAAAAAATAGGGAGTTGACCTGCAATTATACAATTAACTAATAAAGATTATGTCTTTTATATTTTTAGCTATAGAAATGTCTAGTTTTTTATTATTTTATATGTTTTTTAAATCGATATAATAATACTATAGTTTTAAAAAATAAAAAGTATCGTCGATTTGATGTTAAAGTTACCAGCCAACCGATCAAGTTCGAGGTTCATGATAAGCGGTATTTTCTTTGTAGTCTGGTGGCCCAAAGTAAGATTTTAAAAATAATAATTTTTTGTTTACAATAGTATTTTCTACAGTGAATCAAATTCCTATATGGAAGAAAAAAATTCAACTATATGCATTGATATTAATAGTACCATTTGTATTTACAGAACACAATGCATTTTCCAGGTCATCGAATGTAAACTAAATTCTAAGTTCTGTTTTTGGAAGCTCCCACCCAAACTAGCAAAACTATTTGGGTTTTCATAGATTAGTTCGAATTTTTTTTATGCCATCGATTTTAGGTTATTGCAATGTTGAGCACAGAGATTAAGGTGGTTGGAACACATAGAAAGATTAAACAAAGAAAGAATGACCAAAATGGCACTTTAGGAATATATTATTTATTTATTTTTGTTATGGGATTTAAAATACATTTTTTTCTTTAAATTTTTAGTTTTCATATCGTTTAACCCCTGTAACATAAAAACTATCAACGTTATTAAAACTTGCTGACTGTTGATAGAAAGAGAAAACAATATTCTATATTTACGAAATTTTTCAATATTTTAGATCAAAAATTGTGGCCGTGAAAATAGGGTGAAACCATAACTCCAAGGATTTTTTAATTTTCCCTCCTTTGGTCTCTCCCTTTTCTCAAGGTCACAATTCTTGCTAAAAACTTTTGAAAAAATTCTTATTTATATTATTTTTGATTCCCGTTTCAATGGCATAAATTTCATTTTAATACATTATTTATTTATTTTTGTTATAAAATGCATTTTTTTCTTTAAATTTTTAGTTGTCAAATCGTTTAACCCCTGTGACGTAAAAACTATCAACGTTATTAAAACTTGCCAACTGTTGATAGAAAGAGAAAACAATATTTCTATTTTAAAGAATTTTTTCAAAATTTTAGATAAAAAATTGTGGTTGTCAGAATAGGGAGAGACCACAACTATAACGATTTTTTAATTTCCCCTCTTTTGGTTTGTCCCTTTTCTCAAGGTTACAATTTTTGCTAAAAAATTTTGAAAAAATTCTCATTATTAGTATTTTTTATTCCCCTTTCAATGGTATAAATTTCGTTGTAATAAATTATTTATTTATTTTTGTTATGGGATATAAAATGCATTTTTGTCTTTAAATTTTTAGTTTTCATATCGTTTAACCCCTGTAACATAAAAACTATCAACGTTATTAAAACTTGCTTACTGTTGGTAGAAAGAGAAAACAATATTCTATATTCACGAAATTTTTCAAAATTTTAGATCAAAAATTGTGACCGTGAAAATAGGGCGAGACCATAACTCCAAGGATTTTTTAATTTTCCCTCATTTGGTCTCTCCCTTTTCTCAAGGTCACAATTCTTGCTAAAAACTTTTGAAAAAATTCTTATTTATATTATTTTTTATTCCCGTTTCAATGGCATAAATTTCATTTTAATACATTATTTATTTATTTTTGTTATAAAATGCATTTTTTTCTTTAAATTTTTAGTTGTCAAATCGTTTAACCCCTGTGACGTAAAAACTATCAACGTTATTAAAACTTGCCAACTGTTGATAGAAAGAGAAAACAATATTCTATATTAAAGAATTTTTTCAAAATTTTAGATAAAAAATTGTGGTTGTGAGAATAGGGAGAGACCACAACTGTAACGATTTTTTAATTTCCCCTCTTTTGGTTACAATTTTTGCTGAAAAATTTTGAAAAAATTCTCATTTTTAGTATTTTTGATGAGGATCGCCCGTACTATAATGGAAAAAAAAGGTTGTCAATTCTCGGCAAATACGGACATATCGGCTGTGAGCTGTAAAATGCGGTAAAGCGGGTTCGAAAACGATTCCTCGTCAATGATGTCAATACACCACGACTATCAATTTCTTATTTTCTTCTTCTTCTTTCATCTTAACCAATGTCCTATAAAACGACATTAAGACTCATGTACAACAATTTTTTCTTTTTATTTTTAGCAGATTTTAACTTATTACCAGTTTTGTTTGTTTCTTGTACAAATGGATAGTGTTATTGTTTTCTGGTACTATTTTTGGATTTGATTGGGTTTAAGTTAAACTTTGTTAACCCCAGTGAAAATCATGTTATTTCTTTGTTTCAATGAGAAATACGAACATAAATGTTTTGATTTACGTTTATGGGCTCCTATTTTCGTATTCTTATGGGATTTCATATTCGCCAAAAAATAAACATCATGTTTAATGTCATAATAGTTATATTTATAACATATGAATTTATTTTTTTTTGAAAATATCTTTTTTGTTAAAATATTATGACTTACCACGACGGGACCGTCTTTTCGTCCTGATGAACCGAGTGTTGCTCCGAACCACTGCCAACTTTTTTCGTCGATTGGGCTTCCTTCAAAATCGACATTATCTGAAATGTACAAAAAAAGGAATTTTTAGAAAATATAGATCGTAGTAATAGAGAAAAAAAAACATCACAAAAAAAACAATGGAAAGTATCGTACGAAAAAAATAAACATCGCATGAAGATAATATCACAATAGGAATTTATAATAAAATTAATTGATTTATTTTGTTCTCTTATTGATTGGCCAATTACGATTGATAACAAAATGGAACTAATCAATTTCTACATTGTAACACTCCACAACATTAATTTTCCTTCGCTTGTCCTCCAATATGATTATTTTGTAGTTTCATATTTATCATGTTCATCGGTACGCCTTTAAAGCAAAACCGAACTCATCGTTCGGTTCGTTCTAAATATATTTCCGTATGATCAAAAATATTGACATCAGTTTTGAGGTTTCTAATGAAGTTTGTTATCAACGGAACCACTTTTTTGGATTTCAGTGCATTGATTTTTATGCATGAAGATCATCAACAAATATTTACAAACAGTATTGATAAACATTTGTTAGGTTTTTTGTGCCACCCTGTATTTTCATTATTCCTCTAGTCAATATATTTTAATTTCATACTCGCTTGAGATCCCCTTCTTATTTCCTCGCGTCAAGTCCCTCTCTTCTCTTGGTATTCCTATAAAATGTCTTTCCCATGTTAATAAGGATCTTCTCTTTGCCTATTCAGTCAAAATAATTGTACTTTTATATCGTTCGTGTCGCTTACTGAAGATTTCTTTTTTTCTCCCCCTCATTTTATAGGGGTTTTTTACATTTTTTCCTGTGGACCAAGTTTTTTTTCTGGGAATTACTTTTTTTCCTGTGGACCAAGTTTTTTTCTCCTGGGATTACATTTTCCTTCTTGGAGTAAAAAAAATTGCAGAACTCTATGTGCACCCCCTCGGGAACTCTAGAACTCTTCGAGACGAGTCCAGAACTCCGAAAAAATCAAAGGGTTCAGGCAATTGGGGTGCCAACTTCCAGGCGGTCAAAGTTACGGGTATTTTGTTGATTTGTTGTTGCTAACAACACTAAGCACTCTCTGGAGTTGCAGAATAGGGGTCTAGGGGTGTCCCTTGAAAGTAAATTCAAGCTTGTAACCGTCAGCCGCCATCTTAACAATCACGTTTTGTAAAATACCTCGTGAACCGTGCATCGTACATGAAAAATAGTAGAAATAATTTTTGTACATAAAAATATTCTCTATTCGCTGTATGCAACTTGCCATGTAGCGACACCTGTAATCTGAAATGTACAACTTTGTCCCGTACAATCAAAATCAAATGCAGGCAGAACTGTTTTTAAGGAAATAATGCATGATATAAAATTCAAACAAAATGAGCTAAAGAACGGTGCAAAACTGGCATTTCGTCACATATGCTCGGTGGAGGACAAAACTCAACAGAAAATAAAAATAATAACTGCGAAATGGATGGGCTCGACTCCGATTGAAAATTTTGTTCCGAAAATTAAACTCTTTCGAGTGATTCTATGACAATTTTACTGCAGTTAGCTGACGACAGAAACCGGGTTGTGACAAAGCCGAAATTTTAAAATTTTATAGTTTAATCACTAAAAATTGAAATTATTATTTATAAATGGGTAGGTCAGTTACGTTAAATTAAAGATTATATTTTTTTAATGGTGCCATGGCTATGCGGTTAAAGACACGGATTTGAAAGCGAACGGTCATCGGTTCGAATCATAATTTTGGATAATTTTTATTCAGAAAACCTAAAAAAAAATAAACTGTTTTTCATTTTGAATGAAATATTAATCAAAACTGTAGGTAAAAACTTTATCGTGACTTGGATTAAAAACTTTGTCCGCGAAATTAAATTGTTTCGAGATAATCTTGTTTAATTTCGCGGATTTTCTGAATAAAAAGTATACAAAATTATAATAACAAAAAAAAAAGGTTACTTGTTGAAAAAAAATTTAACAAGCATTGGGATTCGAACCGACGACCCTTTGATTTTAAATCCGTGTCTTAAACCGCATAACAATCGAACCAACGAAAAAAATGTATTAATATTACTTTTAATTTTTGGAAGTTAAACTAAGTCAAATTTTAAAATTTCGGCTTCATCACAACCTGATTTATGTGGTCAGCTAACCGCAGCAAAATTTTCATTGTTATAGAATAACTGGAAGGCGTTTAATTTTGCGCACAAAGTTTTCAATCCAAGTAACGACAAAGCTCACATAATTACCTATGGTTCGCTTTTTCTTTGTTGACATTTGTATGGACTTTAAGGAAACCGATAAAATTTTGTACTGGGACTGTTTAAACTATTATTCTGACAGCCCACGACACAACATATTTTTGCTGGACTTCGGCGAGCTTTCCGTATTGTTAAAATGAACTAGGTTATCCATTTCCCAAATGTGGTGAATTAAGTATAGGAGAAAGAGAATCAAAATCAAAGTCTTACCACATGTATTTTTAATAATCGTAGAAATTGATTACGCAACATGTTTCGGCCTTCCGGCCATCATCAGGCGCTAAAAATTACAATGGTTGTCAAATGATGTGTGATTTGAATAAAATATTATTAAAACTTACAATAGTTTGTCGTAAATTAAGTGTAGAAATAGTAACAGGTTCTAGATCTACTACTTCACAAAAATGTTAACTTTTCACGATTCGAATTTGAGATTTATAGAAAACCCACCACCACCGATACTTTAATTAACTGCAACTCTAACCATCATTTTTCTCATAAAGTTGCATCTTTTGATAGCTTCTTACATAGAGCCTTTTCTATCCCTCTTTCACAATCTGCTTTCGATAACGAAATCAACATTCTTAAACAATTAGCTTTTAACAATAATTTTCCTATTCAATTGCTTAACAAAATTTATTTCAAATATTTTTACAAACACAAATTATGTTTCAATACACTAGTTCCTCTTATCACTTCACAGTTCGATTCACAGCCCAACTCGCACAACTATCTAGGCTCTATCCCGTTTTTAGGCCCAATATCTTATAAAATCTCCAAGATCTTCAAGAAATATGACATCCAAGTAGCATTCAAGTCAGACCACACTTTTCAGAGCTTCTTAGTCAACTCAAAAGACTCTGTCCCTCCTCTGCACAAATCAGGAGTATATAAACTTGGGTGCCCCGATTGCAATGCAGTCAATCCCAACTTTAACCAGAACTTCCTTGAAGAAACCAATCTCCTACTCCACAACGTCATTTACACTCCCAATCCCCCTGCTCCCGCAATCCCATCCTCCCTATTCTCACCCTCCTTTTCAACTCCTGCCTTCAGCGCTCCTTTTTTCCTTCTAACTGGAAAACTTCCCACACTATCCTCATCCCCAAGCCTAACAAGATCCTCACCTCTCCCAACTCCTACAGACCTATATCCCTGACGAATGTTCTAGGTAAGGTCTTTGAGAATCTTCTCAAGGATCGTATCTGGGATTTTCTGGATGAAAGGGGAACGATCCCTAAATTCCAACATGGATTTAGGTCTGAGCATTCCACCCAAGACGCACTAGTGAGACTCCACTCCCTCACCTCCAAATCTTTAAACCTTGGTCACTGTGCGTCGACAGTCTTCTTTGATGTCCAGAAGGCTTTCGATCAGGTCTGGCACGCTGGACTTGTTCGAAAGCTAGCTGGCATCGGCATCCCTCATCAATTCACCAAACTTATTCATTCCTATCTTTCCCATCGTTCCATTATAGTTAAAGTTGGCTCCCATAAAGCAGATCCCTTCACTCCTCAAGCAGGAGTCCCCCAAGGTTCAGTGTTGGCCCCGTGCTGTATGTCATATACACGCACGACATCCCCCTCCCACCAACTCCTAGCCAGGACATCCAACTGTGCGCGGACGACACTTCCATCTCCGGTACAGCACCCACCACAAGAGCTCTCCACAACAAAACCCAACAGATGCTGAATCATTTTTCGGAATGCTGCAGTAAATGGAGGGTCACCTTAAATCCCCAAAAAACCCAACTGATCATCTTCAGACATCCTTCTCTTTCCAATAGACGGGGCCAATCTCTCAATGACGTTGACCTAAGACTCTGGGGAGAGAGACTCGTGCCTAAGGACGAGATTGACTACTTGGGAGTGCGCTTTACGCGTACCCTCAATTGGTCAATCGAAGTCCACAGAACTCTTAACAGAGTAAGGACACGGGCCTCCCTCATCGGAGCCTTGGGGGGACGAATATCGAGATGTAACCCCGTAACACTTCTCCACACCTACAAAACCTTCATCAGGCCAATCCTAGACTACAGAGCTCTTAACCTATCCACTCTTCCTCCTCACCTTCTGCACGCCATAACGGCAACGGAGAGGAGGATCCTCCCCTGGCGGTTTCCTTCCAACGAATTATATGACCACACTAATATTACACCTATTGTTCACAGACTAAAAAATCTCCAAGGAAGGTACGTCAGGAGAACACTGGCCAGCTCCAACACCCACGCCCAGGAAACCTTAGGAACAAGATGGACAGATGGAAGGATTGGAAGACCTCTACCCAAGAAGCCGAAAAGGAAACTCCCTCAACCGAACATAAAAGTTCTACAAGAAGCCGAAGATCTTCCGGACGAGCTCCTAGATCTCTTAGAGGAGGCCCCTCTAAGCATCAGATGAGCTGGTCACCCACTGACGTCCCAGGATCCACTGCTCGCTAGAGCCTCCCCTTGGGGAGGCTCGTAAGTATACCCACAATTATTTACATACCATAGCATATTTTAAGAAACACTAATCAATTACTTTTCAGATCAAACCAACACCCACTGTATCCCTGAAAAGGAGAAAAAATTCTCCTACAGCAGGGTACAAGGAAACAACCAAGACGGATAATTACCGAGGAGTGTTTAGCAGGTATAAGTCCTGCACTACTTCACGCATTGAACCAGCGTGAAGTGTCTTTAAAAGATTCCCGCCTCCACAACTCATGATAATAGTTGTAATACAAAAAAAGACACACGACTGAAAGAACATTTAAGAGAAATACGCAAATTTTGGGACACAGACATCATTAATTCCTCCTCTTCCTATGCAAACCACATCCTGGAATCCAGACATTCATATGACAATATTAACATCTCCCTTATACACAGCTGTTCTAAAGGGACCAAACTTGATCATCTAGAAATGTTCGAAATTAATAAAGCTGTTGTAGACAGAAATGTAATTTGTGTCAACTCAGGCCCTCAGAAAACTTTATTTTCCTAAATTTAAATTTCAACTAATTTTCAATTTTATTTTATTCTATTCCCAACTCACAGGTAATGACACCTTAAAAAAATCTTTTATCTTCTTATTACACTTAAACCTCTTAACAACTATCACCCACAATTCCTATTTTACTTTTCTTTCCGATTGTTTTTGTTTTGTTTTGTTCCAGTCGGCTTCCTAGGTTATGTTTACCTCTCCTTCTTGACACTTCCCACCTCCTGACACATTTCATCTCTTCTTCTTTTCGCCGGACCCAATGTGGCCTCTACTAGTTCGCGTGTCTCTCTGACCAAGAAATTTTAGCCATTTAACATTTACTTCACTTTTCTTTCAAATTTAATTGCGAAGTGGAAACTCAGCAAGCTCTCTTAGGTTCTATTATTACCTATAGAGGGTAATCGTTGTCCAATTAATTTTGTGATGAAATTCTTGGACCATGATTTTTTACTGTGTTTTATTATAATTTTTACCACTTTCTGTTACCATTGTTCTAATCTTCAAGTTGCTTTGTTAAACCTGTTAACTTTTACTTACATTTAAAGTTTACCGCTTTTTGAAATGTCACTTGTCAAATTTAGATATTGTTTCCGTTCTCTACTTCTACCTACCATTTTGTTGTGTATGGTGCGTCGATAACATTTTAAAAAATTTTCTTTTCTAATTTAATTGCGAAGTGCATCGTAGGATGCACTTTGAAAAAGCTCTCTTGGGTTTTGTTATTACCTATAGAGGGTAATCGTCGTAAAATCAATTTTGTGATGGAATTGTTGGACCATGATTTTTTATTTTTACTGTGTTTTTTATTGTGTTTTATTATATGCTAAATTTTACCATTTTACCACATACTTTTAACATTGAATTAATCTTCAAGATGCCTTGTAAATCTGTTACTATTTCTACACTTAATTTACGACAAACTATTGTAAGTTTTAATAATATTTTATTCAAATCACACATCATTTGACAACCTTTGTATTTTTTAGCGCCTGATGATGGCCGGAAGGCCGAAACATGTTGCGTAATCAATTTCTACGATTATTAAAAATTCATGTGGTAAGACTTTGATTTTGATTCTCTTTCTCCTTTCCGTATTGTTATTGACATTTTGGTCCGTCGAAAAATATTCGGGACAAAAGTTCAGGTACTGATCACGGCAAGCGCTAGCGTCGCCTATCAAAATGCTCCGTCTTCTCGCATAGAGCGAATAAGTATTGTTTAAAACTTTTTTTTATATAATGCATAGATTTTTATTTATAGCGCTCCAAACTCAGACTTGCGCTGTGAAATAGTGTCACATTTTTTAAATTAATACGTTTGATTTCGATTTTTTATTTTAGAACAATAATTTGCATTAATTGAGCTTTTTTATACCCCTCTACACCTTTTTCTTCTCATTATTATCATTATTATGATTATTATGCGTTATGAAATGTTTTCTGTGCATTAAGAGCCACATTTCCACGTTATTTCACTGCGCAAGTCTGAATTTTGAGCACTATTAATACAGAAAAAAGTTTTAAACAAAAGTTTTTATCTACAAAAATGATTTAAACTATTTTCCTCGTACGACGCACGGTTCACGAGATATTTCACAAAATGCGCTCTACTGTCCTGCCAACCTGAATTTACTTTCAGGTGAAACCCTGAAAATGTTCCAACAATAAAATTTGATCTATAGAAGATTGCATTATTAACATTGTTTTTTGCTCTGGCTCTTGGACTACCCCACTTTTCGATCCGCAATTGTTTTTCAGCAAAATCCTGAAATACGTCTAAATTAATTTTATGTATGTTGTAAAAAAAATTAAAATATCTGACAATATTTGATTGTCGTATTATATCTTGGTTTCAGAAATCTCAATATCTTGATAATATAATTTATAATATGAATTCTTATGTTTTCTTTGTTTGTTTTAAAGACACCAAAAAAAAAAACCGAGAAATATATTAACCAACTGTCACCCTCATCCGTGTTTTTACGACTTCTTCCTCTTCTAGACCAAACATTTTTAACCATATGTTATTTATATTAGTGAATATTTGATATTTTTACCAGAAGGAAAACTATGGCATGTGCATTCGGCAATATGTTTACGCTATTATAGTTTTTAAACCAGTAGCGGGTCGTCAAAAAGAGGTCAAAATTTCTCTAACTAAATTATTAATTTTAAATTTATGATTTCCCCTGTATATTAAAATGGTAATTATTGTCTATATAAGTCACAAGCGCGCATATAGCAAAGCTACTCCATATGTATAATTCGCAAAAAAATAAATATATATTTCAAGATCTTTGACAAACATTTATTATACCTTGATGGTAAAAAACAGTTAAGTATAAAACTTTTGGTCTTTGCCAACCATTGTATGCAGATCCCATACACGCTCTTACTCTATATATAGATGAGAAAAGACAATGGCGCTACAAGAAAACATTCAAGAAGGGTCAAACAAGCAATAAAAAAATATTATTCATATTTTATTGAACGATTGTGTTTATTATTTATATCCATCAAGATGAAATTAATGATAATTAATAATAATTTAATAATAACTTATCTAAATTATCCATTTTTGGAAAAGAGGGTATTTTTGCGTTGGTAAAAATGGTGTTAATTACATATTGAATTCCAGAGTGAAAAATAAAACACTGTGCATATTTTTTCCAAACAGTACTTGGTTTTCTATAGTACGATTTGACCTTCTTCCTACCAATCAGTTTTATTTTCGTAACTTTAAATTTTCGAAAACTCACTTGTTTTTTTTTATAATATTCTATTTGATATATTTCAAGATCTATTCGTATATGCCCCCTGGAGTAGACCTTCCTTCTCTTTCTCTTTTTCTCTCGTCTCTTTCTACAATATGATGATAAAGGATAAAAAAGAATCTATTCTTATTTGAATTTTATTTTATAATTTTGTATCAATTTTTTTTTTTTGATTTTTCTCATTTTTATCGTTTTTTTCTCGTTTTCTGTTTTTTTTTCTGATTTTTTTCGATATTTTATAATTTTTCCTAATTTTTTTCTCATTGTCCTGTTTTTTTTTCTATTTTATTCTTTTTTTGTTTTCTGATTTTTTCTCATTTTTTTCTTATTCTGATTTTTTTCGATTTTTGTTGATTATTTTCGATTTTTCAATGTTTTTGATTTTTCTCTTTTCTGATTTCTTTCGATATTTTCTAAATTTTCCCTATTGTTCTGCTTTTTTACTATTTCTTGAATTTGTTTTCTGATTTTTTCTTATTCCTCTGATTTTTTTTTTAGTTTATTTTTAATGAGTACAATTTTATCCGGGTTTTTTTGTTTTTTGCGCACTTTGGCCATTCTTTGAAATATTTTTTTTGATTTTTTGTGATTTTTATCCGTTTTTTTGTGATCTCTTTCGTTTTTTTTTTTTTGTTTTGAGCATTATTTGCGTTTTTTTTACAATTTTTTTTGATTTTTTCGCTTTCTCCGTAATTAACAATTTTATTTTTCATTTTTTACTATTTTCTGATTTTCCATATAATTTTTTCCAACGTATTCCATATTTTCTGAGTTTTTCCTATATTTTCTGATTTTTTGATTTATATTGATTTTTTTTCGTTTTTTCTCATTTTTTCGATTTTTGTTTTTCTGTTTTTTTTGCTTTTTGGTTTTCTGACCTTTTTCAATTTTTTCTAATTTTTCCTTATTTTTTTCTCATTGTTCTATTTTTTTCTGTTTCTTTCTATTTTTTTGTAATTTTACTTTCCGACCCATCTCTGAAAAGGGAAAGTATTGTGAATGAGCTAAAAAAATTTTTCGAGATAAAGATGAAAATATCCATTTTGAGGCCACCTGAGATGATTAAGACCATTTAGATGGAAATCTGTCTGTCTGTCTGTCTGTGTGTATTCTTCCACGATAGAGGCCACACGTTTAATTCGATTGAGCTGAAATTTGGTATATGGGTTTGGGTTATTTGTCCGAAGAACCTATTAGTTTTTATATGACATCTGTCAAACGAAAGTGTCACTATAAAAAAATGACAGATGCAATATGTCACGGAATTTGAGTTGCAATATGTCATTTGAAAGCTCTTGAAAAACTCTATCCAGAACTGTCAAAATTATTCAACTGTCACCTGTCAAAAATTAAAAATGTCAAAATTTAAAACTTTAATACTAAATATCTGAAAAAGGATTCGTCTCTGGACACAACCGATTTTTTTTAAATTCCTTTGTTAGATAATTTATTTCTGGTTTATGAATAGATCAAAATGGCGACATGTTTCGGCCAAACAATGGCCATCATCAGGCAAAATTAATGACGAAGTTACACATGATGTTAAAATTTGGTATGAAAAATGAACATTAACATTGTAAAATTATTTATAAAAAATTGTTGAAAACTTTAGTACCCAATAACCAATAACCCTAAGACCCCTAAACTGGAGGATAAAATCTTCTGTAAAAGCGACTAACCAAGTACAACTTGGTACCGGTAGAAAAGTTGATCCCAATTAAGATATTGCGAGTTTCTTTTCCTATATGTGTATATCCGCAATTTGCATTTTTATGGGATTTATAAGATCGGTGGAGATTTATAAGATCGTTGGAAAAGATTTTGTTGAACACATTCTTAATAGTTTGACAGTACTTCCTCCACGACTCTCTTTTTGCCACTTTAATGGAATTATTGTAGCTCGTTAGGGCTTGTCTATAGGTCTTCTAGTAGCCAGTTTTTTTGCGAGATTGTACAGTCTCTTTTAACATTTTTTTTTATTTTCGCTTTATTCTACGTGTTTATATTTGTAATTTTTCTTTATTCATAGAATCAGTTCAGTATAGTGTCAGTTTGAATTGAGAAGTAAAATTTGTTTTTTTTGGCGACGACTGGTTGTGGGGTAACCAAACTACATATTGAGAAGATTTTTGAGAACTATTCAAGCGCTAATTCCTCCTAGACTAAATTGAAAATACCAAGAAGTGTTAAGACCCAAGACAAAAGTAGGCAAACTCTTTCAAAATCTAAAAGAGGATATTTTGAAAGTTGGAAAAAGTGTAATTTTTTCTAAAATATTCAGTTTCTTGTCATTTTATGTAGTTTCAAATTTTTCTTTTGAACATTTTTTCTTTATTGAAAGCCGCCACTGGTCGAATATTTTATTACAACATCGAATTTGTAGATTCCCAAGTTAGTGCCGCGCTGCTTTGAATGGTGAAAAGATGAAGGTTCAGTGCTCAGTTTGGTTTGGAGAGAGCGAACATTTTTTTTACAATGGCGACATCTTACAAGCACTATGCATCGTGATTTCGCGTCGCTTTGTGGATTTCCGGCGAAAGGAACACGCACACATGCGCTCCCTATATATCATTCCTTCAATCATAAAACGAAATACAGGGTGAAAGGAAACAAAAAAGGATTTACGATATTCAACGACAAAAAAATTTTTTTTAAAGAAAATATTTTCTGGTTATTTTAATTGTGATAGTTGCGAAATTAAAGAATTTTAACACGTTCGTTAAGAGATGAGTAATATCACATTAAGTTTGTGATAAGACGTTCAAAAATTTGTTAATAATTTCAAAATAGGTTGTATTTAACTTTATTGAAGTAGAGGAACATTTTGATTTATTTTCGGATCATTCAGCTGTTATCTTGATTCTGAATAAGTATGTTACAAAAAAAAAAGCTATTCGATCCTCTTTGCCCCTTGGCGAAGAAAAATTTCGCATTGAGCTATAAAAAAAACATCAACCAGAACAAACTGAATCAAACAACCACTTACAACAACGCCGGGATTTTACTCATTTAACCCCAAAATATCAAGGACCTTTTAGATATAAAAGAAAAATTAATAGCAAGAAGAAAATTGCACTAGTCCAAAGATCATAGACTTAAACCAATAATACTTTTGAAGAAAAATTAAGAGAATTTGTGAACTCCCAAATCTTCCGGTAGATGACGAAACCGATTACTTTCACTGAAAAGTTGACATATCACCCTAGTGCGTCTGTTAGAAAGAAGAGGCGTAACCCTCGATACAATGAGCAAAAAGGAGATCTATTTTTCTGAGTTATTTACACCTCACTTAGAAGACATTACTTCGAAAGAAGTATCCAAGAAGATCAATACCAAAGAAAGCAGCAAGAGTTATAAAACCAATCTAAAGAAGGAAAAAGAAAATAGAAGGAAAGTAGGTAGGTTCAATGTGAGTGGAGCGTTTGCTCGCCCCTCCACTGCGGCCAACAGAGGCCTATTGTGGCTCACCCCTATGGGCTATAATTCACGATACAACCACACCTTCTTACGAAGTCTATGGTTGATTTAGGTGAAGCTTCCTTGAAGTCGGTAGGCTCCAGCTGTACAAAACCAAACGTATGAAGCCTATTCATTTCCAGGGCAGGGCATGAGCATAAAATATGCTCCGCCGTTTCGTCTTCAACACTGCAGAAGCGACAGTCCGATGTTTGACTCAGACCTAGCTTCTTCAGATGGTACCGCAGACGACAGTGCCCTGTAAGCAGTCCAATTAGGATGCGTAGATCACTTCTACTCCATTCTAGGATCTGCGATAGGGTGCTACCTGAGGGTTTGACTATAAACGCCTTAGAATGAGCTAACCCAGGAATATCTGTCCAGTGCTGGAGAGTTTGCCTCTCGGCCCATTTCCAGATATTGTCTTTGGCACTGCTTTTGGCGATGCCGAAAAATGGTTCCGGTCTAATGAACTCGGATTCTGTACCTCTTCTGTCGGCTTTCTCATTGCCCTCCACCCCTTCATGCCCAGGTACCCAGAGTAGTATTACCCTGTTACTGGTAGCAATGCGATCCAGGGATTCGATGCGATTCCACACCAGCTTGGAGTCCAGCCGGTTGGAGCTCAGTGCTTTTAAAGCTGCCTGGCTGTCTGATAAAATGTAAATGCTTTTGTTGACAAGATGATGGTTTACCAACTCTCTTGCACACAATTCTATAGCGAAAACCTCCGCCTGAAAGATGGTAGCATACTTGCCGAGGCTTACTGTGATGTCAACTCTCGGTTTTCTGCTGTACACTCCGGCTCCAACACCACTTGGGGTCTTTGAACCATCTGTATACAGTATATAAGCCATCCCTGGAAAGAGGATCTCCCCCTTTTCCCATTCGTCTCTTCTCGGAAGAAGGACGTTGAAGGACTTCTGTATGTGAGTTCTGGGAGAGAGCACATCCCAAACCATTCCTAGAGTGTGGTGAGTACTCATCTCTCGCAGCAGTCCAGAGTGGTCCCATAGCCTCTCCCCCTCAATTTGACTAGCCACCGACATGGCTCTATAGGAGGTCATTCTGGCCTCCTGCTCCAGTAATATATGGAGAGGAGTAAGACCCAGAAATCTTTCCATTGCCGCTGTCGGGGTAGATAACATAGCGCCTGTAATAGCCACACATGCTAATCTCTGTAGTCCAGATAATTTAGCCGCCGCAATAGACTGGAGCCCCTTCGTCCACCAGGCCATTGCGCCATATGTGATCATTGGTTTTATCACCGTTTGATAAATCCAGTAAACCTGTTTGGGGTTCATTCCCCACGACTTGCCGCATACCCTTCTGATATTCCAGAGGGATGCCCTGGTTTTATTGATTTTTCTTTCCAAATGGGAGTTCCAGGTAAGTTTTCTATCAAGGATAATCCCCAGATATTTTACCTCCTCCGCAAACGGAATGGTTACGCCTTCCAAAATTGGATGACGTAGCTTATTAAGCTTCCTCCTTTTTGTAAAAGGAACTACTACCGTTTTGTGGGGGCTCACAGACATCTGTTTCTCCTCACACCATCTGTATACGATGTTAAGAGCTTCCTGAAGGATATTGGAAATAATCTCTTCAAATAGGCCTCTAACCATTATTAAAAGGTCATCGGCATAGCATTGAAAATCCACCCCCAGCTGGGAGAGCCTGTTTAGTAGAGGGTCGACCAAGAGTGACCAAAGAAGTGGAGACAGCACTCCTCCTTGAGGACACCCCTTCGCCGCCCTAAATCTAACAGTCTCCTCCTGCAGTGATGATGTGACAAAACGATTTTCAAGCATGCATTTAATCCAGTTGCAGATTAGTCTGCTTATTCCCCTTCGCAGAAGTGCAGCGTACAGGGATTGAGGTAGGGCATTGTTGAACGCCCCTTTAATGTCGAAGAAAGCTGTCAGCGCAATCTCTTTATGCTTTAAAGAGTGACCTATCTTTCCTACGAGGTTGTTTAGCGCCAAATCTGTGGATTTGCCAACCTGGTAGGCATATTGTCTGGGGTTGAGTGGAATTTCCCTGCAGTTCCCATCTCTAATGTGCCTATCTAGAATTCTCTCTAGAGTTTTTAGTACGAACGAGGTAAGTCTGATCGGTCTAAAGGATTTAGGCAAGGAGTTATTTACCTTCCCCGCTTTCCGTATATATACGACCCTAGAAATCGACCAGCCCTGTGGTATGTAGCTCCACACCAGGCTCGCCCGATATAGTTTCACTAGAAGGGGCAACAGCTCCTCTGTCCCATTTTGCAACATGGCAGGAAAAATACCATCTTCTCCTGGTGATTTGTATGGGGAGAAAGACTTCAACGCCCATAGGATTGAGTATGGAGTGATCACCTCAGATGCAAACCTCCAGTCTTCTTTAACTGGTCGTATAGACGAGCCAGGTTGAAGTGGAAAGGGTTGCGGGCGATCGTCCAGAAGCAGGCTACCCGGGAAGTGATTCCGCATGAGGATCTCTAACGTCTGCCTTTTAGAGTCCGTAAAAGAGCCATCCGGTCGTTTTATCGACCCTACCTCTTGATTCGGATCTCTAGAGAGAATTTTGTGGAGTATTGTTCCAGCAGGTAGATCTGTTATACTCTGGCAGAATCTCCTCCAAGAATCCCTCTTGGCTTTACGAATATCTTTCGTGTATCCTGTTAGAGCCGATCTGTACGTGTCCCAGCACCCTGTTTCTTTAGCTCGATTGAAGAGACGTCGAACTTCTGTTCTATTTTTGGCCAAGGATCTGCTCCACCAAGGTGAACCTCTCTGGTCTCTCTTCTCCTTAAGTGGGCAGTTGTCTGAGTACGGCTTCCTGCAACTGATCGCTCGCCGCCTCTATTTCAGCCTGATTCTTTATAGATGCAATGCCGTTCTTCAGAAGGAAAGAAGAGAGAGAGAGAGAAATATAGAAAGATATGCAATTTTCGGATTCACTTAAAAAGGCTCTGGTCCAATTTGCGGTAAAAAGCATTAGTGGAATTTTCTAAAAAAACAGCACAATTTTTTTTGAACTTCCCGAAAAATGTTATCCTGAAAAGGTTGAGTACAAAACTAATTTTATAATTACAGTTAAGCTGTTCTGTCTTTTTGAGTTATTATTCAAAAATACAAAGACTTGTTTTAAATTTTGAGTACTTTCTACCCACGATATGTTCATCTAATTTTAAATAAACCCCGCGTATTTTATATTCTAGTCAGATTTGAATCTTTACGGGCTAACCATTTAGAGACGACACCAATTCTTGAAATTTACGACCGTGTTTAAATCCGATTTAACATAAAGATACAAAAGAAAATGAAAACATCCCAAGAAAAATAAACGTTTTAAACTTGTTTAACAATCGAACGTGTGTACAGATAAAAAAAAGTTAACACTCCAAAATCGTAACTAGTATTTACTTAAAATTAACATATAAAGATTATTTTGTTAGTACATAGTTTCCTTAATACGCCTCTGCGTTTCTTTGACACCAACGCTGTTTTAGTTTAATATTTTTGTAAATTTACATAGAGAAAAATGTGCAATTTTGCAGAGATTGGAGTGGAAAAAATGCATTTTTTATATAAAATACGAGTGAAAAAAATGCACTATTAGTTAACAAAGTTTCGATTGTCACAGGCGCCAATAACGCCAGCATATGGGTGTGTTTGTTAATAGTTGGTTAGTCGATGAATTTATTAAGAGAAAGGTCATCGTGGGAAGGAAGTTTGTCATTCTATCCGAGACCTTGTTAGGTAACAGAAATCCTCTGCCCACTATCTGGTCAACTGGAGTCCGATGAAGAAATATGTCAGATTATGTGGATCAAATGACAAGAATATTTTCTCTTTATTTTTTATTTAGCATATTGTGCTAGTCCAGTCCATAGGGGATCTTATCTTGCATAAGGTGAGGTAGACGCGATTTTTTAATATATTATTAAGATAGAGGGGCCCTAATTGAAAATCCAAGTTTTCGACCTTTGGGGAGGGAACTCGAGCCGCCATCTTAGATTTAAGAGACAAAAAAATAAGTTATATATAATATGGTCTAAGTAAAATCCAATTGCTTCGTGCACCGTCTCTCAGATAAAGGGGAAATTTCTCCTGTGAGACTGACACCACAAATTTTTAACGTAAACATTTTATTTAACAGCTCTTCAACCCCGGTGTTTTGTGTCGACTTTTAAAATACGGACTCAAGAAATTTTCAAGCCCATTATTGTTGAGATTATTTTTAGTGCCTTTAGTTTCGCGGTGTTATTCGTAAATTTTTTAAATTTTTTCTTTTTATAAGGAATAAACGATATTTTCTAAAAAATATAAATGACGAATAAAAATCGAACAATTTTTAATTTTTTTTGTGGCATACTGTATACAACTTGCAAGAATTTTAATTTTTGAGACAAACTGTATACATTTGACAATTTTTTTTTTGGGACATACTGTAAAAACATCAAAAGATTTTTGAAAAGTAAAAAACCACATATATTTAGAAAAAGTATTCCTAAAAAACTCAACTTCAGACACACTGTATAGATCTTACAAGACTTTTTATTTTTAGGACATACTGTATATAAGAATTTTCATTTTTGGTACATACCGTATATATCTTACAAGAATTTTGATTTTTGGGACATACTGTATATCTTACAAGAATTTTTATTTTTGGGACATGCTGTTATAAGAATTTTCATTTTTGTGGCATACTGTATACAACTTAAAAAATTTGAATTTTGGGACATACTGTATATATCTTACAAGAATTTTTATTTTTGGGACATGCTGTTACAAGAATTTTCATTTTTGTGTACTGTATACAACTTACAAGAATTTTCATTTTGGGGACATACTGTATATATTTTACCAGAATTTTTATTTTTGGGACATGATGTTATAAAAAATTTCATTTTTGTGGCATACTGTATACAACTTAAATTTTGATTTTTGGGACATACTGTATATATCTTACAAGAATTATTATTTTTGAGACATGCTGTTATAAGAATTTTCATTTTTGTGGCATACTGTATACAACTTACAAGAATTTTCATTTTTGGGACACACTGTATGCATCTTGCAAGAATTTTTATTTTTGGGATATGCTATTATAAGAATTTTCATTTTATCTAAATCGGTTCAGCCATTTAGACACTATCGTGTTTATACACAGACACACAAACTGACACACACAGACAGACATCATGCTAAAAATGGTATAAATGGATTCAGGTGACCTCAAAACGTAAAGATTCGTTAAAATCTGGGTATGGTCAAAATATCATGATCGAAATACTTTCCTTCTATACAACTCTGTTGTTCGGAAAGTAAAAATGAGAAAAAATTAGGAAACGAAAAAAATAGAAAAAAAACAGAACAATGAGAAAAAATGAGGAAAAATTAGAAAAATTAGAAAGAAACAACTATAACCATAAAAAATGAAAATATTCAAAGAAATTGAAATAAATTGCAAAAACTCAAAAAAGCCGCAAATAATTGCAAAAAATCAAAAAAATGATGAAAAATTAGAAAAAATTGAAAAAAGCACAAAAAAAAAACAGAAAAAAAAAGAAAAAAACAAAAAAGTAGAAAAAATCGAAAAAACCACAAAAACCAGAAAAAAAAACAAAAAATCAGAAAATGAGTAAAAATTAGAACAAATAAAAAAACTTCTCTATAAAGTGATATATAATAAAAAATTCTAAATAAGAAAAAAATTATACTGTAGAAAAAGATAAATAGTGAGAGAAAGAGGGTGTTCCATTTAAAATAATATAAAGATCTTTTTATATATAATATACAGGGTGGGCCAATTACCTTCCCGCGGTTTGTGGCGTCGAAACTAGTAAAGATATCAAAATGAAAAAAAAACTTTTATTTGGTTCGAAAATCCCTACAACTAGAAAATATTTTCATCTATACAGAGTGATCCATATACGGGTGGCTAAAAAAATTGTAATTTTTTTAAACGACACACCCTATATATTTTTACATTTTTAAATTACTACTTTAGTGGCCTTTATGACAAAATTTTATTTTTTTAAATCGGATGCTGCGTTGCCAAGATATTCAAATTTTTATTAAATTTTCTGAAAAATCGCTAAATTTCAAAATCATTCAAAAATTAATGTATTTTCCAAATTTGAAAATGAAACTTTGGTTAAAGTTAGTTTAGAATATGGATGTACCTCGTCCATATTTCATAATTATTTAAATATGTACAGGGTGTTTATAATATTAGATTAAAATTTCAAAATTGTAATTATAAAAATCTTTGTTTTTTTAAATGAAACACCCTGTATATTATTTAATATTTAGAAAGCCTAGTATGTGGTATGTATAGAAAGCCTGTACAAAGGTCTAGAGGCGTTATAGTTATTAAATTAAGAAAACAATATGTTGAATAATCAAATATTTTGACTTTCAAATTTTTACTTCTATAGTAGGCTAAGAATTTTTCAATACATTCTTGTAATGCAGTTTTTATCAATATAAAGCTCGAGTGTAAAAAAAATATACGTTTACTTCCAAGCTAGTGTCCGTGTAGAAAATCTTATAGAACGCACAGTGCGGCTACTATTAATAAAAATCTAACTTATTTTTTATGGGTTATTTAAAATTCATTGCGACAATCGACTCACTTCTCCTTTTTAAGAGAATTTACAGAAAGAGAAAAACGACTGGTATATACAGCAAAATCCTCGGCAGTAGTTTTACTTTCTAGCAAAGAATAAAAGATAAGAAATCATCGGCTATAAAAAAAATTAACCAATAAATAAATTTGTCTTCAGCGTCTTGACAACTATCTCAAATCGACCGCGACATCGAGAAATCTTGAATTTTGATCTGTATTTCGTTCTCTAAATATGGACAATACAGGTCTGTGCAAATCTAGTCAATAAAATTCGCAATAATCGTTGAAAAAAAGAAAGTGGGTTCGAAAGAAATAAAAAAGTTTACGCTTATATCAATAAAAATGCTCGAGTGCCAAAATAAAAGTGTAAATCGAGAATAATGCATTTTTTATTAAGTTAAAAAAGTACTTACTGGTTTTGTCGAAAGGAATTTGTTGACAAATGTCGTCGGTGTCTGATCGACATTTATATACAGTTCCTCCTCTGGTGACAAGTTGGGGATCTTGAAATCTTGACTGGCCTTCCGGGGCTCCTACCAAAACCCTGAAACAATTTTTTTCTTATAATAGATAATTAATTTTTTTTTATAAAAACTTAAGAATGTTTAATACAATAAATATTAAACTAATACAAAACATCGATAAAATTCGAGACCAACTGTGAAAAAAAATATAATGTAGATGCAAATGTTAAAATTCTAGAGACGCTCAATCGGTTTCGCGACTTCGGCCCATCGAGCGAACACTTTTTATGCTTTGAATTTGGTTCCTGGACAATACTAACTAGATAAAGTGAATACGTGAACTCGATCGATGTTTTCGTTTAAAATTTACAGTGTTTACATACAGACAGATAGACAGACAGAGAGACAGACATCCAGACGTCCTGACAGGATTTTTTTGCATTTTCGGAGCTCGTAAACGTCGAGAAAAGTGATAAAAAGTGGGGTAAGAAATTTTTTTCGCCATCACGAAACTAATATTGAGGTTTTTGCGCATCACTAATTCGTTACAAACAGGAACAAAATAATAATTATTTGTTAAAAATAAAAAAAAATATATAAAAATGGGGAACAACAAAAATTATTTAAAAAATTATTATAAACCGTCTAAAGAATAACTTATTAAAAATACCGTAAATCTATTAAAAATTGTACGTTCGGGAGATCCCCGTTAGGAAATAAGTTTCTTACGTTATTTTTTCACATTCAAAATTTTAAAATAGGAAAACAAAAATCAGTAGAAATCGAAAAAAACCGAAAAAAAATCTACAAAAATCGAAAGAAATCGAAAAAAAAAACCGACAAAAATCGAAAAAATCAAAAGAAATCGAAAGGAATGGAAGGATATCAAAATAAATGGAAAAAAATATAAAAGCAATGGAAAAAAATAAAAAGAAATCGAAAAAAAAACAATAAAAATCGAAAGAAATCGAAAAAAGCCGAAAAAAAATCGACAAAAATCGAAAGAAATCGAAAAAAAAACCGACAAAAATCGAAAAAATCAAAAGAAATCGAAAGGAATGGAAGGATATCAAAATAAATGGAAAAAAATATAAACGTGATGGAAAAAAATCAAAAGAAATCGAAAAAAAAAACCGAAAAAAAAACAATAAAAATCGAAAGAAATCGAAAAAACCGAAAAAAAATCGACAAAATCCAAAGAAATCGAAAAAAAAAACCGACAAAAATCGAAAAAATCAAAAGGGATCGAAAGGAATGGAACGATATCGAAATAAATGAAAAAAAAAAAGTAATGGAAAAAAATCAAAAGAAATCGAAAAAAAAACAATAAAAATCGAAAGAAATCGAAAAAAACCGACAAAAATCGAAAAAAAATCAAAGGAAATCAAAAGAGATGGAAAGGAATCAAAAAAAATCGACAAAAATCATAAGAAATCGACAAAATCGAACGAGATCGAAGGAATTTAAAAAAAAATCAAAAAACAATAGAAAAAAATTAAAAACAACAGAAAAACATCACAAAAATGAGAAACAAATACGAAAAACTCGAAAAATTAAAAAAATATCGGAGGTTAGGAAAAAATTAGAAAAGAAAAGAAAGAAACAGAACAATGTGAAAAAAAAATCAATAAAAAATAGAAAATATTGAAAAAATCAGAATAAAACATGAAACTAAAAAATTATTGAAAAACAAGAAAAAAATAGAAAAATCAGAAAAAATCGGAAATTAATTGTAAAATATGGAAACAATAAAAAAAAACAAAAAAATTGTAAAAAATCGTAAAACGCAAAAATGCACTAAATCGAAATATATCGCAAAAAAGCGGAAAAAGTTGGAAAAAACCGTAAAGAACATTCAAAAACGGACCTATGGAAAACAAAGGAAAGAAATAAGAAAAAAATAAATGAAAAAATCGAAAAGAATTGAAATAAATCGCAACAAAATCCCAAAAAAATGACAAAAAATTGTAAAGAAATTGGAAAAATCAAGGGAATAAGAAAAAATGAGAATAAAATAAGAAAACAAAAAAGAAATGGAAAAAAGTAATTGAAAATAAAAGAAATAGAAAAAAACTAAATAATAACAAAAAAGTGGAAACATTAGAAAACATCGAAAAAATCAGAAAAAAAACAGAAATAAAAACAAATAATCAGAAAAAATCAGAAAAAGTCACTTCCTATAAAATAATTATAAAAAATTAGAAATTGAAAGAAAAAGAAATAAAAAAACAGAACAATGAGAAAAATGAGAGAAAAGTCGAAAAATTAACAGAAAAAAAACAGAACATCAGAATAATGAGAAAACAGGAAAACAGTGAAAGAAAAATAATAGAAAAAATAAAATAAAAAATAATAGGAAAAAAATGTAAATATTCAAAAAAATTGTAAAAGAGCCAATAAAAACGGAAAAAAATCGCTAAAATCAAACAATGAGTCAATAAAGTCTGCAACATCTTTAAAAAAGTCTCCTGTCATTTCTTCTTCTTTTCCCGTCCTACAAACTAATGGTCTCGTACCCACACACTGGCCAAGAACACTAATTTTTGAATTTTTGTCCGTCTGTCCGTCTGTGTGTACACATTTAATCCGATTGAGCTGAAATTTAGTATATGGGTTTGGGTTACCCGTCGGAAGAACCCATTAGTTTTTGTACGACATCTGTCAAACGCAAGTGTCACTATCAAAAAATGACAGATGCAATATATCACCGAATTTTACTTGCAATATGTCATTTGAAAACTCTTGAAAAACTCTATTCAGAACAGTTAAAATTATTTCTCCTACTGTCACCTGTCAAAAATACAAAAATGTCAAAATTTGAAAATTTAACATTAAATATCATTATTTTGTTTTCTAATTTTTCTTATTTTCTTTTTATTTCTCTGATTTTTGCCAATTTTTTTGTTAATTTATTTTTAGCATTTTTTTTTCAATTTTTTACCATTTGTTGCATTTTTTTTTTTTCGTTTTTGGTACAATTTTTTGATTTCTTTTTTTCCAATATTTTCTGATTTTTCACTCATTTTTCCCATTGTTCTGGTTTTTTTTTTCCATTTCTTTCTTTTATTTTCTAATTTTTTTAAAAAAAATTTGTATTTTTCTGATTTTTTGCCATTTTTTTGAAAATTTGTTGCGATTTAGTTGCATTTTTTTACAATTTGTAATTCAATCAAATTTTTTCATTGTTTTAAATTTTTTATGATTACAATTTTGACTAGTTTTTTAGCGATTTTTTGCAATTTTTTGTTATTTGTTGCGTTTTTCTTTTGTTTTTTTTTTACAATTTTTATGACTATTCTTTTTTTTTTCTATATTTTCTGCCTTTTCTAGTTTTTTTCGAATTTTTTCTCATTTTGTTAATTTCTCTGATTTTTTGGCATTTTTTTTGGAAATTTGTTGCAATTTTTTATGGATTATAATTCAATCAAGTTTTTGCATTGTTTTAAATTTTTACTTTCCCGACCCGCCTCCGAGAAGGGAAAGTATTGTGAATGAGCTAAAAAAAAATTTCCAGATAAAGATGGAAATTTCCATGTTGAGGTCACCTGAGATGATTAAGACCATTTCCAGATGGAAGTTTATTTTCTAATTTTTTCTTATTCCTCTGATTTTTTGTAATTATTTACGATTTTTTTGAAATTTTTTCTTTTGGGAATTTGTTGCGATTTTTTAGAGATTTTTTGCGATTTTTTTAAATTTTTTTCTATTTATTTCAAATCTTTTGAGTTTTTTCTTTTCCTCTTATTATTTTTTTATCGTTACAATAGTTTTTTGGTTGTTTTTTGTTTTTCGGTTTTTGCGATTTTTGCAATTTTCTGTGATATTTTTCGATTTCTTTCATTTTGTGCGAATTCTTTTTCAATTCGTTTTTTGCGATTTTTAGAGTTTTTTTCGGTTTTTTTTATTTCTTTCGTATTTCATTTTTCATTTTTTTTTAATATTTTCCGATGTTAAAATATTTTCTGTTTTTTTTTCTAATTTTTCTGATTTTTACTGTTCCTATTTGAAAAGGGAAAGTATTGTAAACGAGCTAAAAAAATTTCGAGATTAAGATAGAAATATCCATTTTAAATTTTGAGGTCCCCTAAGACGTTTGAGATCATTTCCAGGTGGAAGTCTGTTTGTCTCCCTGTGTGTCTGTCTGTGTGCCTGTCTGTGTGTATTCTTTCATGATAGAAGCCACACGCTTAATCCGATTAAGCTGAAATTTGGTATATGGGTTTCGGTTATACATTGGAGGAACTTATCAATTTTTGAACGACATATGTCAAACGGAAGTATCACTGTCAAAAAATGACAGAAGTAATATATCACGGAATTTGACTTGAAATATGTCATTTGAAAGCCCTTGAAAATCTCTATTCAGAACAGTCAAAATTATGTCTCCAACTATCACATGTCAAAAATAAGATTTTTTTTTTAAATTTCTCAGAGCCGGTACTGTGTTATACTGTAGCAGAAGTCAAAACCGTGAATTTCATATTGATAGTCATAATCATCATATTCATAATCGATCAACGAATTGCTATTACACTGCAGTTGCCCAGCTATATTTATAGACACACCTTTTCCTCTTCCTATATACTAATAAATTAGGTTTATATCTATCCTTCAGACGTTAATTTAATAGTCACTAAGCCGAAAATATTACCTACGATAATTTTCACCATGTGAATATTTAAAATATACCCGACGGGAAACACAATTAACTTTACCGTTTAGTTAAAATTTTAAACTATATTACTAAACTATTTTTTATCGATTTATATAAATTTAAATTGTCTTTCAGTACGATATATAATATATAAGCCCATGTATCATGACTATCAAATTACGGGCAGCGCGTCCCTAAATGATCAATTTGTCACGTTTTTATGATTTGTTTTCACAGATTGAACACCAATGGGTTTTTCATTGTTGCAACATCGTAAAGGTCCCACGCTTCTGCCCTTTTTCCTTTCTTATTGTTATTAGAAAACATAAAATACGTTATTACCAATTAAAAAATATTCATCGATTTC
Source organism: Neocrepidodera transversa (assembly GCA_963243735.1). Lineage (NCBI taxonomy): Eukaryota > Metazoa > Arthropoda > Insecta > Coleoptera > Chrysomelidae > Neocrepidodera > Neocrepidodera transversa. The sequence continues at coordinate 6,382,907 of OY725340.1, forward strand.
AGAATTCTTTTTTTAATCAATATATCGCATTTATATATGCAAATTTATAAAAATATACAAAATCAAGAAAAAATAGGAAACAATAAGAATAAATAAAAAAACAGAAAAATAGAAAAAAAATGGAGAAAAATGGGAATAATAAAATAAATAGGGAAAAAGAGGTAAAGAAGAAATATGGAGATAATTGAAAAAAAAACTAGAAAAATTGAAAAAATAGGAAAAAAAACTGGTTAAAATAGGGAAAATAGGCAAAAATAGGACAAAATAGAAAATAATGGGAAAAAATAGGGAAATATGGGAAAAATAAGAAAAATTGAAAAAATAGAGAAAAATTGAAATAAAAAAAAGAATTAAATAGGGAAAAATAGGCAAAATAAGAAGTATGGGGATAATTGAAAAAAACAAGAAAAAGTAAAAAAATAGAAAAAAAACTGGTTAAAATAGGGAAAAAAGAAAAACTAGAACAAAATATAGAATAATAGGGAAATTTTGGCAAAATAAAAAAATTGAAAAAATAAAAAAAACATGAAAAAATAGTAAAAAAATATAAAAATCCAAACAAAAAAAAATAGGGATTAATAGGAAAAAAATTAAGAAAAATATAGGGAAAAAAATGGGAATAAATAAAAAAATGGAGAAAAATAGGAAAACCAGGAAGATTATGAAAACGTAAAAAAATACTGAAAAATAGAGTAAAAATGGAGAAAAATAGAAATAAAAAAAAAGAAATAAATAGGGAAAAATAGGCAAAATAAGAAATAAATAGGGAAAAATAAGCAAAATAAGAAATATGGGGATAATTATTGAAAAAAAAACAAGAAAAAGTAAAAAAAATTGAAAAAAAAACTGGTTAAAATAGGGAAAATAGGACAAAATATAAAATAATGGGAAAAAATAGGGAAATATGGGCAAAATAAGAAAAATAGAAAAAATATGAAAAAATGGTAAAAAATATAAAAATTAAAAAAAAAGGAATAATACGAAAAAATAAAGAAAAATAGGGAAAAAACAGGAATAAATTAGAGAAAAACAGGAAGTTTTTGAAAACAAAAAAAAATACTTAAAAATAGAGAAAACGGAGAAAAATAGGAATAAAAAAAAATAAATAGGGAGAAATAAGCATAAAAAGAAATAAATAGGGAAAAATAAGCAAAATAAGAAATACCCCATATTAATTAATGAAAAAAAAACAAGAAAAAGCAAAAAATGGGAAAAAAACTGGTTAAAATAGAGAATAATAGGAAAAAATAGGGAGATATGGGCAAAATAAGAAAAATTAAAAAAATATAAGAAACATGAAAAAATGGTAAAAAATATATCCATAAAAGAAGAGGGAATAAATAAAAAATAGAGAAAAATATAAAAAACAGGAAGATTATGAAAACGTAAAAAAATACTGAAAAATAGAGAAAAATAGGAATAAAAAAGAAATAAATAGGGAAAAAAAGAAATACAAAAAAGAAATAAATAGGGAAAAATAGGCAAAATAAGAAATAAATAGGAAAATTAAGCAAAATTAGAAATATGGGTATAATTATTGAAAAAAAAACAAGAAAAAGTAAAAAAATAGGGAAAAAAATGGTAAAATATGGAAAATAGGAAAAAATAGGACAAAATAGAGAATAGTAAAAAAAAATAGATAGAAAAATAGGGAAATATGGGCAAAATAAAAAAAATTGAAAAAATAGAAAAAATATAAAAATCCAAAAAAAATAGGCAATAAAAATGGGGAAAAATATAAAAAAATAGGTATAGAAATAAATTTTAATGAATTACGGTCGAATTTCGACCATTGAGCGATCACTATAGTTTTCATTAAATATTTAAAAATTGTACTCATTGCGTTATTTACGAATGCGAAATCGAATCGCGTTTTAATTTTTCGAAACCAGTTTTGTATATTTGGTTTTCCTCGAATCAGATTCATTTGTAAAAACCAAAACTAAAGTCTAGTACCACAGATTATTTAATAATAGATTTATAGAAACTGGCAACTAGTTTCAGCAGAAATTTGCCATCTTCAGGCCTATAATACAAACGATGAAGTTAAAAAGAGTAATATTTTGGGAATTATAATTACCAACTAAATTACATAAAATGTGAGAATTAAATTATATCAAGTGGTAAAACATGGTTACAAATACGCACTTAAAACTAATTAAAAATATTACACTCTTTAACTTCAGCGTTTGTATTATAGGCCTGAAGGTGGCAGATTTCTGCTGAAACTAGTTGCCAGTTTCCCTAAATCTATTATTAAATAATCTGTGGTACTAGACTTTGGTTTTTTATTTCTTTATTTTTAATTATTCGTTCACAATTGATTCCAATTTGTGACAATTTTCTCTCTTTTTGTACTTTTAATAACTGTTAGTTTAGGTTGTTATTTCAGGCCTGATGATGGTTTTTTAACTGAAACTAGTCGCTTCCAAAAAAATGTTTCAATATAACTGGTGGTAGGCGACTTTTTTTTTCTATTTTTGAAAATTTGGACCACATTTGATAATTTGAAAAATATAAAATAAAAAATCATTCTTATGTGATATTGATTTTATAAATATAAAATATTACTGAAAACGGTTTAAAATTATACAAAATAGTATCAATCGAAACCCATTAGAAAAAAATCCAAAAAAATGATTGAATTTGAAAATTTATTTTTGTTTAAAAAAATACCAAATCATCGATATCAATTTGTCTACCCCTTGAGTCCGTTTCTGTGTTTAGCCTGAAACCGCTAGCGCAAATAATTTTGAAAAGTGGGTCACTAAATGTGAGATCCTCCGTTCTATTTTTGTGGGAGAGTTTATTCTATTTTACGGGTGCGGACTGTTTAAAAAGTCAATAAGACATAACAATTTTATAGATCAATTCGTAATTTAGTAAAAAGGGTTATAAAAATAAATTGCTTAATTGCTATAATTATTTTTTTTATCAATATCATACACACACACCCTATATTATTATTTTATAAATAGGTGTACGATCATTTTCTATAATCATGTTAGTATTTGATGAAATTCTGTCAGGATTTAATCCTCTTATTTATTAAATAAATCTTGTTAGACATTTTATAATTAAATTTCAAGATTTGGTGACACTGATACCTTTCATTTTAACATATAAATCTTACTAAGTACTGTTTTTATTTTTTTTGTCGCACAATCGATTTCAAAAAATGTTTCTATATATGGTTGTAAAAAACCGATTTCCAAAAAAAAACCATTTTTAAAACATGTATACAGGATGTCTCAAATTGGAAGGGATAGCAGAAAAAAATGAAACGTCGCATTAAAGATTTAATGATACACTTTTATACAAAATTTTGTATATTATAAATTTTTTGATACTAAAAAGTTATTATCCGGTTTGCTGATACTTTAATAAAGTTTTACTTTATTTGACATGTACGCATGCGCGATTTAAAATACCTGAAACCCAGTTTTTATTTCACAGATTACATTAAAAAAAATAAAATAAAACTATTTGATACATGAAAAATGTTTTTTAATTTTATTTTTAATACATCTTAACTAATATAAACCCAATACTAAAATAAAAAAATGTTTCTGAGTCCGAATCGCCTTTCTGTATCTTTTAAAAAAAAATCATTTCAATCGGAGTAAAAAAATATCTGATCCGAAAAAAAGGGCAAGGTTGTCTTCAAAAATTTTTAATTTTTTTTAAAATTTAGAATTGTAAAAAAAATGGAATAAGGGTTGTGTAAGGGTCGTAGATTCCAAAAAAATAAACCATTCTGCTCTAGCTCTTTTAGTTTCTGAGATAATTGAGTTTTAATAAGAAAAAAAAGGTGTGAACGCAACTTCTACTTAATTCGATAAAAAATGGTAAAAAAAAGAAAATTAGATGGAAAACTATGGCAATTCTGAGTCCGAATCGTATTTCTGTATCTTTTTAAAAAAAAAATTATTTTCAATCGGAGTAAAAAAATGTCTGATCCGAAAAAAAGGGCAAGGTTGTCTTCAAAAATGTTCAATTTTTTTCAAAATTTAGAATTGTAAAAAAAATAGAATAAGGGTTGTGTAAGGGTCGTAGATTCCAAAAAAATAAACCATTCTGCTCTAGCTCTTGTATTTTCTAAGATAATTGAGTTTTAATAAGAAAAAAAGGTGTGAGCGCAACTTCTACTTAATTTGATAAAAAATAGTAAAAAAAAGAAAATTAGATGGAAACCAATGGCAATTCTGAGTCCGAATCGTCTTTGTGTATCTTTAAAAAAAAAATTCATTTCAATCGGAGTAAAACAATATCTGACCAGAAAAAAGGGCAAGGTTATAAAAGCCTTCACAAATCTTCAATTTTTTTCAAAATTTGGACCTCAGAATTTTGGACCCCGGACTTTGGACCGAGGACTGTTGGACCCCGGACTTTTGAACCCCAGACTTTTGGACCCCGGACTTTGGTTAGGTTTTTACCGTATCCATTACATGCTTTAACATACTTTGAACCCCGAACTTTTGGAACCCGGTCTTTGGACCCCGAACTTTTGGAACCCGGACTTTGGACCCCAGACTTTTGGACCCCGGGCTTTGGTCCCCGGACTTTGGTTAGGTTTTTACCGTATCCATTACATGCTTTATCATACTTTAGACCACGGACTTTTGGAACCCGGGTTTGGACACCGGACTTTGAACTCCGGACTTTTAGACCCCGGGCTTTAGACCCCGGACTTTTGGACCCCGGGCTTTGGACTCCAGATTTTGAACCCCGTACTTTTGGACTCCGGACTTTGGTTAGGTTTTCTTTTTAATTTCCTTTTTAACGTTTTTTTGACTAATTATTTAGAAGTTGCGCTTTCACCATTTTTAAAAGAACAATTTCCTCTGAAACTAAAAGAGCTAGAGAGAAACTGATCATTTTTTTTAATCTACGCCCCTTAAACTATACCTCAACCAATTATTTTAAAAATCTGAGAGATGAAAAATTTTGAAGATTTTTGAGCCCTTCCCTTTTTTTCGGGCGAGATTTTCTTTTCATTCCGATCGAACTGTAATATGTAGTATAGATAGAGATAGGTAATTTGAATTAAGGGATGCTGTCTGTTTCTTTTTAATTTCTTTTTAACGTCTTTTATTGACTAATTATACAAAATTATAAAAAGTTAAAAAAAATTTTTTAAAAAAATAAAATTTTTTTCAATTTTTGTATACTAATTTTATTAATGTATTTTGATGCAGAAAAACTAAAATAAGTGATTAAACAATTAATCTCCTATGAGTGTTCGGAAAGTTGGGTGGGATTACCCCCTCATTTTTTTTATATTCTGATTGATTTTTCTTTTTTTTAGTTAAATTTTAAATTACTACTCTTCCAAATATAAAACAAATTTTATTTTTATTAGAATTTCATAAGACCTTATTTCGATATCAAAAATTGTTGATTATACCATTATATATATATAAATCATTATATTCAACTATAAAAACTTTCGAATATAATTTTATAATAATAATAATAATAAATTAATTTCTATAACTCATACAAAATAAATAATTTCATTATAATATGTTTTTTATATTTATTTAAAAGTTCATATCTTATCTTTTATAATAATATCAATTATTTGATGTTTGTCGTAGGTACGTACTCTTTTAGTCTCAATTACAAAAAGAGAATCTATTTTTAATTTGGTTTTACAGATTGTCTTAAAATTTAATTCACTTTGATTATTTCTATATTTCATATTTTGATCTAAAAATTCATGCATTTTATATTAATATTATCATTGTTTTATATTCTTTTTTTTAAACAGAGACTACGAAATCTGGTAATTTATAAGATTATTTTATGGGAACTTTTAGGGTTTTCTGGATTAAGCTTTTTTTCCTGGACAGAGCATTTTTCTGTACTGAACTTTTCTGGACTGAGCTTTTTTATGGACTGAGCTTTTCTGGACTGAACGGTTTTTTTTTTGGGAACGTCTTTTTCTGTGGAACGTTTCTTTTCTCCCGGATACCAGAAAAAAAGACTACCAGAAGAAAATTTATGATAAGGAAAATAAAACCAAGATAAGTTACATTTTTCCGAAAAAAAAATAAGAAAAATGCTATGCAAATTTCTTTTTTATGGTTTTTATAACATTTTTGGTCAATCATACTTTTTCATATAGGGATGAAAAAGGGTGATTTATGTTTTATTTTCTAGTTTTCAACTCCATTGCTCTCTATAATTTTTTTTTAAATATTGTTTTTATTTATAATTTGAATATTTCTGCATGATCACTTTTTTGCTTCTCCGTAGAAAGGGACGAAAAGGGGTTTTTTATGTTTATTGTTACACTCTCACAATTCGTTGATGTGCGTAAAATTTTGTTGCTGGATATTATTTGTACGTATCCATAAAATATTTCTGCCTAATCAGAATCATTTGCCTCCCCTTCAAAGAGGGTGAAAATGGGATGTTTGTTATTTATTTTAATTATTTAAATTTTTTTATCTCTAAATTGGTGGATTTAGTAACAAACTAAAATTAACAGCAATAGTATAATTGCTTTGGCAGTGTTGAATATTAAAATAACAATTATTGATTATAAATTTAGTTTTCGTCTTAGGGAAAAGTCTTCCAGCTAATAAAAGATTGTGACAGGAAACAAATTTAGATCAATTTGCTTGCTGTAACGAGATTCGAATATAATTTGTTTTCTAGACTAATAATTCTTTGCATCCTCAATTTCAATTGTTTAAGCAACACATTTTAAACGATCCGTCTTGTCAACCAGCCAAGATTAATAAACCCGCTCTTACCTTCTCTTTATTTTTTTTTTTCGAAATTTATTTTCGTACTATTTTTAACATCGTATTTGTCATCGTCCCCAGTAATTTAATACCGCTCGATTTATTTCGATTCATTTTTTTTCGGGGTTTTTAAAATTTATTGGAGGATATGAAAGATTGCTAGAGGAACACGTGTGATTAAGAATTAAATTTAAATTTTTTAAAAATAAATTTAGTATGATCTGATTTAAATTGTGATGAATAACTTTAATTTTTTTAATTTTAGCACTAAATAATTACGCAGGGTGTAAAAAATTAGGCTGATTTATTTGAAAAAATTGTTAACAGTACCATACGCTTGAAACGTTAAATTTGGACGTCAGTCTAATTCATTTTTTGATGTATTTAAAAACAATTGACAAAAAAACTATTATATATTAAAAAATCCGTCGTTTCTTTCTTTTTGTGAAAGTTATTTATATGAATTAGAGTCTAGAGACAGAAATTCTACTTTGATTTCCACTCAGTTGTCACTGTGTTTTAGTGTCAAAACTGGCCGAATGTAAATAGTGTTTATAAATTAAAATCGTATTAAATTTTTTTTTTTTTTTAATAAAAGAAGTCTTGACTATCTAAAATAGCCTATGTATTAAAAAAATAAATAAAAAATTTCCTCGGGAATCAAATTCAAAAAATATTTTTTTTATTAAAAGAAGTCTTGACTACCTAAACTAACCTGTGTATTAAAAGAAAATAAAAAATCGGTTGTGTCGCCCTAAAACTTTCCCGACGAGTATCCACCAATACTTTTTCAGATATTTAATGTTTAAGTTTCAAATTTTGACATTTTTTTATTTTTAACAGGTGGCAGTTGGAAAAATTATTTTAACTGTTCTGCATAGTTTTTCAAGAGCTTTCAAATGACATATTGCAAGTCAAATTCGGTGACATATTGCATCTGTCATTTTTTGATAGTGGCACTTCCGTTTGACAGATGCCGTACAAAAACTAATGGGTTCTTTCCACGGGTACTCCAAAAACAAATACCAAATTTCAGCTCAATCGGTTTAAACGTGTGACCTTTATCGTGGAAGAATCCACACAGACAGACAGACAGATTTCCATCTGGAAATGTTCTTAATCATCTCAGATGACCTCATAATGGATATTTCCATCCTTATCTCGAATTTTTTTTAGCTCGTTAACAAAACTTTTGGTCGGGAAAGTAAAAACTCAAAAAAACTCAAATGTCAAAAAATCTCAAATCTCAAAAAATTTCAAAAAATCTCAAAAATCAAAAATTTCAAAAATTACAAAAAGGTAAAATACCTCCAAATCATAAAAAAAAACTCAAAATTTTTTTAGACGCTTCAAAAACTTCTCAAAAATCACTAAAAATTCTTAAAAAATCTAAAAATTCACACAGAATCTCAAAAAAATTTAAAACGACAAATCTTAAAAAATTCTAAATATTTTCTAATATCTAAAACTCAAAAAATTGATAAAAAAATCTCTAAAAATTCAAAGAAGTCAAAAAATCTCAAAAACTCAAAAAAAATTAAAAAACTTCAAAACTAAAATATGAAAAAATCTTAAAAAAACCTCAAATTATCAAAAAATACTCAAAAAATCTCAAAAATATTTTAAAACCCTCAAAAAATCTAAAAAAAAATTAAAAATGTCATAAAATCTCTAAAAATTCTCAAAGAATCTCAAAAGATTTAAAGAGGCTCAAAAAACTAAAATGAATTTGAAAAAAATTCAAAAAAGCTTAATAAATATTAAAAAATCTCAAAAAATCTTAGAACACTTCAAAAAATTCTCAAAAAATCTCTATAAATTCTAAAAAAATCTAAAAAGCCCCGAAGAATCTCAAAAAATCTCAGTATATCTCAAAAAACCTCTAAAAATCTCAAAAAAACCTCTTAAAATCTCAAAAATTTTCAAAAAACCTGAAAAAATCAAAAAATACCAAATAATCTCAAAAAACCTTAAAAAATCCCAAATTTTTTTTAAAATCCTCAAAAAAAATTTAAAAATGTCAAAATCTCTAAAAATTCTGAAAGAATCTCAAAAGATTTAAAGAGTCGCAAAAAACTAAAATGAATTTGAAAAATATTTCAAAAAAGCTTAAAAAATATTAAAAAACCTCAAAAAATCTATAAATTCTTAAAAAATCTAAAAAGCTTCAAAGAATTTTAAAAAATCTCAAGAAACCTCAAAAAATCTCAAAAAACCTCTAAAAATCTCAAAAAATTTCAAGAAATCTAAATCAAAAAATCTCAAAACATACCAAAAAATCTCAAAAAATCTCAAAAAATCTCAAGAAATCTCAAAAAATCTCAAAATTATCCAAAAATTTCAAAAAAACTCAAAAACTATTAAAAGGTCGAAGAAAAAAAAATCGTATAATATTGGAAAATATTTTAAAAAAAATGTAAAAAATTGAAAAAACCCACGAATGCTTTTTCAGATATTTAATGTTAAAGTTTCAAATTTTGACATTTTTTTTATTTTTGACAGGTGACAGTTGGAGAAATAATTTTTCAAGGGCATTTTTGATAGTGACACTTCCGTTTGACAGATGTCGTACAAAAACTATTTTTTTTATTTTTGAGAAATAATTTTGACTGTTCTGAATAGAGATTTTCAAGGGCTTTTAAATGACATATTGCAAGTCAAATTCCGTGACATATTGAATCTGTCATTTTTTGATAGTGGTACTTCTGATTGTCAGATGTGGTACAAAAACTAATGAATTTTTCCGACGGGTAACAAAAACCCATATACCAAATTTTAGCTCAATCGAATTACACGTGTGGCCTCTATCGTGGAAGAATACACACAGACAGACAGACAAACCTCCATCTGGAAATGGTCTTAATCATTTCAGGTGACCTTAAAATGGATATTTCCATTTTTATTACGAATTTTTTTTTAGCTCGTTCACAATACTTTCCCTTATCGGAGGTGGTTCGGGAAGATAAAACTGAAGAGTATTTTTTTAAACAATATTTTGTGTCTCTCTGTATACTGGTTTCATTTCATAACATTATATGACGTCACAGACCTTATTTGGAGAGTTGTCCAAATAAGTTGGTGCTATTGTGTGACTAATATAATAACGGACAATCTGTTTTTTTTTTATTTATGTTTTTACTTGCTGCGAAATTGTGCCTCAAAAATATGTGTTGAATCTGATATTGTCCATAACTAAATAGGTACCAACAGAAGGGTTCTTTATTTATTTTATTTAAAAGAAAACCTAATTAGTACCTACAAAAACTATTTTATAGAGAGATTTTCGAAAAAACGATGGTTTGGTTAGATCAATAATATTTTTTCTGGTTCCCGGTAGTCCCTATAAATTAACATATTTGATTTTCGATATATTCTCAATCATTGGATAATTTTATTTACAAAAAAACTTAAATTTGGTACAAAAATTATTTTAGTAGAATGTTGGCGAAATTTTCGAAAAAACATGGTTTGGTTAGATCAATAAAATTTTTTGAGGCCCTTTTAAATTGACTTATTTGATTTTTGGTATATTCTCAATTATTGGATAGAAAGTGTTGAAAATGTGTAGTGAAATTTAATTTAATTCTTACGTTCTTCCATAATAAAATTACCCATAGTAAAACCAAGGAGTAATATTAGTTTTATACTTAATAAAAATAAAGTTTTCCATATGTGAATGACCCGCTCTGTATACTAAACCTACTTGCAATTCTCTTTCTCCAACTGTTATTACAAATCTGACCTGGTTTTCCATTAAACCCATATTCGTAATTATTAATTTCAATTTAATTTTTTCGCAGAACGCACAAGATAATTTCTTTATACAGATTATGATTTTTTTATTATTGATAAACCGCGAAATATAGATTTTAATTGCAAAATTTTATACATATGGTCCAAGAAATGTACTCGAGTAGGTTTCGTAATGAGCAATGTCGTTCAAGGAAAAATAAATAAACCAATGCGAGACACTGATTTGTTTTTATTTTTGGAATATGAATAGGTCAAGGTCATAAAATTTTTTTAAATATTTATGAAATATATTCGTTGGCAATTCTCCCTGTATACTAAATAAATCTGAGCATGTATGTGTCTAGAAATCCAAAATGATTAATTTAACATATTCTTAGAGTAATCTGACAGTGACTATTAATTCAAATTTGTATATGGAACGTTGTTCCTATACAGGTCTCGTGGCAAATCTTATATGCTATGTTTATGCTAAATGGTTATTGCTTCTCGTAATGTTTATTTTAATGACTCGAACAGACTCAAAGAAGCTATTAATTTAGTTCTTTGGAAATAACTAACAGTCTTTCTTAATACGAAAAATTCGATTCCCAGAGTACGCTTAATTTTAAATATCCTTTATGCCGTTTTGTGTAAGACCAAGATCAAAAAAATTACTCGAGAAAAATTATTAATTTTTATTTTCTTCAATGTTAAACTTAATAATCTTTATGTTATGGTGCTTGGAAAATATTTTTGAGACATTATGAAGAAAAATAATACCAGCAAAATTAGTGGAGAAAAATTATTATTAACTTTTATTAAATAAGTCGAAAAGGTTATCCATAACTCAAATGGTACATTAGTTGTAAAATCTTTTGAAAAGGTTGGCAACTAGTTTCGGTTTCTGCCATCATCAGGTTTACAATAAGGCTAGTTACAAATTACAAGAGTAAGGAGGAGAGAGATGTCACATAACATCATGAATAAAATATAGTTAAGGTTAAAAATTAAAAATTAAATGAGGTATGGTACAGAAAAAATCGGCTGTGTCACCCCAGGACTTTCCCGGCTCGACCGTAGAGAATATGTTATTTATTATTATTATTTTAATTACAAAATACTAAGCATTACATTGATTTATGGAACACATTAAAAATAGCGAGCTGATGGTGAATTAATATTTCAATGTTGGTAATGACATAAGCTGCGCATGCGCACGTTATATATCATACTGCTATAATTAGGATCTCCTAAAATCATGTGTGAAAACTATTGGGAATTCGGGAAAAATTTTCATACAATAAAAGTTAAACATAGAAGTTAAAGAAAATTTGATGCTTTACAACTTTGCACAAGAAAATTTTGCACTAAATACATTGTTTGTCCTCAAAATCAAGAAAAACTAGAGAAAACCTACATGCACATTTTTTATGCGCCCTCTAGTGGCGAAACTATGGGAAATTCCGGAAAAAGTTTAAAACAACAGTTATAGAAAATTTCATTCTCTAAAACTTTGTACCACAACATTTTGCACTAAAATGTATTGTTTGTCCTCAAAATCAAGAAAAACTATAGAAAACATACATGCACATTTTTTACGCGCCCTCTAGTGGCGCAACTATAGGAAATTTTGGAAAAGGCTTAAGACAAAAAGTGTAGGTAATTTTATGCTCTAAAACTTTATACTTCAACATTTTGCACTGAAATGTATTGTTTGTCCTTAAAATTTAAATAAAACAAAAAATTGTTACATGTATATTTATCCAATGTCGGTCTTGAGGACCCTCCACTGTACCAATTTAAACCAAATGGTCGCATTCTAGGCACACACCGACCCTCCATACCAAATTTCAGCTTAATTGTTCAAGCGGTTCGGCAGTTATCGTGGAAGATTACACACAGACACACAGACAGACCATACGCTGGAAATGGTCTCAATCTTCTTGGGGGACCTCAAAATGGATATTTCCATCGATATCTCAATTTTTTTTTTGCTCGTTCACCTTACTTTCCCTTTGATGGGTCCGTGAAAGAAAAAATGATGAAAACTTCTAATTAAATGAGAGTCGTGCTTTCAGCATCCAACCAGTGTTGGAAAAAATTTAAACACTTCCAAATTTTTGCGATTTTTTCCAACACTTGTTTTTACTCAATTGGAAAAAATTGGAAAAAAATGGAAAAAAACGGAAAAAAATGGAAAAAATTGGAAAAAAATGTAAAAAATTGGAAAAAATAAAAAGAAAAAGTGTTTTAGAAACTTATAATTTTTCCATCTGATTTAAAAACGGTAACAATTTTTTTAAATTCTATTTTCTTAAATTTTCCACTTTTTTCAGGGACAACTCTTGAAGTTTTAGACGGTAGAGGTATTAGATAAAAATAGTTTTCAGTGTATGAAAATTACGATATATTAATATACACCTGTAGATCATTTTTTGGATTGTTTTGTTCAAAGCATTAAAAATTAAAAATACTACTTTTCGACTTAAGGGGAAACTTTACCTTCAGGCCTGATTATACTCTATTTCCAGAACTAATTCTGAAGGAACCAAAAAAGACATTTTTTTTTATCATCTCCTAATGATGCCAACATAGTTAGCGAAACGTACAGAGTGTTTTAAAAAAGTGTAGTTTTAGCATCGCATGATTTTTGTTTACATATATATTCTGCATCGCATTTCAGATATACCACCTTTTTCCACGTTCAATTTGGACCAATAATAACGAAGTTTGACCTTAATGCCCTTTAGTCTTTGGTTCTGAGCATGATTTTTTTTTATATATTTATTCTACGTCACAGTTATACTACAATACCGTTTTCCGCGTGTAATTACAGTTTTTTACGATTTTTTACGGTTTTTTACGGTTTTTTACGGTTTTTTACGATTTTTTACGATTTTTTACGATTTTTTACGATATTTTACGATGTTTTATGATTTTTAACGATGTTTTACGATATTTTACGAATTTTTACAATTTTTTACAATTCTTTACGTTTTTTACAATTTTTTTACGTTTTTTTACGGTTTTTTACGATTTTTTACGGTTTTTTACGATTTTTTACAATTTTTTACGGTTTTTTACGATTTTTTACGATTTTTTACGATTTTTTCCGATTTTTTACGGTTTTTTACGATTTTTTACGATTTTTTACGGTTTTTTACGATTTTTTACGATTTTTTACGTTTTTTTACGATTTTTTACGATTTTTCACGATTTTACGATTTTTTACGATGTTTTAAGATTTTTTACGATTTTTTACGATTTTTTACGATTTTTTACGATGTTTTACGATGTTTTACGATTTTTTACGATGTTTTAAGATATTTTACGAATTTTTACGATTTTTTACAATTCTTTACGTTTTTTACAATTTTTTACGCTTTTTTACGGTTTTTCACGATTTTTTACGGTTTTTTACGATTTTTTACGGTTTTTTTACGATTTTTTACGATTTTTTACGATTTTTTACGATTTTTACGATTTTTTACGATGTTGTACGATTTTTTACGATTTTTTACGATGTTTTACGATGTTTTACGATTTTTTACGATGTTTTAAGATATTTTACGAATTTTTACGATTTTTTACAATTCTTTACGTTTTTTACAATTTTTTACGTTTTTTTACGGTTTTTTACGGTTTTTTACGATTTTTTTACGATTTTTTACAATTCTTTACGTTTTTTACGTTTTTTTACGGTTTTTTACGATTTTTTACGGTTTTTTACGATTTTTTAAAAAAAAACAAAAATTTCATTCATAAAAAATTTAAAAAAATCCAAAGATTAAATAAAGCTGAAATGGTAAAATGAACAAATATTTTCACATGGGCAGGTTTAAAAAATTCCAAAAATTTTAAAAAAAAATAAAAATTTCAAAACCAAAAAGTTCGAAAAACTCAACAAATTAAAAAGATTCAAAAATTTGAAAGATCAAAAATTTTCAAAAATTTCCAAATATTTAAAACATTTCAATAATTTAGAAATATGTTCTATTTAGTTTTTATGTATCTAATTCTAATTAAAAAATATTTCAATATTTTTATAATTTTTACGATTCTTTACGTTTTTTTACTGGTTTTTTTTTTCATTTTTTACACATCTTTCTTAATTTTTTAAAAAATCGTAAATATCAGCGAATTAATTTTTTAATAATTAGAACATAAAAAAAGGAAAAGCGCAGGTGAGCCCGACGGCCGCTGAGTTCCATTAAAGGATAGTGCTTGGCCGTGTTCGGGTCTCTATAAATTTATATAATAAAAAAAAAATCGAATTTTTAAAATTAATTCTCATTAATTTGTTCTGAAACAATTTTTTTTATATTTCAACTTTGTCAACCTCGTTTTGATAACTTATTATTTTATGATTTTTTTTTATAATAACAAAAAAAAAAGTAGTAATAATCAAAGGGTCATTCTCCATTGTTCGTGACAAAGCAAATCCATACACTTTCTGACTAATTAACATGTTATAAAACAACGATGTTTTTAATTTGTAGTAATTATAAATTTCATGCGATCTTAATTCTAAAAATGTGCCGGCAATGCCCAAGTGAAATCGCTCAAAGAAAACAGAAGCAAAACAAAAATCTCGAGGATTTTATTCGAGAAAAATTTTCCACATCGAAAACACTACTTATATGACAATAAAACCAATAACTTAAATAAATTAATTAATTCTAAGAGGGTATTAATTTAGTTTCAAATTTTTTGCTTTTTTTTTGATTTTTATTATTTTTAGCTCATTTTGCTATTCATGTATTTTTGTGAATTTCTTTGCATAGGTTTGTATTTTTTTCTTTGAATTTTTTTCATTTTTTTTGCATTTTTTTTTTTGGTATTTTTTTGCATTTTTAACGTTTTTTAGTAGCATTATTTTAATTTTTTCAGCATTTTTTGATTTTTTGGCGTCTTTTTGCGTTTTTTTTAAATATATTAGCATTTTTTGCATTTTTGGCATTTTTTAACATTATTTTATTTTTTTTTGATTTTTTTTAGATTTTATGGCATTTTATTTTCAGTTTTATCATTTTTTAACATTATTTCAATTTTGTCAGCATTTTTTAAACTTTTTTTTAGATTTTTTTGGCATTTTTTAACATTCTTTACAATTTCCTTCATCACTTTTTTGCTTTTTTTTTAATTTTTATCAGTTTTTAGCTCATTTTTTGATTTTCATATATTATTGTGCATTTTATTGTATATGTTTGTATTTTTTTGCATTTTTTACACTTTTTTGTTCGTTTTTTTGCATTTTTTCTTCATTTTTGGTTTTTTTTGCATATTTAGCGTTTTTAGCATTATTTTACTTTTTTTCTGCGTTTTTAACTTTCTTTACTTTATCGACCCACCTCCGAGAAGGGAAATTATTGTGAACGAGCTAAAAAAAAATTCGAGATAAAGAGGGAAATCCATTTTGAGGTCACCTGAGATAATTAAGACCATTTCCAAATGGAAGTCTGTCTGTGTGTATTCTTCCACGATAGAGGCCACACGTTAAATCCGATTGAGCTGAAATTTGGTATATGGCTTTGGGTTACTCGTCGGAAGAACCCATTAGTTTTTGTACGAGATCTGTCAAACGGAAGTGTCAGTATCAAAAATGCCCTTGAAAAATTATTTCTCCAACTGTCACCTGTCAAAAATAAAAAAATTCAAAATTTGAAACATTAACATTAAATATCTGAAAAAGTATTCGTGGGTTTTTTCCAATTTTTTACATTTTTTTTACAATCTTTTCCAATTTTGTACGATTTTTTTTTTCGACTTTTTAATAATTTTTGAGGTTTTTTGAAATTTTTGGATAGTTTTTCTTCAGATTTCTTGAGATTTTTTGAGTTTTTTTTAAGAGATTTTTTGAGATTTTTTGGTTTTTTTTTAATTTTTTGAAATTTTTTGAGATTTTTTGAGATTTTTTGAGATTTTTTGAGATGTTTTGAGATTTTTTGAGATTTTTTGAGATTTTTTGAGATTTTTTGAGATTTTTTAGATTTTTTCAGATTTTTTGAGATTTTTTGAGTTTTTGAGATTTTTTGAGGTTTTTTGAGATTTTTTGAGATTTTTTGAGATTTTTTGAGATTTTTTGAGATTTCTTGAGATTTTTTGAGATTTTTTGAGATTTTTTGAGATTTTTTGGGATTTTTTGAGATTTTTTGAGATTTTTTGAGATTTTTTGAGATTTTTTGAGATTTTTTGAGATTTTTTGAGATTTTTTGAGATTTTTTGAGATTTTTTGAGATTTTTTGAGATTTTTTGAGATTTTTTGAGATTTTTTGAGATTTTTTGAGCTAGTTTTCATATATAAAAAAATGTTTGTTAATAAATTCAGTTTAATTTTTACTTTAGTTTATTTTTATTTTAATCAAACAAAAGAGAAAGAAAGTCGATGTTGAAAATAATTGTTTCTAATACCAACTAAAAAACCTGACGACCGTATTTTTTTATAATATTATCTTTTGTATAGTTCAAGGTCTATTCGTAATGATGAACCCAAAAGTTAGTTGAGCTAAATTACAATAAATAAATGAATAAAATTAACTTACAGCCAAAATAATATTTGTTTTATGAAACTTTAATTTTGAGTTAATTCATATTTCTTTTAAAATTAATAATATTAATCTTTCAGTTCATACTAATGTCTATTATTGTATATTTTAAAATCTAAAAATAGATTTAAACTTAACACAAGAGTTATTCCGTCTTTCTCTCAGACGTTTTTTCTCTCTACTTTCAAAATACCGTTAACAAAAACAAAATACATAAGCGACCGTTGCTATGCAAGCAATCTTATCGTTCTCTCATATTATCCCATCATTATAAGAGACAAAAAATATTAATATATTTCTTCCCGCTAAGATTCTGAATTCAAGGCTATTTGGATACCACGTATCATGTCTCCTACCAATAAAAAACCTGCAACCCTACTCTCCGCTAAAATTCAGAGCATAATCTCTCTCTCGCTTACCGACTGTAAAAGGATGCAGTCGCATTTAATAGAGTAAAAAGTTTCTTCAAATAATTAAAATGGTGCGTAATTAAACACACCCAAAAAGTTTCTGAGTTTTCGTAATAAGAAAAAATGTAAACAGTTTTTTACAGTGAGTGAAGTGATATTTGATTTCGGTTTCATAATTTAAATTAATGTGCCGTTTATTATTTTTCTGTTCATGTTAGTACTTGGAATAAATGGAATAAAAATTACATTCCTATTTCAAATACTGTTTTTATTTTGGTTTAACTCCTACCTAAAGAGTTTGGTCCTTCGATGTCATTGAGAAAATATAAGTCTAGTGTTCTTTCAACATTTATGAATACTAATATTCGTAAATCGTTCATTTACTTTCCCGCTACTTATACCATATAATAGAAATTTATTTTCGTAACTTTATATTTTTGAAAACTCGATAAATTAAGGTAAAAATATTATCATTTTTCACTTGTTTATGTTTTAATTAAGCTGTAATTGTTTCAAAGAAAAATATTTATTTTTCGATTTTATACGAATTTAATTTTATTCAAATGAATTATAGCTAGTTATTTATTAATAAGAGACATTACTAAAAATAAAATAGTCGTATTGAGAACAAACTAGAAAATGAAATGTTTTCATTTCAACGTTTAAATGATTATTAATATTTTTCTTCTTTGTTATTAATTAACTACTATTAGTATAATCTTGTAAAACAGGTAGTATCACGTTATTTAAAGCGACTCGTGCTTGATTTTCCGATTACGAATTACGTAATGGCATAACATTAGTCGGCAAGGTTAGATTTATAAAATCTTAATACCAGCATAATTAATTAGTGAACAATATTAATTATTCAATTTTAAATAGTACTGGATCAATTTCGCTTTAAAAACCGTGAAATACAAACTGTAGGTATTTATTAGAAAATTATCAGAAATCTGGTTATTTTATAGTGAGACCAGATCGTTAAATTTTATTTTTAGCATATTAAACAATAATTGCAACACCTGCTTCTATAGCAATGTTATGAATGTTTGTGACTTGTATAAGCATAACACACATTGTGTAGACAATAAATATAAATAAATAATGACATATTTTATATCTTGAGACATCGTTAATATTATAATAGAAATTATTATATTTTTCCTAATTTTCTTCCTCGAATGAATTTTTCTGTTTAAAATTTCTTGACTCATTTTCATCGTGCAATATTCTTCGATTGATTTTTTTTCAAATGATTTCCTCTGAATGTAACTAACTTTTTGTGAGTGATATTTCGCTATTGAGTTATTTTTTTAAATTATATATACAGTGTGTATCAAAAATGTAGGTCATAAATTGATACTGGTGTCAAATATAACTTGATTGAACATAACTTAATGTGCACACAAAAAAAGTTACGGCCTTTGTTCCATCTTAAAGTCGAGGTTTGAACTAATAAAGTAAAAAAAATACAAATGATTTTTCTTTCGTAATATATTTCAAACACATTAACAATAAAATCAATTTATATGGAACCAATTTGTATGGAACAATAAACGTTGCGCATCACCGCATTACCAACAAGTTTCTGAGTACGTCCCTGTTAGAGTCTCTCTAGTTTTTTTTTGAATGTGAATATAGTTTAAAGATTTTTTAAGCTTATTTTCTTATTACTTTCCCGACCCATCTCCGAGAAGGGAAAGTATTGTGAATGAGCTAAAAAAAAATTTTCGAGATAAAGATGGAAATATCCATTTTGAGGTCACCTGAGATCATTAAGATCATTTCCAGGTGGAAGTCTGTCTGTGTGTATTCTTCCATGATAGAGGTCACACATTTAATCCGATTGAGCTGAAATTTGGTATATGGGTTTGGGTTACCCGTTGGAAGAACACATTAGTTTTTATACGAGATGTGTCAAACGAAAGTGTCACTATCAAAAAATGACAGATGCCATATATCTCGGAGTTTGACTTGCAATATGTCATATGAAATTAGTTGAAAATCTCTATTCAGAACAGTCAAAATTATTTCTCCAACTGTCACCTGTCAAAAATAAAAAAATGTCAAAATTTGAAACTTTAACATTAAATATCTGATTTTTTTTCTCATTATTATGATATTTTCTGATTTTCTTTTTATTTCTTTCAGATTCTTTGCTAATTTTTAATGATTTTTTTCTGATTTTTTCAATTTTTTTTTCTACAATCGTGCGGAAAGTTGTACTTTTCCGCACTAGTGCGGAAAGTTGTAACTTTCCGCACGCTTGTAGAAAAAAATTCTTTTTGCTAAAATTTTTTTTAATTCTAGGCGCTTGTAGAAAAAATATTGTTCCTAACACTTGCGTAAAGTATCTTTTCCCCACTTAATTGCATGCCCGAACTCCGCTTCGCGTCGTTCGGGCAACTGCAATTGCGTGCGGAAAAGTATAACTTTCCGCACTTGTTAGGAAAATAACTATTTTATGATTTTTTTCAATTTATTTTCTGAATTTGTCACAATTTTTATAATGAGTTTTTTTATGTTTTTTTTTGTGTTTTTTTTATTTTATTGTTTTTCTTTTTACTTTTTCTTATATATTATTTTTTTAAATGATTCTCCTGTCGGATTTTTTCTGTTCTTTCTAATCCTTTACAGATTTTTGTCATATGTATAACCTGTAAAATTAATAGTTTTTGAATCCTAATAATCCTGGAATAGTTATTTTCCTAACAAGTGCGGAAAGTTATACTTTTCCGCACGCAATTGCAGTTGCCCGAACGATGCGAAGCGGAGTTCTGGCATGCAATTAAGTGGGAAAAAGATACTTTACGCAAGTGTTAGGCACATTATTTTTTCTACAAGCGCCTAGAATTAAAAAAAAAAATTTAGCAAAAATATTTTTTTGTCATTAAACAAAAATTTTCTTAGTGCTTCTTAATAAATAAAACATTAGGCTGAAAGTAATCATAGTAACCAAGCAAGAATTAATTTACAAGTTGTCAACTTAATTTTAGTGAATTTTTAATATTTATCTAATTATAATATACCAAAATGGATGACGAAATATAAAATCAGTGCGAAAAGTAACTTTTCCGCACGCTTGTAGAAAAAAGGTATTTTTTCTATTATTTTAGATTTTTTCTGTTTTTTCTCATTTTTTTTTTGGTTTATTCTAATTTTTTGTATTATTTTTTCTGATTTTCCGATTTTTTTGATTCTTTGTTTCTTTTTTGGTTTTTTTCAATTTTTTTAAACTTTTTCTTCATTTTTTTCTTGTATTATTTTGTTTTTTTTCTATTTCCTTATTTGTTTTCTAATTTTTTCTTATTCCTCTGATTTTTTGTAATTATTTGCGATTTTTTTGCAATTTTTTTTTGAGAATTTTTTGCGATTTTTAGTTTTTTTGCCGTTTTTTAAGAATTTTTGCGATAAAAAATGTCAAAATTTGAAAGTTTAACATTAAATATCTGAATTTTTTTTCTCATTTTTATGATATTTTTTCTTGATTTCTTTCAGATTTTTTGCTAATTTTTAATAATTTTTTCTGATTTTTTCAAATTTTTTTTATCATTTTTTTCAATTTGTTTTCTGAATTTTTCAAAAATTTTTATGAGTTTTTTTCTGGTTTTTTTTGAGTTTTTTTTATTTTATTGTTTTTCTTTTTACTTTTTCTTTTATATCATTTTTTGTGATTTTTTCTGTTCTTTTTGATCCTTTACAGATTTTTGTCATATGTATAACCTGTAAAATTAATAATTTTTGAATCCTATTAATTCTGGACAAGGTATTTTTTCTATTATTTTAGATTTTTTCTGTTTTTTCTCATTTTTTTTTGGTTTATTCTAATTTTTTGTATTATTTTTTCTGATTTTCCGATTTTTTTTTGATTTTTTGTTTCTTTTTTGGTTTTTTTGGATTTATTAAAATTTCTCTTAATTTTTATCTTATATTATTTTATTTTCTTTTCTATTTCTTTATTTGTTTTCTAATTTTTTCTTATTCCTCTGATTTTTTGTAATTATTTGCGATTTTTTTGGAATTTTTTTTTGAGAATTTTTTGAGATTTTTAGAGTTTTTTTGTCGTTTTTTAAGAATTTTTGCGATAAAAAATGTCAAAATTTGAAAGTTTAACATTAAATATCTGAATTTTTTTTCTCATTTTTATGATATTTTTTCTTGATTCCTTTCAGCTTTTTTGCTAATTTTTAATAATTTTTTTCCAATTTTTTCAAATTTTTTTATCATTTTTTTCAATTTATTTTCTGAATTTTTCAAAATTTTTATAATGAGTTTATTTCTTGTTTTTTTGTTTTTTTATTTTATTGTTTTTCTTTTTACTTTTTCTTATAAATAATTTTTTGTGATTTTTTTCTGATTCTCCTGTCGGATTTTTTCTGTTCTTTCTGATCCTTTACAGATTTTTGTCATATGTATAACCTGTAAAATTAATAATTTTTGAATCCTAATAATTCTGGACAAGGTATTTTTTCTATTATTTTAGATTTTTTCTGTTTTTTCTTATTTTTTTTTAGTTTATTCTAATTTTTTGTATTATTTTTTCTGATTTTCCGATTTTTTTTTGATTTTTTGTTTCTTTTTTGGTTTTTTTGGATTTTTTAAAATTTCTCTTAATTTTTATCTTATATTATTTTATTTTTTTTTTCTATTTCTTTATTTGTTTTCTAATTTTTTCTTATTCCTCTGATTTTTTGTAATTATTTGCGATTTTTTTGCAATTTTTTTTTGAGGATTTATTGCGATTTTTAGAGTTTTTTAACATTAAATATCTGAATTTTTTTTTCTCATTTTTATGATATTTTTTCTTGATTTCTTTCAGCTTTTTTGCTAATTTTTAATAATTTTTTCTGATTTTTTCAAATTTTTTTTATCATTTTTTTCAATTTGTTTTCTGAATTTTTCAAAAATTTTTATAATGAATTTTTTTCTGGTTTTTTTGAGTTTCTTTTATTTAATTGTTTTTCTTTTTACTTTTTCTTATATATTATTTTTTGTGATTTTTTTCTGATTCTCCTGTCGGATTTTTTCTGTTCTTTCTGATCCTTTACAGATTTTTGTCATATGTATAACCTGTAAAATTAATAATTTTTGAATCCTAATAATTCTGAACAAGGTATTTTTTCTATTATTTTAGTTTTTTTTCTGTTTTTTCTTATTTTTTTTTAGTTTATTCTAATTTTTTGTATTCATTTTTCTGATTTTCCTATTTTTTTGATTTTTCGTTTCTTTTCTGGTTTTTTTCAATTTTTTTAAACTTTTTCTTCATTTTTTTCTTATATTATTTTGTTTTTTTTTTTTCTATTTTCTTATTTGTTTTCTAATTTATTCTTATTCCTCTGATTTTTTGTAATTATTTGCGATTTTTTTGCAATTTTTTGTTGAAAATTTGTTGCGATTTTTTAGAGATTTTTTGCCATTTTTTTAAGAATTTTTGCGATTTATTTAAAATATTCTGAATTTTTTCCTGTTATAATTTTTTTATGGACAATAGTTTCCGGTTTTTTGGTTGATTTTTGTTTTTGCGGTTTCTTACGATTTTTGCTATTTTTTGTGATATTTTTCGATTTCTTTCGTTTTTTGCGAATTCTTTTCGTTTTGTTTTTTGCGATTTTTATCGTTTTTTTTCGGTTTTTTTTTATTTTTTCCGTATTTCACAATTTTATTTTTAATTTTTTTTTTTAATATTTTCCGATGTTTCTTTCGATTTGTTCCAATGTTTTCTGTTTTTTATTACATTATCTGATTTTTTCTGATTTTTCTGATTCTCATCATTCGAGAAGGGAAAGTATTGTGAACGAGCTAAAAAAAATTTGAGATAAAGATGGAAATATCCATTTTAAATTTTGAGGTCCCCTGAGACGTTTAAGACCATTTCCAGGTGGATGTCTGTTTGTCTATCTGCCTGTGTGTATGTCTGTGTGTCTGTGTGTTTGTCTGTGTGTTTGTCTGTGTGCATTCTTCCATGATAGAAGCCACACGCTTAATCCGTTTAAGCTGAAATTTGGTACATGGGTTTCGGCTATACATTGGAAGAACCCATTAATTTTGTACGACATCTGCCAAACGGAAGTGTCACTGTCAAAAAATGACAGAAGCAATATGTCACGAAATTTGACGTGTAATATGTCATTTGAAAGCCCTTGAAAATCTCTATTCAGAACAGTCAAAATTATTTCTCAAAAATAAAAAAAATAACATTAAATATTCTAAAAAGTGTTCGTCTCTGGATAATCGTCGGAAAACTTTTGGGGCGACACAACCGATTTTTGTTGTCATGTCTACAGTTTTACTTAAAAAAAATTAAACTTTTATTAACTTCATTCTGTTTTAATTTTAAGTTTGGAAAAGTTCACATTCATTTTAATTGATTTGAATTACTTATAAAAAAAAAATTCTAAATGAAATTTTTTTCTTGATTGTCCGTACTACGGCCTCGGAAACCTAATAAATCCAAAGTCCCGTTTTCGTTTTCATCTCCTGTCCGGCTCGTAAGTTTAATTAGCTGTTGTGTTCTCGAACTAATCGATCGCAAATTATATTTATTAGATTTTGTGAGCTGTCTGCACCTTAGAAGGCAACTTCTATACTTAACCTTTCACACCGTCGGATTCTGATACTTTTATCAATTCCATATATCATAATACACGCTCAAATGAAATCTGCTGTGAGAACAAATCGACTTCGGCTTTGTATACACAGGGTGTAACGAAGAAATTACCATCGTGTATATTTCATATATTTTTTAAGTTGTTGCTTTGGTATTATCCTTCTTTTTTCCGATTCATACATTGAATCAACGAAAATAAGATGGGGATGATTATGTTCAAAAAGAAAGTTGGTATAAAACTATTATTATCCAGTGCGGAGGAAAGGAAATTTATGGTTTTTTGCATTTCTTCAAGAAAAGGAGGGTATCGTTTTTTGGGTTTTTTGCGACCCCGTACGAAATTTTTCTCACTAAAAGATATTAAAAAAAAAATATGTTTCCCAAAATCTTTTTCTTTAAAACGCCCCGGAACTGTAGTGTCTGCTTTTTTCGAAGCTTGTTTTTTGTAAGTTTTATGATAAAAACAAATTATATCAGAAGAGTTATTTTTATCTCTTCCTCTACTTTCGGATCTTTGTCGACATGATTGGCATTCATGTCGAAAATGATCTCGATTGTTAGTAAAAGACCTATCTTCTTTTTTAAGACTTAAAATTTCCTTTTCTAAAAATGCTTGTTGATCAACTTTACTTTTTAGTAATATTTGACAATTATTTATAAAATCTGACATGGCTTTAGTAAATGTGTCATTTTGTATTTCGGATATATTATTTTGATAAGAATTTTGAGAAGCAAAAATTTTATCTGCTGAAACTAACAAATCTGAAATTTCTACCTTATGGTAGTTGCCTGGATCTACTTCGGAAACTTGCCAGTAACTACCATGAAATTATTAATATACAATATTGCATGCGTCTTTTATTATTTTGTATAACAGAACAATGTATAAGGGATTTTTGTAAAAAATGGTATAATTGACAAAGGTTTTAAAAGATAATGAATATTTGTTGATGTTGTTGATATTTTTCGATTCCCTTGTATTTTCTCATTTTTTTGACTTCTTGATTTTTCTTTGATTTTACCAAAAATCTTGACTCCTCTGGATGGATCACTCTGTATCCTGAAATCCCTTAAAAAAACAGAGTAATTCTGCCAATTCTCATTGGCGAACGAATGACAAAATGAACGATCCTAGAAAGTCAATCTGACCAATTGTCAATCATCATCATCGAACGATATAACTATTAACGTCAAAAAACAATATTACCAAAATACTAAGGTTAATATGTAGTGAAATGCGTCCGTATATAAACCCTAAAAATCAGGTAATTTAGAATTTCTCGCAATGGAAATTCATTTTAAGCTTATGGTTTTAATATAAAAACAAATTTTCGTTTTAATCTCTTAAATTTTTAAGTTTTTGAAACATAATTTTTTTTTTCATGAGAAACACAAAACACCCATTTAAAACGATACCCTCCTTTACCATGAAAATAATTTAATAAAGTTTTTATTTCATTCAATTCCGATCCAATTTGTTTTATTACTTTCCCCATCTATTTACTATTAGCCACCGCCCGGAAGTTGGCACACCAACCCTTTGATTTTTTCGGAGTTCTGGACTCGTCTCGAAGAGTTCTAGAGTTCTCGAGGGGGTGCAGATAAAGTTCTGCAATTTTTTTGCAGAATTTTTAAAAAACAAATTTTGGGGTGCCAACTTCATGCCGCACCCCTTTTGTGAAAAAAAGAGTTCTGGGTGAATAGATATTGTGACGGGCTTTCTTTCTACAAAAGATACTTGCCGTCACTATGACACCCACGGCTTCGGTTTCCTACTAGATTGCCTCGGGCGCCAGATTTTTGGGATGGTTTACTCCACTAACTCTCGATCTACTGCCTCAAGAGTACCAGGGTAGCAACAGATGGAGGTTACAGTAATTCCAGGGGTCTGTTGTTATAGACTATTTCGTAGTGCACAGCGTGAAACAGGCTTTAATTGTTTTACGTTGCGAAATCTGAATTTACCGGTTGCTTGTAAAAGAAAAAATAAAACAAATATAAACAACGATTTATTTTTTTTAACGTTCACCAATTACGGAAAGCTACTATTTACCATTCGGTAGTTGCAGTTTAAATTCGTTTTTTTTTACTATGATAAAAAAAAAATGTAAGCAGTAATTTCGTCGGGTCTTGAAAAATTAACTAAAAGCAATATGAGATAGCGTGCAATTCTACAACAAGCAGGTGAAAGAAAAATGCAAAATTAGCGGTGAAAATGATAGCTGCACAGGGAAAGCGTCACTAGGCATTAACGTTTCTCAGGAGTTTTCCTTGGTATTTATGTCTGAATATAATAATAACAAAAGAATTACCCGGTATTTGAAATTTGTATAATAAAAAAAAATATCCCACAGATAAAATGATTTTCCGGAACAGAATTCAAGATTCGTTGAATTAATTAAATCAAACCCCCCCTAAATTAAGTAAACCTTTTGACTAAATTCAGGGTTCCTTGAAAGAACCGCCGTTGTGTTCCTGTGAATAGACAGCGAACGCAAGGGTAGCTAATTCAAAAACCTTTGAATCAATTGAGTCAAATCCCCTTAAATTAAATAAACCCTATTGACTAGATTCAGGGTTTCTTGAAAGAACCGCCGTTGTGTTCCTGTGAATAGACAGCGAACGCAAGGGTAGCTAATTCAAAAACCTTTGAATCAATTAAGTCAAACCCCCCTTAAATTAAATAAACCCTATTGACTGGATTCAGGATTTCTTGAAAGAACCGCCGTTGTGTTCCTGTGAATAGACAGCGAACGCAAGGGTAGCTAATTCAAAAATCTTTGAATCAATTAAGTCAAACCCCCCTAAGTTAAATAAATCAAAACCTTTGAAACTTTTATAACTAATCGGAAGATATTTTAAATAGACATAAATACGCCAGAAACTTATTGTTAATTATAACCTTTATATGTAAGCCGAGTGATATGTAGTTATTCAGTTTATACACAAGAAAAATCAGAAATATGCAAAATTATTTATTAAAATAAAATTATACAGGTTCTTACCTAGGACACACACACAGGTCAGAACGTTCACTTCGGCCGGTAATTAATTTTTTTAACAACGGTAGAGACGGATAACAGTCAGCAAAAGAGAGTGATTTTAGCGGCTCCCGGCCTTTTAAACAATTTTCCCAGCCCCACTTAGCAAAGGCCCCACTAAAAATTAAATATGCGCGGTCGGCTACGGAACTGACTTGTGTGTTTCGTCTTAACAATTTACAAAATTTGAAATCCAAAGAAATAGGAAATCCAAAGAAGGAATTTCCCAAAAATAAATTATGATTATATCGGGCAATAAAATAAGAGGGGTGTCAATAAATTCAAAGTAAAACGGTTGATACAATAACAAAAATTACAATTATTTATATACAGAATGTCCCAAAAAAAATAAAAAAAAAAAAGTAACTTCGTTACATCCCCCTCTTACTTCGGTAAAAAAAGAATGAAAGTGAAGCTTGCATTTTTTTTTAGATAGGCCCTAGAAGTACCCTCAAGAAATCAAACCTTATTAGTAATGTATTCAATCTACGTGATCCTGCGAGCTGTTGTTTCTTTTATGTCCGTCGTCACACATTTTACTGCAACCTAGGAATCCTGGTGCGCACGCTGGGATAAGGAAATTGGGATCTGTTCCCAAAACTTCTTCTTCCGGTAACGGCACGGACTCTGGAAGACCGTACGGGGCATCAGCTGGAGCATCCGGAACTCTTCGGGGACATTCGCAGACATTACACTGTACGCCTATGTCCTGACGGTAGCGGGACACAAAACATGCCTGACTGGCGACGGAGCGAGTGCCTGAATTACGTGACGGTTGTGACCTAAAACGGAGGCGGTCGGAGCTGGCGGAAGGTCGGTTGCATTTTCCGGCTAGTTGTTGTTGAGATTGCTTGTACTTCAAACATTGTGGACAGCTACGTATGTACTTGGTGATGTCCCTAAACATTCCTGGCCAGTAGTATAACTTAGCAATTCGTGCTATAGTTTTTGCAATCCTTAAATGCCCTGCAGTCGGCGCATCATGATTTTCTTGCAGAATTCGGTTTCTTTCTGGCTTAGTCACACACAACTTCCATGGGTCAGAGAGTTCCGATTCTCTCAAGTCATTTAGATCCCAGAAATGTCGGTACAGTCGTCCTTCTTTAATACAATAGTCCGGAAACTTTTCTGGATCTTTCGAAACCTCGGTCTTCTTGTTCCGATACCAAGAACATTCCTCGGAAACATCAGTTAAGCACATTTCAGACGGTTGTTCGGACGTGCACGGCAACGGGTTTCTAGACAGTGCATCGGCTACCCGATTCAGGGCGCCGCGACGATACTTAATTTCAAAGTCATATTGTTGAAGAAAAATACTCCAACGGGCTAGACGGCCAGACGGACTAGATATAGAATGTAACCATCGTAAGGATTGGTGATCGGTCACAACGGTGAAGTGGTATCCTTCTAGATAGGGGCGCATCTTATCTATCCCCCAAACTATGGCTAGACATTCTTTTTCAGTCACAGAATAATTTCTTTCAGCTGAACTTAACGTGCGGCTAGCGTAGGCTATTACATGTTCATTACCATCTATCTTTTGAGTCAGTGCCACTCCTAACCCGTGTTCAGAAGCGTCTGTTTGCAGTGTGAATGGTATGCTAAAATCAGGACAACTTAGCACGGGCGCTTCGGACAAACAAGTTTTAATTTTGGAGAAAGCAATGTCCTGTTCCTCCGTCCATTTCCACCTCTGTGTTTTACGAAGTAACTTCGTCAGCGGAGCTACTGTCTGTGAAAATGAAGGTACGAATCGGCGGTACCACGAGGCTACTCCCAAGAATCTTCGTAGCTCTCGGATATTTCTAGGAGGTGCAATCTTCATAATGCTTTCTACTTTTTCGGGATCGGTACTGATACCATCACCAGTGACGACATGGCCTAGGTATTTCATAGACGGTAGACAGAAATGGCACTTGTCGGGATTCAGTCTTAACTTGGCATCTCGGAGACGACGGAAAACTCCAGCGAGATTTTGTAGATGTTCTTCGAAAGTGTCCCCTAGTACGATAATATCGTCGAGATATGCAAATGCGTACGGATCTAAATCTGGACCGATAATTCGATCCACCAGCCGCTGAAATGTGGCTGGTGCTGAATGTAGACCAAACGGCATGACAGTGAAATGGAAAAGTCCTCGTCCTGGTACGGTAAAAGCAGTAAGAGGCTTGCTTTTAGGTGATAACGGAACTTGCCAGTAACCACTCTTCAGATCTAGACTGGAAATGTACTTTGCTCTACGCAATTTGTCCAGAATAGCGTTTATGAATGGAAGAGGGTAGGCATCCTTCATTGTGACCTCGTTGACTTTTCGAAAGTCAATACAGAAACGATTCTTTCCATCTTTTTTCTTGACGATTACTACGGGGGAACTCCACGGACTGTTTGAGGGCTCTATTACCCCTTCTTTCAACATCATATCCACCTCTGCATTGCAGATCTCCTGCATCTTAGGATTCTGTGGACGATATCTTTGCTTAATCGGTGTGGAGTCTAGAAGACGTATCTCGTGTTCTACTATGTCTGTCGGTCCCAGAATTTTCTCAAACTTCGGTAATTCCTTGTCCAGGAAACTTTTCAAAGTTTCTTCCTGTATTTCGGTCAGATTTCGGTCTTGTAACGGCACGATAGTTTCTACAGGACGTCCTAAACCAGATAGTCCTTCATCGTCCTCGTAACATTCTAGATCAGAGCGTGAAATTCCGATAAAAGTATTCAATTCACAGCGGTCAGGAATTTTGGCCATTTCAAAATGTTCCAAGGTTGTCCTAGCGGCGGTTACTAGAGGATATTCTGTACTAGACCCCTTTACATCATCTTGGACTTCTTCCAAGCCTGACTGGGAGTTATCGGTAAATATCCTATCAGTTTTAACCTTTTCACAAATTGTCCTAGCGGCAGTTACTAGAGGATATTTTGTACTAGACCCCTTTACATCATCTTGGACTCCTTCCAAGCCTGACTGGGAGTTATCGGTAAATATCCTATCAGTTTTGACCTTTTCACAAATCGTCCTAGCGGAATCAGTAATAGCCAAATTCTCTTTTGCAGTATTAGCAGTCGGATTTCGCCTAGCGGTATCAGTTACATTCAGTTCGTAAGACTGTCCGAGGTCGCGCTCTTCTGGCGGTGATCTTACTACTTCTAAAATTCCTATAGTATCAGACAGTGTATCTGGCAGTTGACAGTCTACGAGTTTGCCTTCTTGGTAGATCTTCCCTGTTCCTAGTTCTAAGCAAAATTTATACTTCTTGAGTATATCCAGTCCCAAAACCAAATCAGCGATCAGACCTGGAAAATATTCCAGAGGTTCTTCCATAATGATGTCATTTACCATCAACTTTAGATCATATGTGTCGGTGATAGAAACCAAATTTCCATTAGCGAGACGTGCTTTCGAAGTCTTACAGACGGCAGTCCGCTTTCTATGGGAAAAGTGTTTCACAATTTGATCTCCAACATATGATCGGACAGCTCCGGTATCCAATAAGGCTTTAAACTTGAAGTTTTCGATATGGACATCAATTTGCGGTCGTGGATCTGACGGTTCGTGTGACGGATGCTCTTGAGAGGCTAAGAGATGGGGAAGCTGCAGCGGCCTCTCTGCGGGACAGCTTCGGATTAGTTTTCCTGCTTCGAGCAAGAACAGTCTCTTGTAAGGACTCCTTCCTTACGACAGCGGGAACAGAACAGTTTCGGTTGATTTCTACATTGTGATCGGAGATGGCCTGTTTGACCACAACGCCAACAAAGTGTGTCAGAATTTCCAGTTAACGGTGTTCGATGGACTTGTACGTTTGTTCTAGGAGAACTAGTACTAGCTACTGGTTCTCGGGACGGAAGTGGATTAGTATTCACATTCGGTACGTTCCTGGATGTATTTGAAGATGGAAAACGTTGATTTGTTCCTCTTTGCCATCCACTGGTGCTTGGAATATTTTGGAGTTCTTTACGCAGTAACTCAAATTCCTTCACCTCTTGACAGAAAGAAGTAAAATCGTTGAAGTCATTTTTCCTGATCTGCTGCCGGTATTCGGGTAACAGATTACGGTACAACCAGGCTAGTTGTTGTTCGGAACTTAGTTTCCCATGACGTCGCATCAATGTTTGTAAATCGGTAATATAGGAAGATACGGGCTCATTACGGCGTTGCAATCGTCTTCCAATTTCAGCTTCTAAATCAATTTCATAATTTACTGGGTAGAAGAAAATACGGAAGTCTCTTTCAAAGTCGTCCCAGTTTGTAAAACGACTGCGGTTATTGCGGAACCACAATGCTGGTTCGCCAGTCAGTAATTCAGGTAATACCGGAAGTAACTGATCCTGTTGTACGTTCCTAGCAGTACAAATTTCGTCTAGTCTTTCTAGAAAGCTTACTGGGTCATCACGATTTCCAAAAGATATTTTCCAATCATGAACATTTATCGGATGTGGAGTTGCCATTATTATCGTGCTATTATCAGTACTGGCCGGAGGAGTAGCGGTACGATTCGGTGTGGTTACAGAATTCGGTTTAACGGAGGGCGTACTCTTTTGTACTCTAGGGGAGGTTTTGAGAAACTCCACTAAACGTCTGCGTTTTTCCCTAACGCCTCCAGACGGTGATAGCTGTCGGTTAATTAATTCAGTAGTAAGGCCTTCCTTCTTTAATTTATAAACCCAGCTTACTAGTACGTCAGTATTTCCAGTAGTATCACTATCTTCACTATTTGACATCAATTTCAGTATGTTAATCCTTTAGATTAACTTATTATCGTTGAAAATCACTCGGTATAAGGAAAAAAATTCAATCTGCCAGAGTTCAGTTCAATCGGTATAACACAGTCGTAAATATTTAGAAATTTATTTCAAAATCAAAATTTTAAATATCCAATCGTAGGGATTAAATTCGAAAATGTAAAGTTTTATTCATGGAAAATAATAAAACGAACGGCACTGAACGACAAAAAATTTTAAATCAAGAAAAAAACAGTTTTAGATGGTATCAAAATTTTCTAAAATAATTTTGAAGTACACTCGGTCTAGCCCTAAAAATTTTGAATAAATTTCGCAATAAATCTTAATCAATAATTTATTATTAACAATGAACTGTTTCCTTTCTTTAATAACGAAAACCACTCTTCCAGACAATAATTTAGTTCAATGGGACAATCGGTACCACTCAGTATAAAATCTTTTCAAAAAAAATTTTAATGGTATTATTTGTTTAACTTATTATATTCAGAAGAACCAACAAAAAAAAATCTTTGTAAATCCAAAGTCGGTACAGTATCAACCTTAATCAATTTCAGATGTTATATCCCCCAGGCAATAATTTACCTCCAATGGGGCAACCGGTACCAGTCAATGCAAAACCTTTTCAAATAAATTCCTTAAAAAAAAATTCAGACTTTTGAAACTCATTTTCAAAAAAAAATCAAACGATTTGCAAATGAAGTATTTCAAAAAAACAACAAGTTAGGTAAAATAAAATAATTAAGGCAATATTTTCCACTGTCGGTTCAGATTCAAACCAAAATCTTATTTATGAAACAAATTAACGAAAGGTTTTCAAAGTATTATTCCAGATTTAAACAACAACAAAAAAAATTGTTTTTTTTTTCGGTATCACAAGTATTCCGTATTGTAAATTCAAGTCAAGTATCCAGAAGAATAAAAAAAACAATTCTAAAGTTCAAAACCACAACGCGAATAAAATATTCACGGGACAGCCGGTATAATCAGTATTAAAATATTTATTTCCAATTACATGTAAAATTTTATTGTTTATTTCGATCTGAAATAAAGCTATTTAAAATCACCGGTAAAATCTGCTATTTTAAAAAAAGTAACAAATGTCGTTATCAAAAAAAACTGGTTTTCTTATCTTTTAGCAGGAGTTCAGAAATTGAAAAACGGCTTTAAATCGAATAGATTTGCAATACATGTAAAATCATTATTTTATTTTAAATAAAACATATACTGAGTGTTTTCGGTCTAGATTTATCACTTTGATTTTACGGACTTAATTCTCGAATTTTAAACAGATAATATTCTTCTGACAGTAATTTTATTTAAAAGATATAATCGGTGCTCTTTTGCTATTTTACAGCGGTAACTTGTTCTGTCGTTTAATTTTTTTTTTACTCTTCTTACAAAAACAGCGGTCTGGGGTTTTCAGCAACGGTTTTCCTTAATTATTTTTTTTAGCAGTATGTACGCTTTGTCTCTCGGTTCTGTGCTCTTTTCACGTAAATTTTGTATTTTCCAACGGACTTTGATAATTTTTCTTATATTTCACTGGCTTATCTGCAGCGGTCTTAGGTACAATTTTCGATGGTCTCTTAGACCTGTTTACGGTTCTTTTCTAGCAGTTTTCACGATATCACTTTTTCTTTTTCACAGCGGTCAGTGGACGGTCTCTTCTTATACACACTTTTACAGGCTTATACGTTATTATTC
Organism: Neocrepidodera transversa; assembly: GCA_963243735.1. Lineage (NCBI taxonomy): Eukaryota > Metazoa > Arthropoda > Insecta > Coleoptera > Chrysomelidae > Neocrepidodera > Neocrepidodera transversa. Next base: position 6,416,438 of record OY725340.1, read on the forward strand.
AAATAGCGGTACTTTTTTTTTAAAACAACGGTCCCTGCTCGGGCGCCATTTTGTGACGTACTTTCTTTCTACAAATGATACTTGCCGTCACTATGACACCCACGGCTTCGGTTTCCTACTAGATTGCCTCGGGCGCCAGATTTTTGGGATGGTTTACTCCACTAACTCTCGATCTACTGCCTCAAGAGTACCAGGGTAGCAACAGATGGAGGTTACAGTAATTCCAGGGGTCTGTTGTTATAGACTATTTCGTAGTGCACAGCGTGAAACAGGCTTTAATTGTTTTACGTTGCGAAATCTGAATTTACCGGTTGCTTGTAAAAGAAAAAATAAAACAAATATAAACAACGATTTATTTTTTTTAACGTTCACCAATTACGGAAAGCTACTATTTACCATTCGGTAGTTGCAGTTTAAATTCGTTTTTTTTTACTATGATAAAAAAAAAATGTAAGCAGTAATTTCGTCGGGTCTTGAAAAATTAACTAAAAGCAATATGAGATAGCGTGCAATTCTACAACAAGCAGGTGAAAGAAAAATGCAAAATTAGCGGTGAAAATGATAGCTGCACAGGGAAAGCGTCACTAGGCATTAACGTTTCTCAGGAGTTTTCCTTGGTATTTATGTCTGAATATAATAATAACAAAAGAATTACCCGGTATTTGAAATTTGTATAATAAAAAAAAATATCCCACAGATAAAATGATTTTCCGGAACAGAATTCAAGATTCGTTGAATTAATTAAATCAAACCCCCCCTAAATTAAGTAAACCTTTTGACTAAATTCAGGGTTCCTTGAAAGAACCGCCGTTGTGTTCCTGTGAATAGACAGCGAACGCAAGGGTAGCTAATTCAAAAACCTTTGAATCAATTGAGTCAAATCCCCTTAAATTAAATAAACCCTATTGACTAGATTCAGGGTTTCTTGAAAGAACCGCCGTTGTGTTCCTGTGAATAGACAGCGAACGCAAGGGTAGCTAATTCAAAAACCTTTGAATCAATTAAGTCAAACCCCCCTTAAATTAAATAAACCCTATTGACTGGATTCAGGATTTCTTGAAAGAACCGCCGTTGTGTTCCTGTGAATAGACAGCGAACGCAAGGGTAGCTAATTCAAAAATCTTTGAATCAATTAAGTCAAACCCCCCTAAGTTAAATAAATCAAAACCTTTGAAACTTTTATAACTAATCGGAAGATATTTTAAATAGACATAAATACGCCAGAAACTTATTGTTAATTATAACCTTTATATGTAAGCCGAGTGATATGTAGTTATTCAGTTTATACACAAGAAAAATCAGAAATATGCAAAATTATTTATTAAAATAAAATTATACAGGTTCTTACCTAGGACACACACACAGGTCAGAACGTTCACTTCGGCCGGTAATTAATTTTTTTAACAACGGTAGAGACGGATAACAGTCAGCAAAAGAGAGTGATTTTAGCGGCTCCCGGCCTTTTAAACAATTTTCCCAGCCCCACTTAGCAAAGGCCCCACTAAAAATTAAATATGCGCGGTCGGCTACGGAACTGACTTGTGTGTTTCGTCTTAACAATTTACAAAATTTGAAATCCAAAGAAATAGGAAATCCAAAGAAGGAATTTCCCAAAAATAAATTATGATTATATCGGGCAATAAAATAAGAGGGGTGTCAATAAATTCAAAGTAAAACGGTTGATACAATAACAAAAATTACAATTATTTATATACAGAATGTCCCAAAAAAAATAAAAAAAAAAAAGTAACTTCGTTACAATATCTCAGAAATAAAGAGTTCTAGAGTTCTCGGTAGGTTTTGGAAAGAGTTCTGGGAATTTTTGGAAATTACAAAAAAAAATAAATTTTGGAGTGCTAACTTCATGCCGCATCCTTTTTTATTTATTGGGTAGTTTTGGTCACTTTTTCCTATTTTCCACTCTCTTTTTGAATTTTGTCTATTTTGTTCCATTTTCATAATTTTCAGTATTTTTTCGAGTCAGAACTGAGGGGTGCTGTATTTAAAAGCAGCCCTAAGTGACCAAAACTACCCAATAAATAAAAAATGAGGGGGTAATCCCACCCAACTTTCCGAACACTCCTAGTAAAGTAATTGTTTAATCGATTATTTTAGTTTTTCTGCATTAAAATACATTAATTATATTACCTATCGAATGGTATAAATCACATTTTAATATCTTTAATATTTTTAAAGTTATTCAATTTTTTTTAAACTTATATTAAATTTCAAAAAAAAAATGAGGAATTCTACAATTTTTTGAATAAAATTTTGAAAAAAATCACAATTATAGAGTTTTTTACTACAAATTTAAGGGTAACTTTTTTAAAATTTTTAATATTAATTTTAACCTTAAAACAAATCAAACCTATTTTTGAATAATTTTAAAATCAATAAATCATTAATATCTCATTCAATTTTATTCAAAATTGGAAACAGACCTTTTTTTAGGTTTTCTGGATCAAAATGCATTAATAAAGTTAGTTTAAAAAACAAAAAAAAATCAAATTTTTTTCCAAAAATTCATGGGTATCCATTGAATTGTTTAAATTTTTTTCATTTTTTGCTATAACTTTTACAAATACTATATTAAAATTATGAAATAATTTACACACATAGTACTTTTGGATCCTTTTCGGATATGCTATTTACTTTTTTCATTTATTTTATACTTATTGATAAAACAAAATTACAAAAAATTTAAAAAAAATTCTTAATTTTTTCTATTATAATTACAATTCTAAATTTTAAGAAACCAAAATACATTTAAAATTTAAAGTTTTATATTATCTTTCGATTGGTGAAAATCACATTTCAATAACTTTAATATTTTAAAAGTTATTCAATTTAGTTTAAAATCGTAATATAATTTTACATTTCTTAGCCAATTTTTTAAAAATTCCAAAATTTTTGTAAAAAAATTTTGAAAAAAATTATAATTATAAAATTAATTACTACAAATTTAAAGATATTTTTTTTAAATTTTTAATATAAAAATTTAACTAAAAAATTATAATTTAATAAAGATAAAAATTAAAATAAAAACTAGCGGCGAAACTATACGCAACTTGAAAAAATAGTCAAGACAAAATTTATAGAAAATTTTATGTTCTACAATTTTGATACCATGAAATTTTTCATAAAACTCCATAATTTTGTCTCAAAATCTAAAAAAGTCACAAAAATGTCAATATAATTTTTTTTCACGCCCTCTAGCGGCAAAACTATCAGGAATTCAAAAAACCGGTAATGACAAAATGTGTAGAAAATTTTATGTTCTACAACTTTCATATCCTGTAATTTTTCATAAAAATGCATTATTTTGGTTATTTAAGAAAAATATGAAAAAAAAATACTTTTTAATAAATCTGGCAACAATGGCAAAATTTTTTGAAAATTTTAAACATTCGAAATTAAACTATAACGTATAAAAAATATATGTGTAAAACTTTATTGTCATCTTGTTAAGTAATGACGTCATCACTTATAGCAACTGTCACTTCCGGTTGTCCGATTAACTCCAAAATCTATACAGGTCGTCTCCTTGTTACCCTAAATATGTATATAAAATTTCATCTAAATCGGTTCAGCCGTTTAGAAGCTATCGTGTTCACACACACACACACACAGACACACAGACACACACACAGACACACAGACACACACACACAGACACACAGACACACACACAGACAGACATCATGCCAAAAATGGTATAAATGGATTCAGGTGACCTCAAAACGTAAAGATCCGTTAAAATCTGGGTATGGTCAAAATATCATGATCGCAATACTTTCCTTCTATACAACTCTGTTGTTCGGAAAGTAAAAAGGATGCGGCATGAAGTTAGCACTCCAAAATTTATTTTTTTTTGTAATTTCCAAAAATTCCCAGAACTCTTTCCAAAACCTACCGAGAACTCTAGAACTCTTTATTTCTGAGATATCTATTCACCCAGAACTCTTTTTTCTCACAAAAGGGGTGCGGCATGAAGTTGGCACCCCAAAATTTGTTTTTTAAAAATTCCGCAAAAAAAATTGCAGAACTTTATCTGCACCCCTCGAGAACTCTAGAACTCTTCGAGACGAGTCCAGAACTCCGAAAAAATCAAAGGGTTCCGGCAGTTGGAGTGCCAAATTCCGGGCGGTCCATTAGCCTTATCCAATTTTTTTATATATTTTGATCTCTTTTAGTTGTTTTTATTTTCCCATAGTTTTTGTTTTCTTGAATGTTTTATATCCCGTAGGATATAAATTTAGTAATACCCTGTATATGTCCCTTTCGGCACTCCCTCGTATCTCTCCACACATAGTAAACCATTTCATTAGCTGTCTGACAGATATTAATGTTGATTTCCCTTTTCGTATTATGTTATGAAGATGTCTTTTCACCTGCGACTGCAGACTGGTCATTCAGAAAAAAAAAACGGTTGAGTGGGTGTCATTAGCTTAATAATAAAATTCACGATTGCTAATGATCTTCGATCACGTGATATCATATTTTTCATGGAATATTCTGAATCATAATATAAGATTTTTATAATTTTTTATTGTTGAATGATATTTTTACACAGCATTTTCCTCAAGTGAATCTTTTAAGTGTTTTCGAATTTTGATTTCTGATTTTATGACTTTATTAGATATATAATTACAAGCATTCTGTACTAAATATTTTTGACCAGTCTATAACAGCTTTTATCGATATATTTTCGACCTCAAAGAGGAAGCAGAAAAAAACGAGAATGATTTGCAATTTTTTCCCTTGCTAAATTAACCCTCGGTCAAAATTAGATATATAAAAGTAAAGTAAGCATAGGGATCTGATTTTTATATATATTATTTGAGTCGATTTGATTAATTAAGATAGTCGGCATGTGCATTGATAGTTTGAGCAAATCCAGACAAGAGCCCTTTGTAGTTAGCTCCCAAAGTGTCAATTTTTTTTCGGAAATTTCTCGTTTGTTAGTGCTTTAACTATTTTCGTTAGTGCGTTTTCCGTTTTTTTAGCATTTTAAGGATTTTTTAGTTTCAAGGCCAATCTACCAATCTACCAAAGTCGACGAAATTTGGTACTTTGATTTAGTGCTTCCTAAGTGCTTCAAATAGTTTCGAAAGTGCTTGTCTATTTTTTTAGATATTTTAGATTTTAACTTTAACGTCAACCCCAAAATATTTCCGATTGACTCAATTTTGGTATTAGTTTTTAGTACTTCGTTAGTGCTTCAAAAATTTGCCATCACGGTTCTTTATTTTTCGAGATATTTAATTTTCAAGGTCAGCCCTCTAGAGTCGTTTTTTAAGGCATCGTTAGTGCTTTAAATAGTTTTCTTAATGCCTTTTCCGTTTCCTGATTATTCACTATTTTTTGTTACCAAATTTGCACCCAAATTAATATTTAAGAACTTATTAAAAATACATTAAAACCATTAAAAAATTATGCATTCTGGGGATCCCCTTTAGGAAATAAGTTTGTTACGTTATTTTTTCATTTTTTAAATTTTAAAATAAGACAACAAAAATCTAAAATAATATAAAAAAAATGGAAAAAAATCAAATCGAAAGAAATGGAAAGGACACGAAAGAAATCGAAAAATATATAAAAGAAATTGAAAAAACAAAAGAAATCGGAAAAACTCAAAAGAAATCTAAAACAAAAAAAAAACGACAAAAATCAAAAGAAATCGAAAGAAATGGAAAGGAATCAAAAGATATCGATAAAAATATTAAAAAAATCAAAAGAAATCGAAAATAAAACAATAGAAATCGACAAAAATCCAAAGAAATCGAAAAAAGAAACGACAAAAATCGAAAAAGATCAACAAAAGTCGAAAGAGATCGAAAAAAAAACAATAGAAATTAAAAAATAATCCATTGAAATCGGCGAAAATCAAAAGAGATCGAAAAAATCGAACGAGATCGGAAGAAATGGAAAAAATGGAAATAAATCGACAAAAATCGAAAAAATTAGAAAAAAACTGAAGGAATTTGAAAAAAATCAAAAAACAATAGAAAAAAAATCAAAAACAACTGAAAAATGAGAAAAAAAAAACGAAAAACCAGAAAAATTAAAAAATATCGGAGGATGGCAAAAAATTAGAAAAAGAAAGAAAGAAAGAAATAGGAAAAAAGCAGAACAATGAGAAAAATATTGAAAAAATCAGAATAAAACATAAAAAAATCAAAAAAATTAATCAAAAACGAGAAAAAATTAGAAGTATCGGAAAAATAAGAAAAAATCGGCACTAATCGAAAAAGAAACAAAAATTATTGGAAATCATTGGAAACAAATGAAAAGTATTATAAAAAATGATAAAAATAAAAAGTAAATCAAAAAAATCGCAAAATAGCAGGAAAAAGTTGGAAAAAATCGTAAAGAACAACCAAAACTGAAACAATTGTGAAAAAAAGAAATAAATAAAAAATAAATGAAAACCATCGAAGGAATTGAAATAAATCGCAACAAAATAACAAAAAAATGACAAAAAAAATCTGAAAAAATCAAAGGAATTAGAAAACATGAGAAAAAAATAGAAAACAAAAAAGAAATAGAAAAAAAGTAATTGGAAAAAAAATGAAAAAAAGACAAAACAATAACAAAAAAGAGGAAAAATTATAAAACATTGAAAAAAAAAGAAAAAAACAAAAAATTAGAAAAATCAGAAAAAGTCTCTTTTTATAAAATTATAAAAAAGTAGAAAACGAAAGAAAAACAAATAAAAAACAAAACAATGAGAAAAAATCAGAAGAGATTAAAAAAAAATCGAAAAGAAAATAGAAAAACCAGAAAAAACATCAAAACATCAGAATAATGAGAAAACAGGAAAAAGTATAAGAAAAATGGAAGAAAATGAAAAATTATACGAAAAAAACGATAATAATTAAAAAAATTGTAAAAAAGCCAAAAAAAAATGACTAAAATCAAACGCTGTGTCAATAACCTAGCAATATCCCCATCCATTTCGTTTGAAATTTTGTTCTAAAAATTTGAATTGGAAACAAGTTTTCCTATACAAGTTTTCCTATGCAAATCACTTTAATTTGTATGATGAGTACCGGAAGGGCTTTTCCGATTCTGCTCAAACTTAATAGGGTTCTTCCTTGGACAAAACTAACTGGGTAAAGTGAAAACTCGATCTCGATCGGAGCTTTCGTTTAAAACTTACAGTATTTACATCCAGACAGACATACAGGCGTTCAGACAGGATTTTTTTTGCCTTTTCGGAGTCTGGGAGCTCGAAAACGTCGATAAAAGTGATAAAAAGTGGGGGTAAGAATTTTTTTTCGCCATCATGAAACTAATACTGAGGCTTTTGGGCCTCAGTAATTATTTCCATCTTGTCCGGAATTGCTTCCGCTATCAAGAATTTTTTTTTAAGAATTATATATGAGGACCGCTCTTGAAGTGGCTTAAAGAATTTCCTATTGTGGATTCAGTAATAAATGACAATGACATAACTTTTAAAATAAAACTTTTTACACGTCACAATTGAAATTTGTTATTTGTTGGTTACTTCTATGACGAATGTAATTATGATTTAAATCTTCTTAAAATGTTTTGAATACTTTGGAAAATCCAAATTTCTTAAGGATTAAGATTACGTTTATTATTGAATAAGATAATAAAATTTTTAATCAACACAGCGGTAGGTGGTCAATATGATTTTAATCAAATTTAATCCTAAAGAATTTATTTAACAAATTTATCAAATGTTTCTGTATAATCAGTCATAAAAAGAGTTCACTGCTAATAATGTTTGTTTGAATTTATCTTAGCAGTGTTTTTTTACGGAAATGTACAAGATAAAACCACAATAGTTAATATACATCAAGAATAATAATTAATGGTTTAATAACCTGACTTTTATAATGTAATCTATGGAAAATAAACGATTTTTTTTCTTTTAAAGTGATTTTTCTGGAGTTATTTATCAATTGAAATATTCAATTTATTAATCAAAAAATTATTATTATTTATATTATATAATATTAAACAAGGAAAAAATTAGCACCGCCCCCCAGGAATATATCCGGAAAAAAGTGAAGGAAAATTCACGGAAAATTCCAGAAAATCAAAGAAAAATAATATAGAAATGCCCGCAACTTCCAATTGGGAAGTTTTTCCTAAAACTCTTCCAATGAAAATGAAAGTAAGGAAAAAACACATATAAAGTGCAAATTTTTACAAAAGTAAATTTTTTCACGAAAGTTAGGAGAAAAGGCCTAGAAAAAATCACACATAAATTGGGAAAAAAAGCATGAATACATTTTTCCACAGTTCAATTTGAATAAAAAGAAACAAGAATACATTTTTCCACAGTTAAATCTGAAAAAAAATAAGCAAGAATGCATTTTCCCACATTCGAATTTGAAAAAAAAGCAGGAATGCATTTTTTCACAGTTAAATTTTAAAAAAGAAGCAAAAATGCATTTTCCATAGTTAAAATTGAAAAAATTAGCAAGAATACATTTTTCCTCCAATGTATAACCGAAACCCATATACCAAATTTCCGCTTAATCGGATTAGGCGTGTAGCTTCTATCATGGAAGAATACACACAGACAGATACACAGTTAGATAGACAGACAGACTTATATTTGAAAATGGTATTAATCGTCTCAGGGGACCTGAAAACAAAACGAAAAAGAATTCGCAAAACGAAAGAAATCGAAATATATCACAAAAAATAGCAAAAAAACCGCAAAAATAATTGTAACCATTAAAAATCTGTAAAAAATCACAAAATCCCAAAAAAAAATTTGCAAGAAAATCGCAAATAATTGCAAAACATCAGAGGAATAAGAAAAAATTAGAAAACAAATAAAAAAATAGAAAAAACAAAACAAAATAAAATAAGAAGAAAATGAAGAAAAACCAAAAAAATCGAAAAAAAAACCAGAAAAAAACAAAAAATCAGAAAAATCGGAAAATCAGAAAAAATCAGAAAAAACAATAGAAAAAATCAGAAAAAACAATAGAAAAAATCAGAAAAACCAGAAAAAATATCTTATCCAGGATTATTAGGATTCAAAAATACTTAATTTATATATATGATCTGTAAAGGATCAGAAAGAACAGAAAAAATCCGACAAGAGAATCAGAAAAAAAATCACAAAAAATAATATATAAGAAAAAGTAAAAAGAAAAACTATAAAATAAAAATAAAAAATCAAAAAAATCAGGAAAAAACTTTTTATAAAAATTTTTGAAAAATTCAGAAAATAAATTGAAAAAAATCATAAAAAAATTATTAAAAATTAGCAAAAAATCTGAAAAAAAATCAAAAGAAACTCAGAAAATATAAAAAAAAATTCAGATTTTAAATGTTAAAGTTTCAAATTTTGACATTTTTTTATTGAAAAGAACAGAAAAAATCCGACAAGAGAATCAGAAAAAAAATCACAAAAAATAATATATAAGAAAAAGTAAAAAGAAAAACAATAAAATAAAAATAAAAAATCAAAAAAATCAGGAAAAAACTTATTATAAAAATTTTTGAAAAATTCAGAAAATAAATTGAAAAAAATCATAAAAAAAATTGAGAAAAATCATTAAAAATTAGCAAAAATTTAAAAAAAAAATCAGATTTTTAATGTTAAAGTTTCAAATTTTGACATTTTTTTATTGAAAAGAACAGAAAAAATCCGACAAGAGAATCAGAAAAAAAATCACAAAAAATAATATATAAGAAAAAGTAAAAAGAAAAACTATAAAATAAAAATAAAAAATCAAAAAAATCAGGAAAAAACTTTTTATAAAAATTTTTGAAAAATTCAGAAAATAAATTGAAAAAAATCATAAAAAAATTATTAAAAATTAGCAAAAAATCTGAAAAAAAATCAAAAGAAACTCAGAAAATATAAAAAAAAATTCAGATTTTAAATGTTAAAGTTTCAAATTTTGACATTTTTTTATTGAAAAGAACAGAAAAAATCCGACAAGAGAATCAGAAAAAAAATCACAAAAAATAATATATAAGAAAAAGTAAAAAGAAAAACAATAAAATAAAAATAAAAAATCAAAAAAATCAGGAAAAAACTTATTATAAAAATTTTTGAAAAATTCAGAAAATAAATTGAAAAAAATCATAAAAAAAATTGAGAAAAATCATTAAAAATTAGCAAAAATTTAAAAAAAAAATCAGATTTTTAATGTTAAAGTTTCAAATTTTGACATTTTTTTATTGAAAAGAACAGAAAAAATCCGACAAGAGAATCAGAAAAAAAATCACAAAAAATAATATATAAGAAAAAGTAAAAAGAAAAACAATAAAATAAAAATAAAAAATCAAAAAAATCTGGAAAAAACTCATAAAAATTTTTGAAAAATTCAGAAAATAAATTGAAAAAAAAAACATAAAAAAAAAATCATTAAAAATTAGCAAAAATGCATTATCCCTACAAAAAATTGCAAAAAACAGCAAAAATGCATTTTTCCCTACAAAAAATTGCAAAAAACAGCAAAAATGCATTTTTCACTCAAAAATTTGAAAAAAAAAAACGGAAGCAACAATGCATTTTTCCCCACACGAAACTGAAAAACAAAACAAAAAACATTTTTTCACATAAAAATTTGAAATTATAAGCAAAAGTGCATTTTTCCATAAGGGAAATTTAAAAACAAAGCAACAATGCATTTATTTATATAAAAATTTGAAAGTCAAAGCGAGAATGCATTTTTCCACACAGGATATTAAAAAAACAAAGCAAGAATGCATTTTTTCATACAAAAAATTGAAAAACAAAGCAACAATGCATTTTTCTACGTCTTGGACAAAAGAGAAAAAAATTACTTCCCAGATAATCTGCTGATAAGGACGTATATATGGGGGGTAAAGGGGGTAATTACCCACCCCAGGATACCCAAAAATAGCACGAAAAGAAGAAATAAAATATATGAAATGTAGAAACATATTTGTCTAAAAGTTTGATTATTCCCCCCCGAGGAAAAAAGTATTTCCCCCAGAAAAAAAAGTAACCCCACCAAGAAAAAAAATTATCTACGCCCTTGATATTATATAATACTGTTTTTTGATAATAATGTTTTATAAAATTTCTAAAAATTAAGACAACCTGTAATTTTTGTAACAATTTTTTTACACGATATTTTCCCGTAATAGGAAATAATCTTAACTGATTTATTTAATATTCCGATTCATAAGGAAATTCATTTTACGCCTGGTGAATTAAAGATTACATTTGCTCAACGAAAAACCGTAATTGGACTGCGAAATTAGATTTTCTAACGGACGATATTAAATTAGATGCCAATAACATTTCAGATTTTATTAAAAGCCGTGTCTAATAAAGATATACAGGGGAATAAGTTCAAGATGAAGATAAAAAAAATTAATTAAAATCTAAATTTTAATAATTTTTGATATTTTCTAAATTGTTTATGTATTTCCCTACGTATTTTTCTTTGTAGACTTCTCTGTAAATTTCTACACTGTTTCATTGTTTTTTTTTGCTTTCTTTTAAATATTTTATTTGATTGGAAAATTTACTGGATTTCAAAAATATTTAATTTTTTTAATTTTCATATTGAACTAATTTTTTAATTGTTCATTAATTTTGAAAAAAAAATATTTTTTTCAGACTGTTTTAAGACTTTCAGACATTCAGCAATTTAATGCACTTTGTCCCTCTCTTCAAAATTTTTTATTTCAGTTTGATGATCTCACCAGAAATTTGTTAAACAATGATGAAGTTATTACAAAATATTAATAATTTATTATTATTATTTTCTATTTTTGTAAATGGTTTATTATTATAATTTAACGTATTATTAGAAATAAAATATGTTGTAATTAATTTGGAATGGGTATTTTTTTATATATATATATAAAATCCCACCCAACTTTCCGAACCCTCCTAGTAAAGTAATTTTTTACATTAATAAAGTTTGTTTAAAAAAATTTAATTTTTATAATTTTATATTATTTTAAAATTATGAAATATTTCACACATGTCCTTTTTGATACCTCGTGGTTGTACTATTTACTTTTTTCATTTGTTTTCTCATTTTCGATAAAACGAAATTCCTCATTTTTTTTTTAATACGGACCTGTACTTTTTATTTTATTTTTGAAATATCCATTATGTTCTCTATCCAACCATGTATCACATTTAATTTTTTTTTTATTAAATTTCGGTATTTTTATTCATTTGATTTTTTAGGAAAAAATAGGATAAATAAGGAAAAATAAAAAAAAATAGAACAACTAGTGGAAGATAGGAAAAATAGAAAGATATAGGAAAACATTGAAAAATATAGAAAATAGGAACAAATAGGGTATTGTGAAAAATAGATATATTTGGGAAAAACAGGGAAAATACCGAAAAAGTAAAGAAAATTAGAAAATATACTGAACTTTGAGAAAAATGAAAAAAAATAGGGAAAATAGGGAAAAATTGTGAAAAATAAAAAAACCGGTTAAAAAACAGGGCAAATAGGGAAATTTCAGAAAAATATGAAACTAACAGTTAAAAATTAGAAAAATAGGGAAATTTTGGACAAACAGGAAATAATTGGGTAAACATGAAAAAATAGGAAAATTAGAAAACAAATGGGGAAAGTGGAAAAAATTGCGAATCAGTAGGGAAAATAGGGAAACATGAGAAAAAATGAGGAAAATGGAACAAAATAGGAAAAAGTAAGTACAAATAAGGATAAATACTGAAAAACAAGAAAAAATAAAGAAAATAAGGAAACTAACGGAAAACAGGAAAAAATAGAAAGATATAGCACTAAATTTTATGGGACCAAAATTGTTCAATAAACTTCCGACTGCGCTAAAAAATTGTGCAAATATTTGTAATTTTAAGAAAAAATTCAAATAGTTTCTTCAGGAAAATTGTTTTTATTCCATAGGTGATTTTTTATATTTTTAGATTTATAATATGTTAAGGGACAAATAAGTACAAATAGAAACAAATGGGAAAAATTTAAAAAAATGAAGAAAATAGGAAAAATTAAAGGAAACCAAGGAAAAACAGAAAATAGGACAAATAGTGAAAATAGTGAAAAATGGGGGAAAATCTCGGGGAAAATATGGAAATAAACGGAGTAAAATAATAAAAAGTAGGATCACTAGGAAACAATAGTGACAAAATTGAGCAAAATAAGGAAAAATAAGGCAAAATAAGGAAAAGTAGGATAATATGGGAAAAAGAGTAAGAAAAATGGGGAAATTAGATAATTAACAGGGAAACATATGGGAAAAAGTGAAAAATAGAGAAAAATAGGGAAAATAGGGACAATAGGGAAAATAGGTAAAAATAGGTACAAATAGGATAAAATAATGGAAAACAGGAAAACATAAAATCAAATAGGAAAAATGGGTAAAAGATATAATAAAAAATAGAGAAACTAGGGGAAAAATAGGAAAATTTGCGAATAATAGGAAAAAATAGTAAAAAATAGTAAAAACATGAAAAAATAATGAAATATTTGGAAAGTAAGAAAAAATTTGAAAAGAGACAAAATAGAGAAATTAGAGATAAATATTGAAAAATCCAGAAAATAGGCAAATATATGGTAAAGTGAAAAATAAGGGAAAATGAGAAAAAATAGTAAAAACATGAAAAAGGTAGATAATAATAAGGACAAATAGGCAACAACATAAAAAAAATAATGAAAAACAGGAAAAATAGGAAGAAATAGGAAAAAACAAGCAAAGCTCAGTAGTTCCGGTACTAAAAAGGCTCCTTAACAAAGCACGGGTATTCAGCTAGTAATTTTTTTGCTGCTTCTTATTCTCTAGGTCACAAACGACGTTGAGCCCCTATTCCCGGGTCTGGGTCTCGTCATTGAATTGATAACAATAGGTAGATTCCATATATGGAAATCTACCTAAAAAGTAAACCAAAAATTATATTACTTCTCTTGGTACATAAATAACTATTTACTGTAAGTTAAACTATTTTTTTGGGTTCACCCATTTTTTTCGAATTACTTTTTTCGAATATTTTTGTTCGAATTATTTTTTTTCGAATGAATCTGTTTTCGATAATCTTTATTTCGAAAATTTTTGTATTTTTTCGAATAATTTTTTTCGAAAGGTTTATTTTTCGAATATCTTCGTCAATTACCAAAAAAGAGGAGGAGAAAATCAAATTTGAATATAAAACATATTGGAAAAAAAAATTGAAGAAGACATGGACGGAGATGAATTGGAACAACATATAAGAAACATTGCTTTAGTTATTTAATGATTTTATTATTTTTTTTTTATTTATTTGAATAAAAAAATATTTCCATTTTATTATTTTAACATTACTGCTGAAACCAAAAAGAATATAACAATAAAAAAATAAATCGAAAATTTAAAAATTGTCAACAAAGAAAGAAACCATTTTGGAAAAAAATTTTCGAAAAATAATACAACGATGAAACAAATTCCAAAAATAAATCGAAAAATATAATATCGAAAAAAAAAATTTCTAAAAAAATCCTATTCGATAAAATAATTTCGAAAAAAAAATTTCGAAAAAAGTAATTAGAAAAAAATTGGTCGATCAGTGTTTTCGAGAAATAATTTTAAATAATGTTTACAGCAAATATTATTTTATATTAGATCATATTTCTTAAAATTCCTGAAGTGTATTTGAATAAATCAGTTTCTTAATATTGCGGTATACCATAAATTTATTATTTACTAAAATTATTCGCTATAAAATAAATATTTGTCAGGAACCGCTAGATTCTGACTAATTGGTATTTTGTTAATATTAATATTTAGGTAGGTACCATTATTTAGCAATTTAGTAAAAATTTATTAACTATAATATTCTTATCTACATTTTTGCATCTTTTCATTCTTCTTTTCATAGTGACAATGAAACATGTGTTCTTCAAATGTTCTGAAGGGTTTTTAAATTTATATCTAAGGAAGGACACCAGATGTCTATTATAAATCTTAAAGTATGGCCTGTTTTACTTTCCTTTCACCACTTCTAGCCTCTTTAGTACACTTCTAGTACCTTATGACATGTTTGTAGGTAATAAAGACGTCTAGAAGATTTTACAGTGGTGGAACCAGATGGTTTTTCTATCAGATATTTGTTGTCTCACAATAATGTAATTTAAGGCGGCGTTAGCAAATGGATAAGCATAGGGAAATTTTTGAACATATAAGACGCACTATCCAGGCAATAAATATATGCGAATTTGCTTTTATAATGTTCTAATGGTATTAAATTAGTTCCTGAATATATTGAAAACTGAAAAAAAAATAAGAAAATGGAAAAAATGAGGGGGTAATCCCACCCAATTTTCCGAACACTCCTAGTAAAGTAATTGTTTAATCGATTATTTTAGTTTTTCTGCATCAAAATACATTAATAAAATAAGTTTACAAAAATTAAAAAAAAAATTAATTTTTTCTAAAAATTTTTTTTAACTTTTTATAATTTTGTATAAGTTCTACAAGTATTATTTTAAAATTATGAAATATTTCACACATATTGCACTTTTTGATCCCTTTCGGGTGTACTAGTTACTTTTTGCATTTGTTTTACCATTTTCGATAAAACAAAAGGACAACAAAATTTAATTTTTGTTTTATTTTGGTTATAATAATTACAATGTTAAATTCGAAGAGACTAAATTATTTTTTAAATTTAGAGTTTTATATTACCTATCGAATGGTATAAATCCCATTTTAATATCTTTAATATTTTTAAAGTTATTCAATTTTTTTTTAAACTTATATTAAATTTCAAAAAAAATGAGGAATTCTACAATTTTTTGAATAAAATTTTGAAAAAAATCACAATTATAGTTTTTTACTACAAATTTAAGGGTAATTTTTTAAAATTTTTAATATTAATTTTAACCTTAAAACAAATCAAACCTATTTTTGAATAATTTTAAAATCATTAAATAATTAATATCTCATTCAATTTTATTCAAAATGGGAAACAAACCTTTTTTTTAGGTTTTTTGGATCAAAATATATTAATAAAGAAAGTTTAAAAAACTAAAAAAAAAAAATTTTTTTGTTAAAAAATCATAACCCATTGAATTGTTTTAACTTTTTTCATTTTTTTCTATAACTTTTACAAATACTATGTTAAAATTATGAAATAATTTACACACATAGTACTTTTGGATCCTTTTCGGATATGCTATTTAATTTTTTCATTTATTTTATACTTATTGATAAAACGAAATTACAAAAAATTTTTAAAAATTTTTTAATTTTGTGTATAATAATTACAATTCTAAATTTTAAGAAACTAAAATACATTTTAAATTTAGAGTTTTATTTTATCTTTAGATTAGTGCAAATCCCAGTTCAATAACTTTAATATTGTAGAAGTTATTCAATTTAGTTTAAAATCATAATATAATTTTAAATGTTTCTTAGCCAATTTTTAAAAAAAATCACAATTTTTGTAATAAAATTTTGAAAAAAATTATAATAATAAAATTAATTATTACAAATTTAAAGATATTTTTTTAAAATTTTTAATATTAAAATTTAAGTAAAAAATAATAATTTAATAAGGATAAAAATTGCTTAAAAATTAAAATAAAAACTAGCTGCGAAACTATGCGGAACTCGAAAAAAAATTAAAAACAAAATTTGTAGAAAATTTTATATTCTACAATTTTGATTTTTTGTAAATTTTCATAAAAATCCATAATTTTGTCTCAAAATCTAAAAAAAGTCGCAAATGTCTATATACATTATTTTTCACGCCCTCTAGCGACGAAACTATGAGGAAATCAAAAAAACGGTAAAAACAAAATGTGTAGAAAATTTTATGTTCTACAACTTTCATATCCTGTAATTTTTCATAAAAATGCATTATTTTGGTTTTTTAAGAAAAATATGAAAAAAAAATTACTTTTTGATAAATCTGGCAACAATGGCAAAAGTTTTTGAAAATTTTAATCAGTCGAAATTAAACTATAACGTATAAAAAATATATGTGTAAAACTTTATTGTCATCTTGTTAGGTAATGACGTCATCACTTATAGCAACTGTCACTTCCGGTTGTCCGATTAACTCCAAAATCTATACAGGTCGTCTCCTTGTTACCCTAAATATGTATATAAAATTTCATCTAAATCGGTTCAGCCGTTTAGACGCTATCGTGTTCACACACACACACACACACACACACACACAGACACACACACAGACACACAGACACACACACAGACAGACATCATGCTAAAAATGGTATAAATGGATTCAGGTGACCTCAAAACGTAAAGATCCGTTAAAATCTGGGTATGGTCAAAATATCATGATCGCAATACTTTCCTTCTATACAACTCTGTTGTTCGGAAAGTAAAAACAATGGAATTGTGATAATTTAACCTCAAAAAAAGGCATCAAAAATCGCTATAAAAACTAATTCAGAAACCAGATTATGCTTCCATTAGAGACGGTACATATTTCATATTTTGCTCTCATTAACAAGTCTTATATGTTCAAAAATTTATAATTTGAACCATAGAACATCACCAAAAATACACCAGAATCCTGTTATTCTGTCAATTTTACAGTTCACGTACTTTTTTATAGATGGCGCCACGTGCAAAATAATTATTTTGGGGTATATAATTCATGTCTACGTAACGAAATGTTGCTGTCATATTTTTAAGTAGCAGAAAAACGGAAATTCGATATTTTAATAGAACATTAATGTCTTTGTTCCAATATTTTTAAAATGCTGCTAAAATTACTATTTTAGTATATTACCTAATGAATTAAAATTATGGTGACTAGATTTCAAAGTTCAAAAATCATGAAGAGAAAAAACGAGAAAAAAATAGATGAATCGAAAAATATTGAAAAAAAAAACAGAAAAATCTGAAAATAAAATTTTTAAAAAAAACGAAAAAATTTGGAAAAAATTGAGAGAAATTAGAAAATATTGGGAAAAAATGAAAATTACGGAAAAAATGAAGAAGTCAAAAGTTCGAAAAAGAAACGCTAAAAGTCGCAAAAAAAAAAAACAAATAAAAAAGAATCATCGCAAAAACCATAGAACAACCAAAAATATAACAAAAAATCGCAAATTATCACAAAAAATGAAATGAAAAAAAATGAGAAAAAATTAAAAAACAAAAAAATAATAGAAAATCAGAACAATGAGAAAAATGAGGAAAAATTAGAAAAAATCGAGAAAAATAAAAAAAAATCAAAAAAATCCGAAAAAGCAAGAAAAATAGAACAACCAAAACATCGGAAAAACAACTGTAACCATAAAAAAAATGAGAAATAAATTGCAAAAAATCGCAAA
The DNA here is from genome assembly GCA_963243735.1 of Neocrepidodera transversa. Lineage (NCBI taxonomy): Eukaryota > Metazoa > Arthropoda > Insecta > Coleoptera > Chrysomelidae > Neocrepidodera > Neocrepidodera transversa. The sequence goes on from OY725340.1 coordinate 6,434,698, forward strand.
GGAGTCCCAAAAAAGTCGCAAATAATCGCTTAAAATCAGAATAAGAAAAAAATGAGAAAAAATTTAAAAAAAAAACAAGAAAAAAATTGAAAAGAAAAACATAACATTGATGAAAAATTGGAAAAAAATCGAAAAAATTATAAGAAAAATTGAAAAAAGAAAAAAGTAGAAAAAATCGAAAAACCCAGAAAAAAAACCAGAAAAAATCAAAAAATCAGAAAAATGAGAAAAAACTAGAAAAAATAAAAAAGCATCTATAAAATAATTAGAAAAATCGAAAATTATCAAAAAAAAAAATCAGAAAAATGAGAAAAAAGCGAGAATAATCGAAAATCATCGCAAAAACCATAGAACAACCAAAAAATCGGAAACAACTGTAACCATAAAAAAATGAAAAATTGAGAAATAAATTGCAAAAATCGCAAAGGAATCCCAAAAAAGTCGCAAACAATCGCTTAAAATCAGAAGAATAAGAAAAAATGAGAAAAAATTAAAAAATAAAAAAAATTATAAGAAAAACAGAAAAAACAAAAAAGTAGAAAAAAACGAAAAATCCACAAAAGAAACAGAAAAAACCAAAAAGTCAGAAAAATGAGCAAAAATAAAAAAAACATCTCTATAAAATATTTACAAAAATCGAAAAAAAAACACAAAAAATCAGAAAAATGAGAAAAAAACGAGAATAATCGAAAATCATCGCAAAAACCACAGAACAACCAAAAAATCGGAAACAACTTAACCATAAAAAAATGAAAAATTGAGAAATAAATTGCAAAAAATCGCGGAATCCCAAAAAAGTCGCAAATAATCGCTTAAAATCAAAAGAATAAGAAAAAATGAGAAAAAATTAAAAAATAAAAAAAACTATAAGAAAAACAGAAAAAACAAAAAAGTAGAAAAAATCGAATAACCCACAAAAAAAAAAAAACAGAAAAAATCAAAAAATCAGAAAAATGAGAAAAGACTAGAAAAAATAAAAAAAAACATCTCTATAAAATAATTACAAATGATATATAAAAAAAATTGTAAATAAGAAAAAAATCATACTGTAAAAAAAGACAGAGAGTAAGAGAAAAAGAGGGATGAAAAAATACAGAGTGTTTTATTTAAAATAATATAACTATGGTGCTGATCTTTTTATTGAGACAACCAGTATAAATCAAAATAATTTAAAATTGTACCTGCACTAAACATTTTTTACACAATCTTACCGTTTTCCATATAAAGACTAACGCGACGAGTTTATGGTGCTCCACCCTGTATATTTCATTATAGATTTTTAAATAGAGATTAAAACAAAAAAAAATTATTTTTTAAACATTTTTCTAACTTTGGTTGGTGTAATTATATCGATATTGAAGCTCAAATGTTAATTTTGTATTATAGGCCTGATGATGGCCATCGAATGGCCGAAATATGTTGCCCCTTGTTAAGAAGATCTTAAATTACATTATTGTAGTATGACTATGAGTATCATTATTTTTTGAATAATTTCATCACATTTAAGTATGGATAATCTGCTGTTTTTTAAAACTAAATTTAATGACGTTTCAGAAATGATATTTTTATCTTCAGGCTAAAAAAGTACAGAGAGGTATCGAATATTAAAAGAAAATTTATATAATTTATTTCATTTTATTCCTTTTTTTACTATTTCTTTCTATTTTTCCTGTTTTTTCCTATTTTTTCCTGTTTTTTCCATCTTTCCCTTATCTTTCCGTGGAAGTCATGTACCACATAAATATAATTAGTAAAAAGGAAACGGCCACTAGTTTCGACTGACAAGCCATCTTCAGGCCTAAAAGTTATATATAAGTTCAATCAAGCGGCTTTTTTTAACAATATTAAAGCGCACTTCCCATATAAAAGTTATGAAATTACTTTCTTATTTATTTCTAATTACAAACACTCCCTACCATTATAACAATTATTTTATAGAATTTACTATAATTATTTATTAATATCAATTAACTTTTATATGGTAAGTACGCTTTAATATTGTAAAAAAAAACTCCCCTTGATCGCACTTTAAGGCCTGAAGATGGCTTGTCATCCGAAACTAGTTGCCGTTTCCTCTAAATTTTACTAATTATATTTATATAGTACGTTACTTCTAGTTTTATTTTATTTATTAAAATTTTATGAGGTGACGTTTCAGGAATGATATTTCCATCTTCAGGATAATAAAAATCCACACAAGATAATTTTATATTTATTTTTATTGTAGCACCCAAAAGTACTTAATTAGAAGTATGAAAATTATTTAATAGATGAAGTTTCGAGAATAATATGTGTATCTTCAGTATACTAAAACAAAACCCAAAAGGGAAATTAAGAAGATATGTGACGTCAAATTGAATATTAGTAATATTTTTTTTACAATTTAGAAGTTGATGTTTGATTATAATAAAAGGTATGAAATTATTAATAAAATAAAATTTTTATGAGCCATATAAGTAGTTTATTCAATTAAAATAAATGTCATAACTATATTATATATTTCATCCACGTATGAAGATCTGTAAGCGATATCGACAATGGAGAATTTATTGAAGTAGGTACATGTAGAAAATATTTAAAAGCAATTCCAATAATATTAACTTCTATGTATGGGAAATAATTTATAGTTATTTCCAACTGATAAATACATCAATATTTTTTTTTATTTATTTCCCTCCTCTAACTTTAAATAATAAAATATTTTTAAAAAAAATTGAAGAAATACCGAAAGAAAAAAGGAAAGATCGTGGTCTTCAGATTCGTAATTTGCCATTAAAAATTCTTAACACGTGTGCAGCAGAAGGTGCCCTTCAGAAGACTTTGAACAACCGAGGATTTTGAAGAAATACAGTGTCGTAGGTCTCAGAAATAATTCAAATTGCACTTTTTGCAATATATTTATTTGAATTTTATAATTTCAAATTTATTATCATTATTTGTTTAATGGATTATTATAATTTGTCTGCATCAACATATTTTAATAAAATTAGTTCACAAAAATTAAAAAATACTAAATTTTTTGTAAAATTTTTTTTTTTAACTTTTATAATTTTGTATAATTTCTACAAGTATTATTTTAAAATTATGAAATATTTCACACATAATGTACTATTTGTTCCCTCTTTGTTTTACCATTTTCGATAACACAAAAGGACAAAAAAATTTAATTTTTTTTTATTTTGGTTATAATAATTACAATGTAAAATTCGAAGAGACTAAAATATTTTCTAAATTTAGAATTTTGTATTGCCTATCGAATGGTATAAATCCCATTTTAATATCTTTAATATTTTTAAAGTTATTCAATTTTTTTAAAACTTATATTAAATTTAAAAAAAAAAATTATGAATTCTACAATTTTTTGAATAAAATTTTAAAAAAAATCACAATCACAACTACAAATTTAATGATATTTTTTTAAAAAATTTTTAATATTAATATTAACCTTAAAAAATATAAAACCTTTTTTGAAAAATTTTAAAATCAATAAATAATTAATATCTCATTCAATTTTATTTAAAGTGGGCAACAGACCTTTTTTTTACGTTTTCTGGATCAAATTGCATTAATAAAGTTAGTTTAAAAAACTAAAAAAAAAATCAAATTTTCTGTCAAAAATTCATACCCATTGAATTGTTTTAACTTTTTACATTTTCTGCTATAACTTTTACAAATATTATGTTAAAATTATAAAATAATTTACACACATAGTACTTTTGGATCCTTTTCGGATATGCTATTTACTTTTTTGATTTATTTTATACTTATTGATAAAACGAAATTACAAAAAATTTAATAAAAAGTCTTTATTTTGGTTATAATAATTACAATTCTAAATTCTAAGAAACTAAAATACATTTTAAATTTACGAGTTTTATATTATCTTTCGAATGCTGAAAATTCAATCCATAACTTTAATATTTTAGAAGTTATTCAATTTAGTTTAAAATCGTAATATAATTTTAAATGTTTCGTCAATTTTTAAAAAAACTCCACAATTTTTGTAATAACATTTTGAAAAAAATAATAATTATAAAGTTAATTATTACAAATTTAAAGATATTTTTCTTTAAATTTTTAATATTAAAATTTAACTAAAAAATAATAATTTAAAGGATAAAAAAACTCCACAATTTTTGTTAACATTTTGAAAAAAATAATAATTATAAAGGTAATTATTACAAATTTAAAGATATTTTTTTTAAATCTTTAATATTAAAATATAACCAAAAAATAATAATTTAAAGGATAAAAATTGCTTAAAAATTAAAATAAAAACTAGCTGCGAAACTATGCGGAACTCGAAAAAAAAGTGAAGACAAAATTTGTAGAAAATTTTATGTACTACAATTTTGATTTTTTGTAAATTTTCATAAAAATCAATAATTTTGTCTCAAAATCTAAAAAAAAAAGTCGCAAATGTCTATATACATTATTTTCACGCCCTCTAGCGACGAAACTATGAGGAATTCAAAAAAATAAACTTATAATACCAATTGTTTTATTCGATTTTTATTAATAAATAATATTCAATCCCAAAATACAGAGCGTTCCAACAAAAAATGTATATATGTTAAAGGTAAATAGGGTACTTCATTCGCCCATGTTTCTGAAACCACCTTGTATATTTTATTCATATTTGGCACTTATGTTTTACAAATTACTTGAAACAACAAAAATATAATCAATAAATTAATTCCAGGTCCGTACTCAAAAAAATCATTCTATTTCATTTGGGTTAAACAACACCCTGTATATCAAAATTTTTAATAACGATTAAAATAATCGAACAGCTCATAAAAAAATGAGTCTTCTCTCCAATTTCCAAGAATGCCACACTCACCGTGTTCTTACAGCATAATTTTGATTTTCATAATTCATTGAGTTATAAATTTTTTTTTGTAAAATTATTCAAAGAGAGATCTGTAAAATTTTAATATTGTTCTTAAAATGATTTCTTTAATTTATCATTTTTTTTGCCATTTGGCTTTTATTTTGCTTTTTTTTACTATTTTGACGTTTTTTGCCCTTTTACCCCTATTTGTTTACTTTTTTGGGCACTTTTAAATTTTTTTTTACCCTTTTTCCGTTCTTTAACGTTTTTGCCCTTTTTAAAACTTTTTTTGATTAACTTTTTGAAGTTCTTGTTGCTTTTTTACCCCTTTTTTTGAATTTTTGTTGCCATTTGGCTTTTATTTTCCTTTTTTTTACTATTTTGACGTTTTTTGCCCTTTTACCCCTATTTGTTTACTTTTTTGGGCACTTTTAAATTTGTTTTTACCCTTTTTCCGTTCTTTAACGTTTTTGCCTTTTTAAAACTTTTTTTGATTAACTTTTTGAATTTCTTGTTGCTTTTTTACCCCTTTTTTTGCCTATTTTTGAATTTTTTTGCCATTTGGCTTTTATTTTCCTTTTTTTTTACTATTTTGACGTTTTTTGCCCTTTTACCCCTATTTGTTTACTTTTTTGGGCACTTTTAAATTTTTTTTTACCATTTTTCCGTTCTTTAACGTTTTTGCCCTTTTTAAAACTTTTTTTGATTAACTTTTTGAATTTCTTGTTGCTTTTTTACCCCTTTTTTTGCCTATTTTTGAATTTTTTTGCCATTTGGCTTTTATTTTCCTTTTTTTTTTACTATTTTGACGTTTTTTGCCCTTTTACCCCTATTTGTTTACTTTTTTGGGCACTTTTAAATTTTTTTTTACCCTTTTTCCGTTCTTTAACGTTTTTGCCCTTTTTAAAACTTTTTTTGATTAACTTTTTGAATTTCTTGTTGCTTTTTTACCCCTTTTTTTGCCTATTTTTGAATTTTTTTGCCATTTGGCTTTTATTTTCCTTTTTTTTACTATTTTGACGTTGTTTGCCCTTTTACCCCTATTTGTTTACTTTTTTGGGCACTTTTAAATTTGTTTTTACCCTTTTCCGTTCTTGACGTTTTTGTCCTTTTTAAAACTTTTTTTGATTAACTTTTTGAATTTCTTGTTGCTTTTTTGCCTTTTTTTGTCTTTTTTTGCCTTTTGCCTTTATTTCTATACTTATTTTCTTTCTTTTTTTTTACTTTTTTGGCGTAATTTGGTTGTTTCCCTTTATTTGGTATATTTGTTTGGACTTTTTTAAAACTTTTTTTTGCCTTTATTTTTCTTCTATTCTGCTTTTTTTTTTAACTTTTTTGTATTTTCCTTTTTCCCTTTACTTTGTCTTATTTGGCCTATTTTTTGACTTTCTGCTGATTTTTTTCCCTTTTCCCTTTTTGTTGCCATTTTTGCCTTTATTTTTCCTCTATTTTGCCTTTTTTTATTTTTTTTTTAACTTTTTGAAGTATTTTGTTTTTAGTTTTTAAGTTGTTTTGATCTTTTTTGCTTTTATTTGCTTCTATTTTGCCTTTTTGTTGTTGCTTTTTTATCTTTTTCGTTGTTTTTTATCCCTTTTGCCACTTTTTTTGCTTTTTTAAAACTTGCTTTTTTTACTTTTAACTTTTTTTTCGTATTTTGCATTTTTCTCTTTACTTTGTCTTATTTAACATTTTTTTTTTGTTATTTTTCCCCCTTTTCCTTTTTTTTGTCCATTTTTTTTTCATTTTTTGCTTGTTTTCTTTTTTTTATTATAGTTATGCTAAAATTTAGCAATTCTTTATCATTTTTAACAATTTTTTTGCCATTTTTTGAAATAATTCATTATCTTGTTGGTATTTATAATAACAAGGTGCCATTTTAAGTAATTTTTATCGTTGTTCATTTTAATTAATTTTTGCGTATTTTTGCAATGTTTACCCATTTTTTTCCAGCAATTTATTTCATTTTTACAACATTTTACTTTTCCATTCAGAAATTTTGTATTTTGTAATTAAAATAATCTCATTCTTCAAACCTGAGCCGGGAAAGTTCTGGGATGACACAGCCGATTTTTTGGTTGACGCACTTACTCGAGCGGGTCAATATTTTTTTAATCCCAATTTTGAACCCCTTAAAATGCGAATTTTAAAAATTCCTTTCTTAGTGCTCCCCTACACTACCAAAGGAAACAACCCTGAAAATTTCACGTCTCTATCATCTCTGATTTGGGCTGTGCGTTGATTGTCAGTCAGTCAGCGATACGACAATTTTATATACATAGATAGATTAGAAAGTAAAATTAATATATAAGGTGTTCATTTCGAAAAAAATGGAGATTTTACTATTTTGAAATACGATCTTTCTGAACCGGTTGAACACCTACACTGATGATTTTACAACATTGCAATGAATAAAACAATCATATTGATATTACCTCACCTATAATGTTGCCCACATTATTTTATATTTCAATATTTTTTTCTATTTTATTTGCTACACACAAAATATAATTTTCTATGTCAGCATAAAATTTCATCTAACAAATATTTAATAAGTTAGAACATGGGAAGATTTCGGCTTATGCCATCATCAGGCCTAATGTACTGTTGGGAAACCAATATTAAATTGTCATCAATATTATTTCATTTAGCCTGATAATGGCGTAAGCCGAAACTAGTCGCCAACTCTATTATGTTCTAACTTATTAAATAATGCGTTTTATTACTGATCATTAATTAGTCGAACAAAAATTAATCAAGGGCTTACATAATTTTTTTTCCTTTAGACAAATATGTTTGCCCGTTTCTATTTTTCAAATAATTTAATTCTTCTTTTCTTGCTAGATTTTTGGTATCCTGGGGTAGGTAATTACCCCATTTACCCCCCTCATATCTACGCCCTTGCGTGTAAATAAGTCAGATGGAATTAGAATTGGTTGCGGGTGATCCTCCAGAAGCAGATTATCCGGGAAGTGATTTCTTACTTTGTTTTTCAATTTTTTGTCTGAAAAAATACATCGTTGCTTTGTTTTTCAATTTCCTGTATTGAAAAATGTATTCTTGTTATGAATTTCAAATTTTTAAATAAATAAATACATTGTTGATTTGTTTTTCAATTTTCTTTGTGGAAAAATGCACTTTTGCTTTGAATTTCAAATTTTTAGGTGAAAAAATGTTTTTTGTTTTGTTTTTCAATTTTCTGTGGGGAAAAATACATTTTTGCTTTGTTTTATGGGCAGAAATGCATTGTTGCTTCCGTTTTTTTTTCAAATTTGTGAGCGAAAAATGCATTTTTGCTGTTTCTTCCAATTATTTGTAAGGAAAAATGCTCTTGTTTTTTCTCCAATTCATATTTGAGAACTGCATTTTTGCTGATTTTATGTGAAATGAACTTATAGCAACTCAACAATTTACCGAAAAATTAGTAATTCTATAAATTGTGAAAAATGTATTATGGCTTCTTTTTTTCAAATTCGAGTGTAGATAAATGCATTTTTGCTTTCTTTTTTCAAATTCAAGGTGGAAAAATGTATTCTTGCTGCTTTTTTCAAATTCGAGTGTAGAAAAATGTATTTTTGCACCTTTTTTTTTAAATTAACAGTAGAAAAATGCATTGTTGCTTCTTTTTATTCAAATTGGAAAAATGTACTCTTGCTTTTTTCCTAATTCATGTGTGCCTTTTTATAGTTTTCTCTTGGCTTTCGTAAAAAATTTATTTATTTTTGTAAAATTTTGTACTTTATGTGTTTATCCATACTTTTGTGTTCATTGAAAAAATTTTAGAAAAAACATCCCCATTGGAAACTGTGAGGATTTCTATATCATTTTTCCTCGATTTTCTGCGGAAAAATACTTTTTGACGTTTATTTTTTTGATTTTCTGGACTTGTCCGTGAATTTTCCTTCACGTTTTTCCGGATCTATTCCAACAGTGATTCTATAATTGTATCTAAATTTTCATTTATCAATTTCATTGATTATCTTCTCATAACCCTCGGGATGAAACCCTCTTGTAAAACACGCTGTATAAACCAGCGTAGACAACTTTTTTTCCTAGGGTGGGGGTAATTAAACTTGTAGACAAATATGTTTGCCCGTTTCTACATTTCATATATTTTATTACTTCTTTTCGTACTATTTTTTGGTATCCTCGGTGGGGTAATTATCCCCATTACCCCATTACCATCCCCTTATCTACGTCCTTGAAATTAATTTAGGGACACCCAGTACGTTTCTGACTCTTATAGAATTTTCATTTTTACATTTCAATATTTTTTCTCTTTTATTTGCCACTTACAAAACTTAATTTTCCATGTTATAATTACAGCATAAAATTTCATCTGTGCATCTGAGCTAATTGTTAATTAATTAAACAAAAAATAATTTGAACTTATCCAGTACGTCTCTGGTTTGTTTGTCGGTACTGATACTTGTACAATTTTCATTCTTCATTTTCAATATTTTTTCTCTTTTATTTTCCACTTACAAAACTTAATTTTCCATGTCATAATTACAGCATAAAATTTCATCTGTGCATCTGAGCTAATTGTTAATTAATTAAACAAAAAATAATTTGAAGGTATCCAGTACGTCTCTGGTTTGTTTGTCGGTACTGATACTTGTACAATTTTCATTCTTCATTTTCAATATTTTTTCTCTTTTATTTTCCACTTACAAAACTTAATTTTCCATGTCATAATTACAGCATAAAATGTCAACTGTGCATCTGAGCTAATTGTTAATTAATTAAACAAAAAATAATTTGAAGGTATCCAGTACGTCTCTGGTTTGTTTGTCGGTACTGATACTTGTACAATTTTCATTCTTCATTTTCAATATTTTTTCTCTTTTATTTTCCACTTACAAAACTTAATTTTCCATGTTATAATTACAGCATAAAATGTCAACTGTGCATCTGAGCTAATTGTTAATTAATTAAACAAAAAATAATTTGAAGGTATCCAGTACGTCTCTGGTTTGTTTGTCGGTACTGATACTTGTACAATTTTCATTCTTCATTTTCAATATTTTTTCCCTTTTATTTTCCACTTACAAAACTTAATTTTCCATGTCATAATTACAGCATAAAATGTCATCTGTGCATCTGAGTTAACTGTTAATCAATTAAACAAAAAATAATTTGAAGGTATCCAGTACGTCTCTGGTTTGTTTGTCGGTACTGATACTTGTACAATTTTCGTTCTTCATTTTCAATATTTTTTCCCTTTTATTTTCCACTTACAAAACTTAATTTTCCATGTCATAATTACAGCATAAAATGTCATCTGTGCATCTGAGTTAACTGTTAATCAATTAAACAAAAAATAATTTGAAGGTATCCAGTACGTCTCTGGTTTGTTTGTCGGTACTGATACTTGTACAATTTTCATTCTTCATTTTCAATATTTTTTCTCTTTTATTTGCCACTTACAAAACTTAATTTTCCATGTGATAATTACAGCATAAAATTTCATATGTGCATCTGAGTTAACTGTTAATCAATTAAACAAAAAATAATTTGAAGGTATCCAGTACGTTTCTGGTTTGTTTGTCGGTACTGATACTTGTACAATTTTCATTCCTCATTTTCAATATTTTTTCCCTTTTATTTTCCACTTACAAAACTTAATTTTCCATGTCATAATTACAGCATAAAATGTCAACTGTGCATCTGAGCTAATTGTTAATTAATTAAACAAAAAATAATTTGAAGGTATCCAGTACGTCTCTGGTTTGTTTGTCGGTACTGATACTTGTACAATTTTCATTCTTCATTTTCAATATTTTTTCTCTTTTATTTTCCACTTACAAAACTTAATTTTCCATGTCATAATTACAGCATAAAATGTCATCTGTGCATCTGAGCTAATTGTTAATTAATTAAACAAAAAATAATTTGAAGGTATCCAGTGCGTCTCTGGTTTGTTTGTCGGTACTGATACTTGTACAATTTTCATTCTTCATTTTCAATATTTTTTCTCTTTTATTTTCCACTTACAAAACTTAATTTTCCATGTCATAATTACAGCATAAAATGTCATCTGTGCATCTGAGCTAATTGTTAATTAATTAAACAAAAAATAATTTGAAGGTATCCAGTACGTCTCTGGTTTGTTTGTCGGTACTGATACTTGTACAATTTTCATTCTTCATTTTCAATATTTTTTCCCTTTTATTTTCCACTTACAAAACTTAATTTTCCATGTCATAATTACAGCATAAAATGTCATCTGTGCATCTGAGTTAACTGTTAATCAATTAAACAAAAAATAATTTGAAGGTATCCAGTACGTCTCTGGTTTGTTTGTCGGTACTGATACTTGTACAATTTTCGTTCTTCATTTTCAATATTTTTTCCCTTTTATTTTCCACTTACAAAACTTAATTTTCCATGTCATAATTACAGCATAAAATGTCATCTGTGCATCTGAGTTAACTGTTAATCAATTAAACAAAAAATAATTTGAAGGTATCCAGTACGTCTCTGGTTTGTTTGTCGGTACTGATACTTGTACAATTTTCGTTCTTCATTTTCAATATTTTTTCCCTTTTATTTTCCACTTACAAAACTTAATTTTCCATGTCATAATTACAGCATAAAATTTCATATGTGCATCTGAGTTAACTGTTAATCAATTAAACAAAAAATAATTTGAAGGTATCCAGTACGTCTCTGGTTTGTTTGTCGGTACTGATACTTGTACAATTTTCATTCTTCATTTTCAATATTTTTTCTCTTTTATTTTCCACTTACAAAACTTAATTTTCCATGTCATAATTACAGCATAAAATGTCATCTGTGCATCTGAGCTAATTGTTAATTAATTAAACAAAAAATAATTTGAAGGTATCCAGTACGTTTCTGGTTTGTTTGTCGGTACTGATACTTGTACAATTTTCATTCCTCATTTTCAATATTTTTTCTCTTTTATTTTCCACTTACAAAACTTAATTTTCCATGTTATAATTACAGCATAAAATGTCAACTGTGCATCTGAGCTAATTGTTAATTAATTAAACAAAAAATAATTTGAAGGTATCCAGTACGTTTCTGGTTTGTTTGTCGGTACTGATACTTGTACAATTTTCATTCTTCATTTTCAATATTTTTTCCCTTTTATTTTCCACTTACAAAACTTAATTTTCCATGTCATAATTACAGCATAAAATGTCAACTGTGCATCTGAGCTAATTGTTAATTAATTAAACAAAAAATAATTTGAAGGTATCCAGTACGTCTCTGGTTTGTTTGTCGGTACTGATACTTGTACAATTTTCATTCTTCCTTTTCAATATTTTTTATTTGCCTTATTAATTTTCACTTCTTAGAATAAAATTTCATCTCAGCTGATTTTTAATTAATTTAGAGTACGCCTCTGGTTGTTTGTTTGTCGGCACTGATACTTGTAGAATTTTCACTGTTCCACCACTACTAGAGCAGAACATAAAAGACAATAACATTATTTTTGTTGGGCATCCATAATTCATTGATAAAGTCCGAGGACGGTCTGTTTCGAAAAACACTGTACGAAATTTGTCAAGAGGACTAGTTTTTAGATTGATGGCATCTGGAGACAACTTGTTCATCGTTGGGCGGCCAAAAATCCAGCCAAATGCTTAAAATTTTATACATAACCGTTTTTTATTATTCACCAAAACTATGCTTATTGAAAGAGAAAAAAATACTGGAAGTGTGATTTTTTTTCAAATTTTTTAAATACTTATTTCAAGAGAAAATCAAAAATTTTGAAAAACTTTTTCATTTTTGAAACAAAAAAAAATCTTGACAGTACGTGGATGGTTGGAAATTTTAAGTTAATTAAGAAAAATCAGGAAGACTCAGAAAGGAGATGAGGGTAGGTAAATATAGATTTTAAAAGTTGGATACTCGTTTTTTACAATTTGTGGCTAAAATATGTATCTTAAAGAAAAAAGTTTAATACAAAAGTTGTAGATAATTAAAGAATCTAAACCTTTTATATTAATCGTTTTTCAACATTACCTAAAAATTATCGAGAAAGACGCTAAAAATAATTTTTTTTGGTTTTTAATTTTTATCTCCCGTAAAAATAATTGTTTTTTTGTGAAACTTGATGAAAATGTTCTTTTTTGTGTTTTAAATAATCTAAAAAAAGTCCAAGTTTCAATTTATTAACTTTATCAAAAAAATATCGTTGAAAATTAAAAAAAAAAACAACTTTTTCATAATTAATTGATTTTAAGAATTTTTTATTGCAATTGAAATTAATAAAAAAGATTAATTTCCATGTAATATTATTTCCGGAAAAGAAAAAAATTAAAAGTAAAATCATTATTAGCCAAAAAACATTTATCGAATCTAGTTGATTTTTTTTTATAATAAAAATACAGAGAAAAAAATAATAGCGAGAATCGAATAAAATTACAAAAATACAAAACAATAAATGAATTAATATTTCAACTTTATCAAATAGCAAATATTAAATGCTCATTTCATTTTAAGAAATTACTTCCAACTGAAAGAGCAACTGAACAACACTTCTACAGGGTATATTTTCAATACTAAATTGGCTCAATTAACAGGTATACGGATTGGGGATGGAAACATCATGTTAACGGTATCATTTCAGAGTTGCTGAAAAATATCTGCTGTAGCTGCTAAACAGGATGAGATAATAAAAAAAAAACGGTTGTGTCGCCCCAAAATTTTCCCGACGAATAATTTTTCAGATATTTAATGTTAAAGTTTAAACCTTTGACATTTTTTATTTTTGACAGTTGACAGTTGGAGAAATAATATTAACTGTTTTAAATGGAGTTTTTTAAATGATATATTGCAAGTCAAATTCCGTGACATATTACTTCTGTCATTTTTTGACAGTCACATTTCCGTTTGACAGATGTCGGGCAAAAATTAATGGGCACATATACCAAATTTCAGCTCAATCGGATTACCCTTCTCGGAGATGGGTCGGGAAAGTAAAACCAAATGAAATCGACAAAAATTGATGGAGTTTTAAAAAATCGAAAAAACAATCGAAAAAAAATCAGAACAAATTGAAAAAAATGGGATAAAATGAAAAACATCGATAAAATCCAACATAACTCTATAAAAATAGACAAAAAACAAATACCAAGAAAAAAAACCGGAAAAATATAATAAAAATATCGGAACAAATTGAGAAAGTAATATAATCGAAAACAATCGAATAAAATTAACAAAAAATTTAAAAACCCAAATAATCGCTACATAAATCGATAAGAATCGATAAACATCAAATACAATCAACAAAAACCGTAAAAAAACAAATAAAATCAACAATCAATAAATACGAAAAAAAACCGAAAAAAAACTGAAAAAAATCAAATATAATACAAAAAAAACGAATAAAATTGACAAAAGTCTTAAAAACCCAAATTAAAGAAACAAAATCGAAAAAACACGAATAAAATCACATAAAATCGAATAAATCAAACACAATCGACCAAAATCGAAAAAAAAACAAATGAAAACGACAAAATCGATAAAAATCGAAAAAAAAACAAATAAAATCGAGAAAAATTGAAGAAATCAAATAAAATCGATAAAAATCTAAAAAATCAACAATAAATAAATACAAAAAAAACCGAAAAAAAAAACTGAAAAAAATCAAATATAATACAAAAAAAACGAATAAAATTGACAAAAGTCTTAAAAACCCAAATTAAAGCAACAAAATCGAAAAAAATCGAATAAAATCACATAAAATCGAAAAAATCAAACACAATCGACCAAAATCGAAAAAAAAAACAACTGAAAACGACAAAATCGATAAAAATCGAAAAAAAAAACAAATAAAATCGAGAAAAATTGAAGAAATCAAATAAAATCGATAAAAATCTAAAAATCAACAATAAATAAATACAAAAAAAACCGAAAAAAAAACTGAAAAAAATCAAATATAATACAAAAAAAAACGAATAAAATTGACAAAAGTCTTAAAAACCCAAATTAAAGAAACAAAATCGAAAAAAATCGAATAAAATCACATAAAATCGAAAAAATCAAACACAATCGACCAAAATCGAAAAAAAAAACAACTGAAAACGACAAAATCGATAAAAATCGAAAAAGAAACAAATAAAATCGAGAAAAATTGAAGAAATCAAATAAAATCGATAAAAATCTAAAAATCAACAATAAATAAATACAAAAAAAACCGAAAAAAAAACTGAAAAAAATCAAATATAATACAAAAAAAAAAACGAATAAAATTGACAAAAGTCTTAAAAACCCAAATTAAGCAACAAAATCGAAAAAAATCGAATAAAATCACATAAAATCGAAAAAATCAAACACAATCGACCAAAATCGAAAAAAAAACAAATGAAAACGACAAAATCGATAAAAATCGAAAAAAAACAAATAAAATCGAGAAAAATTGAAGAAATCAAATATAGTTCAGTGGGATCGAACAAGCTTAAAAACCCAAATAAATTCTGACAAAATAGAAAAAATCAAATCGGATGGAAAAAAAACAAATAAAATCGACAAAAATGGATGAAGTTTGAAAAAATTGAAAAATGTTGAAAAAAATGGGAGCAAATTAAAAAAAATTGGATAAAATTCATCAAAAAAAAAAAATAAAAAAATTAAAAGATTGAAAAAATTAATCGAAAGTATCAGATAAAATAGAAAAAAATGGAAAAAATTGAAAAAAAAATTGATAAAATAAAAATCATCGAAAAAATAGTCGAAAATCAAATACGTTCCCAAAAAATCGGATAACATCGAAAAAAAAAAGGAAAAAAAAGGAAAAAATCGACAAAAATTGAAAAAAAAAACTGTTATAAAATCGAAAAAATCAAATATAATCGAAACGACATAAATCGAAAGTATAAAAAAAAATTTAAAAAAGGAGAAAAAAAACTGAAAAAATCAAAAAAAGTGAAATTAAAAAAAACCGGATAAAGTCGAAAAAAAATCGGAATAATTTTTTACATATTTAATGTTAAATTTTCAATTTTTGACAAAAATACAGAAAATTATGAAAATCGATATTTTCAAGGGGTGCTACAAAGTTCCGATTTTTGTCGCTAATTTTTCGCCAAAATATTCAATTTTCAGTATTTTTTCGAATCAGAACTCAGGGGTGCTGTATTTAAAAGCAGCCCTAATTGACCAAAACTACCCAATAAATAAAAAAGGATGCGGCATGAAGTTAGCACTCCAAAATTTATATTTTTTTGTAATTTCCAAAAATTCCCAGAACTCTTTCCAAAACCTACCGAGAACTCTAGAACTCTTTATGTCTGAGATATCTATTCACCCAGAACTCTTTTTTCTCACAAAAGGGGTGCGGCATGAAGTTGGAACCCCAAAATTTGTTTTTTAAAAATTCCGCAAAAAAATTGCAGACCTTTATCTGCACCCCCTCGAGAACTCTTCGAGACGACTCCAGAACTCCGAAAAAATCAAACGGTTCCGGCAGTTGGGGTGCCAACTTCAGTCAGAATTTGACAAAATTTTTTATTTAAAATTGTAATTTTTTTAGGTGAGATTTTTCTGTATGAGTAAATCATTACAATATGTTTTAAAAAAAAATGTGATGTAGGAATTGTTTTGATATTTTGATGACACATACAGGGTGTGTCACGTAGACGGCCCATTAGCCATATATAGAAAAGTAATGGCATTTCAAATTTGAAAATTTATTTACACATGTTTGTCAATACGCTCTATCTAATGAAAATATTTTGAACTTTCGATTTATACAGGGTGTTCCGAAAGTGACGATCAACTTTGTTATTTTAGATAGAACACCCTGTATTTTTTTAGGTTTTTAGATTTGTCGTGAGAAGTTGATTTCAAAAACCTATTACACTTATATTATAAACTAAATAGTTTTGAAGTTATAGACAATTGAAAATCACATTTTTTCAAATTTTACTGATTGCTCCGGACAAACGACATAAAATCGGACAAAACGGTTTACATGTCCCTATCCTAACTTTTTAAGTTCTATTTGATGACATAAGAAGAAAATGTATACAGGCTGATCAAAATTTGTGTACTTTTGATAACCCTCTATGAATTTTATTCTTATGCGACAAAGTACAACTCAAAAAGTTAAGATGGGGATATGTAAGCCGATTTATCTGATTTTATGTCGTTTGGCCGGAGCAATTATTTAAGATTAAAAAAATGCGATTTTCAATTGTCTATAATTTCAAAACCATTCATTTTATATTATAAGTGTAATAGGTTTTTGAAATCAGCTTCACACGACAAATCTAAAAATGTAAAACCTACAGGGTGTTCTATTTAAAATAACAAAGTTGATCGTTACTTTCGGAACACCCTGTATAAACCGAAAGTTCAAAATATTTTCATTAGATAGAGCGTATTGACAAACCTGTGTAAATAAATTTTCAAATTTGAAATACCATTACTTTTCCATATATGGCTAATGGGCCGTATACGTGACACACCCTGTATATATTTCCTTTATTTCCTCTAATCTATACGCCACTGTTTAAATGACAATTGTTTATAATTTCCTATTCTTTAATTATATTAAAAACCATTATTGTCATAAACTTTTTTTTATTAATTTTTAAAAATATATTTGTTTCCACTTTTGGTATAGTGATATTGTTTATTTAGGTATAAAAATTCTTCAAAATTTTAAATAAATAGAAGTTATTAAAATTGAAAGATATGAATCATTTTTAATATTTGTGGAATTTTGGAAACAAGTGAAAAGGATGTTTACTGTGCACCATCCGGTAATAACATTTCGATTATTTTTGTAGATTCTACATTTCTAAGCGTTAGTTTATCTTTCAAAAAATTAAATCATCGAATTTTTGATAAAACAATATTTGTCTTTTTTACTGTACATATGTTTTGCTGGAAAGTGGATAGAAAAAAATAGGTTATTTTTTTTAAACATAAAAAAATATAGAAGTAATAAAACTCGTAAGTCGAGTACCACAATTATTAAGTTAAAAAAGAAGGGGGTTGGCAACTAGTTTCGGCGAACTGCCATCATCAGGATAAAAAACAACTTTCAAAATATTAAAATTCGAAAAATGGGGGCTAACATTATTACACACACACACACGGATATTTCGCTACATAGAGTACGGGATGCTTTCGTAAAAAAAATATAATTTAGGTACAATTTTTGTACTATGCCCCAACAGAAAAAATCTGTTGAACGTGTAATAAGATAAAAATAAAAGAAAATTCTTAAAAGAAAACCTGAAAACTAGAACAATCGATATTCAAGGCTAGTATTCTAGTTTAGCCCACGCCGATCGCAAATTGAATCATACTAAATTAACCTCCCATTCAAAAATGATTCATGTGTGTACAACATTTATTTTTATTTTATGTAGTCATAAAAAAAATCGTTTTTAGAAAATAAAAATGTTTTTTGCGGATTTTCCTTATATACAAATACAAATTTAGTATAATTTATCTTCTAGTTCCCAAAATATAACAAGCTGATGTTATGAATAAAAATTAATATAGTATATTACGCGGAAAGTGACATTTTTCACACGAGTGGGAAATATTGTTATAAGCACACTATTTTTCCTACGACCACGAGTTAATTTTACCAAATACTGTACATTTTGAGATTTTTTGACAGGTTAGGTGTTTGTCTTTAGTTTATATATAAACAATCACGTTCGTATTAAAATAAACATAAATATTGGTAATTAACGTTTATTTAAAAAACTAACAAATAGGAACTAAAACTGAAAAAAAAATGAATTACTTTGTAAACTGATTAATGCTGGAATTTGCAAAATTTAGTGATAAAAAAGATAATTTTTGTTTTAATAAGAATTATGCAAATATAAATGATACATATCTGACAGTTTTGACAGTATTTTCCGCACGTGTGTGGAAAGTACTTTTCCTAACAAGTACGGAAAGTTATACTTTTCCGCACGCAATTGCAGTTGCCCGAACGACGCGAAGCGGAGTTCGGGCATGCAATTAAGTGGGGAAAAGATACTTTACGCAAGTGTTAGGAACAATATTTTTTCTACAAGCGCCTAGAATTAAAAAAAAAATTCAGCAAAAAGTATTTTTTCTACACCCATATTGATATTGTCGATTCTACGCACACTTTCCATAATGTATATGTAGGCAATATCAGTATACTGAACGGATATAATTTCATTAGCGTGAGATATACAGGGTGGGCCAATTACCTTCCCGCGGTTTGTGGCTTCGAAACTAGTAAAGATAACAAAATGAAAAAAAAAACCGTTTTATTTGGTTCGAAAATCCCTACAACCAGAAAATATTTTCATTTATACAGAGTGATACATATACGGGCGGCTAAAAAAATTGTAATTTTTGTAAATGACACACCCTATATATTTTTACATTTTTAGATTACTACTTTAGTGGCCTTATTAAATTTTTTTAAATCGGATGCTGCGTTGCCAAGATATTCAAATTTTTATTAAATTTTCTGAAAAATCGCTACATTTCAAAATCATTCAAAAATTAATGTATTTTCCGAATTTAAAAATAAAACTTTGGTTAAAGTTAGTTTAGATATGGTTGTACCTCGTCCATATTTCATAATTATTTAAATATGTGCAGGGTGTTTATAATATAAGATTAAAATTTCAAAATTGTAATTATAAAAATCTTTGTTTTTTTTAAATGAAACACCCTGTATATTATTTAATATTTAGAAAGCCTAGTATGTGGTATGTATAGAAAGCCTGTAGAATAGGCTTTCTAAATATTAAATAATATACAGGGTGTTTCATTTAAAAAAACAAAGATTTTTATAATTACAATTTTGAAATTTTAATCTTATATTATAAACACCCTGTACTTATTTAAATAATTATAAAATATGGTCGAGGTACATCCATATCTAAACTAACTTTAACCAAAGTTTCATTTTCAAATTCGGAAAATACATTAATTTTTGAATGATTTTGAAACGTAGCGATTTTTCAGAAAATTTAATAAAGATTTGAATATCTTGGCAACGCAGCATCAGATTTAAAAAAAATAAAACATTGTCATAAAAGCCACTAAAGTAGTAATCTAAAAATGTAAAAATATATAGGGTGTGTCATTTAAAAAAAAATACAATTTTTTTAGCCGCCCGTATATGGATCACTCTGTATAAATGAAAATATTTTCTAGTTGTAGGTATTTTCGAACCAAATAAAACAGTTTATTTTTCATTTTGATATCTTTACTAGTTTCGACGCCACAAACCGCGGGAAGGTAATTGGCCCACCCTGTATAATAATAATATTATTACCCTAAAAATCAAAAACTAAATATGAATATGAGATACTTAAAAATGGCGCAGTGCTAAAGTTCTCGCTTTTGGATACGAAAGTACTCCGTTCAAACCCTATGACTGTAATCTTTTTTTTATTTTTTTTTTTTCATAATGTTTTTAAGTTTTTCCTTGGAATGTAGAAAAAATATACTGTTCAACTCATGTGATGTCCATATCGCACTCAAATTTCGTCCGCGTGCGATATGTCCATCATATCCACATTACTATTCCACCGGCGTGTGAATAAAAGCCACTTTCCGTTGTTACTCTACAGAGTGATAAATATTACTTTCCTATGTGGTCGTAGGAAATAGTAGTTTGTACAACAAGTGCGCAAATCGTTACTTTTCCTACGGACTCAAAAGTAAATCTAGCGAGTAGGAAAAATACACAATATTTTTTCTACAACCACATTATTAATGAAAAAAAAAACAGTAATTTGTCAAAAAAACTTGACAGGTCATAGCTGTGTTGTTTGACATTTCCGTGGGAAAAATTGTTATTATTACTTTTCCAACGGTATAGAAAAGCGTTTTTTTTGCATAGTGGTTGTAGAAAAAAAAATATATTGTGTAATCGGAGTTTCAACACCTTGAAAATGTTATTAAAAGCCAACCTAAATAATTGTGCATATTTAAAAAAAGAAATGATTGTTTGCTTTTTAAATTTTCGATGCGCTGCTGGTCGACCGAAATAGATATTATGCAAAGGCGAGAAAAGTTAAAAACACGAACACCTTAGCAAAAGAAATACCTTTTCTTATTCATCAGTAAGTCGGTTTAGTGTGTTGGCACACTCATATGCCGCCCACGTGTTTATTTTATTAGGACACAATAATAACAAATCATATGGTTTAATTTTATGTTTCCTAGGAATATTTTTGTATAAAAAAAATTAATTTTTATTTTTATTGTTTTTTTTTTTTATCAAAGAATTAGCGTTTTGTTGAACAATTATAAAATAATAATACAGATGTCATATTTTTTTATTTACTTCCTTTCGGTTTTTTAGTTAATTTTAACCACTTTTACTTTCCCGGACCCATCAAAGGGAAAGTAAGGTGAACGAGCAAAAAAAAATCGAGATATCGATGGAAATATCCATTTTGAGGTCCCCCAAGAAGATTTAAACCATTTGTAGCGTATGGTCTGTCTGTGTGTCTGTGTGTAATCTTCCACGATAACTGCCGAACCGTTTGACCAATCAAGCTGAAATTTGGTGTGTGCCTAGAATGCACCGGTTTTGGTTTAAATTGGTACAGTAGAAGGTCCTCAAGACCGACATTGATTAAATACACATGTAATAATTTTTTACTTTTTTAAATTTTAAGGACAAAAAAAACATTTTAGTGCAAAATGTTGTAGTACAAAGTTTTAGAGCATCAAATTTCGTACAACTTTTGTCCAAAACTTTTTCTAGAATTTCCAATAGTTGCGCCACAAAAGGGCGCGTAAAAAATGTGCATGTAGGTTTTCTCTAGTTTCTCTTGATTTTGAGGACAAACAATGCATTTTAGTGCAAAATTTTTTTGTGCAAAGTTGTAAAGCATCAAATTTTCTTTAACTTTTATGTTTAACTTTTATCGAATTCCTCATAGTTTCGCCGCTAGATGGCGAGAAAAATACACATTTAAAATTCCCTACAACTATTGTATGAAAATTTTTCCCGAATTCCCAATAGTTTTCACACATGATTTTAGGAGATCCTAATTGTAGCAGTATGATATATAACGTGCGCATGCGCAGCGTATGTCATTACCAACATTGAAATATTAATTCACCATTAGCTTGCTATTTAAAATTCGTTCCATTAATTAATGTAATGCTTAGTAGTTTGTAATTAAAATAATAATAATAAATAATCTGTTCTCTACGGTCGAGCCGGGAAAGTTCTGGGGTGACACAGCCGATTTTTTTCCTTTTTTCCCTAGCTGAATACCCGTGCTTTGCTATGGAGTCTCTTTGGTGCCTGGACGACCGAGATTTGCTTGTTTTTTCGTATTTCTTCCTATTTTTCTTGTTTTTCATTATTTTTTTCTGGTTTTCCTATTTGTCCCTATTACTATCTGCTATTATTATCTATTTTGTTCTATTTTCCCTTTTCCCCCTATATTTCCCATGTTTGGCTATTTATTCTCTAATTTCCTTATTTTTTTATTTTTCCCATATGTTTCCAAATTTCCTATTTTGTCCTATTTTTCGCAATTTTTCACTGTTTTTCCTATATGTCTCACCTATTTTCCCCCATTTTTTCCATTTTCCTTTTCTTTCTATTTTTTCCTGTTTTCCATTATTTTATCTTCCAGTTTTTCATTACTTTTTCCTGTTTTTCCCCATTTGTCCCTATTATTATCTATTTTTTCCTATTTTTACTATTTTTCCTTATTATCCCCTATTTTTCACTATTTTCCCATATATTTCCCTACCTCTGCCAGTTGGCTTAATACACTCAACAGCTTCGTTAATTTTAAAGGTAATGAAATTTGGGATAATTATATCAGATCTAATTATTGACATTTCTACGATCTCAGATCGAAAATATCACTTCCGGTTTTTCCTTAAGTGGTACCAACTTTCTGTTTTTTAATGGTACCCTGTATAATTTTGTCACTGATCCAAAATTAGTCAAAGTTTGAAACATTAAATATATGAAAAAGTTTTCTTCTCCGGATGCCTAATCGTCGGTAAAGTTTTGGGGCGACACAACCGATTTTTTTTTTCATATTTTTCTGATTTTTGTTTTTTAATAATTTTTTTTTCATTTATAAATTTGGAATAAAATTGTTTTTATTAAAGAAACTATTGCACTGTCTTTTTACTGGTTAACATATAATAAATTTTTTACATGATCCATTCCCATTGCGCGAAAACATTTCCCATTATTCTTTTGTAAAGAGAATCCGACAATGCATATCTAATTCAAACGTTAGCTCGTGACATACTTGTTGACGTTTTATCAAACGCCCCAATCAGCCGACAAGAAAAAAAGACAAAAAAGAGGCGTGACGCGGATTATTTCAAAGAAGCATTTTAACAGTTACCTATACAAAAAAAATAATAGAAAATACTTTCTTTCTGATTCATCTAACACTTTAGCTGCCAAAAGGTTTTTAATTTCTAAATTAGATTGACACAGCAGATTCCCTTAAATAAATATTAAAATTAAGAAAAAAAAAATCGGCTTTCACGGCTCGGCTGTAGCGAATAGGATTTTAATTACAAAATACTAAGCATTACATTAATTTATGGAACAAATTTTAAATATGAAGCCAATGGTGAGTCTACCGGATTGATATTAAAATTTAAAAAAAAATCATTTTTAAGAATAAATTGGCAATATTTTTTTCAATCCAAAAAGTTATCATCATCTTAAATGATGAAATCGAATATAGTTTTTCCATTCTCAGTTTGAGGACACGTGCTACTATAAAAGTAACAAATGATTGTGGGCGGCATGCCGACAACGGGCGTGCATATAGAATTTGTATAGGGAGAAAAAAGAAGTAATAAAATAAAATCATTCCTTATATAAAAAATTGTACAGTTTCTTATAAGACAAATAATAATTTAGGTAAATACATTTCAAATGGTCGCCATTCTGATTATACAAACCGTAATAAACTAGTATTAACACACACTACCCCTATAATACCCGACTTGAGGGCGACACTGTTCGTAGAAAAGTTATGGTCAATTTTTCCAAGAAGTGGTTTTACGATACCAACAAACCCTTATAAACTACTGTTTAAAAGATTTATAATCCATTGTATTTATCCGCAAAGACCGGCTGTTGCCAAGTTACCAAAATTTTCATGCATAAGGCGAATTTTTATATTTAACGTGAATTTTATCATTGGTGGAACTAATTAATTATAACACTTATATTTATATATTTACAAAAAAAATACACTATCTGTCTAACAGCGTCATTAACTAAAATTTTACTGGAATAACGAGAACATTTTTATAGTAAGGCTAAGAAAGAATTTTAGAAAATAAATGTGACAACTTCGATTGATTTCAGCCTCCTCAAACTGAGAATGGAAAAACTATACCACAAATTTTATTAATATTTTTTGTACTTATAACTATTTTTTTTAATATTTTTCGCAGTTTTTTTCTATTTTTTAATATTTTCTCTGTATTTTTCCCATCTTTTCATGTTTTTTTTTAATTTTTCCACATTTTTTTATTTTTGCCTGTTTTTTTTTCCTATTTTTCTCTATTTTTCTATATTTTTTCCATTTTTTCATGATTTTTCTTTTTTTTTCTTTTTTGTTTCATTTTCCTATTTCTCTCTATTACTTTATCTTTTATTGAATTTTTTGGTTTATTTATGTAAATAATATTTATGTATATACAGATATTTTTTCTTATTTTAATTTTTACTTCTTTGACTTTTCCGATGGCTCTCTCGCCTTAAATATTTTTTGTACTTATGGACTAATTTTTTAAATATTTTTCGAAATTTTCGCAGTTTTTTTTTATTTTTTAATATTTTCTCTGTATTTTTTCCTATCTTTTCATGTTTTTTTTTTTTAATTTTTCCTCATTTTTTTCATAATTTTTCTTTTTTTTTTCTTTTTTGTTTCATTTTTCCTATTTCTCTCTATTATTTTATATTTTATATTTTATTGCATTTTTTGGATTATTTATGTAAACAATATTTATGTATATACAGATATTTTTTCTTATTTTAATTTTTACTTCTTTGACTTTTCCGATGGCTCTCTCGCCTTAAATATTTTTTGTACTTATGGACTAATTTTTTTTAAATTTTTCGAATTTTTCGCAGTTTTTTTCTATTTTTTTATATCTTCTCTGTATTTTTTCCCATCTTTTCATGTTTTTTTTTTATTTTTTCCCCATTTTTTATTTTTGCCTGTTTTTTCCTATTTTTAACTATTTTTCTATGTTTTTTCTATTTTTTCATAATTTTTCTTTTTTGTTTCATTTTTCCTATTTCTCTCTATTATTTTATATTTTAAGTTTTATTGCATTTTTTGGCTTATTTATGTAAATAATATTTATGTATATACAGATATTTTTACTTCTTGGACTTTTCCGATGGCTCTCTGGCCTTAAATATTTTTTCGAATTTTTTTCAATTTTTTTCAATTTTTTTCAATTTTTTTAATATATTTCTCATTTTTTTATGTTTTTTAATATTTTTTTACTATCTTTTGATGTTTTTTTTTTGTTTTTCCCCATTTTTTATTTTTGCTTGTTTTTTTCCATTATTCAATGTTTTTTTAATTTTTTCATATTTTTTCTTTCCCTATTTTTTCCATTTTTCCCAATTCTCTCTATTATTTTATATTTTATATTTTATTGCATTTTTTGGTTTATTTATGTAAACAATATTTATGTATATACAGATATTTTTTCTTATTTTAATTTTTACTTCTTTGACTTTTCCGATGGCTTAAATATTTTTCCCCATTTTTTTCAATGTATCCTATTTTTGCATATATTTCCCTATTTTTCTATTTCTCAATATCACCCTCTTAGCTCATTCTGCTATCATACCGATAATAAGAAATAGTCTAATGTAAACAACGAATGTTATATTATATTTAATTTAATTTATTTTATATTATTATATATTAATTTTTTCTTTTTGCACTCCTCCTGTATTATAAACTTTAACTTTGCAAAATCTCACACTCCTCAGGAAAAATGAGCCTGAAGATACTTCAAAATAATACTTTCATACCAAAATATCTTGCCGAAATAAAAGTTATTTTTGTTTTTGACATAATCTATTTATTATATGTTAATAATTTTATTTTAGAAAATTATTTCTATGATGCATTCTACCGATCATTTAAAAGAATACACTATTTTCCATAACACCCGGTATATATAGAAAAAAGATAAATTCTTGAAAAGACACCATTTTAGGAAGCGTATAAGGTAGTAAAATATAAGCAATTCATTATAAACTTATACTCATAAAATAAAATTACGATTTTCCGTTTTTTGGCCTTTTTGAAATGTATCTTAATAAACGTTAAAATGCCATTAACTACAAACTACTAATTACTAACGAACTCGGTAATGCAATTTCAATTTTTTAAATTATATTTTAGAAATCAATCACCATATGTTAAAGTATTTCTCTTATGTTATTATTTCTTTTTGAAAATGTAATTTTTACCACTTTTACCCCTAAAATTTCAAAAAAATTCCAATTGTTAATTTGGTCTATCTAGCAATATTAAATAATAAAATTTTTCTTTAACAATTTCGAATTACCTTGTAGTAGATGAAATACAAAATAAATGTATTAAAATAAAAAGAGAAATTGTGGTTGTTAAAACCCCTTAAAAGAAATTCGTGCACGCCATTGAATTATTCCTATTAATATAAAGGTGAGTTTAAACAGCAAATAAAATAAAATAAGGAATAAAATAAAATAAAATAAGAATTAAGGGGAAAAAACATTGGTTTATACAGATGACTAAAGTAAAATAAGAGAATAAACCAATCAAATCACAGCTTTTTATGTAATAAACCTATCCCAACCATCAGAAAAGATTTGGGTCATGCGCAGTATCGGTTTCCAAACAAAATAAAATAAAATAAGGTAAAAAGATAAAAGTTGGTCATCTTTTGTACTATTTCTTATTTCTTATTTTAGGTTATTTCATGTATAAACGCTCTCATAGAAATATGCATGTTTAACTTTCTTATTTTATTTTATTTTATTCCTTATTTTATTTTATTTGCTGTTTAAACTCACCTTAAGTTTTCGATAAATAAAAAAGCTATTGGGCCTCAAAAAATTTAATACGGATCTTAAAAATTGAGTTTGTGACACCATAACATACTTTTATCTATCTGTTACACTTTTATAAATTTTGAGACATCGTGTATAAGTGCTAAATCCTTGTACTTTAGTTAATAATTTTTGGAAACATATGCAATCATACTTAAAATTATCTATCACAAAACTGACCTCTACAACTCATTAAAATCGTCTGTGTGTCAAAATTCATTTAAGTAATCGCAAATTGAATTTATCTGTAAATATTTGCTTAAAATGTTAAAAACAAAATTTTTTATATAAATTATTTATATAATACTACGTACCAAGTATACCAATTTTTTTTTATAATATTTAAAAATATTAACTGAGTTTCTCCGTTATTTACATTTCAGTACAACTACAATTATTATATTTTTTCACGAGTTTCATTTAATATACCTAAAATTAAAATGAAAAAAGCAATAAGAACATAATAAGTAGATTCTGAAACCGTAAATAACTGATTTCATTTTTAGTACCCTCCGATTCATAATTTTAAATTACGATCCTGTCGAAAAAAGAATTTTTTAAACTTTTTCTAAATATTTTAGCCGATTTAAAATCTAACCAATCTGCGGATTCTTTGGGAAATTTTCAAGTTAAAAATAAAATGCTTACCATCCCCTGTTCCCTCCGTCCTTGTGCATGGCGACAGTGAACCCAAACATAGATCTATTATTATCCATTGGTTCGAAAACGGCATAATTTTGCTGGTCGATATTGAAACCAGTCACCAAAATAATATTCACCAACAAAATAACACTTACAAACAACCTACACTCACACATGATCGAATTTTGCGAAAAAAACCCCGAAAATATTCAAAAAAAACGAAAAAACTTTGCGGAAACTCGTGAGTCGATTCGAAAAGTAATAATTTATCGCATGATTTTTTCTCTATTTCTAACACTCTTTCTATAAAACTTATTGTTTATTAATTTTGTTTAATAGTATTGTTGCTAGCTTGAAGGCATATTATGTAAAAGTTTTATAAAAGAGCGCGCATTTAGTTGGTAAGATAGATTGCGACTGACGTCCATGAACGTTTAAATGTATTACAAGAGCGCCAATCTTATTTTTAAACTAGAAACTTTTCAATACACTATTGCCATCTACCGACGACAACCACAACAAACAAATCATCTCAAAAAAGAACGCATTGTCTACATGAGCGACATCTATCATTCAAGAGACTAACCTAAATCTGAATTGGAAACAATGATTCTAATAAAATATAGAAATAGTTAAACGGAAGAAACAAATAAAATCCGAGAGATGGCGTCAGCTTTAATACAAACAGAAAAATTCTAAAAATTGAATTGAATTAGTTTTTACATATTATGAGCACATAAAATATACAGTATTTGCACTCTGGGATCCGCACTTTGATCTACGTAACCCACCAGAAAAACATAGTTGCCAAACGTGGAATAATTATCTGAGTTACGGATAACATCAGGAGTGTTGTGATTCTTTCGTAAAGTTGTTACCATGCCTATATTTAGGATAATTTCAGAATAATTGTATAAAATTTAATAAAATATATGCTGTAATGCCTATTAGTACTAAATTGTATTTTTTTCCTTAAATCAAAGAACCTGTATCAAAATATAGTTGACAATTGCAACACTGCAAATCTCACGACAACAAAGTTTTAAATGTATTTCGGTTTCTGCGCATACATACCCAGCGTCAAACCGGGGAAAGTCGCTAACTGTGATAAGAATATCAAACCAAGACGAGGCGGACACGACTGTAGCGCTGCAAGTGACAAAGATATTAAACAATACGTTTGACAGATGACAGTATAATTATGTTTTCTAGAAAAATATTTAATTGGTCGTAGTCTTTTCCCTTTGATGAACAAAAGTTATGAATGGAACGCCATAATGGATTCCTAAAAGTAGCATACGCTGCATAGTAAGAGAATGTGACCTTGTACACCTGGTCCGGATTGTTTATAATTTATAAGTAAATTTGAAAAAATAAAATGAAAAAAATAGGAAAACTGTTATAACTGTTAAATAATATTATTTTTTTATAAAATCGTTATTTTTACTTTACCGCTACTATTACTGTCATATTATTTAATAAGTAAATTTTTGGATTTCTTTAAAAAAAAATCATATTATTTAAAAATTAGAAGTTCAAATGTATATTTTTATATATATAACAATTATTACTTCAACTATTTACATCAAGTTTTTCCTATTTTTCCCTATTTTTTTCTATTTTTTCCAATTTTTTCCTATTTCTTCCTATTTTTCCCATTTTTCATTATTTTTTCTTGCTTTTTCCCATTTGTCCGTATTTTTCATTATTATATATTTTTATCTATTTTTACCATTAATCCCCCCTTTTTCCAGATTTTTC
Organism: Neocrepidodera transversa; assembly: GCA_963243735.1. NCBI lineage: Eukaryota > Metazoa > Arthropoda > Insecta > Coleoptera > Chrysomelidae > Neocrepidodera > Neocrepidodera transversa. The sequence goes on from OY725340.1 coordinate 6,464,007, forward strand.
TTCAATTTTCCTATTTTCTCTTTTTCTAATTTTTTTCAAGTTTTCAAAATTTTTCCCAGTTTTTCTTAATCTTTCGCAATTTTTCCCAATTTTCCACTATTTTTTCCTGTTTTTTCCAATTTTTCACAATTTTTTCTTTTTCGTATTTTTCCTGTTTTTCATTATTCTTTCCTGTTTTACCCTATTTATCCCCATTATTTTCTATTGTTTATGTTTTCCGTTTTTTGCTAATTTTCCCATTTATTTCCATCTTTTTCCAAAATTTCTTAATTTTTCACTATTTTGCCTTATTTTTTCTAATTTTTAGTAATTTTTCACTATTTTTTCAATTTTTTTTATTTTTTCCCATTTTTTCTGTTTCTTTCTTTTTTTTCCCGTTTTTATTATTTTCTTTATTTTTCCATCTTTGTCCCGATTTCTACTTGTTTTTTCCTAATTTGTCCTGCTATTTTCCTCATTTTCCCTATTTTCCTCATTTTTTTCTATTTTAAACTGTTTTTTCTATTTTTCTCAATTTTTTCCCATTTCTCTTATTATTCTCATTTGTCCCATTAATCCCTGCTTTTTGTTATTTTTCCTTTTTTTCCCTATTTTTCCTTATTTTTCCATATTTTCAGTATTTTTCCATGTCATTCCCCTTTTTCGTATTTTTCTCTAATTCCGTATTTTGCCCTATTTTTTTCAGCTCTTCCATTTGTCCCTGTATGATACTATTTTTCCCTATTTTGTCTCTATTCTCTATTTTTCAAATTTTCCCATATTTGTCCCATTTTTCCCTAGTTTCCCAATTCTTCTCTATTATTTCCTATATTTTCTTATTTTTTCCTATTTTTCGTAAAATATTTTCTTAGAATGGGTGTAGTATGTTATGAACAAAATTTGTTTTCAACACATGACAATGCCAGAATATAAGATTTTGCCTTTTTCGTCGACTTTGTAGAAGTGTAAGTTTGTAGAAGTCTAAAAACCGAAATACACACCACACAGATCAATGAGCCGACACCGGAGAGAAACTACTTACTGTATATAATCATTATACTGTGTTGTAACATACAACCGTTGTATGAATGCGACTCTCCGTTGGCGCCAAAGTTCGCGTTTTTTCTTCGCGCAGGCATCGCCGCCATCTTCTCTCTACTGATCATATTCTATCCAATGGTGTGACCGACCACAGTCACATGATTTTAGTTGACACTTGACCTGTTGTGTATTTGTGTTATTTTCATATATATTATAGACTTCAGTAGCGCTTAATTTTACAAATTTGCGAGTTTTTGCTTTAAATACATTATTTTCCGGACATGCTCAGATCAAGAAATATATTCAATAACAAAACAAACCGTTATAGAACTAAATAGTGCTCGTTTTGTCTATTTTTCAATAGTGAGTGGGCAGGTGCCACTTTTGGCACAATTGTGCTACATTTGACAACCCTGAAAAACAGTAAATGGCGTCAAGGTTAAATTTCTGTGATTAAGTAGACCAAATGGACCGCCCGAGAGTCGCCATACTGTTAGAATATATGTACTGTGGTTGTAACTAACTTCACAAACAAGTAGTTGTTCTACTTTCTGGCAGATGGCGCGCTGCGTTAATAAAATTAAAATATTACAATTTTATTTAGTTTGATTTATGGATGTTATTAAGAAAATATATCTTAAAGGGGTATTTTTTTTATAAATTACGTTATTTTATTATTATTTTAATAATATTTTCATCCATTTATTCAAATAAGTCAAAATTTCACTATAGTTGCATTTATAGGTTAGAAACATCAAAGTTTTGTTAATTTTTAAGTTTTTATTAAATTGTTATAAATTTCATTTAGATTTATATATATTTTTTCAAAATTTATTAACTTTTGACAATTCTGATTTAAATTTCGTTTTAATTTTTCAAATCTAACGCGCATGTGTTTAGTTTTCTTTTCTTACAATTTTCTCTTGTGTTCACGGCGCGCTTTCCCTTGAAATTTTAAGTTAAAACGGGAGTTTTTGCCAAGTGTAAACATTTAGTTTTGGTCCTGGAAAGTCTACGCTGAATATGCGGCGAGAATTTTTGAAAAAATGGTGCTATTGGTGATCCTACTTTTTGGTGTAATATCTACTTTAGGTAAGTTTTATTAGAATACATTTTAAAGTAAATATTTGTTTTCAAAACTTTTAAAAATTAATGTAGATAGTTTTTAAAATCATTTTTTTTTAATTAATGATATTGTTAATTTGAAATAATATTTTGTACCTTATAAAAAAACATTATAAGGGTATATATAACTTTTGTTTAAAGTAAAGTCTTATTTATTTATTATTGAACGTTGATATATCTAGAATTCCTAAATATATTATGTGACACACTTTCAGTTTAACATAAAAACGATCAAGTGCATCTGTCGCTAGAGTAAGAAATGGGATTCTAAAGGAGTGTAGAAAATATATCAATCTGAAGATTGATAGTTATTCTGAAACGATTTCGTTTTCAGATTTTTTTTATCGAGTCAATAAATTTGTAAATCATATTTCACTGTTGTCAACTGTATTTTTAAATCGCGTAAAATAATAAATTCGTTACTTAAACTCGATGTATCAAAAATTTGCCATTTTAAAATTTAAAGACTTAAAAAAGTGAGGTGACCGCCCCCCAGGCCTCTCGAGCGTACGCCACTGATTAATAACTCTAATAATTATCTACATTAATTTATGAATACTAAAAATTTTAAACAACCAAAATAAAAAATAATGTTTCTTTCATTTGGAACAAATTGCGAACATTTTATGTATAGATACAATAACCTTTTTTTACTATTGATAAATACCTGTTACCGTTATATGGGAATATTTTTCAAGTTGTACAAATTTATTTCGGTTGTTGTAATGGTCCTTTAGTTTGGAAGAATTTGAAAAAAAAATATTTGTTTTTATAAGACATATATGTGGCCTACGCTCTGGAAACTCTTGTAGATCATTATTTATTTCACAAAAAATTATGAGTTTTCCATGTATTTATATTTATTAAAGCTTGTTGTATATTAAAGAAAATATAGAAAAATTTCCTGTTAGTTTCGCCTTAAATAGTTGTATAAATTTCACTTATAACAAATAAAATAATATGTTTCTGCGATTTCACAGTAATTTAGTCAACAAGTGCATTTTGTCTCAAACTTTTTTATCCGCCTCCGAAAAATATGAACGTTATGTCATTCGATTCGGAATAGTGTGTAGATGATTTTTGAAAAAATTCAAGAGCCGCTTGCAAAAAGTGCAAAAGTTATAAACAATTAACTGAAAAAAATTAGGTTTGGTTTTTTATAAATATCTCAAAAACTATTTGAAACTTTTCAAATTTGAAAAAAGATTCAAAAAGAGGAAGAAATTTAACAACAAAAAACTAACGGAACTGTAGGACCAATATTTATAATTTTCCTAGAGTGTTGAAAATACAGCCGAAAACAGGGACTTTGGCTATTTTTTAATTTTTCCTACGGGAATCTCTTCGGAGACCTTTCAAAAATAGGTCCAAAAAAAGAAAAAATTTCAGATTTCTTATTTAACAATTATTGCACTTACAAAGTTCGTGTTCAAGTAGGTAATGCATAATTAATAGAAAAATCGCGATAAAAAGTTTTTGATTGTTCATAAATCTATCCAGTAGATGCCTGAATTTTTTCAATTTTTAATTTCCATATTTAATAAGTTTAAATAATATTTATTCATTCAAGTTCCAAATTTTTCGCCAGAATATTCAATTTTTTATTTACTGGGCAATTTTGGACACTTGGGGCTGATTTTAAATACAGCACCCCTGATTTCTGACTCGAAAAAATACTAAACATTATGAAAATGGATGTTTTCAAGGAGTGCTACAACGTTCCGTTTTTTTGTCGCTAATTTTTCGCCAGAATATTCAATTTTTTATTTACTGGGTAGTTTTAGTATTCAGTAGTTTTCAGTATTTTTTCGAGTCAGAACTCAGGGGTGCTGTATTTAAAACCAGCCCTTAAGTAACCAAAACTGTCCAGTAATAAAAAATTGAATATTCTGGCAAAAAATTTGCGACAAAAAACGGAAGCCAAATAGTTTTTGAGATATATGCAAAAAAACCAAACCCCATTTTTATTTTACAGTTAATTGTTTATAACTTTTGCAATTTTTGCAAGCGGCTCTTGATTTTTTTCTATTCCGAATCGAATGACACCTCGTTAATATTTTTCGCAGGCGGAGAAAAAAGTTTAGCCCAAAAAACAATTGTTGACTAGACTACAGTACATAATTAGAATAAAAAGTACATAGTGCGCATTAGCATAGTGATTTGCTAATCATTTATAAAGTGTTTTCAGTGATAAAAAACGATTTGCCAGTAATACTTTCTGTTTTACTATAAATAATGAACAAATAGCCCTTATAGTCAAAATTAATTTTGCTTGTTTTATTCATATGATCAATTAACTGATTGAAAAGCAGTTAGAAGTTATTTAAAATAATAATTGATCGGTTTACTAACTGATCTGGTCCTTCGATAATTAGTCTCGATGCTAACACGTCGACTGCCGTAGTAAAGTATTATTTGTCATTCTAATTTATTAGTCACATCCCTCTGCTTCTTAAAATTTTATCCAACAGTCAATTTAATTAAATTAACAGAGCTTTAATTAAAAAAAATGTTACTACAGTATCAAGGATTTTTATATGCAGAAAATTTATTTCCATTTACGTAGTTTGTTATTCACAGTAATGTTTATAAAAAATTCTTTAAAAGTTAAATTAGTTTTGTTAGTTTTCTATATTAAGTTATTTTTTTTTAGTGTATGTTCTTCTTAAAGTTGCTGACAGAATAAGAAAATAAGACTAACATAAATTTAAATCTATATCCTATCCCAATCCAAGATAGATTTTAGTTCAAAATTCACTGCAACCGGGAGTAAAGTGCATCGTCTCAAAGAATCTAAATTGCATTTTCACAGACACAACATTATCGCTATCAGTTCGTCTTTTCGATTTATTCGCACACATTTAGAAATCTTTTAAAAATAAAATAAAATTTATGATATATTGAAAAATATATAAATTTGAATAAAAAAAAAATACAAAACGAAAACACTATAAATATAACAAATAATGGAAATATTATAAGTCCTTTTATTTCGATATTCAAATATTTAATTTTAATATTGTTTCTAAATTATGTTTAAATTTATAATAAATAATATATTACATATCTAGATAATTACTTAAATAATTCATAATTTATGAAGTCAGTTTTACCCTATACCCCCTAAAAATTAACCAATAAAAAAGTAGATATAAATTTTCTATTTCCAAAAATTAAGGTACTTTATTTGTTAACTGAAATAAAAATTTTAATTCTCTCTCCTATACTATGAAATATTTTTAAAATGTCATTACTGAAATTTTAACTTTAGGGTTTATATAAAGAATAAATACAAAGCGGTTTTATTTAGAAAATAATTATTTTCATAGCTGTCTTTTATTTATTTAAAAAAAATCGAAACAAAAATGCTTGAAAATAAAAAAAATTATTAAATTACAAAATTTAGTCCAGCACCTTTTTTTTCAATTTTTTCGAATATCAAAAAAGCATATAAAAAGAAATAATTTTTTGATAGCCAAGATAAAAAATTAATAAATTTCAAAATTTAGTCCAGCACTTCTTTTTTCGATTTTTTTAAAATCTTCCAACTTTTTAAATAAAAGATAGCTATGAAAATCGAATAGGAAAAAAATTGATAATCAAAACGTTTTCCACATGTGAAAACTTTTTGTTTAACATTGTAGATTGTCAAATATTTCAAGGTATCTATCTCTCTGAATATTTTTATTTGTCATTTTCGTTTATTTTTGCGGTAATAGTGGAAAATATCGTAAAATCCGAGTAAAGTATCATCTTATCCAGGTCCCAATATCATATTTACAACCCTGGAAAATCTTTCCATAATCATCGTTTTCCTTTTATTACAAAATAAAAATAAAAGCGAAAACAAACTTTTATTTTGTGCGAAAATTACTATAAAATGAATGATTTTTCACCCTGTATAAATAGAAATGCAAGACGTAAAGCCGAAGCAAATAAAGACGAATGTCTTTCGTTTTTGTGTTTTTCCTCGAGACGTCCAAAGAATTTAATGGAAGAGGAAGAGACGATTGACCTTATTAAAAAAACAAATTTGCTTTTTAACTCAATTATTCAAAAGTTTACATTCTGAAAGCCCTAATTTGGCTCCTTGGTAGAGCGTTTGTTGTATAAAGATTAGGCAGAGGCGTACTTTGATAATTAAAAATTTTTTTTTATTTGTTTCTATTTTCAACATTTTTTTATATTTTTTACCTAAATCCAAAAATCGTTCAACGCGCATAGAAAAATTTTCACTTCAAAAATAAAATTACAATTAAGAAAAACTGGTTTCTAAAAAGAAATTAAAAAAAAGTTGGCTTTTTAATATCAGCCCCCAAGTCCACTCGGCTATCTATAATAAAAAATAGTCTAATGTTTGAGATAAACAATGATATTTAATTTAATTTAATTTATTTTGAATTTTTTCGTAACACATATTAATTTTAACTATGCAAAATAGCACACTCCTCTGTTCGCCCATAATGCTTAAAACAAAAAGAAAATGGGAAAAATAGATAAAACGGGGAAAAAACAAGAAATAAAAAAGGAAAAAGATAGGAAAAATAGAGAAAAATAGGAAATTCCCCCACTTTTTCCCAGACTCATTTTTTCTCCTATTATTTTATTTCAATTTTTTTCCGCAAATTTTCCACCATCCTTTTTTCCTCTATTTTTTTACCATTTTTTTATATTTCATATTTTTTTCCCCCCATTTTTTTTAGACATTTTTTTACACTTTTAAAGGGGTAATTTCAAGAAAAAAAGTGCCAAAATTTGAAAGAAAAGAGGGGAAATTTTGGAGGAAGAGGGGAAATTTGAGAAAAAATAACAAAAATGAAAACATAAGGGGTAATTTTGAAAAAAAATGGGGTAATTTTAGAAAAAGAGGGGAAATTTGAGACAAAAAGTGACAGTATTTGAGAGAAAAGAGGGGAAATTTTGAAGGAAGAGGAAATATATGACAAAAATGAAAAAATAATAGGGAACTTTGAGAAAAAAGGGGGTAATTTTAGAAAAAAGGGTATTTTCAGAAAAAAGTGACAAAGTGAAAAGAAAAATTTCAGACAAAAAAATTAACACAATTTGAGAGAAAAGGGGGAACTTTTATTTAGTAAAAAAATATATATATATTATGATAGGTTAGGTTAGGAAAAAATCAGAAAAAAAATCGGAAAATATTGGGAAAAAATCCACAAAATTGGTAAAAATCGGAAACAGACAAATAACAAAAATCAAGGAAACTAAAAAACATGGAAAAAATGGAAAAAAAATGAAATAATGAAGAATATTGGGAGAAAATTTTGGGATAAATCAAAAAGTCAGAAAACTATGAAATAATTGTAGAAACTCGGAAATTAATAAAAAAACACGAAAAAAATTGCAAAAAATAAGTAAAATGACAAAACCAGGAAAAATAAGAAAGTAAAGGTATAAAATAAGGAAAACTAGGAAAAATGGGACAAAAAAAAAAGGAAATAATATGGAAACACAGAAAAAATGGAAAAAAATAGTAAAAAACATGAAAAAACCGTGAAAAAATGGGAAAAATAAAGAAACATAGGAAAAAATAGGTATGAACATAAACTTTCATGAATTACGGTCGAATTTCAACCACTTTGCGACCACTAATTATTAATTAATTCTTATTATTTGACTTCTGTACACGATTTTGTGTTTTCTACTAATTTCTTATGATCTTCTTAAATCTTCTGTTTATCTTTATTAATATTTTTATTACATGTTCTTTCTGACTCTCCAAAGTTCTTTTTAACGCTCCTCTTTGTGTCGTCAAACGGTATTTTGGCGCCTTAGTCCAGGTTTCGGATTGCCTCGGGCGCCACCTTCCGATTATAGTATGAAACCCACTTGTACGGGCAGCTTCAGTGGAGAAAGAAAATACTCCAGGGGTCATTATGGTATCGATCAAAGGTCCGAAGTTTTCTTTTATTAATAGATTGTAGTGCTTATTGTAAGAGAATAAACACTACATGAGTTATTAGACAGAGAATGTCGCTTTGGTTCTATTGACAAGTTGTTATTTTGGGTTTTTTTGGTTATATTGACATGTTGTCATTTTGGGTTTATTAGGTTATGTAAATCTGTTATTCATTTCAACTTTTAAATTTAGATTGAGAATTGACGTTTTAAGTGTTTTCAAGTAGCATGATTATAATGTGGAGACCGTTGGTATTATTTTTTAGAACAAAGCCAGAAGACCTGATGAAAGAGTTTTGGAAAAATTTATCTACAAATCTATTATTTTTTATATAATTATATAATTTTCAATTCATTGGCATTTCAGAGTTTATAATCGTATCCACGATATTTAATATAATCGTTACATGATATACTGGGTGACACAGGGGTATGGATCACCCCTTTAACTTTTTTATTTATTAGCCGATTTTTATGAAATCTTAACTGGGTATAGTAAGAGTAATTTCTGATTTTCTGGCCTTATATCAAATTTGGCCAGAAATGGACCTACATTTTGATTTTTTAATGGAACACCCTGTATATTTTAATAAATTTGGATTCTACGGATCAAAATACATGCAATCCACTAGTCAAATATCAATTTCACAGAACTTTCATCTACACTGAAAAAAAACCAGCTGGTACTTTGAGTTTTTTTAATTAAACAACAGAAAGTAAGTGTACAGCATATCGTTTGTTTCTAATTGAAATGGGCTTCAAAAAAGCCCAGGTGATCCAAGGGGGTTACATTAAAAAAAATCGGTTGTGTCACCCCAAAACTTTCCTGACGAATATCCAGAGACCAATATTTTTACAGACATATTGCAAGTTAAATTCTGTGCCATATTGCTTCTGTCACTTTTTGACAGTGACAGTTCCGTTTGACAAAAACTAATGTATTCTTCCGATGGATAACCCAAACTCATATACCAAATTTCAGCTCAATCGGATTAAACGTGTGGGCTCTATCGTGGAAGCATACACACAGACAAATACATAGGCAGACAGACACACAGACAGACAGAATAAATGGTCTCAATCGTCTCAGGGGATCTTAAAATGTATATTTACATCTTTCTCGAAAAACTTTTTTAAATTGTTCTCAATACATTTTTTCCATACTCGAATTTGAAAAAAACATCAAGAGTGCATTTTTTTCACAATAATTTAAAAAAACAACAGAAGCAAGAATGCGTTTTCTTGCACACGAATTTGAAAAAATAGATATAAAAAAAAACATTTTTCCACAAAAAAAAAACTACAAAAAAATTTATAAGTATTTTTTCACAGACGAATGTAGAAAAAAGCAAAAATGCATTTTTTCACATATAAATTGGTATAAAATCAAGAATGCATAAAAAAAACTAGAAAAAAAAACAGCAAAAATGCGTTTTTTTCACATATACGTTAGGAAAAAAGCAAGAATTGATTGTCTATATAAAAATTGGAAAAAACAGTATACTTTTGTTATACTTTAAAAAGAAACAAACAACAATGCATTTTTCTACACGAAAAACTAGAAAAAACAGCAGAAATGCATTTTTCTCACATGAATAGGGAAAAAAGCAAGAATGCATTTTTCCACACAAAAAATTGAAAAGAACAGCAAAAACTCATTTTTTTTTCAACAAATTCGAAAGGAAAACAGAAGCACGAATAACACTAAAAACCCCAAACATGTATTTTTCCACCAAAAAAAAATTGGAAAATACAGCAAAATCGCATTTTTTCACATACTAGGAGTGTTCGGAAAGTTGGGTGGGATTACCCCGTCATTTTTCTACACGAAAAACTAGAAAAACAGCAGAAATGCGTTTTTCTCACATGAATAGGGAAAAAAGCAAGAATGCATTTTTCCACACAAAAAATTGAAAAGAACAGCAAAAACTCATTTTTTTTTCAACAAATTCGAATGAAAAAAACAGAAGCACGAATGACACTAAAAACCCCAAAAATGTATTTTTTCTACAAGCGTGCGGAAAAGTATACTTTTCCGCACGCATTTGAGTGCGGAAAGTTGTACTTTTCCGCACTAGTGCGGAAAAAAGTTTTTTCCGCACTAGTGCGAAAAAGTACAACTTTCCGCACTCAAATGCGTGCGAAAAAGTATACTGATGTTTCTTGATGTTAGCTTTTGTGTTTTTTCCGCACGCTAGTAGAAAAAATAGTGTACCTAACACGTGCGTAAAGTGACTTTTCCGCACGCGATTGCTGGCCGAACTCCGCTACGCGTCGTTCGGCCATCTGCAATCGCGTGCGGAAAAGTATCACTTTCCGCACTTGTTAGGTAAACTACTATTTCCACCAAAAAAAAATTGGAAAATACAGCAAAATCGGATTTTTTCACATATAAATTGGTAAAAAAGTAAGAATACATTTTTGCGCATAAAAAACTGACTGTTCTGAATAAAGTTTTTCAAGAGCTTTCAAATGACATATTGCAAGTCAAATTCCGTGACATATTAGATTTGTCATTTTTTGATAGTGATACTTCCGTTTGACAGATGTACAAAAACTAATCGATTCTTCCGACAGGTAACCCAAACCCATATGCCAAATTTCAGCTCAATCGGATTAAACGTGTGGCCTCTATCGTGGAAGAATACACACAGACAGACACTTCCATCTGGAAATGGTCTTAATCATCTTTAACTTAACTTTTCTCCCAATACATTCACAGATTCAATTTTCTTTGGAATTGTTCATCTCACCCACCACTAAACAATTCTCAAATTAGAAAAAAATAAGCAACTTTTTTATGGTTAATTTTACGCATATGCAAAGAAAAATACAAAATAAGTATCAATAACAAAGGATAAACTATAAAAAATTTCTCTTCTCCTCGTATTCTCATCCTATCGACATTTGCCCCCTTTCAAAATCGATCAAAACCCTTTTGCATCTCGAGAATAAAAAGATTCTAAATTCTAAAGTAACTTTTCAAGTAAATTCGAAGTTTGAAAACACGGCGCAACGTCGCAAATCTCCTAAAGTGAATTTTTATCAATATAATATGCTCAAAGATCCCTTTCTACTTACTTTTTATTTACTCCTGTTCGATTTCCAAATCATTTATCTTACTCATTTTCAATTCAAAAGAACTTTAGATGGATCCAACAAACATTAGAATGGGGAAAATACAGATAAACCGAATTTCCATAAAAAAAATTAACCATAATTTAATCGAAAATCATAAAATTTAGGAATCGGAATATTTTGGTCTAATTTGTCAAACGCATTAATATACATAACAAATAAGTCGTAGTTAAAAAAAAAATCATTAAAAAATCGTCTTGGAATTATACAAAAAAATGTTATTTTTTTCTGAAAATTTAACACCCTGTAACTTCGTTAATACTCATTTAGAGAATGGATTCATAAAGACTTTTAGTATTAAGTAAATAAGTTTATCCCCTTTATTCTGGGACACCCTGTATAATACCAGACCATAAGCAAGGGTGGCTAGTTTTTGAAGCACTGAAAACCTCAAGACTAATAACGAAACAATTGGATATTTAGCAATTAAATTGCAGCAAAGCCATCTAATATGACAGTTAATTAAGGCGCCACCTACTGCTGTGACAATATAAAAGAAATTTATTTTCGCGGCAAACATTGAAAGAATCAAATGCGATAATAAACAAGTGAAAAACGGCAATATTTTTGCCGCAATTTTTCAAAAATTTATATACTACAGTATCTATGGTATAAGTAGCGGGAAAGTAAAAACAGGTGAAAGATTGATATTATTTTTGGGGTTTTTAACGATGCTGAATCGATTGCCGTTGTCCTTTTGTCTCTATCTCACACCGTTCTCGAGTTGAATTAGGCTAACAGACGGACGGACGGACAGACAAAACCGTTTTTTTTTTTTCGAAAACTCTAAAAGCGGAAAAATAAAAAATTGGAAAAAAACAAAACAAAAAACCAGAAAAATCGAAAAAAATTAAAAATACGAAAAAAAATTGAAAAAAATTGGAATAAATTGGAAAAAAAAGAAAAAAATTAAAAACAATTGTTAAAAATTGGAAAAATTAGAAAAAATTGGATAAAATTGAAAAAAAATGGAGAAAATTAGAAAATGTTGAACTATTAAAAAAAATTAAAAAAAAATGGAAAAAATCTGAAAAAAACTGAAAAAAGTGGAAAACATTGAAAAAACAAAACAAAAATAAAAAACCGATAAAATCGGAAAAAACTTTTAATACGAACAAAACATAATGAAAAAAATATAAAAAATTGAATCAAATAAAAAAAAATCCAAAAAAACGGAGAAAGTCGGAAAAAAAAACGCAAAACAGCAAAAATAATTCGAGAACATAGGAAAACGTTGAATAATTAAAAAAAAAATTGTAAAAACTTGACAAAATTGGAAAAAAATTAGAAAAAAATCGGAAGAAAGTGGAAAAAATAAAAAATTAAGAATAATTGGTAAAAAATCAAAAAAAAAATGAAATAATATGAAAAAATTCTAAAAAAACGAAAAAAAATTGGAACGAATTGGAAAAAATCAGAAAAACGGAAAACATCGACAAACAAGTGAAACGCGGCAATATGTTTGCCGTAATTTCGAGTTTTCGAACATTTAAAGTTACGAAAACAAATTTATATATAGGAATGAATTGGAAAAAATCAAAAAAATTAAAAAAAAAAAACGGAAAAAAGTATAAAATTAAAAATAAAAATTGGAAAAATCGAAAAAATTGGAAAGAAAAATTGGACAAAGTTGAAATATTAAAACCCATTTTTGATGGTACTTTATCCGAAAATTAATTTCTCGAGTGAAAACATTTAACATCATAATTTATTACGGAATAAACTGAAATGGTGCCAGAAACTTTTTTAACAAGTTCCTGTAGGATTTTTTCCGTAGATTTCGAATCTGAGCTCAGATTTTTGATAATCATTATACAGGGTGAGTTATTCTTACAAGAACTTAAGATGGAAGAAAAAGAATATTCCGGTCCTGATATTGGTTTCGTTCAAAGGGCTACTTATTAGGGCCATTTAGTTTAATTCATGTACCAAATTTAAATCAAATCGGCTTATCCCTGTATTTCAGTAACGAAGCGGTTTTGGACATTTGTATATATATATATAACCCCCCAAGTTTTGTCGTTTTCATCTCTGGACACCCTGTATAGCTAAAATTGAATATAATGACTGCTCATTTTAGAACACAGTTTCGAAAATAAACAAGAGTCTAGGGCCCAAGATTTATATAAAATTGTCCACCTCGATGCCTCCCTGTAGAACACGTTTAAATTGTTACTGCTAAAAGGTTCTCTTTAAGTTCAATTTTCTTCAATCGATTTTACTTTGGTAGCAACATCATCTATATTTTCCTATCATAACTCGAGGTGCAATTAGAACAGAAGTCAACGCTCTGTCATTTTCAGCACAAAAGTCAATTAAAATTTTTATTTAATAATTAAAATAATCTACATACAAACAGATAATACTCTAAAAAATATCATTATGAACTTTAAAGTATCAAACCGAAAAAATATAAGAAAAATATATTTTCTTTTTCATTTCTAAGCCGATCAAAAATTAACGAGCATTTCTGTTCTACTCTCGATGATATATGTATCTCCTTTTCGTCCTTAATTTCGAAAATCTGCAATTTAAATACGATATTTTCTTGTTTGATGTGCTTACAGTGTCGTAATAAGCCTATACGGTTAATAAAATAATTCAACAATAAAAAATGCATGAGGTTGCACAAAATTTTCAAAAAAAAATCTGATGTGGCCAGCACATAACCTCTCACCATTTTTTAATCAAAAATTTACACGTTAACACAAACAAGCATTACTTTTTTGTAAATCTGGCAACAATGGCAAAATTTTTGAAAATTTTAATGATACGAAAATAAACTATAGTGTATACAAAATATATGTGTAAAACTTTATTGCCATTTTGTTTAGTTATGACGTCATCACTCATATCAACTGCCACGTCCGATTGACACCAAAATCTAATCAGATCTAATCTAGGGTATCAGAATCCTGTGTGCAAAATTTCAAATTTTTCAATTCCGTAGTTTTTGAGTTATCGTTACTACAACATCCATCCAAACACACACACTAACACACATACACACAGACATCATCGCGAAAATATCAAAATCGTATTCTAGGGACCTTTAAACATGTTTATACATTGAAAACTCACTACCCAATTTTTAGCATGATTACCATACCTCTCTTATCTGAAGGGCGAGAAGTAAAAAATTAATGTAGTAAGACAATGTGTTATAATTTTTTCATGCCTTATAGAAATATGTCATTCTTGTGTATGTGATTGTTGGAGGGGATTTCTCGATCGTCGACTGCTGCCCTGTTGTCATATTTGTTACTTGAAACATTACTATGCACAGTACAAAATTTTATAATCCGTACCATTTCTTAAATGGTGCAAGAACCACGAAAGAAAGAACAACGCGATCTTGTAAATTATTCTTATTAACTATTCGTAAACAATTTTTTTTTGTAATAAGTTGTTAAAATTATATCTCTTGTTTATTTGTCTGCAATCAAAATAAAACAAGTGATTTGAGTTATTGGAAATTTCTTCTAGTCTAATCTTGTTGGGTTGTAGTCTAACCATGTTAATTTTTTTTTAAACAAATTTTTACTTTTCTTTATTTGTAAGTTTATTTTTGAAGTGAAAACTTCTTTAGGCGCGTTGAACTATTTTTGAATGGGTAAAAAAATAAGAAAAAACAGGAAAATATGTGGAAAAATAGGCAAAATGGTGAAAATAGAAAAGAATATAAAAAACAGGAAAAATGGGAAAAAAAACATGAAAACATTCGAAAAACAAAAAAAAAAACAGCAAAAACAGATAAAGGAAGAAAAGTAGGAAAAAACAGAAAAAATAAAAAATAAACATGAAAAAAATAGTAAAAAAACAGGAAAAAATAGAAAAAATTGGGAAAAATTAAAAAAAAACATAAAAAAATTGTAAAAAAAATACAGGAAAATATAGGTAAAAACAGGCAAAACGGAAAAGGACTTGAACAAATTGTAAAAAATAGGAAAAAAATAGGAAAAAATAGGAGAAAATATGAAAAAATAGAGAAACCGAAACAATGAAGAAAAACCGCAAAAAACGCAAAAAGCGCTAAATATCGTAAAAAACGAAAAAAAAGTCACTAAAAAATACAAGAAATCGAAAAATATTGCAAAAAATCGCAATATTTGTGAAAAAGAGCAAATGACAAAAAAATTCCAAAAAAAAAAACCCGTAAAAAAATCTCTAAACAAAAGCAAGAAATCGCAGGAAATAGCAAAAAAAACATTTTTAAAAAATTACAAATGCAAAATAATCGAAAAAAAACACAAAAAATGGCAAGAAAATCAGAAAAAATAACCAAAAAACCGAAAAGAATTGTACCTAATTATATAAAAATTAACAAAAAAGGAAAGAACTGAAATAGCTCGAAAAAAATCAGAGGAATAAGAAAAAACGAGAAAAAATTAGAAAACAATCGAAAAAAAAGACAGAACAATTAAAAAAAAAGGAAAAATTAGACAAAAATCAGAAAAATCAAAAAATCAGAGCAAAACAGACAATAATTGTAAAAAAACAGGTACAAATAGGAAAAACAGGTAAAATGGAAGAGAGTATGAACAAATAGGAAAAAACAGGAAAAAATAGGAGAAAATGGGAAAAAATAAAAAAACCAAAACAATGAAGAAAAAGTAAAAAACCGCAAAAAAACGAAAAAAAAAGTCGCTAAAAAACACAAGAAATCGAAAAATATTGCAAATTATCGCAATATTCGTGAAAAAGAGCAAAAAAATTACAAAAGATCCAAAAAAAAACGTAAAAAGATCTCAAAAAAGCAAGAAATTGCAGAACATGGCAAAAAAAATTTTTTGAGAAATCAGAAAAAAATGCAAATGCAAAATAATCGAAAAAAAAAACACAAAAAAAGCAAAAAATAGGAAAAAACAACCAACCGAAACCAATTGTAACCATATAAAATTAAAAAAATTGAGAGAACTGCAATGGCTCGAAAAAAATCAGAGGAATAAGAAAAAATGAAAAAAATTAGAAAACAAACGAAATAGAAAAAAGGCAGAACAATGAGAAATAAAATAAGGAAAAATTAGACAAAAATCAGAAAAATCAAAAAATCAGATCAAAACAGAAAAAAATTGTAAAAAACAGGAAAAAAATAGAGAAAACGAAACAATGAAGAAAAACCGGAAAAAACTCAAAATACCGAAAAAAAGTCGCTCAAAACACAAGAAATCGAAAAATATTGCAAAATATCGCAATATTCGTGGAAAAATTCGTCAAAAAATTCGTCAAAAAATGAAAAAAAACCGTAAAAAATCTCAAAAAAAGCAAGAAATCGCAGAAAATAGCAAAAATATTTTTAAGAAATCACAAAAAATTGCACATGCAAAATATTCGAAAGAAAACATAAAAAAGGCAAAAAATCTGAAAAAACAACCAAAAAACCGAAACCAATTATAACCATAAAAAAATTAAAAAAATTGAGAAAACTGAAATGGCTCGAAAAAAATCAGAGGAATAAGAAAAATGAGAAAAACGAAATAGAAAAAAGACAGAACAATGAGAAAAAAATAAGGAGAAATTAAACAAAAATCAAAAAATCAGAACAAAACTGAAAATAAATTGTAAAAAATCGAAAAAAATCGAAAAAACAGAAAACCTTGGTTAAAGTTAAAAAAATCGGAAAATTATGGAGAATAAGAGATATTTGAAACTCATTATAAAGGTCGATTGTAATAAACTACCTACCCTTACCGCATTTAACAATAATTTATAGGTGCGGTCATAAATTCAACCTCGATCCGTCCAAAGCTTGGACAGTTCTATGGACCGTATTACGAATTTTGTTGTTAAAATAATAGATATTAACCTATATTTAAATCATATTATATTATAAATTCGTCAATATGTATCGTCCATACTGGAGATTTTGTTTTTTTAAATAATTTTGATTTAATTTGGTTCACTTATGTTTTCTAGAAAATTAGATAATGTGCCTAATAATTCGATTATCAAGCAATTTAAAAGAATTAATGAAACAACAGAATTTTTTTCTATAACAAAAGCAATACAAGTTACTTTAGTTGTCTGTAAAGCAGTAAAACCCTTGTAAAAGATAAGAGTCCCGCATAAGTCAATACAAATATCTGTTCTTTATACCAATCACTATTTTTATGTGGTTTTTATGAAGATAAAAAAAATATCAAAACAAAAAAAGTTGGCCGTACTGGGAATCAAACTTTTACACCGAAACCACGGTGTATAAAAAAAACATACAAAATAGGTACAAAAGCATATTAAAATATAACAAAAACATAATAATTTTGTAATCGGGTAACAAAATTTCAAAAAGTGAAATATACTCAAAGGTTTCGGAACAAATTTAATTAAACTTTATATTTATTAGTCTGATATTCCCAACTTTTTTAAAAAAAAAATAAGTTACTTCGAAACTACTTCCACGTTAAAAATAATGTTATTTGAAATTTTTAAAAACGAACTTCTAACCATAGACTCGCATGTTATCCTTAATAAATATCTAAAGTAAAGTTTAATTACTCTACATGTACGTATATCCCGAAGTTTTAAACTAATTCCGACCAAAACTCCCGCTTGAGTTAAAGATACAACTCCCATTTGCACCGAACAGATAAAACTTGCACCCATTTAAATCTACCCGATGAGTTACTTTCTACAAAAAAATTTCATAATTTTTTGTTGTTATTTGTTTTGTTTATTTACTTGAGATATAAAATTCATCCACGGTATTTGTCACTTGATACAAATTATTAAATGTAGTTTTGTGACAAGCATTACAAAGGACCAGGCTTATGGAGAAATGGGTTCCGGTTAATTTGCCTGAATTTTTGTTATATTGAAGATATCGACTTCCTGAACAATATTGTCCATGGGCACAACTCAATCCTATGGCCAGTTTTCAACTTACAGGGTGATGATGTTGAAAAATGGCCATTTTTTAAAACGTATTAAAATGTAATTTTCTTAATGTATTAAGGATTTTTTGCTCTAATAGTATTCTAATAATATCAAATAATATTGATATGTGTAGAAAAAGTATAATTTAATACAGGGTGATTCAAAAATTAACAAAAAAATTGTTGATGCTGTGTATTCTACTTTACAGGAATATGAAAATATTAATATTTGGTCTGAATTTACTTTAGTTAGATTTATTATATCAGGATATAAAAACATTTTATACAGAGTGAGTCAAAATGTTGATCGACTCTGCAGGTTATTTTGGGTCCATACATTTTACCAAAATCGTATTATATCAAACAGTCTGTTTAACAAAATTTAATGTTTCAAACCATCATAACAACAAAATCTTACTTCTTCAGAACTATATTTAATCAGAATTTAATAAAGCAAAATGGAAACTATCAAAATGAAAAAAAAAACAAAATGGCAAATCGTCAAACCAACAAAATGACAAATTTATAATTTATCAAATAATAATTCACCAAACAGGTATTATAACAAAACCTTATTAATTCAGAACAGTATAAAGTTAAAACCGTATTAAATCAAACCAATAAAACTTCAAAAGTGTACTAAAACAAAATGATAAAAAAGTAAAATCGTAACCTGACAAAACAGCAAGAAATCATAAAGCAATTCACCAAAACTTAATCTATCAAAAGTCCAAAATATCAAAGGAGTAAAAGATCAAACGCGTAAATTAACAAAACCGTAAAATATCAAGAATCGTTTAATTCACGTGTAATGTATGTTGCATAATATACATTAAAGCACAGAAACTTATATCGTAGCGACGTCTTAGAAGAATACCCGAGTTCATGTGTAATGTATGTTGCATAACAATAAATAATCTTGTTAAATTGTATCCCCACATATGAGGCGATAACTTAGACTTGGCAACATCCGTTTGATTTTTTACGGTTTTGATGTTTTACGATTTTGTCTCTTTCTGGTTTTGACTCTTTACATTTTGTCTCATTATTTTTTGATGTTATACGGGTTTGATCGATTGGCTTTGATAAATTGGGATTATGATAATATAGCGTTCTATTTTAATACTATTTTGAGTTTATAAGAGTTTGATCTATTGGTATCTTGATAAATTAGTGTTTTTATATTTTACGTTTTTGATGTATTAACTATTTGAAGTTTTAACGTTCTGGTTTTTTAGTATTTTGATATTTTATTAATTTGATAAAATATCTATTTGATTCTTTATTATTTGTTTTAATACGATTTGATTTTTTACGGTTTTGATAAAATATCATTTTGCTATTATAGATGTTTGATTTTTTACTAATTTGATATAATAACGTTTTGAAAAAGTATCTGTTTGATCTTTTAAATTTTGTTAAATTGTGCCCTCCCGTTATTTTTAATACAATTTTATATATTTTGTAATACAAGTCAGTAGTCGACATTGAACCATTTTCAAAAATATATAATTTAAACATAAAATACAGGTGATTCAAAAGATATTTAAGGTAGAAAATGACGAAAATTGTTTTTTTTTTGCAAATCACCCTGTAATTTAATATTTCCTCCGTTAATTTCTGTAATTTTTTCTTATTGTCTTTAATTTGAGTTTGTTAGTCCCCGATAGAAGTTTTGCGAAGTTACTATGATCAGTTTTTTATATCGACTTTGTGATGACAAGCCTGTCGCAATGTATACGTTAATTCCTGTGCTCATATGTGTTTTTATTTTATTTTATTATTGATGATTTATGTCATTCTAACGTTATTTGTTTAAGGAAACAAATAATATGTCACATATAATATCAACACATTAATCATCACCCTGTAAGTTGAAAACTGGCCATAGGATTGAGTTGTGCCCATGGACAATATTGTTCAGGAAGTCGATATCTTCAATATATCAAAAATTCTTGCAAATTAACCGGAACCCATTTCTCCATAAGCCGGCTGCCTGGTCCTTTTGCAAATTTAGTTATTTTAAACATATTTGATTAAATACTTGTAAGTTGTGGGAGTTTGATTTCTATATGCATCTAGGTCGTATTTCGGACAGCTGTTTCGTCCCTTAACGACTCATCTGCGGTAATGTGCCAGATGCATATAATTCAAATATCACCTCGAAGACAAAATATTTGATACAAAAAAGTGCCTTTTTCAGAAAGTAAAGAAGAAAAAAATGAGGGGGTAATCCCACCCAACTTTCCGAACACTCATAGTAAAGTTTTTCTACATTAAAATACATTAATTATATTACCTATCGAATGGTATAAATCCCATTTTAATATCTTTAATATTTTTAAAGTTATTCAATTTCTTTTAAACTTATATTAAATTTGAAAAAAAAAAATTATTAATTCTACATTTTTTTGAATAAAATTTTGAAAAAAATTACAATTATAGAGTTTTTTACTACAAATTTAAGGGTAATTTTTTTAAAATTTTTAATATTAATTTTAACCTTAAAACAAATAAAACCTATTTTTGAATAATTTTAAAATCAATAAATAATTAATATCTCATTCAATTTTATTCAAAATGGGAAACAGACCTTTTTTTTAGGTTTCTGGATCAAAATGCATTAATAAAGTTAGTTTAAAAAACTAAAAAAAAATCAAATTTATTGTCAAAAATTCATGGTAACCATTGAATTGTTTTAACTTTTTTCATTTTTTGCTATAACTTTTACAAATACTATGTTAAAATTATGAAATAATTTACACACATAGTACTTTTGGATCCTTTTCGGATATGCTATTTACTTTTTTCATTTATTTTATACTATACGAAATTACAAAAAAATTTAAAAAAGTTCTTAATTTTGGCTATAATAATTACAATTCTAAATTTTAAGAAACTAAAATACATTTAAAATTTAGAGTTGTATATTATCTTTCGAATAATCTTAAATTTCTTAGTCAATTTTTTAAAAATTCCAAAATTTTTGTAATAAAATTTTGAAAAAAATTGTAATTATAAAATTAATTATTACATATTTTTTTTAAATTTTTAATATAAAAATTTAACTAAAAAATAATAATTTAATAAAAATAAAAATTAAAATAAAAACTAGCGGCGAAATCCATAATTTTGTCTTAAAATCTAAAAAAGTCACAAAAATGTCTATATAAATTTTTTTCACGCCCTCTAGCGACGAAACTATGAGGAATTCAAAAAAACGGTAATGACAGAATGTGTAGAAAATTTAATGTTCTACAACTTTTATTTCTTGTAATTTTTCATAAAAATGCATTATTTTGGTTATTTAAGAAAAATATGAAAAAAAACTTTTTGATAAATCTGGCAACAATGGCAAAAGTTTTTGAAAATTTTAATCATTCGAAATTAAACTATAACGTATAGAAAATATATGTGTAAAACTTTATTGCCATCTTCTTTAGTAATGACGTCATCACTTATAGCAACTGTCACTTCCGGTTGTCCGATTAACTCAAAAATCTATACAGGTCGTCTCCTTGCTACCCTAAATATCGTGTTACACACACAGACACACACACAGACACATACACAGACAGACATCATGCTAAAAATGGTATACATGGATTCAGGTGACCTCAAAACGTAAAGATCCGTTAAAATCTGGGTATGGTCAAAATATCATGATCGCAATACTTTCCTTCTATACAACTCTGTTGTTCGGAAAGTAAAAAGTACTAAAAACAATGCCTTTTTAGGAGAGAAAAGAGGGGTAATTTTGGAGAAAAAAAAATACAAAATAAAATGTTTGCACCTCAGTGACTAAAACATGCATTTTACTCCCTCATTTTAGGGATTAAAATGCCACTTGGGATTAATATATTTTTTACACCGCTGGGAGTGAAACTAGTGCTTTAGTCCCGCATTTCGGGATTAAAAGATGCACTTTAGTCCCTTGATATAGAATATCCCTCGAATACCAAAACTATTAGAAACCGTAGCTCCGCTCGCGCAACAATCTTCACTCTTGAGATTAAAAGTATCACTTTAGTCTCTTGGTACATAATATACTATTATTTTTTCATTTTTTTAAACAAAACATTCAAAAAATCAAATGAACGATGGTCCATCCAAAAGTAACCGTACTAGGAATGAAGAGGCAAATTTTTAACACTTTTTAGGGTTCCGTACCCCAAAGGATCGAAACGGAACCCTATTGCTCTCACTCACGTGTCCGTCTGTCCGTCCGTCTGTCACACCGGTCTAGCAGCTAAACCGTTGGAGCTAGAGTCTTCAAATTTTCACAGTATCTGCGTCTTATTGACCCAAAGCCATATAACTGGTAAAAAAATATTTTTAATTGTTTTTAAGGGGGCTCCCATACAGCTAAAGGGGGGCGCTGAAAAAAAAATTGGCCTACCCCATCAAGTGAGGTATCGTTGAATAGAGCTCATTGAGTAGATTAAAGATATATTTTTTGTTTTAAAAAATATTGCAAAACGTAGGCATGAGAAGCCGCCAAAGTCAGCATTTTTTACAAAATTTTGTTCCGACGAATTTTTTAACTTTTCATTAACCTATGAACTTGAAATTTGGTGATAATGTTTATTGTTACGTATATTTTACCAACAAATACCAATATATCAATAAATATGGTTTTTTCCTTATAATTCCCTCATCTTTAAGGTTCCGTACCTTTGCATTTATGCGAATTGTGATATTCGTTATTTTATTTTTTTTTATCAGTGCAATCGTATTAGTTTAATTAAAAAACGCATTTTTCATCTTATAATTTTTTTTCTCTTTGTCGGTTACGCTGATATTAACAAATTTGTTCGTTGCATTTCAAAATTTGTTAATATTAATTAATATGTATTATGATGATATGCCCATATAACATTATAAAATTTTGATAATCTATCTCTATTGGGAGTGGGTTCTATATAACAGAAAAATCATAAACTTGTACAAAAAACAAACTGATAATTAATAAAAAAATTGAAATTTAAGTTGCCTGCCAAGTTTCTCTTCTCATTTTTCTTCGTCTATGATAATTTTGAGATCTACCTCTTAAACTGCTTAAACTTTTTTTATATATTCTTACTTGATGTTGCTCTTCTTTTTGATTATAATTCCATGGAATATACCATTTAGATTTTTCCAATACCCATTTTGCTTCTACCAATTTTTTTTTTAATTGTGTCTTTTCTTTTATTTTAAATAAAAAATAAAAAAACCTTGTTTTTATTTTTTATAGATTATCTTTTTTTATTTTTATTACTTAGAAATAGATAAATTTTACATATTTCAGGGTTTTTTGTATTAAAAATACAACATTTAAAATCTTTTACAAATCGTATATAAAAATTATTATTATTATTTTCCCGTCTCTAATTAATCTCGACTTTCTATTCTTTTTTTAAAACCGCCCAACAAAAATCGTTACTTGATTTTTCAATCTTATCCAACATCTTTTATACTGAATGATTTTAATTTTCATAACTTTTCCAATTATATTAAAAGTTTTATATTTATTAAATTTCATCAGACCTTCTTTCCATATCAAAAATTTGTTGATTATACCAGAATGTTACTTATGTACCCAATAATGCAAAACTTATTTATACCTAATAAATAATACTAATAATAATAAATTAACTTCTATAACTCATTCAAAATGATTTCATTATAGTATATATACGGATTGTGATATTCATAATTTTTTTTCTTCATCGAACACACATGCGCCAGGTTATTTTTCTTTTCGCTTCTTTAAATCTTTTTACCAAGTATTTTTGACTTATTAGTTCGATTAAAATTTTAAAGTCCATTAAGAACCCTGCCTCTACACAACAGTTGGCTTATATTCTACATGTGGTACGGAACCCTAAATGTGCGAAGTCCGACACGCACTTGACCGATTTATTTTTTCTATTTTTTAACGTTTTCTTCTTTAATACACTTTTCCCAACGTTTCTGCTGTTTCTTTAACCTCTCCAAAAATAAGATTTGTCAAACTCTTTTAAATACGCTTCTGTCTTGACGATAACCTTCTCGTTTGAGCTGAATTTTTTTCCCCCCGAGCTCATCTTGGATGAATGCGCAGGTGTGTTATCTTGGTAAAACAGCACTTTTTCTTAGCCAAATGGTGCCGTGTATCCTTAAATTTTGTATCGAATCGGTCCAATAATTCACTGTAGTACTGTCTCGTGATCGTTCTTCCTTTCTACAAAAAGCCATTCCTTTGTAACCCTAAAAATCGTAACCATGACCTTTCCGGTCGATGAGAGCGTCTTTGCCTTCTTCGGAGCCGAAAAATCCATTGTCACTTGGTCTCTAGCATATTATAATGGATCCAGATTTCATCATCCAACTTGACTTTTATTAGTTTCATTTAAGAAACACAAAACACGTATCATACAACTGGCTGCCAAATAAAAATTAACCTATGAATCATTCTAAAATTTAGTATAATATCGTGCGACAGATGGCAGTACACAACGGTAATGCCAACTTCCCTTATATAGTAACGCCATCTGCCTTCACACACGGATACTGATCGATTCTCGTATCTATCAAAAAAAAAATTTTAAATGTTTTTTTTTTAATTCAGTTGTTTACAAATACTTTATTTATGGCATTAATAAAAATTTTAATTTTGTGAATTTGATTATTGATAAAAATAAAATCGCGTCATGAAAAATTTTCTATTGTTTAAAAATGAATTTTTAATTAACATTTTTTTGTTACTTAAATTTAATATCAAGGAAACATTTTTTTTAAATCATTATTTCCAGTGTTCTTTCTATTCTGTCGTTTATTTGTTTATTTAATAAACAATTTGTTATAAACAAATGAATATCCGTACTATATTTTTTAGATACTAGAAATTTTTTTCTGTTTTTTATACAATTTTAAATATTTCCATTGTTTTAAATTTGTTATTTTTTAAGTTTTGTATAATTTTTAGCAATATTTCATTAAATAATAAATAAATTAAACTTTTAACCATCTCTAAAATAAAATTTAGATTTGTATAAAAATTGAAAATATTATAATCGTGTCCAAATGGGATCTATTATTTAAAGAGTCAAAATATATTTTGCTGTCAAAATCTACAATCTATTTTTTTATATTCTCAAATATTCAAATATCATAAAAAAACATTATTTTCTATTAAAAATCTTTAAAAAAGCCGGAACTGTACACCAAATCTAATTCAGAAATGTATACACTATTTATAACCTAACAAAATTCAATCAATCTACTGATATTTTTCCATTTGCTTTAAAAGTTTTCGAGAGAAATAACAGGAAAATATAACAAAAGTTTTGTAACAAAAGTCACTGTAATTCATTAGAGAAGCCAAACATCAACTAAAGACTCAAATAAAGGTGTTACTGAAAAAGTTAAACTTGGAAAAACGGATGGCTAACAAGTTTTTGACCAGCGGCGGCTCCTTAAAAAAATAATAAAGAGTAAATTTCATAAATACAACAAAAACTTGGTAATACTATTAAAAAAAAACAGTGTTACCCCTTGACCTTCATTTCCGGAACACCCTGTATATTCGAAAATACATGCGCCTTACGAAATCAAACAACTTTTGTATTGAGGTTTTTCTCTACAATCAATAGTTTACAATGATTCACCCTGTATATATTTTATATTTTTGTTTAAAAGTTAATAAATAGTGTATTATTAGATATTTGAGATCCTAATAAAAAATAGGACTTGTACTGGACAATCGATATTTTTGATGTCATTTAATATATAATTATTATTATTATGGTGTATTTTAGGAAAAAAAAATGCGTACTGCTACTGCTTTTTTCTCAGGAATCGTTAAAAGAATAAAAACAGTTCGACTGTAAAAAGTAGAGTCCAGGAAAACACACACAAATCATATTTGGCAAGTAACCTTCTTCCTTCCTTCCTAGAGAATTTATTTTAACAGCCAGGAAAATGTACAGTATGTTCCAAAATTTTACTGTTTTCATAAAATAAAATATAACGCAAAACGACGATAACGGAAAATCACAAAGAATCGTAAAAAATAAAAATCAAAGAACAATACTATACAGGGTGTAATTGAAATAAATGTACATATTAAGACTTTCGAAAGTTTATTTATGATATCCAAATTTTCCATTAAAATTTAAATATGGGTCAATACGGAAAATCACAAAGAATCGTAAAAAATAAAAATCAAAGAACAATACTATACAGGGTGTAATTGAAATAAATGTACATATTAAGACTTTCGAAAGTTTATTTATGATATCCAAATTTTCCATTAAAATTTAAATATGGGTCAATACAATAAATTATAAATGAAAAATGCACATTCTAAGAGCATATAAAGATTAACCTGTTATAATATATTTCAATAACACCCTGTATATTATCGTTAATTAATTTCTTTTAACAATTTGCTCAACTTTTACCTGATGAGTTAGGAACTAATTTGACGGTTCAATATCTAGTTCATTCATTCCATTTCCTATTCCAACCCTTAATAAACCTCCCATAGGGAGAACCTATCCTAACTTTGGCTGAGGACTATCGCGAACGGGGCCTCTGGCGTTGGTTCCACGCTAGAAGGATTATAAGGACGTGATACGATTTAACAAATTGCTAATATTGAATTTGTAAAAGGCCCGGAGTCGTTTCCTGCGAACTAAATTCCGGTTTATCTGAAAATTCGCGGGAGTGGACAGACTGCTCATGGGAATAAAAAATAATCAAATTGTTCAAATTAAAGATTGATTTAAAAGTTAAAATATTAAATATAAAGGATCAACACTTTTCGAATAAACTAGACAATTCCACTCATATGTACAAAGTGCCATATATACTAATACAAAAATCGTAGTTTGCTATCTGATATTTAGCCAATGGGGAAGGAAAAGATAATATAACTGTGTTTATTGTTTATTACTGTTACATGTTAGTTTAAAACTTTTAGGCATCAAATTATATTAAACTACCTGAATAGCCGTGCTTTGCTACGCTGTCATTTTAGTACCTGGACTATATACTGACCTTTGCTCGTTTTTTTCTATTTTTCATTATTTTTCCTGTTTTTGTCTTTATTATTATCTATCTTTTTCCCATTTTATACTATTTTTCGTTATTTTATTCCCATATTTTTCACTATTTTCCCATCTATTTTATCTATCTTTTTATTTCTTTTCTTATTTTTCCAATTACTTCCCTATTTTTCCTATTTTCACTATTTATACTATTTTTCGTTATTTTATTCACATATTTTTCACTATTTTTCCATCTATTTTATCTATCTTTTAGACTTTTTTTCTTATTTGTCCAATTACTTCCCTATTTTTCCTATTTTCAATATTTTTTCCTATTATTTGCTTTTCCTATTTTCCCCCTGTTTCTCTATTTTTTATCTTTTTTCTCCATTATTTATATTTCTTTCTATTTTGTTTTCCATTATTTTATCCTATTTGTAGCTATTTATCCCTATTTTCCTCATTTTCCCTATTTTTTACTTTTTTCCCATATGTTTCCGTTTTTATTCTCTAATTTCCCTATTTTTCCATATTTCTTTCCTATTTTTCTTTATTTCCCCAATTTCCTATTTCCACTTTTTCCATATTTCTCACTATTTTTCCATATTTCCATACTTTTACTTATTTTGCCCTATTTTTTCACTATTTTTCCTAAAATTTGCGCAATTTGTTCATATTTTTCCCTATTTTTCTCCATTTATTTCCGTGTTTTTCCCCATTTTTCACTATTTTCACTATTTGTCCTATTTTTTTTCTATTTTTCCTATATCTTTCTATTTTCCCTTGGTTTCAATTAGTTTTTCATACTTTCTATATTTGTTCTTATTTTTTCTTATTTATTCCTATTTGTCCTTATTTGTACTTATTTTTCCATATTTTTTTCATTTTTCCCAATTTATTCTCTAATTTTCCAATTTTTCCATAATTTTTTCCTATTTTTCCAAAATGTTCCTATTTGTCTAATTTTTTACAGTTTTTTTTTGATAATTTTCCCAAATTTCCCTATTTGCCCTGTTCTTTAATATTTTTTTTTATTTTTCACTATTTTCCTAAATTTCCCTATACTTCCCTATTTTTTCCTATCTTTCCCAAATTTTCCTATTTTTCCCAATTTTTCCAATTTTCACTATTTTTCCATTTTTCCATCTATTCTCTAATTTTCTTCTATTCTCTAATTTTCCTATTTTACTTTCCCGACCCACATCTGAGAAGGGAAAGTATTGTGAACAAGCTAAAAAAAATTTCGAGGTAAAGATGGAACTATCCATTTTGAGGTCACCTGAGATGACCATTTCCAGATGGAAGTCTGTCTGTCTGTTTGTCTGTCTGTGTGTATTCTTCCACAATAGAGGCCACACATTTAATCCGATGGAGCTGAAATTTGGTATATGAGTTTCGGTTACTCGTCGGAAGACCCCATTAGTTTTTGTATGACATCTGTCAAACCGAAGTGTCACTATCAAAAAATATCAGATGCAATATGTCACGGAATTGGACATGCAATATGTCATCTGAAAGCCCTTGAAAAACTCTATTCAGAACAGTCAAAATTATTTCTCCAACTGTCACCTGTCAATAATAAAAAAATGTCAAAATTTTAAACTTTAACATATCTGAAAAATTATTCGTGGATACTTTTGGGGCGACAAAACCGATTTTTTTCTTATTTATCCAATTTTTCCATAGTTTTTTTTCTATTTTTCCAAAATTTTCCTATTGGCCCTGTTCTTTATTATTTTTCTTTCTTTTTCACTATTTTTCTCAAATTTTTTTATTCACTATTTTGCCCTATTTTTTTCCGTATTTTCCCGTATTTTTCACTACTGTCGCTATTTCTTCTATTTTTTTCTTTTTATTTTTTCTTGTTTTCTATTAGTTTTTCTATTTACTTTATTTTTCCTTATTTTCCGCCATTTTCTTGTATTATTCTCTATTTTTTACAATTTTTTGCATTTTTTCTATTTCATTTTATATTTTCTTTTTTTTCAATAGTTTACATATTTTCTTTATTTTTCCCTATTTGTCCCTTTTTGTTCCTATTTTTCCCAATTTTGTCATATTTTTCAGATTTTTATTTATTTCCCCCATTTATCCCTATTTTCCTTAATTTTCCTTGTTTTTCCTATTTTTCCCATGATTTCCCTTTTTTTCCCAAAAAAAAATCAAAGGAGAGAAAACCCGATAATACCGAAGACATAACAGTCTATATACCTTTATACCGTCGTGTATATATACAGGGTGGCGCACCCTACACGCGACGGTCTTTATATAAAAGGTATATACATGGTGTATATGAGTACACTTTAAATTTATTTTGATTTATACAGGGCGTCTCGATTAAAAGATCTGCACCATAGTTATATTTTTTTAATGGAACACCCTATATTTTTTACATTTTTAGATTCGTCCTGAGAAGCTGATTTTAAAAACCCATTACACTTATAATGTAAACTTATAAGTTGTAGACAATTGAGAATCGCATTTTTTGGTAATATTTCGGAAGAAGAAATAATTAAAGAACTAGAAAATTATTATTATTAATTAAATTATATTATCTAAGAAAAGGTTTAATATTAGAAAAATAAATTTTTTTTTTGTTATCCAAAATGAATTCTTTCATCATCTACAAAGAATACACTAATTTTAGTGACATCCTGTATAAATAATTTAAGCATTTATTGAAGAACAATGAAAGGGACTAACAATAAAAATAAAGTCAATTTATTAAATAATATAAAAAACATAATTATAGGCGCTCCAGTATATTTTTTTTACAAAAAGTTATATACGGTAATAAAAGAATATTTATTTTTTTGACACCTCACGTCCAGTTGAAATTTTCCGAAATTTTCCGGCTGGTTATTCGGGCTTTTCATTCATCCCGAGTACAAACACTTTTCAAGAATATAGTGGATAACGAGATAATTTAGTATATTGTCGATGTAGACAAGGTGGCGCCCCCTCACAAAATAGGACACTCAAAATAAACAGTTTTTTTATGATTATTTTCTATTATAATGCAAACTATTATTTTATTGTTTTTCTTTCAGATATTCAAAATGTCGTTTTCGTCATTATGAGCCAAAATAACAATTACAATTTAGGTTTAGCTAGAAACTTGGAAGAAAATATCAACGTACAATTCCAGCAACTGTACAAGGTGAGCAATTTTCCGGTTTTCATGTTCAAAAATAAATTAGAAAAACAATAAATCGAAATAGTTATTTCAGAAAGTTTTAAATCAATCAGTGTAAGTGTAATTGCCAATAGTTTTCTGTTTTAATCTAAATCGTAATCTGAAGCAAACGAAAACGAATGTACCTTATAAATAGACAATTTAGTGAAAACGACAGGGACGGACAAAAAATGTTTTCTGCGAATAAAAATTATCAATTAAAAAAATACTAAAAATTGTTTTCAATATTTTATTTGTTTAATCGATTTTTGGACAATTTTTTTTAATCACTAAATGTAACTGGTGTACCAAAAATGGTTGGAGGCAACTAGTTTCGGCTAATAAGCCATCTTCAGATCTAAAATTAAGTACAATTTGAACAAAGCACTAAACCAAATAGCTACCAAATAGAGTGATGAAATCATAAACTTGAAAAAACGGGACACATCCAAGGCGGGTGTGTACTCCCCCCTTAAATTTAATTTATTTAAAATAATTTAAATTGTGAGGCATACAATAAATAAAAACAACAATTTTGCAGTGAATACTTATTTATTATAAGTATTAGAACATACTTCAAAACATAATTAAACAAGATAACTAAAATTGTTAATCAAAGTTATCTTAAAAATCTAATTTAAATTGGGAACATTTTTTTTTTCGTTCCAGCCAATTTTAAAACCTCTTTCTTTTCCAATATAAAGTTGTAAAAATTAGAACAGTCCATTTTTAAATTGTAGAGTACCTGCAAGATTGCAGAAAGGGTATTCACTCCCATCTTATTCCTTTCCTCCGTCCATTGAATGTTCATAAGCGAAAAGATTCTTTCAGTATTGCCATTATGGGCAGGGATCGTAAACACATACTGGCATATCTTCAAAAATTCAGAGTGCTGTTCTGGTCTGGTATGCATTTAAAAAAAAACAAACACATTTTTCGTGACACTGAGGTGGTTTATTATCTTCCTCAGTCCATTCATTAATTTTTTCACGTACAAAATCCACTAATGGTTCCAGTTGATCAAATAGCAAAGTATCATTTATATTAATGCTTTTTTCATTGAAGTAACAAATAGTTTCTTCAATTTGTTCTCAACTGGGGATCTCTTTCAAAATCATCCATTTAAACTTTGAGAGAACGGTACACTCCATTTTTCAAGATACTGTATTCAGGTTTCATAAAATCATTAACTTCAGTTCTGTAGTTAATTTCGTCTTGTTGCATAATACTGCCATGCTTAAGAATGGATTTTACATTAAATGATACGAACTGTTCTTCTTTTCTTCTGGTCAAAGCTGTGAGAGTAGATTCCAATACATCATTAACTTCCATAACACTTTTTGTACTTCCTTCAATCTTTTTAATTCCTTGCTGAAAAATATTGAATTGGCTATGGACAAACCATAGGTATGCCTCACTTAAAGGATTATTAAAAAATGTTAACAAAATGTTTTTAGCTTTTTTCTCGCTTTAGAGCATCAAACAGTTTTAAAATTCGTTCTATTGCAGGCATCAAAGACAGCCAACGAGTTTTTGAATGTGCTAAAATAGTGCCATATTCGACGTCGACCATTTCAAAAAATTCTTTTAGCCTCTCCGTTCGCACCGTGTATATATAAAAATAAGGGAAGATTTTGACAATAATACCTTCGATGTCACAGCTTAATCTATCTGCTGCTGTACAAATGGAGTTATCTAATATATGTGCAGGGCAACCCACACCTTCAATACCACCAGTAGTTTTTAATTTTTTAAATACGTTGTTTTGTCCTGCTCTGTTCAAACCATCAAAATATGTATTTGTATTATCACCACAAAATGCAATGCAACTGTTTTTATTTAACTTTAACTCATCAATGCAATTAACGCAGAAACTAGATATCTCATCTGATGTTTCACACGGCAAAGAAGCAGCTTTATTCATCTTTTCAATACTAGTTTTCAAGCTGAATGGAACTAAAACACCAGTTATCAGAGCTGACTGCTTTGTTCTGGCAGAGCTAAACTTAGAGGCAATTGCAGAGTCATTAAGCATAACGCTGTTTAACTTATTGATACAGTCATTTGACCTGAAGCTGTGGTGGTGCTTGATCGTATGAAAGGCCTGAGTTAACTCAGTAGCTCTAACTTTCGTTTCTTCATTTGAATCGTGTTTTATAAAATAATTTTCAAGAGACTTACTGCTACTTGGGGCACTCAGTCTGTTCGTATGTTTCACTAATGCGATGTGTTGTTTTACATCTTAACCTCCACCATGAGCAATACTAAAAACAGTATTGCAAACTGTGTACTCTGCTTCATTGTCATAGCGTCCATTTTTAATGTACTTCCATTTTTTAGAGTACTACTCCTTAAACTTGCACTGACGCTTGGGCATAATTAGTAATAAATAACAATATGAGATGCACCAAACAAATACTTGTAATACAATACAAACACCCACAGCCACAGTGACTTATGTGCAGAATGGGTGAGTTCAACTGTCGAGGAGAGGGGAAGACGGCCCGAGGAGAGGCGCGACAAAAGTGTATCATCAACCCAACGTAAATACGGGACATTTAGGCGTCTCGGGAGACTTTTTCGGGATCCTGTGTACGAGCGTTAAAAAACGGGACAATCCCGTTTTTACGGGACGTTTGGTCACCCTATCAAGAGGGAACAGATATTGTGCGGAATAGCACACATGAGGACAAGTGCCCCCTGGAATCAGCAAATTTCGATCCAAAAAAACGGTGTTAGAACAGAACTACAATGGACCAAATTAAGAATGGAGTTCATAAATGGCTCAAGAGAGCAATAAATTTTTGCGAAAACTCTCTATTGACACTAAAAAAGCCGACAACTAAGTGAAATGGTGGCAGGAAGCAGCGTTGCCAACATAAAAATTATAAAAGCTCCATATTGTTCTCTTTGAAATGTTCCCATTTCGCTCACACACACAAAATTCCTAACAAAATCATCGCACATGCACATGCATCTCTTCTCATTAAAATGCAGTGAGTGAGAAAAAAAATACATTATTGAGAATAAGCGCCGTTGCCAACATTTCAAAAACAAATATATGAATTATAAACCTTAAATCGGAAATAGTTGAATTTAGGAGAAGTAAAACACATTCTATTTTGCACAAATAATTGCCATAGAAATTATATTGAAATAACGTGCGACACAATAATAAAAATGTTTGTTCTCGAAACGAGTTCCTAAGTTTATGAGCATATTGAGTCTGCGCAGCATAAAATAACTATTCCATTATTTTATACTGCGCAGACTCCTGTTCCATTATTTTATACTGCGCAGGCTTAATATGTTCATAACAAGTTAACAACTCGCTTCGGGAACAAGCCTAAAATAAGTAGAATAAACAATTTTTTCCACTACTAGTATTAGAAGATGTCATTATTTATGCTGTGTTCGAGTCGAGAAGTTAAATTTCTCTCCTACAAGTAGATAATTTTTCATTATGTATTAGTAGTAGATAATAAAAACAATTGAAGACAAGCGTGATGTCAGAGGTACGCGATCTTACTAAACGTTTCAAATTAATTATACGCAACTGTCATTTCGTATGTCAAAAGAATGTCTTTAAAAATTATTATAAAAAGTTTGACAGCAAATAAGCACTTTCTTTTGAATTCCTATCATTTCATATGAATTTTCGACATAATCGAATAAAATAGAGGTAAGTAATTCTTTATCACATAAATTTCATTTAGTAGAAGTTAATATTTAATAAACTGTGGGAATGTGAAAATAATTCAGTTATTAAATAAAATGTAATTCGCCAGAAAAACATCAAAATCATCGCACTTGTCTATTGCTCGCATTTCGCTCCAACTAGTACCTTAATCCTCACAATGTGAGCATTTTTATTCGCATTGGCAACGCTGGCAGGAAGTGACATGACAAGTGACATCTGCAGGAAGTGATAAAAAAGTGGGGTAGAGGGTAATATATTGTGTTAAAATTAATAAGAATTAATATATAAAACATGACAAACTAATCTAAAAAATATCCAAGTTGAAAAAACTAAAATTGAAAGGTTTATAAAATAGTACTGATAGTAAACTAAATGGCTAGTGGGAGAATGAGTACAGGCCACGGTGAAAGAAGAAACAAAATGACAAATAGCAAGTGACAACAAACTAAAAAAATACTTCTATTTATTTTTCTTCGATTTGTTAATACTTTCTAAATAAATAAATGTGTTCGGTGCTCACAGACTTTTAAATGGACATGGCAATCCCGCATTTATTATATGCGCCGTGTGTGTGATTTACCCGACGTGACTCGAGACTCGAACAAAAGAGAAAAGCATAAACATCCGTCAGCGGGATAGACGTCAGTTTTTGTTTACTTCAAATTTGATTATATTTTAATATTTTTTCTACAAGCGTTCGGAAAAGTATACTTTTCCGCACGCATTTGAGTGCGGAAAGTTGTACTTTTCCGCACTAGTTCGGAAAAGTTACTTTTCGAACTGACTTTATAAATGCTAAAATGATTAAAAATTAATTCTTGCTTGGTTACTATGATTACTTTCAGCCTAATGTTTTATTTATTAAGAAGCACTAAGAAAATTTTTGTTTAATGACAAAAAAATATTTTTGCTAAAATTTTTTTTTAATTCTAGGCGCTTGTAGAAAAAATATTGTTCCTAACACTTGCGTAAAGTATCTTTTTCCCACTTAATTGCATGCCCGAACTCCGCTTCGCGTCGTTCGGGTAACTGCAATTGCGTACGGAAAAGTATAACTTTCCGCACTTGTTGTGTTATGTAATAAAAAGTTCTTTCAAATTATCAAAGTTATTGTTACGACGCTATAAAATGTATTTTAACCCTTTAACTGAGGATGTCCTATAAGAATGATTCGTAAAAACTATGCTAAATAAACAATTTTGTATATTTTGTTATTTCCCTACAAAGTTTTACAAATTTTTATATAATTTGCAAATTTTTTACAAATACAAATTTTACAATTTTCGAAATATTTGAAACTTTGACAATTTTGAATTGTTTAAAATTCTTGAAAAATTTTTAATTAGACGACTGTTTTTGTTTTTTTGAAATTTTTGATATGCCTATTTCAGAAATTTTTGAATATTTTCGTAAAAAATATGCTGTAATGTGGACATCGTAAATAAACAATTTTGTATATTTCGTTAACTGAAATTTTTTACATATTTTGCAAATTTTTTACAAATTCAAATTTTACAATTTTCGAATTTTTTGAAATTTTCGTATAATTTTTTAAGATTTTTTGAAACTTTTGACTATTTTGGAATGTTTAAAATTCTTGAAAAACTTTTAACAAGACGAATGTTTTTGTTTTTTGAAATTTTTGATATACCTATTTCAGAAATTTTTGAATATTTTCGTAAAAAATATGTTGTAATCTGGACATCGTAAATAAACAATTTTGTATATTTCGTTAACTGCAATTTTTTACATATTTTGCAAATTTTTTACAAATTAAAATTTTCGAATTTTTTGAAATTTTCGTATAATTTTTTAAGATTTTTTGAAACTTTTGACTATTTTGGAATGTTTAAAATTCTTGAAAAACTTTTAACAAGACGAATGTTTTTGTTTTTTGAAATTTTTGATATATTTTAGAAATTTTTGTATATATTTTCGTAAAAAATATGCTGTAATCTGGACATCGTAAATAAACAATTTTGTATATTTCGTGAACTGCAATTTTTTACAAATTTTGACATATTTTGCAAATTTTTTACAAATTCAAATTTTACAATTTTCGAATTTTTTGAAATTTTCGTATAATTTTTTAATATTTTTTTGAAACTTTTGACTATTTTGAAATGTTTAAAATTCTTGAAATACTTTTAACAAGACGAATGTTTTTGTTTTTTGAAATTTTTGATATATTTTAGAAATTTTTGAATATATATTCGTAAAAATATGCTGTAAATTTTTTGAAACTTTTTAAACTTTTGACATTTTGAAATGTTTAAAATTGTTAAAATATTTTTAACAAGACCAATATTTTTGCTTTTTGAAATTTTCGATATATTTTAGAAATCTTTGAATATTTTGATATTTTTACTTTTTGAAATTTTCGAAAAAAAAATGCAAAATTTCAAATTTCTCGAAATTTTTGATATATTTTTGTATTTTCGATATGCTTTATCGAAATTTTTGAATTTCTACACATTTATATTTATTTTTTTTTGAAAATTTTCGAATTTTTTATAAATTTCCGAAACTCTGTTTTGTTTTTAAATTTTTGAAAATTATTACAATCTTATTGATCTTTTATTTAAATTGGCTCGAAATTCAACTAATTTTAATGTATTTTTCAATATTTTTGTCCCTAGATCGTTTTGTTTCTTAATAATTTTAAATATTTATTGATTGACGATTTTTTTAAAATTTTTCAAGATATTAGATTTATATGTTTAAATTTATTCCTGTTATATATTTTTTTATATTTTTCTTGTTTATTTGTTTCCAAATTTCAAATTTTTGGACAGAATTCCTCAAATTCGAAGTTTTTATATGCAGTATAAATTTCAGTGACGTACATATTTTTTGTCGTGGTAAAAATATCTAGATAATAAAATTTTATTTACTCGACTTTTCATGTTTTTTTTGTAAATATTTATTTAAGGCCGTCTCTGGTTTCTTTATAGAGTTTCGAGAGGCGGGAAAATGGAAAATGGCGTCTTGAATAAATTATACTTCGAAATGGAGTTTCGAGTTAATAAAACAAGTCGATTTTAGCCGCAGTTATACGCTTTTCGTTCATGTACCTTTAGATTTTTCATGTTTACCAAAATTCAATATTTATGGCTTCCATTTCAAATAGTCCTGTTTAATAATTTACCTTTTTTTAGTTTCCTCGGCATATGAAGGAAGCTAAAAATAACTATCCCATGCATTTTAGGTAGTTTTTTTGGCAGATGAAATTTAACTCAGAACATTCTATACAGGATGTTTCAGAATAAAGTACCGTAAATTAGGGACTATAGAAGAAATATTAAGAAAATTTAAATAACATTTTTCTGTAAACCCCCCGTTTCCATTCTACAGGGTGATAAAGTGAAAGTGAAAAATACATCTTGAAACTAGGTTGTTCAATATAATACGCATACACTTTATTTCGACAAATTAGCATAATCCATTGGCGTAGAAACAGGAGGGTGATCAAATCATTTTGAGCTAAACTTTTTGCACACCCTGTATTTCTTAATAGTTAAAGCTCATATTTATTCCTCATACAGTTTGCCACAGAAAAGGTGCTCTTAGTTCATATCTGTAGAACATTCGATATACTTAAAATTTTTTGGCATCAGTGGAATTTTGAGTTAATTTAAATAATATACAAATAAACATGATTCTATTAATTTTCAAAAATTAAAAAAAAAACTAAATTTTAAGAAATTTAAAAATTTCGATAATTTAAAAAATATAAAAAATTATAAAATTTAAAAAAATCAAAATAAAAATGTCTAGAAATTCAAAAATTTCGATACAGTCTAATATACAGGGTGGGCCAATTACCTTCCCGCGGTTTGTGTAAACTAGTAAAGATATCAAAATGAAAAAAAACTGTTTTATTTGGTTCGAAAATCCCTACAACTAGAAAATATTTTCATTTATACAGAGTGATCCATATACGGGCGGCTAAAAAAATTGTAATTTTTTTAAATGACACACCCTATATATTTTTACATTTTTAGATTACTACTTTAGTGGCCTTTATGACAATATTTTATTTTTTTTAAATGGGATGCTGCGTTGCCAAGATATTCAAATTTTTATTAAATTTTCTGAAAAATCGCTACATTTCAAAATCATTCAAAAATTTTCCGAATTTGAAAATGAAACTTTGGTTAAAGTTAGTTTAGATATGGATGTACCTCGCCCATAGTTCATAATTACTTAAATATGTACAGGGTGTTTATAATATAAGATTAAAATTTCAAAACTGTAATTATAAAAATCTTTGTTTTTTTAAATGAAACACCCTGTATATTATTTAATATTATTATTTTAATATCGAAAATATTTACGTATATTAAAAATTTCAAAAATTTTAAAAATTACAAAATAAAAATTTCAAAACTCCATGAATTTTAAGAATTTCAGAAACATTTAAAACGAAATTAAAAACTTAAAAAAAATTAATAATATCAAAAACATCAATAATTTCAAAAAACATTAAAAAATCATTGTTAGAAAATTTTCACAAATTGTAAAGATTTTAAAAACCCCGGAAATTTAAAAAAAAAATTAAGAATTTTAAACATGTGTATGTAAAATTTATTCAAATATGTAAAAATATGTAAAAATTTGTAACAATATGTAAAAATATGTAAAAATATATAAAATTATATAAAAATATGTAAAAATTTGTAAAAATATGTTAAAATACGTGAAAATATATAAAAACATATAAAAATATATAAAAAATTTGTAAAAAATTGTAAAAATATGTAAAAATTTGTAAGATTTATAAAAGTTTACAGTTAAGTAAAAAAATTGTTTATTTACGATGATATCACAACATAGTTTTTGACAAATCATTTATATACGACAGCCGCAGTTAAAGGGTTAATAAATGAAATTATAGTAAAGCCTGTTAAAAAAATTGTGGTACACCCGGTATAGTCCCTAATTTACTGTACTTTATACTGAAACACCCTGTATAATAAAATATGCGTTTATATTATTTTTTTTTTTTAGAAAAATCCTGTGGTCCATATTTCTTGCAGAGACTTTCCTGATAATACTGGTTGGATTTTTTTACCTCTTTTCCCACTTCTAGTAAATTTACATCAAAATAACGCTGCCTGGATATTTTTCGCACAAGATAATACAGAAATAAGAATCAAAAGACTGTTAGAAATATTTGAAAAATATGATTCTAATGAGGTACAGTATTTGTATATCCATCCAAAATTACTATATATTTGTTTAAATTTTCTATTTTTTTTTTGTAGGAAATTTGGTTTGGAAATGCCTTATATGACGAAGTAGCAACTATTATACATCACTTTGCTTTCTACGAAAATCCAAAAATTTTTAAATACCCAAATTTGGCATCTGGGTTTGCCATGTCAATTCCACTACTTATTAAGTAAGTTTGAAAAATAATACTTTTCCGATTTTTCTTGTTGAGTATAGTTTCTTTAGGTTTTAAAAATTCCTTTATTATTTCTAGGTTATTTTTATGCATTTATTTTTTTTATAGATATTCTCAAGTTTTTTACATTTTTAAAAGATTTTTTACTAGGTTTAAATATTTTATTTTTCGCACAAAGATTTTAAAATATTTTTATTATAACTTTACAAAGATATTTTTATAAATATTAACCCAATTGAAAATAAGCAAGCTACCATTGCCAAGACGAAGTTTTTTGTCGTAAAAGGCACGTTTTCGTAATACAGGGTGTTTCATTGGGTCAAAATTTTAACTGTGCACAGGGGACGCCAAGGTGATTCTAAAAACCCTGCATATGTCCGGTCTGTCGTTCTTTATAACCAAGGCATTTTATTCATTTTGCCCATTTCTTTCTTCATAACTTTTAAACTTTTATATAAAAAACAGAAGATTATCCATACTCAAATGTGGTAAAAATTATTCAAAGAATAATAAAAAAACTCGTAGTCGTACCACAATCATATAATTTAGGATCTTAAACGAGCAACATGTTTTGGCCATTCGATGGCCATCATCAGGCCTAGAATACAAAAAGTTATATTAAAGAAACTATGTCTTTTGCGTTTCCGTCCTAAGACGTAAATATCGCATTAGAATCATTAGATTTATCTTTACAACTCTGTATATTTGTGTTTTTTATTTAGCAATAGTCAATTTCGTAGGCGAAAAATACAAAAATTAAATTAAGACCTTCATAAGTAATAAATGTACCTCTTTTCATATTTTCTGGATGAAGAAATATGTTACGTTTTTTAATAAAATCAATAGCCAGTAAAATCATAAAATTATGTATTCAATATTTTGGCAAGACCAATAAGTTGTGTTAGATTACGTGAAATGTATGAAACTCTTTTTTTTTTTGGTCGGGTTCCTTCAATAAAAAAATAACAACATTACAAAAAAAAAATTTTAAAAATTATAATTTTGGCGCCTTAAAACTTCTATTTCTATTTTAAATGCTATCCAAATATACAGGGTCTTCCATTTAAAATAATATATATTTTTCCACTCATCATTCTTATTTGGGACATCCTGTATTACAATTTATTGTACCGGGTGGGCAAATAAGAACGGCCGTCGGCCATATCTTCGGATCGGATTGTAGTACAGCTTTGGAAAAAAAATTTTTTTTAACAAAAGTGGCCACGAGAAAAACCTGGAAATTATTTATAAAATTAAAGGTCCACCGCTAGAGGGCGTTATAGAATAAAAAATATTTAAAAAGCCAAATTTTACAAAATTTGACCAATTAAGAAGCATAACAAAAACTATTACCGTATTCTTCAAAAAAATATTCATATATTTCATAATAAAAGTTTTGGTCTAACTGTCTAAATAAGAGGTAGGGGAGAGTGGGAACTTTGTTATGAAAAAACGACCATAACTCCGATTCTACTTAACCGATCTATGCAAATTAAGTTTTGTTAAAAAGAGCTCTTTTCCGCCAGTGTAAGGGTTACATTCTTTACTCCACTTACTAAGTACTGTGCACGTTAGAGGGCGTTATTTAAAGTTTTTAGAAATCTAGTTCTCTTTGGAAAATATTAAATGGAAACATGTAGTTTTAACAATAGAATCTAACAGTAGAAGAAATTAGTAAGATAATAAATGTGTAAATGTTGGGAATATTTTTGTCAACCTTCAATTAAACTAGTTATCCTCGACGGAAATAAACCAATTCAGTCTTGTTAAAAAGGCTTTACATTGGCCTATCTGCAGTAATTAAAAATATTATCATAATAATGTTACCGTCCTCGCTGAAGGGCGTTACCTATAAGGTAATTCTTCAATTTTTCATTATAGAAAAATAACAGGGCAAATAATGTTTGACATATCGTATAAATCATATCCTACTTGATTTCATATGCCAATTCATTACCTGCCATAATATGTAGCATTATAGCTTATATATCATAGCCTACTTGATTTCAACTGTC
Source organism: Neocrepidodera transversa (assembly GCA_963243735.1). NCBI lineage: Eukaryota > Metazoa > Arthropoda > Insecta > Coleoptera > Chrysomelidae > Neocrepidodera > Neocrepidodera transversa. The sequence continues at coordinate 6,505,392 of OY725340.1, forward strand.
AATTCATTGCCTACTGTAAATGTTAAGATATACCGAACATGGTTATTCTTGAGCAATTTCCATAAGAGACATTTTTCTTTCCGTTTATAATATTATTCATTGAATTGAAATTATTTATTCAGAATTTTACCCCTAATTATTTTTTATTGTAGGTACGCCAAATAAAAAAATTGATAAGAATTACCTTATAGGTAATGCCCTTCAGCGAGGACGGTAACATTATTATGACAATATTTTTAATTACTGCACATTGGCCAATGTAAAGCCTTTTTAACAATAGTAAATTTGTTTATTTGAAGGTTGACAAAAATATTCCCAACATTTACACATTTATTAAGATATCTCGGGATAGGAAAAAGATATCAACATGTAGTTTTCGCCATTATTTTACTAATTTCTTCTACTGTTATATTCTATTGTTAAAACTACATGTTTACATTTAATATTTTCCAAAGTGAACTAGATTTCTAAAAAACTTTAAATAACGCCCTCTTACGTGCACGTTACTTACTAAGTGGAGTTGAAAATATAACCATTACACTGATGGAAAAGAGCTCTTTTTAACAAAACTTAATTTGCAAAGATCGGTTACGTAGAATCAGAGTTATGGTCGTTTTTTCATAACAAAATTCTCACTCTCCCCTACCTCTTATTTTTATAGTTAGACCAAAACTTGTATTATCAAATATACGCATCATTTTTTGAAGAATACGGTAATAATTTTTGTTATGCTTCTTAATTGGTCAAATATTGTAAAATTTGGCTTTTTAAATATTTTTTATACTATAACGCCCTCTAGCAGTGGACCTTTAATTTTATAAATAATTTCCAGGTTTTTCTCGTGGCCACTTTTGTTAAAACAAAATTTATTTCCAAAGCTGTACTACAATCCAATCCGAAGATATGGCCACCGGCCGTTCTTATTTGCCCACCCGGTACTATTATTATAAATTTTTTTATTGTGAATACCTGGTTTAGGATAAAGATGCACATATTTCACTTTTCGCCAAAAATTCCTTTTATCCATTTTCTAATTAATTTTGCTATTTCCACGTCATTTAATATTTTACAGGTTGGCCGTAGAATGGGAAACAGATAAATCGTTAACGTCCAATTTCCACATTGATAGCGGTCACGAGTTGGCCAGATTCGCGTGGAACGAAGGAAAAGGACCAATTTTGGCCCATGAACTCGCGTTATGTAGCGATTTCGAAATTGCCAAGACCACCGAACTATGCGCTGCATATCCGAGCCATTTTCATACCTGTGTAAGTTTGTTTTTTATTGAAATTAATGAAATAATTTGTTTAGACGATGAAAAATTCTTAGGATTTTAAAAATTAAATATGGTTTCTGAACACGTTAATTGCTAGATATTTTTTTTAAGGAAAATTTGCTTTTCTTTATTAAAATATTTTTTTTTCGATATAAATGATCTAATAATGACAAAATGATTTTTTAAGTAATTTGAGATAAATCAGTGCATATTTTAAGGGATTTTTACTGGGTGACACAAGGGCTTACTGGGGGTCTGAGGCTATGGAATATTCCCCAGTGAAGCAGAGGCTCCGGGGGTCCTACCTTGGGAAAATTTGATTTTTAACCCTAAAAACGTGATTTAAGCTAAATTTCAATATATGCACTGTTCAGAAGACGTTTTTTAGGTCCGCAAAAATATGTTTTCATAAAAAGTCACAAAAGAGGCGTTTTTGTAAGTCTCTTTTATAACCACTTTAAAAAAATGTTAAAAAAAACAATGCGTTTAGGTCCTCAAATGTATCTTTTCAGAAAGAGTCATAAAAGAGACGTTTTAGTAGTTGAAAACCTCCATTTGAAACGTTAAAAAAACGTTTTTTAAGTCCTCAAAAGCATATTTTCAGAAGAAGTCAGAAAGTGACGAATTTTAAACGTTCTTGTAAGTCGTTCTGAGAACCATTACAAAAAAACGTTCACAAGATCTTTTGTTTAGGCTCGCAAAAATATGTTTTTCTACTACCGTGCTTAAAGTACTTATTTTACGCACGCTAAGGAGTGCGTAAAGTTTAACTTTTTTTCACTAATGCGTAAAGTAAAATAAAATTTTTACATGTGCAACACATTTTTTGCAATATCCTTATGTTTCTTATCTTGCCCAGGTTCTATGTGCCAGAAATCAACTGATTAACTTCAAGATTTTGGAAAATAGCTTGTTAACCTCTTCATGCGAAATCTATTTTTGTACATAAAAATTATGGTAGTAGAAAAAATATTGTATGCAACTAGTGTGTAAAGTGCCTTTTTTCACTCATGTGATTGTCGCACTCGCCTTTGGCCCGTGCGACAACGTTCACATTCGTGAAAAAAGTATCACTTATACACACTTGTTGCATAAATAACTATTTCGTAAAAAGTCACAAAAGAGACATTTAAACGTCTCTTTTGTGAGTCGTTTTTATGAGCACTTTAAAAAACGTTTAATTAGGTATGGAATACCCCCAGCGAATCAGGGAGTCCTGGGTCCCCCCCCCAGGAAAATTTTGAGATTTTTAAATCTGAAAAAGTGATTTTAAGTTTAATTTCAATGGAATTGTAGTAAACAAAATCAGGCCTCAGTTACTTGGGGGCACTGGGCGACACTTGTTAAGATGTTATTTTATGCACTTATGTTTTTTTTCAAATTACTACGTGTAATATTTTAGAAAAATAATTTATAGATTTTTGACAATAATTTTTCTAGATTTTTTTTTATATTTTTATATGTTGTGGATTTTCTTAATTACTTAAAATTTGTTTATGATTATTAAAGTTTTTTATTCATAATTTTTCTAATGTTCTTAATTTTCTATTAATCGTTAGATTATAAATCTATTAAAATGTGAAAAATATTATATGGATAATTCTCAAGAAAGAAAATATTCTTTGACATTAATTTATTTATTATTATTTTAGGATAATTTGGTGCCAATAAATAATATATATTTCGCCGTTAAAACTTGTACAAAGTTTCACAACGACAGGGTTCCTATTGTTAAAAAAACGTGGGGCAAACACGTCCCACTTATTAAATTTTTTAGTGATAAAGAAGGTAATATTATTATAAAATCTTCTTTTTTTTTGAAAACTTGAGTATTGAATATTAAATGTATATTAATTTTTAGATAAGTCAATTCCTACTATAGATTTAGGAGTTCCAAATACAGAAAATGGCCACTGTATGAAAACTATTGCTATAATTAAATATATAGATAAAGAAATCAAAAGCAACGAAGAAATAAAATGGGTAATTATAGCGGATGACGATACTATTTTAGGGTAAGTCAATATAAATATATTCTTTAAATCTGGATTTTTTATATCTCTTGATTAATCCTATATTTATTTTTTAAATATCATTATTCCCAAAAATTTAAAAAATTTAAAAATATGTATATAATTTTTGTCTCTTTTGTTCCAATATCTCTAATATTTTGTTTCGAAATTTTAACATGACATTTTCAGAGTAACCAATTTCCAACGCCTCCTGTCGTGCTACGATCACCGTCTTAAGCTGGCTTTAGGCGAGCGTTACGGATTTGAATTGCGCGACAATCGCGGCTACAATTATATTACCGGAGGTGGAGGAATTGTTCTCAGCAAACCGTTGTTATTGAAACTCGCTGAAAGTTGCGTATGCCCATCACCAACAACTCCCGATGATATGTATTTGGGAATTTGTATGGCTAAATTGGGTATTGACGTCACACATGTTCCTGGATTTCACCAGGTATGTAAGATATTTTTAATAGGTAAAAGTTAGTCAAAATATTATCAAATAATTATTTTATTCCAATGCAGTATTTTGTTGTTTATGATTTTATAATAAAACGTCTCTTTACGTTATGCCCTACATAATTTAGGACGAGCAAGGCACATGTGAGTTCTGGTAAAATAATGATTATTGACATATTTATACAAGTCTACGTTATATCTATAAAATTTCAATCTTGAAGCGATGGTTAAATAATTATAAAGATGAAAACAAAGAGTGAGTTATAAAAATGAATACAATTAAAACATGAATAATTATTAACACGTAAATACGACATTTATTACTAAAATAATATTTATTTTACTTGAGGTGTTAAAATTCTATTCCCCGAAACGTCTAGCATTGTAACAAATTCCTTTCGTATTGCTATTTCTAAAGATCTTTTATTTTCCTACTGTAACAGAGTGGAAAAACACCCAGTGAAGTATATTTTGAACAGTTATCAGATATGCATTTTTATGGATGCAATAAAATCGACTCGTTCAAACAAAGAACAAAATCTGTAAGATATAAATTTTAAGTAAGTAAAGCTGGTTCGTATAGAGACTCGTCAGTTTTTGGCAGTTTTCTAATATAAACATTAAGGTAAGATATATTTATTTTTGTTATTATTAATCGTTTAAGTAAATGTTCAGTTTGATTACTATTAGAAAGCCCAGAATAAGACAGTTAGTTTTTGGGCTCTTTATGAAATTCTCTTGAGGTTTTTAAGAATTAAGCAACTTTTAATAATAGAATATCGTGTTTATTTTGGTAATAATTGTTTTATTTTTATATTCATTTATTTTCATCTTTGTAAATATTTAACCCTCGCCAATAAATTAGTTAGATTAATACATTAAAAAGGTGTAATATTTCCCCTATCAATTTAAAGGTACATGTAACTCATGATGAGATAGAACTTCATTCACTATTGATAATGTAAACTTGTATAATTAATTATAACAATTTTATTGTAATCCACCAGCGTTAAGGTTCGCTCGGCCTAATATAGAGACATTTGTTACACTACTGCAGATAAACAGGCAGCTAATATTTTAACTTGATTTACATTCTACGACAAAAGAATTCATCAATCTTGCCAGAGTATATTCTTGTATTTTAAAATAATTTTAAAATATATCTATTACATTGTTGAACTATAAACTGATTTTCTCAATAAAATTGTCTTTCTGGTAATCGTTACTAAATATTTTTTCACTCTGTTGTTTTTCGTAAATGAACTATTTGGGTTTTTTTTTAGGCAAGACCAATGGATTATAGTCGAAACTATTTGGAAAGTCATGAGGCTATATCTTTCCATAAACATTATATGGTTGATCCTATTAAAATATACAGAGATTGGTTCGGAAACAGTGATGCCATTTTGGATAAAAGTTATAATCGCAATGAGCTTTAATTGAAAATAAATATTTAATGTTATTAACAATTCTTTTTTTTTTCTCTCTATCGTTTTGAGAAATTGAAGGTTTCCATGAATAATTGAAAAACAAATTGTCTTAAATGTTTCGTTTTTCTCGAAAGGAATTAAAAAATTTATATCTAATTTGCATTTGTGATAAGCAGCTTTTTTCAATGTTATAATCAGATAAATACTTGGTCAGTTAACAAGGGAAATATTTAAACCAAAAAAAAAATGAAGATAGTAATTTTTTTGTTTTTATTATTTTTTACAGGAATCGCTGCAAAATACAGGTGAGTATAAATAATATATCTCAAAATTAATTTTGTAGCAAGTAAAAACTGAATAGTTTCACTTTTTAATAAATTTTGCATTTCGGACGTTTTCTCCAGTATTACACAGCCAGAGAAATGAGTTAATTAATTTCAAAGTGGACACGATAATACTTGAAGGACCACCCAATTTTAGATAACTGCGAAACTTGTTTTTAAATGAAGATACAACAATATTGATTATAAATTCACTTTGGTTTATCGGCACTAGATGTGTTTATTTTTGGAGGGTATAAATAGAGGTGTATGCTCTCGGGACATAAACATCTATTTATACCCTTGGCTATAGATTTTTAATAGGAAAATGAACATAGTAAACTACACAAACTGATATTTATTGTCAATGTACTGTCTAATTCATAGGACGCGCCGTCCATGTGGACAAAAAAATTATCTACCAATACAGGCGGTGAAATTTTTTTTTAAAATTAGGAACAATATCATGAAACCCGTATTTTAAATCATCTCGAAAAATAGACAGGAACAAGGTCAAAAATGTTGGTTCCACTGTGAATATATGCGTTTGCATTTTTGTGTGAATTATCAGTGCTCAAAATAATCTTAAATTGTCCAAAATCTTCTAAAAATTGTCTAAATTAATAATAAAATGGTTTATAGTTACTTAAATTGTTTAAAATGGTCTAAAATTGTTCAAAATCGTCTAAAATAATAATAAAACGGTCCAAAGTTACCTAAAATGGATCTGAGGATTGTTCAAACTAATCTGAAATTGTCCAAAATCATCTACAAATTGTCTATCAATTGTATTGTTCAAAATAATCTGAAATGCTCTAAAATTTTCTAAATTAATAATAAAAACTTCTAAAGTTTCTTAACTTGATTAAAGAATTTTTCAAAATAATCTAAAATGCTCTAAAATTGTCCAAAATCTAAAATTTATCGAGATTAATAATAAAACGGTATATAGTTACCTAAAGTGGATCAGAGAATTGTTCAAAATAATCTATAATTGTCCAAAATCTTCTAAAAATTGTCTAAAACGGTCTGAAGTTACTTAAATTGATCAGATAATTGTTCAAAATTATTAATAATGGTCTAAAACTGTTCAAAATAGTCTAAAAAATTATCTAAAATAGTAATAAAACGGCCTAAAGTTGCCTAAATTGATCAAAGAATAGTTCAAAATAATCTAAAATGGTCTAAAGTTGTCTAAAAACAGACTAAAATATAATAAAACGGTCTAAAATTACTTAAAGAATTATTGAAAATTAAATAAATTGTGGAAAATAGTCTAAAATTGTCCTAAATGGTCTAAAATTGTCCAACAATGGTATAAAATGGTAATAAAACGGTCTAACGTTACCTAAATTGATCAAAGAATTGTTGAAAATAGTCTAAAAGTACCTAAAATTGTCCAAAATAATCTAAAATGGCCTAAAATTATCCAAAATGGTCTGAAATGAACCAAAGTTACCTAAAATGATCAGAGAATTTTTTTAAATAATCTAAAAGTATAAAAAATGGTCTAAAATTGTCTTAAAATGGATTAAAATAATAATAAAACGGTCTAAAGTTATATAAATTGATCAGAAAATTGTTCAATATAATCTAAAATGGTCTAAAATTGTCCAAATATAATCAAATTGTCCAAACACGGTCTAATATATTAGTAAAATGGTCTTAAGTTACCTAAATTGATCAGAAAATTGTTCAATATAATCTAAAATTGTCCAAATAGTCTCAAATTGTCCAAACACGGTCTAAAATATTAGTAAAATGGTCTTAAGTTACCTAAATTGATCAGAAAATTGTTCGATATAATCTAAAATGGTCTAAAATTGTCCAAATAGTATCAAATTGTCCAAACACGGTCTAAAATATTAGTAAAATGGTCTTAAGTTACCTAAATTGATCAGAAAATTGTTCAATATAATCTAAAATGGTCTAAAATTGTCCAAATAGTCTCAAATTGTCCAAACACGGTCTAAAATATTAGTAAAATGGTCTTAAGTTACCTAAATTGATCAGAGAATTGTTCAATATAATCTAAAATGGTCTAAAATTGTCCAAATAGTATCAAATTGTCCAAACACGGTCTAAAATATTAGTAAAATGGTCTTAAGTTACCTAAATTGATCAGAGAATTGTTCAATATAATCTAAAATTGTCCAAATAGTCTCAAATTGTCCAAACACGGTCTAAAATATTAGTAAAATGGTCTTAAGTTACCTAAATTGATCAGAAAATTGTTCGATATAATCTAAAATGGTCTAAAATTGTCCAAATAGTATCAAATTGTCCAAACACGGTCTAAAATATTAGTAAAATGGTCTTAAGTTACCTAAATTGATCAGAAAATTGTTCAATATAATCTAAAATGGTCTAAAATTGTCCAAATAGTCTCAAATTGTCCAAACACGGTCTAAAATATTAGTAAAATGGTCTTAAGTTACCTAAATTGATCAGAGAATTGTTCAATATAATCTAAAATGGTCTAAAATTGTCCAAATAGTATCAAATTGTCCAAACACGGTCTAAAATATTAGTAAAATGGTCTTAAGTTACCTAAATTGATCAGAGAATTGTTCAATATAATCTAAAATTGTCCAAATAGTCTCAAATTGTCCAAACACGGTCTAAAATATTAGTAAAATGGTCTTAAGTTACCTAAATTGATCAGAGAATTGTTCAAAATACATGGCCTAAAATTGTCCAATTATCCAGCATTTGGAAGAATATGTCACATTTCTCCTCCTATTTGTTACGCCACTGACATTTGAAGCTATTTTAATTTTTTTTTGTATTGCTCAATAATTTTCACGTAAAATCCGCACAAATTGAACTAATTGTATGTAATGTCCGTTCAGTATACTGGGTTGTATATATTATATTATATACTCTAAAGGGTGTCCCAAAATAAATTTTACAGTACCTACTTCATATTTTGAACAATTATATTACGATTGTTATAATTTTTATTAGATAAGTCAAAAACTAGTCTTAAATGTCTGATATTTAAAAAAAAAAAATTTTAATTGATTTTAGTATATTGGATGATTTGAAAGAGACGAATACCGACGACACTTTTGGTTTGCTCTTGCAAGAAATTATGGTGAAAACTTTGTTGCCGTTTAAGTGTATTATGATTTTTACTGACGAATATTATTCAGATCTGTTCGATAAAAATTGGTTTAAGAGATTTGGCACAGCAATTTCCTACATTATGGTAAATTATTAGTCTCATAACAAAAATTTATAAAATGACAATGTTTTAATTTAGCAGTTAAAAAATAAAAAAAAATCTATTAAAATAATAAAAAGCAAAAATTATTTTCAAAATTAGAAATTTTTTACTTTAGTGATCCAATTTATAAATCGAAATCAAAAAAAAAATATTTAAATAGATACAGATTATTTTTTTAAATTCTTAGGTAAAAATCAACGAATCAGACGACCTCTATGCCCCAAAAATCGAAATTCAACTCAGTTTACAATCAGCCAAACATGGTGACTGTCAATTATACATATTTTTAATTTCAAACGGAATACAAATGAGAAGATTATTGAAATTTGGTGACAGGTAACATTATTTAACTAAATTTTTATAATAGTGGTAATCATTAACGCTTTTCTAAAGGAAGTATTCTGTACATTAATCATCAGTAAGTCTCCCTAAAGCTCCACAACAAATAATAATAATAGCCGTCAACTGCCCACACAAGTCTTTGGTTTCTGGGGATCACTTGTAAGGGAAAGTATTATTATTATTATTATTATATTGACAATGAGCCACTTTGACATATTTCTAGTTTTTTTACCGGAAGTATTAAAATCATAAAAAAATTTTTTTTTGCTTAAAATGACTCGTCCGATTTCAAAAATTCTTTCGCCAATCGTTTTTTCGTATCTACAAAAGAGGAACGCTATTGTTTTTGGGCATTCTACTTCTAAGGGGGTGGAAACTGGAGGGGGTTTAAATGCCATTTTTAAAAATATCGAAATAGGTCATAAAACTTTTTATGTTCTAATTATTATAAAATTAATTCACTAATTTTCATGATTTTTACGATTTTTTACTGATTTTTAAAAAATTAAGAAAGGAAAAAATCGTGAAAATCGTAAAAACTAAATATATTGAAATAATTTTTAATTAGAATTAGAGACATAAATTATTGAAATTTTTTTAATCTTTAATTTTTTGAATATTTTGAACTTTTTGGTTTTGAAATTTTTGAATTTTTTTAAAATATTTGTCCCTTAAACCTGACAATGTGAAAATATTTGTTCATATTACCATTTCAGCTTTATTTAATCTTTGAATTTTTTCAATTTTTCAAAATTGAATTTTTTGATTTTTTTAGAATATTCATTTTTTTTTTAATTTTGGTTATTTTTAAAATTTTTCGCCTTTAAGCTGTTCATGTATAAATATTCATCATTTACCACTCAAGCCTGTCAATGAAAAAATATTTGCCCTTTTTATTAACCTTCTCACTTCAATTAAATTTGCGCCACCCTGTATATAACATTTTGCCGTTTTTAAAATTTTCCGGCATCATTATGTATTCCGAGAAAAAGATAATATACAACTTTTGTTTTATGTTCTAATTATTATAAAATTAATTAGCTGATTTTTACAATATTTTACAATTATTTACGATTTTTTATTTTTTACGGGATTTTACGAATTTTTAAAAAATGAAGCAAATGGAAAAAATCTTGAAAAATCGTGAAAATCGTAAAAGATCGTAAAAAAACTTAAGAAATTGTAAAAACTGGCAAAAAACAAAACTGGTAAAAAGTCGTAAAATTTCGTAAATAATGCTAAATAATCATAAAACATCATAAAAAATCGTGAAAATCGTGAAAAATCGTAAAAGATCGTAAAAAAACTTAAGAAATTGTAAAAAATCGTGAAAAACGTAAAAAATCGTAAAAAATTGTAAAAACTGGCAAAAAACACAACTGGTAAAAAGTCGTAAAATTTCGTAAATAATGCTAAATAATCGTAAAACATCATAAAACATTGTAAGAAATCGTGAAAATCGTAAAAAATTGATAAAAAGTCGTAAAATTTTGTAAATTATGCTAAATAATCATAAAACATAATAAAAAATCGTGAAAATCGTAAAAAAATGGCAAAAAACTGGTAAAAAGCCGTAAAATTTCGTAAATTATGCTAAATAATCATAAAACATCATAAAAAATTATAAAAAATCGTGAAAAATCGTAAAACCCGTAAGAAAACCGAAAAAACTGGAAATACCTGGAACAAATGGAAAAAGGGGTAATATCGGTAAAGATCGAAAAACGAGAGAAAATTAGAAAAAATCGAAAAAAATTACAAAAAAACAATGGAATACAAAAAATCATAAAACATCGGAAAAAATTGGAAAAAACCAAAAAGAAAACGGAAAAAATAGGAAAAATTTTATTTCAATAAAAAAATTTTGTTCTTAAAATTTGAATTTCAACTGACAGAAGCGAAACTTTTTGTCATAAACAGATCATATATTTTTACCCTGTGTAATATTTTTATTTTTAGATACAGAACTCTCTCGACTTTGTCGAAATTTATATTACTCTATGATAATAGACTTTTTGATAAGAAAATATTGTATCTTTGGAAAAGAATTATCAATGTACTATTTATAAAAAAACACGAAAGTACGATGAAAGATTTTTCTTGGTTCGAAATAACTACCGTACCGTTTCCTGTGCCTATAACGAACATATTGATACCGAGGAGATTGGATATCTGGGCCAAATCTAAATTCAGGAAGGGTCCGAATACCGACAATAAATTTGACCACTTATAAAATTAAAATATTATAATTTTTAGGAACAGATTTATTTAAAGATAAATCTATGGACCTCCAAAATCAAACGCTAAAAATAGCGATATTTTCCCACATACCAGGAGTGGAAAAAATAAAAATTAATGGCAAAACATTACGTTCTATTATGAAAACAACTGAATTAAATAAAACCAAAAATTTCGCCGGAACAGAAATAGAAGTACTATATCTATTCATATACGATCGACGAAAATTTAATTTTCTTGTTAATTTTTTTTCAGATCCTACAAACTATTTCAACTTTGATGAATTTCAAATGCGAGATTTACGAACCTGAAAATATCGACGAAGAACTTTGGGGTAGGAAATTAGTGGGAGGTGTTTATACGGGAGTTATAGGAGAAATAGTCAGTACCAAAGCCGACATTGCTTTAGCAGATTTATACAACACCCCGTATTTGTTAGATTTGATGGATCTTACGGTTCCTTATAATACTGAGTGTCTTACTTTTATAACACCAGAAGCACTTACTGATAATTCTTGGAAGACGCTGATTTTGCCATTTCGGTTAGGATTTTATATTTACACTGAGAATAATAATTTTATTATTTTATTGTAGGGCGATAATGTGGGGTGGAGTGATTATTTCTCTGCTAATATGCATTTTTGTTTTCAATTACTTGGCCAAATTCCATGTAAAGACGACGAAAAATGATGATCAGCTTAAAAATGACTCGCCTAACACAATTATTAAAGTAAAAAAAGTGATTGTGCTGTCTCTGCAACCGGATTTTAAAAAAATAGATTCTAATATGAAATATGTGCTGATGAAAGAGAAGTACCAGGTTATCAAAAAAGAGGGAGATGCTGTAGGTAAGAATTTGAAAATAGTATATTTTTCAACAAGTGCAGACAGGTGCCAATTTCTCACGAGTTTGAAAAAGTACTACAACCACACTTTTTGTTGAAAATAAAACTAATTACCTAAATTTATTTTCAAACAAATATAATAATGTATTGACGTAATTCAAATTTACATTTTTAAAGTTCCCCTTAATATTATTGATAAAAATGTTAAAAAAAATAGTAGGGTATAATAGCTGTTGCTGACACAGAGGAGAGGGTGACCTTGACCTTTGAATGTCCGATCGCATGCGCATGAAGCTCATTCATTTGTGTACTTGATCTATTATATTGTACAGTTCCAGAACGATCGAACTCGGTTTTCCGGCCATCGTCATGCAAATTCGAAGTTCCCGACGACTCGAATTATTAAACTCGGTTTTCAGACTATTGTCGGCAGAAATAACAGTTCTCGACACAGCCCGAACGGTCGAACTCTGTTTTCGGACCATTGTCGGATGAAATCATGGTTCTCGACACGACCCGAAGTGGTGAAATTGGTTTTCGAGCAATCGTCGTGTAAAATCGAAGTTCGTTCATTTGAGTCGTGTCGAGAACTATGATTTCACACAATAATGGTTCGAAAACCGAGTTCGAAATCATAGTTCTCGACACGACCCGAAGTTCGTCCGTCCGGATCGTGTCGACAACTATGATTTCACATCTTATTTGTGTCGGAAACTGTATAATAGACATAAAGTACGCAAATGAATAAGCTTCATGCGCCTACGTAGGGATATTTAAAGGTCAAGGTCGCCCTCACCTACGTGATCCAGCAAAGGCTATCCTACACTAACAGTAATTTAATCTAAAGATCTTCCTGAAATTAATGCGATTTTCTAAACAACCTATTGGCGAATCTAATTAATATGGCAACGAAGCTAATAAATCCCTGTCAAGCCCCCTATCATGCTCATACGAATTTCGCAAAAATTATGCGAATAAAATGGCGTCTGAAAATTTCGCAATAAAGTTGAAATATTTAAACTTTTATGCGGATTCGGTTTATGAAGTATCACAGAAGGTGACATGATATCAATAGTGGTAAATGTTCGTTATATAATCTATAAAAATTCAATAGTAAATGCCGTTGATACCACAATGGATAATTTGATTTTAATATATCAGATGTATCGTCTTTGGATCCTTTGAAAAGAATGTGACGCGTCCACGTACAGAAAAAGAAAAAGGAGTCGTAGTGTCGATTTTTAAAAAATCGTAAAACTCATGGTGATTATCACAATCTAGTTCAAGAAATGAGACTTAATGGTCCAATTTTTTTTAATTATTTTCATGTGACGTGCCCCAGTTTGATGTACTCTTATCAATAGTGGGACCAACAATAAAGAAATTGTTCTGTTTCTGAATCCATTATTTTTTATAGTTAAATTTGTTTATAAAATTCACAACACAATAATTTCAAATATTTTGACTTATCTAACTTGACCGTTGACAGAAACCGTCAAATTATATCGCCTGAGTTTGAACATCAAATTTTGGGGACGGTAAATATGTTCCGATTCGCATAAATTTTGCGAAATTCATATGAGTATTAACATACCTTTACGCGGCTGAAAATATCAACGCACTTCTCATGATTCGCCAATATTTTTTTAGGATTGTACCAATTTAGCGAACCCATAAACACTGCCCTCTATACCTACAGTATGCTACTACTCGTATCGTTACCTAAATTGCCGACAGGCTGGTCATTGAGGGTACTAACTGGCTGGTACTGGCTCTACTGCCTACTGGTAGTAACTTCCTACAGAGCCAGTTTGACCGCAATACTTGCTAAACCCGCACCCAAGTGAGTTTAAACTCTTAATGTTTTACCAAAAACAATTTTTAAGGATTTTTTATATTTTTAGGGTAAGAATCAATACTGTTCAAGAACTAGTGGACAGTAAACTAACCTACGGAGGTTGGGGTGAAATTAACCGAGAATTTTTTAAAACTTCATCAGATCCCACCATTAAATTAATAGCAGAAAATTTCGTTATTGTAAACGACTCGGAGTCAGCTGTGGACACAGTTGCAGAAGCTGCTTTTGCTTTTTACGAAAACAGTTATTTTTTACAACAAGCTTTAGTGAAAAGACAACAAAGATTTCAATCGCAATTTATGAATTCTGATAGTAACGCCACTTACAATAATACAAATCAGAGTAAGACCAAAATTCAAATTTATATGGAAGGTGATAGAAATTTGCATATTATGCAAGATTGTATCATTAATATGCCAATTTCCATAGGTAATAAAATTTCAATAGTGCAAAATAGTATATTATGCAACGATCATGTAATTATATGAGCATTGCGTAGGATAAGAAACGAGCGGCAAGACAGTTTCGTGTATATAACATGCGAGTGTTTTAATGGCCATTACATGAGAGTTGCATACTCAATATTTTCTACTCCCAATAATAAACGAAATACATATTTATTTTAAGAATATATAATATATTATCCGAAATGAAAAGGAACTTTTTTATAACAATGCAAAGGAAAACTTTTTTTACTTACCTAATCCATATGCCCATCTACCATTACATCTGTACAGCACAACACTTTTTTCACAATATATTAATTAAAACTTTTTTATAATATATTAATTAGTTAATCTATTTTGTTTTAAAGTTTTAAAATATTTTGACAGCTGTCAAAATAATTGTCAACTTCGCTAGCGATTCTAGGTGAGTTCAGCTTGGTTACTCTTTTCACTCGTTTTACCCCGCTCTTGATCTATCCGTTCGAGTATTGACAAAAATTCGGTTTAGACGGTACTCCAAATATTCGCTGCGACAAAAATTCGGTTTAGACGGTACTCCAAGTACTCTCACTCCTATACTCTGTCCAATATTTATTTTTTCTTAAGTGGCAGACTTCAGGTTGACTAGTAATTTTGTGTTAAAAAATACACTGTGACTAGCCACACGTTAACTTGTAGATAATTTTAGAAATTACCCACACGTGAAACGTGATTCGCTTAAATAATAAGTTTGAACACATGTATGCATAAGCTCTGGTAGCCGCGTGAACAAGGTGGTGCAGTGGGTCCGGGAATCGAATCCTACATGGCCCTTTTATTTTTTTTTAACACAGGTTAGATTTAGATAGTAAAGACTTCTTTTAATAAAATAAATATTTTTTTAGGTCAGATAACCAAGCTTAATGTTTAAGCGTGTGGGTAATTTCTGAAATTATCCACAGGTTAACGTGTGTGTAGTCTTGGCCTAAAATATATGGTGTGGCTAATCTGTTTGGTTGTGTCTACTGGGCCAGTGCAAAGTTTAAAAAGTAGTGGATTAATTAAACATTAAGCTTTGGCCTTTTGTTTTTGATAGAGTCTGCAGTTGGTCCAATTTTTAAATGCCCTTACATAATATGGTAAGCGTTGAAGGCACATTTAGGTCATCTACAATGCATTATAAATATTAAATTAATAAAAATAACATTATTTCTCTCTCGCCTCTAACAGAATTCTCTTTGGGAAAACGAGAATTACAAAAATTGTAAGCATTTTTAATAAATATTCTTCTATCCATTCCAACTAAAATCTCATTAATCAATTTGAGCTTAAAATAGTACCAATAGACACTACCAGTTTTGACGGATTATTAACAGAATTTGTACAGATTTTAGTGACTTTTTTTTTCGCCAACTCAGCTGGGGATTCGTATAATGTGAAAGGAGCGTAACGCTATAGTAGTTCTTCATGTCGAACTCAGCTTTCTTAGGCTGAAATAATTTGTACTGTCAAAATAACTGCCTACTTCATAATGAAAACCAGTTATATAATGAATATCATTATGAAATTAATTATTAATTATCGTATTATAAAATAGGAGTAGAAAAAACATTTTTTATAAACGACCTTGTTTTAGGACTCCAAAAAAATTCTCCTTTAAAACCTCGCATGGATAAGTATATTAGACGCGTTCTAGAAGCTGGTTTTATCAAAAAATGGATGGACGATGTAATGCAAAAAGTTCTTTACGCTGAAATTCAGTTTAATGGCGAACGCACAAAAGCTATAATGAGTATGAAGAAATTCTCAGGCGCCCTCGTAGCACTTTTATCAGGATATTTAATTAGTTTATTTTGTTTAATCGGAGAAATTTTGTATTTTTATTTTAAAGTTAAAAAAGATCCTAATTTTAATAAGTATTCTAAGCAAATTATTGTTAGAAAGATAAAATAATCATTGGTCATGTTGTTTTTATTCAATACAGTCCCAATAATACTGGTGCATAACCCCATTAACATATATGTACTTTGTCCTTAATATAATCACTTGTGTCAAATGTCTAATAACAGATGTTTTTGTCAAATTGTGAAAAATAAACATAACCTCTAAATAAAAAATTTAATTTAGAACTTAATTTTAAGCAATAAAAATGCAAAGAAGAGTAGTTGTTACAGGAATAGGTCTCGTATCTCCTGTTGGAACTGGAATTAAAGAAGCTTGGAAAAATATATTAGCCGGAAAGTCGGGAATATCGAAATTAGAAGGTCCAGAATTTGAATCATTGCCTTGTAAAATCGGTGGATACGCTAAAGTCAATGGTTCTAAAATAAATTTAACCAATTATTTTTCAAAATCGGAACTGAAAACCATGGCACCGGCCACTGGTTATGCCCTATTAGCTACTAAACAGGTAAATGGACTGAATTTTGATTGCTTTTGTATATTTTTTTAACCTACTGTTTGAACAGGCATTAGAAGATTCAAACTTGGACAAAATGGATGAAAAAACAAAAACTAAAACCGGTGTAGCTGTAGGAATGGGTATGGTCGATTTAGAAGACATTTGCAACACATATGAAGCACTAAAAAAGGGATACCATCACGTCAGTCCATTTTTTGTACCACGAATTTTACCGAATATGGCAGCTGGACAAATAAGTATAAAATATGGTTTAAGAGGCCCTAATCATTCAGTTTCTACAGCCTGTGCCACAGGAGCACATTCTATAGGCGATTCTTTTCGGTTTGTACGAAACGGAGATGCCGATATAATGGTTTGTGGTGGTAATAATTCTTTTTTGAGCCTCGCTTGTATCCTGCAATTGAATTTTTACTTTTAGTTTTCATTAAACAAATGAGTTAATGATCATACTTTGAAATTAAATCAGTCCAATTTAAATATTTTAAGGCAAGAAATTTATAAAATCAACATAGCTGTCAACCTCAGAAAATAGAATTTTTTTTTTTTAAATTTGCCCTATATTTTAAAGCTCGAACTTAAAGAATTTCAGGAAAAATTGCCCTATTTAAGAAAAAACGGAATTTTGCAGGTACAGAAGCCTGTATATCCCCAATGTCCATAGCAGGATTCTGTAGACTAAGAGCCTTAAGCACTTCCTATAATGATGAACCCGAGAAAGCCTCCAGACCTTTTGACAAACTTCGAGAGGGTTTTGTAATGGGAGAAGGAAGTGCTGTATTAATTTTAGAAGAACTGCAGCATGCGCTAAACCGAAACGCGCATATTTACTGTGAAGTATTAGGTGAGAAATTCACACTGGCTCCTTTGCATTTGTTAAATTTTTTTTTTTTTCAATTTTAAAGGATATGGGCTATCAGGTGATGCGTCGCATCTTACAGCACCCCGATCGGACGGCACTGGCGGATTTTTAGCCATGGAAAGAGCGATAAAAGACTCGAAGATTGAAACTAGGGATATTAGTTATGTTAATGCTCATGCTACATCAACGCCTATTGGTGATACAATAGAAACCAAAGCAATTAAATCATTATTCGGAGATTACTGCAAAAATGTTGCTGTATCATCCACAAAAGGAGCTCATGGGCATTTACTAGGTATTAATATATAAAATAATTGATAAAATTAATTCTAAAAGAGTTTTTGTAGGTGCTGCTGGTAATTTAGAATCTGTATTTACTATAAAAGCCATAGAGGACGGGATACTACCACCTACTCTTAATTTAGAAAATTCAGAAGACTTAGAAATCAATTTCGTTCCTATCAATAGCCAAAAATGGAGAAAATGTGACAGAAGGATAGCGTTGAAAAACGCTTTTGGATTCGGAGGAACCAACGCTAGTTTATGTTTTGCCCAATACATTTAGAATAAAAATGTTATATTTTATTTTTTATATATAAAAAAACGAGGTAAATAAAAAGAAAAAAAACATTTTGATCAATTTTTATATTTTGATTCTTACATAGATAAAGGTATGACTGCGTATAGTGCACATCAGAGACCTATACAAAAAAAAACAATCTATTTCTTTTGTAACAATAATAACCCATTATGGAATGCAACAAATACGTCGTAAATATATTGTATAACTGTATTTTATAATTTTTTTTCTCTTTGAATCAGTAGAAATCGCGTCGAATGACCTAGATCATAAAATCACCCGTCCAGTAGTTCAAACGTACCTTTCAAATAATTTGCGGTAGACAAAATGTCCCAACTGAAGTCTGCAGTAATTTGTCTACGTATATCCCAAAGTCTTATAGTAGAGAATTATGTATCATCATATATGTAATATTCCTATATCGCCAGCTTGAGAGAGAAGTGTGTCACGCTGCCTCGGATAGTCATGGGCGTCACAGCTGAATGGAATTTTTTTTTATTGTTATTTTTATATATTCAGCAGAAGTTATATTGTAATAAAAACGTATAAATAAACAATGTTATGATATATGCATTTATCATTTGTAGAATTTTCAAAAATAAAAATCGCCCATGTTTGCTTAATTTTCCTTTTTCTCTACGTTCCCCACGAGACACGACGCCAATGCAATCACAATAGAGCTGTATACTCATAATGTATATGACGCTTGCGCGTTGGCACCCGATTCCGATCTTGCATCTCCTTCTGTCGGAACGCTTTGTTTCTACAGGCTAAGATAGGACGCTGGCGATATAGGAGTATTACATATATGTGTATCATAGAGATTTAAATAAGCTACATATATACCTCAAAATCTGATAGTTCAAATAAGTCATAATTTAAATGGGTAATTTTTGAATTACAAAGTCTGGTAGTTCAAGACTGTCTGTCTGATAGGTCAAAATGTACCATCATAGAGATGGATACCGTCTGATTATTCTGCAGAACCACTAGGATAATTAATGATAAACCATCGTCAAGATTGTCTAATTCAAATTTACCAACTAAATAATTGAGAAAGTTTTAAAGTGTAACACTTGGTACACAATCTGTGGAAGTTTAAAAGTACCACCAAGATAAACTGTATTATCGAGACAGACTGATAGAAGTAGTTCAATGAGGTTTTTTGTAGTACGTACCGCGATAGTCATGATAACGCAACTGGTGTATTAAAACTCCGCAGTAGTTCAAACGTATCGCATAGAAGGTTAGACGAAGAAATTTGTGTTCTTAAGATACGAGTAAAATTTGGTACATTTGACCTACTTGACGTTTGATTTTCAAATTTGACGGGACGACGCACGCAATTTTATTTTAACTATAATTTCCTATTTTTTTACTTTTCGTTTATTTTGTGCAACTTGTAAATACAAAAGAGGAAAAATTAATGAGTGAAAAATTCGAAGAAAACCAAAATAAAAAATTAAAAATATTTTTTTGTATAATTCCAAACTGAACAATTATAAAAAAAATCGAGCCACTGGAAATACCTTGAACAAAAGGCAACACGAGATTAAAGTGCTTGGAAAATTAAGAAAAATTCCTCCAATGAACAAAAATATCATTGTAATCCCTTGTGGTGGTTACCCTTTGCGCAAGGTCGTGTGCCGTTTTCCAGTTTGCCGCCATTATTGGAAAATCTAGTAGATTGTAAAAAATAATAATAAAAGAAATTAGTTTGAAGCATATTTGGTTTGTAGGAGTATACGTGGCACGGGACCGTCTACGCAGAACTGCGCGAACCTCTTTTGAAGCGTCTCGCGCAACTCCTGCCGCTTCTCGTGAACCTGCCTATTGTTGCTCTTAAATTCCCTAACTTCTTCTGGAGTTATATAACACTCATCATCGTCCTCCTCGCTATGTACCTGCAAATATTCTGTAAGTTCTAAATTCGATTGCGATTAAAATGAAACTTACCTCAAGCATTTCTTGTAGGCTCATCTGTTGACCTGTCCCGCCATATGCGAGTCTACAATGTGTGATATAATCTGTATCGTGTTGGCAACATGAATCCGAACAGGCTAATTCCGAACCTTCGGGGGAGCTCGAGAGGCTCGATATCAACGAACCAGTTTCGCAGCACCCGTTGTTGTTCTCTGATGAATAACCGCAGTCATGCGAATGGTCACTGTTCGAACCACTCTCTTTTTTGTTGAAATCTCCAAGGTACGCCAATGGTCTGAGCAGGCTACAGTAAAATTATTCATCAAAAAAGATCCACATACTAGCAACTACTGTACATAACTAACGTTTTGAAACGCTGCTTTTCATATTTAAGTCAATTACTTCATGACATGATAGATTTCATCTAAATTAATTCACAGTTTGTTTTATATTTTTTTGTTCTTACCTATTATCACATTTACAAGTGGCACCACATTTTTTATTATCTTTGCTGTCGTTTTCACATTTGCATTCATCTATCCACAGTTCACTAATACACCTTAATTTGTCTTTTCTACCCTCCACGCCTCCTCCACCTCCACCTATACAAAAAAATAAAAAGATTGAGAATGGTGGACACACTAAACATAAGTTTATTAAAAGATTTGAGTAAAGCCAGAATTTCATTGAAATTGAAATTTAATTAGTAACATTAGACCAAGCGCTTTTGGGTCATCTGAGCCCTCAGATAGAACACTTTCATAAAATACATTGTTCTATAAATTTTGAAAAACATTTTTGAAACTAACAACTTCGAAGAAAGAAACATCCAACAAGTGGTTAATTTAAAAATGTTTCATTAAAATTTATAAACTAATGTCTTTTATAAAAATTATGTTCCTCACTGATGGCTCAGATGATGGTCTTTTTGGACCGAAAGTACTTATGAAGTCCTCACTTCCTTCCATAAATATAAAAAAATGTCATTTTTCATCACAAAACTTCATTTTATTGTTTTAACTTTTAAAGTTCAGTTCCCTAATAACAGAAAATATCAGATTGACGTTTTTTTATGGTTCTTTAACGTCAGAACGTCCGAAGAGCAAAATAAAATGTTTTATTAACGTTTCTGCAAGAACATTTTTAAATGGGACATAATGAAACGTCTAAAATATATCGACAAAACGTCCGAACTCATAAATTAAAAACAAAACGTTTTTTATGCTACAGTACTCAGACGTTTTTAAAACCTACGATAAAAACCGATACTAAACGTTTTTTAAAGTCCATGTCAGAATGTTTTTATAAAGTCACAATAGGAACGTTTTTAAAACGTTATTTCAGTATGTTTGAAATCCACCAGTAAAAACATTCAAAAACGGTTTTTTTATGTACTTAAAAGTATGTGTTAAGAAAAAGTCAGAAAGTTACGTTTTTTAAATGTTTTTGTATGTCGTATATTTTGAGAAAGAAAGTTAAAAAAGATGTCCAATGAACGATCTAAAGTATGTCCAAAAAAACGTCTTTTGTCGAACCGTTTATTTAGTCCGTTTTGAAATGTTTTTAAAACGTCTTATAAACGTTCTCGGATATTTTAACGAACGTTTTTAAAACGTCTCGACGGTCGGTCGTGTTCGTTTTTAAGACGTTTTTTAAATATATCTGTGCTATTACGGTTACCAGATGATCCAAGAAGAAAGTGTCAGAAATAATCCCTAACCAAATAACATACATACCTCTTTTATTACTAATCTTAGAACAACCATCATAATCTCCCATAGAATCCTCCGTAAAATCTCCAGGCTGTAACTGCTCGCAGTTGTAACACCCAACAGAATCCTGTTCATCTTGATTCTCCTCCATACAAGTACACTCCTCAGTATCCTCCTCCTTATCGTCTTCATCTTGATCACAATCGTTACAATTCTCCTTATCAACCACTTTACCTTAACAGAAGTATTATTTAAAATGCACCGATTCTACTTTTTTCTCAACCTTACCTTTTTTGCGCTTCCGCTTGATCTTTTTCTGCTCCCGCCTGATCTGCTTTTGTTGTTCTTCGCGTGCAAATTCCGCATAAAGCAGTTCGAGCTGCGACACACCCCTTATCCGTTCGACAGCCGTCTCAAAGCTGCGGCTGAGCGTGTGCACGGCCACGGCCGCGAATACTTGGCACGTGCACTCCTCTTCGCGCATGCGCATGTACACGCGGTGCAAGCGCTCGTACATGCAGATGCCCAGACATGTCAGGACTTCCTCTTGCGCTATTTCCAGCGTCTTGGCGTGACGTTCTCTACGGCTGATAAGTTAAATGAATGATGATTTGAATGACATTATGAATTGGCAAGTGAAAATTAATAGCATATGAATTTAGAGCGACTGGAGAAGCTTGATACAAACAACAGACTTTATCAGAACTGTCCTGTAACTTAGTGACTGCAATTGGCTTATTTCAATCCATCATAGGCTATTCGAAAGGATGTGTAAAGTAATGAAATAACCAAAATTTTACGTTTGTCAGTAATTTCAATATCTTTGATTATTTGGACGAAATTATGAATCTGTTATTAAAAAATCACTTACGAAATGAATACAACAGGAAAACTGACAGATATAATGTAAGAATGAAAATTAGCACTAAAGTCACTTTGTGGAAGTTTGAAAGATGATTTTTGACATATAAGTGGCAATTGATATGTGACATTAATAACTCCAACTACATTAGCTATAATGGACAGAGTAGAACATAATAAACATATAATGAAAACAAAAATTTGAAATTTGCTAGTAAGAAAAATTAGTAATAAAAGTTTAACGATTTTTAAGTTCACCAGCACCAATTAAAATTGTTAATGTTAATTGTCCAATGAAAACAACTCAATTGCAAGTTAAAATAGTTTTTTTTTAAGTCTAGTGTGTTATATACTATTCTTAAAATTAAAAACTGAATGTTTAATTGTCTTTTAGATAAAAAATTTTTAGTACCTACTATAAAATGGAAATTTTTTCATTTATGAAATATGAAAATAAGAATTGACCTATAACAGACAGATAAATACTTTTATTCTGAAACAGTAAAGATGAAAAATAATGTTATTGCAAAAAATAACTATTTTTAAGAAATTTCATGCATGTGATAAAGCTGTAACGTTTTGTTAAATAATTGCAATTATGTATACTATTAGGTACAGAATGAATAATTTAAATAGTTTTTTAATAAGTATTCAAAATTTAACTTTTGCATGACTGAACATTCAAGAAAAAATTAATATATAGCATAACAAAGTAAATGGATATAATAATTAACTTTTTGAAGTACTTATAGGAATAATTGGCATATATCAAAAATAAACAAAGAAATATATCTTGAATGACACAAAATTGGAAGCAAATACTGAGATTTGACAAAATGAGTGTAAAATTTGGCATGGTACATAAAAAAAGTACATAAAATGTGTTTCATCTTTTTAACTTACCTTCCCAGAAGTTCAGGTTCAGCCCGACTGATGAGCTTAGTAATAAGATCAGTCTTGGTTTGCAGATGAATATGTTTGTCTGGCAAACATCTTTTAATGCCCGCATATAAAGAAGATACATAGCCTTTCTCCTTTGTAGGCTCAGGTTCTTCCACCAATAAGGAATAAGCTTTGAGGACTTTGGTACGACACTCTCCACAAAACCTGTGCTTGCGCAGATAAGTTTCAAGGGTGCTGTGCAAGCTAGACGCTTCTATAATGCAGACATCTTTCTTACATTCAGGTTTCATGCATTCCCACACATCTCTCCATACTGGTGTCAGAGGTCTGCTTCTTTGAGAGTCGAGAGAATGTAACAGACACCTCACGCTCTTTTTATTCCTCTTTGGCTGGTTTTCAATCAATTTTGCCAGCCGAACTCTAAAAAAATTAACAAAAAAAAAATAAAGAGCAGGAAGAAGATATTGACAAAGAACTTACGAGTGATCATGAAATATAGAACCTAGAATAGGATAAGCTTGTTTATCTTCTTTTATTGTTATAGTCCCATCAGGTTTCACAATTAGAGGATCCAATGTTGGGTGTCCGAATTTAAATAACTGGTAATAAAGCCTATCCACACTATAAAATCAAAAATATAGTAAACAAATTATGTTAAAAACATAAAACTTACCTTCTCCTGCATCCAACACATGGCACATTTTGATTCAAGACGAGCATCAATTCAGACTTGGTTATTTGAAGGGCCTTTCGTAATTCGCATGGAGGCAAGACGCTCCATTTTAAAGCGAATTCTTCCAGTTCTTTTCCTCTCAAAACTTGACTATCACAAATGATTCCGGAGCTTTTTACGTCCATTACAAGCTGAAAAAAGTTAAAGACGATGTTCTTTCTAGGTCAAATCATTTAAATCTATGTAAATGTTATTTTAGACCAACAGATCTAATAAATCAATTGAAACATGGGGTTGTTAACGTTGAGAAAATGGTTTTAGATAGAATGTTGGGTATTTACCGTTAAATTTTCATCGACAACAAGGGGCAGTTGTCTCCTGCAAAGTGGGTTCGACGGACGATACACGTCCACCAGCTTCGGCAGTTTTTCTTTGTTATTCATATCAATAGATTTATAAATTTCTCTTTATTCCGACTCCAATTAACTTTTTCAATGTCAATTTTTATCAAATAAATAACGTAACACCTTAGAACAACATGACACTACGACACTACTGCCATTTGCAATTTGATGGACTCCTGTCAAAATTGTCAATGTCAAAAACAACTGTCAAGTCGCCTTTCACTACAGCTGAGTTCGCTTTTGTTGCTCTTTACACTCTTTTACCCCGTCCTTCTACCGGTTCGGGTAATGACAAAAATTAGGTTGAGACGTTACTCCAAATACTCACACTCTGCTGCTAAACGCTCCTAATTCTTCAGCAAAATTCAGCTATAATAATATCACGTTAGCAATGATCATTGACATATACTCATGAACGTGCCCAACCCGATTATCATTGTAATATTTTTGTGCTGAAAAAAGTGAAGATGTCATATAGGTTCGGTCTAGCGCTATCTCGAACCTAGTAATTATACGATATTGTTTTGAGAGATAGAGATTAACCTAACCATCGTTTCATTTCTTTCTCTCGAACGAAATGCCACAATTCTCACCGCTGGGCATGTACTCAGAGTAAATATATATAGAGAGGGCATTCTATCCTTTTTTATTAAGCCAACATCTAGTTAACTTTTGTTGACATCGTCCTCTAGAGATTCCATAAGCGTACTTTCAAGCAGGATAATTTAAAATCCTACATTAATTAGTTTATTTTTTAAATATTTTTGTAAACATTTTGAACTATTTTAAGCGATTTTCTTGAGAGGTTGTTAACCATGAGAAAGAAATGTGAAAAATGTGGTGCTTTTCTCAAGCCATTAGATAATCAATCTTACACTTCACAAGTAAGTTATGAAAGTAGTTTTTGAATAATTTAAAATATAATACAAGTTGATAAGATTTGATAATTTTTTATTTTGCTTCCTTTCTTTTTTATGTTATATACCTACCATTCACATTTTTTTTATGTTATTTGCATTTAGGTACTCCTTACTGTAACAAGGTTTTAGGAGCAATAAAAAATATTATTTATTTGATTCGATTATTAAATACGTACATTTAATATAAATTTACAAGCATTTGCTATGTTTTAATGTTAAAATTTATCAGTATTACAGAAAATACAACTTTATCGAAATTACATAACTTCTCACGACATATTTAATTCAAATGTGATATATTAATAACATGTAAAATACCCAATTTTAATTTTCTTTTTTTTGCTAAAATAAATAAAAAGTTGTAATTCTTCGCGTCGCCACTGTCTAATACATCACGTCAATTTTTATTGTTGATTTCGTCCTCTGCACGAGATTTTTCTGCGCGTCTCACGTCCCTCGCCCACAAACTTTGCCGAGAGAGAGGGCTAGATGTTGGCTTAAATTTTGTAAATGACATTGGATATACAGGGCATATCTAGTAGTTCCTTTATCTGAGGGCATGTACCCCAGTATATGTCAATGGCAATGATGACGACATAATCATAAACGCGAAATTTTGCCTGGTTAGTTTTTTCCTACGCTGTGGCTACCCGTAAGGTAACCAGACGAATATTATTCTCACTCGTGTTATAGTTTTTGTACGTTAACTTGAAAGTTTGATTATTTATCAATGTGAGCAGTGAGGTACAACGGAACCGTGCATGCTTTACACGTAGAAGTTCTAGGTTCGATTCCCGAGAAAATATTTTTATTTTCTTTTTTTTTTTAATCCACAGGGTAGATTTAGATTGTTAGAATCTTTTAATAAAATAAATATTTTTATATTTTTTTTAATACACAGGGTGGATTTAGATTTTTAGATTCTTTTAATAAAATAAATATTTTTTTAAATACACAGGCCAGATTTAGACTTCTTTTAATAAAATATAACACGAGTGACGTCATTACCTTTCGAATATTATTCGTCTGGTTACCTTACGCCGTTGATACAGACAACGCTTACGCCTAGCCACAGCGTTCTTCTTAATCTGGTTAGGCGAGGTTAGTCGTGAAAATATGCCTTTTATGTCATTTTTTTATAACAACATTTTGACAGATAGAAACGCCAAATCCAAATTTTACTATGGCGATGTTTTTGAATTAAAAACGAAATGGGCGAACATTCGCATAGTAGATTTGAAAAATCTTTAGGGCTACTAACGACTAAATTCGTGGGTTTATTAAAAAGATCCACGGGTGGTGTTTTAGATTTAAAACTTGTAAGTATGAAATATTTACATATCATATAGAAATAGGTATAATGTTTCTTATTTTTAAGGCAGCAGATTTGTTAGCTGTTAGGCAAAAAAGGAGAATCTATGACATTACTAATGTTTTAGAAGGTATAGGACTAATAGAAAAGAAAAGTAAAAATAGTATTCAATGGAAGTAAGTTCAAGAAACTTTTGATAATAAAATCATATTTAAATTATTTTATTTTAGACCCTATACTTGCAAGTGTTTACCAGGAACGAACACGCAAGAATTCACTGTGAAAATATCAGATCTCAAAAAGAAAATATCTAAATTAAACGAGTATGAACATGAATTGGATTTACACAAACTTTGGATCGAACAAAGTATCCGAAACACCACTGAAGATATAGAAACTAGGAAGTATTTATATGTGACAGAGGAGGATTTTACACAAAAGTTTGATAGCAAAGACACAGTTCTTATAGTCAATACACCTATTAATAATAGTTCAATCAAGTTTGAGGTAAGTTTTTAGTGTTTGATTGAAAATTAGGTTTATAACTATTTCTTTACTATGATAAGGGTAATTTGAAAATGTTTAGCAATTTATTGAAAATTTCATACTTTTTAGAATTCAGATGACATATTCCAATTATCAATAAATTCAAATTCGACTCCTATTTCATCTTCTTTGTTGGGGGAACTACCAAGAGATGAAGAGGGAAATATAAAAAAGAGGAAAAGGGTATGTAAAAAAACTAGAAATTATGAATATTTATTGACAATTTTAATAAAACTTACATTTATTTCTTCATTTTTTGTTTATATTAATGTATTTAATTTCGCCTAAAATTGTGTGCTAAGCAAATATCAATATTTATTTACGATAACCTCATTTTATTTATAAACAAATTATTTGGATCAACTAATTTCTTCATATATTCTATTAGAAACAATTAAAAAAAAACTTTAATAACTTAATAAAAATAACAAATATTAAAAATTAACAAGGGATTTGCTTAAATCTTATGATATATTTTTTAATTTTTTTTCCATCAGTTTACATAAAATATAACTACAAAAAATAAACAAAACCGAAGCATTTATGTTTCTGTAATTTCCAATCCTTTTACAAATCAGACAAGTATTTTTTTTCAGGAAACTTTTTGTGACCCATAGATGTAAATTGTAGTTTATTTAATTTTTCCATATATTTTTAAATAATGGAATTATATCTTTTTAATTGGCATACAAAAACCGAATTATTTGATAAATAAGAGAACATCCATTTTCGATGTTATCCAATACCACTTTAAAATATATATTTTTGTCTGAAGTGATTTTATTTTTAATGCAGGTGTTGAATCCAAAAGAACAGAGTGTAGAACTAGATACAAACCACATAGAATTCATAAACAAAGATGAAGAGGATCCAGATTTAGTAGCGGCAGGAATATTGTTTAAAAAACACAAAGGTGTTTACTATAATGGACATAGAAAATTAGTAGACCAAAATGGCAATGGTGAGTAACATTTTTTTTTATCGAAAACAAATACATATTTAAAATTTTAGATTCAAGTTCTTTTGTACCGTTAAGTCCTGTTCCGTTGGCTAGAGATTATAATTTTTGTCTTTTGGATACTGAAGGTGCTGGCGATCTCTTTGATGAAACCAATTTTTCGACGAACCTAGAAATAACTTCATAAGTTTTTTTGGTTAACCTTTTTATTCAGTTTTTCCACATTTTATTTTAAAAGCAATTAATGATCGAGTTTAATTTTATTTTTGTATTAACTGAAAATATTGTTATTTTAATATTTTTTGCAATTATAATTGTTACATAATACCTGTTCTTTTTATTGGATTATATTTGAATTTTTTTCACTCCCCTCATAAATTAAATCATATTTACTATTTTGAATATAAATTGTTATTTTTTGGGCAATTTTATAAAGGAGATGAAATATCAATTCGCAGCTCTAAAAAGGTATTTGGGATTATGCCGTGCCTCAATTAAACATATCTTTAACCTGGTTCAAATTTAATTGATAGAACTTTTTTTATGCTTATTATTTCACTTTTAAGAAAATTTGTAACAGTGTCAGATAAAATTAATACATTACATTTGTTTTCTAAAATTCAATTATTGTTATTAGAGTATCGAAATATAAGCAAAATAATTGTTCTACGAAAATAATTTCAATAAGAAATAAGAAACTAGTTTGCTATCAAAATAATCCATTTATTTAATCAACATTAAAATATTAATTCTCAACCGAAATGGTTGTGGCACATTTCCATTTGGCTATAATGGTAAATAAAAATCACAAAAAAACAAATGACTAGACAACACATAAAACTAAATAATCTTTAAAAATAAATATAAATAAAAAACAGTATTTTTGAAAAATTAAGTGACCACAAAACGTATTTTTTACTAATTTCTAAAAAATATTCCCAGATATTTTGCTAAATTCAAGCATAACTTTTAAATCGATATTTTATCTCTTAAATAAGATAAAATTGATTCACTTCCTTGCTCCAAGATGGCGTATCTGGGTTGTTTGAAAGGGTTTCCTTTTAGTTCTATTGATCTAAAATTAAAAAATAATATTAAATTTATATTAATACAGTGTGGCACATCACATACGCGTCGATCTTTATGTGGAAAATGAAAGGTTTTATGAAAATTGTTTTTTTTTTTTTAACAAAGTCATATTTTTTTAAATAGAACGCAATGTATATTTTTGCATTTTTAAATTCCTACTGAACAAGTAATTGTTTTAAGTAATTACTAGGTTGAAATAACTAAAAACGACTTGAATGTCTCTATCCTAAATGGTTGGTCTTGTATGAGAAAAATTTATACAGGATCATCAGTATTTGAAAATTAAATTCACACTGTATACATTTTTCTAATGTTTAGCCAAGTAATACTTGAAAAGAGGCATGCAAGTCGTTTTATCCGATTTTAAGTCGTTTGAAGCAATACCTTAAAGTTAACGAAACTGTTCTGTTGCATTAAAAAAATAACTTGCATGGTTACAGATGTTTATTTTTGGGACACCCTGTATAATTCAAAATAATTTTAAATTGAACTCAAAATATATGCCTGCATTAAACAACAAAAGTCTTAGTTTTTCGTATTCCATACCATATATATTTTACGCGTAAGTAGTGAGCCATCCTGTATAAAACGCAACAAAATTATTAATTGATTACTAACCTCAGTTGGGTCATACTTCCCAATTCCGGAGGTACGAAATTAATGTTATTGTTGCTTAAATCTAGGGTAGCAATTCTTTTTAACGATTTTAAATCTTTTATTGGTATTTCTTGGATGCTATTATCGTTAAGTAAAAGAATTTCGATTCCAATCATACCGAAAATGCAATTCGGAATTTTTTTAAATCTAAAAAATGAATATAATAAGAAAAGTAAAAACGACTTTGCAATTTTCTACCATTATAAACAAATTTTACTATTAAGAACGGACTTATCTGGTTAAATTAATTATTTTTCATTTTTAAAAAAACAAAATATTTTGACCACCATTATAATAAAAATCAAATATTTTAAACAAATGTAAAAACAAAATATGTCCATTTATTAATAGCTTGAATAAAAAAATGCACTACCCCTGTAACTAAAATTAAAATTCACTTCGAACAATTCTCACTACAAGTACAAAAAAAACATTTAAAAAATATTCCACTTCTAATAAAAATCCTTTATTACGTGAGAAATCAAAAAATGTTCACAAAGTTTAATCGATTTTTTTGTTTTCTAGTATTAAAAATCATAATTCATTGTTACCAGACTTAAAAATATAATATATAGAAAATTTTCCAATATATTGTAATCAAAAACAAAATGTTCTGAAAAATACTGAAAATATTCCACTACTTCTGTAATAAAAATTTATGTTTCTAATAAACAGCAGACTTAAAAAAACTTCTTATTTAATAAAGTGTGTAATTTTTGATTTTCTAAAAAATCTAAAATATTCTAATATCCTTATAATAAAAATCAAAAACTTTAAATAATTAGCACAAAACAAAAGATATCTATTTTTTAATATTATGAAAAACAAAAATATATATGTAAAAGGAACCAAAACTCGCTTT
Organism: Neocrepidodera transversa; assembly: GCA_963243735.1. NCBI lineage: Eukaryota > Metazoa > Arthropoda > Insecta > Coleoptera > Chrysomelidae > Neocrepidodera > Neocrepidodera transversa. The sequence goes on from OY725340.1 coordinate 6,536,507, forward strand.
AAAAAATAACTGTGACAAAATAAAAATCTTCTAATCTCAAATTTTTTAAAAACTAAAAAATATTACAAAGATAATTCAAAAACTATTCAAAATTACCAAGTTACAAGAGAATTTTAAAAACCATTAGTAGGCTTTAAAAATTCTCCCAAAACAAATTCCATTTTTTTAATTTTATGGAAAAAAATAGAAAATATTCTACTACCATTGTAATAAAAATTAAAATTTTCTATTTTTCAAAAAAATTTAATTTTCTGAAAAATATGTAATAAAAATCAAAAATCGCTATTCCAAACAACGACTTTAAATATTCGTATAAAATCAAATATTGATTTTTTGAAATTACAAAGTAATCAAAATTTTTTTATTTAAAGATAAAATCTGTTTTACTTACCTATTATTACTTAATATTAATTCCCTCATCAAAACCAGTCCACTAAGGGATTCTGGCAAATCTTCTAGTTGATTTTTACTTAAATCACAAAATTTCAACTTTGTAAATTCCTTAAAAAACTCCGGTATTATAGTAATTTTATTTGCAGAAATATTTAATTCAGTTAAATAATTCGATATTAAAGTCAACCTAGAAAAAATATATTTAGGGCTGCTCATGGAAGAATGTTTGACACTATAATTAATTTTTGATAATAAGTCTGTATGAAATTGTTTGATTAATAGTAAGATTTTGGACGTACCCTGGTGGGATATGAACAAACTTATTTTTACAGAAGTCTACGCTAGTAACATTGGCCTCTTTTGCTTCCAAAAAACATTCTTCAGGTACAATAGATATATCTTTCATAGCTAAATTTAAAATATTTCCATTCCTCATTGTATACCTACAAATCGAAATGTAGTGGTCGATAAAAATAGTCATATATTTATTTTACCTATCAGGATAAATTTTGCTGTCATATTTGACATCGGATGATACATTTATAGAAACCATATGTTCATCATCAATTTTTTCTCTTAAATGTCTAAGAATTCTATTTGTACCAGCATGGATTATATCAAGTCTGATCTGTTTCAGCTTATTTCCTTCTAGTTTAAACGATTGAAGGTGAGGCATTAGCCCTATGACGTTTGGTAACCTGAAAATATTAGCCAGATATTGAAATATTTAAAAACCAATGAAACATGCTTACTCGTCTAAATCATTGTTTGTCAGATCAAATTTGGTTAAATGTGCCAAATTAGTTATCTCAGCTGGTATAGATTTTATTTGATTATCTCTCAATTCTAAAATTTTGAGATGGTTCATATTTTCACAAAACTCCAAAGGAATTTCCTAAAAACATAGAAAATTAACCGGTTTTTATATTATTTTTGTTGATAATTTATACCTGTATAAAATTATTTCCAAAATAAACTTCTTGCAGACTTTCGCAGCCCAAAAAAGAGGGAATTTCTTGAATATCGTTATGTTGAGCATGAAATATTTGTAGTTTTCGAAGCTCTCCCATATCGGGGAGTTGGGTAATACTGTTATGGCTAATATCGAGTTTTAATAATGCTAAAATAATTAAAGCTGGACTAAAAAGTATTAAACCAAAAATAGGAAGAAAATATACATTGAAGAGTCAAAAAACAAGATGAATAATTGCAAATAATATATTAAGCAGCAAAAAATATAAAATACTTTATGTAAAATAAAGAGACATATTTTTGACTTACCTCTAAGATTAACAATATCTGGAGGCAATTTTTTTAATCCATTATTTGACACACTAAATTCTGTTAGTCTTACTAAAAAACCTATTCCTGAAGGTAATTTTAAAATAGTATTATTAGATAAATCCTGAAAATATATAAAATTTAAACTCTCCTTGATGTTGACTCGCATTTTATTTACTCACCAATTTTTCTAACATGACCAGATCAGAAATATCTTTAGATACGCACTCCAAGCAATTATGACTAATTAAAAGTTGCTTCAGCTCTATTAGTTTATAAAAATTTTTAGGCAAATTAGCAATTTTATTACGGTTTAATGACAATTTAGTTAATTTCGTTAAGCTACCAATCTCCTCCGGCAATTCTGTTAATAAATTATCATGTAACTGAAAAAAGATTAATTTTAATTATCAGTCTACCCCTGTAAAGTTTTAAAATGTTAGTATCGCAACCTCGCTTAAATATTAAAATAGTAAGAATATATAAATAAGAACTCAATGTATTTATTACTAAAAGCTTACATTTAATATCAACATATCCTGGAACATGCTGATTTCTTTTGGCAACAATGTTAGAACATTAGAACTAAGATCTAAATGGGTTAGGGGTTTCACACTCCACCAAGCGTCTTCCTCTTTTACTGACCGGCTTAAATCTATGTTTATCTCATTCTCGTTTGTTAATTCATACATCGAAAACATTTTTTCCGGTACTACAATTAATAATAAAATAATTTTATTCATTGATACTTTTTGACAACCCCTGGTATACATAACTTTTTTGACAAACAATGCAATATAGGCAACCAGTATTACATTTTAAACTTAAATAACCTTGATGTTTTTTCTACCCCAATTACTCAATAAATTATCAATTAATTAACATAATTTGAAACATATGATAAACAAAATCATCCGCTTAATTACAATTTTAAGGTTATGACACAGATAATAACAAATATTGTCTAATGAAATAATAATATAAGATTCTAAAAATATTTACCTAAAGATAAATGTTTTGAGGACAGATTCAATTGACCAGTGCTTCTGACTCGCTTTATTACATCTTTGGTAATATGCTGTTCATTTTCAACTTTGGTTTGTAAATGAAACACAGGATTTAACAATTTTCTTCTAGATTTCACTTTGGATTGGTTTTCCATCATAAATAAATGAAAATGACGGTCAAACAAGCTTAGACAATAATTACGACTTATTTAAATAATTGTTAAATCGATCGACAAGGTCGGTATTTGCCTGACAATAGGATGTCAACAAAAACAAAATACCAGTGTTACCAACCAAATTTGCGATAAATTCCCTATATTGATAGTTTTCCCTAGATTTAAATCCGGTGGATTTTTTAAGGCCGAGACTACACACACACGTTAACATGCGGATAATTTCAGAAATTAACCACACGGTAAAACATTAAACTTGGTTATCTGACCTAAAAAAAATATTCATTTTATTAAAAAAAGTCTCTACTGTCTAAATATAGCCTGCGTATTCAAAAAAAAACTATTAAAAGAAGTCTTGAATATCTAAATCTAGCCTGTGTTTAAAAAAAAAATAAAAGGCTGTGAGGGATTCGATACCCAGGCCAATTGCACCACTACGCCTCACACGGGAATTTGTCACGCGCGCACGGAAAAAGCCTATTTTCTATACTCCTAATGAAATATACTATAATTGTGTTCATTTCTAATAACATCAAAATTTCTGTTATATCCACGAAATGAAATAACGGTTATTATGCACTGAACTATCACCTTAGTATAGTGTTATTATGGATCTAGGGAACTATAATAATAATTATTATAATTACCTTCTTCAATATAAGTGGAAAAAATCGATGATCTTGAATTTATTTGTCCTACTTAGGAGATGAAAAAGAAATCGCAATGTTTGGCTTTCTAATATTTATTAATACAACATTTCAGCAAAACCAGGACTTCCTCTCACATAATTGGTATTTTGATTCAAAAAAAATTCCACAAAACTTTTTCATTTCTTTTACTTTTGTTATTTATTTCATTAGAAAATTTAAAAGTACTACCAACCAACATCACTTACTGAACCCCAGAAATGGCAGATTATCTCGCTAGTAGTGGAATCTTTGACAGATTTAAAAATCAGTTGGGGATTTTCCGCATAGTGGGGACCCGCCTTTAGAGGTTTTGACATGTGTCAGAAAAATTGCGGGAAAGGCACCGTTCATGGTTTATTATTACTGACAACATTTGTGCTGAATTTTTTTACTGTTAGTATGGATCCAGATGAATTGGAGTTTTTGGGCGAGAAAAAGTACGTTTCGATAATTCCTACATTCAACCACGATCGTATCCATTTAATAAGTGGCGATTTGGGTCCGTTTCGTGCAAGCTTGCCTGTAAACGTTCCTCTTTGGGTAGCAGTCTCACTAAAGCGACAACAGAAATGTAAAATACAACCGCCTGATTGGATGGACATAGATAGATTAGAATCAACTAAAGAACATGAAATACAATCTAGGTAAGTGCCATATGTACATGGTGTAAAAATGAGAAAAAAACGTTGTTTTAGTGGTTTTACAAAAATGCCTAGTGAACACTACATGGTAGAGGCTAAATTGCTCTTGGAGTGTGCTACTGACGATATACCTAGAGCGGATGAGGTTAGGACTATCATTAAAGATATTTGGGATATAAGAATGTCGAAAATTAGATCTTCTGTTACCAAGTTAGTTAAAAACAGTGATTTCTACGCTGCTGTTGATAATCTAACCATTATGGAAATTAATTCTGTTAGACCTATATTACCACATGCTCTTGATCATTTATATAGAATGAAAAATGTAAGTAATTTTATATATAGTAGTCGAAATGGTTTAATCCAAAGAGTGTCCCGTATCATACTATATTAATACAGCTTTGTTTAGACTCGAATGAGCTATATCACACATGTCTAGGAAAATTCTCTACTCCGAGATATGGAGTTGGGAACGTGAATGTGCTCAGAACACATTCATATTTCAATTCCAGACTGCTTCATGATAAAATTACTAGATTAATTATGTAAGTTTTTAGTTTCAAAAAATTATTTTGGTTTTTAGAATGAACGACAAAGGCCTACTCAAAGTTCGAATGTATCATCGTTTTTATTGTCCAAAAGAGCATCTACATCATTTCAAATTTCTCCAGTAACTAGTTCTGCAACTGGAAATCCGGAATCTACTATTTAAGTATATTTTTATTGTAAATATAAATACTTATTAAAAAATAAACAATTTTATTATAACACTTTTTTACTTATTTTAACCCATTTTCTGGATTATGAACCATTTATTTGTGGCTCATGAAACATTGCAAATATTTATCTTAATATCTATGCCCCATGTTTAATAAAAAGTATTCAAATTTGTTATAACATTTTGTGCATATCAAGAAATACTCTTATCAGAGCTGTATCAAAGATTCAGGGGCACTAAATAATTATCTTGCTGTAAACTGAATAAAGGTTGTGGTCAGCACTAACGTTTTGAAAAATATCTTTTAATACAAATAAAGGTATGATATTTTTTTTTCATGTGGATAGGAAATTGTTAATAAATAAAATATATTTATATTCTACATTTATATAACAGAAGTGAAAAAAATATTTATAGCACTTTAGGAAATTGGTTGCTCTTCTTTAGGTCCAGTTTGGGATAAATGTTTGACAATATCAACCCAGTTCCAACCCCTTGGTCTCTCTCCTTTGGAATCAATTTTATTCCATTGACGTCTTTTCTGGGCTTTCGTTAATTGCTCCTTTTTATCTTTTGGTAGCTTTTCCTATAAAAATAAATATTTCTGAATGCATCCTTTATTTCAGAGTCATTTTTACCTGTAGGTCACTTTCTGTGATACATATTTTTTCTATTTCTAATTTTTCAGGTTCATCTGGTTGCTCCTTAATCAGTTCATCGAATTTTTCTTTTAAAAATTCGAATAATGAATAAGTCATCGACATACCTATATATTGTTCAGCTTCAGTCGTTAGTATTTCTATTATTTTCTGCTTTAAGCGTATTACACTAAAATAAATGTGTAAAACAAACTTGAAATATTTTTGAAATACACTTACATGTGTTTATTGTAAAACGTATCCATGCTTATGACTGGTAACTCGTTTGGATAACCAGCGCCCCATTTTATTTCTAATACAAACGATTTATTTGTGTCATGTTCGCCGTACTAAAAAAATATTAAGTACGGTATGATTGAGTTGGTAATTTCCAAAACCCGACCTGAACGCCTAAAAAGCTATTTTCTATCTCAATTTTTTAATCTTAAAATCACTTTCAGGCATTTGGGGCTGGTTTTGGATAAAATGGTGAGTCCCATTGGACTACTTTTATACAGAATCAATACTTAATTCAATTTCTCAAACAAATCGATCTGGTCGGGTCTTGGAAATACGCCACTCAATTTACTATCTTATTTTATTAAATGTACCTTATACTGATATGTAGAGTTATCAATTTGCTTGAATAACTCGTCTCCATCGTAAATAGACGATAATGCCTCTTTTTCTTCCTCTTGCAATTCAATTTCCGACATACTTACATAATTAAAAAAATTATCAAATTATTAAAGAGAAAGTCAAAATTATAATAAACATTTCGATTCCCTACAAATAAAAAATCTCTGAGGTTAGGAAATTAGTCATAAAATGAAAGAACTTCATATCTTACCATATAAAAGTCATTTAATTTAGAAAAGAAGAACAAAGGTGTTTTCAATAAATTAACCATCGTTGAGTGGTTAAGTACCACCAAATGCATACAAATGTCATATAATAATTATATGAAATATTTGTAATTCCAGACGACAAAAATGAACAGACCAAAACGAAATGAATGAAATGAGGCGTCAAAATTAGTACACTTGCTATATCATATGTCCAGCACCAGTCCCCCAGTGTTGTTGACTGTGCTGAAGTTGGTTACAAATATTGAGCAATGGTGCTTCTCGATTCGTCGCTAAAAATGGGCATGCTATATGGCGTCATAAAATGGTAGATTCCATTTGACTGTAGTGACCGTGTGTGATTTAACTTGCATTTTTTATTCGACCCGCAGATGGCGCTATTTCAATCGTGACTGATTTCAAACATTTCTGAGATTTTTAAATACATCATTTTCTGATCATATCATTGTTTTTGTCTATTTTTCAATAGTGTGTGCTCTGGTGCCCCTGATCACTCTTCAGGCAGAGTCAGGGGAATTATACCTACCAAACCCTCCTCGGTATAATTTGTCCTGGTATAGTATTTGCTTCTTGTACCCTGCCGTAGGAGTAGAATTACTCTTTTACAGGGATGTTGGTCTGAAAAGGAAAATTATTAGGTATTATTGCATGGCCGTTGGTAGGGGACAAAAGCTCATCTTATACATAGGGGTGCATCCTCTATTAACGTGCTCCTTTATTGTATAGTAAAACTTTTAATTAGAAGTTAATTTAAAACAATATTTGAAGTAGAAAAAAATTAGTACGCCTATGCAAGACCGATCGGTTTAGTACTTTTTGTTACTTATTTTTTGTAAACATATGTTCAATTTAAAATAGAAATACTATACCTAAATATTCTTTATTTCTGTATATATGACTTTTTTGATAATAAATATTTTATCTTATAAATAAAAGACCCAGTATAGGCCCGTGGCGATTTTGGCAAATTAATTATGGTGGCGATTTTAGGCAACACCGATTTAAATATATACAAAATTTAGAATAATTAAAATACACTTAAACGATTTAAGTCAATTAAAATCCGTCTCTGTATTAATTAAGTACTCTTCAATATTATCGAAAGATTCCCGCATCCTTATAAAAAAACCGAACCAAACAAAACCTGAATCACTCGTATACCTAAATTGAAATTTCCCAAAAATCTTGGTAAAAGTAAATAAATAAACGAATTGTGTTTAGCATTTCATTAGATGTTTGCTCAATGACTAAATATAATATTTACTAAAATACTGATATAATTACACATTAGTGTTAACAGTGATTAAGTAAAAGAGATTACAAAACTGTTTCGAACGCTTAATTATCATTCTTAATACATCTTTGACGTAGTGATGGTCGTTTGAATTTTTTTTTCCCAAGTTCAGTGTACGGTATTTTATTGAAAAACAAATTAGGTTATATCTAAATTATGTTTATTTTTTATGGATTGTGGTTTAGTATATGTTTATGTTTTGTAATATGTGGTAAGTTTAGTTTTATATATTTTTTAATAGAAAAAACTGCGTATAAATTATGTAAAAAATAATTACATTCTTTTTATGGGAAAATCCCAAGGAGCAGAGGTTCTACATTTACGTAGAATTGTTTATTCGCTCGTAGCGGTTATGAGAATCGTTTCATGAAAGAATTTTTTATGCGATAAATAAAGCTTGATAAATTATTTTCCAAAAACATTTCAAAATAATAATAATAAAAAATCTTCATTTGTAACTAGAAAAATTAAAGTGTCATATAATCAAGGCGCGAGATTTAGCCTTGTACCAAAAAAATATACAAATTACTGTAATAATAAAATTAATCATAAATAGGAAATATTAAATGTCATTTTTGCCATGTTTTTTAATTTTGGTCGTATTTAAGAAAAAATCCAATTTTGTCATTAATTTGAAATATTTTATCATTTTTTTTTGAACAGTTTATTTGAAATGTTTTGTAAATCTTTGGTACATTTTTATTGTTATTTTTTTAAAATTCTCAATTAGGAAATAGTTTAAAAATAAATAGATCTACATATAGAACATCGATCATTTTTTAACGTATTTTTTCAATAATTATCATTTTTGTCATGTTTTAAAATAGTTTTTTTAATTTTGATCCTATTTTAAAAAAATTGCCAATTTTGCCATTAATTTGAAATGTTTTGTCAATTTTTGGTTCATTTAAATTTTTTTGTAATTCTCAATTAGAAAATAATTCAAAAAGAAATAGATCATCTATATAGAATACCAATTTTTAGCGTATTTTTTCAATAATTGTCATTTTTGTCATGTTTTTAAAATATTTTTTTTAATTTTGATCCTATTTTAAAAAAATTGCCAATTTTGCCATTAATTTCCCTAATAGCACACAACGTCCTTGGGACGTACAATTTATGTCCATTTAATGTCGGAACGTCCATGGACTTAATATGTATGTCCTGTGGATGTTTGTTTTTGGACAGTATTAAGACGTCCACGATATATATCCATTATTTGTACAATTTATGTACAATGTCCATACCGGATATCCAGTAGTTGTCCGTGATGGATATAATATAACATATCCATACCATAGTCTTAAAACAGTCCCTCGCCGACTTAATACAGGCAATGTCCAAAACATGTCCGGGACAGACACCTAAGAGTGGTCCTCACTCGACATAATATGGACCAAAAGTAAAGCTCCGCCTGAAAGATGGAGACACTTGCGCTGATGCTGCTTAGACACCACGAATAGTATGGTATATCGCGATTTAAAACATCCTATTAAGTCTGCTCCGAGCTCGCTCAACGAGTATAAACGGTGGCTATTATTCACGTAGATGAAGTTTCCGACACGAGCAGGTGTTGAAATAACAATTTCACAATTACAATTGAACTGGTGTGAATAAATAACAAAAAAAATCACTTTCTCTGACGTCCACTGTACCAAAATAGGACGTTCTGTGAATGTCCCAGGGGGATATCCAATGGATGTCCGCGGCGGACGTTCGAATTCAGTTCAAAGTTGTGACATTAGTGCGTCCCTCGGACGTCCATAGAACGTCCAGTGTACCAGAAAAGGATGTCCGGAATGTCCGAAGAGGACGTCCTATGGATATCTGTAGGACTACTTTGTGTTATTAGGGTTGAAATGTTTTGTCAATTTTTGGTTCATTTAAATTTTTTTTTAAATTCTCAATTAGAAAATAATTCAAAAAGAAATAGATCTATATATAATACCATTTTTTAACGTACTTTTTTAATAATTGTCATTTTTGTTATTATTTTAAAATATTTTGTTTCTTTTAACAGTTTTGAAATATTTAGACATTTTTTGGTAAATTTCGAAATTATCTTGTCAATTTATATCATCTTTTAATATTATTTAAAATATACTCATTTTATACACGATCTCACCTTTTTCCCTATATATAGCAACGTTTACTAATAGTAGTAATAATAATATATAACAAGAAAGTCAGGTGTACCAGAATAATTTCATTTAAAACGCAACTAGTTTCGGTCACCGACCATGATCAGGCCATTATTAAAGTTACTATCCAGGAAAATATTTAACACCCAAAAGGGTAGTGATAATGATATTGGAAGGTACTTAAAAAAATTAATTTAAAAACTACATAAGAAAAGACTAATAGAAAAAAACGTAAAAATGAGTGCTAAAAGCGTCTGCAAGTTAGCCTTATTAGCCCACTTTTTTTACGACTTTTGTATTAATCTTTTATTATATGTAATTTTTAGTCAATTTTTTTAAGTACCTTTCCAATTTGTCATTTATTACTTTTTTCACTACCCTCAAATGGGTTCCAGCTTTTGGGTGTTTATATAATTCCCTCGATAGTAACTAATAACGACCTGATGATGTTCTGTGACCGAAACTAGTTGCCTTTTAAACAAAATTAAATTATTGTGAAACCTAACTTTATGCTTTATTTCTGGTAAACTTGGCCACATTTAAGATATGGATAACCTTTTGGATTTATTAATATATAAACTCAGACATTTTTTTGGTAACAGGTTTTATACATAAATCAAAAAATTTTCAAATAATAATAATAGAAAAATTACTATTGCGCTTACTGATGAATCATGGCGCTATTTGAGATCTGAAATTTGCTCCGAGAAAGTTGACTGTCTTGTCCACCTTCAGAAAATGTTTCCAAGACAAATTTTCAATATTTTTTTAATTCAATAACAATTATGAAGATTTCTTAGATTTTTCAAAATCAATCAATTCCAAGAAAACTGTAATGTAAGAAATAAAAAAACGATCCTAACAATACATGTGTTTTCTCAAATTTAAAATATACTTTTTCCACTGCTATCAAAAAACCAACAGGATCTATTTATAAAAACATAAATTTTTTTAATTTTTTTTTTTTAAAAAGCGGAGATGTTTTTATTTTCCTAATCCATTAATTTAATTACAGAATTCCTACAAATAACCAGACTATTAATTTTGACGTCAATTCTTTTCCAATAATTACCTTGACAAATTGTTAAAATGGTATATTAATATAAAATAAATAATATTTATCTATTAAATAAATGATAAAAATAATTATTGTGAAATGTTTCTATTAATCTAAATTATTTTGTAAAAATCAATAAATAGATTTAATTGGGGTGGATAAATATTTTTGGAACAATTTTCGGTTTTCAACATTGTTTTTACTCTACGTACGTTCCGCTAGCATCATCAACTCCTGGACTAAAAAATGGGCCCCTAGACGAGAAGAGTGTCTTTACGTTTATCCTTGTTAGTTTTCTTCGAATTCTTCCTGAATTCCTCTTTTTCGGTTCTTTAGATCTACCCTTGTGTCCTATATAGACGAATTGCAGTTGGCTGAATGAAAAAAAAACTCCTAGACGATATTCTTCAACATTTTGAGTAAATAACGATGTTCTTTAAGTGATTTAACTAATTTGACCAATCTTCGAACGTTATCAAGATGATTATTTATAATTAGTTTAGAATAAACAAATTTTGTAATAGTTACAAATCATACAGACGTTGTATACAACGAAATTTGTGGTGTTAGATAACAGAGCTTACTATCTAAGGAAATAATGAATGATATAGCAGAGGAGCGTTTTTGCAAAAAAGTGGAACTGATTTTAATAACTATTTTTTTAAATGTTTTTAAATGAAACTACTGTATTTTTTATAGATTGAAAATTGATGCTCTAGTTGGGAAATTTTTCAAAATTTAAAAAAAACAAGATCGCTTTAAATAGAAATTTATTACTGTCATATATCTCTTCTTCTATTTCATCATTATTATCATCTACAACCACAATTCCCGAAATAACCAAATTTGCATTTGCAGAATATTATTTTTAATATCTGCTCCGGAGCTCAAGAAAATATTACAAAAGGGTAAAGTTGGATAGCATAATTGATTTAATTGCTCCGAACCTCCCTACGCTCGGCTCGAAGTGGATAGTGGGGAAATAAAATAGTAAAACAGTAGGGAAAAAACAAAACTTTAAAATTAGTAAAAAAAATACATGGAAAAAACTTTCTGTCGCCATCCACTTTGAGCTGAGCGTAGCGAGGTTCGGAGCAGTCAAGTAAATCAAACCCTCCAAAACAAATAAATTAGTGAAAAAAGGGCGGGAAGTGGAAACAAAAAAATATTAAAAATTAATGGCAAAAAGTAGAGAAAACGTAGAAAAAAGTTTAAAACATCAAGAAAACTGTACAAAAGGGGGGAGGGAAGATGGAAAGCTTAATTGATTTAATTATTTATATTGTCAAAACTCATTATTTTTAACCACACAACATTATGACGAAAAACTCACCATAAAAACGTGATGTAAGGCTCCAAATCAGATCAGTCAAATTTCAAACTACTACCGTCACTGAAGATTCAATATTCGGCGTCGAGACGCCGAAGTCGATAATTTTGGCAGACAGTTCTGTTTGACTTCTACAAAACCCAGTATATTTCCACAAATTGAACTACGAACACTATTAACATTAGTTACAAATATTCGACGTCATTCAACGTCGCTACACTCTTCGTCCTGACGATCAATATTCCGGCATCAACCCTCTCATCTTAAACGACAATTTTTTTTATTTCGTTTGGATTTATTTTGTCTTCTCAAAAATAAATCAAAATTATTTTTACATTTTAATTTACAGTCGGTGCACCAGAATTTAAATATGAATCGACTGAAACAGCTCTTTCGTGCGTTCACAGGGGATGACATTTGTCAATTAATTTTACCAAGTTTTCCGGGTTCCCCTATACCTCTTATACCAAATGGCGTCATTATTTCTGTGGTCATTAAAATTGTTAATAATATATAGTGCTATTATTATTATTACTACTATTATTAAACACAACGTATAGGTTCCTATATACAGATATAAAAAGTATAAAATTTATTGTTACATAAATAACAGGGCAATAATTTCTTGCAAATAATAAAGCTACAAAGCATATGGGGGCGGCAGGTCACAGTATATTAAGAAATTTCTAAACTTCACCCCTATTAAATTGGTGACAAATAATTACTTAGTCACGATTGCACTTATATATGTTTCCATCGTGACATCTACTGCGCACATCTTTATTACTATTGTTTTTTTCTAAACTGTTTGTGTATAAAAGTGTTGGATATCCAATTTTCCTATGGACGAACCTGTTTTATTTTATTGTATTTTTGTTGTTGTTATGTAAACTTTGATTTTTTAGAATTAATCAATTTGTGATTTATAAATCACTATAGTGCTTGTTAAAGCCTTATTTTTCATATTTTCAATATATATTCTTATAGAATTGTTGTTCAATTATAGCAAAGTAGATTATAATTGGTCCTTCGAAATAATAAATAGTTTTTGTGGTTCATGAAAAAGTCTTCTTTTATACCAAGAGACGCCACATGGTCCTTCGAGCCGGATTTGAACCAGTAACCCATGGAAAAATTAACTAATTTTTTTTCTAATATTATAAAAATTCGCAACGATTTCAGCTAAATTTCATTTTTTACAGAATTCGAAACATATCGTCTCTCTTTAACAGAAGCATTCCCAACTAATTATCATATAAAAATAACGCCGGATTTCGACAATGAAATCTTCTGTGGCGAAGTAGCAATTTATGCCAAAACTCACGATAATTTGGAAAAAATTACTTTCCACAGTTCAAATTTGAACATCTCAGAGGTGCAAATTAACCAACGAAATGCAAACTTCAAAGAAGAATCCGAAGAAAGGATTAGCGTTTTTTATAAAAATAATACCATACAACCAGGAGAACAACTTATTAATATCAAATATACTGGTTTCATTAAGAAAAACAATGGGTTTATTAAAGCAGTTTATGAAGATAAAGAACGCAAAGTGTAAGTATAATGAATTACTATATAAGTTTAGGACGTTTTCTAAATTTGTCAACATTGAATTTGTGAATATGTCTTGTTGACAAAGTTTAAACGGAAAATGTCATTTCTTGTAGCCGTAAATTATTAGTAAAATAATGCCGATGGTTGATTATTTTCATGATATGGACAAAAATAAAATATATCATTTTGTGGATCCCTTTAATCATCGTTTGTAATTTCAGTTTTATAAATTACAACATATCACGTAGACATGAAATGATTTTGATGGATTTATAAAATTAATTTGTATATGTATGTATAATTTTTTATTTTGCAAAAATTATTATTAATGGTTTTAATCAAAAATGATTTATATTTCAAAAATTTTTCTATAGGATTTCCAAAATCTTCTAAATTTGTTACCTATCTGCCATATGTGGTTATTGTTAAGTTCTTTATTCTTTGAGAAGGCACAAAAAATCAAGAATATATTAAAAAAAAACATAACAAAAATATTATTAACTTTATTAAAATTAAAACTACACCAAAGCAGAAAGAGTATAAAAAATTCTATAATTGTGGGATGAAATTCTGAATTTTTAAATAACAGTAATTAATAGAAGATTGGATGAAAATGAAACTCACAGATAACACTTAAATTGTGTTAATTTGTGGTAGGTCACTGGTATTTAATATAAGTCACGAAAAACAAAAAATTAAAATATATACAATACATTAATGTACAAACAGATGCTAGGATAGAATAAGTTCGATGTGAGTGGGACGTTATCTCGCCCCTTCACTGGAACCAGCGGAGGCCTATTGTGGCTCACCCCTACGGGCTATAATTCATCATACAATCCGCACCTTTTCACAAAGTCTATGGTTGATTTAGGTGAAGCTTCCTTGAATTCGATAAGCTCCAGCTGTACGAAACCAAACGTACGAAGCCTATTCATTTCCAGGGTAGGTCAGGAGCATAGAATATGCTTCGCCGTTTCGTCTTCTACACTGCAGAAGCGATATTCCGATGTTTGACTCAGACCTAGATTCTTCAGATGGTAACGCAGACGACAGTGTCCTGTAAGCAGTCCAATTAAGATACGTAGATCACTTCTACTCCATTCTAAGTTCTGCGATAGTAACTGAGGGCTTTGAGTGAGTTAACTCAGGTATATCTCTCCAGTGATGGAGAGTTTTCCTCTCGACCTATTTCCAGATAGTGTCTTTATTGGCACTATTTTTGGCAATGCCAAAGAATGGTTCTTGTCCAATGAACTCGGATTCTGCACCTTTTCTCGCAAGAGTGTCGGTCTTCTTGTTGCAGTCCCCCCTTCGTACCCAGGCAACCAGAGTAGGGTTACTCTGTTACTGAGCAATACGATTCAAGGATTTAATGCAGTTCCACAGCAGCTTCGAGTCCAGCCGGTTGGAGCTCAGTAGTTTGTAAGCTGCCTGAGTAAAAATGGTAGCATACTTGCCGAGGCTTACTGTAATGTCAACTATCGGGTTTCTACTGTACACTCTGGCTCCGGCACCACTCGGGATCTTTGAACCATCTATGTACAGTACATAAGCCATCCCTGGAAATATAGGGATCTCCCTCTTTTCCCATTCGTCTCTTCTCGGAAGAAGGACGTCAAAACACTTCGGTATGTGAGTTCTGGAGGAGAGCACATCTGAACATGGCTCTATAGGAGGTCATTCTGGACTGCTGCTCCAATAATATATGAAGAGGAGTAAGATAAATTGCCGCTATCGGGGTAGTTGACATGCAGTCTCTGAAATCCAGACAATTTATCCTCCGCAATAGACTGGAGCCCTTTTGTCCACTATAGGCTACTGCTCCATATGTGACCAGTAATTTTGATAAACCCAGTAAATCTGCTTATAGGGTTGATTCCTCATGATTTGCCGCACCCATTCTAATATTCCAGAGGCTTTATTGATTGTTCTTTCCAGATGGGAGTTCCGTGTAAATTTTTTATACGGTCTAAAAGCTAATAATAAAATTATCACTTAAAACAACCTTTTTGAGGATTCTTAAATTGCCACTTAGTTGGGATGTCATATAGTAACAACAAAGGCGTATTTTAAGTTTAAAATCTTTTTTGAAATTTTAGGTACCTTTTTGTAACAGATTTAGAACCCACTTATGCCAGAACTGTCTTCCCATGCTTCGATGAACCTTCTTTCAAAGCCAATTTTAGTGTAAGGCTGGTATCTCCTAATGACACATATAAAGCCATTTCAAACATGCCAGAAATCGTAAGTACACTTTATACGAAAAAAGCAAAAAATCTACTATTTCAGTATTTTTTAGAATAAATTCAAAACGGAAGATGGCTCCGTAGTATACGATTTTGCTACGTCTGTAAAAATGTCCACCTATTTGTTGTCTTTTGCTTTCACCGATCCAAACTATACGTATTACGAAGATATTGTCGAAAATAAAGGAAATAAAATACCGGTCAAAATTCATACAGTCAACGCCAGTAAAGAAAATAATGAATTCGCTTTTAACTGCACCAGAACAGCTTTGACATTTTATTCTGATTATACCAATATCAGTTACCCTATGCCCAAATTAGGTAAGTTTCTAGTATTTGACGAATAGCGAGGGGCGATTCATTCGAGGATCACTAATTTTATTGAGCCAGATCAGTTCGAACCTATAGGCCCATGAGTGAACTCAGAGACGTTTGAAACGTATTTTCAGACTCAGGAAATTTGATCTAGATTCAATAGAATTAGAAGAGTATAAATCGGTGGATAACCGGAGCGACTGGGCAGTGTGTTAAAGTTGAGTTGAATACGTTAGAGTCAGCTCACTTTGAGCGCGAAGCTCCTGGAATCTGTTCTACCTGTTCCTTTTTACATGTTAAGACTTTAATTGAGCAGGATCAGGGCAACATCAAGAAACGATGTAAAAAGAAATTTGAGATCACTTCTCAAGTGAATCGCCTCTCGCAAAATATATGCAATTTTTCAGTTTGTCTCTTTATATAGACCAAAAACTGGAAATAATTCAAAATAAATTAATTTTTTCAGACATGATAGAATATCGAAGGAATTTAACAGCAGCAAGTGAAAATTGGGGACTTATAACTTTTAGGGAAGGACTACTAACGCCTGCATTACGAATTTATAACAAATATCAAATAAAATTAGTAGTTTTTCACGAATTAGGTCACTTCTGGTTTGGAAATTTAGGTAAATATAAATTTTTTTCCAGGTTCAAAATTTCTGGGTGATTAAAAAATAGTTAATTTTTTTAGTAACCAATAAATGGTGGGATGATCTTTGGTTGCAAGAAGGTTTCGCCACTTATATGAGCTATAAATTGTTAGCAAAAGATGGTGGTAAAAAGAATGTGGTAGAAGAAATGAGAACATTTAGTTTCAATGATTATTTCGATATAGAAATATACAGTAATAAATCTTCAATAGTGACTTATCTACCAAAACATGAAAATATTGAAGAAGCTTTTAATGATTTGGTTTATTATAAGGTAAGTCCCGCGTTGTGATAATGCCAAGTTTAATAAAATATCTAAAATCTGAAGAAATTTATAGGGTGCTGCTGTACTTCTGATGTTGGAAGATCTAATAGGAGAGGAAAAATTCCAACAGATCATAAGAAAATTTTTACTAAAACATATTTATTCTACGGCTACTACAAACGATTTTATATCTACTGTGGAAGAAGTAGCGAATGATAAACCTTTGAGACATTTTTTAGAAGGTTTCTTGTTTCAACGAAAATACCCTGTAGTTTCTGTGCATATAGAAGATAATTCTACGTATGTTTTGAGCCAAGAACCCAGTGAATGTGTAAATATGTTGGGAAATAAGGGGTAAAGATCTTTTTTTAATTTATAAATTTTTACAAAATATTCCTGGGGGCTATTACAGACTTTGGTGGTTTTATTTCAAAATAAATTCTTCCCCACAAGAATCTCTCCCCATGACAATCTTTCCCCATAACAATCCTTCCCCACGACAATCAATTCCTGTGACAATCGTTTTCCACGACAATACTTTCCCAGGATTGTCGTGGAGAAGAATTATCACTGGGAAATTGTCCAGGATTATCCGGGGAAGGATTGTCCAGGGAAGGATTGTCCAGGGAAGGATTGTCCAGGGAAGGATTGTCTAGGAAAGGATTGTCCGGGGAAGGATTGTCATGAATTCACATAATGAACGTTCTATCTACTGACAGTTAGATTTATTGTTTTGTTGATGCAATATTTGAATGTTTGAAATTAATACAAATTTGAATAAAATTCAATGTTATGTGCGTTTTTTAGATATTTTGTGAAAATTAATTTAAAAACTCATATTTTTTTAAAATTGTAAACGTTAAATGTAAATGTTTGAAATATTTATTTGATTATTATTCTATTGCCAAGAGAAAAGTGTGATAGTTAAAATGTGCATTAGAGAAAGTTTTAGGTGAATAATTTCAATTCTAAAATATCAAAATTTCGTATTTTAACCTTAATATTGGAAATATTTAATTAGGCACGCCTCTTGTTGACATACTTTTATATTTTACATTCATTTTTGTCTTTTTTTTCTTGAAAATGTCAGTTTTTAATAAGTCAATATTCATTATTTTAAATAATTTATTACGGTCCTTCACATTAAGAAATATCCGAAAAACTATTCCTTATTATTACGTATTTTTTAGCGAAAAGTGGACAATTCCGCTCACATATCAAACCGATTCAACGAACATATCCAGATTATGGTTTGATAAAGATATGGACCGCGGTAAGTAAACACACTATATTAGACCGGAAATTTACTAGGATTTCCGTACATAGATAAAACAATAATTACTCATTTAGTCATTTTCTTAATAAAATATTTGAGAAACTACCTTAATTAATATATTCACTGACTTTTTAAATAATATAAATATTGTAAAAACTAAATACGTTTAACCAGTTTCATCAACAAACGGGATTTATAATTATTTAAAATTTGATGTTTTAGTTCAAATACAACTACCAGACGCTAAATGGTTCCTTTTAAATCCAAATGGGATAGGAATATACCGAACAGTAATGTCAAATAAATTGTGGGATCAAATAATCGATCATTTTGATGCAAGTATTAGGAATTATAGTAAAATAATATTTATTTTATACAGTCCAATGCCGGTGTATGATTTATGATTTTCATTTGAAGTTATTATTAAAGTACTGGCTTAGAAATTCTAAATGTATTTTCGTTATTCATAAACTCGTACTTTAATAAATAATTTCCCGGGCTTTAAGCGCAAATAACTATTTTCTGTAACCATCGCAGAAATGATTGATATTTTGTAACGATAGTAACGATTTCCTGTAAAATGTCCCGAAAGAGATTACTTTCAGCACTTACCTTGAAATTTACAGATCTCAAGTTATTATTAATAGAGAGATATTGCACAGTCAAATATGTCAGCCTGTATTAAATTCGATATTTAAGATTTAAAGCATGAGGAAATAAAAAAATTGGATAAAATCGTGCCCCAGCTTTTATTTGTGGAATCGTAACTATGAACGGGTACCGAGCGCATTCGCGCCCCCACCCTATATATCAGGGTATAGAATTTTCCCAGACATGTGCGATATCTCATTTTTCATAGGAGCCCTATAGGATACATTTTAAGAAAATCCCTCTAACCGTTCTTGAGATCGCGAACGAATGAACATAACTGATTAAATGTTGTTCGATTGTTTTTAATTGTTTATTATAACTTCGATCATTTGTCAATAAAATGTGGAAAAAAAATCTTAATTTAAGGCTCAAGTTTGACTACAACACAACACAATTTTTGTAATAAAATAATGTCATTATTCTTCTTAATAAAGGACAATCCATAAACAATATTATCGAACACTAACAAAGTATTATATAATATCTTAAAAGATTTAGCATTAACGTTTTTAAATCTGTCAAAAGTGCAAATTAGTTATTTAAAAATCGACTGTATTTATTTGAAAATATTGCAATTCTAAATATTTTCATTAAGTAATTAATATTTATAAAAAAAATTGTGCGGTTAAGGGGACTTCCCCCAGGATGTTCCTTCCAAGCGTTATTTTTTCACTGTTTAAAATTTTAAAATGAAAAAAAAATTGAAAAAAGCGAAAAAATAGGAAAAACTCGACAAAAACAATAAGAAAAAATCTGAAAAAATCTGTGCTGGCCACAGCACATGACCTCTCGCCATTTTTGAATCAAAAATTTACACGTTAACACAAAAAAGTATGAAAAAAATTGACTTTTTTGTAAATCTGGCAACAATGGCAAACTTTTTGAAAATATTATTGATACGAAAATAAACTATGGTGTATACAAAATTTATGTGTAAAACTTTATTGCCATTTTGTTCAGTGATGACGTCATCACTCATAGCAACTGCCACTCCCGGTTGTCCGATGGACACCAAAATCTAATCTAGGGTATCAGAATCCTGTATGCAAAATTTCAAATTTTATTTAGTAGTTTTTGAGTTATCGTTACTTCAACATCGATCCAAACACACTAACACACACAGACATCAACGCGAAAATATCAAAATCGTATTCTAGGAACCTTAAAACGTGTTTATCCATTGAAAACTCACTACCCAATTTTTAGCATGATTACTATACCTCTCTTATCTGAAGGGCGAGAGGTAAAAAATGAGACGAAGTTAGAAAAAAACCTGAAAGAATTTGAAAAAATCAAAAAAACAGAAAAAAATCAAAAAACCGAGAAGAATGAAAAAAATCGGAGGAATAAGAAAAAATAAGAATCGAAAAAGTAAAAAAAATAGAAAACATTGGAAAAAATTGAAAAAAATCAGTAAATATTGGAAAAAAATGAAAAACAAAATTGTAAAATAAAGAGAAAACGATAAAATAAAATGGCAAAAAATCGTAAAAAAAACCGGAAACAATTGAAACCGTAAAAAAAAAATAAAAAATTCGAAACAGTTGAAACAAATCTAAAAAAAATTAAAGGAATAAGAAAAAATGAAAAACAATCAGAAAACAAAAGAAAAAAAAGAGAACGAGAAAAAAATGAACAAAGTTATAAAATCAGAAACAAAATAGAAAAAAAAATCAATCTATTTCTCTATTAATTTATTAAAAATTAAATATAAAATAATGAATTATAAATTATATAAAAAAATACCACATAGGAACAAATTCTTTTTAAATCTTATCATATTGTATTAAGATAAAAGGAAAAGAGAGGGAAGGTCGCCTGGAGGGGGCATAACGCTTTTCTTTACGTGACCCTTTCTGCCAGTTAACTCCTACTGCAAGCCAATACAGTGCGTCCATAAAGTAACGCATAAATTCATTATTAGCTAAATGAACGATTAAATTAGAAATTCTCGAAACAGGTCGATTTTTGGTTTCAATTTACTATTTTTTCAGATCATAATCTAATGTACAGGGTGAACCACCTTCGTGTAATGACGTCATCACCATTTTTTTTAAATGGAACCCCCCCCTGTTTTTTCAATTTCCGGATTGCCTTTGCTGAGCTGATTAAAAAAATGTATAATATGTTGCTTCAAATTGGTACAGGGTGGGCAAAAATGCAAAAAAAAAATGATGAAAATTGTTTATGGAAAGTTATACGTTACTGAATGTAATAAACAAATTAAATGGAATTACGTAGTTATGCAATTAATGTGATACACTACCAAAAACAAACAAACGAAAATAATAATGAATTTATGCGTTACTTTATGGACGCACTGTATAGTAATAGATGGTTACAGAAAAAATAGTGTACGTAACAAAGTCGCCAAAATGATTTTCCTAGACTCGCAGAAATCGACTGCGGATTGTCCATGAAAATATCATTTTTGGGATTTGTTACGTAAATAACTATTTTCTTTTTGTATACAGGAAATTTCGGTTTCGATGTCCGAAACAATCCTTCTAGATATATACTATTCTTTTCGATTGAATAAAATCAGTTGTGATGTTTTTTTGAAATTAATGGATCGATTACGGAATAAAAAAGACGACAGAGCTAAGTGGATGTATTTTCACACTATGATTGAACATATAAAGGACAATTTGTCTTGCAATGAACATAAAGATGAAGTCAACATTTTCATGGTAAACAAATTATTGTAGACAAAGTTTTTCCTATATTTTTTTACCTATTTATTTTTTCAGAAATATGTCCGAAAAAGATTGGAAGAAATAGGTTACACAAGAAATCCTCTGTTTTTGGAAGCAGAGTGCGATAGCCGTAAGTTATTTTTTAATTTATCACGTTTTTCTCCGATCGACAATGAAATACTATTTTGAGTTAGCAAAGTATCAATTTTCGTGTGATTATTTTGTACTTTCAAGAAAAAAAAATATGTTCAACTCGTTAATTATATATATTATTTCATAAAACCACTGGGCAAATATACATGGTGAGCAATAACTCGAAATTGTGAGTTATCGAAAAAATAAGTATTGAAATTGTTTCGTTTTATAATTATAATTTTTTTATACAGGATTGGCAAAAATTAACGTTTTGCCTATTACAAAAAATGTTATATTATGATGTAATTTTTTTTAACGCACTGTATACATAACTGGAGAAAATATTAACACAGCAGAGAAACAGATTTACTGCCTTGGCTAGTTTCAATGATATACTAGCAGCGACAGTAAATCTACTACTACTTCTCTGCCTAGTTAAACATATTATTACTGTTTTAGAATATATAATAAAAGGACAAATATACAAGGAAAATTTGAACCAGTGTGCCAAGTGGATAAGGGAAAATTTAAAAGAAAGCGATTCAAATACCATCAATCCCACATAAAAATTACTTGTAGCGTTTTAAATTTAATAAAAAAGAAAAAAATTGTTTTTACACTTATTTTATACCAAACAAGAAAAGAACAAGACTATTGGAGCGTGAGTCTAGATTGCAGCACTGTATCTCTATATTAGATTCGCTTGTCAGGGGTTGGATCCCGTTGACCTTAGATAATTTTTATAAACACTAGTAAAGTGTGAGAATTTGACGCCTTCTACCAATGGGACACGGCGTTACTTATTACCGACGAGTCCTTAAGGGACGAAACAGTTGTCCGGTATATGCATAGAAATCAAATTTTCACACTTAACCAGTATTTAACACTTGTTTAAGAGTTTCATACCTCTTGGAGATGGGCTTTCTTTCGGTTCCAGTTAGTACTATCTCTTATTACAGAAGTGGAATCGTTTCCCAAGTAATAAGTGACGACACCACGTCCTATTGGTAAATGACGTTAGATGTTTACAATCATATTTACATCATTTTTATAGCTAGTTTTTCTCTTTGTTAGGTCAGACCAAACTTGCGTGATATTTTTTAATAATTATTCTTTACAATTCTTGTATTTTTGATCCAATATCACTTTTTAAATTCGATTTAGTTGACGTAGACAATTTTAAAAAAGTTTGTGCTAATTTTTGTTAAATCTAAGCAAGGAAAGTTTTCAATTTTTTTTTTAAGAAAAAAATTTATAACAATTCGTTTATTTTTGGAAAATAAACGTCTACTTTGAATAGTGTAACAATGTACAGGCTGTTCTATTAAAAAAATTAAATGAGTCTGAACTTTCTCTAAATCAAAACAGACTAAGAAAACCGTTCGTTTCAATCTCATTTCCTTGAAACACCCTGTATACTCAATTATTTCCTCATTATTGGTAGTGTATCTGTTAGAAAAACTGGTTTTCATTGACATTTCATCTTATAAATAAAATAAACTTACTGGATTTTATAAATACATATTTCAATTTCCAGATTCTATTGATTGGTAAAACTGTTTCTCATTGTGTTATTTCAACAGTTGTTTAACATCATTTCTTTTAAAAGGTGAAATAATGAAATAAAAGAAGGTACAGCTTAAAAAAATCGCAAATTTTAATACAAACTACATAAAAATACAATTATGTTACAAAATGAAAAATCGCCACAAGATTTTACAAACTGAAGGCACCTCTACCATGGCATATTATAATTTCCAGATTTGAATGATTCTGTTGATAAAAAAATCACCAAAAACATTAGCACATTAATTTGATTTGAAATTTGGGGATTTTTGCAATACAATGTTCAGAACAAACAAAAATAAAGTGAGCTGTCAGTGTTGTTTGGGAACAAATAAAAAAACATGTCATTTTGTTTTTGGACAAGAACTTCCCGACTAGGTTATCCTTTTTAATAAGATATACTCGTTCTAACTTTTCCTTCATGTACATCATCTAAGATTATAGAAAATGGAATTTTAGAAGCAATTTTTCTGCAATAGAGGAAATATAAATGGCCAATGTTATACTGCTGCCAAACATGTGTTGTTAAAAACTTCACTCAGCCTATTACCATTTAAATAAAATTTAACAGTAAGACTTACTGGACAACATCCATCGATTTTATTGCTTACTGAATATAAAAAAAGGTCTATTGGTTGTTTTTAGGTATCTCATTTTCTGGCCATATGACATTTATTTGAACTACTTATTTATTATCGTGACAATTGATTAACATAGAACATTTACTAATTTAAAAATATAATCTGACTTTTATTAACTAAACAGTAGGACAACATTAACAGTTAAATAAAAACGTCTACCATAAACAGAAGTAAAGACTGACGTTTAAGCTGTCAAACAGTTATGCGTGAAAGGGGTTGCCGAGTCGGGAAATTAAACTCTCGTGTTTTTTTAAACTGGATAGAAACATTTAATATTGATTAAATTCACTTGATAAATGTCATGAGTCATCAGATATTTTTAATTACTTGCTTCAAAAAATTAATGTTTTTGAGAGATGATAATTATGGAGATTTGAAGATTTCAACATTTAATTAACGATTTTTTTATCTAAATATTGTATCATTACTAATTATTAAAAAAAACTTTTATTTTACATGGAACATTTATTATAAATAACCTTTTTGTAGTTTAATTTATTTAAAATACAATTCTAAACTAAAGGTAATTTGCAGTTACAGAAACAGCGATTAAAAAGAATTTAAAATAATGTTGATTACCAACAAATCCATAAAATTTCATCTTTATTTGACAATTGATACGAATATTTGACCTTTCGAGGACAGTCGAAGTGGAGAGACATTTAATAGTTTAAATTCCTTAAACCTGATGTTAACAAAACTCAACAAATTAATTATCGTAAAATTTGTCGACACATTAGTAGAAATTCATAATCCCTGAAAATATGGAAACCTACCCAAAAGATACACGAATTAACTAAAAACATCATTTTTTACAAAGAAAACAACTAAAAACTGAAAAATAAAAATTAATATAACATATTATAAACATACTGTTACTTAACTTAAATCACCGAACGCCACGAAAAAGAACCAAATTACACCAAATGACAGCTGAAAAACTGACAATTGACATCACTCCGGTCCTTTCCCCCCACCAAACGCTTTCGGCGCGCAATTGAAATATAATGTTAAAAAAAATTTAAACGATTTCCGATGAACTCGTTTTTGCAGTTGTGG
This sequence comes from Neocrepidodera transversa, assembly GCA_963243735.1. Taxonomy (NCBI): domain Eukaryota; kingdom Metazoa; phylum Arthropoda; class Insecta; order Coleoptera; family Chrysomelidae; genus Neocrepidodera; species Neocrepidodera transversa. Next base: position 6,561,794 of record OY725340.1, read on the forward strand.
TTACATCTTCAGTCTTTGCTTTTTTCGTAACGGCCTCGCCAGAGCAAGGCGACGCTGATCGTTTCAGAACGTTCGATTTAAAGGACACTATTATCGCTGTCATGTTATCACAACCTGTACCGTCGCCCAAAGTATTCGGGGCCAAACAGTGATCAAACATCTAAAAAAAAGAAACAAATAAGTCATTAAAGTTTGACGTTTAATAAAAATCCAAATAATGCCTGAAAAAAATTACCTCCTCGCATATAGTTGACAATTTGGCATTTTCTAATATCCTCGGCCTAACGAAATCGACTACTTCTTGACTAGACATGAAGTTCCATATACCATCACAAGCCAAAACCAAAAACTCATCCTCTGCCGGATTTATTGATAAAGTTTTGACATCTGGCAATGCTGTAATCATTTGTTCCCTTAAAAAAACACACTCATTAAAACTCGTGCGTCCCAAAATTACTTGTTAGTATAGGAACATCAGAAAGAGGCCATGTTGCCACAAAAAAATATCAACTATCATTTTTATAAGTTTTAAGCCTCACTGATAATGTCTTGTTTTTTGAAGCTCCAAAACAATCAATTGAAAGAAATAGAACAAAAAAGTAATATCACCTTCGTAATTTGAATTGAATTGTCAAAATTTTCCAATCTTTTATTTACAAATTTGCAAAATTAAACAATTTTATTACCTGTCAGACAATTCCTTATTCTGTTTATAAGCATGGTCGCCGATGGCTCTCGACAAATTAAGTCCTCCATTCACCCGTCCATCAGCTGTCACTTTACCGCCTGCTTTAACAATTCTCTCCCTTTCTGGATCATCTTCAGGTTTGTGGTCGAAACTCATATCGATTGCTTTACCGCTCCTGCAAACTATACAGCGGGAATCTCCGGCGTTGGCGACGAACAGTTCGTTCCCTTTTAATAGAGCCACAACTGCCGTGCAACCACTGTCAGATCCTGGTTCTTCCTTCATGTTTCTTGCGAATTCCAGATCGTCCTCGTCTTCGCCGTCCTCCTCCTCCTCTTCGGCCTCTTCTTCTTCGTCGGCCGAAGAACCTTCTTCGTCAGAACCTTCAGCCTCTATAGCGATGTTTACGCCCTCATCATCTTCGTCTGAACTATTTTCTGTCAAAAAATAATGGGTCAATTCATAAGGCTGAATGAAAAATGGAAGATGATGATGACGATGTCGTTTTTGAGATGACAAAATGTAGGGCAATATCATAAAAAAAAACAACCTGCTATCTATCATCATAACATATAACTCAACATCAGAATAAATCAAAACCCAGTATGATATCAAAACACAATTCAGAATTTAAAATACAACAGATTTGTGGTAAAATTTAAAAGAAACCACTAAATACGCCAGAATTTGATTATTGTTTTACTTACAGAAATCAGAAAACAACTAAACAACCCCAAATATGAAAAAAAACAAGTATTATAAATTACAAGATCATATTAAAATCACCAAATTTAATGGAAAATCTTGCTAATACTTTAAAACTGATACTATAATTAAATAAAATATTACATAATGTAACAAAAAACTTAGCCAACTATCGCCAAAACCATAATGAATATTAAAATAAAAAATAGTTGCTACAAGACGTAACCAAGTTCACAGAAAACAACAAAATAGTCCTGAAACCTTAATGAAATCTGTCAACTTGTTGGTTGTCCAACGAAATATCATAGAATTTGAACAAGCTATACAAGAAATTTCACTATATCATAAAGCCACCAAAAATACAAGACCAAAAACGACATTGTCATCCTACTTAAAAAAAATTCAATCATTCTTCAGAAAATTTTTCGGTGAATATTTACCGTTCGGCCCCTCGAAAGTTTTATCCTCTTCCTCGTCGCTCTCCTCGCTGTCCTGACCGAAATCCAACAGAGTTTTGTACAACTGTTTGGCATTTCGTTTCGGCCTCGTCTTAACTTTCAACTGGACAGGTTTTATGATCTTGCCTTCAATCACACCGACAAAAAAAATTAACAAAAAAAAATGACTAAGAGGAAAAGAAGGATCACGACTTACCTTTTCCCTTTTTGCTTACGTCACCGTTTTCCTGGGGCGTCGAGCTCGTGACGTCGCTCTTATCTGAAGTGTCTGAAGTTTCGCCGTTTTGTGTTGCAATTTCCAGTTTGGTAGAACTGGTAGCTGCTTCTTCTTTTGTTTCCGATGATGTTACCTTGATTTCCGGTAGCGTCCCGTTCGATTCCGGGGTATTTATAGACTCTAAAGACCGCAAAATTTCAAAATTTATATTAATCGTTTCAATTATGGTCAGAATAAGGAAAATTAGATTATAATATTATAAATTTAGAAACGAATATATTTAAACTACTCTTAATCATAATTAACAAAATTGATGAGAGTCAATTAAGGCTAACAGATTAAATTTACAAAAGATCATACGTTAATCAGCAGATAACAAGGCATATAACACAAATAAAAAGAATTTGTAATGAGTATGCAAAAGAGTTACTTGGCGCTAATTAACAGTCAAAATTAGTAAATAAATTCTCAATTCTGAGATAAATAGTTAAACAGAAAATCGATGTTGAAAAATTGCTAATACTGGTCCATAGATTTGAAATGTAAAATATCACATTAACAGAAACAATTAAGTATATTGCAGAATAAATAGCATAAAATATGATAAAAAAATTGCGTCACAATTTTATTTGAAGAACATGTGGTCAATTGATATTAATTTATCATAAATGTTTTCTTAAATGACTTAAAATATAACAAAAAAATGTCAATAAGTCAGAAATAATTATCAAAATTGAATGATTCGACAGGTAATTAATTAGGACCAAAACAACTAAATTAATTAATGCACTTAAGAACTGTCAATTAACTGACAAAGAATTGGCATAATTGGAAGATATTTGGATTATTTCTTAACATACCTTTGGTTTCAGTTGGTGTTTTAGCTTCAGTGGGGTCTCCACTGGAACTGACAGATTCTGAGGTACTGCAGACTGTAACTTCTGTACTAGAGCAGCCTGAAGAACCAGCCACAGTATCATCCTCAGCTTCCTTTCTGGCTTTAAGGTAAGGGGATTTTGGGAATTTGTCACCTTCTTTCTTGAGATTTTTTAAAGCTGGATTTACTAGATTTGTATATTTTTCTATTACCTACAAAGTTCCGTTATATAATATAATGTAAAATATAAAAATATTGCTATCATACTTCTTCAATTGGCATGGTTGCCTCCTTGTACAAATTATCTACATTTTCTTCTTCATCGCTTTCCTCCTCGGCTTCCTTTTCTCCAGCTATGTCTTTTAACACAGCTACAACTTCTCTGGTGGCGATAGTTTTATCGAAACCCAGAAAGCCTTCAACTAGAGCTTTGATAACGTCGCCGTCTTTATAGATCTTCATGTCTTTGATAAATTGGGGCAGTTTTTGAGAACAGTAATGGGCCACCTCGTGGCCCCCGTGGCCATCGTATACGGCAAAAAACGAAGTGTTATTATCGAAATCTAAAAAGCAGTTGTGAGCATCCTAAAATAATAAAAAAATATGGTTTGTCTATCATAATAATGATTGGATTTATTAGTTTATACTTAAAGCATGAACATAACAACAAAGAATGTTATCAAATTCAAAATTCAGTTGTAAATTCCAATAAAGTGATTCATTTTTAATGTCTTTTTTTAATAAAATAATTAACCATCATTTTTGCCAGACACATTATATTATACAATTGCTCTTTATGTTGCTACTATTTACTTTAAATATTAAAAATAGGTCTTTATCGCCAAAGAATCTAGAGAAAATGAAAAGTAAGGTTAGAGTAAAATTTTTTTATAAAAAAAACTACTTAAAATACTGTTTTATGAGAAAAAAGGGTATGAAAATTGTATATATAATATATGGACATTAAAACAATAACAAAATAGCAGTGCCCTTAACACTCATTTTGGTTAATTTTTAACTCTCATGTCTACTGATATCTCAAGGCACAATTTTTTTTATTATTGGCAAATATATCTTTAAAAAATAAATGTTCTACCTCTTGGGTTACACGCCAACCTTGCATAGAGCTGGCACCGCAATTCAGCTTGTCGTTGGATTCATCCGTGGACACTTTTTCGGTAACTGGCTCTGATAAATAAGAACCCATGATGTACGAAACACTTTATATAAATGTAACTAAAATCGAAAAATGCTTTAATAATTTGTGGACCGGCGGGTACGCGACTTGTTAACTTGCGTCCATGCTGCCGTGCCGCTAAATTTTTTTCATTTTTGACGTATTGACAGATGATTTTTGAAAGAGCACGTTCCGAAGTTGTTAAGGGCGGTCTTCCACGTGCGGCTGAAAGCCCCCATGTATTATGTCTATAAACTTTAAATATAGTGTTGATTTGCGTTGATTGTTAAATAAGTAATCATCAGACGGACGTCATGCATATATTACGGAGACACCCTTGGTATTTAGCCTCTCGTTCTTGTCTTAAATGTGCCGTTATATGCTTAGACAGACAGAAGCGTGTAACGGTTAATTTCAGGAATAAGATCAACCAAGAATGTTGGAATTCTGTATCGATCTACCATAAATATCAATACAATGTAATACAAATGTGTCAACAAATAACTTGTGTTCAGATTTAATTTAATTTTGGTTCATACTTTTTGATCGTGGAGAAAATATAGTCTGTTACTCGGTTTTAATATTAGAATGAAAAAATCGACAGTCGTGGTTCCTTACGCTCGTTAACGCTCGCGTTCGGAATTTTCCACTCGTATCGAATTTTTCATTCTTGTTACAGAATCTACTTAAATCTTGTATTTATGTGACGTCACGTAAAATATTTTTACGTGACGTCACGTAAATAGGAACGTCTGTATTTATGTTGAAGCTAGCGGTGTTCTGATCTGATTGGATGTTGATGAAAGCATGCGTACTGACTGCGTCTTGTCGACCTTGTTGTCAATTTCGAGAATGGTAGCGGTGTTGCATTTTGCATTGTTTCGTTGTATTTTTATTGTTATTGTTTTTTGTCAAATATATTTTATATTTATGTAAAATCTGTAGTGGTTGGACATCGGCTCAAACTGCGGCCCTGATAAAATTGTATCAGAGCGAAGAAGTGCTTTCCCACGTGAAACCTGCAGATTTAAGGATAAGACAAAATTCATACCATATTCGAAATTTCAATGAATTTAGATTTCTATTAAAAAATGGTTGTTTTTCAAATCTTGGCATCATCGAAACCAGAAATCGCAAGCAAATTAGTTGTGCAACATACTTTACATCCTCTAAAAATTCAGTGTAATATTTTTATAATGGGATACACCCATACGTCATTTTTATAAAAATAAATACAAACATTTTTACAGTGACATATGGGCATTAGAGATTGCCCTCCTTCTAAATGTTCTATAATTTGAACGTACCTTTAGTGAAAGTCAAGTATAAACGTCAAGTCAATTGTCATGTGTCATACTTCACTCTGGCCTGTCTTTTGCTCAATTTTGTAACGAAGACCTCCCCTTAACATTGTTTACGATATTTTGATATATTAGCTAGTTGAAATATTCCTATAAAAATTGTGAAAGTACACACACCTACAGCGCCATTGGCCAACAATTAACATTTTGGCACCCTTCAAACAACGCCACATCACTTGATCTAACTCCGCAACCATCTTCTTTTTTGGAAATTGGGTTAATCGCGCAATCTTGTTAGTGTTTAAAAAATTCTAAACCATAAAACGTTTTGAATCCTAGTATAAAGAAAAATTCCTTGTTATTAATGCCTATAAAACTTACAATTGTTAGGTAGCAGGTGTTGGTTCTTCCCATTAAAAACTTCAATGTTGGCAATTATAAATTATATAGAATTCAATTTTCTTGAAAAAACCAAGACACTGAGTTAAAAATGCCTTTATTAATTTTAATTTAATTATCGAATTCAATAATAGAACATTTTTATCAGTTTAATATTTTCAACTTGTCTTAATTCAGAATATATACACCAAATGAAAGTTTAAACAATCTGCCTGAATATCACAAATAATTACCATGTAACAAAAAAGATGAACTGTGTATACATCAAATCTAAATTCAAATTAATGCAGACTTAAAAAAAAACTATTAATACAATTACAAAAAGTACTTTATTACTCTTTCCTTACAAGAAAATTGAAACATACCTGAATTTTTAACTAACTGAAAATCAAAACTTCCAAAATCTTCAGCTTCCAAGAGTCACCTTTGAGCTAAAATTTAAAACACATCCAAATGGTTTAGTAAAAATTGTTCTAACCAAAAAATTGGAAAAAAACACCAAACTTTTTGCATAAAAAATAAACTCATATAATCTAAGAAGCCTAACAAATGCTCCTCTTCAAGTTTTTGTGGTATTGTACCCGTTTAAATAAAATAAGTTATTGTTCAGCAAAAAATTTGACTTGGTGGAACGATACGACTTTTTGTTTCGATACTTATCCCATTTTACTCCAGATAAAATCTCAAAATCAGGCTGGGCTTAGGACTGAAATCAAAGTGACTTTACTAGCAATTGAATTTCTATACTAAAATAACTTCAAAAGTGCCATTTACATTCAAAATATAGAACAAAATATCTGCTTTTGATTAATATGGCACCTCAGAAGTTAAAATTGTATACAATGTGTCCCACCTTTTAATTAATTCTAGGGGAAGGTATAGATTGTCCACAAGCCTTCTGATTCATCTTTGGACTCCAAAAAATCTCCGTTCACATCCTGAAAGTTAAAAAAAACCCCAGTAACAGTTTTAACAAAAATATATACAAAATATGTAAGGAAAGAGTCAACAAAAGAAAAATTATTTCTTAAATTAAATAAGAACTAAATATTAGCAAAAACATTTCACTTTTAACAACAAATGTTCTGTTAATATAAAAATAATTCCTGTAATATTTAAATTATTAGAATAACAACAGAATATCATTTGGAAAAAAGTGTTATAAATATATAATCTAGTTTTAAACAAAAAATACAGACATTTTAAGTTCATTCACAGCTGACTCCAAGAATCTTGAGCCTTGTCACTACATTTTGTACAGAACTCTAGTGACACCCTGTGTTTAGAAACGTGTAAACACACTCCAACATCTTCCAAGTCTTCGTTAACTTTCAATGATGTGTAATTGTGTTCTTCAAGGCTGGGAGACGTATTTCTTCTAAATGAATTGTCATCTGGTAATATTAAAGGAAAATCTGTTATATCTTTGTGTAAATTTATTTCCAAATCTTCTTCAAAAAGACAGTCGAAACTAGATAACAATTCAGTTTCGTGTTTAGCTAAATTTTGCTTTGGAACAGAAATATTTTTCAGTGATAAATTCGTATCCAATGATGAAGATACTGACATACCTGTACTGCTATGAATATTCCTTATAAGACTTTTAATATCGCTGCTATTAGCAATTATACTTTTTAAATATTTCACTTCTTTTTTCAAATCTTCTACAAGTAATGATTGATTTCTTACAACGGTCGTTAATTTTTTGTTGTCGTTTTTGTAGGAAGCGATTTCGTTTTCGAGTTTATTAACGTACATTTTCTTTTTTAATCGGTTTTCTCGTGCCATTAGAGCGTTTTTTGAAAGGCATCTGGGTTTCCTCCTTTGTCTCTCTGATGGGTTAAAACCATTCTGAAAATCGTTTTTGTAAGAAAAATTACTATTTTTATCGTACAAAGTTGATCTTACTTCTTTTTTGCACAGGTAATCCACATCATCGAAAGAATCTTCATCGGATGAAGTAAAATTTTCCGAAACGTACCTCATACGTTTGATGTTTGAAACCATCTTGTCTATACTTTCGTAAAAAATATTAATCCAAGTTCTATTAAATAGTTCAAAAGTACTAATTCACCAATTACTACAATAAATTCAATGATACAGTAATTAAAATTATAAAAATCTTCAATTTAACACTACTTTCCTTTTTTATAATGAATTACTGATAACAAGTAACAAAAACAAGACAAACGACAAACTACAAATTCTTATTTGCAAATGGCGGATGACTGTATGAGTCGTGAGAGAGATGGGCGGTCAATCTAGGACGTCACCTGACGACACACGACTTCACGACTAGCGTTCCAAGTGACAAAATATTAAACTAATTTTGACAGATGTGACTTAATTTATTTTCTTTATGAGAATATGTGTACTTAAGTTCTGTAATATTAATAATTAAAATACGAGGCGAAACACTAATTTATATTTATTTTATTATGAAACGTGATTCGCTTAAATAATAAGTTTGAACATATTTATACAAAGCTGTAGTAGCTGCGTGGCATAGTGCCTGCTAGTGGTGCAGTGGGTCCCCATCGAATCCCACATCTTCAATTTTTTTTTTATTTTTTTTAAAACACAAGTTGGATTTTTAAGACTTCTTTTAATAAAATAAATATTTTTTTAATTCCACAGTCTAGCTTTGGTCAGTTAAAACTTCTAATAAAATAAAAATCAAAACTTCTAATAAAATAAATATAAATTATTGTTTAATATTTTTGTCACAGTCGTGAAGTCGTGGAATGACCGGCTCGTTATGGGAGTATTACATAAGCCTTTTTCGATTTAGTGGTCCTGATCGCGGTTGCTGTCAAAATCAGGACCAGTCGTTTTCGATTTAGAAAGCGTGACGTCATATACCAACCGCAACCGCTCGCAAATGGACCAGCCTTTTACAGTGGTTGCAAGAGTTGGTATATACTTATCTTTATCGCACAATAATGTCATCCTTTTTTTGTTTTAAATTTAGAAGACGAAATACTGTAAATCACATACAAATAAATATTTATTTATACGTATGTGCTGTAAACACATAAAATAGGAATTTTTATTTGTTGAAAATTATGCCAACATCTGAAAAATATCGTTGAGCATACAATTAAAAAAATAAATAAATAGAACTAGTTATTATTATTTGACAAGAAAACTTTTGTATTTTTGTAATTTGGTTCAAAAATGACAGTAAAAATAAATGACATATATCTGACAACTGACATATACGTCAAATTTTTTTGCATGATACAAGTTTTTTGCAATTTTACTAAAAGTATTTTTTTAGTATCAGTTTTCTCATAATGATTTCCGAAAATTATTTAAAAAGAGTAAATCTTACAGCAGATGTATATGCTGCTTGTGTACAACATGCTGTAACTACAGAAAAGCAAGAAATTATGGGACTCTTAATTGGCGAAGTAAGAATTTACATACAAAATATAATTGTTCCTGGCTTATCCTAAGCTATCAAGATGTATCCTTTACTAAATTTCCCGCACTTCTGTTTTTTTTTATCTCATTTATTACGTTATTGTTTTATCTCTCTTAAATTTAATCATCACACATTCCAGGTTCCAATTTATTATGTTTATATAAAAATGAAAATCTGGAATGTGTAAATTAATCACAAAGCTACAGAAGTGTTCTTTTTATAGGTGGACGAAATTGAACGTATTTCAAACATTTCAGCTTGTGTTATACTACATAGAAGTGACAAACAACCTGACAGAGTTGAAATTTCCCCAGAACAACTATATACCGCTGCTGCACATGCTGATCAACTTGCCAAAAAGCTAGACAGACCCATGAGGGTACTAGGATGGTACCATTCTCACCCACACATCACTGTATGGCCTAGCCACGTCGGTAAAAGCTTTGAACTTGTAATAAAAATGGTTAATAATAGAGAAAAATATATTTTTAGACACAAGAACGCAAGGAATGTACCAAAATATGGACCCATTTTTTGTCGGATTGATTTTTTCAGTTTTTCAAAATGAAACTAGGAATCGTAAGAATCAAATTCAAGTAACTTGCTTTCAAGCTTGCCAGGAGGGTTTGGAATTAGAAAGGAGAGAAATTGACTTGGTTATTAAAGATTCACCATTTCATAATTATAATTTAGAAGGAGTTGCAAATCTTACTAAAATTCTTATTCAAGAAGAACTAGACTGCCATGATACACAAGATAATGATACCCAAGATGAGTTAAGTTGTCTACACAATGACTCTTTTAAAACTTTAGCATTAGTTCATATTGTTTCTAAAGTCGCACGACCTCTTTGTGATGATTTGGAGGAAAGAAAGCGAACCATAAATCAAAGAATAAAAGAACTTGAAAGGCTTAGCACTGAACTTGCTAGAGATTAAGTTATTTAAGCTAGCTTTAAGTTTACAAATTAAATAACGTAGGTAGTTTTGATAATTAAATGATTTTTACTTAAACTTTTTTTAATAGTATTAAAAGCCTCATATTTACCTAAATATTTCTGTAATGTACGATCTCCTTAATAGAGTAACGATTGTTCCCAATCAAATTAAACCAGTAGTAATGAAGATAAATGCTGGTGCCTTTTTGTCATGACTACTATGCATGATTTTTGTAAGTATTAATACTACAGAGGTGACCTAAATGTAATATCGATTGTCCCATCACAATCCGACGAATTCACTATGATTTAGAACATCTCATACCTATTTCAAAGAAAATATAAGCTGATAAGAAGAGTCAAAAAAAACATATTTCATTAAAAACCAAGTGATTTAGACTAAAAAATGGATGAAATTTTTTTTTGCATAAAAACCATAATAAAGTTTATTCAAGAAAGAAAATAGTCGAGTACATATAACATCTTGAATTTTTGAATAAGCTATCGTAATTACAGAAGTGACTGTTTGCGTCACTTGTACCAGGGCGATTCGATTAGGCCCACATAAAACAAGAAGACTATTTTAGGTTAGGTGTAAGTTAAATATTTAATTTTGAAATTAATTTAGTTTGAAATATCCATAGTTTGAAAGATCTAAACTTCGTCTAATGTCGTCTATGACATTTGGCCAAAAAACTTTTCAACCTACACCACCAGAGAAAGGAAGTTTTCCACTAGACCACGAAGGTGTTTGTAAAAAATTAATGGTTAGTTACATGAAATGTTTATATACTAATAAAAACGATAATTCCGCCTGTCGAAAAGAAGCCAAGGAGTACTTAGGTTGCCGAATGGAAAACAATCTTATGGCAAAAGAAGATTGGTCTAAATTAGGTTTTACTTCAGAAGAAATTTCATCATAAAGATGGTTAAAATACTTATTGGGTGTACAGGAAGTGTCGCTACAATTAAGTTGCCTCATTTAATTAAAAAACTCAAAGATGAAGATATTGCTTCTGACAAAGAGGTAGGACTTTTTAATAAATATAATTTTATAAAAAAAACTGGATTTATTAACTTGCAATGTCAACTGGAACTGCATAGTTTCCATTTGAATTTTGCAGTTGATGTTTAAGAGTTTGCAAATCCAGCTTAAATAGAGTACTTTTAGGTAAGAGTTTGTCTAACAACCCCTGCCAAACATTTTTTAAAACATGAAAAATTAGATAAAATGAATGTTTACACGGATTCAGATGAATGGGAAGCTTGGTCTTCAAGAGGAGATCCTGTTCTACACATAGAACTTGCTAAATGGGCTGATATTTTGCTAATTGCTCCATTAGATGCAAATACCTTAGCCAAAATCAGTAATGTAAGTATAAATTATAGATAAAGATCCAATGCGGCCAGTACATTACCTCTCACCATACTAAACCATTTTTGAATTAAAATTTAGAAGATAATGAAAAAAATTGATTTTTTAGTAAATCTAGCAACAATGATAAATGTTTTGAAAATTTTAATGATCTGAAATCGCAAAAATATCAAAATTTTTAACGTGATCTCTTATCTGAGGGGCGAGAGTTATTGAAATAATATATAATTTTTAATCTTTTTAGGGCATTTGTGATAACCTCTTAACTTGTGTTGTGAGGGCTTGGGAATTAAATAAACCTGTAATTTTTTGTCCTGCAATGAACACAAAAATGTATCAACACCCATTAACTTCTCAACAAATATCAACTCTTAAATCATTTGGATATCATGAAATACCTGTAATTGTTAAGGAACTTATATGTGGCGACACTGGTCCTGGGGCTATGGCTGAAGTAGAAACTATAGTAGAGTTTGTTAAAAATATTGTTAAAAATAAATCTTTGTAATATTGTTAAAAATAAATCTTTGAAATGTTGTTAAGAGGTTTTTTTCTATTAAAAAATATCTTGATAAGATTTTAAATTATAAAGGTTTGGTTTAAGTGTTAATTATCTATTAATTAAGCATTTATATAATTATTTCAGTTTTAATATAGAACTTGTAGTTTTTAAAAAGTTTACCAAAAATACCATTCAAGTATCACAATTTTATAAAAAAAATATATATAGTTATTAGTAAAGCCACAAATAAATTCAATACTGATATGGTCATTTTTGTGTGTTTCGTGTCTATATTTTTATAAGAATAAAAACAGATAATTATCTTAGAAAATATTCTTTTATTAGAACATTTTTACAAAATCAACATAGATAAATATCTATTAATTACAAACAACAGATTTATAAATCCACAAACCAAATACCGTGAACATTGACAATTTCATATTCAATTTATCTGAACAAAAACTAAAAATAAACATTGATTAATGCTACATTGTCCGTTTCAAATAATTTCTTTGTTGTAATATATTTTTTACATATTATAGTCAGGCAAAGTTTGATTTTATTTTTGTCTGGCATCTAAAAGTAAATTGTATACAAATGAAATTTTTAACAGATTTTAAGTGAAATAAGAACATTATATATGGTTATAAATGAATATCTTTGAAACTTAACAAATATTAGCATTAGATACATTTATACTATGGTTAGAGTAGATTTGATCATAACATTCTAAAGTTGTCATTTTTTTTTATATAAATAGCTTGTGCTCAGATAAAATTATTATTAAGGCAAAATTTTCAAAAAAAAAGAAAAGATTTCGCTTTATTATTACATATGGTCATTTTTGCCAAGTTTCGATAATACTGGATAATCCACCAGCGTATCGATATTCACAAACTATTTTCTCTCATAAATTTTAATATTCTTGATGGAAACGTCTATATATAAATAAAAACAGAGATGAAATAAATAGAACAATTTAGTAAACTACTTGGACTTTTATTCTCTCATTTTGATTGTTAAAAAATCTAATTTTAGATTTTTTCCAAGTTAATATTATTACTAATTATGCAAAAAAAAACTTATAGACGACACTGAAGGACTTGTAATAACCCACACAACATAACCATCATACATTTCAAATCAATTACGTATTAAAATCTGTAATTTCCAATAACATCCATTATGCATTTAGACTAACTTAAGAATAAAACAAATATTTTGCATATCTCAAATCAGTTGACTGAAAAATTTTCTTTAACTTAATCTCAAATATACGTTTTATACATATATTACTTATCTAAATACAAATATGTTTAAATATAAAGCTTTCTTATATATTTACAATTTGTTTATAAAATGGATATTTATAATAGCTTTGGTAGAGGTACTAGAAAGACACAAGCTTAATATTTTTTCTGTTTTATCTTTCAATTTTTTTTGAGTTATAGCCAAAGTGGTGTAAATCCTAATGTTTTTTGGCTAAGCTAACTTTAGGAAAAACTAAACTTACCATATAAGCAAAATAAACATAAAAATATATAATCTTTTTGGGCAACCATTTATAAAAACAGTCACACCATAGTCTTTATGCTCAATTGTAATCTATATTGTAATTTTTGTTTAGATTGTTATTTGTAAAATTGGAATGTAAAAAAAATTGCTTATTTGGTAAATTTCAAATGGCAAACAAGTCATATTTTGACTATAACTTCTAAAGCCTCAATTTACCTATCTGGTGAATTACCAAATTATAAATCTTATACATTTATAGGCATTGATAAGGTTTTTGAATTAGATTTTCTTTATGTGCAAAGTAAGCAATTAAAATGTCGATACTTAAACATCAGTAAATCCAAAAAACAATGCTTTGTCGACTTCAAATTAAAGTTTGAACAATTCTGTACATAAATATATTTGAACAGTAATAAACCTTTTATTAAAAACGTATTCCTAATACTGTTGTCTGAATAAATTTATACAAACGCTAATATTCATTTGCATATCACATCATTAAAAAGCACTTATTTCTGTCAGCAGCAATAGCTTAATCTCTCTGCATGCTCTATTCGATAAATTAGCCTTAACATAGAAAATTGTTCAGTCCAACTAAGTTTAAGAGACAATAAAGACACATAATTAATAAAAAATTAACATTTTTAGCACAACTGAAAACCAGATTTGTAGGTAGATAATTATTCTCACATTTAATTGTTCTTTTGGAGGATTTGATGTAAACTATTGTTTTTTGTTAACAATGTCAAAATTCAGCGTCTTTAGAGAAAGGTTTCATTATATTTAAGGTGGAAATGATGATCAGTTACCTATTTAAAACTTAACTTTTGAGTAAAAATCATATGGATTGAAAAAAATCTATAATCTTTGATAACAAACCAAGGTATTCTCTGAATGTGAGAGACGCTATAAGCACCCTATTACTAAAATTGAACAAAAGGACAAGGCACACTTTTAATATAATTTCGGAATCGATAATTTTTTTTTGAAATTTTAGTGTCATTTATTTTTTTTCAAAAATATTACAAAATATGTATATAAATCGTTTTGGTTGTTTATATATTAACTCAATAATTTAAAGTGTTCAAGAAAGTGTGCCGACAATATATATTCTTGAACAATTTACGAAGTGAGAATTCTTTTGAGAACATTTTATAATCCACATTTAGATTTTATGGTTCAAAGAAAATTATATTTGTTTAGTCCAATAAATATCAACCAAATTAGTTATTTTGATGTAATTCTAGAAATGACATCTGAATCGTAAATATTTTTTGCATATATTTTGATGCTAAAATAACTACTAATTACTATAATTTGCTCATACTTATTAATACTATCTAAATTATGTATTTCCACCTTGAAAATTATTAAAACGTTTTAACAAACAAAAAGTCCGTCGTCTGTTGGTTTTACTAATAAACATATATTTATAAATAAATAATTTGAGATTCTTTATTTATTGTAAAATAAACAACAATATTCGATCCATTTCACATTTTAAAATTAATACTTAAGATAAACTTTAAAGACAAACAACATTAGGTAAGATTTTTTTTAAGAAAATGCCCCATTGACGTTTTATTATGTCTTTTATAGGATATCCAGTTTATTATAAGACATTTATAACCTGTTGTTTGGCATAAAATCACAAATTATTATATAATTATAATGTCCAAAAATAATGTGATAATAAATAACCCCAAACTAAGCTTATTTGAAAAAAATACAAAAATTATTTTACAAAATACAGCTTAAAACTATTATACATTTTGTCTTATTCAAGAGCTAAGCTACAAAATAATCTATAAAATTTAGTTTTCATTTATTCGAAAAGTTTGCTTTTGATTAAAATAAAGAAAATGTTTACCCTCAATTTCACAAAAAAAAACCTGCAATCAAAAACATTGATTTAAATTGATGAATAAAAGTACTTTTTTTCACCGCGGGCGCTAAAACATGCATTTTACTGCCTTATTTTAGGGACTAAAATATTTATATACAGGGGCTAAAGTGACACTTTTACTCCCTTGGCACTAATATACTTAATAATATCTATGTCAGTGTGGCGCAATGACAGAGCACCGTTTTTTTTCTTCCATTTTTTTTTATATTAGCCTAGTTCAACCAACTTCCCCTTTTTTATTATTAATTCTTTTTCTATAACGGAAAATTTTCCCTTTGTTGCCTATGGCCTGATGATGGGTTTTTTAACCTAAACTATTCGCCTTTACATTTACAACTATTGTATCTTGTGGTTCACGACTTTGTGTTTTATTTTTTGAAAATTCTGAATACATAACTTGTTGGATTTAAAGGAAGAAATGTTGAGTGAAGGAAAAAATGAAGGAAAAATTTTTTGTATACAGCAACCATGTTTCGAAAATATTAGTTACATTTGTAAATTATTTATTACTCTTTGATGGTCACACCACAGGTGAAGAATTTGTGACAAATTTAGAAAAAATATTATTCACTACAAGGTCTTGTTAAAAATATTTTTAAAAATGTATTTACGTTGTATTTTAAATACTTCAATTGACAATGTATTCAAATATAAATACTTCTTACTTGTATTTAAAAAGTATTTAAATACAAATATAAATATTTCTTCAGTGTGTTTAGATATTATTTCAATTTGTAATTTATTTTTATGCCTGCAAGAAGGGATCGTCCGAAGTTAGGAGAATTTTTGTTCCCAAGTAAAAGAGAATGGTAGATTCTGTAACAAGGTTAGAACGAAAAATTCGATACGAGTGGAAAATTCCGAACGCGCGCGTTAGCGAGCGTGAGGAACCACGAGTGTCGATTTTTTTCATTCTAACCGAGTAACAGACTATATTTTCTCCACGATCAAATAGTGTAAATTAAAATTTATTGTGTTATTGTACACTTACCGAAATTAAAATCTGGTGCATTGGTGTTTTCTCATAATTTGCAATTTCAGATATTAAATTCTATATCTACTTCACTCGATTTAAATTAAATCTTGATTGAAAATAATTATTACCGTCGCCATTTTGTATCTGACAGTGATACTTTTGAAATCCATATCGTTTAGTTCGATTACAGAAAATCCATTCTTTACCTTGATAAAGAATGAAAATACATAAGAAGCAAGTGTTTTAGAATAAATATTCAGACTCTAGAGTGTGAATGTTTATATTCTATTATTAAAAATGATTTCGGAATTCATACATTCAGTAATGGTCATGGAGAAAAGCAAGTGATCGATCTCAAACTTTCCAAGAAATAATGTATTTAATATTTAACTACAGTATTTGAAAGGTTAGACAAAAACGTATTTTAAATACACAGTAAATACAAATGAAGTTTATATATTTAAATGCATTGAAAGTATAATTTTAAATAGAGGTATAAGTACTTAACAACACTGACTACAAGCATAATGTATCATAGTTTGCGTATATTTGGCGTCAAATGAATTATAGTACTAATGAATGGTATACTAAGACGTGGTACATAAGAAACGATATTGCTTAGATAGGAATCAGTTTTTCTCTTTACTATGTCATCAATATTTCAGAATCTATATCCATATGGAACTAATCACAAAGTTGAAGAAAATTGATTCAATATAAAATTAGAATGATTGATAAACCTAAGAAAAATAAACCTGTTATTGTAAGATCACTACAATGGAAATTTGAAGATGGTAAATGTGATTTTTTTAAGATAAGTTGGACCATACCTGTAGGTAGCTGAAAATTAGAACATTTCTTAGCAACCTAGGTTACCAACAATCACTTAAAAAAAAGAATACTGAAGAGGAAGTTAAAAAAGAGAACTTTTTAAAATTCAGATATATCCCAATAATCCAAGCCAGAGACAAAACTACAGAAAAACTGATGTTTTGTTGTAAATACAGACTTGTTATATGATGTGATGATTACCATTAGAAAATGTGTTATTTCACTTACATTCAAAAACATGTATTTTATAGTTTTAAATTTGATTGATCTTTCAGTTTTCTTTCTTAAGAAGTAACGTATGCACAAGTAATAAAAATATCACAAATGGTACATATTTGTTATTTCAAAAAACGACTTTGGTTTATTTAAAAAAAGATACACAAATATGTCACTTTTGACACATTAAAAATTCTACGTTTAATAATACCCACAGAAAAAAATATATATAAACTAAAAATTAATTTATAATTCATGAATAAATAAAACTGGATACCTAATGATAGTTATTGTTATGTTGCTAAAAGTCCCATTATTTTTTTTTAAAAACACATCCAGTCATTTATAATTGCTATCTATATAAAAATAAAATTCTAAAACAGTCTTAGTTCATTTTAGAATTTTGTTTACGGTTTTTCTGAACCCTCCAGCGCAACCTTAAAGTCAAAATATTTTAAATAGAATAAGCGAATGCATAAAAGATTCAATAGTTTTAAATCTGTGAAACATGTACGTTATAATATCAATATTTAAAATAGTATCGAAAATAAAAGAATATCAACCATTAAAAATTTATTTAAGACGAGATTCTTTAAGTGTACTTTTATAAAATATAAATTAACTTTAGTACAACTATGTTCTCTCGAATATGAGTTCTTAATATTAATGTTACGCACTTATATCACAATTCTAAACTTAGGCATAAAAACAATTAATCAAATTTCAGCTCTTAATTGAACAAGACAAAATTTATATACCTCTTAGCGCTAACAATATACACCTTTTTTTGATAAATATCTAAGTGTTAGTTTGAAAAATAGTTAATATAAAATATATGTATAAAAATTCATGAGACTTCGAAAAACAGTGAGAGATTTAAAAAATTCACCATCTAGCGAAAATTAACACTTTTTGTAAATGTATATATAAAGAGCAAGACGTTTTTTAGTCAGTTAAGGCAATTACACATTATTTATATATCACATGAAGTAAATTTAAAGGAGTTTTTACAAAAGCACGAAGAGCGTCACTAACTGGCTCGACTTTTAAGGTGCCACCTCCTCGGCCACGGAAACGGCCAATTAAACTGTCTAGGTAACGGACCGGCAACGTTGCATTCGAAATAGAGAAACACACTGAACCACCATTCGCGGCCGAGCAGATTATTGGGCGAATGTTGCTGAAAACAAAGAAATTATTTTAATGATTTGGATAGTTTTAGACTATTTTTAAATATTGCGCGTCAAAATTAAAACAGAATGGGTATTTGCCAACCCTGATTAACTCGAAAAGTCTTCTAAAATGTGGATTTTTATACTTATATTTAAATAACCCATATATATATATATTGCAAGATCGCTCTGAGTCTCTAACCTACATTATATTTTTCAATATTTTTGTTTGTTTATAGATTAATTAAAAAATGTATTATTATAATAATTTAATGATCATACCTTCAAACTGGCATTGTTTGCAAACGTATGGTAAGTCCAAAATGTCCTCGTAGTAATAAAATAAGCTATAATCACATCTATACTATAATGCCCATGAGATAGTTCCAACATAATCACTCCCAAGCAAGCCAACAACCAGTACATCCAGTGTATCAAATACAATTTTTTTGGAGTATCTAAAAAGAAATAAATTTTTGTTAAATTTTATTCCATAAAGAAAATCTAAGTAAATACTTACATTCGGCTATTAAAAGATAAGTAAAGGTTAAAATGACGGTGTGTCCGCTATAAATAAAATCTCCGCAATAGACCTGTTGACCGTTGACTGATAGACCCATGCCGGACATCAGTTTTGCTACTCTTTTGACTATCATTAGCGGCGAGGTTTCGTTTGATTTTGGTGAACATGGATAACTACTATTTGACAGAGGCAATACGGTTACATACATGGTAATGGCTCGGTACATGTATAACAACGACATTAACAAAAATATTCTTCTAAACACAATAAATCTGTAACAGAAAATTTTAGGTGTAAACAAGATGGTATGAGCAACTGGAAATGGATTAGCACAAAGTTAGATATCACGTTTTCATTAGTATATACATATCTAAATTAATAAAATAACAAACATGAAATTTTAAACTAGTCCCATATGATATGCAGATATGGTTTATATTAACTACAAGATCATTTGTTAAAAGTCAAAAGAAAAATTTGTACCATGAACTTCTAATAGAAGCATTCACTAAATTTTGTTTTATGAAAGTTGTACAAATTCAGGACCAGTTACACAGATTTTAAGTGATATCATAGAGATGTTTTCAAGAAGACTAATATGTGATAGAATAAAAAAAACTTTGCCAGATTATGAGATTAAACGCATTCTTGTTGCAGAGAAGATGAATTGTTCAATTCTTTCTACTTTCTATACAAGATGAAACATGTTAGGATGAAGTTCTAGGGATTGTAGATCTTGGCTTTGAATTTTATGTGGCGATTGCTAATAAATAAGTTATCTTGTAAATTTTAAATGGCGAAAAAAGTACATACAACTTCATTATTCGATGAAATGAGGGCTTAAACATTGACAAATATTTATTAAAACGTACAGAAACATCTGTGTTACCAAACGGATGGAATAGTCTACCAATAGAATTGAATATAAAAAAATATGAATAAGAAATACATAAAATTAGCCAAGCATGTAGAACAAGTAAACAATATAAATACAAAAATATTACACCGAGTAAAAACATATGTTTTTATTAATTCGACCCAAAAAATTTTTCTTCCTATTTTTTTTAACTTTTCTCATCTTTCTCCATTTTTTCCGCCTTTTTTTTGTTTTTTCCAATTTTTACCGATTTTTTATGATTTTTTTTTATTTCATTTTATTTTTGTCAATTTTTTCTAATTTACTCGCGTTTTTCGATCTTTCCCCTTGTTATCCCTTTTTTTCCATTTGTTCTAGAATTTTCCAGTTTTTTTACGGTTTTATACGATTTTTCACGATTTTTTACAATTTTTTTTGACGTTTTGCGATTATTTAGCATTATTTACGAAATGTTACGATTTTTACCAGTTTTTTCCTATTTTTTCGTTTTTTTACGATTTCTTACGATTTTTTACAATTTTGTATGAAGTTTTACGTTTATTTAGCATTATTTACGAAATTTTACGACTTTTTACCAGTTTTTTTAAGGATTTTTTACAATTTTTCACAATTTTTTACGACTTTTTATAATCTTGTATGATGTTTTACGATTATTTAGCATTATTTACGAAATATTACGAATTATTACTAGTTTTTATTTACTAATTTTTTCGGGTTTTTACGATTATTTACGATTTTTCACGATGTTATACGATTATTTACCATTATTTACGAAATTTTACGACTTTTTACCAATATTTTATGAATTTTCACAATTTTTTACAATCTTGTATGTTTTACAATTATTTAGCATTATTTACGAAATGCTTTTTAACAGTTTTTACCCATTTTTAATGTTTTTTCATGATTTTTTACGATTTCCATTTTTTTCCTTTCTTAATTATTGAACAATCCGTAAAAAATCGTAAAAAAAACGTAAAAAATCATAAAAAACTGTAAAAAAACCGTAAAAATTTTGGAATTAATTTTAGAATAATTAGAACATAAAACAATAGTTGTTTAATTATCTAAAATCTCCCTATATTACCTTTTTCTTTGAAATACCTAATTTTACCGGAAAATTGGAAAAACGGCGATAAAATGTTCTATACAGGGTGGCGCAAATTTAATGGAATTGAGAGGGGTAACAAAAAGGAGAAATATTTTTCATTTACAGGCTTGAGTAGTAAAAGATAAATATTTTTAGATGGACAGATTAAAGGCGAAAAAATACAAAAATTATTTTCACATGGACAGGTTTAAGGCACAAAATATTCAAAAAAATTAAAAAGATTCAAAAATTTCAATAATGTAAAAATACTTTCTAGTTAGTTTTTATGTCTCTAATTCTAATTGAAAATTATTTTAATATTTTCACGATTTTTTCCATTTTTATTAGTTTTTTAAAAATCCGTAAAAAATCGTAATATTCGCGAATTAATTTTATAATTAGGACATAAAAAATGTCTTATGACCTGTTTATAGTGGAGATATGATTTTTTTTCAACCCATTCCAGTTTCCACCTCCTTACAGTTAGAATGCCCAAAAACAATAGGGTTCCTCTCAAGAAAAGTCATTTTAAGAAAAAAAAATCAATTACCGAAGTAATAAAACAATAATTAAGTGGAACGATAACTAGAGAAAAGTCGCAGAATAATACCAGAGCTATATTTGTGTATGTACTTACCTATGTTTATGAAATATCATAGCTATCATACTAGTATTTACACAAAATATAATAATATATTCTGATATATCTAAAGCCCAGTCATAAGCAGGTACATTGTCTAGGAACACATCAGGAAGAGGTCCGTAGACTTCTTTGTTTGGTACACGTTCATGCACCAAACTGAGTGAAGTAAGGGTTAGAACGAAATTGAAGAACATGATAATTGCGGCTAAAATCAAAATATTAATACAAAAAAATAACATGACTATTTTTTACCTAGCAGTGTCTTGCATCTCTCTTGTGGAAATCTTGGTTCCTCCCTAACAGGAGCTGGTAAATCTATTGATATATGTCCATTTCTATCGTTACTTTTTTGAATAATATCTTCTTCATCATAGTAATCATTTGTTGAAGTACTATGTGCACTATGCCCCCATTTGTCACCTTTATTTGGAGTAGGTAGTAATGGCTGTCTTTGATAGAGATCCCCTGATAAAGAAAAACATTTAAATCGGTTAATAACACATTTTATCGTTTGAATTAGAGCATAAAACTTTTTAGTTAGTAAAATATTTAGGTCATCAATTTAGGATATGACTAATCCTTTATTGATTGAAAATATGTTTAGTAGTGTTTATAAGTAGTATTTTTAACAAGTTGTATTTTCAACAGTTTAGATACAAAAAAATATATTTAAAATCCAATTAATAAATACTGAGAAAATTCCTCGGAGTTTCATTTATAATTTCGGTTTTCAATTTTTTACTTTTAACACCAGCTTTCGCTGTTCTTTTTTAAATAATTAAATAGAAAAAGTAACCTGATATTTTATCGACCTTTTATTTAATTTGTTACCGTGTATTCATAAATAATTAATTTGATAAATGTTGTTCTGACTTTATTTTAAAATTAGTATATTTTATATCTAATAATTCTTAATTATTGTTATACATATTTTAATATCCATTTATTATTTTATAAATGTAAAGAGAATTATTTAATAAAAGTTCCGTATCTCATACTATTGAGATTTTTAGTTTGGGAGTCAGGTTAGATAGGGATGTTCAATCTAAATCGATTATTCACAAGATCGATCTTTTCCCCTGCAATTCTCGATCTTTTTATAAGCCATTAATCAGTGTATCGATTATTTTATTACAACATATAGTATATTTAAATTTAGACAGAAACAGAAAATTGTCATTTCCAGCCATTTGTTTCATTTCATAAATATATTAAATTGTAAATAAATAAATGATTCGATTAAAGGACAGACAGAAGGAATAAAAAACTACCACTAACAAGTTTCAAGTATTTTTTCATTACTAAAATAAAATTGTGCGAATAAATATAAGATCGATTTTCTTAAAAATCGATTCGATCTTTAAGTGCATCGATTAAATACCAAACGATCTGAATCGATCTTTTGGAAAGAATCGCATATCGCTATGCTAGACCCGTTTTCATGTTGGCTTAATTTGCTGAACCCCAACGTCAGGTTGGACTTGAAAACCTGTCATTGGTCTGAATCGAATACTGAATAGGCCACAAACAAGAGAGTCAAGGCAAGGTATAATAATTGATCCAAGGAGTATTTTAGTGGCTTCTGTGTCGGAAAATATCTCGAAAAGTGAAGATTATGTCTCTTCCCAGTTTTCGAGGAAGCTGAAAACGATGGCGGTGGTTAAACTCTTTACAAGTTAAGCCTACCCCCCAAAAAGACAAAAACCCGCCCCAAACCTGAGCCACCCCCGTTTTCAAGGATGCTGGATGGTGATGCGGCCAAAAAATACTCCTTTGATACGCGGGTTTATTAAGTGCTCTGGATAAGAGAAAATGAATCATATACATACCAGATGATTCCAGGTTTCTCGATTTACGGAGAAAATGGTGGGACCAACTTTAAGGTGAAAAAAAAATATTTATAAATGGTTCATTTACAATCCAGCAGAAACATAACACAATTTAATTTTTATTAAAATTTGAAAATGGCAGGGCCAACTTAACGGACATTTTAATATTTTTGTTCTTTCATTTTTAGGGTTCTGTACCCCAAAGGGTCTGATCCCATTGAGTAGATAAAAGCTGTATTTTTTAACTTTCGATTGACCTATGAACTTGAAATTTGGTAATAATGTTTATTGTTACGTATATTTTACCAACAAATACCAATATATTAATAAATATGATTTTTTCATTAACATTTTCTCATTTTTAGGTTTCCGTACCTTTGTATATATGCGAATTGTGATATTCGATATTTTATTATCTTTATCTGTAGTATTATTAGTATTTGTTAAAAACGCATTTTTCGTCTCTTAATTTTTCTTCTTCGTCGAACACACATCCGCCAGGTTATTTTTTTTCAGTTTTTTTAATTTTTTTACCGATTTTTTATATTAATACAAATATAATAATCATATGAATTAAAAATATTATAATTTTTTTATATATTTGTTGGAATAATGCGACAAATATTCAATGATGACATTAGAGGTAATAAAAATCATAAAAACAAGACTGTAATTTATAAAACAAATAAAAATACTCACTGATTACAAAAGAACGCACTTTAGCGAAGATTTATTAATTTCACTAAAATCCAAACCGTAATTTTCTGATTAAAACACGAGCAAGTATGTTTGTTGTTTGCATTATTACTTAAGTATACAATATTAGTTTGAACCATCAATCAATGGTAGTTTTCCTTATATGAATAATTAATGAGAATAAATGCTAATTACTGTAATGAACATTTCCGGCTTTATAAATTGATATTTGTGACTTATTTTTAACAAATCATCTTTTTTTGTGCAAAATATAGGGTGTCTCATATATAAATAATATACTTTTGTCCTAAAAAAAATTCACTTAATTTTTACCTTGTGTCATTTTGCTTTCGTGGGATGTATTGGCCGGTTCGTCGTCGATGGGAAGAAGGGCGGAGGTGCGGGGATTCAGAACACCATTGGCGCCGTTGTGTTGTTGTACCTGATGGGAGACGTCTGCAGAGGTCGGATGTATGCTGCCATAGTCGACAAACTTGGGCTCTAATATCATTCTGAAAAAAAAAAATGAAATTTAAATATTTTAATTGCATATCTTATCTCTTTTTATCAACATTTTCTTAATTAAATAGTGTAAACCGGGTTATTTTTAGGTTTATGTAACCTACTAGTACTGAAATAAGTATAATAAAATAATAAGAATAATAAATATCTTTCGACATTAAAAAAATAGTAAGATAAAATAATCTTAACATTATCATGATTCAATTTTAAAAATCCAAAAAACAGCAAGTGGGTGAAAAATTTAGTAACAAAAGTGGAATACGTTGAAATATTGCTTAAAATTAAAACTACAAAATAATCATTTATGCAACAATAATGTAAAAAGTAATTGTTTATTGCACGCGACGTGAAATTGTCCTACGAGACCATCAGGCCAAGTTGGACTACAAAGGTCTTTAGCTTTCTAAAACCTTCATTTATCCATTTAATCAAGCGTTTAGAGTTTAGAAGTAAATTTTGACATTAAAATAATATTATTGGCGATCTTTTTTACAATTTTTTTGATTATTTTCGTTTTTTCCGTATTATTTTTCATTTTTTTCCCCGGCCCCAATGGGCCATTTTCCCGGACCCAAGCTGGGAATTTCAGCTGACCAAACACTTTTCCAGTCTCAGCTCCAGAATTGGATAGTCCATGAAAATACCAGTCGCGACCGGGACGTCTAAAACAGGATTTTCCCGCCGCAAGGGGTCATTTTCCCGGACCCAAACCCGGAATTTCAGTTGGCTATAAACTTTTAGAGCACAAATCCGGCTTTAGCTCCAAAATTCAGCGTCGACTTCGCCTTATTCCGCGAACCGCATTTCAGGCCATTTTCGGCCCCTGGGGCCAATTCCAGACGTGTAGGCCCAATTCTGAGCTCGGGATCGGATTCAGCGTCGAAAAATACATATGTCACTCTCTTGTGTATGAACTTTTTTTTTGTGGGGCTGTGTTATTTTTCTTTTACTTTTTTTCTCATTATTCTGATGTTAATTTTTTTTTCTGGTTTTTTGTTTCGATTTTTTCCAATCTTTTCTCATTGTTTTGTTTTTCTTTTTCTTTCATTTTCTAACTTTTTAATTTTATAATTATTTTATAGTAATAAGACTTTTTCAATGTTTTCTCATTTTCTGATTTTTTTATTTTTTCTAATTTTTTCGATGCTTTCTAATTTTCCCTCTTTTTTGTTATTGTTTCCTTTTTTCTTTTTCTTTTCTAATCTTTTCTTATTCCATTGTTTTTTTCCGATTTTTTTGCAATTTTTTTGAGATTATGTTACGATTTATTTCAATTCTTTCGATGCGTTTCATTTATTTTTTTATTTCTTTCTTTTGTTCATAATTGTTCTGGTTTTTGGTTGTTCTTTAAGATTTTTTCCAACTTTTTCCGGTTCTTTGCGATTTTTTGAATTTATTTGTTATTTTTGCCATATTTTATTCTGAATTTGTTTCCAATATTTTCCAATAATTTTGGTTTCTTTTTCGATTATTCCGTTTTTTTTAAATTTTTTCAGTTTTTTTTTTTGATTTTTTTTCACCTTGTTCTATTTTTTTCAATTTCTTTCTTTTCTTTTCTACTTTTTTCCTTTTTCGGGTTTTTTTTCTCATTTTTTTGATGTTCTTCTGTTGTTTTTGAATTTTTTTCTATAGTTTTTGATTTTTTCAAATTCCTTTTTTTCTGATTTTTTCGATTTCGTCAATATTAACGAAATTATTTGCTTGTTAATCAATTTTATGCTTTAGTTATAAACCCAATTTTACAGAGTTAAAAAATAATGATAATTATAGAAAATAAATACTACACATAAATAGCAAGAAAGTGTTATGGTGGCTACAACCCATATTTTTCGTGAATTATCTATTATAAAATTTAGAAGCACATTCAGAAAACCATTTATATTAGGATGAGGACAATAAAAAGATCCATTACACAGTATTTAGTTAATTAGAGAATAATGGTTGATCAATTATGTTCAATATTAATAATTGGAATACCTATTGTGTTTTTATATAAAAAATCTAAATGGACAGCATATTTGGTATAGAACGAAATGGAAAAGGAAAATAAAAGAAAGAAAAATCTGAGAAGTAAATTATAGTTCAATGTTTATAGTTTATAAACAAAAAAAAGTATTTATGATAAAAGAAAATCTAAATAAAGTAATACAAATAAATAGCGGGAAATTTTTATGTTGGTCATAGTCGGCGAGATATCGGTCAGTATGTGTGGAGTATGCCGATAATTTTATTGTAAACAATAAATTAATCTCAAGTTGTGTTTTATAAAGTGTGTTAAAATAAAAGATGTAATTTTTAAAGTAAATAAAAATAGTTTTGTGTGCGTATATTTGTGGATTTAAAACGTGTTAAGTGGGCCGAAAACCTGAAACTTCTGAAACTGATCATTATATTAAAAATTGTGAAAAATATCAAAATTGGGGTAGTTTTTGGCGGTAAATTAAAATAATAAAATCAAACTTTGAATTTAATGATTTTCGAAAAACTGTATGTAAAAACTAATTTTCTTACCAAAAATCAATTTAAACATTGCAAATAACTTAACAATTTGGTTATAATCCTGCAGAGTAAAAACTAACTAATTTAAAACTCGATCACATGAAAAATTTTACATTGGGCATCAATTTAATAGATCAGAATCTGTTTATTTCTTTATTACATCATTAATTCTACATTGTGTTGTGTTAGATATTGACCTTGATAATGACAATTCTTATCGTCGACAGTGGAACACTACACCAATATAGATAAATGCAACAAAAAAAAAACACACACACAAATTAAACAATTACACATGCTAACGTCATTCGAAAAATAAGTAATTTTGATATTTTGTTGAGTTATTATACTTTAGGGAATGATAATAGCTAATTATTTTCAATTTTTTTGTATAAGAGTGTAAAAAACAGCAAATTATTTTATACAGCAGAACTAAAAATAAAAAACAATTAGGATTATTATTATGATAAAAGTAAATTCACATAAAAATTGTGTTCTTTAGTTGAATTGTTCTGGGATTGAATAATATTATAAATGGCTTGGTCCAAGAGTTTCCTGTATGTATTTTGTTTATTTTCGACAAAATACAAGTTTTTCTCTACCTACAAAAATAGTTTCGTATATGCACTGGAGGACACATTTTGGATGGATAAATTTCTCTTAAAATTTACCCAGATTTCTTATTAAAATCATAATAATATTTTTAAATTTATATTCAAATCATATTTTCGATAACAATAAAAAAGAATGCTAATCTCCATCCCAACATTGTAAATTACCACGTTAGAAATATCGTTACAACGATTACAATATAACCAACATTATTAACCTAACGAATTTTACCTAAATGCGGCCTCTCAAATCTAACACATCGCTCTTATTTAACCAATCAAATTAAGATACGTATCTCGTGATGTTTTAATGGCTCTTAAGTATTGGTACTTCACAGAGACTGTCCCAAGACCGCACACAAGAATTCATCATAATTTATCGATTAAAAATGTACTCCGTTAAGAGACTTTAAATATTGAGTGTAAATCATTATTGTTCTAGGTATATAACTTTAACAATTAAGTTAAGACCTACCATTTTTATAATTAATTGTTTTATACTCATTGTTAACACTATACGCTCAAACCATAGTAACTACACAATACGTTCAAGTATCTATTACTTTATGAACTCTTTTAAATCGCCTATTCAGCAACCTGACTCACTTCACTTTATCTTCATTATTTAGTAGATTCTAATTAATAAAAGAGCAAGAGGCTCATTAGAAATGTTAAGAGTCGAACGAAAAACTACTTCATCACGTCTTTTCGACTCAGCTTTTGCGGTTCTTTCTTTTGTAGTTTTAATTTGTGTGTAATTGGGAAATAATTTTCTATTTTATTAGAAATTATTGCTAATATGTTTTTAAAATTATTTGTTAATCGAGTTCGTAGTACAAAAATCTCTTAAACAGGTTAATTGAGTATAGCTTTAATATTTCTCTTTTAAATAAATAATAAAATTTATAAAGTTATCGTAGTTTCTAAAAAAGTAATCGTATCTTCGACCACATATAAATTAATTGCTCGTGGATTCCCACAGAAATGAATTAGACACCGAGGCATTTTTTGCTGGTTCTATTAGCAGCTGTACCTCAGCTTCTTGTACTTTTTGGGCTAAAGGGGTCCTGTTAATATTTTCTTAAATTTTTTGTCAAATTAAAAATCGGTCTTAATAAAATGTACTCTACCTCAAGGTAATGTAAAAAATGGGTATATTTAAGCATGCGTAGTTAGTAACTTCTTTATATTCTTATTATTTTTATATACGAGTTTTTTGCCAACCCTGACTTGGATTTCGTTAGGTTTTAATACAATCGTACATAAGATAATGGATGTCGCATGTGCTAAACGTCAAAAAAATCTATAGCGGGATTCCCATGTTATGAGTAAAATTTCGAGCGTCATATCCATTCTATAGGGGATTTTTAGAGTATCCTCGGTACCCATCCAGTTGATAATATATGTCCGTTTTCCAATGAATCACCTTATATATGTATATTCGTAAAATTAATAATAGTTTAAAAAAAATAAACTCAAGAGTAGAAATTTTTACCGTATCTATAACATATCGTAATGAAATTGAATAAATATTTTTGTTGGTATACATCGATATACTTAAGCTATATTAGATTCTGTGGATTAGGTAAACAAATAGATTTTCGAAAAAAAAAATAAACACAACAAAGCTATAAGGAAATAAATTATATTTTATGAATAATATCAAAAAACCTTGACAACAACTCAAAAGTAAAGATAACAAAAGCTCGATAAGGTATAATTTCTTTAAATATCTTAAAAGGACGATAACACGAAAGTTTTATTGTATTAAAAAATAACAAATCGCAGGTAAATATTTTTTTTGTAAAAACAGAAGAATTTGAATTAATTATCGAAACCCTCCATTGGTGTAAAAAAATTAGGAAATGTCAAAATTCATTTGAACTTTATATATTCAGGTATTCAGATTTTTCAAAGAAAACACGAAACTGAACTTTGATCAAATTAAAAACAAATTAAAATTTCTTACTTTATATTATTTATACATTAATTAATTGCTTTCAACCATCATTGATAATACATGTTATATGAAAAAGTAAGGTCAAAATAACGTGACCTTAGTTAGATTTAACACGTTTCGTGCTGATAACGCTTATGCGCGTCATCATATTGTTTTACACTAGTGCTGATGATACTCATGTGCGTTTTTAATATATGCATTTTCTAAAAATTGCCAACAAGCACATCTTGTATATACAATATATTTAACAAAATTTACTATGAAACCACACACTATTTTTGTACGAAATTTAGATGAGGTCAATTAGAATTACTTACTATAGCACTTGCTTGCTTTCATTGAAGTCTTAAATGTAATGTCATGTGACAGCTCTAATTAAAGGGTCTTCTAATCTAAATTCAAAGATATAGCACAGTGAGGGTCTTAAGCTTTAAGGGGGGTCAGTGGAAAAGTGGCATAAGTAAGAGAATCCAACAAAGAACATTTTAATGATTACCGACAACAAGCAAATAACCACATTGTTGCATATATTTATAAGGTTCACAATCAAAGCAATTTTGTATATAATGTAAGGAATTATTATGATAAGCCAAGGGCCGTTGGACAGGGCCACTTAATAGTATCATAAATCGTTATAGATATTGAATATTTATATATAAGACACTCTTGAAGAGAGAATCTGCCTGACTTGGCATACGTGTTGAAGATTATTGAAATAAAGTTTAGTTCATGAATCGAGTATTTTTAGTAAGAGACCCTTACAATAATGAACCCCCCTAATTGACACAATTGAATTTTTAATTTATTTTATAACAGTGGTTTTTAATAATAATTATCGGTATAATAAACCGCCCTTGCATAGAAAAAGGTAGCCAATATCCCCGCCTTTATAATTTAGTTTAAATGTAATGTTTCTTTGTAGGTAAATGAATAACAATTTCTTTCAACAAAAGGATATTAAAAAATAGCATATTTTAACGTAAAATTGAATATTCCACTAGTATTTGTGTAGAACAGAATTAAAAAAAATAATCAAGAAAACCGCAAATTTTATACTATGAGATATTTTAAAATATTATTAAAGGAATGTGGATTTTAGACAATTCACTTACTTTTATCAAACTTTTCTGGGAAATTGATAATTAAAAAGGTTCGCGAAGGATCAAACTAAAAAAATGATAAAACAAAGTATGCGGTTCTATATTAGACGGAAAAGAATACTAATTATTTACAAATAAAATTAAGCAAGATTTTTTTCTTACGATACATTGTCATTTGCTAATAAATTAAGGATTACAGTAATCAATACATTTTGTTAGTTACCTACAACTTGGATATTGACTCATTAGAATTATCCTGTTAAAAATTTCTACGGTTTCACAAACTTTACCAAACTGTCTCGAATAATTGGTCAGATTAAACTGAACCGAATGAGTTTTAAAAACAAATAATTTTACCGTAACGAATCAATAATTATAGATAAGACGAAAATATAAACAATATTACAATGTGGCCCAAATGAAATAAATATAATAAATTATTTAACATGGGTTATGGCAAACATTACACTTTGATTTTATAAAACATAATAAATGTCACTTTTTAATATCAACAAAAAGACGAACCCACTCTTGAGATTATTTTTTATTGAAAACACTGTCTATCGTTTGTATTTTAAAGACAGTAAATTGAAATCTTGTGCAGTAAAATATCCGTTGTAAATAATTTTTTATACCTAGCGTTGTGTTTGTAGTTCGTGTTCGGTTTTTAATTGTCCATTGATTAAATTTTTAAAACATATTTAAATACCTACATAATATATTGTTTTGGTCTAAATAAATTTCAGTACTTAATTATCTTATTTTTATGATAATTAAATAAGAACTGAATAGAATATTTTAAATTTTCTGGATTTTTGTTTGAAGTACTTTTCCATTTGCAATATTTCTCAAAACGTTTACATTTTCTTTATATTTAGGTTTTTTCTTCATATATGAGATTAGAGTGGGAAATTTTGGTTTTGGTAGAAAATACAATTTTTATGGATAAAATAAAATGCTTTTATAAATAAAAAAACTATTGCTAATAACCTTCAAATAATAATAATATATCACATAAATAATTGGTAAATTATTTGTACTCATACGATATTTAATAATAGTAATATTTCTCCTTAAATAACTAACTCTAATTAGCAAAAATAATAATGAGACAAATTTTCAGTTTCATAGTCTAATGTTTAGAAGAACTACACAACTCTTAATAAAAATGAAACATATAATGCCCAAGTTAATTGACGTACAATTTAAAATACAGTAGACATATGTTCTTAATTAATAATATACTTAATTAAAACCGCGGTAATCTTTAAAAACAATGCTAATGCTATTTATACATTCTTTTGAATGTTTAAAATGGAAATTCCAAGCAGTTATTAGTACTTTATGGGTAATAAATTTATTATTTTTGGATTGCTCAATTTCCAGTATGACGCAATTTTTGGAGATTGAAAATAATAGGGAAAATTGGAAACAAAAAAAAATCGTTTTTAACACTTAAAAGAGAACAAAATTTCCTATAAAAGTTTAAAATTCTCAATTTCTAGTCATAAAATCTGTCATTATAATATTTTGTAAATTAGGCATATAACTATAGTCATATAAATTTATTCATAAAATATTTTTTTTGATAATACAAAACTTTGATTTCTAAGATTCCACAAAATCAAAAAAAAAAAAATAAATACTGTGTAATACAGAATGAGAGTAAAAGTAAAAATTTGGCCAGTATCCAGTATCTTTGGTTATAAACAAATCACAACAAAAACATTTTTTGGCAACAGATTAATACTCATGTGATTTTTAACTGCATATCAAACAAATCAAATTTTGTTTTATTTTAGGTTAATTACGCTTTAATGTCAAAATCAAAATTTGGTTTTGAACATAAATAAAATAAAGAGGATTAATTGGTATTAACCTTTTTTATATTTTTTCCCTTTTTGCGTCTATAACGCATCATTGTTATATTATATTCATGAGAAAAGATTGATTGATTTTATAATTTTTTGTTTGGTTTCAAATTGTAGTTTATTTTAGTGATTTGTTTATTTCTTAAAATGTTTTTCAAGTTTTTTATTAAAATAAATAAAAAAGATAACCTTCCCAACTTTACCGATTTCGCCATTTATTAATAAAAATTCTTTCATATTCAATGAATTCTACAAATTTAACTTTATCATTGCTCAAATCCTCAAGAATATACTTCTGGTCTAAACACAAAAATTATAATAAATAATCACTAAACAACAGTTTCTTTGAAGGACTAAAGTAAAAGAAAATTAGTAATATTATTTATTTAAAGGTGAGAATTAAAAAAAATATTTACAGAACCACATTGATGTTTGAAAAAAATCTAAAAACACTAAAAACAGAATAACACGAGATTATACCACTAAAGTCTCATTTCAAAGTACAAGCTAATTTAACTTATTTAACCACAAAAAAAAACATTTTAGCCCAGAGTTATTGTGGTCACCATCAATGTAATATTTTGTTATGAATATTAGATATATTTTCGGAGAAAAGTATAATTTAAATACTTCCTTTTATCAATTCAAAGAATGCCAGAATATAAAAGAATGATTCATAGTTATTTGAATGTCTTTTATGTGGCATTTTCTTGAAAGTGTAAACATCAACAAACCTGATAAGCAAATATTGAATTGCAATTATTTTAATATAGTTGATGACAATTAACGTTACAATAGGTAGAAGGCATTGTTAAATTTGAATGAATATTTATTCTCTTGCATATTCCTAATATCACACAAAGCTTATAGGTATATTTAAAAACAAAGCAGGATAATTAATCTGTTGGATCCTTTAAAAATATTAAATATTTGCAAATACCTTGAGCCCAAATTCATTATCTAATTTTTAAAGGTCAATTTTAAGAAAACTACTGAAAATGTAGCAACTTACTTCAAGCTAATTGATAAAAAAATAATATCTTCAAATGAGGTCCATTTTTTGTAGAACTATCACAGATGACAAACTATTTTTTTAATCTATTCTTAAATTATAAGTAATTAGGTATATATACCGTCAAAATAACTAATATTTTAATTAAAAAGTAGGGTTATGTATATACTTTGAGCAATACTTCTTTTTTCTTAAAATGACAGACTTCAGGTCAACTGCTAATTTTGTGTTAAGACGGATTCCCACTAGGCGGATTTTCTGTATCCAATTCTATTGGTCGACTTCGAATTAATTTTTGAAATCGACCAATAGAATTGGATATAGAAAATCCGCCTGCAGATTTTCCGCCTAGTGGGAAACCGTCTTTAAAATATATAGTGTGGCTAATCTGTTTGGATGTGTCTACTCGTCCATTATCAAGAAGTAGTGAATTATTTGAACATAATATGCATAACAAATATAATTACAGGGAATATAATTTACCATATTCTAATCTATTAACTAAATATTTATTATTCTGAAAAAAAAGGCAAGAAAACTTGAAATTTTAAAATATCTATATCCCTTAATCTAACTTAAAATAGTGTCAATAGACACTACCTTTTTTAACGGATTATTGACAGAATTTGTGGTGATTTAGTGAGTTTTTTTTCGCCAACTTTGCTGTGGCGATTTTATGTATCCAATTGTATTGGTCGATTTCGAAATTTAATTCCAAATCGACCAATAGAATTCGATACAGAAAATCCGATTAGTGGGAATCCGTCTTATATCGGCAAAATTACTCATTTTAATAAAAAAGTAGGGTTATGTATACCGAATTTTAATACAAATGTCAAAATTTAAATAATTATTTAATATTAATATCCAGTATTTTCATTGTATTCATATGGACGAAATCTAATATCTAACTTTACTCTTATTGAAAATATAAGAATATCTGCATAAAACTAACGAATAATCTACCATAACCTAATTACTGGTTTATATTATAATAGGCTAAAAAACTAATTCAATTGCAAAAATAAATCTACGTAAGCAATGTAAAAAATCAAATTCATTACATTCTTCAATTTACTTAATAAGTGAAATAGGGAACCTGATACTAACCTTATAAGACTATAAATATTCATCAACTATGATTCATAGTTGACGACTAAAAACATTTAAATCAACAAAATGTCTTTATTTCAATCAAGAAATAGTAAAGTGTTTACACGTTCACGAACCAGGTTCGAAAGTAAAATCACAATTTCATAAACAACAGACACTGTTGGTAACATAACCTAATTTCGATACACATGATTAACCAATTGTAAAAGTGTTTCAATTAATCGTTAATTCGAGATACAATTTCTGAAGGGTTTGATGTAAATAAAATCTTGGTTGTTAAACGAACAAATTAATTAATTTTATATGAAAATAATACTTGACAACAATTCACGACGATATCGACTGCCTGTGCCCACCGACCGACTGACAGAGCAAAACTTATACACTGCGGGGTTGCCGGATTGAGTTGATTTCTAACAAGACTGATTTTGAAATAAATAACTAAAACAACGTTTTATGATTTTCACTAATCTCCCTAGTGCTTGAATTATTACCGGAAATTCTTCGGATACCTACACGAATTTTTTAAAAATTATCACGAGTGATAAATTGATTCGTGTATGAGGAAAATTTTAGTTACGCACATTGATGATTCGGAAATTATAAGAGATTTATTAATTTTATTCGATATTAGTTATTTATGTGAAAAACGTAATTTTTTTGTACGAGTTGCATACTTTTTTTACGTTTATTTAAAAACCAAAAATGTTTTATTTAGGTGATACTAGTGGACTAAAAATGGCGTCGATTTGAATGTTTATGCTTACCATGATCATAAAATGGTGTAAATGATTGCAATAAAGAACCATATTTTCCACTAAATATAATTCAATAAAGTTTTGTTTTTTGAATGAACGCATAGAAAAAATAGTTTTTTTGGATGTTCTTTAGGACTCCCAAGATGTTTTTCTATAGTGCAAATGTCACTACTTCTGAGCGTTGCCAGACCTACAGATTTATCCGTAGATCTACAGATTTTTGACCTTATACGAAAATTAATGAGAAATCTGGAATTTTAGACTGATAGTCAGATGCAGAATTAACATAGCGATAGCAAATAAAATTTAAGAAATGATAAAACTTGTCACTAACGAGGACATATCGACTGACAGACTTTCGGGATAAGAATAAACTCCCCTTATAGGAATATATCGGTAGATAACAACGCCATCTATCTTTCTCCGTTTTTTAACGGTTTTTATATAACTGAATATCTTTACCTAAATCTACTTTTAAACACTTCTTTTAATTTTTGATCTTTTTCCTCTTCTTTTTCATATAATATAAAGTATGACCGTTATAGAACTATCAAAAGATAATCTTGAAGAGGCACATTCATTTTATTAACTCATTAATTTAGATTTATTTATCTTGCACATTTACTAAACAAAATACCCATATATATGCGTCACTGATCATTAATTACTTATTACTCATGTATGTACCTACATGTTATTGTGCTGCGACCGAATACAGATAGTTAGGTAAAACTTTCAACATAATTAATATAAAGCAGAGTATAATCTATTTACAGCCATGGGTGTAGATAATTTTTTTTCGTGGACGGGAGTAATCAAACTTTTAGACAAATATATTTGATCCAAATAGGCGGTCCAAGTGCATGTGACTATATGGCCTTCTCCAAACCGAAATCCCAATCCGCCATTATTCAGGCTAATTCGAACAACTTCCTGTTATTCAAATTCACTTTCCCTTTAACTTTGAACGTCTAGAATCGACCAATACGACTGTTTTTTCATAACTAGAGTCCTTACTTGGACTTTGGAACATTTTAAGTATTATAATCAACAAGTAAATTTTTACCTAGTCCTGTAGATTAATGATCATTTGTTAAAAATTCATTTATATATTTGTATACTCATAAAGTAGGTGTTTATTAAATAGTTTTAACGTTGAATACCAGAAAAACCAAATAAAAAAGACATTATTGATTTATTTATATGAATAATCACTTAATAATGAAGTATTATCACCCACACGTAAGATAAATGTGTTTCCTACGTATATTAAGATACGTCAAGGAGTTATTACACAGGTCTCAAAAATGTTTGCTACATATCGTATCAATAATCTTTTTAAACAATTAATTTTTGTTGGTCGTTATAGAAAAAATAAATTATTAGTAAAGGAACCGAATTGTACACGTCCTTCATCCATTTACTTTGTCTGATATATAACTATTAAGTTGCCAGGTATAAACAGGTATAATCGATTCTTTTAACTTAGTAGACCAAGAATAAAACAGGATGAAGAATAAGTAGCTAAAAAATGATAATGTAATGATCCAAAGATTAGTGGAAATACATGAAAAAAGAAAATTAAAAAAATGACCAAGTACACTTTAAATGCAGGAAAGTAGTATATTGGCTTCAACTCATTTTTTATATAAAGATGAGATTCGACTGAACATTGAATTTTTAGCTCCGTGAAGGTTAGGTTAGGTTAGTGCTTTAACTATTTTCGTTAGTGCTTTTTCCGTTTTCTGCATATTAAGGATTTTTTAATTTCAAGGTCAACCCTGAAAATCCACCAAAATGGACGAAAATTTGATACTTTGATTTAGTGCTTCGTTAGTGCTTCTTGGTGCTTTAAATAGCTTCGAAAATGCTTGTCTATTTTTTTTAGATTTTAATTTCAACGTCAACCCCACAACATTTTCCTATTGACTTAATTTTGGTATCAGTTTTTAGTGCTTCGTTAGTGCTTCTTGGTGCTTGAAAAAGTTTCGATCAGGATTATTTCCTTTTCGAGATATTTAACTTTTAATTTTCAAGGTCAGCCCACAAATCATATGGGATTGGCTTAAATCTAGAGTCGTTTCTCGACGAAATGGTTAGTGCTTTTTACCGTTTAAGATAGTTTTCTTAGTGCTTTTTCAGTTTCCTGATTATTCAGTATTTTTTGTTTTCAAGTTTGCACCCAAATTCTTTCGTTGTTGTTGTTGTTGTATTATAAGGCGACGTGGACACTCTGAATAGAGTGGCCCGTTTATAAGGGACACTACCTCATACCAGAAACTAAAAATGAGCAAAAGTTATTGACCTGCTGTATATTTTATTTTTAAGTGTACAAGGTGAGTCATGTTGCCATGGCCACTGGCCTTTTTTATTTTTAATGAAACATCCTATATATATTTCAATTTTTGGATTCTCATACTCCTGAATGTTTTTTGTGTAACACTTCTCTGCTTCCCTTTATTTTTAGTACATTTTAAAAGAATTTGGGTGCAAATTTTGAAAAAAAAAACAATCAGGAAACGGAAAAGTCATTAAGAAAACTATCTAAAGCACTAAAAAGCACTAACGATGCGTCAAGAAACGACTCTAGATTTAAGTCAATCCCATATGATTTGAGGGCTGACCATGAAAATTAATAGATTAAAAGTTAAATATCTCGAAAAGGAAATAATCGTGATTTCAACTTTTTGAAGCACTAACGAAGCACTAAAAACTGATACCAAAATTGAGTAAATAGGAAAATGTTTTGTGGGGTTGACGTTGAAATTAAAATCTAAAATATCTAATAAAAGAGACAAGCAGTTTCGAAACTTTTTAAAGCACTAAGAGGCACTAAATTAAAGTACCAAATTTCGTCTATTTTGGTAGATTGTCCTTAATATGCAGAAAACGGAAAAAGCACTAACGAAAATAATCAAAGCACTAAGAAGCACTAACGAAGCACTAACAAATGGAAAATTTCCGGAAAAAAAATTGACACTATGGGGGCTAAATTCACGGAGCTGAATTTTTTTGGCTTTTACCGTAGATGAATATTGTAAAGAAGTTGAGAAATTGTTTGCTGATTTTAAGCATTACTTTTATTTTTCTTTTCATTTAATTTATAACATACATTTAATAATGACATGTAAAAGAAAAATTTTTGTTTATAATGTTATTATACTTGCGTGACTTGCTTTCATTAGAATCCTTTATAAATAAAATAAAAATATCGTTAATCTTTATTTCAATATTGACAAGAAAATCTAATAAATTTTGATCAATTATCGTGGACAATAAAAACTCAATATTATTTGATTTAGGTCTTTAACCCTTACAATCAGCAAATCGATAATATAATTGAAGAGAACCTAATAATAGAAAACCTTATACTTTACAAATGTGTGAACTGTAAACAAGGGCATAGATATGGGGAGAGCAAATGGAGTAGTTACCCCCCAGGACCCAAAAAATAACACGAAAATAAGAAATAAAATATATGTAATGTAGAAACGGACAAACATATTTGTCTAAAAGTTTGATTACACCTCCTCCCAGGAAAAAAGTTATCTACGCCCTTATATACAGCGTGTTTCACAAGAGGGTTTAATCGCGAGAGAGGAGAAAATAATTAATCAGATAATCACTCTCGCAAATGATAGTTTAGATACAATTATGGAATCACTGAACAGATCCTGAAAAAAGTAAAGAAAAATTCACGGAAAACTCCAGAAAATCAAAGAAATAAACGCCGAAAAGTATGTTTCTGTAGAAAATCAGAGAAAAATAATATAGAAATGTCCACAATTTCCAATGGGGAAGTATTTTCCTAAAATTCTTCCAAACGAAAGTATGGAAAAAATACATAAAATGCAAATTTTTACAAAAATAAATAAATTTTTTCACGAAAGTTAGGAGAAAACTCTAAAAAGGCCTAGAAACAATCACACATAAATTTAATTGGGAAAAAAGCAAAAATTGAAAAATAAAGTAAGAATGCATTTTTCTACACAGGGAATTAAAAAAACAAAGCAACAATGCATTTTTTTATACAAGAATTTGAAATTCAAAGCAATAATGCATTTTTCCATACAGGAAATTATAAAACAATGCATACAAAAAATTAGAGAAGAAAGCAACAATGCATTTTTCTACATCTTTGACAAAAAAAAGAAAAGAAATCACTTCCCGGATAACCAATTCCATCTGGCTCATTTACGCGCAACGGCGTAGATATGGGGGGGGGGATAAAGAGGGTAACTATCCAAAAAAAGCATGAAAATAAGAAATAAAATATATGAAATGTAGAAATTGATTACCTCCCCCAGAAAAAAAGTATCATCCCCAGGAAAAAAGTTATCTACGCCCTTAAAACAGTTCAATTAAAAACATCAATTTTCAAAAAGCAAAAAAAAAACAAAAAGAAATACATCGAAAACACATGAGCGTAGAGAAAAATGAGTACATGCCTCGTACACCACTTACATTTAATATTTAATTACAATGGGGGAGTTCCCTCAATGTTGCCAACCTAGAAAAAGGTCTACCAACGGGGAAGGATTATTTTTGGTCAGAATCTACTTCATTATTTTCGCAATGATAAAATATGTGTACAAAATTCTATTGAGCTTTCCAGAATATATCGTTAGCGAAATATAATGATTTTAATAAAATCTTACTTCTGATTGGTTGAAATTTCATTGTCAAATGTCATTCGTCATAGAGTTATACCCGATTGCACCAATGAATTTAAGGAATCCTTACCACTAAGCAACCCATAAAATATTAATTTCACAGGTCCACAAAAAAAAAGTGGTCTGTGCTGGGTGTGCGACATAGATTTTCCGACGTATTTTTTACCGCTGAACACGAATCTGAAGTCAAAATTAGGGGTCAAACTGCAAAAAACGGAGAAAAATAAAAAAAACCGACAAAATCTACGATCTAATAATTTGTTCTGCATGATAATTATAATCTTATAATTTCTGTCTTTTCCTGGCCCTTTTCTCCTCAAATGACCTGTGCAACGGATTTCTGCTACGTTTTTTTCCTCTCTGTTGAATTTCTCTTTGTAGCATCCAGCAGTAATCTGCAAACATATTTACTCCCCCCACTGCCCCTGAAATCGACGTTCAAATTCCTTAAGATCTTGGTGAAATCTTTCTCCTTGCTCCTCACTGAAGTCTCCGTTATTCTCCGGGATTTGATCAAGATGAGAATCAAGAAAGTGCAGTTCCAAATTCATTAGGCAACCTGAACGCTGAAAGTTTGCAATCATATTGGCCACAATATTTTCGTAATCAGCGTCCTTGGTATTACCTAAAAACTTGGTACACACTTCCTTGAAAATTGGCCGTGATACCTTTTCTTGTTCATCACTGATGAATGCTACAGAGAGAAACAAAGCAGAAACTGCAATTTGATCATAACACACTGAAAATACTATTAGATCATGGATTTTATCGGTTTTTTTTTCTCCGTTTTTTGCAGTTTGACCCCCAATTTTGACTTCAGATTCGTGTTCAGCGGTAAAAAATACGTCGGAAAAGCTATGTCGCACACCCAGCACAGACCACTTTTTTTTGTGGA
The DNA here is from genome assembly GCA_963243735.1 of Neocrepidodera transversa. Taxonomy (NCBI): domain Eukaryota; kingdom Metazoa; phylum Arthropoda; class Insecta; order Coleoptera; family Chrysomelidae; genus Neocrepidodera; species Neocrepidodera transversa. The sequence continues at coordinate 6,603,148 of OY725340.1, forward strand.
CCTGTGTTTTCGTTGCACCAACGTTATGGAATGCTTATGCTCTTCTTAAAGCTTGATTTGCCAAGATTTTGTCAGCGATCACTTAAAACTGTCCTTTAGCAAGGAAGCGAAGTTTTTAGGTTATATTTTAATGTATAGTATTTGTTTAATTCTTGCAATTCATAAATTACGTTCCAGGGAAAGTTAGTATAAATATATATTGATAATGGAGTACCTAGAAAATTTAGAGGATGACTCAGATTACATTGAATACGACATAGAACTGGTAGAATTGGTTGAAGTAGGTGTACCCAGACAAATTTATATACGATCAAATTACTTTGAGGAAATGTATCTTATTGGATTTTTTAGAAGGTTTAGGTTAACAAAAGAAACTATTTTAAATATTTTGACTCTGATAGAAGACCAACTAGAATATCCCCATAATAGGTAAATGAATACTGACAGCTGATAAAGGACATTAGCAGCATTGTTTCATTAGGAGTGAAATTAGCAATTTGTTTTTTTCTTTTATTTTGGCTACAAATCGTCTCATTTGAAACTTGGATAATTAAAAATTGAGGTTAGTTAATGGTAGATGCTCTTCTTTTCACTTTTCCACAGCATGTCCAACATTTAAAAAGGAAAATGTACCATATTCTTACAACGTTGTCAAGTGTAACACATACTTAACTAAGGAGTGATGGTGCAAGTAAATAATAAATTAAGAACTTCTTAACTTCATGGACCCCTTAGCTATTCCTTGCTTAAATATAGGTTGGTGCAATCGACCCTTTGTATAGCAGAGCGACATGTTTCATTTTCAGCGTCTGTCCTACAGCCTCTGAAAATGAAACATGTCGCTCTGTTATACTTACTCTATGAGGAATGACATTTGACAATGAAATTTTAACCAATAAGAAGTAAGATTTTATTAAAATCATTATATTTCGCTAACGATATATTCTGGAAAGCTCAATAGAATTTTTTACACATATTTTATCATTGCGAAAATAATGAAGTAGATTATTTTGACCAAAAATAATCCTTCCGCGTTGGTAACCTTTTTCTAGGTTGGCAACATTGCGGGAACTCCCCCATTGCCATAAAGCGGGTATCGGTAGCAAGAGCGGTTTTAGGAGTATAATATCTTTTTATAAAGGAATACAAATATATTGATCATCAATTAAAAAGACAGTAAATAAAACGTATGATTATGATATTTTAAGTTTGTTAAAAATCGAATTAAGACTTTTAATTGTTAGTGTTATAAAAACATTTGTTTATATTTCTGTATACTCACTTTCCATTAACCACCGAGTCACGTAGTTTATTATCAGTCTCATCGAGTACTTGGTTACTAATGTTTTCATTTTCATCAATGTATTTTAGATCTTCTAATTCAATTCGTTCCTCGTACTTTTTTTTAGGAGATTGTCTAGGTGATCTGTCCACGTGTTCGGAAATCGACGACAATCCCATCATCACAAATTAATCCTTTTCCGATTTTTATATTCCAAATACATAATATTAAATATGTACATGGATGTGGATATTTTCTGAAAGGATTAATCCAATTTTAGAAATCATATGATTTTCTATTGGGTTAGTAGATAAAAAGATATATATGTTAGTTGCGATGATTATGGAAAACATGAAGTCAATATGATATAAAAATAATTATATTTGTTATTTGACCAAATTAATTTTTGATTGAAAATACACAAATTATGGTACCGTATGATAATTAACAAAAGCTTTATATAAGTATATAAGCGACCAGTGGCGTTGTGAATATAAAAAAATAAAAATAAAATTTTTAGAAACTCTTATACTGATATGTAAATCTAAAAAAAAAACATGTAGATAAGATTGAGATAGTGATTATTTGAATATTGCTAATTATGTAGGAAGTATATATTAATAGATACCGCTTAATGGTTAAACATACAAATATACATAATGCAAGTATATTTGCTTTAGATATCGCCTATACAATTAGTAAACAATGTAATAATACCGTTTTACGACTACCAATTTTTTACTTTGTTAAAAATATTATAGATAAAGGAGATTTTAGATAATGTATAATATCAATATTATCTGAGAAAATAAAATTATCATTAAATATTAACAATAATACTTGTTATTCATCAGGTTGAGCATTATGCTCTTTTATTGGTTTAATTTTGGTTAGCCAATAATTAATGCATTGTGCTTAGTTAAGAAATTATTAAGTTCGGGAAATCAAAAGTATTTTCTTACAGGGTACTTCGGAATAGTGGAAATCGGTTATTAAAAAAAATATTATATTAACTGGTGCCTCAGGATGATTAGAAGAAAACTAATGTAAGTATAAGATTTATATGTGTTATCTTGAAAAGATAAAAAAGTCTTCTTTAAAGAATACATTTTATTTTGGTGTTGGAATCGTGACCCTATCTTATTTTTTGTATGAATTTAATATCTGTAAATGAATGAAATTCCAACGCTCAATTTTTTGGAAATCGCTGAAAAATTTACTATCTTTGGACTCACCCTATATACCGTTAGTGTGTGCAGGAATTATTATACTCTATAGTGTATTTGTATCAGCTATATAAATAATAGATGCATAGTTGATTTGGTTTGCATATTCGAAAAAGTATCTTCACATGGTTATTTGAAATTATGGAAAAGTTGATTTCAGCACCCTGTATAATTTAAACTGTTAAATTTGGAACGTTAGCGCAATGAAGACATTTAATCAATATGTTCTACAATATATAAAAAATTCCAGTAAATTCACCGAAAGCCAATTTCCCATGGTTCAGATATACAGGGTGTTTTTTCCCTATATTTTAATACATTCTTACATTCGACAATTTATAAATGACCTAATTAAACGAGTAATTTATATTAAAAAGCTACTTTTCAAACTCACTATTTAAATATTTAACTATCAGAAAAATAACTTATTAAAGAAAAATTTCAACTATTTCAAGGTTTTCCATTAACGTAGATACACGTGGTCTGTATTTATCAAACAAGTTTAAATGGTTAATAAATGAATTTTAATGGGTAGATACATTATGAACTCATATACTGCACATCGTAATCATTGTTTACCACTTCCTAATCGAATTCTTAACTTTGTATACAATAGTATTTTCTCCCATCATAAATATTTTACGTAATTGTTTTTACTACCTATTAAATGTTTATAGTTATATATTAATTATCAAATAGTTACTTATTCTTTATTAAATACGGTTATTAGTCGAGAAAAAAATTCGATAATGAATAATCGGTTGTTAAATATATAATTAATAAAAATGCTTTTAATACTTATCTCATACTTATATGCCTACTAGTGTTCAAAATTTTTAAGCAAAAATTGCGAACTTGGGAAAATGAAGAGACCAAAATGAGGAGAACTAAAAAAATCTTGACAGTTTGGTCTCTCCCTATTCTCACAATCACAATTTTTTATCTAAAATTTTGAAAATATTAACATATGTAGTATATTTTTTTATCTTTCTATCTACAGTTAGCACTTTTTAATAACGACTACGGTTTTTTTATTACAGGGGCTAAACAATATGTAAACTAAAAATTACAATTCAAATATTGTTTCTAACGATAAAAAAAACAAATTATCCGTAAAATTATGATATTAAATTAATACCATTAAAAAGTAAATAAAACATACTAAAAGTGGGAATTTTTTCAAAATTTTTAAGCAAAAATTGCGTACTTGAGAAAATGGAGGGACCAAAATGAGGTGAATTAACAAAATCTTGACAGTTTGGTCTCTTCCTATTCTCACAATAATAATTTTTTATTTAAAATTTTAAAAATATTCTCAAATGTAGTATATTTTTTTCTCTTTCTATCTACAGTTAGCACTTTTTCATAACAACGACGGTTATTTTTATTACAGGGGCTAAACAATATGTAAACTAGAAATTACAATTCAAATATTGTTTTTAACGATATATAAAAACAAATTATCCGTAAAATTTCAATATTAAATTAATACCGGTAAAAAGAGATTAAAACATACTAAAAGTGTGAATTTTTTCAAAATTTTTAAGCAAAAATTGCGAACTTGAGAAAAGGGAGAGACCAAAATGAGGAGAATTAAAAAAATCTTGACAGTTTGGCCACTTCCTATTCTCATAATTACAATTTTTTATATAAAAATTTGAAAATATTTACATATATAGTATATTTTTTTCTCTTTCTATCTACAGTTAGCACTTTTTCATAACGACGACAGTTTTTTATTACAGGGGCTAAATAATATGTAAACTAAAAATTACAATTCAAATATTGTTTCTAACGATATAAAAAAACAAATTATCCGTAAAATTATAATATTAAATTAATACCATTAAAAAGAGAATAAAACATACTAAAAGTGGGAATCTTTTCAAAATTATTAAAGAACTTTTTTTTTAAATATAAATATTAATATAATACAAATATTGTTAAGCTACATTTTAATTATGTTATTAAAAATATTGTAAAAATGTATTTAAGTCAGCCACTGATTTACTTCAATTGAAACTTTTATGAGAAATATTTATAGATTCATTTAATGACCTAAACAAATACTCATAAAATATTCCCTACAAATTCTAACCGAACAGTACACAAATTGAACGAATTATAACCAATAACTGACAATTATTATTCATAAACAGAAAATAGTAATTTAAGTTGGAAATAAGCTACTGGTTAATATTTAATATTAGTTCTATTGACACCAATTTAAAAACTAATTAAGAATGGGGAGTCGACTCCTGATGATGCTAACTTAGTTATATAGCGAAACGTAGTTTTGGTTAGTGGTGGTGATATTCAACAATTTTGTTAAATGTTAAAAAAGTGTAGTTTTGATTAGTGGTGATATTCTTTCCAAAATATGGAAAAATAGATAAAAATGAAATAAAATAGGAAAATAGGGATAAATATGGAAAAATGGTTAAAAATGGGGAGAAATGGAAAAAATAAAGAAAAATAGGGAAATATAAGAAAAAATATGGAAAATAATGGAAAAATATAAAAAAATAGAAAAAAACAATCAAATCTCTGTCGTCCAGGTACTAATCCCGTACCAAAGCACCAGTCCACAATAACGCGATAAATGCATGCGAGCCTTTCCAATAAAAACTTCCAGACTGGATATTTCAGAAATGAATAGAGATATTTCGATTATCTAAAAACCAGTTTCCAGAGCACTGAAGAGAGCTTAATTTTTGTGTGTTTAAACCATGTTAAAACTAAATTGTCTTGACTCCAAAAAAACTTAATAATTGAAAATAAATTAATTTCTTTCTACAAAGGGTATAACTATGAAAAAATGGAAGTAATAAACCAATATAAGGTTGACCTTGCCTGCAAACTTATAATTAATTAATGTGAATCATTTAAATTTTGATGGGGTCAAGGATCAACAGATATGACAAAACCTATCATACCAGCAGAAAATTCATTATCATAGACTTGCACGCATATTTCCAAAAACTGATACGAAACAACTTTTTAGTAAATATCAATTTTTTCCAACAATTTTTTAATTTTAAATTCTCGAGAAAATGCAGTTTTTTTTTGTTAATTTTATGTAATTTTTTATTTAAAATGACCATTAGATAGGTAATAGGTATATTAGCCCTGTTAGGACTACTGTAAAAATATAAAAATATACAGGGTGTTTCATTTAAAAAAGTCACAGACTTTATTTCCACTTGATCGTGGGTTTTTTAAATGAAATGAAACTATTTTCTACGTGTAGGAATTTTTCTCTGGAAATGGTTGGGGGACCTCAAAATGGATATTTCCATCAACATCTCAAATTTTTTTTGCTCGTTCACTATACTTTCCCCTTTGATAGACCGGGAAAGTAATAAGCGAATGAATAGGAATAGGAACATTTTATTTTTTATTGAGTCAGTGCTGACTTTTACTTTGCCCATGATTAATGTCTATAAAAAAAATAAACATAATGGAATAAGCTTTTTAAATTTCATTTGGAAAAAGTTGAGCACTTACGAAATACGCCGATTTTCACAAAAATTTTCACAAATCATCTAGAGCCTATAAATATCATATTCCAAGAAAAAGAAATTGCCGCAACCAACATTTAACACCTTTTTTCTTAATTTTAAATTTCGACTTTTTTGACGCTTAAAAGTAAAATTATGACACATTTGACGTTTCGAATTGATTTAAGAGTAAAATTATGACACATTTGATGTTTCGAATTGATTCTGTATAAACCATTCAAACATAGAATTGTCATTTACACATGCAGTGTTAATTTCACATCATTGTCATAAAAGAACCAAGAAAGCGATGTTGCCATATGTAATGGAAATTAGTTCAGTTGTGAATAAAATCTAGTAAGTGAGGTGATGAATTTACAAACATGATAAAAAATTAATGAAAATAAAGCTGAATTGATAAATAATCTCCACAAGGACAATTTATGTACCCAGAGTGTAATCGTACTTTAAAATTATCTTTAGATGATAGATTGTAAGTTTTTTTACATTTAACACTTACCATAAAGTAATTATTCGATAATTATACAAAGAAGCAGTTCAAATGGGTTCAAAATCACTCTATAAACAAATCTTAATCATAAAATTGTATTTAAGACCCGATAAATATTTTTGAAGATGTCCGAATTTAATAAAAAATGCCAGAGACGGATACAAGACCAGTTTAAAGAAGGGAACTGAAACGTTCCTACCCTAGGTCACTTAATCTCTTATTAATTCCCATTTTTAATTACTATTTTCCTATATTTTTCTATTTCCGTAGAATTATTTTACTTATAAATTCTAATTTTATTTTTCCCTGTATAAAATTTACGCTTCAAATATTTCTCTTAAAATTCGTAAAAGACTCAAAATAGCTAAAAAGTTCGGTCCTCTGGAATGCAGTTATCTACGATAGCATAAACAAATTGGCGATTACGAGTCGCAAGAGGGTAGATTCTCACTACGCAGTTACACGAAATGAGATAATTTCTGGGTATAAAAAGGGCATAAAATGAGAAATAAAATCAGTCTGAAAATTTTTACCATCGCCTAAACTATCTAACAGTACCTACGCTTCGCTTCGAGAAAGAATAAATAAAAAACCAGCCAGAGAGAAAAAAAAACAGTTCCTGTAAAAATACCCATCGACGAAAACAACAATTATTTTGTAGACCTGTGTCTACCGCCAACTTCGACCCCGTAATAATTATTTGTAGGCCTTTGCCTATCCTATAGAAAACAACTGCCCATAAAACCAAAGAGAAAATAAGTAAAGAAAAATAATCCAAAATTCGTTACAAAATAAAAATATCTATCTAAATAAAATGTCTCAAAAACACCCCCAATTCAAAATCCGGGGAAGAAAATTCATATTTAATTTGCGTCCGGACAAGTAAACGTTCATTTACCAATTACAACAATACACAATACATTACACAGAAAATCTTGTGTTTTTATGAGTTGGTCAAGATTGTTACTATGTCTATTAAGGTACGGTCCCTTTTAAACAAAAAAAGAATTAATTATTTTGGGACGGTAGGAGGCAATGTGATCTCCCCTCCCCGAGAAATTTTCCCAATGAGGGATGTCGCAGACGGCAATAGACCCGCGGGCATTCCATCTTCCTACCCGAATGATTAGGACATTATTGACCATAGTAAATACACGTGATTTCAAATCACTCAATTAAAAAGGTTATAAAATAGAAACAAACAGAAATATAAAAATAATTACACAAACACAAAATACAAATTGGTAAAATGTGACAAATATCTTCTCTTTCGTCCACCCAGTGGCAGGTCTCTGTGAGGGGTCCTCACATACAAATAGAGTAAAGAGTAAATAATGTCTCAAGGTTTTGATTTTTGTAATTATCATAAAAGGTTGAAATTACGGAATATACGATTTGAAGGTTTTTCAGTGTTTTATTTTTTTTACTTGCAGCAAACTTTACTATAACGAATAAAAATACAGCACAACTGGGTCCTTTAACAATACTAGACGATCAGGTATATTTTATGATAAATTTGAGTATAAAAGGTTCTTACCGAAATGGCCATCGGTTTGTTACTTTGTGCTCGCCTTTTTCATGAGATAAATGGCCAGGGGGGTAGGAGGTTACAGAACTTTTTTTACAAATCTAAAACAGATCTAAAATTAGAATTTATGGAATAAAACAACTCGTAATAAAAAATTAATTTATTATAGGTGCATTCATATTGTAATGATGCATTAAAAAAAAACTCAAAGCTAACCAGTTACAGGATGAGCCTAACAAACTAAAATCTATCCAAATCTAACCTAAACCTATACAATTAGGATTAATTAATTTATTTATTTTTAACATGTCCAACAAGGATTAAGTGTGTACGATAATTTGTCTAAAGACACATTTATTATATCTTTTTGTGTTCATTTTTCACTAACTGGCTTAATGAACAAATTTTTTTTCAATTTTATGTATAAATTACTAATTTTTTTCAATTTTATTCAAAAATGACCTCCGCTTTCCGACCAACTGACACAGATCAAAGAATATTATTTCGTTCTCAACAGCTTAATATCAATATCGCTGAATAATGAAAATCATGCAGTCACTATATTTTGTATCGCACTATGTTTATATTTTGAAGAAGAAAAATAAAAAAATATTGCAAAACACAAACAATATAAACCAAAAAAACTCTGATTTAAGGATATTTTACACAACTTGGCAACATCATGTAAGTCATTGTGATGTATCCAAACAAAACTAACCTTAAAAATAATATATTTATCAAAATGGAAAAAAGGTCTTTAACAGTGGTTGCGGCAAAAATTTTTTTTTTGGAAAGTGATATTTACACTATGTAGATGATTTCTACCAATTTTTATGAAAATCGGAGAGTTTCGTAAATGCTCAACATTTAACCTTTCATTTTAACATTTAAGAATTTCCAAATATCAATTAATGGATCAATTAAATATGATTAATTCCACTAAAATATAATCTTCAATCAACCTATAGAGGATATTACTCTAGTTGACACACTGTGATCGCAAAAAATTTATAAAAATAGAACTGACTAACAGGCCAGTGTAAGTGTAGGAGTGGAAATAACCCAGACATTTTGCTGTTTCTGTTATGTCAAGTCAATTTGTTGTGCTTACGTTATGTTAATGTATTGACGGAACGTTTGCAATTTAGAGGAAGACAATTTATTTTAAAGGTCAACTATTGATTTCCGTTAGATAATGTTTGCGATTCTAACAAAAATATACATTTTTGGTAAGTGAATTTTCAATGAAAAAAAAAGAAGTGCATGTAAAATTTTATGGTATAAGTAAACGAATGATTTTTCCACATTTATTACAATCGGTCCAGGTAAGTAATAAGCGATCACACATTATTATATAATAAATTTAAGACCATGAGAACATATCAAGTACCCAAAGTTTATATTATCAGGTATGAGCCAATTGAGCACCAAGCTCTAGATGTAATATATGTAGACCGGCCAACTGAGCACCAGGCAGGCAGGTACCTTTTCAAAGCGACCTTTTTGAGACAGGCCAATTCAGCACTTTGACCTAGATCCACTTTGTAATAATAATCCCTTAATATTATAATTTAAAGAAACTCATTAAAAGCTTAAAACCAATTTTTATTGGGAAAACCCTACATACTTTGATCCCTTTTTATTACGGTCAATTTAGCCCCATATTTAACGGTGTCGGCCAACTTGCGCCCGACCGGCTTGCGCCCGCTCATTAATTCAGCCAGTTTGCGCCCAATGTATTAAGGGTACCTGCTGGATGGCCTGTTTGCGCTCACCGTAATAATTCTTAGAAGAGTTTATTTTGTAGATGTACTTTATGCGTAAAAAAATTAATGTTTATTAACCTCAAATACCACTTGCTTAGTTGCCAGATGTGATGATCGCTGGATTTTAGTTATAGGGAATTTGGTATCAGGTAAATAGACGATTTTTATGACACCATTAAACTCGCCTGGCCAAAAACTACTGACCTATAATCTCGCCTATGAATGTTAGTTATCTTTAATATTTTTTCAATATTTTTATCTAAATCTGATTTGTACAGTAAACAATTTTTTAAAATTTTTTTTTCTCCAAATAAGTAACCTCGGTTTGATTTATATTATGATTTTTTTCAGTACCATTTTTGACTTTTGTGGAAATTATTTCTTTTAACCGGAAATGATTTCAGAAGTAAACTACAAAAAGTGTTAAAATATAGAGATCCAAAAAATGAAATTTGTTTTTTTCTTCTGTTTTTTCTAATTTTTCCTCTTTTTTTTCTCATTGTTCTGTTTTTTTCTATTTTTTCGTTTTCTAAATTTTTTTCTTATTCATTTGATTTTTTGTGATAATTTGCGATTTTTGCATATTTTAGTCCCTGCGGTGCATAAATGTACTATAAGTATTGTTAAAAAGTTAATTATGCCAAAAACAAGTTCCATATAATGTTGCGATTAACTGTGACGTATTATTGCTTAATAAAATCTCATAAACCACCTTGATTTCAAGATCGAGTATACGAGGTTAATTATTATATAGCCAATAAGGTTATTTACACACATATATTGAGATTTTTGGTGTAAAGATTAGATTTTAATCAAAAATATTTTATTATTATTAGTTTCAAATTTAAATTTTTTATATAAATCAAAACAAAGTTGTATGTTTAAATCAGAAGTTACAGACAAAAACTAAAACAATGAGCTTATAAAAGTGGTAAAAAAATACAAATGGACAAAAACTACCCGGTTTTATGAAGTGCACCGGATAAGAGAAGATTTTTGATTGAGAGGATGGTTAGCTTCGGGAAGAAGAAGAACCAGCATCATCATCGTGTTAAATGATCCTCGAAGCATGTTGTGTCAGTATGAGATGGCGCATTTGCGTTTTACCCCACTTTGGGGTTGTTTTTGGCTATTATAGGGTGGGATTAATTCGAAAAGGGTTTAAACCACCATTATCGTGTTTTTTAACTTTTAACACCTTTTCGGGGGGGGGGGGTTCTGCTTTGTTTAGGAGTTGTGGTTAACTCTGAAAGAGTTCAAACAGCCCCTGGCATGTTTTATTCCTTTCGGGGGCGGTTTTTGTGTCTTTTTGATGGGTGCAGTTAACTCAGAGAGAGAGTTTAAACTACCGCCATGTTCGGCATTCTCGAAAACCGGGGAGGGGGGAATTTTTCTCCTTTTGGGCTCTGATATATTTACTCCTTCCAGGGGTTTTCCGACTCACAGAATAAACTCTAATTATTTAATGTTTAGGGATAGTTAAATTTAATCATTTTATTTTATCACGACAAATACAAGAATATAATTGTTTTTTTTTAATTATTTTTATTTTTAGAAATATTGCTGAATTTTATTGATAAGTCCAGTGTTATATATATTTTAATAGTTTCTCATATATTATATATTTTAAAGATTGTGATCCGTTTTCTCAATAATTTTGACTTTCTTATTTAAACTTCAGCTAAATTATATTAACATAAATTTGTTAATTTTTTATTTATACTACACTAAGAATTATATCTCTATATTATACGTTCTTATTCGTTTTGGGGGCTTTAGAAATAAAAAAAATGGGGTAATGATAAAGCAATGTTTTATTTGATGAAATATGTGATAATTTTTTGTACTTTCAAAAATTAAAAACAAACTTTTGTCTATTGTCAATATACAGTTCCCGTTCCTATTATCATGTTTTAACATTACTATTAAATAAGAAATAGGAAGACAATTAAATGAACTATTTAATAGAACATTACATTGATCGAAAAAAATCTCGTCCTTATACAGAGAAAACTAAAAATGTTATTTTTTTACGCATAGAATTTGTATTTAAAGAAATATTAAAAAATGCAAAAAGTAAACAATAATTAATGAATCGGTTGTGTCGCCCCAAAACTTTCCCGACGAGTATCCACGAACACTTTTTCAGATATTTAATGTTAAAGTTTCAACTTTTGACATTTTTTAATTTTTGACAGGTGACAGTTGGAGAAATAATTTTAACTGTTCTGAATAGAGTTTTTCAAGAGCTTTCAAACGACGTATTGCATGTCCAATTCCGTGACATATTGCATCTGTCATTTTTTGATAGTGATACTTCCGTTTGACAGATCTCGTACAAAAACTAATTGATTCTTCCGACGGATAGCCCAAACCCATATACCAAATTTCAGCTCAATCGGATTCAATTCAGATATTTAATGCTGAAGTTTCAAATTTTGACATTTTTTTATTTTTGACAGGTGATAGTTGGAGAAATAATTTTGACTGTTCTGAATAGAGTTTTTCTAGGGCTTTCAAATGACATATAGCATGTCCAATTCCGTGACATATTGCATCTGTTATTTTTTGATAGTGGTACTTCCGTTTAACAGATGTCGTACAAAGGGTTCTTTCGACGGGTAACCCAAACCCATATACCAAATTTCAGCTCAATCGGATTTAACGTGTGGCCTCTATCGTGGAAGAATACACACACACAGACCGACAGACAAGACTTCCATCTGGAAATGGTCTTAATCGTCTCAGGGGACCCGAAAATGGATATTTCTATTTTTGCCTTGAATTTTTTTTTAGCTCGTTCACAATACTTTCCCTTCTAGAAGGTGGGTCGGGAAAGTAAAATGCAAAAAGTAAACAATAGGCATAAAAATTTCGATAAAAAATGCGTTATCAGTTAAAAAAAAAGAAAGTATAAATTAAACAATCAGAAAAATAAACATCTTTTGGAAAAAAACTGATTTTTCTTTACTTAGATTCTTAGGAATATGAGAATTAGGAAAATAGTTTCTAATTAAAATTGATTTATTAGAATTTTCGTTATGTTGTATTTATCTTTTACTTTCCCGGACCCATCAAATGGAAAGTAAGGTGAACCAGCAAAAAAAAATCGAGATATCGATGGAAATATCCATTTTGAGGTCTCCCAAGAAGATTGAAACCATTTCCAGCGCATGGTCTGTGTGTGTGTCTGTGTGTAATCTTCCACGATAACTGTCGAACCGTTTGATCAATCAAGCTGAAATTTGGTATGGAGGGTCGGTGTGTGCCTAGAATGCGACCATTAGTTTTTGGTTTAAATTGGTACAGTGGAGGGTCCTCAAGACCGACATTGATTAAATGCACATGTAACAATTTTTGACTTTTTTTATATTTTAAGGACAAATTATACACTTTAGTGCAAAATGTTAAAGTACAAAGTTTTAGAGCATAAAATTCCCTACAACTATTGTCTGAAACTTTTTCTAGAATCTCCAATAGCTACGCCACTAGAGGGCGCGTAAAAAATGTGCATGTAGGTTTTCTCTAGTTTTTCTTGATTTTGAGGACAAACAATACACTTTAGTGCAAAATATTATAGTACAAAGTTTTAGAGCATAAAATTCCCTACAACTATTGTCTAAAACTTTTTCTAGAATCTCCAATAGTTACGCCACTAGAGGGCGCGTAAAAAATGTGCATGTAGGTTTTCTCTAGTTTTTCTTGATTTTGATGACAAACAAAGCATTTTAGTGCAAAATTTTCTGGTTCAAAGTTATAAAGCATCAAATTTTCTTTAAGTTTTATGTTTAACTTTTTATCGAATTCCTCATAGTTTCGCCGCTAGATGGCGAGAAAAATACACATTTAAAATTTTCCATTTTTTAAACTTGGAGGTAAATTATGCTCTTTAGTGCAAAATCTTTCAGCAGTGTGATATACAACGTGCGCATGCGCAGATTATGTCATTATCAACATTGAAATATCAATTCGGTAGACGTATTCACCATCGGCTCGCTGTTTTTGTGTTGCATAAATTAATGTAATGCTTAGTATTTTGTAGTTAAAATAATAATAATAATAATAAATAACATATTCTCTACGGTCGAGCCGGGAAAGTCCTGGGGTGACACAGCCGATTTTTTTATTAAAAACAGGACAAACAGACAGGACTGTAATTAAAAATTATTGAAAGTGGTTAACTTTCAGATAAAACATTAAATCTGGATTTTAATTGTTTATTAATATTTATACCGTGACAAACCGACCCCAGGTAGATCATATTGTTATTTTTTCAACGAATTTTTAGATATAGATAGTAAAAATATATTTAATGTGTGTTTCGTCCTAGACCTTGTTGATTTTCTTAAGGCACTTGATCGGCCTGTGTTTATATTGTCAAAACTCATTACCTTTTATGCCAAATGGCGCCATCATTCTTCAGTATGAAGCCCAAAAAAAATAACTTGGCCGTGAAGACACGAAAGACTATTAATAAAGTATAATAGCAAATTTTAGATAAAATAAAACTTTCTTTCATCCATTTTTTTAAATGAAAATTCTGTGATTAAAAAAAACAATAATAGCATTTTTTATTTGTAATTTCCCGTTTAATGGTCTTCGTATCTCTTATGGTTTAGAATACAGCAATGTTAAAAGATAATAAATGAAACTGACTGTATAACAATTGAAATATTTTATAATCATTTATTTACTAAAAACTGATAAAATGCACTTGACAAACCGACAATAGTTTCAGTTAAATTAACTACTATAATATTGATGTTATTACTTACTTTCAAACTATAGTTATTAATTATAATTTTCCATCCAAATATGCGTCAAGATCCAAACACAAAACACAAAACTTTTTCATAATAGATAAATACACAATAATATCAATTATTTAGAAACTAGTTTCAGTTTCTACACAATCATCACTGTTATTATTATCATAGTTATTTTTACCAGTGACCTTCACTTTTGAAGCATGGAATATTAAAAAAAAACAAATTCACTATTATACCGGCGTATAAAACCACTGCTTCGCATGGACACCTCTTTCGTTCGAATTTATTTTAAATTTAAACAATTCACGTGAGTCAACACAATCGAATATTTTTTCCTACCATGTCAACGTATTCGTGTTGCGTTGCCTTTGCCGACCGAGTGTCGGCTGGTAGATGAGCGTTACCTTTGTGGATTGACGAATGCGTGTACCGACAGATCGTAACGTAACGTAACCATGGCCGAGATTAGCTTTAGTTCATTGCGGAAATTACGAGGGAAATTAAAAAAGCATGACAGACATAAGTTATCAAAAAAGTTGACAAAAAAATTATGTTGTATTAATTAATTTAAAAAAAAAATGTTAAAAATTGTATCAAAAACTAAAAATTTAGATATTATTAAATTGGACAGTGTATTAGTGTATGGAACAATATTTTTTTATAAATTATACGTTTTTTTCCAGCGACGGACTATTTTACCTGTTCAATAAATATTACAGCGTTTCGAATTTTAAAAATCGTCTCTTAACGTTTTTTTTACAAAATAACTTGGAAACCAAAAATGGAAAGTGTTTTTCGTTTAGATCGTACCCTTGGGTGACCACTTGGCAAAAATAAAAAATCTGATGTGGCCAGCACATGACCTCTCGCCATTTTTGAATCAAAAATTTACAGGTTAACACAAAAAAGTATGAAAAAAAATTACTTTTTTACAAATCTGGCAACAATGGTTAAAGTTTTGAAAACTTCAATAATACGAAAATAAACTATAGTGTATACAAAATAAATGTGTAAAACTTTATTGCCCTTTTGTATAGTAATGACGTCATCACTCATAGCAACTGCCACTTCCGGTTGTCCGATTGGCACCAAAATCTAATCAGATCTTATCTAGGGTATCAGAATCCTGTATGCAAAATTTCATTCAGACATCATCGCGAAAATATCAAAATCGTATTCTAGGGACCTTAAAACGTGTTTATCCATTGAAAACTCACTACCCAATTTTTAGCATGATTACTATACCTCTCTTATCTGAAGGGCGAGAGGTAAAAATAAATAAATGATGAACATAAAAAATATTGTGTCTGGTATGTAGTATTGTACTTAGTACCAGTGCAGACAAAAATCGCAAAAATGCACAAAAAAACTGAAACAAAATAATCGTAAAAACAGAAGAACAAAACAAAATCAGAAAAATTTAAAAAACAAAAGAAAAAATAGAATTTTTCCCGGTTTTTTGGTAGTTCTTTGTTTTTTTTTACAATTTTTTGAAATTTTTGCATTTCTTGCGTTTCGTGGCGACTTTTATTGGGGTTTTTTTTCGGTTCTTTTACAATTTTTTCGTTTTTCCGCATGACACAATTTTGTTTTTCATTTTCTTCCAATATTTTCTGATTTTTCTTTCAATTTTTTGAATATTATTTGTTTTTTTTCTGATTTTTTACGATTTTTTCCAGTCTCTTTCTTGTTTTTTTTTTTAATTCTTTATTTTGGTTTTTAATTATTTCTCATTTTTTTCTCATTCCTCTGATTTTATTCGATTTTTCGTTTCTTTTTTCGTTTTATTTTTCTAATTTTTTTCAGTTGTTTTTTGATTTTTTCAACTTCTTTCATTTTTTTCAATGTTTTGTGTTTTTTCTGATTTTTTTCCGATTTTTTCTGATTTTTTCTATTTTTTCCATTTTTTTAATTTTTTCTTATTGTTTTTTTATTCTTACTTTTATTTTTTAATTATTTCTCATTTTTTCTCATTACTCTGATTTTATTTGCTTTTTCGGTATTTTCGGTTTGTTTTTTTCAGTTTTTTGATTTCTTCCGTTGTTTTTTGATTTTTCAAATTCTTTTAATTTTTTTTTAATGTTTTCTGTTTTTTCTAATTTGTTCCTAATTTTCCTGATTTTTTCCAATTCTTTTAATTTTTTCTTACTGTTTTTTTTTATTCTTACTTTTGGTTTTTAATTATTTCTCATTCCTTTGATTTTATTCGATTTTTCGGTTTTTTCATTTAATTTTTCTCATTTTTCTGATTATTTTTCTGTTGTTTTTTGATTTTTTCAAATTCTTTCACTTTTTTCTATCGATTTCTTTTGATTTCTTTCGGTTTTTTCGATTTCTTTTGATTTCTTTCGGTTTTTTCGATTTCTTTTGATTTATTCCGGTTTCTTTGATTCCTTTTATTTTAAAAAGTAAAAAAAATAATGGTCAAAAGAAAAAGACAAAATCAGAAAAAATTAAAAAAACAAAAGAAAAAATAGAATTGTTTCCGATTTTTTGGTTGTTTTTGTTTTTTTTTCTATTTTTTGCGATTTTTTTGATTTATTGCGATATTTTTCCATTTATTGCGTTTTTTGCAGACTTTTTTTTAATTTTTTTTCGGTTCTATTACAAATTTTTTGATTTTTTCGTTTTTCCGTATGACACAATTTTGTTTTTAGTTTTTTTCAATACTTTCTCTTTTTTCATTTTTCTAATTTTTTCTTATTTTTTTTTTAATTCTTTCTTGTTTTTTTTTGATTATTTCTCATTCCTCTGATTTTATTCGATTTTTCTGTTTTACTACGGCCCGCCCATACTTCTCCTTTAGTGAAGTAGGGCAAACCGTATAGTATTGAAATCGTGCAAAAATCTCAAACATTTTTTTTGTTCCAAATGACTTAAAATGTCATCAAACGTAGAAAAAATAATTGATTTTCCGTGAAAAAAAAAGTCTGTCTGTGTGGATGTGTGGATCTCTGTGCGCACGATAACTCGAGAACGACACGGCCGATCCGGAAAATTCTTTCGGCCATCGGTTTTAATTCATAAAAGAAAAGCTCTATCAGAAGATGAGCTATTTCGGGTCAGAGGATCCTGATCCCGCCTACTAAGTGAAACTTCTATTCGAGATATATCGATAAGGAAAGCAAATTTGAAAAAAATAAAATTATTGTAAAATTTTTTCGAATCGGACTTTCTTCTGCTGACGGAAACGGGCCTTGAAAAATTGCACAGAGATTATTCCTTTTACTAGTTTTTGATTTATTTTTCTGTTGTTTTTTGATTTTTTCAAATTCTTTCAAGTTTTTTCGAACTTTTCTATCGATTTCTATCGATTTCATGGATTTCTTTCGATTACTTTCGGTTTTTTCGATTTCTTTCAATTTCTATCGATGTATTTCGATTTCTATCGATTTGATTCTAATTCTTTCGATTTCTCTCGACTTCTTTTGATTACTTTCGGTATATTTCGATTTCTTTTGATTTCTTTCGATTTCTTCGATTTTTTTCTCAGTTTAAAAAGTAAAAAAAATAACATAAGGAACGTCAAATGGTGTCGAAATCAAAACTGACCTAAAATTTGATATGATTGGTGAACATTCTCTTTAGATGCAAATTGTTTGTCTAATGAGACAAGCGCTAGTAATGACGTAGGAGTTAGGGGTCATTAAACAAAATATACATTTGTGAATAATGAAATATCAGCCTGTGATAAAAAAGTATGATTAAAATAAAATATATGGCAGACAAACGTTTATAAATTCATTTTTTACATTATAATAGTTAAAATTCCATTAAAAAACAAAACAATATTGATATATAAAATGATATAATCTGGAAAAATTAAAACATAATTTAATTTATCGTAGTAATCTAATCTGAAAGCTAAAGTTTATTACCACATCCTCTTATAATATTATAAGCCCAAAATAATATTTGTTTATCAATATTGTTTTTTTAATCTTGGTACTTTGCAAATAAATCTTGGTATAATTTGTAAAATTATTATTATAAAAAAAATATTGTATAAGATATATATTTTTATCATTTTTATTATTTTGATGTTTTTTGTTAATTTTAGAATTGTAATTAAGATAATTTCTCTACCAAACTAGTCCTTCTTACTTTCCTGACCCACCTCCTAGAAGGGAAAGTATTGTGAACGAGCTAAAAAAAAATTTCTAGATAAAAACGGAAATATCCATTTTCGGGTGCCCTGAGACGATTAAGACCATTTCCAGATGGAAGTCTGTCTGTCGGTCTGTATGTGTGTATTCTTCTACGATAGAGGCCACACGTTTAATCCGATTGAGCTGAAATTTGGTATAGGGGTTTGGGTTACCTGTCGGAAGAACCCATTAGTTTTTGTACGACATCTGTCAAACGGAAGTATCACTATCAAAAAATGACAGATCAAATATATCACGGAATTGGACATGCAATATGTCATTTGAAAGCACTTAAAAAACGCTATTCAGAACAGTTAAAATTATTTCTCCAACTGTCACTTGTCAAAAATAAAAAATGTAAAAATTTGAAATTTTAGCATTAAATATCTTAAAAAGTATTAATCCGATTGGACTGGAATTTGGTACAGGGTTTTGGGTTACCCGTTGGAAGAAATCATTAGTTTTTGTATAACATGTGTGAGAAGTGTCACTATCAAAAAACGACAGATGCAATATGTCACGGAATTCGACTTACAATATGTCATTTGAAAGCCCATAAAAAACTCTATACAGGACAGTCAAAATTATGTCACATGTCAAAAATAAAAAAATGTCAACATTTGAAACTTTAACATTAAATATCTGAAAAAGAATTCGTGGATTTTTTTCAATTTTTTTACAATCTTTTCCAATTTTGTCAATTTTTTTTTTCAATTTATTTTTGAGATTTTTGAAGTTTTTTTCAAGTTTTTTGATATCTTTGAGATTTTTGAGATTTTTAGAGGTTTTTTGAGATTGTTTGAGATTCTTTGGGACTTTTTAGATTTTTTAAAAAATTATAGATTTTTTTGAGAATGATTTGAAGAGTTTTAAGCTTTTTTGAGTTTTTTGGTTTTTTCAGATTTTTTAATATTTTTTAAGATTTTTTGAAATTTTTTTGAAATTCATTCATTTTTAAGACTTTTTAGATTTTTTAAAAAATTATAGATTTTTTTGAGAATGTTTTGAAGAGTTTTAAGCTTTTTTGAGTTTTTTGGTTTTTTCAGATTTTTTAATATTTTTTAAGATTTTTTGAAATTTTTTTGAAATTCATCATTTTTTAAGACTCTATGAAGCTTTTGAGATTTTATGAGGTTTTAAAAGAGTTTTTGAGATTTGTTGTATTTGTGTTTTTTGAATTTTTTTTATATTTTTTGATTTATTGAGGTTTTTTAAGATTTTCAGATTTTTTTGTTGAAATTTTTTAAGGTTTTTTGAGCTTTTGAGATTTTTTGACTTCTTTGAATTCTTAGAGATTTTTTGATCAAATTTTTGAGTTTCTGAGACATTTACTATTTTAAATTTTTTGAAATTTGACGTTTTAAATTTTTTGAGATTCCTTCTGAATTTTTAATTTTTAAAGAATATTTGGAGATTTTTAAACCGATTGAGCTGAAAGTTGGTATATGGGTTTGAGTTACCCATCGGAAGAACTCATTAATTTTTGTACGACATCTGTCAAACGGAAGTGTCACTGTCAAAAAAATGACATATATGTCACGGAATTCGACTTACAATATGTCATTTGAAAGCCCATAAAAAACTCTATACAGGACAGTCAAAATTATGTCACATGTCAAAAATAAAAAAATGTCAACATTTGAAACTTTAACATTAAATATCTGAAAAAGAATTCGTGGATTTTTTTCAATTTTTTTACAATCTTTTCCAATTTTGTCAATTTTTTTTTTCAATTTATTTTTGAGATTTTTGAAGTTTTTTTCAAGTTTTTTGATATCTTTGAGATTTTTGAGATTTTTAGAGGTTTTTTGAGATTGTTTGAGATTCTTTGGGACTTTTTAGATTTTTTAAAAAATTATAGATTTTTTTGAGAATGATTTGAAGAGTTTTAAGCTTTTTTGAGTTTTTTGGTTTTTTCAGATTTTTTAATATTTTTTAAGATTTTTTGAAATTTTTTTGAAATTCATTCATTTTTAAGACTTTTTAGATTTTTTAAAAAATTATAGATTTTTTTGAGAATGTTTTGAAGAGTTTTAAGCTTTTTTGAGTTTTTTGGTTTTTTCAGATTTTTTAATATTTTTTAAGATTTTTTGAAATTTTTTTGAAATTCATTCATTTTTTAAGACTCTTTGAAGCTTTTGAGATTTTATGAGGTTTTTAAAGAGTTTTTGAGATTTGTTGTATTTGTGTTTTTTGAATTTTTTTTATATTCTTTGATTTTTTTGAGGTTTTTTAAGATTTTTCAGATTTTTTTGTTGAAATTTTTTAAGGTTTTTTGAGCTTTTGAGATTTTTTGACTTCTTTGAATTCTTTGAGATTTTTTGATCAAATTTTTGAGTTTCTGAGACATTTACTATTTTAAATTTTTTGAAATTTGACGTTTTAAATTTTTTGAGATTCTTTCTGAATTTTTATATTTTTAAAGAATTTTTGGAGATTTTTAAACCGATTGAGCTGAAATTTGGTATATGGGTTTGAGTTACCCATCGGAAGAACTCATTAATTTTTGTACGACATCTGTCAAACGGAAGTGTCACTATCAAAAAATGATAGATGCAATGTCACGAAATTGGACTTGTCGGGAAAGTTTTGGGGCGACATAACCGATTTTTTTGTTTATTTTTCGGAACTCAAAAATAAGTTCATGAATATACTGGCGCTCATATTAAACCCTTATTTTTTATATATTCTTTACTGCCACTAATTAAAACGCTTTATTAGGGCATGAAGAATTAAGTAACTATTCACTTCTTTTTCATAAGGTTGTTATATTACATTATGTTAAGCCATCAATATCTCATAAATAACTGATTTTTGCTTAATTTAAACAGATATTTTGTCTACTGGCAAAATTTTACCAAATTTAAAGATCTTTGAAACAATGTCACGATGAATTGTCTTTCAAAAAAATTTACAATATGTTTGGTCTCCTATCCGATTTCTTTAAATACAATTACTTTACCTACCAAAAAATTTAATGAAAATACATTTATTTCTTACCTTAATAAGGCTCTTCTCCACTTTTCACCTGTTTCTACCACAATTAGTTGAAGTTTCATGTCCTTGGAATACGAAAATGAAGCACACGTTGTTTTCTTCTGTTTGCCAAGTTCAAAATTTATAAATATTTATATAAGATTAACACGAAAAGTTCTATATAAGTACTAGAATATAATAAAAAGTCTTATTTAATATTGTCACGAAGAATATTTTCCCAAAATATTCCGACCAAGAATTATTAAATTAATTCTTTCAGGTTTTCTCATTTTTTCGTATTCTTCTGATTTTGTCGATTTTTGTTGATTTCTTTTGATTTCTATCTATTTTTTTCGATATTTCCGATTTTTGTTCTCATTTTAAAGTTTAAATAAAAAAGGGGCATTCCCACCCAACTTTCCGAACAGATTTCTGCATAAAAATACATTAATAAAGTTAGTCGATAAAATATTAAAAAAATCTTTATTTTAGTTATAACAATTACAATTTTAAATGTAAAGATACTAAAATGTATTCTAAATTTAGAGTTTTATATTACCTTTCGAATGGTATATACAAATCCGATTTTAATATCTTTAATTTTTATATTAAATTTCAAAAATTTTTCGTCATTTTTTACGAATTCTACAATTTTTTGAATAAAATTTTGAATAAAATCACAATTATAAAGTTTTTTACTACAAATTTAATGATTTTTTTTAAATTTTAAATATTAATATTAACCTTAAAAAAATTAAAATCCTTTTATGAAAAAATTTTAAAATTAATTAATAATTAATATCTCATTCAATTTTCTTCAAAATGGGAAACAGACCTTATTTTAGGTTTTCTGGATGAAAATACATTAATAAAGTTAATTTAAAAAACTAAAAAAAAAAACATTTAAGGGAATCTTGTTTTAACTTTTTACATTTTTATCTATAACTTTTACAAATATTATTTTAAAATTATGAAATAATTTACGCGTATAATACTTATAGATCCCTTTGGGATATACTATTTACTTTGTTCATTTGTTTTATACTCTTTGATAAAACAAAATTTAAAAAAAATCTTGATTATGGCTTTATTAATTACAATTCTAAATTCGAAGAAACTAAAATACGTTCTACATTTAGAGTTTATATTATCTTTCGAATGAGGTAAATCCCATTTTAATATTTTTATTATTCAATTTAGTTTAAAATCGCAATATATTTTTTTGCCATCTTTTAAAGATTAGACAATTTTTGTAATAAAATTTATTTATTACAAATTTAAGGACGGATGCCAATTGAGCACTTTATTACCCTCAGGTAAAATTGATACCGTAGCCGGACACGCTAATTGAGCACCAAGGACCAAACAGAGACCGGCCAATTGAGCACTTTATGACTAGGTTAGGTTAGGTTAGGTTCAATGTGAGTGGAGCGTTTGCTCGCCCCTCCACTGCGGCCAACAGAGGCCTATTGTGGCTCACCCCTATGGGCTATAATTCACCATACAATCCACACCTTCTTACGAAGTCTATGGTTGATTTAGGTGAAGCTTCCTTGAAGTCGGTAGGCTCCAGCTGTACAAAACCAAACGTACGGAGCCTATTCATTTCCAGGGCAGGGCAGGAGCATAAAATATGCTCCGCCGTTTCGTCTTCCACACTGCAGAAGCGACAGTCCGATGTTTGACTCAGACCTAGCTTCTTCAGATGGTACTGCAGACGACAGTGCCCTGTCAGCAGTCCGATTAGGATGCGTAGATCACTTCTACTCCATTCTAGGATCTGCGATAGGGTGCTACCTGAGGGTTTGACTATAAACGCCTTAGAGTGAGCTAACCCAGGCATATCTTTCCAGTGCTGGAGAGTTTTCCTCTCGGCCCATTTCCAGATAGTGTCTTTAGCACTGCTTTTGGCTATGCCAAAGAATGGTTCCGGTCCAATGAACTCGGATTCTGCACCTCTTTTCGCAAGGGTGTCGGCTTTCTCATTGCCCTCCACCCCTTCATGCCCAGGTACCCAGAGTAGGGTTACTCTGTTACTGGTAGCAATGCGATCCAGGGATTCGATGCAGTTCCATACCAGCTTCGAGTCCAGCCGGCTGGAGCTCAGTGCTTTTAAAGCTGCCTGGCTGTCTGATAAAATATAAATACTTTTGTTGACAAGATGATGGTTTACCAACTCTCTTGCACACAATTCTATAGCGAAAACCTCCGCCTGAAAGATGGTAGCATACTTGCCAAGGCTTACTGTGATGTCAACTCTCGGTTTTCTGCTGTACACTCCGGCTCCAACACCACTTGGGGTCTTTGAACCATCTGTGTACAGTACATAAGCCGTCCCTGGAAAGAGGATCTCCCCCCTTTCCCATTCGTCTCTTCTCGGAAGAAGGACGTTGAAGGACTTCTGTATGTGAGTTCTGGGAGAGAGCACATCCGAAACCATTCCGAGAGTGTGGTGAGTACTCATCTCTCGCAGCAGTCCAGAGTGGTCCCATAGCCTCTCCCCCTCGATTTGACCTGCCACCGACATGGCCCTATAGGAGGTCATTCTGGCCTCCTGCTCCAGTAATATATGGAGAGGAGTAAGACCCAGAAATCTTTCCATTGCCGCTGTCGGGGTAGATGACATGGCGCCTGTAATAGCCACACATGCTAATCTCTGTAGTCCAGATAATTTAGCCGCCGCAATAGACTGGAGCCCCTTCGTCCACCAGGCCATTGCGCCATATGTGACCATTGGTTTTATCACGGTTTGATAAATCCAGTAAATCTGTTTAGGGTTCATTCCCCACGACTTGCCTACCTCTGAGGACGCTTTTCTCAAGACCGGCTTTGGTCGGATCTAGACAAGGTTGGTCGAAAAACTCCCCCAAGGCAGTGGTGTGACGCGATCCGTGCCAAAGTCTGAATGGTACCAGGGAATGGTGCAACAAACGGAGCCTCTGGGATACCAGGCGACCTTCCAGAGTATCTAGCCTTGCCGTGGCATGCGGGGCTCTGCTACGGTCGACAAAACCTTTCCCTAGCTACTCGTGGGACTCATATGGATCCAAGTATAAAAACAAAAAATGGGGGGGATAATCCTCCCACTGCTTCAGCTAATACTGAACAAATGGAGGTGGCGGAAACCGCCACCTCACAGGTCATCATCTCCGAAGAGGAAGAAAGGGTGTTGTTATCATCCCCTCAAACCTCTTCGGTGGATGAACAAAAATCAGGGGAGGAGGAAGCGGCCGTAAAAGCCGTCGAAAACCTAGACCTGAACGAAAGAAAGAGGTTTGCTGGTGCGACGAGAAAACGTCTCAGCCGGATGCTGAAGAGTGGCGTCAAATATGAGGACGCCCTCGCAACAATCCTAAAGGAGTTGGACAGCAAGCCAACAGGAGGACAAACCTCCTCTGGCGAGTCGTCCAAAACCATACCGGAAAAGAAGCAGAGTGGAGATAAATCTTCCTCTGCTTCGGCATCCGGAAAACGCCTGCGCTCCGACGGCAGCACCCCAGAATCGACGGCGAAAAAGCCTCGAGATGCGGGGAGGCAGCCGGAGCAACGGCGCTCATTCAGAACCGTGGCAGAAAGTGTCAGAGTGGGTATAATCCATCCTGAACACCCAAACGCCCGGTTCTCGAATGAACAACTCAAATTGATACAGCGGTCTGTAATGACTGCTGTTCAAGAGGCTCCGGAGGACGGACCTCAAATACGGTTCCTGAGCTGCACTCAACGGCCAGGGATACTTCTCCTCGACTGTGCCGACGCGATGACGGCGGAGTGGATGGAAAAGGTCGTAAACGACCTTTCTCCTTGGCACGAAGCCAGACTCAAACTGGTACAGAAAGAGGAGATGCCGAAACCCCACATCTGCGTGGTCTTCATCCCTGAGGATGCTGGCGCACCCAGACAGGAGGGGCATCAGGTTTTAAAGGTGCTTCGCACTATGAACCGGGGCCTGAACACTCTGGAATGGAGTGTTCTGCGCAGGGATCCTGCAGGTCCCGGACAAACATGGACCTTCGCCGTGGATGATGCATCCATGGTGGAGTTGGAGAGGCTGGAGCTCCGGCCCTTCTACGGTTTTGGGCGGGTGCAATTCCGGCGCAGAACCGTGGGAGGGACTGCGGTTACTGGTCCTCCAAATAGCCAGCCAGGTGGTTCGGGGCTTACAAGGGAGCGCTCAAGGTCCCCGGGGGAGAAAAGACATCCTCCACGGTCCACAGCGCAACCCCCTAAAGTCCCAAATAAACCTCCCGGTACCGTCCCACAGGCCTCTAACGATAAGGGGAAAAAACCACAATCGTTAAGGGGACCGAAGGGGAAGGGCTCCGGGAAACAAACCAAGGGCGTGGGAAAGAAACCTCCCCCTCAACCGCCAAAGTAGAGAAATGGCTGCCCACGTCTCCTTTCTTCAGTCAAATATCCACCATGCCAAAGCGGCGTCATACGTCCTAGGCAGGGTATTTCGGCTGGAGAACATTGATGTGGCACTGATCCAGGAACCCTGGATCTCCAGCGCCGGCAAAATAAGCGGTCTGGAAAATAACTCTGGTAAGCTAGTCTCGTATGCCGGTGGTAAGCCACGGGCATGCATGCTTATCAGAAATAACATTAAGTATTTTATGTTAACAGGTTTCTGTACACCAGACGTGGTTGCAGCCCAACTTACGATCCCGGTGGAGGACAGCAGGCTCGAAGTAGTAGTCTGCTCGGCATACTTCCCAGGTGAGGGTAATGAAGAGCAACCTCCTCCTTCAGCTGTGCGAGAGTTAATCGCCTTCTGTAAGAGGAACAACAAGCAATTGATTATTGGATGTGATGCAAATGCCCACCATTTGGACTGGGGAAGCACGAACATCAATAAAAGAGGTGAGTCTTTATATAACTATATAATAGGGGAGGGTCTTTCGATTAACAACGAAGGGGCCGAACCAACTTTTGTGTGTAGAAATCGCATGGAAGTTCTTGATATAACAATAAGTACTCAGTTTATGAGTACCAAGATCGTTAATTGGCGGGTGTCTACAGAACCTTCATGCTCGGATCATCGACATATCAGATTCGAGATGAAGGCAGGGCGCAGGCCTATAGTGCAATTCCGTGATCCAAAGTGTACAGACTGGAGTGGATATAAAATTTCCCTTCAAACGTACCTGAACAACGGCATTGCATCTATAAAGAATCAGGCTGAAATAGAGGCGGCGAGCGATCAGCTGCAGGAAGCCGTACTCAGAGCCTACCAAGATAACTGCCCACTTAAGGAGAAGAGAGACCATAGAGGTTCACCTTGGTGGAGCAGAACCTTGGACAAAAAGAGAACAGAAGTTCGACGTCTCTTCAATCGAGCTAAGGAAACAGGGTGCTGGGACACTTACAGATCGGCTCTAACAGGATACACGAAAGATATTCGTAAAGCCAAGAGGGAGTCTTGGAGGAGGTTCTGCCAGAGTATAACAGATCTACCTGCTGGAACAAGACTCCACAAAATTCTCTCTAGAGATCCGAATCAAGAGGTAGGGTCGATAAAACGACCGGACGGCTCTTTTACGGACTCCAAAAGGCAGACGTTAGAGATCCTCATGCGGAATCACTTCCCGGGTAGCCTGCTTCTGGAGGATCGCCCGCAAGCCTTTCCACTTCCAACTGGCTCGTCTATACGACCGGTTAAAGAAGACTGGAGGTTTGCATCTGAGGTGATCACTCCATACTCAATCCTATGGGCGCTGAAGTCTTTCTCCCCATACAAATCACCAGGAGAAGATGGTATTTTTCCTGCCCTGTTGCAAAACGGGTCAGAGGAGCTGCTGCCTCTCCTAGTGAAACTATATCGTGCGAGCCTGGTGTGGAGTTACATACCACAGGGCTGGTCGATTGCTAGGGTCGTATATATACGGAAAGCGGGGAAGGTAAATAATTCCCTGCCTAAATCCTTTAGACCGATCAGCCTTACCTCGTTCGTACTAAAAACTCTAGAGAGAATTCTAGATAGGCATATTAGAGACGGGAACTGCAGGGAAATTCCCCTCAACCCCAGACAATATGCCTACCAGGTTGGCAAATCTACAGATTTGGCGCTAAATAACCTCGTAGGAAAGATAACCCACTCTTTAAAGCATAAAGAGATTGCGCTGACAGCTTTCCTCGACATTGAAGGGGCGTTCAACAATGCCCTGCCTCAATCCCTTTACGCTGCACTTCTGCGAAGGGGAATAAGCAGACTAATCTGCAATTGGATTAAATGCATGCTTGAAAATCGTTTTGTCACATCATCACTGCAGGAGGAGACTGTCAGATTTAGGGCGGCGAAGGGGTGTCCTCAAGGCGGAGTGCTGTCTCCACTTCTTTGGTCACTCTTGGTCGACCCCCTACTAGACAGGCTCTCCCAGCTGGGGGTGGATTTTCAATGCTATGCCGATGACCTTTTAATAATGGTTAGAGGCTTATTTGAAGAGATTATTTCTAATATCCTTCAGGAAGCTCTTAATATCGTATACAGATGGTGTGAGGAGGAACAGATGTCTGTGAACCCCCACAAAACGGTAGTAGTTCCTTTTACAAAAAGGAGGAAGCTTGATAAGCTACGTCATCCAATTCTGGAAGGCGTAACCATTCCATTTGCGGAGGAGGTAAAATATCTGGGGATTATCCTTGATAGAAAACTTACCTGGAACTCCCATCTGGAAAGAACAATCAATAAAGCCAGGGCATCGCTCTGGAATATCAGAAGGGTATGCGGCAAGTCGTGGGGAATGAACCCTAAACAGATTTACTGGATTTATCAAACGGTGATAAAACCAATGGTCACATATGGCGCAATGGCCTGGTGGACGAAGGGGCTCCAGTCTATTGCGGCGGCTAAATTATCTGGACTACAGAGATTAGCATGTGTGGCTATTACAGGCGCCATGTCATCTACCCCGACAGCGGCAATGGAAAGATTTCTGGGTCTTACTCCTCTCCATATATTACTGGAGCAGGAGGCCAGAATGACCTCCTATAGGGCCATGTCGGTGGCAGGTCAAATCGAGGGGGAGAGGCTATGGGACCACTCTGGACTGCTGCGAGAGATGAGTACTCACCACACTCTCGGAATGGTTTCGGATGTGCTCTCTCCCAGAACTCACATACAGAAGTCTTTCAACGTCCTTCTTCCGAGAAGAGACGAATGGGAAAGGGGGGAGATCCTCTTTCCAGGGACGGCTTATGTACTGTACACAGATGGTTCAAAGACCCCAAGTGGTGTTGGAGCCGGAGTGTACAGCAGAAAACCGAGAGTTGACATCACAGTAAGCCTTGGCAAGTATGCTACCATCTTTCAGGCGGAGGTTTTCGCTATAGAATTGTGTGCAAGAGAGTTGGTAAACCATCATCTTGTCAACAAAAGTATTTATATTTTATCAGACAGCCAGGCAGCTTTAAAAGCACTGAGCTCCAGCCGGCTGGACTCGAAGCTGGTATGGAACTGCATCGAATCCCTGGATCGCATTGCTACCAGTAACAGAGTAACCCTACTCTGGGTACCTGGGCATGAAGGGGTGGAGGGCAATGAGAAAGCCGACACCCTTGCGAAAAGAGGTGCAGAATCCGAGTTCATTGGACCGGAACCATTCTTTGGCATAGCCAAAAGCAGTGCTAAAGACACTATCTGGAAATGGGCCGAGAGGAAAACTCTCCAGCACTGGAAAGATATGCCTGGGTTAGCTCACTCTAAGGCGTTTATAGTCAAACCCTCAGGTAGCACCCTATCGCAGATCCTAGAATGGAGTAGAAGTGATCTACGCATCCTAATCGGACTGCTGACAGGGCACTGTCGTCTGCAGTACCATCTGAAGAAGCTAGGTCTGAGTCAAACATCGGACTGTCGCTTCTGCAGTGTGGAAGACGAAACGGCGGAGCATATTTTATGCTCCTGCCCTGCCCTGGAAATGAATAGGCTTCGTACGTTTGGTTTTGTACAGCTGGAGCCTACCGACTTCAAGGAAGCTTCACCTAAATCAACCATAGACTTCGTAAGAAGGTGTGGATTGTATGGTGAATTATAGCCCATAGGGGTGAGCCACAATAGGCCTCTGTTGGCCGCAGTGGAGGGGCGAGCAAACGCTCCACTCACATTGAACCTAACCTAACCTAAGGACGGATGCCAATTGAGCACTTTATTACCCTCAGGTAAAATTGATACCGTAGCCGGACACGCTAATTGAGCACCAAGGACCAAACAGAGACCGGCCAATTGAGCACTTTATGACTAGGTTAGGTTAGGTTAGGTTCAATGTGAGTGGAGCGTTTGCTCGCCCCTCCACTGCGGCCAACAGAGGCCTATTGTGGCTCACCCCTATGGGCTATAATTCACCATACAATCCACACCTTCTTACGAAGTCTATGGTTGATTTAGGTGAAGCTTCCTTGAAGTCGGTAGGCTCCAGCTGTACAAAACCAAACGTACGGAGCCTATTCATTTCCAGGGCAGGGCAGGAGCATAAAATATGCTCCGCCGTTTCGTCTTCCACACTGCAGAAGCGACAGTCCGATGTTTGACTCAGACCTAGCTTCTTCAGATGGTACTGCAGACGACAGTGCCCTGTCAGCAGTCCGATTAGGATGCGTAGATCACTTCTACTCCATTCTAGGATCTGCGATAGGGTGCTACCTGAGGGTTTGACTATAAACGCCTTAGAGTGAGCTAACCCAGGCATATCTTTCCAGTGCTGGAGAGTTTTCCTCTCGGCCCATTTCCAGATAGTGTCTTTAGCACTGCTTTTGGCTATGCCAAAGAATGGTTCCGGTCCAATGAACTCGGATTCTGCACCTCTTTTCGCAAGGGTGTCGGCTTTCTCATTGCCCTCCACCCCTTCATGCCCAGGTACCCAGAGTAGGGTTACTCTGTTACTGGTAGCAATGCGATCCAGGGATTCGATGCAGTTCCATACCAGCTTCGAGTCCAGCCGGCTGGAGCTCAGTGCTTTTAAAGCTGCCTGGCTGTCTGATAAAATATAAATACTTTTGTTGACAAGATGATGGTTTACCAACTCTCTTGCACACAATTCTATAGCGAAAACCTCCGCCTGAAAGATGGTAGCATACTTGCCAAGGCTTACTGTGATGTCAACTCTCGGTTTTCTGCTGTACACTCCGGCTCCAACACCACTTGGGGTCTTTGAACCATCTGTGTACAGTACATAAGCCGTCCCTGGAAAGAGGATCTCCCCCCTTTCCCATTCGTCTCTTCTCGGAAGAAGGACGTTGAAGGACTTCTGTATGTGAGTTCTGGGAGAGAGCACATCCGAAACCATTCCGAGAGTGTGGTGAGTACTCATCTCTCGCAGCAGTCCAGAGTGGTCCCATAGCCTCTCCCCCTCGATTTGACCTGCCACCGACATGGCCCTATAGGAGGTCATTCTGGCCTCCTGCTCCAGTAATATATGGAGAGGAGTAAGACCCAGAAATCTTTCCATTGCCGCTGTCGGGGTAGATGACATGGCGCCTGTAATAGCCACACATGCTAATCTCTGTAGTCCAGATAATTTAGCCGCCGCAATAGACTGGAGCCCCTTCGTCCACCAGGCCATTGCGCCATATGTGACCATTGGTTTTATCACGGTTTGATAAATCCAGTAAATCTGTTTAGGGTTCATTCCCCACGACTTGCCGCATACCCTTCTGATATTCCAGAGCGATGCCCTGGCTTTATTGATTGTTCTTTCCAGATGGGAGTTCCAGGTAAGTTTTCTATCAAGGATAATCCCCAGATATTTTACCTCCTCCGCAAATGGAATGGTTACGCCTCCCAGAATTGGATGACGTAGCTTATCAAGCTTCCTCCTTTTTGTAAAAGGAACTACTACCGTTTTGTGGGGGTTCACAGACATCTGTTCCTCCTCACACCATCTGTATACGATATTAAGAGCTTCCTGAAGGATATTAGAAATAATCTCTTCAAATAAGCCTCTAACCATTATTAAAAGGTCATCGGCATAGCATTGAAAATCCACCCCCAGCTGGGAGAGCCTGTCTAGTAGGGGGTCGACCAAGAGTGACCAAAGAAGTGGAGACAGCACTCCGCCTTGAGGACACCCCTTCGCCGCCCTAAATCTGACAGTCTCCTCCTGCAGTGATGATGTGACAAAACGATTTTCAAGCATGCATTTAATCCAATTGCAGATTAGTCTGCTTATTCCCCTTCGCAGAAGTGCAGCGTAAAGGGATTGAGGCAGGGCATTGTTGAACGCCCCTTCAATGTCGAGGAAAGCTGTCAGCGCAATCTCTTTATGCTTTAAAGAGTGGGTTATCTTTCCTACGAGGTTATTTAGCGCTAAATCTGTAGATTTGCCAACCTGGTAGGCATATTGTCTGGGGTTGAGGGGAATTTCCCTGCAGTTCCCGTCTCTAATATGCCTATCTAGAATTCTCTCTAGAGTTTTTAGTACGAACGAGGTAAGGCTGATCGGTCTAAAGGATTTAGGCAGGGAATTATTTACCTTCCCCGCTTTCCGTATATATACGACCCTAGCAATCGACCAGCCCTGTGGTATGTAACTCCACACCAGGCTCGCACGATATAGTTTCACTAGAAGAGGCAGCAGCTCCTCTGACCCGTTTTGCAACAAGGCAGGAAAAATACCATCTTCTCCTGGTGATTTGTATGGGGAGAAAGACTTCAGCGCCCATAGGATTGAGTATGGAGTGATCACCTCAGATGCAAACCTCCAGTCTTCTTTAACCGGTCGTATAGACGAGCCAGTTGGAAGTGGAAAGGCTTGCGGGCGATCCTCCAGAAGCAGGCTACCCGGGAAGTGATTCCGCATGAGGATCTCTAACGTCTGCCTTTTGGAGTCCGTAAAAGAGCCGTCCGGTCGTTTTATCGACCCTACCTCTTGATTCGGATCTCTAGAGAGAATTTTGTGGAGTCTTGTTCCAGCAGGTAGATCTGTTATACTCTGGCAGAACCTCCTCCAAGACTCCCTCTTGGCTTTACGAATATCTTTCGTGTATCCTGTTAGAGCTGATCTGATTTATGACTAGCCAATTGCGCACTTTATTACTAGTTTGTTCATTAACTAATTATCAGGTACCTACTGAATTAATGCAAACAGTTATTTGTCTCGGTTAAATAAAAATCAGATGGTAGTTGGCATTTATTTATTTTTAAAAAAATCATGGGGTCAAAACAATATTTTTTTAAAAACTCTCAAAAACCCTTAAAAAATCGTTAAATTGAAAAATTTTTGAAAAATTCATGAAAAATCCTTGAAAAATCATTGAAAAAATGCTGAAAAATCCTTGAATAATCCTCATCTTTGATTTTTAGGGATTTTTCAAGGATTATTCAAGGATTTTTTATTGGTTTTTCGAGGAATTTTGGAGTATTTTTCAAAGATTGTTCAATGATTCTTGTAGTATTTTTCAAGAACTTTTCATGCATTTTTCAACAATTTTTCAAAGATTATTTAACGGGGTTTCAAGGATTTTTTTAATTCTTTTTTAGTAGGTAGGTACAAGTATTTTTTTAAGATTTTTTAAAAACGTTTTTTAATGATTTTTCATGGATTTTTGAAGGATTTTTCAAGGACTGTTTAAGGATTTTTCAATTTAATGTTGTTTTTTTTTTAAGGAATTTGGAGTATTTTTCAAAAATTCTTGTAGGATTTTTCACGTACTTTTCAAGGGCTTTTCGAGAATTTTTAATGATTTTTTAAGGATTGTTCAAGGATTTTTCAACAATGTTTCAAGGATTTTTTAATTTATCGATTTTTTAAAGAATTTTGGATTATTTTTCAAAGATTCTTGTAGGATTTTTCAAGTACTTTTGAACGATTTTTCCAGGATTTTTTAATGATTTTTCAATGACTTTTCAAGGATTGTTTAAGGATTTTTCAAGGATTTTTCAATTTAATGTTGTTTTTTTTTTGTAAGGAATTTGGAGTATTTTTCAAAAATTCTTGTAGGATTTTTCACGTACTTTTCAAGGGCTTTTCGAGAATTTTTAATGATTTTTTAAGGATAGTTCAAGGATTTTTCAACAATGTTTCAAGGATTTTTCAATTTATCGATTTTTTAAAGAATTTTGGACTATTAAGGGATTATTATTACAAAGTGGATCCAGGTCAAAGTGCTGAATTGGCCTGTCTTAAAAAGGTCGCTTTGAAAAGGTACCTGCCTGCTTGGTGCTCAGTTGGCCGGTCTACATATATTACATCTAGAGCTTGGTGCTCAATTGGCTCATACCCAAATTTAATGATATTATTTTATCGCCCTTGAATTCTATGTATATGAAAATAATTTTAAAATGTGTAGTTGAAGGATATCTATAACTTTTGTATATAATTTTTTTATAAAAAATATACGCACTAATGGATAACCCTGTGTTATTGAAAATGAAAATAAATAAAAAAAGACATATTTTCATAGAACTTATGTGAATAATTCAAAATTATCATAATCGTTGATAAGACTATTTTAATTAAATAATGATTCACATGTTAACGTCATAGATAGTTAAAACTAAGCCAGTAATTAAAATATATTTTAACTTTATGATATGGTTGAAGAACATTATGAAATAAATAATAATAGATTCTGGAATTTATATATTTTTAATAATTATTAACAAATTTCTTTAATATTATTTTTATCAATTTAATTAGGAGGAAAGCATATTAATAATAGTAATAGAGCCAATTAGAACAAAAATAGCAAACAATATTCGCCCACCTTTAGTTCTAATTTTAAAACAAATACTTTATCTTAAGTTTTCTCTTATCTTATCATCCCTCTGTAGTCCATTAACTAATTTATTATAAAGAAAAAGTTTTTATTTAAAAAAAAAACTAAATTAAAGAAAAAACTTCGTTAAAAGTCTTGAGATAGAATAAATACTGTTAAAATGAAATTTTCGAGGACGTAAAATTTATTTAACTTGTGGATTAGTCACACATTTAGAAAAAGGATAAACGGACGTTAAAGTCCAAGGATTTCTGTCTCGTCAACATTCGATCGATAGAAATATTCCGCACAGTTTACATATAAATTATACTAATTTTTATTAAATATATTATTTGTTATTTTAATAAAATAACTTAATCTTCAATAATTTTTACATCCATTTTTTAAATCATCCATAATGGAATTAACTTTTTTTTGACAATTTTTTTATCTTGTTTATTATTAATAATAATCTGATGATGGTTTTGTTTTTATTTACTGGAAATACCTAATTATTAATTTTTACTTTCTTTCTTAGTATTAATTATAAAAAACGCAAATCCTTATTATATATTTTTGTTGATTGTGCTTTTTCTTATATTTATTTTTCTGTGACTATTATTATTTTAAATTTACCTAAGACTGTCTTAAAGTTATTATATTTAATAATAATAAAATTAATTTTTAATATATCAATTAAAAATAGTTATTTTCTTTGTTACCAGGTCTATATAACATTCATTAATAATTCTATCAGGACAATATTTATTTTAATTAAATTAACCCAAACTATATATGTATACTATTTTTTTACTAAAATAAAGAATAAATAACTAGTTAACGCATGCAAAAAAATAAAATATACATAACCTATAAATTATTGATATTTCTTATATAGAACTTTTCGTTTATAGTTATAACTTAAAATTGTCAAATTATTTACCTTAATATTATTTTTTTTTGGCAAATAACCGGTACACTACACTAGATTAACTCAAACTGAGATTGGTAAGGTTATGTCTATTGATGACGTAAAGAAAGATCTATTACAAAGGGTGGGTGGCGAGATTTCATTACAACAGTGTTGTCAATAGGGTGGAAATATCCTTAAATTTAAGGACGACTTCAATTTTGTTGGAATATATTTTTATTTTTTATTTAGTAATAATGTCGACATTATAATATAATTTTTATTGAAAAAATGTAAAATTTTAATACAATGAATTTAGAAATTATTATCTCCCACCCACATGACCTAGATGACATTTCACATATAATTCAAGGTCAAGGTCAATGTCACCTCTCCTTCCGTCCAAAACAGTTGGTGCATTCGAGATGATGCTCCTTTCACTCCGAGTTAACTCCATTTGTGGTTTCGTGTTCGATTTGGAGATCGGTGCTAGCCGCGGTAACATTCGAGATGATTAGGGTGAAATAAGAGCAATCTCTTTTAACTCTGGACCTTCGGATAGGGTAATTGGAGCTTTCTACGATTGTCAAAATCTTAACCTTATAATTAATTGAGTAATAAAATCCAAAATCAAATACCACAAATTTAATAAAAACAAACGTTGTTAAACAGACATAAATGGGTAAACGGCAACTAGTTTCGGCAGAACTGCCTTCATCAGGCCTGTAATACACAGTGTCAGCGAAAATTGTTAAGCAAAACTTTACCAAATAAAAAGGAAATTAGGAACGAGTGAAGGGAGAATAAAAGTAACATAACTGAACGTGGTTTTTGAAAATAAAAACTATAGTACGTGAAGGTTGGATATAATTAAATTAGTTATGTATTTTAAAAAAATCATAACTCTTACGAGCAAACTGTGATCCAAACGAAGTAAGGATAATACCAGAACCTAATAAAGAAAACTAAATAAGTACCATATATTGAGGTTATGTTATAATGTCATTTTCCTCAGTGACATGTGTAAATCGATTAGCTCTATAGTAACTCGAACCCTGCACTACTCCTACCCTGCTCGCTCCGTGGAGTTTCAACTCGAATGTAACATTACACTACTACAATGGGAGTGTTTACTGAAATATTTTCTCACTAGAGGCGCTTATGTTCCAGCAACCCTAAAAACTTAACCTAAAATTTTGTCATATATGTTTTACGTTTATAGACCATTCCAGATCACGTGACTTTGACAGGTCCGCCATCTTCTTTGGTGGGCAAACAGTTCATCAGTTCATATGCATTTTACCTGTTGATTCTGTTTTGATCGGTTCGTTCTTGTGTTTTTTTTGAGTTTTATAGTGTAAAATATTACAAAAATTTTAATAATGTTTTGGTTGTGAGCATTATTCATCACTTACGGGTGATGTTAAAGCTGTCAAATCTAATAGGGTGCTTTAAGTGGTGGTGCCACCTATAAATAGCTTACGCTAAACGCTCCCATTCTATTATTAGGGGTTTAGGCGGGAAAACCATCACTCAGATTTTCAAATAAAAAATATATATACCTTTCTGTATATATATTCTGTATACATGCTGTATATTAGTGAATATCCAAACTAATATCAGTAGTTTCCGCCTTCTCAAGCAGCCATGTTTTATTTAGATTCATTTGTTAATTTATAGTTAACTTCGCACAGAACTTTCATATTACTTTATTAATTGACAAGTTTTGATAAGCCAAACTAAAGAAAAATTGATATTCTATGCAATGGCTATATCAGAATTTAAATTTTTTAATTAATTTTAATAAAAATTAAGATACAAAATAGTACGATAATGTACACGATTTTTAAGATTTATTTGTGATCTACGCAAAGAACAGTGTCCGGTATGCTTTAGTTCCGAAAGTTGCCGCGGATTAGTTTTATCATAGTTTTGTGTTTTCTGTAAAGCACGTGTAAAAAACTGGTAAGTTTTGTTTTTTGTACCATTACAATTGAAAATGATTTTTGACTACTAAGTTTCGTGTATAACATTATTAATACATTATACTAATAACTGACGCACGCTAGGAGCTAGAAAATTGCAAACAAAATTTTATATGGGAAATTTGTTTTAAGGTTAGAATTGTATACAGTGGCCAGTGTCATTTGGGACAGAGTGGTCACTGCTCATTATAAGATTTTGGGGTGGCCATTGTACCCCGTACTTATAATTAGTCGACTTGTGTTTAGTATTTCTCCGTTATAATTTCTTTTAAGAATGACGCTTGTTTTTTATTTGTTTCAGATTGTAAGATTGTGACGATGCCACGCAATAGAAAACGCAAAAGCACTATTGGTCTAACAGATAAAAACGATATAAAAACAGCTGTTAGATCTGTATTAGATGAAGGTTTATCTACACAATCGGCTGCAGTTCGTTACAATATATCACGAACCACATTACGTAGGTATACTAAAAAATGCCGTGATATAAGTATAAATTGGGATGAACCAGAATTTCCAAGAATGAAACCAAATTATGAATGCAGGAAGATTTTTACTAATGAAGAAGAAGTGGAGTTATGTGAATACCTAATAAAATGTGGAAAACTACACTATGGTTTACCAGCTGAAGCTGCTAGAAAACTGGCATACGACCTTGCAGTGGCTAACAACAAAATTATTCCGGAAAGCTGGCACCGAAATCAATCTGCTAGGAAGGAGTGGTTTACGGCGTTTATTAAAAGGAATCCAACAATTTCCTTACGAACAGCAGAAGCAACTTCTATAGCAAGATCTGTGGGTTTTAATAAGCCCGTTGTCCATAAGTTCTATAATGATTTAAGGGATTTATATGAAAAATACCCAACTTTGAATGCAAGCAGAATCTATAATACTGACGAAACAGCTTTAACCACTGTACAAGTAAAATAATTGCACAAAAAGGACAAAGGCAAGTTGGACAAATTACCTCCGCGGAACGAGGCGTTCTGGTAACTATGTGTGGTACAATTAGCGCTCTTGGAAACTGTATACCGCCTCTTTTGGTATTTCCTAGAGTGAATTTTAAAGATAACATGATTAAGAACGCTCCCATAGGGACAGTAGGGGCAGCTTCACCGACGGGTTGGATGACCACTAAAAAATTTGAAAACTGGATTCATCATTTCATTAAGCACGCTAGGCCTTCATTACAGGACCCTGTATTACTGTTAATGGATAACCATGAAACATATTTGTCCTTTGAGGTCATTAGGCTAGTAAAGAATTCTGGCGTTATTCTTTTCACACTACCACCACATACCAGCCATAAGTTGCAGCCACTGGACAAATGTGTATATGGTCCACTGAAGCGTTACTATAATGAGGCATGTAGATCCTGGCTTGCATCAAATCCTGGAAAGCGAATAACAATATATGAAATTGCTGAACTGGTAGGGATTGCCTATCCCCTTGCTTTTACACAAAATAATTGCGTATCTGACTTTGAAAGCACAGGTATTTTTCCAATAAATAAATATGTGTATGGAAACGATGAGTATTTAGCAGCCAATGTAACACAGAAAATCCATGTCCAAGAACTCCTTTAGGTCAAGTTATACCAACATACACTACATGTTGTTCTGTGGCACCGGAGAAGGTTTCTTCATTGAAGAATAATGTGCCAGCCTCCAATTTTGTATCACCAGAGGTGTTGCGCCCATATCCGAAAGCCAGTACAGAAGAGAATATAAGTAAAAGGGGTGGAAGGAAGAAAAAGAGAGCAGAAGTTTTGACAAGAACGCCAGTTATGAATAAGCTAGAAGAAGAAATCATGGAAAAAACGAGACAGGAAAGTTTAAAGCGAAAGAGAAATATGGAAAGGAGTGATCGAAAGCAAAAGAAAAAACCCATTATGGAACTTCTGGAATCCACAAGTGAGAGTGAGAATGAGATGTCGGACTTATCAAATGCTTGGAATGACTTATCCGAGAATTCTGAAGAGAATTTTGACAGTGCAATTCTTGTTAAATCATTTGTTTTAGTTAAGTTTGCAATAAAAAAAAACATAAAATATTTTGTCAAGTTAATAATATTAATACGGAAAATAATGAATATTTCATTACTTTTTTAATGTTGCAATGGTACCAATCGGTGATATTGTTACCGTTCTTCCACCACCTTTAAATTCTGGAGGTTACAAACAACTTATAGATTTGATATTGACCTTAGCGGCTATAACGTGGTGTAATTCCGTCTTATTTAATTTTTCTTTTTATTAGTTCTAGTTGGGTGACCAATGTGCCCCATGTATGTGGCCACTGTTCCACGCTTATGGGCTACAGTGGCCAGTTTTCATGTTCTTAAAAAATCATTATTGTTTATTTAATGTATCATTTATTTCTTTAAATAAATTTTTTATAAGTATTAAAAACTCTATTTCTTATAATCCTGTAAACTACATATCAATGAAAGCATTCGCAGAAGAGAAAAAAAATATAAACCAAAAAAGTGGCCTCTGTGACCCGCTCTCCCCTAAATATTGAAATGTAAAGTTGATATTTTACACATGGCCGTAGAAAAAATTACTATTGCCTTACATTAAGAAAAAAAACTGTCAAATCAGTACCGAAGTGAAAGCTTATTCAGAATCTAAAATAAATAAGGATCGGCAGTCTCAGAAAGTTCAACGGATCTCCCAAATAATAATAATGTGAAATTTAGGAAGATATAATATTCCAAAAATAAAAATTATTAAATTTTAAGGATGAAATAATTTTTTTTAATATTTAGAAGATCATGTTTTTTATTTACAATTTTTTTCACATTTTGTTTGTTTATATAATAATAAAATATCATACTACTGGAAATTGGTTGAATTTACGCTATAAAAACAAGTATAAGTTTTTTATTCAAAAAAATCCAAAAAGGGCAAGATAAAAAAAAAAATTAATACTTTTTTGATCTAGCAGAGTGTAGGTGACGTCCTCTTTGTTTAATCTCAAAATTAATAACACGATTATAATTGAATAACTTAAAAATATAACCATACTAAATTTCAAATCAATACTTTTAACTTCAACTCTCTGTATATAACATTTGACCCAAACTTATGATTAAAATTTTGTCCATTCCATAAAAACCACCTTGTATAAATTTTCTTATCAATTATATTAGAAATAGTTTTAAAATACTAAAGTTGAAATAAATAATGTAAATTTTGGAACTTGGCAACAGTGCATAAAAAGCGCATGTCCTTGTGCCATAACATTTCCTGACTATAATACCTAATGGTGTTATCGGAGGAAAGAAAATTGTCGCCGAGAAATTTTCCTTGTGGAAAATTACGCGTACAAATTTGAAACGAGTTTTAAATGTTGCTTGAATGAAAAGAGAATACAAACAATGAAGTTTTATCCGTGTATTGATTTTTGTCATAGGGGATTTGATCAAATTACTTTAGACCAGGGATAATGTAAAAATAAAACAAAATTACAAGTAACGTGGAAATAATGGTGGTGAACTGTATGAATCAAAATTAACATTATTGATTGACCTGTGGGTGTTTCTGTATTAAACAATAAGTAAGCAAAATATAGGGTTTTCCTATATTCGAAAATATTGAAAAATGCTGTCAGTTATATTCTCATTTTTATAAAATACTTTGATTATCTTTAATAATTTAATATTTATCAGATCTTGTTAATTAAAATCTATAAAAAATCGATTGTGTCACCCCAAAACATTCCCGGCTCGGCTGTAGAGAATATAAATAAAGTAAATTTCTGATAAAAAATGGGTAAAAACATTGCAAAAATAAACAAAAATTAATTAAAATGAAATAAAACAAAAGTTACTAAAAATGGCAACAAGTTATTATAAATAGCAACATTGTAACGAATTATTTCAAAAAAGGCAAAAAAATTGTTAAAAATTTCAGCAAAAATTAAGAAAACAGTTAAAATAGGAAAAAAAATCAACAATTGGATAAAAACAATTTGTAAAAATTGACAAAAAGAGGAAAAAAGGCAAAAAAAGGAAAAAAGGTAACAAAAGTAAAAAAGGTGAAAAAAAGCGAAAAAGGAAAAATGGCTTAATAAAGGCAAAAAAGGCAAGAAAAAGGAAAAAAGTAAAAAAAAATCAATAAAAAGTCCAAAAAAATCCAAATAAGACAAATTAAAGGGAAAAAAGCAAAAAAAACACAAAAAAATTTAAATAAAAGCAATATAGAGGTAAAATAAAGGTAAACAAAAAGGCAAAAAGATCAAAAAGACAAAAAATCAAAATAAAAAAAATTAATGAATTTTCAAAAATGCAAAAACGGAGCCAAAAGTGGGAAAAACTCAAAAAAAAATTAATTTTTAAAAAAGCACAAAAATGGGTGAACTGGCACACAAAGGGAAAAGAGGTAAGAATAGTAAAAAAAAGCCAAAAAGGACAAAATAAAGGAAAAACAAAGCCAAAAACATGACAAAAAATGCAAAAATGGTAAAAGAACTTACAAAAATGGCAAAAAAGTCTTATTACATTAAAAAAAAATGGGAAATGGTCAAAAAAGGAAAGAAGGCAAAAAAAACCAAAAAAAGACAAAATAAAGGTAAATAAGCAAAAAAAGTAAAAAAAATAATCGGCTGTGTCACCCCAGAAGAATTAAAAATTCAGGTCCACATCTTTAGTATTAAAAAAAGTAAAAATGAAGAATTAATGTCGTACTTCATCGATTTAAACAAAAAAATTGAGGCAAAATAAAGTCAAAAAAGGCAAAAAAAATAACAAACAAAAAAAGCAAAAAAAAGTCAAAATATGGTGAAATAAAGGCAAAAACATGACAGAAAAATCAAAATTGGTGAAAGAAGAAACAAAAAAGGCAAAAAAGGGTAATTTCATTACAAAAAAAAACGAAAAAGGCCAAAAAGGGAAAAAGGGCAAAAAAAAACAAAAAAAAAGACAAAATAAAGGTAAACAAGGCAAAAAACGCCAAAAAAGCAAAAAAGTCAAAAAAATAATCGGCTGTGTTACCCCACAAGGATTAAAAATTTAGGTCCACATCTTTAATATTAAAAAATTAAAATTGAAGAATTAATTAATGTTATTCTTCATCGATTTAAACAAAGAAATAGAGGCAAAATACAGACAAAAAAAAGCAAAAAAGGTCCAAAAAAGTTTCAAAAAAGAAAAAAAGGGCAAAATGTCTTAAAATAAAGGCAGAAATATGGCAAAAACATGACAGAAAAACAAAAATGGTAAAAGAAAGCACAAAAAAGGCAAAAAAAGGCTTATTACATTCAAAAAAAATAAGGGAAAAAAGGCCAAAAAAGGAAAAAGGGTAAAAAGACAAAAAAAACAAAATAAAGATCAATAAAGCAAATTATTGCTTTTAACGTAATGGTTCAAATTTATTGTTATGGTATTTAGACCCTCGTTGGGTATCATTATTATATTCTTTACTATTGCTTTTGAATTAATAAATTTTAGTAAAAAAATTTAAAAAATTGTATAAAAAAATACAATTTATTTAAATTTGTTTCAGTGTGAACCCAACCCGGACTGAGATTCGTAGATTGGACATCTGAAATACCGGGTGGTCCATATCAAATGGCGCCCAACGTGGGGCATTAAAAAACAACATTGGCAATAACAACAAAATTGGCAAAATCGATATCAAATTTGTAAGATTTTAAAATTTTTCATATTTTATTTCTGGGTTGTTGATTTTCTTTATTTATTTATTTATTTATTTTTGAATGAAATTGCTGCTTTGTTTTTCAATATCCTGTATGGAGAAATGCATTCTTATTATGTATTTCAAATTCTTGTGTTAAAAATATGCATTCTTGCTTTGTTCTTTTAATTTCCTGTGTGGAAAAATACATTCTCGCTTAGTTTATCAATTTTCTGTATGAAAAAATGCATTGTTCCTTTGTTTTTCAATTTTCTTTGTATAGAAATGCACTTTTGCTTTGAATTTCAAATTTTTATATGAATGTTTTTTTGTTTCAGTTTCCTGTGGGAAAAAATACATTCACGCTTTGTTTTTCAATTTATTATATGAAAAAATGCATTATTGCTTCCGTTTTTTTTCAAATTTGTGTGTGAATTTTTTATAAGGGAAATCTCCTCGTTTTATGTCATATGGTTTATTTTAAGCACTACAATAGTTATTACTAATAAATTTTATAAAAAACTTGGAACTTTACGGATAAAACACATTATCCGAAAATCCCAAGCTAATTTTAAAGATGACAATAACAAGCGTATCCTGTTCTGAATCATTCTGTATTAATTTTGAAAAACTTACCTACTTCCCTCATCTTGTTTCACTATCTGTAGCTCGGCTAACAGTCGAAATTGATTTTGTGGATAAGCGAAAATAAATTGGTCAGAAGAAACGGTAGTCCATGGTAAACCACAACGCTCGGTATCTATATCTATTAAATGTCTGTATGGACGGATATTTTGTTGCAAACCGCAAGAATTCGCTTCCGTTTCGTCATCAGTACCAGAACCACTGAAAAAAAAAATAAAAAATAAGTTCTGATAAAATGAAGTTGTTCTATTATTGAATAAACAAAATTAATAATTTTATTTTACTTTCCAAATACAAGAAATAAAAATTTGAAATTCGAAGCAAGAGTGAATTTTTCCATACACAAATTTAGAAACAAACCAATAATGCGTTTTTTACCCATGAATTTTGAAGACACTAATGCATTTTTCCACTTTTTAAATTGGAAAATAAGCAACAACTTTAGTTAAATTGTTAAAAAAATCAACGATGCATATTTCCACTCTCGAATTAAAAAAAAATTATTCGTATTTTCTTAATCGAATTACAAAATTTTTTATACTCG
Organism: Neocrepidodera transversa; assembly: GCA_963243735.1. Lineage (NCBI taxonomy): Eukaryota > Metazoa > Arthropoda > Insecta > Coleoptera > Chrysomelidae > Neocrepidodera > Neocrepidodera transversa. The sequence continues at coordinate 6,647,266 of OY725340.1, forward strand.
AAATAAAAAAATGATAATTTAAGCACTTGAGTACAGAAAAAAAGCAAAAATGCATTTTTCCACTCGGTTTAGGACAACAAAGAAACGATGTATTTTTTTTCACCTGATTTTAAAAAACAAAGTAACAATTTGAATAAAAATAGGGTAAGAATTTTGCCACAGTCAATAAAAAAAAGAAGCATCAATGCATTTTTTCACACTCGAATTTGGAAAAATGAAGCATGAATGCATTTAATAGGTAAAAAGAGGAAACAACAGAAAATAATAGGGACAATGTTTTGTATGAAAAATGCATTTCAAGTTCTTGTGTAAAAAATATGCATTGTTGCATTTTTTTTTAATTTCCTGTGTGCAAAAATGCATTCTTACTTTGTTTTTCAATTTTTTCTATAAAAAATTTGCATTGTTGCTTTGTGTATTTAATTTCTTGTGTGGAAAAATGCATTCTCGCTTTGAATTTCAAATTTTTATATTAATAAATGCATTGTTGCTTTGTTTTTCAATTTTCTTTGTGGAAAAATGCACTTTTGCTTTGAATTTCAAATTTTTGTATGAAAAAACGTTTTTTGCTTTGTTTTTCAGTTTCCTATAGGGAAAAATGCATTGTTGCTTTGTTTTATAATTTTCTGTGGGAAAAAATGCATTGCTGCTTCCGCTTTTTTTTTCAAATATGTTTGTGAAAAATACATGTTTGCTGTTTTCCCTATTTTTTGTAGGGAAAAATGCATTTTTGCTGTTTTTTTTCCAATTTTTGCTAGGAAAAAATGCATTTTTGCTGTTTTTTTCCAATTTCTTTTAGGGAAAATGCATTTTTGCTGTATTTTTCCAATTTTTTGTAGGGAAAATGCTTTTGTTTTTTCTCCAATTCATATTTGAAAACTGCATTTTTGCTGGTTTTTTTTTGTGAAGTGGATTATAGGAAAAATTAGTAATTATAAATTTTAATCTGTAAAATGTAACTGTATAAAATGTATTTTTGCTTCTTTTTTCAAATTTAACTATGGAAAAATTTATTCTTGCTTAATTTTCCAAATTTAACTGTGGAAAAATGCATTCTTGCTTCTTTTTATTCAACTGTGGAAAAATATAATCATGCTTTTTTCCCAATTCATGTGTGATTTTTTCTGCGCCTTTTTCTTTCTCCTAACTTTCGTAAAAAAATTATTTATTTTTGTACATTTTTATATGTGTTTTTCCATACTTTCGTTTGAATTGGAAGAATTTTAGGAAAAATCTTCCCCATTGGAAACTGTGGGTACATTTCTATATAATTTTACTCTGATTTTCTGCGGAAAAATACTTTTTGGCCTTTATTTCTTTGATTTTCTGGAGTTTTCCGTGAATTTTCTTTCACTTTTTTCCAGAACTATTCCAACAGTAATTCTATAATTATTGTATCTAAACTTTCAATTGCTCGAGTGATTATCTGATTGATTATTTTCTTCTAACTCTAAACCATCTTGTGAAACAGCCTGTATACAAGGGCGTAGATAACTTTTTTCCTGGGGGCCGTGGTAATTTTTTCCCGGGGTAATCAAACTTTTAAACAAATATATATTTGTACTATTTTTACATTTCATATATTTTATTACTTCTTTTCGTGCTACTTTTTAGTATCCTGTGGGAGGAATAATTACCCCCTTTATCCACTCCATAATATATATGCCCTTGATTTTTAATAAATTGATTGTTAATAATTTATAATCAAAATAGATTTTAATTCTACAGGTGATTTTAGTGTATTTAAGTCTTTTTGTATTTAAGTTCATTACTAATTTTTTAACAAACTTTTTTTTTGACTTTTCTCAATCCAAAAATCTCTGTTTTCTCCATTTTTATGGGTTTTTATAAGTTAATTTATTTAGAGACTAAACCTCATTAATTTTAATTTTTTTTGTACTACATAGATTAATACATCAATATATTGTATATCATATGTATATCGTAAGAAGTTAAATTTTATCCCAAACGGCGCCTCATAAACGTATTTATTATACGCTATTTCAAATACACTGCCGTTTTTCGCGTTTAAATCGAAATATTAATAACGAAGATATTAACTAATGTCCTTTTGGCAACTCATTTTACGCTCGGACTAGGGATTTCGTTATCATCATAACGCATCTTTGCATCGACGTGATGATAGGTGTGACGTCATAGCGCTCTCTCTTTCTGACACTGTATTTCCTATACCTACGGTAGGAGTAGCCTAGACTATCTACTAGCCCATGGATGGATAGAATACTCACTAACGCTAATCATTTGCTAACCCAATGATGTTTAGAATATGATAATTTTGTAAAATAATTGTGAATGTCATTCCTTTATTAAATGATGAACGATAATAACTATCAGTAGATAGAAACATTCATTACCATTAATGATTCAGTAGCTAATGGCACCGACGCCGACGCCAACGCCGACGCTGACGTTTACATTGTGTGATTATTATTTCAAAGTATTTAGACACAACTTTAAAAACTAATTTTGAAATAGTCTAATATAAAAAGTAATTTATATTTAATCACACCTCCGTACATACCCAACAAAGTAATTAATTATTAACGATTCGTCCAATGTAAATGTTTGTTTATTTTAATCGCAAAAGGTGTAACGACGGATCAGTACTAAAAATAGTAAATTGAATTTTAATTGACCCCAGCAACGAAAATAGAACAAATAATTAACCTGTACGATTTTACATACAATGTTATTTATGGATACAATATAATACAACAAATAAGTAGAGTTTGTCCTAAAATACGTCATCGAAAATTATTGTATCGAAAATGATTTCATGGAATTTGATTTTCATTGAAATTGATTTTCTGGAAATAATTAAATAGAAAAGTATTTTATCAAAAAACCAATAAATTAAATTTTGTTTTGCTGATATCTTCAATGCATAATTTTATAAGATTTCCGCTCTAATTTTAAAATAGAAAAAAATAGTACGAGAATTTAATTTCCTGGCTCGGCGTCCTTTTATTTTCATTAAACACATCATGGTAACCATTAGTAGAAATAATTAATATAAAAAAAAACAACTTAAAACGAACAAATTAAACCATTAGTAGAGAAAATAATAAGAAAAATAAAAAATTGTTTAACGAGCCTAAACACGTTTTCATAAAAGAGGAATGAATTTTTTTCAAAAAAATTTTTAACTCTCGAAATGTTCAATTTTTTGACTGATTAATTTTATTTTCTTAGTAATATTCTGGGATCAGAAAATACTCAATAATACCTTTAAAATAAGACTTTCCTTTCTATAAATGTTTAATTTTAAAAATTGCATAAAATTTGGTGACAGTTATTAATTGTATAAAATCAAATGTTCACCATGTACCAAATTTATTAATAGTATTAATCAAAAATAAAAAAATATAAATTATTTGCCAAGAATAAAATCAATTTTCACACTTTCGTTTAAACTGTTTCGGGTCTTACTAAACTAAAAATATACCAAAGAACATGCAATATAAAATATTGATTTTAGGAGTGGTCACAAAGGAGGGTTAAATTTTGATATATACTTTTGTAATTTTTTATTAAAAAACTAACAGAAATATAAAATAAGACATATAATATAAAGGTTCAATTCATTTTTTCCATAGTCATGATTTTTTTGTTGTTTTTAAAAATTTTAACAAATAGAATAATAAAGGCCATTTCTGAAACTGATATTAGAAGAGGTAATTAACAATTACAATTAGTAGTTACAATTACTACTTCTCTAAAAATCATTATTCCAAATTCTTATGCTTCTAGTATTTATTAAATAGTCCAATCTAATTACAGTTGAATATAATATTACAGGTAAATAAAAAAAATTTAATTAGTTTGGTCACTATTAAACGGTGACAAAATGTAAGCTCATGCGTCGAAAAAATCGGTATACAGAAAAAGGACGCGGAAAAAAGGACGCAAGGAAAAAAGGACGCAAGACAAAAGGACGCCAGGCTTTTGCAAATATTATAGACAATTAGGGTAAGTAGTTATAGAATATGGTTCCTGTATTGAGTCCTGAAAAATAATTAATTTAGTTTGCTACCTGTCTCTTACCTACAAACAAATTGTGCAAATAGTTTCGGCATATATCATTCTACAAATTGGGAAAAATATTTTTTTCAAAAAATAGGTACAGTTATTAACAATTTATTTAAAAAACCACTACGGATTTTATTGGTTATTTCTTTCTATCTTTTTTCTGTAAGTGTTAGAGAAGAAAGATTTTTATTATTATTATTATTATTATTATTATATCAGAATGTATTTCTTTAACTGATAAATTAGGCGAAATATAGAAATTTACACAAGTCCTCTTTTGCCGCGTCCTTTTTTCCGCGTCCTTTTGTCGTATGTTGGAAAAAATTTGAACAGTGGCGACAGATAGAACATGTCACCAGTTTCAAAATTCATTATAACTACAGCCAGCCATTCTCAGAGAAACATGTCTTCCTTTTCTAGAAATTCGATGGTCAACTTTTAGGGTAAAACACCATCCAATATTCGGGGTATACAATCAACAATTATTTTCGGACAGGGTGTCTAAATATAAAAAAAAAGTTCTGATCCAAATGATTGGTAGACAACAAGAAATTAATAAAGATCTGGAAGATTTTTTTTGCTTGGGGCGAGTAAGAGTAATAAAGTACAGTTTAATGCTAAGAAAACTTAGACAATCATTTTTTTAATGCTTAACATTACGGATCATAATTATGTCGGGACACTTGATTCCATTGGTTTCATCAGCTCCGTGAAGTTAGCCCCCAAAGTGCCAATTTTTTTTCGGAAATTTCCCATTTGTTTGTGCTTCTTAGTGCTTTAACTATTTTCGTTAGTGCTTTTTCCGTTTTCTGCATATTAAGGATTTTTTAATTTCAAGGTCATTCCTGATAATCTACCAAAATGGACGAAATTTTTTACATTGATTTAGTGCTTCATTAGTGCTTCAAATATTTTCGAAAGTGCTTGTCTATTTTTTTACATATTTTAGATTTTAATTTCAACGTCAACCCCAAAACATTTCCCTATTGACTCAATTTTGGTATCAGTTTTTAGTGCTTCTTGGTGTTTCAAAAAGTTGCGATCAGGATTAATTTCTTTTCGAGATATTTAACTTTTAATTTTCAAGGTCATCCCTTAAATCATATGGGATCGACTTAAATCCAGAGTCGTTTCTCGACGTTTCGTTAGTGCTTTTTAGTGCTTTAGATAGTTTTCTTAATACTTTTTCAATTTCCTAATTATTCAGTATTTTTATTTCCAAGTTTGCATCCAAATTCTTTCGGTGCTATTGTTGTTGTATAATAAGGTGAAGTGGCATCTTATTTTGGACACTCTAAATAGGGTGGCCCGTTTATAAGGGACACTACCTTATACCAGAAACTAAAAAGGAGCAAAAGTTATTGACCTGCTGTAGATTTTATTTTTAAGTGTACAAGGTGAGTCATGTTGCCATGGCCACTGACCTTTTTTATTTTTAATGAAACACCCTGTATATTTTTCAATTTTTGGATTCTTCTCGTACTTCTGAATGTTTTTTGTGTAACACTTCTCTGCTTAGTTTTAGTACATTTTAAAAGAATTTGGGTGCAAATTTTGAAACAAAAACAATCAGGAAACGGAAAAGTCATTAAGAAAACTATCTAAAGCACTAAAAGCACTAACGACTCTAGATTTAAGTCAATCCCATATGATTCTTCTATTATTCTCTATTTATCCGTATTTTTCCTATTTTTCACCAATTTTCTCTATTTTTGCCTCTTCGCTGTTTGTTCTGTTTTTCCTTATTTTTCATTATTTTTTCCTATCTGTATCTACTTTTCATTATGTTCCATATTTTTCCCTACATTTTCCCATTGTTCCCCATTTGTCCTTATTTTTCCTGTTTCGCAATATTTCCCTATTTTTCCCTATATTTCCCTATTTTTACCTATTTTCTCTATTTCTCCCATTATTTCCTATTTTTTCTTTTTGCCCTGTTTTTCATTATTTTTTCCTATTTTCCTAATTTGTTCCTATTTGTATGTGTTTTTACCCATTTTTTCCCTACTTTCACCTATTCTTCCCAATTTCACCTACTTTTCCCTATTTTCGGTATTTTTTAAATTTTTGCTTTCCCGACACACCATCCAACGAAAAGGGAAAGTATTGTGATCGAGATAAAAAAAAATTACTTTAAAAATAGAAATATCCCCTGAGTCGATTAAAAGCACTTCCAGATGGAAGTTTTCTATCTGTGTGTGCTCCTGTATGTATTCTTCCACGATAGAAGCCACACGCTTAATCCGATTAAGCTGAAATTTGGTATATGGCTTTCGGTTATCCATCGGAAGAACCTATTAGTTTTTCTACGACATCTGTCAAACGGAAGTGTCACTGTCAAAAACAGAAGCAATATGTCACGGAATTTTTGAAAGCCCTTGAAAATCTCTATCTCTATTCAAAACAGTCAAAACACACTAACTGCAAAAATCCAAATAGAAGGAGACAGAGTCAGATGGATAAACAAAGCGAAGTATCTAAGTATAATTATGAACAAAGCATACAAAATTAACAATAAACAAAGTAAAGAGAATGACTCGCTGGTTGGAGGTACTATTTTTTTCGTAACTTCGATTGGTTGCGCATTTGGTGGAGAAGTTTACCATTTTTTTATGAATGAGACTGAAAATTTAAGCACTGAACAAAAGTGTGAAAGTGAAATTAAAATATCTCAACAACTAACAAAGTTGCGACATATACAAAAGTAGGTTCCTTGAAAATTAAAAGATTCAAAGTTAAATATTTCGAAAAGTAAAGAATCGTGATTGTAACTTTTTGAAGCACTAACAAAGCACTAAAAACTGATACCAAAATTGAGTCAATAGGAAAATGTTTTGGGGTTGACGTTGAAATTAAAATCTAAAACATCCAAAATAATAGACAAGCACTTTCGAATCTATTTAAAGCACTTAGAAGCACTAAATCAAAGTACCAAATTTTGTCCATTTTGGTAGATTGTCAGGGATGACTTGAAATTAAAAAATCCTTAATATACAGAAAACGGAAAAAGCACTAACGAAAATGGTTAAAGCACTAAGAAGCACTAACAAATGGAAAATTTCCGGGAAAAAAATTGACACAAGTATGGCGAATCCCAAAAAATTAGAATACTGTTTCGCACCAGAAAACTGTACTCACCGCAACAGATTTTATTACTTTAAAAGGCTCAAATACGACTATCACTGGAATACTATTCCCAAATCTAAGCATATTTGCCGGTAATTAAATTATTTCCAGAAGGAATCAATTCATCTTACTGGAAACCCAGAACTGACTAGTTTAGAACATCGAAAAAAGGTGGGCGATTTGTTATTTTTTCTATAGATACTTTCTTGGCATTAGCTTGATTCCTCCTGGTATCCATATAAAGTCCAACTTTGTGGTACCCGTAACAACATATTTAAGAACGTCATCACTCTGAAATGACCTTCCTAAAATCATGTTTCCCAGGGCCATTCAAATTCAACGCAAATCGTCTATCTTGAAGCGGCTTAAAGGATTTAATTATTGTTCGTGCGCTGTATCAAATAAATAGGGAATACGTTTAACGTACAGATAAAATACTAATTTTGTTTTTATTAAAAGGTTGTTCGTTTATTGTGAATGCATTTTGCTGTTTTATTTTGATTCATTCCATGGAATTTTACTTCTATTTATTATATAGGTAAATAATTGAACTGGTAACAAATTTAAACATAACAGCGATAATGAATAGATTCAAAATTAAGGATAAAAAAATGTTAGTTTATTATTACGAAAATTCATCATTAGGAATTTTTACAAACATTTATATAGGAAATTCTTACGTCACTGCCGCTAAATGATCATAAAATATTTCTCCTTTCTTGACATAATTAAAGAAGCAACAGGAAATAGTCCTGAGAAATAATTTATTATATTTTCATTGACATACGAAAAGATTATAATGTTGGTGTAGTAATAGCTAAAATCACGCATATACTTGTAAACACGCACTTTACATATAGTAAAGTTTTGATTTGTTTGAAAAACATAATTTTCCGAAAATGTTTACAGAACAGGTTCGAAGTATAAGTTTATTTTACTACTTCGCTCACTAAATTAATCAAAAAACTTAATATATGATTAACAATTATTTGACGAATAAAAGAAAAATATAGCAACTTTTAAATTTGAATAAAAAGGGCAATGAAGTTATAAAAATCAAACAAAATATTTTTTAAATATTTATTTTAACCGATACAATATGGTAAAAATATTACAAGTGATCAAAAACCGTTTTGTACAACTATGAATTTGATTTTTTATTATGTAGTATACAAATATTTTTATTTCGACAATTAAATTTGTGCATCTGTAAATGTCGATGTTATTTACAGACTTCAGCCATGTTTTTGATAAATATATTTGTTAAAGTTGATGTAAGTGTTGGAGTTTGTTGACTGATTTTTAGTTTTTTTAATGACAGTTGTAATACTTAAGAATTTTTCAATAACTCAATACAAAGGTTCAAACTTATTTTTATTCTGCTGTAGCATCATATATTCTAATAGTAAGTAGTACTCGTCTGAACTAGTTTAAATTTTTTTCTAACGAACTGAATCCAATAAGTCTCCATCTCTAATGTAATTTCGTACGAATCTAAAATCATCTCAGGAGTTTACCAAAAATCCCATTTGGGTGCACTCTTATTTGTAATATACAGGGTAAAGAATAAAACCACGAAATCTAGAGCCAAAGGGAGCTAGAGCTCTTTGAAGATAGCGCTGTAAAATGGGTTTAATTGACATACCTTCAAAATGGTCATTAATTGAAAACATTTTTTTGAGTACCTACCTAAAGTTTGGGTAAAAACAGTTTAATATTTATACCATTTTTAGGTATTTTATTTATTTTCCATGGCCACCTTATCGGATACGGCCAACTTGCGCCCGACCAGCTTGCGCCCTCTCATTAATTCAGCCGGTTTGCGCCCAAAATAATAAAGTTACCTGACGGTCGACCGATTTGCGCTCGTAATAAATAATCAATTCATATCGCATTGCCATTCGAATCATAAAATATAAATAAAAACATAATGTTGAGCGTCTTAAAGCAGTTAATATCAACATACAGAGGTATAATTATTTTATTTTATGAATATGTTATCTTTTGAATAAACTGAATTAAAATGCAGCGTTTTCTTTGTCTTATTATAACGAAATACCTTTTTAGCAAAAGAAAAATTATCGGGGGTATTACCACAAGAGCTTTAAAATTAGCGATAATTCTTTACGATTGCGTGTTTTCTTAATCATTTTAAACTTAAAAAAAATATTTATAAATTTGTTTAAGTGTTTAAGAGCGATGAAAATATGTAGTTAATATCTGCGCGAGAACTTATTTATCTCAAACATTTAAAAAATAATTGCATTTATCTTTTGTTTATGCGAAAACTGAAAACTTTTGTTAAATGTCACAATATTGTATGTAGATTGTATGAATAATACTAAAGATACAATGTTTTAAAACAATTGCTGTATTAACAGTATATTCTAATTCTCATAATTACTGTTGCAAAATATACAGGGTATCCCATTAAGAAAAACTGAAGTTAACACCAACTTCTGGTATAACCAGACGTGACAAAAGGATGCCAATATTTTCATTAAATAGTTCACCGTTTAAAATCTCTACATTATACAAAATAAACTCTTCTAAGAATTATTTCAGTGAGCGCAAACAGGCAATCCAGCAGGTACCTTAAATACATTGGGCGCAAACTGGCTGAATTAATGAGCGGGCGCAAGTTGGCCGACACCACCTTATCATAATTTTGAAATTTATTTGTTATTCAATGAAAACGTATGTATAAAGACATGAAAAGTTTAAATCGATTTTTTTCGAAAACAGTTGGTCATGGAGCCTTCAGATAAGAGCACCATTTTTGTGTGAAAATTACGAATTTTTTTAATTTTATTTCAAAACGGCGACTTTTCCAAAGACAAAAAAAAAAGAATAAAAATATCCAATACCCGATCCAAACGAGCCGTTTATGACTACATTAAAAAAATCTTATTTACGAAATTTGATTGGTTACATTTAAATAAATGAATGTACATAATATTAACGTCGGTGATATTAGCACCCGGCCAGCCAGCTCCAAGCTTAAACCGAAGTAATATTCGACCAACTCCAAGCGACACTATTCCACCACGGTCAAATAATTTCACAAATTCATTCTGTCGATTTGAGGTCTACTCATACAAAATTTCTCGTTTTATTAATTTGTTTACATTTTTTGTTGCGTTGATAATAAGCGGCCAAGAACAAAAAGTAGGTGATTACATAGAAAAATGGAAGGACCATTTAGACAAAATTTTTCGTTTACATACATCTCCCCGAAAGGGCCAGCTCCAAGAATCTAAAATTAGATGTTCGTAGCGGTCGAATAAATTTCAATATTTTTTTCGGGGGTTGAGAATAGGCGGCCACGAACAAAAATTAGCTGATTACATAGAGGAACGGAAGCACTATTCTGACGAATTTTTTTGTTTACATACATCTCCCCCAAAGGGCCAGCTCCAAGAATCTAAAATTAGATGTTCGTAGCGGTCGAATAAATTTCAAAAATTTGTTCGACCGCTACGAAAATCTAATTTTAGATTCTTGGGGGAGATGTATGTAAACGAAAATTTTTGCCTGAATAGTGCTTCCATTCCTCAATGTAATCAAATATTTTTTGTTCGTGGCCGCCTATTCTCAACCCCCTAAAAAAAAATTTGAAATTTGTTTGATCGCTACGAAAATCTAATTTTAGATTCTTGGAGCTGGCCCTTTCGGGGAGATGTATGTAAACGAAAAATTTTGTCTGAATGGTCCTTCCATTTTTCTATGTAATCACCTACTTTTTGTTCTAGGCCGCCTATTATCAACGGAACAAAAAATGTAAACAAATTAATAAAACGAGAAATTTTGTATGAGTAGACCCCCAAATCGACAGAATGAATTTGTGAAATTATTTGACCGTGGTGGAATAGTGTCGCTTGTAGTTGGTCGGCCGTGAGCGAATATTACTTCGGTTTAAGCTTGGAGCTGGCTGGCCGGGTGCTAACATCACCGACGTATAATATTATCATTTAAAAGAAATCCGTTTTGAAGGTATTTCAATTAAACTGATTTTAAAGCGCTATCTTCAAAGAGCTCTAGCTCCCTTATGAAGCATTTTTGGATTAAGACAATTTAGGCCAAATCGTCATAAAATCAGCTTTAGATTTCGTGGTTTCATTATTTGAAGAGAGTTTCTGAACACCCTGTATATATTATCAACACAAAACTTTATTTTCCAAGATATTGTTTTCTTATGAATGTAGACGACCTAAAAATTGCTTTCGTCTTCAGAGAGAATTAAATATACTGTAAACAAAATAGATAATTTTTTTCACCAGGATAGCACGAAAAGAAGAAATAAAATATATGAAATGTAGAAACGGACAAACTTATTTGTCTAAAAGTTTCATTACTCTAAGAAAAAAGTACTCCCCAGAAAAAAAAGTTATCTACGCTCTTGGTCTAGACAAATTATTAATTAAATCCTAAAGATTATCCATATCTCAAATATGATCCAAGTTTTATTTTTCTTCTTTCTTACCTTGCTTGTACCGAATCTCCATCAAGCGTTTTCGTGTAAATTAACTTTTTGCAATATTCTCCAATTTTCTTTAAAAACTGTATTGTAATTATAATTTTGTAGGTACTCTAAAGTTTTAGAATCATCATTAACATTATTTTTATTCATTATTACAAATTTATGGTTAACCCCCACATTTCGGTGTTTAGGGTAGTACTTTTTCTGTCACTTGTTATTTCAATTTCGCCAATTGCTAATTTTTACAGTTTGGGCTTAAATTTCAAAAAAAAACTTTTGATTTGTGGTCTTAGTTGCTTCACTCCCATTTAGGGTAGTTGTTTCTATTACCATGTTATTTCCGGGGCTATGAGACCGCCAGTAAGTGCTGTTCTTAGATGATATATCTGAGATTTTTTTAGTCAGTCATTTGAACAACAAAAGAAAATTTTATAAAAATTTATTTCCTTCCATTCCGAGGTTGGATGATAATTTTACTGGGATATATACAAAATTGGATTCATCTATATACTATAACACAAACTGTAGTTTCAGCAACGTCACGGGAATAGATGGAAACAAGTTTGTTTTTTTAGTCGTTCCGCGATGTCTTTTTATTACATAAACATTGTATTGTTAATCATATTTCCACAAAATTGATTACACCATTAAAAACTTCAATATAGATTGGTTCAAATGTTTAAAGAAACTACAAATTTGTGTGTACATTTAAATGTCGCATTTAAAATTACAACGGACTCTATGGACTCCGATGGTACGGTTATTCCAACTTCAAGGAGTGATATTTTCTTAAAAATATTTTAAATATAAAAGAAATTAAATTGAGTTAGTAAAAAAAGTTCAATAAAGTAGTAAAATTATGGCCCAACCTATTACTTTGTCTTTAGTAAAATTTCATTTGAATCTATAATTTAAAATTAGAAATATAATAATTTTATAAATTTAGAAAAAGATAAAAATAAGTTACTTAAATGATTTTTTAAATTTTTTATAAAATATTAAATAGTAATGTTGTCTGTCCTGATCTGTTTTCCATATATAATTATAAAATAATTAAATTTTTGTTTGTAAGATTATCTATCTATAAGAATGAGAGAAACACCATTCGTACAACTGGTATTATCTTTATTTTTTTTATATATTTTTGTTTATAAAAACCTAAAAATTTAATAAAACATATTTTTTAACTTTTATAATAATAGAATTATCATATTAACATTTAAAAATTCATTTTATTAATATTGATTTAGATTTATTTAAATTTTGTCTTCACGTAATCAAATACTCACTAATCATTTATATTGCAAAGGGATCATTAATGATCAAAATTTCAAATGGGACCCGCACATATTATGCAGCACCAAATTATGGTACAAACAGTTTATCGAAACTTCTAAATTCATGCTCTCAATTGAACAAAAACATCCAAATCTAAACTGGAAACAAATTTGGAAAATCACGGATAACAATAAGGCAATTAACGACGTTTATGCAGTCGGTACAAAAACAGTTCACCACGGTATAACATATACAGGGATTTGCAAAAAATGCTTAAAACCAGAAGATCTAGAGCACCGTATTCAACTCTGCGAAAACGCAAAAGAAATCTGGGAATGGGCTAAGAAACATATTCAAAATTTCAAGTATGCGACAACACTGGAGATCCAAAACAAATTTTTCAAACGGAATTTAAAAACGACCTCGATTATAATGTTTGGTGCGGTTTAATTTACAACAATCTGGAAAAAAAGAAACACCTTGCCGAATGGATTTCAATGTTAAGGAACGATCGGTTCAAAAAAATTAAATCAGGGACTATGAAAAACTTCTCTAACAAATTATATTTTTTTTTAAAAAAATCTTGAGAAACTCTTCTGACAAATTATACTTTATTTAATCAAACATTGTAAACTAACCCCTTACCTGTGATACTAGTTATAAGTGTCTTTCTTTTTCTTTTTTTTTGTACAAATATATTCTGTAAATACTAAAGAGAAATAAAGTTTAAAAAAAAATTATATTAGATATCACTTCATACTTATTTTTAATACTCTGTTGTACTGTTACGAATACAGGGTAGGTAGGTAATATTTTTACCGTAGTTTAAGTAAAAGGTATTAGAAACTATTTATTCTAAAACCATATAATATAATTCATTAGCTCAAACACTATCGCGACATAACGAATAAAGTATAGAGAATTTTGTGTTGGCAGAAGTATTTTTTTTTATATAATAGTGTATTTACAAACATATCGCAGCAGTGCAAGGTGTATAATAGCAACTAGAAAAAAACAAAAAGTTATTACTGAGTCATCCTGTTGTTCCTGAACCATACTTTGAGCAAAGACGACGGAATATCACAACGCGCTTTACCCGACTGAACGGCCGATCCTCTTCCAGTAATTTTGTACTTCATAATGAAATTGACCCTGTGTTGGTATTCTAGTGACCATGGACGTCCCGGTGCCGATCACGCTTGCGTCTCGACGGCTCTGTTGACGACTGGAATAAACCAAATGGGCTAATTAGTTTTTTTTTAGGTTGGGTTTCTTCGCGGTTGAAGGCTAAATTGAATTGGCAATAGGTAGTGACAGAGGAAGGCCATAGGTATGGATTATTTAGTGTGTACAAAAAGCAAGGTATATTGTTTACCAACGTAACAAGTGTTTGGTATTTTTTTTAAATAGTTTTTTTTTCTGAAAATTTAAATTTATTAGGTATATAGTGCTAATATTAAACGTATTGGCTTATTTCATTGTTCACATTGAATTTTGTAAGGAACAAGGAAAAAGCTGTGATGCTGTAACAGAAGAACAAAAAATCTGTATATAATTCTTGGCAAAAAATTGTAATTGTAATTATATAATCTTTAAATAATTACTATGTCTAAATAAATATATTATTAGTAAGAAATTTTAAAAGAACTAATAGAAAAAAACAGGATAAATTTTCAGTTTATGCATGACAAAGCTTTCTTATATTTCCGTTTAATATGTGAATTTTATTTGTAGGCCACATTCATGATAACACGAATAATTATCAAGCAATTAACTGGATGAGGTAAATCGAAACATTTTTCGATCTACTGACCCTCTACTTATATAAATAAGTAATATTAATAATAAAATAAGCGGTTAGACTTTTCAATGCAAATAAAGCAATAATGCAATGAAAGTGTGATTTTAACTATGTATTTTATAAGTTTATCCTGTCACGTTAATTAAGAAACTTTTTTTTCTCCTTGGACAGATTAATTTATTTTTTCTTAATGAGTTAAGAACTGTTCATACCAGCTTAAATTTGTTTCAATTTTCTGCAAAATACAAATGAATTTTGTCATCTATTTGAAACATATATATCATTTTTCTATACCCGTTTTAAATACAATTGCTTAAAGAAATATAATTAATGTGATGGTCCATAAATTTTAAATATAAGTAAAATTAAAAACTCACCTTTTATGAATATATTAAAAAAAAACACTACCACGCACACTGAAATAAAATATTTTAATATACTTACCAGTTAACGTTTAAAATTTGCCAAGTAACGTAAATAGCGCACCTTATCATTTGGTGAATAATTTAAATGAGTAACAATCAATGATAACATTGTGAAGTGTATTAATTGACAAAATAAAAATATAGATATCACTTTTTTACTTAATATAATCCAGCCTAAACAAAAATTTAACTTAATCGTACTAACCCATTCCAAACTTATCCGATCTTTGAAATATGTTAAAAAATAAAAAAAAAATCGCGGATTGTAACCACATTTTTATATAATTTTTCATGTAAAAGAATTCAAATTCGTAACGAGGAGATATGTCTAAAGGTATTTTCACACCAAAGAAACACAGAGGAACATATTGTTGTTTATCTTAAGTTGTTTATGGAAATATAAACAACAGCTGAAGTTTCGCAAATATTCTGTGCGTACCAACTTATTTTAGTGAAATTAACATTGTGTTTTTGCAAAACCGATAAAAATACCGTTGAGAAACAAAAACGGTTTGTTTAGTAGTTGGACAAAATTTACCATAAACTGAGACAGAAACATGAGATGTAACATTCTATAGTGTTTATGACTTGCGTTGTCAACACTGTCAATTGAATGTTAATTGTGTTGTATTTTTGCTATATTATTCTACTGTTATAAGAATTAGTTTTATTTGAATAAGTATGTTTTTTATTAATTTATCTACCAATATTTCTAACCTCTAATAATTTTTTATTTGAGATACCGATTATGAAACCATGGGTGGTATTAATAAAAATCAGTATTTACAAGAAAAAAAATACAAAAAACTCACGTTAATAGTTTTTCAAACCTCAAAGAATTTACTATTCTACATTTATTTATCGACCATCACGTCGTTCGTTTCGTTCGAAAGTGAAGAAAGTGGCAATGAGAGTGTTTCAAAAACCAAAGAGTCTGATTTAACATTTGTGGCCAAATTGGTACGGGATAACCCTATTATTTTAAATAAAGGGAAAACTCCCGCAATAAATAAAAAAAAAACAAGACGTCTTAGCCACGCTTAAACAACATTATGAAAGTAAGTTATCATGCCTTATTATAAAATATTGTAATTTGACTAATGAAAACGTTGTAGATAATTTTGGAAAACCAGATTCCAAAAAATTATTAAAAAAAATTAATAACCTGAAGGCGGTAGTAAAAAAAAGACAGATGCCAACATTTACTGGGAATAAAAAGAAAAAGCTAAGTACAGCAGAACAATTGATGTATACGGCACTACAGAGGGATCAAGAGGACTGTAATCCTGTTCTTTACAAAATACCTGGTAAAATAATTAATTTTTATTATATATATATATAAGCTAGTGTAATATTTCCTTTCAGGACATGTTGCAGTTGGCAGGTCCGTCAGTCGCTTCAGTGTCCCCTTCAACAATGCCACCACCATTACCTGCACGTCCAAAGCGACAAAAAATTATAGAACAGTACGAAACGGAGGAAACACGTACGTTAAGCACCACGGAACTACAAAGATTGGTGCTTTTGAAGCAATTGCATGTTCTAAATCTTAAAAAGGCAAAGCTGGACAAAGAACTAAATAAAGAGCATGTTCTAAGAGAAGGAGAGAAAAATTATACTATATTGTAATTAGATATAAGTATGTATTTTCAATTTAATAAAAATTATGTTAGGTATTTTGATTTTCATAAATAATTGTGGCTAAACGGTTGCGTATGACTTGACCTTCCCTTCGAAGTTCAAGTTATCCAACAGGTTCTTCGCCTTCGATGTTGTCATCGACTAAATGTAAGCCTTCTTCAATTCCAAACACTTCTTCATCTTTTAAATATTTTCCAATATTATGAAGAACACAACAAGCTATCACAATGGATGGCACTTTTCTTAATGGCAGTCTAATTGTATTTTGCAATAAAGGGAATCGTCGCTTTAACTGTCCGAAGCATCTTTCGATAATTACACGTTCGTTGTTCAAAAGGTTGTTATATGCAACTTCTTCTGCAGTTCTTGGTTCTCTAAATGGGACCATTAAACATTTTTCAATACCATATCCCTGATCTCCTAACAATACTGCATTGTCAAATGATCTGAATACACCACATAAGTGACTGTTCCTCCAAATCCTGCTATCATGTACAGAACCTGGCCATTCTGCATTGACACTTGTAAATAACTCATCAACGTTACATGTTGCTTGTACATTTATTGCGGGAAATTGTTTGCGACAAATGTATTCGTTACCATGATGATTTTCTCCAACTTTTTTAATTCGTATCAACGTACAATCAATTGCACCAACAGCAGTTGGAAAGGGAAATTTTGTTCGCCATTTTTGTTTTTCCTGTTGTATCGATTCGTAGTCCTACGGTTTCAAAGGTAATTAATTAAATAAATAACAAAAAAAGTACAATCATAAGCGAGGAAACTTTATCCAAATATGAGATTTTTCAATAATTTTTTGGCTCACAAGATGTACTACATTTGATACCGTTGGTTGACTTACACCAATGTCTTCTGCTACACCAATCTGGAAGCCTAAAGCCAAATGTAACAAAAAGTTAAACAATAACATATTTATTTTAATATTTGCCAGTGTACTAAGGAAAGCAAAAGACCCACCTGGATCAGCAATATATCTCAAAAAATTTTCATTTTGGTGATATTGTCTATGGCACCGCCTCTGGTTATCAATGCCAAAAAAATGTGTCGTCAACCACGCCACACTTTAGTGGTTAAAACGAAACAATTTCACATAATCTTGATCACCAGGATCTTCTCGTCTGTTTTTATAATTTTTTGGAGCTCGTTGCACGACAAACATTTTCTAAACAAATACACCTTCAGCAAGCACTATCAGCATACTAATAAGCAGACTTAAAAATATATAAGAACATACTTAATTTAATAAGTATAACCTAGGGCTTATTAATATAGATTTAAGTAACAAGTGGTCAGCATAAGTACAAACTTATACTCTATCAGTACATACTTTAAATATCAGTTTGTACTTAAACATTATTAATATGCTTTTCAGTATTAACTTATGAAACCCTAAGTATTAAGTATCTACTGATTTTTATTAATACCACTGATGCAGTGGTAATGATGAAAATTGTTTAATAGATGAGATTCTTGTGTACAAATAGAAATATTTTGTAGGTTTTGCCAATATTTTATTAACAAAATATCCAATGTTATTTTCTTTAGTTAATGTCTAAAGCTGTCCCGTTGAAATCCAAACAGTCCAAGGAGACCGACCCGATAATATTTGCGAGACTAATTTTATTTTAAACACTTTGTCCAGAAAGATTAATTATTCAAAGAACGATATAACTCAGAACTCACTTGTGGCTAATACCAATAATTGCTACTTACCATATAACGTTTATCGGAATATTAGCCATATTATTTTACAAATATTAATTTGATTAAAACTTCTTGATTTGATCCATGTGAATATGATTGATAACGCATATCAAACGTATTAATTGTAAGTTACTTACCCAATTTCCCAAATCATTTTCTTCAAACTTCGATATGTTGAACGCGAAACGAACTTAATGCTAAAAATATTTTTTTTATAATAAAATGAAAAGCATAAAATAAAATAACAAATCATTGGCGTGGAAATATATGTAAGAATTTAAATAAACAAAAATCGGTTGTGTCGCCCCAAAACATTCCCTATATTTAATGTGAAATTTTTAAATTTTGGCATTTTTTTATTTTTGACAGGTGACAGTTGGAGAAATAATTTTAACTGTTCCGAATAGCGTTTTTCAAGGGCTTTCAAACGACATATTGCAAGTCAAATTCCGTGACATATTGAATTTGTCAATTTTTGATAGTGACACTTCCATTTGACAGATGTCGTACAAAAACTAATGGGTTCTTCCGACAGGTAACCTAAACCCATATCCCAAATTTCAGCTCAATAGGAGTAAACGTGTGGCCTTTATCGTGGAAGAATACACACAGACAGACAGACAGACTTCCATTTGGAAATGGTCTTAATCATCTCAGGTGACCTCAAAATGGATATTTCCATTTTTATCTCGAAAATTTTTTTTAGCTCGTTCATAATACTTTCCCTTCTCGGAGGTGGGTCGGGAAAGTAAAATACGTAACAAAATTGAGGTAATAAATAAAAATCGGAATTTTATGTACAAAGCATGAAAATTTTGCTACGCATATGTGTTTTCTTTTATTAATAAAACGTTAAATTTTAATTACTTTTTTTATTTAGTAAGATAACAATTGATTATTACACACTAACATTGTTCAGTATTTTCTTATGAATTTGTGGTCTTGTTAAAAATTTTTAGGTACATAACATAAAACGAATAATTATGTAACAGAGTGGAAAAACACTCAGTAAAAAATAATGTGTAAATGTGAATCATTTTTATGGGTATAGCAAATACCATTGACTCATCAAAACAAAGTAAATGTTCTGTTTAGTTAGGAAAACATATGCTATATATGATTCCCACCGGACTTGGCAGATTTTAGGCACGATTTATTCATTTTTTTTGTCAATGTCGATATTTTCCATTCATTTACAAAATAAATTTGCTAACCGATTTTGAAAAACCTTTCATCGCTGAATACGTAAAAGATAAAGGTCAGTTCTTTCAAACTACAAAAATTTATTGAATTCAACTTTTTATTTTCGGTAGCTCTTTTCGGAACGAATGTATTTTATTAGACCATACGCAATACACAAAACAGTTTTGTTGGTTGCATATCTTATAAAACTCAAAATGTTTGATCATAAATAAAAAATAAATATACAATATTAAAATAATTTATTTATTATAAAAATATTTATAACATTAATAAAATTCGGGAAATATTTATAACTATAACTAGACTTAAAAGTTTGGCAACAAATATATTTTTAACCTACTTTTGTCAATAAATCTATTCATTTTTTTAAAATAATAATTTATTTAACATTATTTTTAAAAAGATCTTTTAAAATAATAAATATAAAATAGTTTATCTCACATTATTTTGACATTTTATTGTAATTTTATAAGAATAAACGAGTGTGACAATATAATTTACATATTTTTGTACTTCGTTTCTGGTTTGTATATAAATTAAAAAATAACCTCAACTATATTTTATGTTGGTAGTGCTGATAATAAAACGAAACAAAGTAAGGTTCTTACACATTTTATATTATCTCCAAATTTTCAATTAGCTAGTTTCGAAATTTTTAGCATTTTTGTAATACCACTGGGAAAGCAATATTCAAAGATCACTACTTCAGCAGGACAAGTAAAACACGCCACACCAGTCGCTAAACAGTTTATCAATATTATAACGACCCCTGGAGTATAATTTTTTACTGACGCTGCTCAGAGCAAGTAGCCTTCACACTATAAATCGAAGATTTTTCACTTATAGATTACAATGCCTTACATTATTTTACATTTAATCTTTTTTATTGTTACGTTTTTTTTGAGGCTTTAGTTGGCCACTTATTACATGTACTCTATCGAAACTTCTTTTTCTATATGTATTTCTTGTATTTGTTAAGTCTTTATTTGAAGTTTACAATTTGTTTGTATTTGTTCTTAAGTATATATTGTTAGACTGAAGTAAATCCACTGTTGGAGATTTTGAATATTTTTATACTTCGGAGACATTAAAATAATAATTATATGATTGAATTATTTTTGAATTTTTTAGTTCAGAAAAAATAAAATGAATCAAAATACCATGAGACAATCCATAGTACCCTGCTTTTTCTATACAAAAAAACCGATTTACATTATAGTCAAGCTTAAGGTACGTTCGCGTTATATTTAAAAAAAATATTTTCATGCTAAAGTAGAAGTTTGTATTTGACATTTTCTTCTCATCATTACAACTTAAAAAAAAAAAAAATCCAGTCACTGAAAAAAGTAGATAGGCCAGCTAAGGTGATCAGGGCACTAACTTGTGAGTGCGTGTAGGAGTTCTCTCACAATTTAGCTTTACTGCGCATGGTAAGTCACGTACTCTACTGAGCAAAACCAAGAGAATTGCTAGATTTTGAAAGAATGGACTTGCGCACATTGTCTTCTGTGATACAGAGTATGGTTATGTTTATGTGAACGGTAAGTGAGATAGTACTGATAGTACTCCTACAGATGAGTAAATAGAGAGTTATTGGAAGTGAAATAAGGTCTAGCACTAATACTGCTAGCCTTATTTTGACAGCTACGCATGCGCAGTTACCTCATTTAATAGTGCTAGCGTTATTAATGTTTGTGCTAGACTTTATTACGGCACAAATAAAGTCGCTCAGTATTACGGAAATTTTGGCCTTATTTTGACAAGGTGGACAGTTTTTTTAACATTTGATAATTAATAATTTTTTGTTTGCGATTGGCTTTTCAATTTTATTTAAGTTTCAGTTTACAATATTTGTTTTTATGTTAAAACAAATGATACGAGGATGGGATGAAAACATTTTTCAATCGCTAAAAAAAACTTTCAGATTAGGACCTTAAAAACCATATAACGCATCTAATAGAAATATTTCTACAAAAAATAAAGGATGAACACAATGTCAGCATGATTATAACCAAAGTTTTGCCGTATTTCCTCCTCTGTAAAATCATCTAAATTGAATTGCATATTACACCTGCACCCTACACTTCATCCCTGTTTACTAATAAATTGTTCTTATGATATGCTTATAATGGCATTATCATCTTTTTCCGCCAAAATAGCAGCCTACAAATCTTCCATATTTTTTTAATAAAAAAAGCCAAAACAAAAATAATGCTTGGAAATATTTCACTGGATACTGTACTAAACACTCTTCAATTTGTTTGTAAATAAATTTCTTTCAGCGTTTACCCAAGTGAGGTTAGGTCAGAAATAAAGAAAAGAGCGGGGAGACGGATCACAATAATGTTCGTTCCAATAACTGGTTTTTTTCGGCAGCGTTAACGTCAAGCAGTATTTAAATAAGGTTGTCGCACTAATAATGCAGATGCACTAGTGAGACTCCACACCTTTGTAACCAAATCCTTAAACCTTGGCCACTGTGCATCGACAGTCCTGTTTGATGTTCAGAAGGCTTTCGATCAAGTTTGGCATGTCGGACTTATTCGCAAGCTTTCCAACATCAATCTCCCCATTCCTCTCATAAAACTCATGCACTCCTACCTCCAAAACAGAACCATCCGCGTTAAAGTGGGAAACTCCCTATCAGATCCTTTCACCCCTTCTGCCGCAGTCCTTGCCCCTGTCCTCTACGTCATCTTCACCCACGACATCCCTGCTCCTCCTTCCCGCAGCCAAGATGTCCAACTTTACGCTGATGACACTCAAGTTTCAGCATCCGCTCCTTCTACCAGAGCTTTTAATACAAAAACCCAACAACTTCTAAATCGACTAGGCCACTGGTGTAGAAATTGGAGGGTCACCCTGAATCCACAAAAAACCCAACTAATCCCATTCAAACATCCCTCCCTCACTCGAAAATCCAGCCAAGATCCCAGAAATATCAACCATAGGCTCTGGGGAGAGAGGCTCGTCCCTACGGATGACGTTACCTACTTGGGAGTATGCTTCACGCGTACTTTCAACTGGGAGACCGAAGTCCAAAGGACTCTTGACAAAGTCAGGAGACGTACCGCTCTTCTTGGGGCCCTGGGTGGACGACTGGGCAGGTGTAACCCAAGGACACTGCTACACACCTACAAAACCTACATCCGTCCCATATTGGATATCAGAGCTCTAAACTTCTCCACACTCCCTCCTCGTCTCCTGCACGCCATTACAGCAACCGAGAGGAGGATCCTTATAAAAATGTCCTACCTTCCCTTTCACTTCCCATCAAACCAAATATATCAAGAAAGTCTAAGGATCAAATGGACAGTTGATAGGAACAGAAGAGCAATCCCCAGAAAACCGAAGAGAAAATTCACTTAAACCAATCTCAGGATCCTTAGTGAAGCAACAGAAGACATAGACCTCCCGGACGAGCTCCTAGGCCTATTAGAGGAAGCCCCCCTAAACATACACACTCAATATCTTAAGTTTAATACATTTTTCAGTTTCAGATCAACAGAACCCACTGTATCCCTGAAAAGGAGATTCAATCTCCTACAGCAGGGTACAAGGAAACATCATACAAAAAAAACTAATAGTGCTAGCACTATTTTGGAATTTCCAATAACTCTCTATTGTGCAAGAGCATTCTCCCGAGTTACAGAATAGGGGTCCAGCTGAGACAGATAAGCAGAAGAACAGACAGATGGACATTGTAGAGTTAATAAGTAGCTGAGCTACCTAATAATCTAATATATTGTCTATTAAGTATTCTAAAATAGCTTATGAAATTACTGATTAACGAAAAATTTCTTTTTTATTTTAGTCAAACATATTTTTTCAGTGTGTTTATCCTCATCTTTCTCTTCTCCACGTTTTTTAAGTTGACCCTAAATTTTATAGTAGATATTTTTGTTTTGCAACTTTACTAATGTTTTGAAAACATTCAAAAAAAACACTGGATCAATAAAATTAAAAAAAAATATACGAAAGGCAATTATTTCAAGAGATTTTCTTAAAGCGAAAATACCTTTAGCTTATTTCTAAGAAATTGGTGTTTATGCTAAAAATTAATATCCCAATTTGAACTTTCATCAGGAGGAATATCGCCATCATTGGGAAATTCATCAAAGTTTGAAGTATCACAGGGACTTCTAACAGTTTGTTGTATTGGCGCTGGAAGTGTTTGTTTTATAAGACCATCCCAATCAAAACCTTGAAACCACCTAAAAAAAATTTAAATTTTAATATTTCTAACAAATTAATTTAATTAAAAACTCACTTATGCTTTTTGATATCTTGAATTCCCCCTCTTTGGCATCCAAGTCTTTCCGAAGGAATGTCTTTACATAATTTCTTTATTAAACCTTGCGCACTTCTACCTACGTTGTGTTTCGCAAAATCAATCATATCGATTCCTTTTAATATTATGTTATAAGTATTCATCGGATCTGCAGCTCGAAATGGTGGACTAAAAATTAGTTCAGATAATCACATTTTTTAAAGTAAAACAAACATTTTTTTACCTTGTATATATATAGAGGTAGATATCTGATAAGATTTTTTTATTATATTCTTTTTATATTTTTTTTACAAGTATATATAATGTAAGTTAAAGACTTACTTTCCAGTTAAAAGTTCGTGCATTAAAATCCCCAAAGCCCAGAAATCCACAGCTTTATCATGACCTTTGTTGAGAATTACTTCAGGAGCTACATATTCCGGAGTTCCACAAAACGTCCAAGTCTTACTACTATATCCCAGACGTTTTGAAAACCCAAAATCGACTATTTTTACGTAACCCCTAGAATCCAGTAACAGATTTTCCGGTTTTAAGTCTCTATATATTATTCCTCTAGCGTGTAAATATTCGAATGCTTCTATTACGCAAGCTGTGATAAATCTTGTAGTGTGATCATCAAAGCAACCTCTGTCTCTAAGGATAGTCCAAACTTCTCCTCCTAAACAGGCTTCCAAGAGCATGTAAACGTATTTGGAGTCTCGAAAACTTCGGTACAATCTATTAAAAAAAAAATACAAGATTGATTCAAAGTTACAGTCTACAAAAACGTGCTTTTTTATCAAGAAAAAATCTTACCGGCAAATAAATGGACTTCGACAACTCATCATTATACTCCTTTCGCTTTGAGCATGTTCCTGTTGTTGTGTATCTACAATATGCTGTTTTTTTAAACATTTTAACGCAAAAGACATCGATGGGTCTGAGACGTATTGAACTAATTCTACTCTTCCAAATCCTCCAATTCCCAATGTTGCTATCACTTCCAAATCATTTAGTGTGATGTATTCGAATTCTGAAAAAAAAAATTTTAAATACAAATATAAAATAATCTATAATACATATAAGCGGTAAAGTCCTAAAAAATGGAGAATAATAGGACACAATACGCAAAATAATTAAAAAAATAATAAAAAATAAAAAATAGGAGAAATGGAAAAAATAGCGAAATACATATGGGAAAATTGTGAAAAAAGGGATAATGGCGAAAAATGGAAAAATTGAGAAAATATGGAAATATGAAATAAAAAGAAAAAAATAATGGAAAATGGAAAAAAATGGTAATTGATGGGAAATATTAAGGAACTTAGGGCAAAATACGCAAAAATAGGGACTTATAGGGAAAAATAAGAAAAATAGGAAAGAATAATGAAAACGAAGAATAAATAGAAAGAAATCGGAAAAATAAAAAAAATAGGAAAAAGCAGCGAAATAGAGGAAAATGGGGTAAATTAGTGAAAAATAGGGGAAAATATGGAAAATAGAGCAAAATAGAGAAAAACTGAGAAAATGGGAAAATAGTGAAAATAGGGAAACGTGGTGAAAAATAGAGAAAATATGGAAAAATGGACAAAAAGAATAAAAATAGGGAAAAAGTAGGGAAAAACAGGAGAAAATAGGGGAAAATTGGAACAAATAGGGAATAATAGGAAAAAATAGTGACTATAAAGGACAAATAGGATAATAAAGAAAGGTAAGGAAAAAACTAGGAAAAAATAATGAAAAATAGGAATAAATACGAAAAATATAAAATATAGGGTAAAATCGCAAAATATAGGAAAAATAGGGAAAATAAGGACAAATAGGGAAGAAAATAAGAAAAAATGGCGAATAATAGAGATAAATAAGGACAAATTATGAAAAACAGGAAAAATATAGAATAAATGGGAAAAATAGCGGAAGATATTAAAAAATTGTAAAAACAGGAAAAAGTAGGGCAAAATAGGAAAAAAGGGAAATTAGTGAAAAATAAGAAAAACGGGGAGAAATATGGAAAAGTAGTGAAAAATAGGTAAAATTTGGAAAAATAGGGAAAATAAGGAGAAATAGTAAAAAATATGAAAATTTATGAAAAACATGAAAAACCATCATAAACAGGACAAAATAAGAAAAAACAGGAGAAGATACAAGAAAAATAGGAAAAAAATATAAAAATTGGAAAAAACAGGAAAAAATAAGAAGAAATAGTGACTAATATGGAAAAATAAAGAACATAATAAAAAATAAGAAAAAATGGAAAAACAGATAAACATATTAAATAATAGAAAATAGGAATAAATATGGAAAAACGGTCTAAATAGGGGACATAGAAAAACACAAGGAAAAATAAAGAAAATGGGATAAATAATAGAAAAAAATGAACAAATTGAAAGAAATAGAAAAAATGGGAAAATAACGAAAAATAGAGAAAATAGGGAAAAAATAATGAAAAATATTGGAAAAATAGTGAAAAATTTTGAAAAGGAGGAAACAATAGGGTAAAATAAAAACGTACTTTAAAACGATAATATTAAATTAAAATGACTAAAAGAAATCTAACATAACTCCTAAATCGACAAATGTAGTCGGCTTGCACAAAACTCCCCTATGACAAATTTATTCATAATTATGCGATTTGTAAGGGAATAGGATATCACGTTGTATTAATTTGTAATAACTTCCTGCAAGTAATATACCATTCCCTTCATTATTAATGAATGAAAACCGTTTCAAAATATCAGCGTTTACTTTATTAATTTTATTAAGCAAAAACGGGCCTTAATTAAATCTTTGGAAAACTTGATATTTTTGTATAAACTTAACTTGCCTCATAATACAACATTTTCATACTATAAATAATAAAATACAAGCAATTAATCCTTCAAAAAAAAATTGACATTATTATAACGACCCATGGAGTATTTAGTTCTTTACTGGCGCTGCCCGGAGCTAGTGGCTTTCACACTATAAATCGAATGTGCCCCAAGGCAAACTGTATAAGATTCTCTGACGACGAAATAACGTTACAATACCTTGGTGTTCCATTGCAGACGATGTTTTGTTCAGTCTTTCTTCATCGCCGTAGTCTTTTTCTCTTATTTCACTTATGTCTCCTATTAGCTGTTTAAATGATTCTCTGTCTAAAGTAAGACATTCCACACCTGGATGTATGGCAATTACAGAGGCGGTACGGAAATCTTCTTTAAGCAATGCCTGTTCTCCGAAATAATCACCTCTTTGTAGCACTCGAATTTCATCTTCTTCCATTTGGCCTGAAATAAAAAATTATTGAAATCTAAATTTTTATAAAAAAATTAAGAGTGCGTATATTAGAAAAAAATACCTGGTAATCTCTGAGTAACTTTTACTGATCCGCTACTTAATATAAAAAATGTATCTCCACTGGCTCCTTGTCGGATGATATACGCTCCTGCTGGATAAAATTCCTGCCAATGGAAAATATTATGAGTTTTATTTGCAGTTCTAGAGGCGCGGTCATTCACAAATTGTTGTTTTTAAAAATAATGGTGTTTTTAAATTTTCATTTAATATGTTTATTTTCTTTAGATCATAGTTGTAAAAGATTTTTGAACTTTTTTTAAAATTCGTGGATTTTTGAAACAAATTGAGTTGTTGCTCATATATATTTTTTAATTATGTATCATTTTTAAGACTTTTTAATATCAACGTTATTTTGAATAGATACCCTTGGAACACTTTTTCAAGATGACGACAAATAATAATAATAACAATAATGCTTATTCACAACAAAGAAAAAAATCGGTTGTGTCGCCCCAAAACTTTCCCGACGAGTATCCACGAATACTTTTTCAGATATTTAATGTTAAAGTTTCAACTTTTAATATTTCTTTATTTTTGACAGGTGACAGTTGTAGAAATTATTAAGGGCTTTCAAATGACATATTGCAAGTCGAATTCCGTGACATATTTCATCTGTCATTTTTTGATAGTGGTACTTCCGTTTGAGAGATGTCGTACAAAAACTAATGGGTTCTTCCGACGGGTAACCCAAACCCCTATACCAAATTTCAACTCAATCGAATTAAACGTGTGGCCTCTATCGTGGAAGAATACACACACAGACAGACAGACAGACAGACTTACATCTGGAAATGGGATTAATCGTCTCAGGGCACCCGAAAGTGTATATTTCCGTTTTTATCTCGAATTTTTTTTTAGCTCGTTCACAATACTTTCCCTTCTGAGGTGGGTAGGGAAAGTAAAAATAGACAATAGATACATTAATACAAAATTATAGTATATTACATAACGAGTGAGGAAAGTGGCATTTTCCGCACGAGTGGTAGTTCAGCACGAGCCGCGTAGCGGCGAGTGCGGAACGTAACGAGTGCATGAAATCCACTTTCCCACGAGTTTTGTACACTATTTTTCCTACGACCAACAATATTTTAAGAGTAGTCTATTTGGTTTTCTCATATGACACGATTATTTCTGGTGGTGTACATTTACATTCGCTATCACTATCAACTTCCGTTTTTTATGTAAGAAATCGAAATTTAAATTTTTTGTTTATTTGCAATAAAGTAGAATAATTTAAACTTTAAAAATATCTATTATAAAAGTACCTAATTATTCTGCTCAGAATTCACAAAACATAGAAACAGTAATTTCTTTAAAATTTTGACCTAAGGCTACTTTATTATATTTCACTTTTATAAAAAAAATTACCTTGGCACCAAGCCAATTAAAAAAAACATTTTAAATAATTTTTATACATTTTTTACTTTAATAACTTGTAAAGCAATTTTAAACCTAAAATGAATTTTGAATTACAAACTATTAATAAATTTAAGAATCGGGTATGCAATACACAATACCCAAACGTCTTATGTGTTGCATACATTCGTTTACACTGAAGTTGTTTCATAATTCATATGGACAGTTATAACCTTAAAATAATATTTCAAAACATTTTAGTTATTAGGTGGCCGTAGGAAAATAACAAGGAACTATTAGATCAGTTTTAAAATGGTAAGTGAAATTTATTGTGTATGTACATAAGTAGCATATTTCGTCCTGTTTTTGATAGTTCATTCAAGCGTGCGTTATAATAACACGCAGTGCGGTATTATAACACACGGCTGGTATGCGTGTATGTTGATATGAGACACTTTCCAAATATCAAAACAGCTGTGCGCTATTTGTAGTTTTCATAGGTGGTCGTAGGAAAAATATATATGTACATAGTTGCTATAAACAAATAATCACTGAAGCTGAGGGTAACTAGGATACCAACAGCTTGTGCGTGATATAGGTAGGTACAATAAATTTAAATTTTGATTCAGTATAAATAAATCTTCACTTCAAAGGTAATGAGGACAAACTCGGTAGTTCATTAAATTC
This sequence comes from Neocrepidodera transversa, assembly GCA_963243735.1. Taxonomy (NCBI): domain Eukaryota; kingdom Metazoa; phylum Arthropoda; class Insecta; order Coleoptera; family Chrysomelidae; genus Neocrepidodera; species Neocrepidodera transversa. The sequence goes on from OY725340.1 coordinate 6,676,647, forward strand.
ATGAATATAATCGGGTAAGTTGAAATATATACTTATTTATTTCTTAATATTCTTATCAATTATTTCTTAGTATTTCTTTTTTTTTTAAATATTGTTTATTACATTTTGAAACAATTCTCTCTTATTTGATAATATCCATTTTTTTATTCTAAATTTAAAATATTTATAATTTTTCGTTTGTTGCAGGTCTAGAGGTAAATGGTTTAGACATTTTGGGCCCAAGTAATCATAGCAACGTTGTCCGATAGTTTTTTCTCTTTTTGGTAAGTGATATGTGTTGTTTTTATGTCTAGTATTATGTGTGTTTGTTCGATGCGTTCTAATATACAGGGCTGCGTTCAGATTTAAAGTGCGTTTTACACCCAGGATGTTGTGACGTCTTATAGGAATTGTCTTGTAAATATGAACGACTGGGGCGTGATTATTTAAGCTATGATTTATTTTCGGAATCAAGTTCTAGTGAAGAAGAAATTGTAAGAGATTGCAAATATATAGAATGAGAAACAAGATAAATAGAAGTAATCAAGAGTGGAAAATTTCATTCAAACCATCTCTAACTTCACCACAATGGAATGTAGAGAAAATTTTCGATTAATACGTCCAGCTTATGAAAATCAAGTTTACATAATCTCACCTACCTTTGTAATAATACCAAATTATTTTTGTTTCTTATTAAATTGTTTTCATCATCTTGAACAAGATAATAAAATTTTGGTAGAGCCTGAATCCATTTTAATCAGATTTTAATTTATTTCATTTATTTATTTAATAAGGCAACTGCCAATTTTATGATATTTGTGAGGTTAGAAAGACGTTCATTCCATTAAAAAACATTACTTGTGCTCAAACTGCGCATGTCGGATCAATTTTCTCCAAGTATTTACTGGGATGAAAAGTTGTCGTCTGGGCGATAAATATGAACGCAAAAGTATGTACACTTGGATAAAACGCCCTCTAAATCCGAACGAAATTAGACGTTCGGTGTGCACTCTGGACGTAAATCTGAACGGAGCCCAGTGCGGTGGAATAAGTGTTACCCCCCCCCCCCCCCCTATTAACTACTCTATTTTTATATCTTAAGAAAAAAGCTCAAACAGGTCAATTTTTATATTAAACGTTGTATGTCATGACATAAATGTTTCGAACTTGACATAATCCCTCTTCATGGGGTGTCACCCCTTCGATTTTTTTTAAATGAGAAAGTGCATCATGCGACACCTCATTTGAAACCTATTGAAACACTGATTTCAAAAATGTATAACACTTTGGTTCAAAAATTAACGGAGTCTGAGTTATTCGAGAGTTTTAATCTTACCTTGCAAGAATTCAATGAATTCTGTTGGCTTGACGGTAGGTTTTTTCATTTTAGGGTTGGAAGTGTTTTGTTTTTAAATAAATCTTTCCTACATTGTAAATGTCAGTAACTGAATTTAATCATTTAATGTAATAAATTACAAGTAACAACTAAGGGTGCACTGAAAACTAAATAAATTTTAAACTTTAACAGTAACATTTTTTGAAATCAGTGTTTCAATAGGTTTCAAATGAGGTGTCGCATGATGCACTTACTCATTTAAAAAAATCGAATGGGTGACACCCCCATGAAGAGGGATTGTTTGGTTCGAAACTTTTATGTTTAATATAAAAATTGACCTGCTTGAGCTTTTTTCTTAAGATATAAAAATAGAGTAGTTAATAGGGGGGTAACACTTATTCCACCGCACTGTATGTTCATTTCGTTTTAAAAAAAGCATAATTTTTTGGCAGTATAATTGCTTTAAATCCATAACCTGGCATAACTCATCACTTGGAAACCTGATACTCTTTTGATAAATAATTCGAAGTATCCATTTTTGAATTACATTTTCAATGGCGGGAAACAGTGGAGTGATTGAGAGGGAGAGAGAGGGGGAGTGGCTGATTTTGGGTAAAAATTTGGGTGTCGTGAAGAGGTAAAGAAAGGGGTGGTTATTCATTCGCTAATATATAATAAGCCACTAAAGGAGAATAAGAAGAATGACAGATAATTAGACAGATGGACAAATGACGAACAGACACATTACCTCTCCACCACCCCTTTCTCTACTTTTTCTCTACATCCTCATTTCTACCCATCAGCCTCCCTATCTCTCAATCATCTCACCGTTTTCCGACATTTGCCGCCATTTTGAAAAAGTTTACTCAAAAAAGTGTTCCAAAAGTGTATACTATAAAAACTTTATATGTATTAGCAAAAAAAATGCCACTATTTAAGTAAAAACTATATGAATTCGAAATAATTTAGTACAGTCTATTTTTCAGTTAAGTTATGTCATTGAAATTGAACACCAAGATCTCAAGACATTCGAACACATCATAAGAGAAGAAATCTCTACTCAATGAAACTTATTTTAAATTATAAAAAAATGATTTTTATCAGTCGATGTCAAATTTAAAAAAATCGGCTGTGGTACCCCAAAACCTTCTCGGCTCGGTTGTAGAGAATAGGATTATTTTAATTACAAAATACTAAGCATTACATTAATTTATGAAACAAAATTTAAATAGCAAGCCAATAGTAAATATAAATACCGAATTAATATTTCAATGTTCATAATGACATAAGCAGACGCATGCGCAAATTATATAGTAAAATCATGAGTGAAAACTAATGGGAATTCGGGAAAAAAAATTGTTATAAAAGTTGTAGAGAATTTTATGTTCTACAACTTTGCACTAGAATATTTTGGATTAAAATCTATTGTTTGTGTTCAAAATACAAAAAAAGTTCAAAACGCCTAAATGCGTAGAATTTTCGCTTTCTAGCGGTAAAACTATGGAGAATTCGAATAAAAGATAAAACTTAAAAAACTTTGCATACGAAAAGTTTGCACTGAAGTGCATTGTTTATCCTTAAAATTTGGAAAAACTACGGAAAACCTACATGAACATTTTTTGCGCGCCCTCTAGTGGTGTAACTATTGGAAATTCTGAAAAAAGTTTGATACAAAAATTAGGAAATTTTCTGCTTTAAAACTTTGTACTAGAACATTTTGCACCAAAGTGTATTATTTGTCCTTATAATTTAAAAAAAAGCAAAAAATCTTACATGTGTATTCAATCAATGTCGGTTTTGAAGACCTTCTACTGTACCAATTAGAAACAAAAACTAATGGTCGCATTCGAGATACACACCAACCCTTCATACCAAATTTCAATTTGATTGGTCAAACGTTTCGGTAGTTATCGTGGAAGATTACACACAGACATACAGACACACAGACAAACCTGACTCTGGAAATGGTTTCAATCTTCAAAATGGGGACTTCACAATGGATATTTCCATCGATATCTCGAATTTTTTTTACTCGTTCACTACACTTTCCCTATTGCTATTATTTATAAAAACTGTAGTGGTCATTAGTACATATTAATCTTATTTACTATTACTTACCACTTCTAACGAATCAGCAATTTTGGCCAAAACTTCGTTACTGAGATTCTGCAATAGCGGAACTGATTTAAGGAAATTCAAATTATCTTCCAGTCTTTGCAAACCGGTTCGCATCATAATTTGTTGAAACACTTTTCTGTCCAATAACCATACTTTTACATCGGTCACAGCTAAAATCATATTGGTTAAAATCATCTTGAATATTTTTCAAAAAACTATATTTAGTCCTTGATAGTTATAAGTAATAAATGCTAGAATTTAAGATGCTTATAATTTATTGGTATTCGTATTAGAATTTGTTTACATAGACAGATAAATAGTTTTTGCACAATATTGTTATAATATAAATTATCTTTTGGGAAAAAATATGGAAAAAAAATAAGATAAGAAATATGAATGTGAATTGAAGAAATAAAATAAATAATACTGTTAATAGTAAATAAATAGTGCATTGACAGATATTTTTGTAGATTTGATTAAATATTTTTGCGGTGAAAAGACTAGAAATTATTTACACACTTCGAAATAAGAATTGTGTAAATACAATTCTAAATTATATTATCAGTAAAATTTACTAAATGTGATATACTGCAATTTTTTTTTTAATGACGACAATTTAAAATTTGAAGGGTTTGGGGAAAAAGGGTGTAAATTCTTTTTTACAAAACTTTTCAGCAGAGCAAATTTAAAGTCACATTTTAATTCTAGAGATCAAAAGAAATCGAAAAATATATAAAAGAAATGGAAAAAAATCTAAAAAAAAAAATGGAAAAAAAATCAATGGAAATTAAAAATCATAAAAAAAACCAACGAACAAAATCAAAAGGAATGAAAAGGAATAAAAAGAAATCGAAAAATTTTTAAAAAAATGGAAAAAATCAAAAGAAATCGAAAAAAAAACCGAAAAAAATCTACAAAAATCGAAAAAAAAACGACAAAAATCGAAAAAATCAAAAGAGATGGAAAGGAATCTAAAAAAATATAAAAGAAATAGAAAAAAATTGAAAGAAATGAAAAAAAAACGAAAAAAATCAACAAAAATCGGAAAAAAAACGACAAAAATCGATAAAATCAAAAGAAATGGAAAGGAATCAAAAGAAATCGACAGAAATCGAAAAAAAAAACGACAAAGACTGAAAAAGATCAACAAAAGCCGAAAAAGAACGAAAAAATCTATAGAAATAAAAAAAATCGAACGAAATCGATAAAAATCAAAAGAAATCGACAAAATCGAAAGAGATCGAAAAAATCGAACGAGATCGAAAAATAATGAAGTGTTAGAAAAAAATGAAGGAACATTCAAAAACAAACGAAAAAATTCAAAAACAACGGAAACATATCAGAAAAATGAGAAAAAAATACGAAAAACCCGAAAAATCAAAAAAATATCGGAGGATAGAACGAAATTAGAAAAGAAAAGAAATAGAAAAAATAGAATAAAAAAAAATTAAAAAAATTAGAAAGTATTGAAAAAATCAGAATATAACTTCAAAAAATTTAGTAAAAAACGAGAAAAAATTAGAATTATCGAAAAAATAGTAAAATATGGAAAAAATTTAAAAAAACCAAAAAAATTTCAAAAAAATCGGAAAAAATTGGAAAAAATCGTAAACAGCAAACAAAAACCAGAACAATTTTGAACAAAAGAAAAAAATAAATGAAAAAAAATCGTAAGAATTGAAATAAATCGCAACAAAAATGTCAAAAATTCGTAAATAATCGGAAAAATCAAAGGAATGCGAAAAAATGAGAAAACAAAAAAGAAATAGAAAGAAAAAGTAATTGGAAAAAACAATGGAAAAAAAAGTAATTGGAAAAAAAAGTTTAGAAAAAAACGAAAAAAAAAAACAGAAAAAAAAACAAAACATCAGAATAATGAAAAAAACAGGAAAAAAGAGAAAGGAAAATAATGGAAAAACAAATAATACGGAAAATACGAAAATAATTAAAAACATTGCAAAAAAGCCAAAAAAAAAACGCTAAAATCAAACAATATGTCAATAATTTCTGCAACATCCCCATCCATTTCGCAAACTCCGTTTGACATTTTGTTCTAAAAATTTGAATTGGAAAATGTTTTCCCATAAATCACTTTAATTTGTAAATTGTATGATGGGTACCCGAAGGGCCGGTCCCATCCTGCTCAAATTCAATATGGTTCTTCCTTGTACAAAACTAACTATAGGTAAAGTGAAAACCGGAACCGGAACTAAAAAGTTACAAGTGTTTATATCCAGGCAGACGTTCTGACAAGATTTTTTTGCATTTTCGGACTCAGAGAACGTCGAGAAAAGTGATAAAAAGTGGGGATGAGAAATTTGTTTCGCCATCACGAAACTAATATTGAAGGCTTGTGGGCCATGTTTTGGTTTTATTGTCACTTCTGGGTTTTCTGGAAGTAACTTTTGATTTACTCTTTTCCCCATAAAACATTTTTAAACAGTAAAAAAAAACACTATTAAACGAATTTTTCTTTCACGTTGTAAGTATCCAGAGAACGTTTGATTCCTACTCCAGGAAGCTTTACACTTGACTTCTTCTTCCCGATAAGGTATTTTCAACTTAATATTTTACAGTGACTGGACCCTTCTCCTTAGAAGAGTCATACCACTGTGTCATGCTCGTACAGGTTAAAAGTAACTTTGCCCCTTTTTCCCACTAGCTCTCCATTTTTTATAATATAAAATTTATAATTTCTACCATTTACCTCGTATAGAAGCAGTTCTCGTACAATTATACAAAATAGCGAGTTCCCCAAACGCCTTTCCTGGACCCATAAGTCCCAGTACATTACCGTCTTTGATAATTTCGAAATCTCCTTCTCCGGAAACAAACAAATGAATACCATTTTCACCTTCTTTAACAACCAACGAGCCGGCTGAAAATTCCTTGACGTACATAGCGTCTACCATTTCCCTTACTTGTGACGTGTCCAAGTTTTTAAGAAAACTATTGTCCATTATGGCACCTTTGATTAATTGTTTAGATCTAAAACAAATAAAATAATTTAATAATAACAATCTTTATAATTTGTCCATTTATCAAAGAAGATTTATTTCAATTTGTCTCTACAAATTGGTGTCAAAGGTCAGAGTAGTAAATATTGAAAGAAGCATACTAGGTCTTAAACGAATGTTACAGAGAGAAAAATAAAAATAAGATGCTCAAAATTGTATTGGTATATTACCTAAAGTCTTTATCATATTTAGTGATGGATATGTTAACGGCTTCAGCAGCAGCTTCGCTGGATTCTGCCGAAACTCCTTGTTTTTTGGAATGGTTTCCATTGAGAGTAAGATTTCGAGGAACTCTATTTGTCATAGCATGTTGTTTTTGAATATTAGCAAGAAGTTCACCATCTCGGCTAACGTTTGTTTGTTGCAACACACTCTGAAAAATGTAAAACAAGAAAGCAAATTATTTAATCGATTTTATATTTATTTTGAAAAGATATTCGGATATTCTACGATATTTTAAAAATGAAAATGAAGACAAATTAAACGTAAGAAGCTGGCGGACCGTAAGTTTTCTGCATTGCAAGAGGACTTTTTATTCGTCGACTATAATTCGAAATCATATGTTAAAACTTCAGACGGAGGTAACAAAAAAGAAATTACGACAAAAAAATACTGGCGAACAATCATTAGCTCCTTGGTGAATAAAAGCTCTTCAATAAATGGCGGCATGGCCGCTCATTTAATTTTAATAAATTATAAATATAATGTTCTGAGATATCACAACTTAATGTAATAATTTTATACAGTCAAAGTGTTGCTTTAATAGAATTAACAGTGGGGTAAAACTTTTATAATTGATTTTTGTTATAAGTGAATGCGAAGTGAATTTTTTGTTGATACTAATGTAACTGTTTGAAACGCAGTTTCATAATAATTTTAAAGCCTAATAACTGTTTGGTCCTTCGATAAATAGTGTCGAAATTAACACGTCGACTGCCGTAATTAAATTTTCCAAACAATTATCGATTCTTAATCAAATTTGTTTGCATCAACAGTTTATTTCTTGAGGTCAAACTTTTCATTGTCAATCTTTGCGGTTATCTGGAGAATTTTTTGACCAATATTAACGAAAATTTAGATACTTTGGTACTTTTACTTAAATTACAATATTTTAGCAAATTTCGACTGGTTCCGATTGAGAGATACGGAATAAAAACATTTTTTTCTCCGGATTTGAATTAACCAGATTATATAGTTTTCAAAACAACAGGCTTAAAGCAGGCCTTATACGAAGAACCTTTCAAAGTACGACAGAGAATTTTCTTATGAATATGATACTCACTGTATATATATTGTTATAAAAATGTTCGCCCTGTACAGGGAATTTTATCAATTAAAAATTTTTTTTTTTTGTTAGAGTTGATATTTAAATTATTTAAAGATTATTAATAGTCTAATGTTATGTTTATTAAATTTAATAGAACAGTTAATATGTAAGTAAAGAAAACGAATAGATAAATTGGCAATAAATTGAAGAAAAGTGAAAGAATCTTAAAAGTTATTAAAATAATGAAAGATGTTATAATAAAATTGAAATTTTGGAATTGTCATACATAAAATTTAAGTCAGATAGTAAACAGGGAATATAGGGTTAATAAACTAAACTAAGGCTGAGATATTAAAAAAAAAAATCTAGTGGTAAAAGAAATCTAAAAAAAAAATAATAAACAAAGGGTTGTCAATCAGTGAGTTAAAAAATTTTTGGAATGTCACGAGAATTTATGGAATTTATCCAAAGTTGTTAATTATAAAAAAATATTATAAAAATGAAATTGTACCAATAAAAAAGGTTGTTAATGTTGAAATAAGGAAACAGGGTTTGAAAATAAAAAAAAATTCAAAAGATTTAAGTGAAGATTTTTTTTTTGAAAAGTTAGATAAGGCTGATTGGTATGTTGGAGATAATACAATGGAGTAGTGTCAGGAAAAGCAATTTAAGAATTTTGGAGAACGAAGATAGAATAAAGGACGAAGCTGGTTTAAAAAAAAGGAGTGTTACAAGATTTAAAGAAGGTGGATTTGTTGGAAAAGAAGAGGAGGTGGAGAGGACTTTAAATTTATTTTTTTTATATTTTTTTTTGTAATGTTTATTATTTTTTTTACTAGGACCCAGTCAAAATTCTGAGATAAATCGTAAATATCATTACAATATATCTATAGTGTGTTTATATCTGCAATTAATATAATTTGCTGAATTAAGATCTTATAAAAAGATAACGTACACTTGTATAGTGAAACGAAAGGATGTGATAAGAAATTAGCAACTTTATAACGACTGTGACAAGTACCTATTTATATTTATCTAAAAAATTGGTAGGAAGTAACATTATACTAAAATTGTTACATAAACATCAGATTAAATATAGCTACTTGAATGATATTTATTTTTTGAAGTTGATCACTTCCTGTTTTAGCCAGATATACTTGTAATAATTTAAAATCATAACCAGATATTTATAAATGATAAAAATTTGTATGAGTGAAATCATTCATATTATACTGTTTTTTTTTTGGTTTTTTTCCAAAATCCAATTATATAAAAAATGTCCTAGAAGAACTTCATTCAAGAAAAGACTTATCCCGCTTTTTTAACAGTTTTTGTCACTTCTCGTACAATTGTATTAAATTTAATTTTTTCTAATCTTTTCTCATTGTTCTGTTTTTTTATTTATTTTTCTTTCGTTTTCTAATTTTTTATAATTTTATAATTATTTTATAGAAAGAGAGTTTTTCTGATTTTTTTTCATTTTTCAGATTTTTTTGGTTTTTTTTTTGATTGTTTCGATGTTTTCTAGTTTTACCTCTTTTTTGTCATGGTTTTGTCTTTTTTCTATTTCTTTTCATTTTTCAATTATTTTTTTTTCTATTTGTTTTTTTTTAATTTTGTTCTCATTTTTTCTTATTTCTTTGATTTTTATCCGAATTTTTTGTGATTTTGCGATTTATTTCAATTCTTTCGATGTTTTTCATTAATTTTTTATTTCTTTCTTTTGTTCACAATTGTTCCGGTTTTTGGTTGTTGTTTATGCTTTTTTTCAACTTTTTCCGGTTTTTTGCAATTTTTTTAATTCTTTTCAATTTTTTTCATTTTTCTATATTTAATAATTTTATTATTCATTTGTTTAAAATATTTTCCAATAGTTTATGTTTCTTTTTTGATTATATGCGATTTTTTCTTGTTTTTCGATACTTCTAATTTTTCTGTTTTAATATTATTTTTTCAATATTTTCTATTTTTTTATTCTATTTTTTTTCTATTTCTTTCTTTTCTTTTCTAATATTTTCCTATCCTCCGATATTTGTTCGATTTTTCTGATTTTTCGTATTTTTCTGATGTTTGTTTTGTTGTTTTTGAATTTTTTGTTATTGTTTTTGATTTTTTTCAAATTCCTTCAGTTTTTTTCTGTCGGGTTTTTCGTTTTTTCGATTTCTTTTGATTTTTTTTCCATTTATTTTATATTTTTTTCGATTTCCTTTGATTCCTTCCCATATTTTTCGATTTCTATTGATTTTTATCGATTTTTGTCGTTTTTTTTCTCGATTTCTTTCGACTTTTGTCGTTTTTTTTGGTTTTTTTTCGATTTCTTTTATTTTTTTTTCCAATTATTTTATATATATATCGATTCCTTTTGAGTCGTTTCCATCTCTTTCGATTTGATTTTTCTTAAATTTTAAAAAGTGAAAAAATAACTATTTCCTAAGAGGGATCCCCGAAACGTACAATTTTTAATAGAATTACGGTATTTTTAATAAGTTAATCTTTAGATGGTTTTTAATTACTTTTTTAATAGTTTTTGTTGTTCCAAATTTTTATATATTTTTTTTTTATTTCTAACGGCGAGAAAAATTTCTTACCCCCACTTTTTATCACTTTTCTCGACGTTTCCGAGCTCCCCGAGTCCAAAAATACAAAAAAATCCTGTTCGGACGTCTGTATGTCTGTCTGTTTGGATGTAAACACTGTAACTTTTGAACAAAAACTTCGATTGAGTTCTGGTTTTCACTTTACCGATTTATTTTTGTCCAAGGAAGAACCCTATTGAATTTGAGCAGGATCGGACCGACCCATATTTTAATTTTGAAGACACTTATTTTATTATGATTGAATTTAGTCTTTAGTGTCTTGCAGGCATTATTCTTAGATTTATATAAATTTTAGTTAATAAAAGAACTTACCTTAAGCTTGTGTACTTCCCGTTGCAGCTTTAAAACTTGTGTCTCTTTATTATTCAAATGTTTCCTAACATCAGTCAATTCTGCCTGAGTAATTTCATATTTACTTTCTATCTCCGATACTTCGTATTTCAATTTCGCCACGAGCCCTTTCAAGTAATCATAATCTTCATGGTCTATTAAACTTTGTCTTTTCACATCTAAATTTTTAGAAGTCCTATTGATCTTCTGGATAACTTCTCCGTCTATAGAACTTTTTCTAAGATTCGAAACACCGTTCCCCATCGGTGCTGGTTGTAATATCCCGAAATCTTGGAGGAATTTTTTGGCTTCGTCCTCTTTTTGGGATTGACCTTCGTAGACTAGGGCAGTGTATTTGTGGTAGTCCAATTTGTTTTTTATTTCAGGTGATTTGCTTAAGTTTAAACCACATTTCTCACAGTAATCGGCTGGGTATTCTACTGGAATTGGGAAAGTTACTTCTGGATGGTCTAAATAAACGTTGGTTTTTATTATGTTAGATCCTTTGGGGATTTTGGGACAGAGGCATACTTCTTGGTGTTTCGGAGACCTACAAATATAATATTTATGATCAATGTCTCTGACCTGGGTAGTAAAAAAGACGAAAAAATTCTTTGTCTTCTAAAATATATTCAATAGATATTAGTAACTAACCCTGATGATCATCCTCCCTTACGAAGTTACTATTTAGAAAAATGGGCTAAACTAGACAAAAATAAGTACAATCAAGAAAATAGGAAAAAATGGAAAACAGAAGAAAGTAGGAAAAATAGAAAAAATGGGGAAAAGGGAGAAACAATGAAAAAATGAACAATAGAGAAATTAGAGAAAATAGAAAAAATTGGCAAAATTTGGAAAACATATGGGAAAATACTGACGTCTATCAAGTTAGCAAGACAACTGCGTAAATAAATACGATATTAAAAAACTAAAAGCTGGAGAATTTGTTGCTTTTTTGCCGTTAATTAATTGTGAAAAAAAAATTGCCGCCATTTTTTTTTATAAATTTAACATCTCGCTAACTTAGTATAAAGTTAATAAGAAAAATGCTTGAAAATGACGATATTAAAACCTGAAAGCTGGAGAATTTGCCGCATTTTTGCCATTAATTAGTTATGGGAAAAATGTTTGCCTTTATTTTTTATTAGTAATTAAACATCTCGCGAACTTGATATCAAGTTAGCGACACAACTGTGTAAATAATGAAGATATCAAAAAAATAGCTGGAGAATTTGCCGCTTTTTTGCCACTAAATAGTTGTGGAAAAAAATTGTCACCTGTTTTTTATAAACAATTTCCAGGATTTTTATATACCAACTTCAAATTTAAGAAAACAAAAAAAATTACTTAATGCGGCTTCACAAAAGTTAGCCTTTAAATTTAATTTTTTTAAAAATCTATTTTCAGAAACAAATTTTAAATGAAAATGACCAAAGGTTGATGGTGCTAGATTTTTAAGTTTCTGTCTGTTTTTTTGAGTAAAAAATTAAAATTGAAAATATTAGAAAGCAATCAACTTTGCATGATTTATTTGTGACTCTTTAGATTTTTCATTTTTTTTGTCTTTAGGTGGTAAAAAGAGGGGGCCGGAGTTCCGGGGGTGAAGTCCTGAATCGTCTCATATGTGAGTCATAATCTAAAGAGCCATCAACGAACTCTTTTAGTTTTTTGATATCGTCATAATTTACGCAGTTGTCTTGCTAACTTGATATCAAGTTAGCAAGACATTGAATTTTTGGGAAAAAAAAGAGCGGCAAAATTTATTTTTTCACAACTAATTAACGGCAAAAAAGCGGCAAATTACTAATAAGATACCGTTGTAATTTTCCGAAGTTGTCTTGCTAAGTTGATAGACGTAAAATACTGAAAATAGGGAAAAAATATTGGAAATTAAAGAAAAAAGAGAAATATCGGGAAAAATACGAAACACAAGGGAAAATAGTGAAAATGGAAGGAAATTTGGAAATATAGGTGAAAATATTGAAAAACAGGGAAATGGGAAAAAATAGAAAATAATAGGGATAAATACGGACAAATAGGGATAACAGGAAAAAATAATGATCAACGGGAAAAATACGTAAAAGTAGGAAAATATTAAAAATAGAGAAAAGTAAAGAAAATTAGGAAAATAGGGAAACATTTAAAAAAATTGGAAAAAATAGGAAAAAAACAGGAAAAAACTTGGAAAAATAGTTACACATAAGAAGAATGATGAAAAATATGGTTAATAAAGAAAATATGGAAAACGCATATTTCCCATAAAAAATCTGAAATCCGAAGCAAGAGTGATTTTTTTTCATACACAAATTTAAAAACAAACCAACAATGCATTTTTTACCCACGAATTTTGAAGACACTAATGCATTTTTCCACTTTCTAATTTGAAAAATAAGCAACAAGTTAAAAAAATCAACGACGCGTTTTTCCACCCTCGAATTAAAAAAAAAATTAATTCGTATTTTTTTAATCGAAAAAAATTGAAAATTTAAGCATTTTTCCACTCGGTTTAGGAAAACAAAGAAAACACGTATTTTTTTCACCTGGTTTTAAAAAACAAAGTAATAATAATGTATATTTGAATAAAAATAAGGCAAGAATTTTGGCACACTCAATAAAAAAAAAGCAGAAATGCATTTTTTCACGCCCGAATTTGGAAAAATGAAGCAAGAATGTATTTAATAGGGAAAAAAGAGATAATAATAGGGACAAATATGGATATTTTGTGAAAATCAGGAAAAAGTAATGATAAACAAGAAAAATAGGAAAAATAGGGAAAAACAGAAAAAAATATTTGAATTGGGAATTTGGAAGAATATCGTAACCACTAACCAAAACTACACTTTGTAGATTGTTAAAAAAAGTGTCGTTTTGTTTGGTGGTGAAAAAATATATAAAAATAGAGAAAAATAAAATAAAATAGGAAACAAAAAATAGGAACAAAAAATATGGAAAACTAGGAAAAAAATAGAAAAAAATAAAAAAATGTCGGTCGTCCAGGTACTAATTTTAAAGAGATTCCATTCCAAAGCACACCGGGTATTCAGTTAATGTAATATAAATTTAATTTTTCGTTAAAATAATGTAAAAAAATTTAACTTACCTTGTTAGATCTGGATTTGAATATCGTTTGCTTTTATAACAACAACCATTAGTTTCATCATAACTCAATTTGCTACTACTTTTCGAAGAATCAGTTGATTTTGAACTTACACTCTTGTAAGCACTTCTATCGTCTAAATTTTCACTGCAGCCGCACTTTGCATAAAAACTTCCGCACGTGTGTGATTTTTTGAAGACGGCCCGCGTCGTTTTACCATTTTTAGATGTATTGTTAAACAAATTATTTGGCGGCGAGTCCTTTTGCGCATGAACCAACATCTCGTCTCGTTTTTTCAAATAAATTTCAACTTTAAATGTATCTTCGGCGTGATCAAGTTACAGGCATGACAAAGGGGTTTTGTCATAGTACGGTTCTGTAACAAATAAAAACATTTTTATAATACTAGCAAATATAATTCTTTTCCAATGTATTTTTAACAACAGAGATATCTAGACAGATTAAAGGTTAAAAGCTTTATTATTAATTTAGTAATGGCGAAAAAAAATTTCACCCCATTTTTTCTTACTTTTCTCCCGAATCCGAAAATGCAAAAAAAAATCTTGTCTATGTCTAGCATACTCCAAGTATTTCTATGTACTACAGTCATCACGACATCTATCGTAGGTTGATACGTACCAACCGGACACAGCCACTTATTAAGATAAAATCCTCTGTAAAAGCGACTGACCAAGTACAACTTGGTGCCGATAGAGGAACCCCTAATATACGTTTTTTTTTTATAATTATACCAAAAAATAACTACAGTTACTATATCGTATTTTCGATGGCAGATTCGTTTTTTTTTCAGACAATATTACGTAGGAAAAGTTATATTGGAACGATGTATAGTGAAGAATGGATTTTTAGGAATTTATTGGACAACCAGATCCACCAGAGCCACCTTAGGTCGAGCAGAAGGAGCAAAATCAAGTTCAATTGTACCGGAATCGTCAATCCAACTCCAATCAGTGGTATATAGCCGTCCCTTCCCCGCACAAGCCATTGGCTTCTGGGGTCCACTCGTAAGGGGGTGAAATGTAGGGCGAGTATTATTATTATTATATTGGGGCTGGAACGTACCGGAACAGCGTACAGGTACCTTTTTCAGAACTGAAACTTGTTCCAGTACTTTTTTTCAGAAAGGATATTTTTTTTGGAACGGCAGAAAGCGTCACGTTCCGTCTCTTTCTCTTAATCTTTCTACAATATGAATTTTTTCCTATATAGAATTTTTTTTTATATATTTATAATTATTTTGTAGATACCGTTTTTTTTGATAGTGTTTCTTGATTTTTTCTCATTATTCTGGTTTTTGTTTTTTTTTCGGTTTTTTTAGACTTTTTCTGATTTTTCCTCATTTTTTCCCATTGAGATGTTTTTTTTTCAATTCGTTCTGTAATTTTCTAATTTGAACTTATTTTTTCTTATTTCTCTGATTTTTGCGATTATTTGTTATTCTTTTGGAATTTTGTTACAATTTATTTGAAGTCTTTCGTATTTTTAAATTTTTTTATTTAATTATTTTTATGGTTATAATTGTTTCCGGTTTTTTTGGGTGTTCTTTGTTTTTTTTTGCGATTTGCAATTTTTTGCGATTTTTGCGTTTTTTCGGGATTGTTAAATTTTTTTAGATATTTTCGTTTTTCATTTTTATCATTTTTTCCATTATTTTCTAATTTTTCTTTCAATTTTTTCCAATGTTTTCTGTTTTTTCTTTAATTTTCTGAAATGTTTTCTGCTTTTTCCTATTTTTTTTCATTTTTTCCATTATTTTTTGATTTTCTTTCAATTGTTTCCAATGTTTTCTGTTTTTTTCTTTAATTTTCTGAAATGTTTTCTGCTTTTTCCTTTTTATTTTATTTTTCGATTCTTCAACTTTTTTTTCATTTTTTCTGATTTTTTGATTTTTTTCTTTTTCAAATTTTTTTCGATTTTTTTCTAATCTTCCCTCATTTTTTCTGATTATTCTGGTTTTTTCAAGTCTTTTTTTTGCTTTCTATTTTTTTCTTATTCCTTTGATTTTTTCCATAATTTTTTGATTTTCTTTCAAATGTTTCCAATGTTTTCTGTTTTTTCTTTCAATTTTCTCGAATATTTTTTTCTTATTTTTCGGATATTTTCTCATTTTTTCAATTCTTCAACTTTTTTCTCGATTTTTCTGATTTTTTGATTTTTTCTTTTTTCTAATTCTTTTCGATTTTTTTCTAATCTTTCCTCATTTTTCTGATTATTCTGGTTTTTTAAATTTTTTTTTTGTTTTCTAATTTTTTCTTATTCCTTTTATTTTTTTCGATTTTTCATTTTTTTTCTCATTTTTCTGTTGTTTTTTGATTTTTTGTGCTGTTTTTTTGATTTTTTCAAATTCTTTCAAATTTTTTCTTATTCTTCTGATTTCTTTCAAATCCTTTTTATTTCTTTTGGTTTTTCAGATTTTTTCTCATTTAAAATTTCACAAAGTGAAAAAATAATAAGAAACTTCGTTCCTCCGCACAATTTTTTTTTAATTTCAAATGAAAATTATATTTTAAATTGGCGAACATACGATCCAGTATTTTTTATTTTACCAATACACGCTGATCCTCAAACCATCTTGGAATTTGGAAGACTTGCTTATACCGTCTGACCTATGGCCGATTAAAGAACCATGTTGCATATTTTTTTTTCATCGCCGAAGTGTAAATAAAAGTCAATTATTTTCATTTAACGAATTTTATTGAACATTCCAGCAGCTGATATCCAGTTTTTCAGTCCACTAAGGGTTTTGTCGATGTCATAACGACCCCTGGAATATTTTTCTTCACTGACGCTGCTTGGTGCAAGTGGCCTTCGCACTATAAACGGAAGGTGGTGTTCGGAGCAATTAGAGACCTAAATTAAGGCGCCAAAAGACCGTGTGACCGTATAAAATTTCAAATTTTGTATTGTATTTTGTACTGTTTGAAATTGTTAACAGATTCCATTACAAATAATATTTTGTCTGTAAGGTACGTTCAGTTTATTTTTCAAAAATACCAACTGAAAACGACATTTCCTATGTTTTATTGATAATTTAAATATGAAAATAATAGGATTATTATTAAATAACAAAACATTTCGAATTATAGAACCGTAACCAAATATTTCTATAATGATGATTCCTCGTATAACTAACAAAACGAATTATATAATACAACAATAACAAGTATAAAATGGGTTAAAAAAGGTAATTTTAGGTAGATTTCACTTTTTTTCATCTGACCCACGGGGATGGACCTGGAGGGGGATGAAATTTCAAAAAATTTATATGTCCTCCATTTTCAAAAATATTGAAACAGGTCACAAGACTTTTTTTGTGTTCTACTTATTATAAAACTAATTTGCCTGAAACTTTTTTTTCATCCGACTCACGGGGATGGAACTAAAGGGGGTTGAAATTTAAAAAAATTTATATCCGCTATTTTCAAAAATATTGAAACAGTTCATAAAACTTTTTTTATGTTCTAATTATTATAAAATTAATTTGTCTGAAACTTGTTTTAATCGGACCTAAGGGGATGGAACTGGAGGGGGTTGAAATTTCAAAAAAATTATATCTCCGCCATTTTCAAAAATATTGAAACAGGTCACAAGACTTTTTTTGTGTTCTACTTATTATAAAACTAATTTGCCTGAAACTTTTTTTCACCCAACTCACGGGGATGGACCTGGAGGGGGATGAAATTTCAAAAAATTTATATGTCCTCCATTTTCAAAAATATTGAAACAGGTCACAAGACTTTTTTTGTGTTCTACTTATTATAAAACTAATTTGCCTGAAACTTTTTTTCACCCAACTCACGGGGATGGACCTGGAGGGGGATGAAATTTCAAAAAATTTATATGTCCTCCATTTTCAAAAATATTGAAACAGGTCATTAGACTTTTTTTGTGTTCTACTTATTATAAAACTAATTTGCCTGAAACTTTTTTTCACCCAACTCACGGGGATGGACCTGGAGGGGGATGAAATTTCAAAAAATTTATATGTCCTCCATTTTCAAAAATATTGAAACAGGTCACAAGACTTTTTTTGTGTTCTACTTATTATAAAACTAATTTGCCTGAAACTTTTTTTCACCCAACTCACGGGGATGGACCTGGAGGGGGATGAAATTTCAAAAAATTTATATGTCCTCCATTTTCAAAAATATTGAAACAGGTCACAAGACTTTTTTTGTGTTCTACTTATTATAAAACTAATTTGCCTGAAACTTTTTTTCATCCGACTCACGGGGATGGAACTAAAGGGGGTTGAAATTTAAAAAAAATTATATCTCTGCTATTTTCAAAAATATTGAAACAGTTCATAAAACTTATTTTATGTTCTAATTATTATAAAATTAATTTGTCTGAAACTTTTTTTAATCGGACCTAAGGGGATGGAACTGGAGGGGTTGAAATTTCAAAAAAATTATATCTCCGCCATTTTCAAAAATATTGAAACAGGTCATAAGACTTTTTGTGTTCTAATTATTATAAAATTAATTTGTTTGAATATTTTTTTAATCGGACCTAAGGGTATGGAACTGGAGGGGGTTGAAATTTCAAAAAATTCATATCTCCGCTATTTTTAAAAATATTGAAACAGGTCATTAGACTTTTTTCATGTCCTAATTATTATAAAATTTATTTGTTTGAAACTTTTTTCGATCTGACCATATAGTGGAGTGGGGAAGGATGCTCAAATTTAGACAATAGAAATCTACCTCCCCTGTCGACCCTACCGACAGGAATTTTTTGTTTAATATTTTAATTGAATATTATATGTTTTAAATAAAGCACCAATTTTTATCGAGAATAAATTTTTCTCAATAAACAAGTTTCCCATATGGTGCAAACTTTTTTACCCACATTGTAGCACATATTTTTAATTTGTATGGAATATGTTATTTAAATACAATTTTAATATAGGTATTAAATGAATTTTAAATTGTTATCTGAATTTCTTACATAATCCCAACCACCGAATAATATTTAACAGAAATTAATTTTGGTAGATGATCTGTTGAATTTTTTTACAATAAATGTATTTTTTGTACTTACAACAATTTATTTTGATTTTTAAATTTCTTTCTGTAACTATCACTTTTATATCTAACACTGAAAATATTTCACTTAGTAAAATATTAAAAAAAAACACACAAACACACACGTAAATTTTCGCGATCATGCAATTATCAAAAGTTTTTTGACTTCATTTCTCATTGAACTCGACATTATCATTAGCCGATGATGTTGTTATCTTCAGACGGTTGTAATTTATCAGTTCGGAGTACCCTAATTATTTCTTAAAATAAACTATACATAATATTAATAATAATAATAATGGAAAATGTTATTCCAACAGAAAGTACATATAATTAATACGATAATACAGGGCAAATCATAAGGTAGTCTTATTAAAATGAAATCAAAAAAATTAGAGGTAAAACGATGAATTCATTACAGGGTGAGCTCAAGGAAATGTATGTTACAAGAATAAAAACAAATTGCTGATACCCAAAAGCCTCAGTATAAGTTCCGTGATTGCGAAAAAAAATTCTTATCCCCATTTTTTATCACTTTTCTCGATGTTTCCAAGTTCCCTGAGTCCGAAAATATAAAAAATCCTGTCCGGACGTCTGTCTGTCTGGATATAAACACAGTAACTTTTGAACGAAAGCTTCGATCGAGTTCAGGTTTTCACTTTACCCAGTCAGTCCAAGAAAGAACCCTATTGAATTTGAGGAGGATCGAACCAACCCTTTCGGTACCCATCATAGAAAGTAGTTTGCATGGGAAAACTTTTTTCCAATTCAAATTTTTAGGACAAAATGTCAAACGGAGTTTAAAAAATGAATGGCGGTGTTACAGAAATTATTGACAAATTGTTTGATTTTAGCGATTTATTTTTCGTTTTTTTTTGTGGTTTTTTTACAATTTTTTTTATTATTTTCGTTTTTTCCGTATTATTTTTCATTTTTTTTCTATTATTTTTCTTTTACTTTTTTCCTGTTTTCTCATTATTCTGATGTATTGTTTTTTTTTCTGTTTTTTTTTTTCGTTTTTTGTTTAATTTTCTCTCATTGTTCTGGTTTTTTATTTCTTTTTCTAGACAGAGACCTTTTCTGATTTTTTCTCATATTTTTGATTTTTTGTTTTTTTTTTCTGATTTTTTCGATGGGTTCTAATTTTTCCTCTTTTTTTTTCATTGTTTCGTTTTTTCTATTTTTCTTTTCAATTACTTTATTTTTCTATTTCTTTTTGTTTTATAATTTTTTTTTCATTTTTTCTTATTCCTTTGATTTTTTTACGTTTTTTTGCCATTTTTTGCGATTATTTGCTATTCTTTTGGAATTTTGTTACAATATTTATTTCAAGTCTTTCGATTTTTTTCATTTATTTTTTCATTTCTTTCTTTTGTTCACAATTGTTCCGATTTTTGGTTATTTTCGGGTTTTTTGCGATTTTTTTGATTTTCTTTAATTTTTTCCATATTTTACAACTTTATTCTTCATTTGTTTCCAATATTTTTCAATAATTTTTATTTCTTTTTCGATTATCTCCGATTTTTCTGATTTTTTCGATTCTTTTAATTTTTTCTCGATTTTTACTAATTTTTTTGATGTTTTATTTCGATTTTTTCAATACTTCATAAATTTTTTGATTTTTTTTTCTCATTGTTCTATTTTTTCTATCTCTTTCTTTCCTTTACTAATGTTTTATTATTTTCCGATACTTTATTCATTTTTCGGTTTTTTGGTATTTTTCTGATGTTTTTTTGTTGTTTATCAATTTTTTCAATTGTTTTTTGATTTTTTTCAAATTCCTTTAGTTTTTTTTCTAACTATTTCTTATTTTTCTGATATTTTCGATTTTGTCGATTTCTTTCGATTTTTTTCAATTTCTTTCGATTTTGTTTGACTTATTCGGTCTCTTTCGATTTTGTCGATTTCTTTCATTTTTTGTTTTTTTTTTCAATTTCTTTTGTTTTTTTTATATTTTGTTCCGATTTCTTTGGATTTCTTTCCATCTTTTTCGATTCCTTTTGATTTTTAGTTTTTTGTCAATTTTTTCGGTTTCTTTGAATTTTTTCGTTTTTTTAATTTTTTTCGATTTATGTTGATTCCTTTCCATCTATTTTGATTTTTTACGATTTTTGGTGATTTTTTTAAATGTCTTCCGATTTTTGTCAACTTTTTTCGGTTTTTTTTTTCGATTTCTTTTGATTTTTTCCATTTCTTTTATTTTTTTTCCATTTCTCTTGAAAGTTTTCAGATTTTTATTTTTTTATTTTAAAATTTTAAAAAGTGAAAAATTAACGAAAGAAACTTATTTCCAAACGGGGATCCCCCGAATGCACAATTTTTTATAGATTTACAGTATTTTTATTCTTTAGATGGTTTATAATTATTTTTTAATGGTTTTTGTTATTGCCCATTTTTATAATTTTTTTTTTATTTTTAACAAATAATTATAATTTTTTCCAATTTGTAACGAATTACTGAGGGCCAAAAACCTCAATATTATTTTCCTGATGGCGAAAAAATTTCTTACCCCCACTTTTTATCACTTTTCTCGACGTTTCCGAGCTGCATGAGTCCGAAAATGTAAAAAAATCCTGTCCGGATGTTTGGATGTCTGTCTGTCTGTCTGATTATTTCACAGCACTACCGTTTGAGCGTTTCTAGAAATGCATTTAAAAAAAATTACATTAAAAAAATTGTCTTCAACTTGTTTTAATTTTTTATCAACAGACAGACATATGTATTTCTAAAAGTGGGTTAATAGAAAACAGGTGATCTAAAAAATAACTCGAGGTCAATTTCCCAATTACAATACTTTTAAATATTATTAACACAAAATTAATTAATCTACTAAGTGGCGAAACCGTAAAAACTTAAGGTCAAATTTTTTTCTCAAGTACAATAATTTATAAATAATAAATATGTATAATAAAAATACCTAATATACTATGTAGCGAGACTATAAAACGTCACATGCAAATATGTAACGTACTAAGTAATTTTTAACGAATAAAATAAATAAATTTACAACATTTCGAAATGCATCTGTTTTGAAAATTTATCTAAATCTCCGACTAAATAATTGGCAATTTTCCACGAATTTTTCGTCGTAATATCGGTCTGGATACTAAACAATAGTATAAAAAGGCTTCCGCACATCTAAAACTAAAAATAAAGACGCGTTTTTAAATTTCCTGGAAAGATCTTTGTACTTTAGATTTTTTTCAATTATTCGAATGTTTTAAAACTAGACGCACCTACACTAAATGATACAGCCATTTATTAGATAATTAGTAGTTGTAAATATTTGCCAAAGATATACCCACTCAAGGATAAGTAAAAAAGATTATTTAAAGTAAATATGGGAAAAAATAGAAAAAAATGTAAATATGTAAATTATATAAAACAGAAAAAAGTAGTCTGAAATTTGGTAGAGATGTACATTTTTGTAGTAGTAATAATATAAGATCAAGGCTCCATGTGAATCTTACCTACGACGTCATATTATAATCCAAGATGGACGACAATAATTTTAATATTATGTAAAAATAATTCAGATTGTGATATAGAAATCTGAAATTAACTTACGTTTTTCTATACATATCTGAGAAAATTTACTAAGACCAAAGATAAATTATTCACCCTAAATAGAGTAGTCAACAAGTGCTTTTTGGGCCAAACTTTTTCTCCGCTTCCGAAAAATATGAACAAGGTGTCATTCGATTCGGAATAACGTGTAGATGATTTTTGAAAAAATTCAAGACCCGCTTGCAAAAATTGCAAAAGTTATAGACAATTAACTGAACAATAAAAATGGGGTTTTTTTTGTAAATATTTCAAAAAGTATTTAACATTTTTCATATTTGAAAAAAGATTCAAAAAGAGGACGAAATTTACCAAAAAAAAAACTATACCTCCCGGAACCGTAATTTTCCCAGAGTGTTGAAAATATGGCCGAAAACGGGAACTTCGGCTTGCGTAAGCGCTGTTCACTTTGGACCTTTAATGAATAAATATTATTTAAACTTATTAAATAATGAAAATTAAAAATTGAAAAAATTCAGGCATCTACTGGATAGATTTATGATCGATAATCCGCGGTCAAAAATTTTTTATCGAAATTTTTCTATTAATTATGCATTAGTTAATTAACAATTTTTTCCTACTTCAACATGAACATTGTAAGTGCGATAATTGTTAAATCTGATTTTTTCTTCTTTTTTTGAAAGGCCTCAGAAGAGATTCCCGTTGGAAAAATTAATAAATTGTTATTTTTTACTTACGCAAACCGAAGTCCTCGTTTTCAGCTGTATTTTCAACACTCTGGGAAAATTATAAATATTGGTACTACAGGTCTGGGAGGTATAGTTTTTTTTTGGTAAATTTCCTCCTCTTTTTAAAAAATGTGAAATAGTTTTGGAGATATTTGCAAAAAATCCAAACCCCATTTTTATTTTTCAGTTAATTGGTTATAACTTTTGAAATATTTGCAAGCGGCTCTTAATTTTTTTCAAAAATCATCTACACCCTATTCCGAATCGAATTACACCTCGTTCATATTTTTGGAGGCGGAGAAAAAAGTTTGGCCCAAAAAGCACTTGTTGACTAGAGTAAAAAAAGTAATTGTAATTTGTTACACATTGGTTGCCAATCTAGAAATGGGAACGTAGAAGAATTTTTCAATCAAGAAAATCAAGCTTTTCCTCCATTAGTATCATTATTGGAATGTATTGTTATATGCAAGTATCAAACGATTCAGATGCATATGTAAAAATATTACAAATATGGAATAAAAATATTAAGATATATACAGGGTGAGGCACGCTCAACGGGACGGAGCTTACTGGGAAAACGAAAAATGTTATGAAAAAGTTATTTGGCAGGTAAGTGACGACTACATTTCTAAATTAGTTAGACATATACAGGGTGTTCCAAAAAAGCGTGATATATCAAAGTTATGTTTTTTTTTTAATGGAACAACCTGTATTTTATTTTATTTTTGAAGTATATTGAACAAAATAATGTCACTTTATTAAGGGCTCCCTATACTCATTCTTGATAGTTTTCGATTTAAATGATTGTTTTTGCGAAATTAATATGGTTTAAATACATTCATTACACTTCTTCGCATAAAAATTAACTAACGCATTTTTGTTTATTAATTGCCGATTAGGGAGGCCATCGATACGAATTATTGTAATGTAAAGTTTATTTACAGGGTGTTGTTAATTGAGAGTTTCATGACAATACAATATTTTATACGATTACTGCGTTATTCTAAATGGGACACCCTGTATTTTATTATTGTAATAAAAGGGTAAAACAATTCCCTTTCAAATTACTACAAGGTTCCCTATACCAATATCTAAACCAAATAACTTTTTCAAAACATTTTTCGTTTTCCGAGTAAGCTCCGTCCCGTTGAGCGTGGCCCACCCTGTATAGTTCTCTGGAACAAACGCAAGAGCTGTCAGTTGTCTCAGGTGGAGAGCGAAGTCAGAATTCTCAATATATCGTATAAGAGAGACGGAGAGGGATGAGTTAAAATGCGAAAAAATGATGGATGTTTCTATTAATTTTAATGAAGTAGATATGCAAGCTATGACTTGAAGAAAAGTATTTATCCATTTCTAATAGTTGGTCGATTTCCACATAAATATTTCCTTATCTACAGTTTGACCCATTTTGTTTGGAAGCACACCTGTAAAATCCGCATTTTTCAACCGATTTTGATTTAATTTTTTTTGTTAGATTCAGTATCAAAAACAGTATTTGGTCACAAATTTTCATAGCTTAATTTCTATTTTCAAGGCCCTCTATGTTAATTTTTCTTTGCCAAAAAAGACGAAAGTATATTAGGCATTTTTTCTCTCTCAAATATGATTCAGAATCATTACAAATGTAAACTACCAAAATTTTACAAAAAAATTTTTATTAACGACAAAGTTATTTCAACATGAATTTGGAAAAAAGTTGTATTTTAATTAATTTTTAACGTAGAATGTAGACAAATTTAAAAAATAGCAACATGGTAAACAAAAACTAGGACTCGATATTGGTTATTGGGATAAATAACAACAGTGGATTTGGCTTTTAAATTAACTTTTATTAAATTCCTTTTAAACGACAAATGCACAAGGAAGGTTTCTATTCGAATAACTACATTTTATATTCTTCTTATATTCAGGTCATAGGATCAAGTAATCTGATTCAGCGTTTTCGTGCACTTAAGATAAACATACATTCTGGCCCTCAATATTATTTCTTCTTTTATAAGTATAATAAACATTTATATTAGTTTTGGTTATATTAGTTTTTGTGAATATCCAACAATCGAAACATATTGCACAGTAAAAATTCGAAGCCGATAACTTAAACCGTTCTGGAGTTATAGCTTCTGAAAGTAAAATTGTGTTTAATAATTTCATTTATTAACAAAATGCAATCAACGAGTATGCCATGAAAATTTTTTTACCAGTTTATTGTTTAGGGTCAATGATGATTTTTTAAAAAAAAATATTTCTTAAAAAAATTTCTTATTGTTTATAATATTTTTTTTCATATTTGCATTATTTAAGTAATTAGTTAAGAAATAATTTTGTCTTCAACAATCATTATTGATGGCTCATAATACATGAATACATGAAAAATTTATAAATAAAGGTCTATATATAGTGATTTTATTTTTATTTTCTTACTAGTATTGCTTCATATTGTTGAAAATTCACACCTCATATATTTTTTTAATCAGTCGAAATGGGTAACAAATGGCTTCCTATTATTTGCTAACACAAAATACAATATTTTGCATATTCTTTCTATAGCTGTCTGACCTGTAGTTGTAGGTTATCTGTTTATAGTTCGATAACATCCAAACAAGATGAATGTGTTATTTTCAATTATTTAAAATGTTTCTTGAGACAAATATTTACATTTAGCTTAAATTAAAAAACAGCATAACAGGTAGTTTTTTTGTATTCCATTCTTTTTAGATTTTCTAATTTATTTACTGTAGAATAAACAAATGCCGATTAAAATAGATCCGAATGTACCCTGAAGGTAAATTATATTATTATTCAGAAAATCGAGAATATTTAGGTATAAATTTATACTGTTAATTTAGTTTTAAACAAAGTCACAAAAGACCGAATTTATTTTATACCAAGCGACTGTCAAACAAATTTTAACCGAGATACAAAATGTTTGAATGCAATTATAAAATTTATGATTCGTGACTGTTTCTCATAAATTTAGATTTTTTCAACATCTCTTGTGTGAGAAATTGTTTTTCTTGATAAAAATAAATTCTAAGTTCACTCACATCACGTTAGTTATTTTATTCAAAAATATTCACATTATTTATTTTATACAAAATCAATATTAAAAAAAGTATTTTAATTTAATTAAATTTATGATAACATAATATTATCATCTAATATTTTAATCATAACCATAATAACTTTAATAAATAATGGTAAAGCACGAAATTTACTCCAAACTGCTCTTGGGGAGACTATTTATCGTCCTTACAAATCATTCAGCATTTTTTAAACAATATTAATTTACCATCTAAATGGACTAAACAGTAAAACTTAACCAATTCCATCAATATTGCCAACCTCGAAAAAGGTCTACCAACGGGGAAGGATTATTTTTGGTCAAAATTTACTTCATTATTTTCGCAGTGATAAAATATGTATACAAAATTCTATTCAGCTTTCCAGAATATATCGTTAGCGAAATATAATGATTTTAATAAAATCTTACTTCTGATTGGTTGAAATTGTTGTCAAATGTCATTCCTCATAGAGTAAGTCAGTGGCGGCTCGTGAACTTTTTGAGAGAGGAGGCTGGACGTTTTTAGAAAAATATACTCTTCAACCAATTAATTTAACCTTTGCCCAGCGGCAGTACCAGCAACCTTAGTGACAGAATACATTTATTGTTGCCCAGCAAGAACCAACGTGGTATAGTTTCTCTTGCCAAAAATTTTTTTTTTCATTTTTTTTTAATATATTTCCTTTTTGTAGTAATTTTTCATTTTGTTTTTTTTTGTTAATTTTATTAACTTTTTTTTATATATTAACGTAATTTTATGGTCTTTGGTTTGCGAAAAATGATCAATAATATTATCATAAAATGTATCATTTTGTTTTTTTAATAGATATTAAACCAACATTGTATAAACGATTTTAATTCGTTTGAGAATAGAAAATGATCTCTCCATCCACGTGACAGTAATGGTGACCCACACAACCAACATGTGTCGGGTACCACCGTCCGTACTGAAATGAAAAAAAAGGCAGGCACACTTTCGACCAGCGTGACCATAATTTTTGGAACAAATCTACCACGAGACTGAGTAGAAATCTACCAAAATCTACCACAGATTTCTTTCCTACCAAAACTTTCTGGAAAATGCCGAAAATCTACCACGAAAGTAGATTTCTACCACGTATGGTCACACTGCTTTCGACAGCGGACAGCACAGTAAAATGATTATTTTACAGTACGTAACGACAAGCCACAGTAAAATGATTATATAATCATTTTACTGTGGACAAGCGAGAGGCTAGCCTACCAAGGGTGTTGTCATTTCAGCTATTTTTTACGGTATTTAGCAATTGGACTGGTCGAAAAACGGCAACTGTGTTGAGCAACACGGTTTGGAGTTGATGAGTCTAGCCTCAGGGCCCTGTTGTCAGATTCAAAAATAATTACTGAGAACGGGGAATTAATCGTAAAATTTCAAAAATTATTAGAGAAACAGGAAATAAATGAAGAATGATCAACAAAATATTTCTGGTGCTATTTGCTAGATAAATTAGTGAGGAGGCTGAGCCTCCTTAGCCTCCTTCTAGGAGCCGCCACTGGGGTAAGTATAAGAGAGCGACATGTTTCATTTTCAGATTATAGAACGTTCAAACTACTCGCCAAATTCAGTTTAGTTCCACCAATCCTCCAAGGCTGTAGGTCAGTCGCTGAAAATAAAATATGTCGCTCTGTTATACGTACTCTATGACGAATGACATTTGACAACGAAATTTCAACCAATCAGAAGTAAGATTTTATTAAAATCATTATATTTCGCTTACGATATATTCTGGAAAGCTCAATAGAATTTTATACACATATTTTATCATTGAGAAAATAATGAAGTAGATTTTGACCAAAAATAACCCTTCCCCGTTTTTAGACCTTTTTCTAAGTTGGCAACATTGAGGGAATTCCCCCATTGAAAATGAGACAAGATTGATTGAAGGATGGAGCGATGGGGATTTGGAATATCTCGTAATGAAACCATTGCAGGTTTCGTTGTTAAAAAACAATAATCTTGGAAATGAATGGTTTTTCAATTTTAAGAAAAGGCATCATCCAAACATTAAAAATTATTAGGTAGGTAGTAAAATATTCCAGGAAAAAATAACGGATCCTTTCACCATTAATGAATATTTTAATTTACTGAAGGAACTTCATTATTAGAATTGATATGGAGCCTTGTCACATGATCCTCATAAAACAAAAGTAGTTAGAATAAGAGAAAAATCGAGTTTAATAACAACTTTTGATCCAGGTAGGGAAATTACTTGTCAGTGATTTTTATATTAGGTATCACTCTATTTAAAGGAAAACAAATGTGGGATACCTGGTTGATTAAAGAAGAGAATAACTAGTCTACAATTAACATTAGATTTGTCAATGCATGTTTTACCGGGGAATAACACTATTTTTTTTATAGAAAATAAATTATTGAATTAGTGATTTAGGTAAAGAAATAGATATTATTTCAAACAAAAAACATTTTCGTAACATTTTTAGAAGCTGCATTTAAAATCTAGGTCACTTTACAAAGTTAACAACACCGCACGCACACATATCTAAGAGAGATGGAAACAGTAAGGTCAGGACTCAGAAAAATCACTCATTCCAATATACAGACGGATCCCAAACAGAATTTAGCACAGGTGTTGGATTCTATCATATAAACGCAGAGAGAACATGCATTCTAAACCTGAGATCTAGGACAATGGATTTTCAAGCAGAAATGACTGTAAACTGTAATCACAGATCACACAGGGTGTATTTATAATCTGGTACTGAATACAGACGAATGCTCAAATATGCAGCTTTACACTTTCCACACAGCCCCATTTGACGAAAAGTATCCATACTTAAACACTATTTAGAACTATTCCTTATGAACTAATACTAATACCACATACATAAAAAAATCAGCATTGTTATTGACAGAAAATAATGTATTTGACATCTCATTTGCTTTAAGTGATCTGTGACAAACTAAGCTAGGACACGAACAATTCTAAACAGCGCAATCTTACAAAATTCTGGTAAGTTCTATGGAACGCAACAGGTGGTACTCCCAAAATATAAGGTAGCAAACTAAATTAATTATTTTTCAGCCACGGTTACTGGACTCAATACAGGAACCAGATTCTATAACTACTTACCCTAATTGTTCTAAAAATGTCTATAACATTTGCAGAAGCTTGGCGTCCTTTTTTCCTCGCTTCCTTTTTTCCCGCTTCCTTTGGTCGGTATACCGAGGGCATAGAAGGAAATGAACAACCTGGCTGGTAAAGGAGTCTAAAAATCTTTGATTGGAACGCAACCTACATGTGGTATTTCCTACCAACATATAAAAGGTATAATGGAGAAACAATTACAAGACAAACGCAGAGAATACTAGATGGAACTTCAGTCCAAAGCGCTTATAGAACATCCAGTCAAGAGCAGAAACAATCTGCTGTTATGCCTAAATAGATGGGAGCTTAAAAACTGCACTAGGTGTTCTGTCAGGATACCGCGGGCTCAGAAGACACCACCTGAACCTCATAAGGGTTTCGAAAAATTCCCTATGTAGGAAATGTCAGGATGAGGACGAAAGTCTTCTTCATATATTATGCCATTTCCGGAACCTGAACAGGAAAACGGAATGGAACTTTGGGATATAGTATCCTGAACTCGAAGATATTGCGAAAGCTAACATCAGAGTACTGATATTATGTGAAAACTGACAGGGACAGGGTACAGACTTAGAACCTCAGTGCAAGTGGGATCTCCCACGCCCGATTCAGCTAGAATATAATATATATAATAGAATAGAAAGTTTATATAGAATTCAGCTGGAGTGGGAGAAGAGTGTACAATCGTTCGATTGGTTTAAATACGTCTTATGAAAGTCAAAAAAGTTTACCACTCCACAACCTATTTATTATATTCTGTAAAACTGATGGTAAAGTTGGATACATATCATTGTTATATCTGTTTTGTTTCAGATTCTAATAACGAATTTATTGGCATACCTAGTATGACATTGAAATATGTTATAGCCAAAAGAACCGATTTAGATACACTACTTTTAAATAAATATTTGAATATTAGTAATGTGACCTCCCATCCCCTGGCCTGTTTATCTCATGAAAAAGGCGACTACAAAGTAACAAACCGATGGCCATTTCGGTAAGAAACTTCCGTACTCAAATTTATCACAAAATATACCTGATCGTCTAGTATTGTTAAATTATGACCCACGTTGTGTTTCGTAGTTAATAATAATATCATTATTATTAATAATTGTAATAACCCCAGAAATTCTTTTAAAGTTTGGTGACATAAATCAAAACACAAAAATCTCAAGAAATTATTTCTTCATTAAGAAAATTTACTGAAGAATGATGGCGCTATTTGGCATAAAAGGTATAGGGAAAACCGGTCAACCGGAAAGCCTAACCACCATCGTAATGAATGTAATAATTATAACTTAACCAATTGTGTTGACAATAAATAAATTGTAAGTATACTTTAAATTTATGTTGGCTATCTGTTGTCATACGTCAGTTGTCTGCACCATTTTGTAGACTTTACGGTTGAATTTAATGGTACTGTCACTAATTTTCATATTACTTTTTCAAACTATTGCCCTTCAATGGGCCTTAGTCGAGAAACCCACTGTGCATCGTTCTCGAGCTGCCCCTAGGGGCACGCTCCCCCATCGTAGGAGTTCTTTCCTACCCCTACGTGGGATTCTGTATTGGCCCCCGTGCCTGCATCACTTCTTATGCCGAGATTGGCTGTTTTGGGCCAGGTTCTTCCTGATTCCCTTATATCACTCTCGTCACGAATCCCGTTTAATTCCTAGACACCCTGTATGTCCTCACAAGGAATGTATTCGTTTAAATTTTTTTTATTTTTAACTTTATTGTTTGTTAATTTTATCAGTACCATTATGTGTAAATTTTAACTTTAACTTGAACTTAATTTTATCTACTTATTACCCCATGATGTTGATGGTAAGCCACTTCTTATTATTAATTTTGTACCTGTTGTATTAACGAGCGCTATTGTAGGCCTGATGATGGCGTAAGCCGAAACTAGTTGCCAATTTCACTAAAACAACTTTAAAAAAATATAAATTGTGGTACTGGACTTTGTGTGTTTCATTACTCAAATAATTTTGTATTTGTTTACAAATAAATCGTTAATTATTACAACGTAAAATAATTCTTTTGTTAAATCAACAAAGTTTTTATATCTGTCTAAACTGTCTTTAATACAAAAATTCTTAAATCTACCAAAAAAATTTATGACTTACCTTTTAATTTTTTAAAATTCTTAACCATTTATTGACAACTCAACACCGTTTAAAAAACATTTATCAGATACACAAAAAACTAATCAAATAACCAAAAAAAAATTAAGTGAATTAACAACACAATTTAACAATTACCCGCTAAAATTTTAACGCACTACACACAAACAGTCACAGTACCAAACACAGCCTTACATTTGGAAAAGTGTTAAATTAGTTAACTTAATATTGTCTAATTCAGCGATTCCCGACGGCCTTGGTCTCTTCTCATTATGTTCTAAATTATCGCTGTAATCTTATCATTTATTTAAAAATACTCAGATACGCTTGTTCTGTTTATCTTTGCAATTCCGTTTTGATTGTAATAATAGGTAGGTAGGAGCCGGAGAGGATTTCGTTTTATGCTAAAAAGGTAATTCCCCATTCAATAATTGCATATAGGTATCTACCATAATAACATTTTGTTAGATACCGGGTAATTCTAAAAGTAGAAAAAATCAAATTTTAAAAATTAAATATATATACAGGATGGCTACTTTTTAATAGGGACAGTATTGATATCTCGTAAACGGTAGACGCTAGGTAGACGGTTAAATGGGGAAAAATGTGCGAAATATAAAAATAGACAAAATGATTTTTTGAAATATAAAATATTCCTATTGGTTCCGGAGTTAAACGACAAAATCCGAATTTGTCAAAAATCGTTTTTTTGCCAAAGCTCGGTTATTATACAAAATTTGGGATAACTTTATTAAAAGTTTTTGTTGTATTCTAACATCGTTATAAACTACCATAGTTAAATTTTGAATCTGACGTTTTGTCTCTTCGGAGCCACCATCAACTTTATCTTTTTAAATACGGACCTGTCTATTTTATTTCATATTATTAAATCGCTTTGACTACTACATTCAACGATAATAACACTTGATTATTCTGTGACGTTTTCCCGATCAATGACATACGAGGTTTTAAAAAAGAAGAGGAAATTTACCAAAAAAAACTATACCTTCCGGAACTGTAGGATCACTATTTATAATTTTCCCAGAGTGTTGAATATACGGCCCACTTTGGATCTTTAGTGAATAAATATTATTTAAACTTATTAAATACAAAAATTAAAAATTGAAAAAATTCAGGCATGTGCTGGATAGATTTATGAGCAATAATCTGCGATCAAAAAATTTGATTGTAGGTACGATAATTGTTAAATATCAAATCTGATTTTTTTTCCTTTTTTACACCTATTTTTAAAAGGTCTACTAAAAGAGATTCCCGTTGGGAAAATTAAAAAATTGTTATTTTTCACTTTGTTATTAACAATTTACTTACGTTGAAAATTAAATAGTTTGCTACGAAGTGTAGTTTTGGTTGGTGGTTACGATATTCAACCTTGTTGAAAACCAAAAGTTAAAAATTCCCAATTCAAATATTTTTTTCTGTTTTTCCCTATTTTTCCTATTTTTCTTGTTTATCATTACTTTTTCCTGTTTTTCACAATTTGTCCGTATTTGTCTATATTATTATCTGTTTTTTCCTATGTTTCCTTATTAAATACATTCTTGCTTTATTTTTCCAAATTCGTGGGTAAAAAATGCATTGTTGGTTTGTTTTTAAGTTTTTGTACGGAAAAATTCACTCTTGCTTTGAATTTGAAATTTTTATGTGGAAAATGCGTTTTTGTTTTGTTTTTCAATGTCCTGTGTGGAAAAATGCATTATTGTTTTATTTTACTAATTCGAGTGGGGAAAAATACATTGTTGGTTTGTTTTTAAATTTGTGTATTTTCCATAATTTTTTTTATTTTCTCTATTTTTCATTATTCTTCTTATTTGTAACTATTTTTCTCATAAAGTCCACGCCATTTAAAAAAAAAATTCCCAATTTGTTTCAAATTTCTTCCCATTTTTCTATTTTTTTCTATTTTTTCTATTTCTCCCTATTTTCCTAGTTTTCTCTACTTTTCTATAATTTTCTTATTTTTCCTATTTCTACGTATTTTTCCAGTTGATCATTATTTTTTCCTGTTTTCCCTATTTGTCCGTATTTGTTTTTATTATTTTCCATTTTTTCCCCTTTCCCTATTTTTCATTATTTTCACCTATTTGTCCCAATTTCCTCCTATTTTTCACTATTTTCCCTTGCGTTTCCTATTTTACCCGATATTTCTCTAATTTCCATATGTTTTCCCTATTTTCCCATATTTTTTCCTAATTTTGCCGATTTTGCACTATTTTCTGTATTTTCTCTATCTTGTTCATTTTTTTATAATTTCTCCCTTCTTTCCAATTTTTTGTATTTTTCATACTTTCTTATGTTTTTCCTGTTTTCCATTATTTTTTCCTATTACCATGTTTTTCCCTATTTGTCCCTCTCTATTTGTACTTATTTTTTCCTGTTTTGCCTCGTTTTTAAATTTTTTAACTATTTTTCCCATTTTTCTCTATTTTCCCATTTTCCTTATTTTCTTTATTTTTTCTTATTTCTTCATATTTTCCTTGTTTTTGATTATTTTTTCCTGTTTTATTTTTATTTTTCCGTATTTGTCCCTATTTCTATTTCTTTCTACTTCCCTTTTTTCACTATTTTTTTCTTATTTTTCCCTATTTTCCCTATTTTCACTATTTTGCCAAATTTTCTTACTTGCATGTAAATTGACGAATCCTACACAATCTAGTATTATTAAATAGAAAATAAAGTATTATTATTATTATCTGAATTTGTAGATTTGTAGGCTTTTAATGTTTTATTAATGTGTTTGTAGTGCCTAGAATAATTTTAGTTTAGGATTAAGTTTTACTATTACATTTTTTTTTTATTTATATTGATGAATCCTAGACAATTATTATGATTGTCCTATGGAAAATAAAGAATTATTATTATTATATGTTTCATCATTTTTCCCAATTTTACTCTAATTTCCGTGTTTTCCTATTTTTCCTGTTATTTTCTTATTTTTTTCTAGTTTGGCCCATTTTTCTATATTTTTTCTATATTCACTATTTTTCACTGTTTTCCATTATTTTTTCTATTTTTTATAGTTTTTTCGTTTTTCCTCTTTCTTTTTATTATTTCCTGTTTGTCATTGTTTTTTCCTGTTTTCTTTATTTTTCTGTATTTGTCCCTATTTGTTCCTATTTTTTTCTATTTTGCCCCATTTTCCGAATTTTTCTCTATTACTCCCTATTATTCCTTATTTTTTCCCTATTTAACAATTTTTTATCGTGTTTTCCATTTTTTTTCCTAAAAAATCAAATGAGAAAATAGCTGGTAATACCGAAGACATAACAGTTTCTATACCTTTATACAGTCATGTATATAATGATATTTACACTATGTCAAATTTGGGTTGGGTTCTAGAAAAAATAATAAACATTACAAAATTTATATTAAAAAAAAATTAAGTTTGTCCTACTATATAATTTTTTTATGTATAAATTTCTAAGATAGTCCTTCTAGTAATACCTTTTGTCTGACCAAGATTTTTCTTCTTCAATAAATTTTTGTAATTTTCATTTTAACACAATAAAATTCATTACTATTATTATTGGTAAAGTCCACAAAAATTATTTTATTTATCTACTGTCAGTAACAGTAACAAAATTTCGATAGTTGTTGTTTGTTTTTAGGATGTACTTTTTGTACTCTTTGAAATTTGTAATATATGGATGAATTCAGGAGATGAAATGCTATACAAAAATCACATAAAAAGTGCAGGTCCGTATTTGAGAAAAAAAAGTTGAGGGTGACTGGGCGGAAACTAAACGTCAGATTCAAAATTCAATATTATCAGACTGTGGGTAACACGTTTTCAAACAAAAAAGTTTTATACACTATTTTTCTATTGTTCAAAATAAAAGCACTGGACCATTAAATAGAAAATGTGCTATTTTGGTTTTTATCAATTATTATGAAAACCGTCCCTGACATCTGTGGATGCAAAGCACCAGTGGATTAGTTTTCAAATTGAGAAACTTTTATTCCATTTAACCGACGTCGTATCTCTTACGGTTTCCGAGATTACAATACATTGCAATGAAATTTTCGCCACCCTGTATACTCTTCATTTTTATTTATATTTTATATAATACAACTTTCAATAAACCTTCCATCTATAAACTTACAATTGCATTCCATATCATATATAATTTTTTTTATTAATTGATTGACAATACTTTGTTTATTATTTTTTTTACCTTTTCAATTTTTTTAATATCGCAGTTTTATTAACCCTATATATTCCCTGTTTATAATAATATTGAAATTTTATATTTACTTATTTTTTGACTTACTCTGTATGAATCTAGGGATGCGCACTCGGCGTCGACGTCGGCGTCGTCTGACTTAGACGCCGGACACTGGACGCTGAGACAAAATTAGTCATCCGCCGGCCTGTATGAAGCAAACAGATTTCTGATTCACATTGAAACCCTTCTAAACTGTAAGTTTTATTTAATTTTTATTAATTCATTAATACAAAACTTTTAATTTAAATTAATACATATTGTTAATGAACGCAGGTTTCGATTATTATTTTGATCAATTAAATTTTTATTTAATTGTTTGGTTAATGTGTTAAGTAAAATTATTTTGTAAACGATAAAAAAAACGAAATATCTTTCCCTAGAACTAAAAATAAATTGTGTAAAAACAAAAGCAGTATTAAGTTTCGGTAAATCTATTTTTATCCGGAGCATATTTACGGTTTTAAAATAATTATTTTCAAACATTCATCGCACTGCTGGTTTTAAGTTTTGAACTTATTTTCAGGACTTGATGAATCTTTTAACTGTGTTTTGACTTATGATTTCGTACTAAAGATTATTTCAACTTACATTAAAGTTTAACTCTAACTAAATAACATTCTGTGTGGGATTTTGGGTTGCAAAAATCTTGTCAGTGAAATATTTTGATTGGGTCATTCCAGACTTATTTTGTAATAGGATTGCATAGTATTTTATTTTATGTATGATATAGTTTCTAGGAATTTTGCTGTTTTTAAAATTTATATCAAAGAATGAGTTGGCAGACAAAAAAAATATATTGCAAAATGTAAGATTTCCAGATTTCGTATCATTGTTTAAATTTATGACTAAAAAATTGTGGATAATTCTGTCTAAGTCAAAAAATCTACAAACTAAATAAAACTAAAAGATCGTAATTATCTAGACAAATAATTTATACAATGATAATTAATATACATGAATATATTAAATAGAAATAACTAAATAACCATGAATAATGTAATAATGTAATAAAACAAGTCATATTATCTAGTGACGTGAAAAAAATAATAAAACTAATTTTTAAGTGATTAAATTAATTTATAAGAAAAATGTAAAAAAAGAAATTATTATTACTGAGGCCCAAAAGCCTCAGTATTAGTTTCGCAATGGCGAAAAAAATTTCTGTCTGACCGTCTGGATGTAAATACTGTAACTTTTGCGCGAAAACTTCAAACGAGTTTCACTTAACCGAGTTAGTTTTGTCCAAGGAAAAACCCTTTTGAATTTGAGTAGAATCGGATAGGCCCTTCCGGTACCCATCATACAAATTAAAGTGGTTTTCATATTGGGAAACTTTTTTCCAATTACAATTTTTCGAATAAAAAGTCAAACGGAGTTTACGAAATGGATGAGGATGTTACAGAAATTATTGACACATTGTTTGATTTTACCAATTTTTTTGTTCGTTTTTTTTTTGCTTTTTTACAATTTTTTTGATTATTTTCGTTTTTTCTGTATTATTTTTCATTTTTTTTTCTATTATTTTTCTTTCACTTTCTTCCAATTTTCTCATTATTCTGATGTTACGTTTTTTTTCTGTTTTTTTTTTCCGATTTTTGTAAATCTTTTCTCATTTTTTCTCATTGATCTGATTTTTTTATTTTATTTTCTTTCGGTTTCTAATTTTTTATAATTTTATAGAAAGAGCCTTTTTCTGATTTTTTCTCATTTTTCTGATTTTTTGTTTTTTTCTATTTCTTTTTCTGACTTTTTCGATGTTTTCTACTTTTTCCTCTTTTTTGTCATTGTTTTATCTGTTTTTCTATTTCTTTTTTTTTCAATTACTTTTTTTTTCTCATTTTTTCTTATTCCTTTGATTTTTTCATTTCTTATTCTGTTTTTTTCAATATTTTCTAATTTTTTTGATTTCTTTTCTGATTGTTCTATTTTTTTTCTATTTCTTTTCTAATATTTTTCTATCCTCCGATATTTTTTTGATTTTTCGTATTTTTTTTCTCATTTTTTTGATGGTTTTATGTTGTTTTTGAATTTTTTCTATTGTTTTTTGATTTTTTTCAAATCCCTTCAGTTTTTTCCTAACATTTTCTTATTTTTCTGATTTTTTCGATTTTCTTCGATTTCTTTCGATTTCTTTCGATCTCTTTCCATTTTGTTGATTTCTTTTGATTTTTGTCGATTTCGTCGGATTTTTTGTTATTTTTAATTTCAATTGATTTTGTCGATTTTTTTCGACTTCTGTTGATCTTTTTCTATTTTTGCCGGTTTTTTTTTCATTTTTGTCGATTTTTTTATTGGTTTTTTTTTCGATTTCTTTTGATTTTTTTTATATTTTTTTCGATTTCTTTTAATTCCTTTTCATTTCTTTCGATTTCTTTTGATTTTTGTCGTTTTTTTTTGGTTTTTTTCCATTTTTGTCGATTTTTTTTTTGGCTTTTTTTTTCGATTTCTTTTGATTTTTTTTATATTTTTTTCGATTTCTTTTAATTCCTTTTCATTTCTTTTGATTTTTGTCGTTTTTTTTGGTTTTTTTCCATTTTTGTCGATTTTTTTTTGGTTTTTTTTTTCGATTTATTTTGATTTGTTTTATATTTTTTTCGATTTCTTTTAATTCCTTTTCATTTCTTTCGATTTCTTTTGATTTTTGTCGTTTTTTTTTTTTGGTTTTTTTTTTCGATTTCTTTTATATATTTTTCTTTTTTTTTAGTCCTTTCCGTCTCTTTAGATTTGATTTTTTTCCATTTTTTTATATTTTTTCGATTTCTTTTGAAAGTTTTCAGATTTTTGTTTTCTTATTTTAGATGGTTTATAATTATTTTTTCAATAGTTTTGTTGTTCCTCATTTTTACATTTTTTTTAAACAAATAATTACATTTTTTTCTTATTTGTAACGAATTTCTAGGACCTAAAAGCCTCAATATTAGTTGGGTGATGGCAAAAAATTTCTTACCACCACTTTTTATCATTTTTCTCGACGTTTCCGTGTTCCCTGAGTGCAAAAAATCCTGTCCGGACGTCTGTCTGTCTACTGTCTGTCTGTATGTAAACACTGTACCTTAACGAAAACTTCGATCGAGTTCCGGTTTTCACTTTACCGTGTAAGTTTTGTCCCAGGAAGAACCATATTAAATATGAACAGGATCGGACTGGCCCTTCCGGTACCCACCATACAAATTAAAGTGGCTTGTTTGAATGAAAAAACTTTTTTCTGCATCAATTATGTGAAAGCTCACTTATTTTTTGTTACTGACAACTATGTTTTAGTGCTCTAGAAAATTCACAATCTTGAGGTAACTTCTAAAATAGAAGAAAAACAACACAAGGTCATTAAAAAAGCCTTTGTTATTTTGGATAGGTTGAAATTATCATATATAATAAAAGAGTGGTATCGTGACTATCGATAATCGCATAAGTTATTTCACGAAACGTGTTGTTAAATATTAATTTCACGAGTCCACAGGACGAGTGAAATTATAATTTGATAACACATTGAGTGCATTAACTTATGGGATTATCGATAGACACGATACCACTCATTGTATTCATTAGATTATATCACGAATTATTGACAGTTTAAAAAATTGACAACTCAATTTTTTTTACAGTACAAAAGCAATGACAAAGATGACAGTATACCTACTAGATTTTTGGCATTAAATGTACCAAGTGTGATTATCAGTTTTTAGTCAGTACATGGTGAATGATTATCGATCTAACCTAGATGTAAATTTTAATCTCTCTAGTTGAGAGGTATATTCCTAAAAAAAATATTTATATCATGGTTTGCAAAAAATAAACGAGATGTAAGTGTACAAATAGTGAAGATATTTCAGAAAGTCAGACCTTTTTTTAATTGACATAGTAACGCTTTAAATTTTTTTTTTTTTTTGAAAAATAACAACTTGGCAATGACTTAAATAATTCAGATGGTTTCGTTCACTTTCGCGTGGGTTTTGTAGCCGAGCATGTGTAATTGTCTGGTTTAATTGTGATTCAGAATAACTGGGTAGAATTAGATGGTAACTACATAGTTACTGATGACTCATTTTTTTATTTTTCTGTCTAACGACAGAGATAAATGATACACTATAAATGGTTTTAGGGTGATAAAATACATTTTTCATGCTGACGCACAAACATTTGGATACCCAATTTTTTCTGAATGAATCAGTTTTTGATAAAAAATATTTGTTCATAAAGAAAATTTTAAAAGTATTGTGATGTTTAGTTAACATATTTGGTTTGTATGTATGTGTTTAAAAAGAGAATATGATAATACTTATTGTTTAGTGAACTTTTATGATATTGTGTTCGTTGCTTAAATTATCGTATTTGAATCATTAACATCGGATCCAGTTATAAAATTGTGTTTCAACTGTTTTGGATTTTGAAGATAAAGTACTTGTTTTTTCTACTTTATAATTATCAAGTTCATTTTGATCCACAAGAGAAGGTAATACTCATACTAATTTCATGATAATTTTAATTTTTGCAATTGATACTGTGACCATCCAACCCCCGGTATATCATATTATTATTTTTTCAGAAATGGTATTTTGTTTCCATTTATTGAATTATTTTTTTTTTAATTTTAGGGAGTGTCAAAACTCATTATTTTTAATTACATTTTATTTTGTCTTCATTTTCATTTTTCCCAAGATACTTTAGATGTCTGTGTTTACAAACAATAAATAGTACACGGTATCACAGAACATTATGACGAGGAATGTATAGTCAAACGTGGATGAAAGAGGAAGAAGAGATCATTCAAAAATCAAATTTCAAACTACCAACATTGTCATCGAATATTTTGTATCTAGCGTCGAGACACCGACGACAAAAATTTCGACAAACAGTTGGGTTTTACTTCATCAAAAACTAGTCTATTCGCACAAATTAAACTACGAACGCCATTAGTTACAATATTTGACGTCCATTTAGCGTCGCTACGCTATTCGCCCCGACGCCAAATACTTCGGTGTCTACCCATTTTTACATTTCTCATCGTAAACGACAATTTCTTCACTTCGTCTGGATTTATTTTGTCTTCGTAAAAATAAATCAAAATAAGCATTTTCATATTTTAATTCCCCAAGGTTAAATACGTATCGACTGAAACAGCTTATAACATTTTCATTTTTCGTGGGTTCGCGGGGGAGAGCGTCATAACAACTTTTATCATATATTTTTCTAAAATATATTGTCAGTGTTACGCAGTGTCAATCGCATTATCTTTTTCTAAATTATGGTCCAACGAGTATTCAGTCTGAATGTAAGAGTTGCATCGTTGGTTTTAATCCGGTCGTAACTCAGTAGGATTGTCCATATAAAAGCTGATATCACTGATATCCAAACAATAATAATAAAACATGATATCGCAGATATCCATTAAAAGAGCAATATTTCCAATAATTCTTAGAGAGAACATTTACGAACTTTTTGTACATATTCGTTGATAAATGTCCCGGGGTGGGGATTCGTCGGATGGAGTTTGTATAAGCTCCAAAAAACTTATTTAAAATTTATTAAGTGTCAACACAATTGGTTAATTTATAATTAATACATTCATTACGATGGTGGTTAGGCTTTCCGGTTGTCCGGTTTTCCCTATACTATTTATGCCAAATGGCGCCATCATTCTTCAGTAAATTTTCATAATGAATAAATATTTTCTTGAGATTTTTGTGGTTTGATTTATGTTCACTTGTTATTACTACGATTATTAAACACAACGTGGGTCCTAACTTAACAATACTAGACGATCAGGTATATTTTGTGATAAATTTGAATACCGAAGTTTCTTACCGAAATGGCCATCGGTTTGTTACTTTGTACTGAGTTAAACAAG
The DNA here is from genome assembly GCA_963243735.1 of Neocrepidodera transversa. NCBI lineage: Eukaryota > Metazoa > Arthropoda > Insecta > Coleoptera > Chrysomelidae > Neocrepidodera > Neocrepidodera transversa. The sequence goes on from OY725340.1 coordinate 6,718,114, forward strand.
CCATGAACTTAATTCCTAGTCAAAGAACATGTCTGTATTAAAATTTAAGTTGCAATTGCTTACTTGAAGACATTGGTTTGGTGCCCAATTTTAGTGATCTTGAATTCGGCACCAAAAATGTTGTACATTTTTTGGAAGTTTAGTATTTACATGACGAACGTTTAAAAATATTTAGTTGATAGTTTATTTTAAATATTGATTTAAAAAATATCCAAACTACTGGATTTTAAATCTTTCGGTCTCTTTTCACAAACCGGCGAAATGGAATTTTCAAACATCTGAAAATTTTGCTGATTATCTGATAGATACATGAAGTATTTTAACTGGGGTTTTAACGTCGTGGCTGAGCAGTTATTCTTTTGCTTTCATAGTAATTATTCTGTTTTTTTGTCTGCCAGATAGTTTAGTTAACAACTTAGTTATCATTTCCAATAATTTTTAATCATTAGTTTTATCCTTTTTTTGACGCATATATTAAGGCAACTTTGTTACAGTCTGTAGGCCCTTTCTCTTTCACGAAATCGTCTGCCAATAATTCTTCGCCTTTTGTAATAACAAATACTTGATATTTATATTATTTTTGTCCGTGAAGTTTATCATTTTTTTCTTTTATTAAATTTATCATTATTGATCGCCCGTCCCTACTTTAATTTTCTTGAGCGCGCTGGCAGATTGGCTATTGAATGTTCGCGAGAGCTAATGAAACCTCTCTATATTCTGTTTGAAAATGAGGAATAGTAATAAATCAAAATTTATAATATCCAACACTAACAGATCGGCCAAAAAAATTTAAAAGATTTTAAGCAATTTGCACTTGCCAATACTATTCGTTTGAAATTTATACGGAGCTCACCGGGTACATTACCAATTTAACAAAGGGTTTCCAGCTTAGGTACTCTGAACCTTTGACTAGCCTGATTCATAGGCGTACGCTCAATATCTAATAGTAAAAAGTTCTATTTTAATTGTTCGTATTTAAACGCTTATTTAGAGATTATGTAATAATAATAATAATAATAAAAATAATAATATTTATTCATACAGAATAAAAATAATAAAAATGTACACCAGAGGGTATATAAAGTTATAACTATAATAACAGGTGAATAAATAAATAAACAGCATACGAAATATATATTAAGTGAGCGATACAATATACATAATAGTAATAATAATAATATGAAAAAAAAATTACATGAATAAATAAAAAAATGTATTATACGAGCATCTACAACCATTTTTAGGGTTTTGATAGTGAAGAGCATCATGTATATTAAGAAAAATTGTTTTTTCATTTTCCGACATAGCACACGTTCTTGATCGTTTCTTCGGAATAAAAGATAAACTCGCCATTTCGAACAAGAAAATATCGAAATGATTAAAAATACCGTAAATCTAAATCAGCAGAAAACTAAAGTTCTGAAGTAAACTATTTACAATAATGCTTTAAATATCGACTCATTAATCAAGTAATAAATTTTAATGACAGTCTTATTTGGAAATGATAGAAATTTGTAAACTATGGATGTTATTTATTCAATTTGATCTCTCTCATTTAGAAAGAATCCCCTATTTTAATCTCCTTATTATCCGATTTAATTTTCAAAATATCTAATACTTGGAATTTTTATATACAAACGCAATGCAGATTTTCTTTTGATTTAATGTTATTTAAAAATAATTTAATGCCCTATGAAATGATTTATTACTATCCCTGATTTCGAAACAAGGTATAGCTATTAATATTTCATGTACCTTATACCTTGTATTTTTATGTAGACGATTATAGAAAACCCTAAATTATTTGGTTAGGACAAATTTAATAAAAATAAACATTTAGTGTGATTTTCTGTCAAATAATTTATCGTTTTTAATTGATTTAAAGTGGATCATACACAAATATATTCTATATTATATAAAAAACAACATCGCCTTATATACAGTGTGTCGCATTTAAGATGATAGTTAGGCTATTTGAAGGATTACAGATTCGAATTTTTGTAAAGTCATACATCTTTTAAGATACTCAACTGAAATCTGAACTTTAAACTGAGCCTACTAGTCTAGCCAACAAGTGATTTTTGGGTCAAACTTTTTTCTCAGCCTCTGAAAAATATGGACGAGGTGTCATGCGATTCGGAATAGCGTGTAGATGATTTTTGAAAAAAATTCAGTAGCCGCTTGTAGAAATTGCAAATGTTATTAACAATTTTGTGAAAAAAAATGGGGTTTGGTTTTTTACAAATAACTTAAAAACTATTTGACAATTTTCAAATTTGAAAAAAGATTCAAAAAGAGAAGGAAATTTAGCAAAATTAAATTATTTTACGTAACTGAAGGACCAATATTTATAATTTTCCCAGAGTGTTGAAAATACGGCCGAAAACGGGGATTCCCACTTGCGTAAACGCTGCCCACTTTAGAACATTAATGAATAAAAATTATTTAAACTTATTAAATATGAAAATTAAAATTTGAAAAAATTCAGGCATCTACTGGATGAACAATAATTTGAGATCAAAAAATTTTTATCGCGATTATGCATTAGTTAATTAACAATTATTTCCTACTTGAACATGAACATTGTAAGTGCGATAATTATTAAATAACAAAATCTGAATTTTTTTTTATTTACTTTCCCGACCCACCTCCGAGAAGGGAAAGTATTGTGAACGAATTAAAAAAAAATTTCGGGATAAAGATGGAAATATTCAATTTGAGGCCACCTAAAATGATTAAGACCATTTCCAGATGGAAGTCTGTCTGTCTGTCTATCTGTCTGTCTGTCTCTGTGTATTCTTCTACGATAAAGGCTACACGTTTAATCCGATTAAGCCTAAATTTGGTATATGGAAGAACCCATTAGTTTTTATACGACATCTGTCAAACGAAAGTGTTACTATCAAAAAATGACAAACGCAATATGGTACGAAATTTGCCTTGAAAAACTCTATTCAGAACAGTCAAAATTATTTCTCCAACTATCACCTGTCTAATATTAAAAATGTCAAAGTTTGAAACTTTATCACTAAATATCTGAAAACAACAATTTTTTGATCAATATATTCTTGTGATATCAAATTTATGTGTAAAAAACGTATTTTTGCTGTTGTTTTTTTGGGTTTTTTATGTGGAAAAATGTACTTTTACTTTGGATGATTAAGATCATTTAGTCTGTCTGTCTGTGTGTCTGTCTGTCTGTGTATATGCTTCCAAAAATCATCTACACGCTATTCCGAATCGAATGACACCTCGTTCATATTTTTCGGAGGCGGAGAAAAAATTTCACCCAAAAAGCACTTGTTGACTAGACTATACGCTACTACTTCTCGATATTTTGCAGTGAGTTAGAGATATCGAAAAAAAAATATTAAAAAAAGTTGTTCAGAATGTGATTTTAACCTCACATCACAACATTCGAATTTTTAATTTTTCCATTTTTTGATCTATACACAAAATTGTCTTATTAGTTAATTTTTCCGTTTTTTGATCTATACACAAAATTGTCTTATAAGTTAATTTTTCCATTTTTTGATCTATACAGAAAATTGTCTTATTAGTTAATTTTTCCATTTTTTGATCTATACACAAAATTGTCTTATAAGTTAATTTTTCCATTTTTTGATCTATACACAAAATTGTCTTATAAGTTAATTTTTCCATTTTTTGATCTATACACAAAATTGTCTTATAAGTTAATTTTTCCATTTTTTGATCTATACACAAAATTGTCTTATAAGTTAATTTTTCCATTTTTTGATCTATACACAAAATTGTCTTATTAGTTAATTTTTCCATTTTTTGATCTATACACAAAATTGTCTTATTAGTTAATTTTTCCATTTTTTGATCTATACACAAAATTGTCTTATTAGTTAATTTTTCCATTTTTTGATCTATACACAAAACTGTCTTATTAGTTAATTTTTCCATTTTTTGATCTATACACAAAATTGTCTTATAAGTTAATTTTTCCATTTTTTGATCTATACACAAAATTGTCTTATAAGTTAATTTTTCCATTTTTTGATCTATACACAAAATTGTCTTATTAGTGTTGCATGATATTCTTTAATAAATTTTTACTTTTATTCAATAAATTCCGGGTAAGACGTTTTACATTTTACAATTTTTCTTTCTAAACTTTTAATATACAAACGAAAATAGTCGTAAAAAAAATTAAAATTATATAGAAATAAAATTCATGACATTAAGTTGCATTTGGTGTTTTATCGAATCTTCGTGCCAAAAATATGTTTGCGAGTGAAATATTGCCATGATTTCTTCCTAGAACATAATCGCTCGAATAAATACTCTACTAAAATTAATTTCACTCTACTTTCATATGTTGAACGTAAATCTTTCACAATAATCAGTAAAACCAGAATTAAAAATATATGACACATATAATCAGTTTTATTAGTTTTTATAAGATAAAATAGATGAAATGGTTGGAAAATTATTGGTTAAAATTTTTAGTTATTGGGTCAGGTCGTGAAAATAAAAAAAAATATCAAATTTATTCAAGACTTTTTTATTTTCATAAGAACATTTATTTTTCATGATTTTATATTCCATTTAGTCATTTATATTTACATCCATTTTTTTGAGCCTTTTACTTTTTTTTTCATAGTTCTGATTTTTACGATTTTTTTCAATATTCGGAGCTTAATCCATTTTGCGATCACCTGAATCGATTTCGAACATTTTTACCGTGCTATTTTGTTGTTTATTGTTGTTTTTGTTAATTGAATTTTAATTAAATTGAATATTATATCAAACATAAAGTGGAAAATTAAGCAACTTTGGGAAAAACTAAAAAAAAATATTATTCAACTAAAGTGCTCAGAAATTTAAATGGTTCCTATAGAAGTTTTGCATAGAATAATCCTGCTTTCATTAGATTAATTTCACAACATATTTTAAATTAATTTCTAATTTTTTTTTCTATAAATATATTCATAAAATATATAGACGTTACCTTGTATCGTAAACAGTAAAACACTTTAGGAATGCATAACTCTTGTGATTTATTAGTTCAATATCTTCAGTAGTTATGAGTTGGCAAAATTTCAAACTATCACACCTGTTCAATATTTAATTATTAAACGCATAACAATAAAACAATAACTTTACATGATGACGTTATTATCCCTATATACAGGGTGTTTTTTTAAAAAGTTTCCACCCCAGATTTAGGCTTACCCAATAATTTTTGGCAAAAATGGCGAGACACGTCGATTTTTGATTTAAGGGGGACAAAATTTTTGATATCAAACATCACTCTAACGTCAACCCACTTCACCCCACGCCCCACAACTTTAAAATTTAAATAGGGAACATACCATGTGTGGCACATCAGGGAAAAGGTAATTCAATGCAGAATTCAAATCACTAGGTTTAATTTTTTTACTACCCCTCTGAACAGAAATACAGGGTGTTTTTTCCTACCCTCACTTTACTCTCGCACAATAATTTTTGAGAAAAATAGTGAGACACGTCGACTTTTGATTTAAAGGAAACGAACACATGGTGTATCGCCCATTCAAATTGTCATGTTACGGGGTGGGGGTAAAGGGGGTGAAGGTAGAGCGACAAATTTTGTCAAAAATTTCGTTTCCTTTAAATCAAAAGTCGACGTGTCTCACTATTTTTCTCAAAAATTATTGTACGAGAGTAAAGTGAGGGTAGGAAAAAACACCCTGTATTTCTGTTCAGGGGGGTAGTAAAAAAATTAAACTTTATGATTTAAAGTCTACATTGAATTACCTTTTCCCTGATGTGCCATACATGGTATGTTCCCTATTTAAATTTTAAAGTTGAGGGGCGAGGGGTGAAGGGGGTTGACGTTAGAGTGATGTTTGTTATCAAAAATTTGGTACCCCTCAAATCAAAAATCGACGTGTCTCGCCATTTTTGCCAAAAATTATTGGGTAAGCCTAAATCGGGGGTGAAACCTTTTTAAAAAAACACCCTGTATACAGTGTGTCTCTAAGAGTTTGCAAAATATAGAAAACTTTTTTATTAATTTCGTAAGTCTGGATAAAAGTTGGTGTTTTACTTAAAACATGATAGAGGGTGAGCTCTTAATATATTTTAAAATTAAAAATGCATTATTTTGAAATATGCTTATTATTGGCGGAAGATAAAGGATACCAAAAAATAATCCAGATAATCACTCTCTAATGAAATCTTAGATACCATTATAGAATCAATGTTGGAACAGATCAGGAAAAAAGTGAAGGAACATTCACGGAAAACTGCAGAAAATCAAAAAAATAAACGCCGAAAAGTATTTTTCCGCAGAAAATCAGAGAAAAATGATATAATGCCCACAGTTTCCAATGGGGAAGTTATTTCTAAAATTCTTCCAATAAAAACGAAAGTATGGAAAAAATACATATAAAGTGCAAATTTTTACAAAATAAATAAATTTTTCACGAGATTTAGGAGAAAACTCTAAAAAAGCTAGAAAAAATCACACATGAATTGGGAAAAAAGCATGAATATATTTTTCCACAGTTCAATTTGAATAAAAAGGAGCAAGAATGCATTTTTCTTTGTTACATTTGAAAAAAATGAGCAACAATCCATTTTTTAATACAAGAATTTGAAATTCAAATCAGGAATGCATTTTTCCATACAGAAAATTGAAAAAAAAAGCAACAATGCATTTTTTCAGGCAAAAAATTGAAAAACAAAGCAAAAATCCATTTTTCTACATCTTGGACAAAAATACAAAAGAAATCACTTCCCGGATAATCTGCTTCTGGAGGATCATCCGCAACCAATTCAATCTGGCTCGTTTACAGGCATATGGGGGGTAAAGGGGGTAATTACCCGTCCCAGGATACCAAAAAATAGCAGGAAAAGAAGAAATAAAATATATGAAATGTAGAAACGGGCAAACATATTTGTCTACAAGTTTGATTATCTCCTCCAGGATAAAAAGTACTCCCCCAGGAAAAAAAGTTATCTACGCCTAAGATTGGAACGCTAAATTGCATTTGTTTTCTTTTTCCTGTAGACCAGTTCACTAATGTACTTTAACAATTTTCACATACCCATTTTTTATCAAGATTTGGACGTATTGGAAATATGCTCGTTTTATGGCTTCAGTGATTGGTCTTTTTTTATTTGACAGGTCAATTTGACCATAAACATAGTAAAAGTTATTTAGGCTTAATTTACACTGTCTTGAAGATTAAAACAAATTAAAATGTTTAAAAAACGACTAACAAATACCTTAATGTGGGAATATTAAAAAACTAGTCATTTATTTTAGTAGTAATAAGTTAGGTAGAAAACATATTCAATATGAACTATTTTTGTGTAAAACAAAATATTTTTTCGTAAAGTAAAAGAAATGTTATTAATACAATATTTGGTGACGTTTTAATTTTAATATTTTTATTTTTTTTACAGATTATCCTAAAGTAGAAAAGGCAAAACTGAGAAGCAAATAAAAGTTTTCAAAATGTCCAAATCACAAGTAGCTATTCCCGAAAACAAAACGTTGGCTGTATCAGGAAATAGAGAGGTAGAATCTGAAGAAACTGAAGAAACAACATTATCAGAGGTAAAATAATTAAAAAACAACTGAACATTATCATATCAATATATGAGACATTCTTTTATCGTCGATAAAAATGTCTGTATTATGGATTACTGAGGCTCAAAAGCCTCAATATTAGTTTCGTGATGACGAAAAAATTTCTTACCCCCACTTTTTATCACTTTTCTCGACGTTTCCGAGCTCCCTGAGTCCGAAAATGCAAAAAAATCCTTTCCAAACGTCTGAATGTCTGTCTGTCTAAATGTAAACACTGTAACTTTTGAACGAAAGCTCCGATCCAGTTTTATCCGAGGAAGAACCCTATTGAATTTGAGCAAGAGCGGACTGGCTCTTCTGGTACCCATCATACAAATTAAAGTGATTTGCATAGGCAAACTTTTTTCCAATTTAAATTTTTAGATCAAAATGTCAAACGGAGTTTACGAAATGGATGGGGATGTTGCAGAAATTATTGACACATTGTTTTATTTTTCATTTTTTCTATTATTTTTCTTTCACTTTTTTCATGTTTTCTTATTATTCTGATGTTTTGTTTTTTTGCTGTTTTTTTTTCGATTTTTTAAATCTATTTTCATTTTTTCCCATTGGTCTGTTTTTCTATTTCTCTTTCTTTCGTTTTCTATTTTTTTTTAATTTTATTATTGTTTTATAAAAAGTAGGTATTTTATTTTTTTCTGATTTTTTCGACATTTTCTTTTTTGTTTACTAATTATTTTCTCATTTTTTTTATCCCTTAAATTTTTTCCGATTTTTTTACAATTTTTTTGCCATTTTTTCATTTATTTTTTTGTTCACATTTTTTCCGGTTTTTTTGATTTTTTTTAAAATTTTTTCCATATTTTAGAATTTTATTCTTCATTTGTTTTCAATATTTTTTAATAATTTTTGTTTCTTTTCCGATTTCTTCCGATTTTTTTAATACCTTTAATTTTTTCTCGTTTTTCAATAAATTTTTGAATTTTTTTTCATGCTTTTTTGGGTTTTTTCTCATTATTCTTTTTCTATTTCTTTCTTTTTTTCTAATTTTTTCCTATTGTCCGATATTTTTTTGATTCTTCAGTTTTTCGTATTTTTTTTTCTAATTTTTCTTATGTTTTTTTGTTGTTTTTGAATTTTTTCTATTGTTTTTTTTTTCGATTTCTTTTGATTTTTTTCGATTTTTGTCGTTTTTTTTTCGATTTCTTTAGATTTTTGTTGTTTTTTTTTGTCGATTTCTTTTGATTTTTTTCCATTTTCTTTATATATTTTTCAATTTCTTTTGAGTCTTTTTGCTATTTTCGCTATTTTTTCCTTTATTTTTTTTCCATTTTCCCCTATTTTCTTCTATTTTTTCATACTTTTCTTTGTTTTTTTTCTATTTTTTATTGTTTTTCCCCGTTTTTCTATTTTTAGCCCATATTTTCCTATTTGCTCTACTTTTTACTCTCTTTTTCCTGTTTTTTTTTTAACTATTTTTCCTATTTTTTTCTATTTTCTTCTATTTTTCATATTCTTCTTTATTTTTTTCTACTTTTTTGTTGTTATTTTTTACTTTTCTCCATTTTCTATTTTTTCTCTACTTTTACTCTTTTTCCTGTTTTTTTTCCATTTTTCCTACTTTTTTCTATTTTTTCATATTATTCTTTATTTTTTCCATTTTTTTCTATTTTTTTTACTGTTTTTTTAAATTGTCCCCACTTTCCTATTTTAGCCCATATTTTCTCGTTTTCTCTAGTTTGTACTCTCTTTTTTCTGTTTTTTCCCTATTTTTTCATGGTTTTAGAATTTTCGAAGAAAAAAAAACTCTTATATGATGGTTTTGCCCATCCATCCGGTGAGAGACTCCTAAAATGATATTAATCTTAGACCTATTTTTACTCTCCCGCTACTTATACCATATATACTGTGATATAAAGAAATTTATTTTCCTAACTTTAAATTTTCGAAAACTCGAAATTACGGCAAAAATATTGTCGTTTTTCATTTGTTGTTTTCTTATTTTAAAATTTTAAAATGTGAAAAAACAACGTAAGAAACTTATTTCCTAACGGGGATCCCCGAACGCAAAATTTTTAATAGATTTACAGTATTTTTAATAAGTTATTCTTTAAATGGTTCATAAATATTTTTTTAATATTTTTTGTTGTTCCTCATTATTATAATTTTTTTTTATTTTTAACAAATAAATATAATTTTTTCCTATTTGTAACGAATTACTGAGGCCCAGTATTAGTTTCTGAGATCCCTGAGTCCGAAAATGCAAAAAAATCCTTTTTCTACAAGCGTGCAGAAAAGTATACTTTTCCGCACGCATTTGAGTGCGGAAAGTTGTACTTTTCCGCACTAGGGCGTAAAAGTTACTTTTAGCACTGATTTTATAAATGCTAAAATGATTAAAAAATTAATTCTTGCTTGATTACTATGATTACTTTCAGCCTAATATTTTATTTATTAAGAAGCACTAAGACCATTTTTTTTAATGACAAAAAATTTTTGCTAAATTTTTTTTTTAATTCTAGGCGCTTGTAGAAAAAATATTGTTCCTAACACTTGCGTAAAGTATCTTTTCCCCACTTAATTGCGTGCCCGAACTCCGCTTCGCGTCGTTCGGGCAACTGCAATCGCGTGCGGGAAAGTATAACTTTCCGCACTTGTTAGGAAAATAACTATTCCGGGCGTCTGTCTATCTGTTTGTAAACACTGTAACTTTTGAACGAAAACTTCGATCGAGTTCCGGTTTTTCAATTTACCTAGTTAGTTTTGCTCAAGGAAAAACCCTATTGAATTTGAGCAGGATCGGACCGGCCATATAAATTAAAGTGGCTTGCATGGGAAAACCTTTTCCAATTCAAATTTTTAGTTTTTTTTCCACTTCACATCATTTATAATATTCCCCTACATGTATGTGAAAAGTTTGGAACGGATCGCATATGTAATCTAATTAGCGCCAATGCTTCACAGCATAAAAAATGTTCGCTCGATGGGCCGAAGTCCCGAAACGGTGCACGACCGTTTGAGTGTCTCTAGAATTTACAAGAACAATAAATACAACGAACGTTTTTTTTTGCAGAGTCACAAGAATCTTGGTCACAAACAAATATCAGAAAAAAAAGCAACTTTCGATAGCACCATCAACAAATCCATTGTTGAAGACAATCGATCGCAGCAAGTTCATTCGACGAAAAATGTGGCGCAATCGGAAAATGTAGAAATATCAGAAAATAAAAAGGTATTCAGTTCTCATTTTGAATCTTCACAAAGTTTTGAATCTGAGGAGTTTGAAGAATATGAAATTCAAGGATGAGATCTAAATGTGTATATATGTATATAAAAAAAAAGTAATAGAGGATATGATTTCACTTACAAAGATTATAAAATATACTTTTCTAAATACAATATCAAATTGTATTTTATTATTACTATTAGCCAAAAAAATTTATATTAATTAATGAATTAGTATTAAAAAAATTAGGTTATTTTTATAAAACATGTTTTTTTCAGTACTCGGTTAAAAGTGCAATGTTTTTAGCAAATGCTGTCCGAATATGATTAGTGTATAATTAGAAGAAATACTTTTATTGGACCACAAATTAAATTCAAGATATATTTTTTATAAAAATTTTTGATTTATACTCTGTAGAAAAGTTTATAAGCTCTAGATGATTTCATCTTTTCTAATACTAGTAGTATTTATTAAATATAGCTAATACATGACTATGGTAAATTTCAAACATTAAATTAAGTGTAGTTTTAAGTGGCAGGCGAGTTTGCCATATTTCATCATACCTCTCAGTTAATCTTAAATAAATCTCCTTTTTGACATATTAAAATAAATAAATTTTAATTATAATCAGTAATGTGGTATATAATAAAATCTTTGTAAGTGAACATCTCCAAAATACTTATAAAATTAATGAAAAAAAAAACATATCTTTAAAATATTATTTCGACTGAAAAGAAATTATTTTTTTTATTTTTTATGAGATTTATCAGGAGTTATATAGAACTGACGCTTGTCTTTGACTGGCAATTTTTGGATTGTTTTAGAATACTCATTGTCTTGTATTTTTAGTTTAACTTCCTTTAATAAACGATGTATTAAAATGTTTTTCTTGGTTTATTTCAGAACTGAGCTTCAAAAGGTTAAATATAGTCCTAGCAGTTAAATAAAATTTAGGAATGTAAATATTTTTCTGTCAAAGAATTTTATCTTCGAACCGTATCAAACTGAGTTCAATGCGATATAAAAATTTTAAATAATCATATTTATTTGTCATTGTTAGTTTAAATAATCTATTGACAATAATATATAGATTATTAGAAATTGGTTTATTTTTATATTATAATTCAGTTTTATTGGTATAGTCAACAAGTGCTTTTTGGGTCAAATTTTTTTTCACCTACGAAAAATATGAACCAGGTGTTTTTCTATTCGAAAAAATTCAAGAGCCGCTTGCAAAAATTGCAAAAGTATTAAAGAATTAACTGAAAAATAAAAATGGGATTTGGTTTTTTGCAAATATCTCAAAAACTATTTAACATTTTTCAAATTTGAAAAAATATTTAAAAAGAGGAGGAAATTTACCAAAACAAAACTATATTTCCCGGAACCGTAAGACCAATATTTATAATTTTCCCAGAGGGTTGATATACGACCGAAAACGGGGACTCAGGCTTGCATAAGCGCTACCCACTTTAGACTTTTAATTAAATAAATATTATTTAAACTTATTAAATATAATAATTAAAAATTAAAAAAAATCAGACATCTAATGGATAGATTTATGAACAATAATCCGCGATCAAAAAATTTTTATTACGATTTTTTTATTAATTATACATTAGTTAATTAACAATTTTTTCCTACTTGAACATAAATATTGTAAGTGCAAAAATTGTTAAATAATAAATCTGAATTTTTTTTCCTTTTTGGATCTATTTTTAAAGGTTTCAGAAGAGATTTCTGTTGGAAAAATTAAAAAATTGTCATTTTTCACTTTGTTATTAACAATTTACTTACGTTAAAAATTAAAAATATTGATTTATCATTATAAAACAAGAATATTTTTTCCCTAGATTTAAGAAATTATGAAAAATTTGGTAACACTCTCTAATTAGAAAAGTACCAAAATCCGGTTTTTTTTCTAATTTGTTAAAAATTCGAAATCTAGGGATTTCTGAAATTTGGCAACAATGTAGCCGAAAAGATATTGCGGTATGAGGTTTTTTAAAAATTGTTTTATCAGTTCTTTTTTAATTTTTCCAAAAATTCAAAGATATTATTTTCCCTAGATTTAAGAAATTACGAAAAAATTGGTAACACTGAATATTTTTAATTTTTAAAAAATGAGAATTATTTTCCCTTAAAAATTTGGCAACAATGTCTGGTTAAAAAGTACCAAATTCTGGGATATTTTTAATATTTCAAAAAATTCTAGATTTACGAAATTTTTAAAAAATTGGAAACACTGCCAATGTAGAAAAGTACCAGATTGTAAATTCTTTTCAAATTGGTCAAATGATCCAGAATACTTTTTTCCCTAGCTTTAAGGAATTTGGCAACAATGTAGAAAAGTTAAAAATTGATTTAACAAATGTTTCATAATGTTTCAAAAAATTTAATAGATTTAATAAACTATGCAAAATATGGCAACATTGAAAATTTTAATTTTTCAAAAAAATTCCAATACTTTTTTCTATTAATTATGCATTAGTTAATTAACAAATTTTCCTACTTGAACATGAACATTGTAAGTGCGATAATTGTTAAATAACAAATCTGATTTTTTTCCCATTTTTTGACCTATTTTTGAAAGGTTTCAGAAGAGATTTTCGTTGGAAAAATTAAAAAATTGCTATTTTTTTCACTTTGTTATTAACAATTTACTTAGGTAAAAAATTAAAAAGCTTCATTAATCATTGAAAATTTTTTTTTCCTTATTACTATTGATTTGTTTTTTTATGATCAGAAGTCACATGGAAATGATTTTTAAATTTATTTATTTCTTATTGTTTACAAAAATTATTATAAACAAATGAGTGATAAACATAATTCTGCTAATACTCAGGATATGAGTGTCAGTATTATTGAATATGTGTGCAAAGTTTCGTCCAAATCGGTTTAGTCGTTTAGACGCTAAAACATACACACATTCACAGTGTTCTGTGAATATGAATTTTTCCCAATTTTTCCTATTTTTACCTATATCTTCCTATTTTCATATTTTTGTTCATTTTTTCCTATTTTTCACTATTTCTTCCTGTTTTTTACCATTCTTGAATATTTTTCTTTTTTCCATTTTTCCTATTTTTGCCCATTTTTCTATTTTTTCCCATTTTTCTCTTCTTTTCCTATTTTTTTATTTTTTCCTGTTTCTGCATGTTTTTTTTTCCTTATATTTTTTATTATTACCTATATTTTACTATTTTTCATATTTTCTCCTTTTTTTCTGTTTTCCCCCTTTTTCCCAATTTTTTTTTACATTTTCCGAATTTTCCTATTTTTCCTTATTTCTTTCGATTTTTTTTTCTATTATTGTGTATTTTTCTAAATTCTTCTATTTTTCTCCATTTTTTTATTTAGTCCTTTTTTCCTTATTTTTCCATATTTTTCCTATTTTCCCATTGGTTTCTATTTTTCATGTTTTTTACCATTATTTTCTCATTTTCTCCCTTTTTCCAATGTTTTCTTGTTTTTTACAATTTTTTTCTATTTTTCTTAATATTGCTTATTTTTCCCTATATTTCCCTATTTTTTTCCTATATTTCACTAATGTAAAATGTTCTAGTACAAAGTTCTATTTTTAACTTTTTTTAGAATTCAATTTCTCTGCTATAGGGAAAAAAATAGACATTCAGGATATTTTACCTCTTTTTTTTTTAATTTTGAAGATAAACAATGCACTTAAGTAGAAAATATTATAATACAAAGCTAGAAATTTTTGTATTTTACATTTTTTCGAAGTTTCGACAGTTTCGCGCTAGAGGGAGTAAAAAATATACATGTATGTTTTTTTGCCTTTTTTTAAACTTTGAGGGTACTTTGAAATGTTGCCAAATTTACAAAAAGAAAAATGGAAAACTTTGAGATTTATTAAGTTTTAAAAGCGATTCTAATCAATTTTGTCTAAAATAAGAAAAATTGATTGCAACAAATCTAAATTTTATCATTTTTTTTTCAGATCTTAAAAACAAGCAACAATTTATAAAAAGAATGAAATAAAATAACTTTAAAAGAAATCATTTTGCAGTCATTCAAATTTTTGAAAAAGGACAAATTATTTTGCGGTTATTATTGCCAAAAAACGAAATTTTAAATTACCAAATTTTTTTTAATTTCAATTCTAGAAAGCAAACCAAAATTTAGATAAAAAATTAAATAAAATAATCGAAAAAGTAAAAAAATCACAAGATTTAGGAAAATGTCCTTCAATTGCAGAACTTTCCTTGTATGGATTTTTTAAGTGGTAAAAGTTTCCCCAGATTTAGGAAAATTTTCGGAAATTTGACAATGTTTTAAAATTAGAGTTTATAATCACCAAAAATCTACATTTGCAGAACATGTACGAAAACTTGTCGAATTTTCGGAAATTTATGAACGTCGCTTTAAAAATATTAAAAAATATTCCAAAATGATCTTCAAAAATCTTCTACATTTGCATAACTTTTATGAAAATTTCAGATTTAGGGAAGTTTTCGGAAACTTGGCAACGTCGCGTTAAAAATATTAACAAAATATGTTAAAAACAGTAAAATATCAAATAATTTAGGGACTTTGACATGTTGCCAAATTTAAAAAAAAAATGGAAAACTGAGATTTATTATTGAATTTGAAAAGCTATTTAAATCATTTTAATAAACAAGAAAAATCGCGATAAAAATTTTTTGACCGCGGATTATTGTTCATAAATCTATCCAGTAGATGCCTGATTTTTTAATTTTTATTTTTAATAAGTTTAAATAATATTTATTCATTAAAGGTCCCAAGTGGGCAGCGTTTACGCAAGTAGGAGTCCTCGTTTTCGGCCGTATTGTCAACATTTTGTGAAAATTATAAATATTGGTCATACAGTTCCGAGAGGTACAATTTTTTTTTTGAGAAATTTCCTCCTCTTATTGATTTCATTTCCAATTCGGAAAATGTCAAAATTTTTTTGAGATATTTGCAAAAAACCAAACCCAATTTTTATTTCATTTAATTATTTAATAACTTTTGCAATTTTTGCAAGCGGCTCTTGGATTTGTTCAAAAATCATCTAGACGCTATTTCGAATCGAATGACACTTCGTTCATATTTTTCGGAGGCGGAGAAAAAGTTTAACCCAAAAAGCACTTGTTGATTAGACTATAAAAACAATTATGTTTTTAAAATTCCGTATAATCACAATATAAAATTAAAACCACTAATTAAATATTGATAATATAATCTATTTTATCATAAATAAATAATAATTATTTAAACATTTAACAATGACAATTTATACATAATTATTAAAAAAGTCCAGCTTAAAATCATTCGAAAAAAAAACTAACTGTTTGATGTATTGACTATCAAGGTGGCTACTCTTCCTATATTATTCAGGTGTTTTTCAAGACATTTATTAATAAAAAAATAAACCAAGACTGTATGTAATAAAGCGTTCTTGATTTTTTTATAAAACATTAAAAAACTATATACAAGGTGGACCAAAATTGTCGAGCAATATTTCTAGGAATGATATAACATCTAAAAATAAGTAATGTTTGTCTAATGAACCTATGTCCAAAACTGCTTATTAAGGGTGCGGCAAACCCTAGAAAGGGCCTAACGATAATTCTTTTTTCATGAATATCTTTCGAGATGGGTACCATACAATATTCAAATTCTTGGTACTAACTAAAGGTACTAATATACGCTATTTATGTATTTTGTCTTGATTCTTCGAATTCACTAAAGATAGTTTTCAAGGGGAAGTTTGTTACGTTTTTTTGTGCCACCCTGGTGGGTATTCCTATAAAATGTCTTTCCCATGTTAATAATTTTCTTTTCTTTACCTACTCAGTCAAAATAATCGATTTTATATCGCCTGTGTTGATTACCGAAGATTTCTTTTTTTTTCTCCCCCTAATTTTATAGGGTTTTTTTCCTCTGGAAAGTTCTGGTTCTTTTCTCCCGAAAAGTTTTTTTGTACCTGTGCCAAGAAGTTTTTCCTCTGGATAATTAATTTACCTGGGACAAGAAGTTTTTCCTCTGGAAAGTTTTTTTACCTGTGCCAAGAAGTTTGTTTCCTCAACCAGGAAAACTTCGACCGCTAGAAAAAGCTAAGTTTTTATTAAGAAAAAAAAGAAAAAAAAATCTGGACTTTATTATCGTAAAACAAACAAATATAACGTTTAATTTGAGTTTAATTTCCTTAACCCGGAAAAAAAATCGGCTGTGTCACCCCAGGACTTTCCCGGCTCGACCGTAGAGAATATGTTATTTATTATTATTATATTTTAATTACAAAATACTAAGCATTACATTAATTTATGGAACATATTAAAAATAGCCTATTGTGAATACGTCTACCGAATTGATATTTCAATATTTTGCACTAAAGAGCATAATTTACCTCCAATTTTAAACAAATGGGAAATTATAAATGTGTATTTTTCTCGTTATCTAGCCATCTAGCGGCGAAACTATAAGAAATTCGATAAAAAATTAAACATAAAAGTGCTTTACAACTTTGAACCAGAAAATTTTGCACTAAAATGCATTGTTTGTCCTCAAAATCAAGAAAAACTAGAGAAAACATACATGCACATTTGTTACGCGCGGTCTAGTGGCGGAACTATTAGAAATTCTAGAAAAAGTTTCAGACAAAAGTTGTAGGAAATTTTATACTCTAAAACGTTGTACTACAACATTTTGCACTAAAGTGTATTATTTATCCTCAAAGTCAAGAAAAACTAGAGAAAACCTATATGCACATTTTTTACACGCCCTCTAGTGGCGCAACTGTTGGAAATTCTGGAAAAAGTTTTAAACAAAAGTTGTAGGGAATTTTATGCACTACAACTTTGCAGTAGAATATTTCTGCACTCAAAGGCATTGTTTGTCTTCAAAATTAAAAAAAAATGCAAAACTCCTAATTGTTCATTTTTTCGCCCTCTAGCGGCGAAAATATGGGGAATTCGAAAAAAAGTTAAATATAAAAGTTAAAGAAAATTTGATACTGTACAACTGTCCTCAAAATGTGGAAAAACTTAGAAAAACTACATGCACGTCTTTTGCGCGACCTCTAGTGGCGCAACTACTGGAAGTTCTGGAAAAAGTTCGATATAAAAATTGTAGGAAATTTTATGCCCTAAAACTTTGTATTAAAACATTTTCCACTAAAGTGTATTGTTTGTCCATAAAATTTAAATAAAGGCAAAAAATCCTAAACGTGTATTCAATCAATGTCGGTCTTGAGGACCTTATACTGTACCAATTTAAACCAAAAACTAATGGTCGCATTGTAGGCACACACCGACCCTCCATACCAAATTTCAGCTTGATTGGTTAAACGGTTCGGCAGTTATCGTGGAAGATTACACACAGACACACAGACAGACCATACGCTGGAAATGGTTTCAATCTTCTTGGGGACCTCAAAATGGATATTTCCATCGATATCTCGATATTTTTTTTGCTCGTTCACCTTACTTTCCCTTTGATGGGTCCGGGAAAGTAAAAAGAAAGGACGGATTTTGAAATATATGGTAGTTTTTTTGTCAATCGTTTCTAATTACATCAAAAAATCTACGATATATTTCTTTTTTTTTTCGGGTTGCCCTTGTTTAGATATTTTTCGGAAGTTTTTTCTTGAAAAAAAGTACTCCTGATGTATTTGATGGAAGACCAAGGCAGTGGCTGAGTAACAATTTTCCAAACAGATGGAGTGGTATTTAAAATCTCAAATATACATCGCGAAATTAATAATATTGAGGAACTAAGACAAAGAACTTCAAATGGATTCGCTGAGCTCCAAGTATTAGAAAATTTAATTCCTAACCTAAAAAGAAGAATTTAGTTGTGTATACAAGAGGAAGGAAGACATTTTGAGCAGTTATTGTAATATTTACTTAAAATATTTTTCATGTATCTCATTTAATTCACAATAAAAAAAGTTAAATTATAATTTTACTGTTTGTTATCGCGGGTCGATATTTGTCCCTAGCATTCTCACAAGTCGAGCACGTCCATTTTTGAACTCAAATTATACGAAAACGATTGATTTTTGGATGATACATTAAGAGTACCTTTTTCCAACTTCCGAAAATATTATTTTAATATGCATTCGCCAAAACAGTTGATAACAAAAAAAAAATGTCCAAAAAAGGGTAACTCACCCCTTGAAAACTACCCTTAGTGAATTCGAAGAATCAAGACAAAATATGTAAATAGCGTATCTTAGTACCCTTAGGTACTACCTAAAATTTAAATATTATATGGTACCCATCTCGAAAGATATTTATGATAAACCAATTATCGTTAAGCCCTTTCTAGTGGTTGTCGCACCCTTAATAAGCGGTTTTGGACATATGTTCATTATACAAACATTGCTTATTTTTAGGTGTTCTGTCATCCCTAGAAGTATTGTTCGACAATTTTGGTCCACCTTGTATAGATATAGATAACTAAAGCTATCTATATGGGAACTATAGCATCACTTCTTTTAGATGAAAAAGATTCCACTAATGAAGTAAGCAGTCAATACAACTGACAACCGCAAGATGGCGATAGTTTAATAAAACTCAAAATAAAAATAGAAAATACAAGTTCTAAAACTTTTGTATCAGGCCTGACTTCAAATTATCTTTCTTATATACAAGTTTTAGAAATTAATTATATTTTCTGTGTTTAATACTGCATTTTAACAATAATTAAAAAAAACTTTTTGTATATTTGAACCAAAAAAAAATAAATCCAATAAGTTATCCATATCTCAAATGTGGTTAAATGTTAATTAAAAATGAAAACTGTACCACAATAACATTTATTAAAATGTTTTTCTAAAGGCAACTAGTTTCGGTTAAATAACCATCTTCAGACCAAAATAATAATGGAAGGAAATAAATGTTAAATAATTTTAGCATAATATTAAAATTGCCGTTACTAAGTAAAGGAGGGGGGCGGAGGGAAAGTAATAAGGAGAGAATGGGGTACATGAAAATTAATTATCTTATTTAAAAAATTTAAACTTGTATGTTTTTTACCCACGTGGGTTCCCTCTAATTTTCGTGTACCCCATTCTCTCCTTATTACTTTCCCTCCGCCCCTCTTTTACTTAGTAGCGGCACTTTTAATATTATGCTAAAATTATTTAACATTTAATTCCTTCTATTATTATTTTGGTCTGAAGATGGTTATTTAACCGAAACTAGTTGAATTTAGAAAAAAATTTTTAATAAATGTTATTGTGGTACATGATTTTGGGTTTTCATTTTTGATTAAAAAAATAAATATTTTTAAGCAGAAAGAAAAAAATAATTAGTTTATCTAGTAATAATAAATGAAATATTGCTAATAGTCGATTGGTAGTCACTTTAATATGTCAATAAATGAACAGTAAAAATAGCGATTTATTTTGATAGATTTTTTTTTCTAAATAAAAATTATAAATTACAGCTAGGACTAACAGGCAGCATCCAGTTCTATATAGCTTGCTTTCTTTCATAATTATGACACTGTTTCTTAACTTTTTGAAGCTTCAGTTACTCTTTTACCCTTCTTTCAATACCTTTTTAACACTTGAAAAAAAATATATATAAATAGATCAAAGAGGTTATCCATATCTCAAATGTGGTCAAATACCACACACAATATATTATTAAAACAAAAATTAAAGGGTCAATTAGTTCCGGCTGATAAACCATCTTCAGGCCATGTAAAGGGCTTCACACAAGACGAGATAGTTAAGAAAAAAATAAGTCTCGTTTCAGTCTCGGTCTCGTCTCGTTATTTTCTAGAACTGATTTCTATAAAAACGAGGTAATTATTAATTCTATTGTAATTTATAAATGCGTAATTTTATCGTAACCTATGCAGACCTATTTTTTATTATAAAAAAAATTTAATGTTTATACTGCTTGCTAGTTTATTTTTCTCGGAAATTCAGAAATAAATTCTAAAGAAATGTGAACGAGACTTTTGGTTCTCGCCGTATGTGGTCTCGGTATAAATAAATTTTAAAAAGGTCTCGTCTCGGTTTTACGAAACGAGATTATTTTAATAAGGTTATACTCAAAACATACGTTTTTTTTTGGAGGTATTTAACACATTTTTTTTTATTATTTAGGGGAGGAAGTTGGAAAAAACGTACATGAAAATAAATAGAATAGTAAAAGAAATAATATTAATGTCTAAGAGACATGAGGTTTAGGATTTTCCTAGACAGGAAATCCAGAGTGAGAACATTTTTGTTTTTATTTATATAAAAGGTACTTACACTTGGTTTTCTTTATAACCAAAAAAAAAAGGTAACGTGAAGTTTTTTTTGTGCGAACACGTCTTAAAAATCTTTACAAAATGTACAGACAGATAAAATGTAGCTAAATGATTTTCCTTATAATTGTTTTCCCAATTTTCCCTATTTTTTCATTATTTTTCACAAATTTCTCTATTTTTACCTATTTTTTCATATTTTTCCTAATTTATCTCCTATTTTCTCTATTTTTTGCTACTTTCCCCATTTTTTCATTTTTCCTACTTCTTTCTATTTGTTCCTGTTTTCTAGTATTTTCTTTATTTTCTCCTTAATTTTTTTCTATATGTTCCTATTTGGACTTATTTTTCCCTATCAAATTTTCCGTATTTTTCCAATTTATTTATATTTTTCCTGTTTTTCAATATTTTTTCCCCATTTACTCCTATTATTTTTTATTATTTTCTATTTTTGCCTGCTTCTTCCTGTTTTTTCGCATTTTTCCTATTTTTCGCTATTTTCTTAATCCTTTCCTGTTTTTCATCATTTCTTCTTATTTTTTCCTATTTTTCTCAATTTTTCGTTATTTCCATTTTTTATCCAGTTTTTCCATATTTTTTATATTTTTCTCTCACTTACCTGTTCTTACCATTTCTCCAATTCTTGCTATTTTTTACTGTTTTATCCCTATTATTATTTATTTTTCACTGTTTTTACTATTTTTCCTCATTTTTCACTATTTTCTCATATATTTTCTTGTTTTTATTGATTTTTCTAAATTTATCCATAATTTTCCTAATTTTTCTATCATTTCTTCATTATTTCTTATTTTTTAAATTTCTCCCAATGGACTTATCCAGTAGGAACGAATTTATTTGATTTATATTAATAATTGAATAGCTTAAAGAACCTATAGTTGCTTATGTTGATTTTCATTGGTCTTACAATATTTATTAATTAATAAAAATCAATAAAAATTAATTAATATATTTTAAAAGTGGCGCTCCTTCTTGACCAATAATTAACGTTTTACTGTCTACAGCATTGCCAAGATTCTAGGTTCTTCTTTTAATTATAACAAATGAGAACGAGAGTTGCCAGTTTTATCGATATGACAACATTGCCAAATATAATCTGTTTTAATTGGGCCACGTCACAAGTCACTATAGCCCCGATATTCAAAAAAAAAGTCTGTCTGTGTGGATGTCTGTGCGCACGATAACTCGAGAACGGTACGGCCGATCCGGAAAATTCTTTCGGCTATCGGTTTTTATTCAAAAAAGAAAGGTTCTATCAGAAGATGAGCAATTTCGGGTCCGAGGATCCCGGTCCCGCTTACTAAGTGAAACTTCTATTAGAGATATCTCGATAATGAAAGCAAATTTGTCGATACTGATTTGTAAGTCAAGACGCGTTGATTGATATCCATTTCGCAACCGGATTGTTGAAAAAAAATTATTGGAAAAATTCCGATTTTTTCGAATTGGACTTTAGTTTAATATATTCCATTTTTAATTATTTTTCTCAATATTGTCCCATTTTTAACTATTTTCCGTATGTTTCCATATTTATTCTCTAATTTTCTTATTTTTCATATTTTATCCCAATTTTTTCCTATTTTTCTCTGATTTTTCCCAAAGTTCCCCATTTAGCACTAATTTTCCAGTTGTTTTTTCTCCATTCTTCAATATTTTTCCCAAATTTCTCTATGTTGCTCAATTTTTCACACTTTTCACCTCCATTTATTTTTATTTTTTCCTGTTTTTCCAATTTTTTATTTTTCTGCTCAATGTTTCTTATTTTTCCCATTTTTGTACAATTTTTCTTATTTTTCCCCAATTTTGTCTTATTTTTCTATATTTTTTCCCTATTTTTCACTCTTTTTCAAAATTTTTACTCTATTTTTCACTATTTTGTACTATTGGTTCCTATTTTTCCCTGTTTTTTCCAATTTTTCGATATTGTTTTCTGTTTGTCTCTACTTTTTTCCATATTTTCACTATTTTTTTAATATTTCCTTATTTTTTTCTATTTTTTACCAGTTTTTTTTTTCCATTTTTTTTCCTAAAAAATCAAATAAGAGAAAATCTGATAATATCGTAGACATAACAGTCTCTATACCCTTATACCGTCGTGTACATATAGATATACGTATTCTATGTAAGCCACTGTTTTTCGATATTTTCTACCCCTTAAAATAATTAATATGTAATTATTATAGTATATTAAAATAAATGGAATTTTAGAAATTGCTGATTATTGCAATTAGATGCGATGAAAAGTAGCACAAGTTATCTATCATGTGTAATTTATAAATATCTTATTTACCCTTTATTCCATCATATTATAAATTAAAAGAATAAACAGACATGCAGTACAAACATTTATTTGGTTAAGAAAAAAATACTTAGTGGCAGATCTTATAGTGGATTATCGCTATCAATTGCTGTGTAATACAAAAGGAGAATTTATTTATTTTCCACCCGAAAAGAGGTATGCAGAAATATGGCAAACCCGGCTGCCACTTAAAGCTACACTGAATTTAATTTAATGTTTGAAATTTACTATGGACTATAGATAAATGAAATTATGGTTTTCGTTAATTAAATTGCAGACATTGGAATCATAACCTCAAGTTACCATGGACGAATTCATATATAGAAAAAAATTTAAAGTGAGTAAAACATATCAGCAACATAACAATAAAAGTAAATTGTGTGTTTTTAATTATATTTGACCGGATAATACCTTAAATAAATCGATTGTGTGACGACATAATCCATTCTGGTTTATGAAAGTTTTGATTTAAAATTAAAATATTTTAATTGCTTATTTAACAATAATTTTCAATTAACAAATAAAACATTATTAATAAATTAAAAGAAATTAATGTATATTATAATTTATTTTTATAAAAAAGAGTTAACAACTTTCTTTTTTGAGAAATACAAGAGGCAAGATATTCGGTAACACTTAAGGGCCGGTTTTTCAATGTAATGTTAACTTTTAGGTTAACTAACTTCTACTTGATGGTTAACCTCTAGTTAAAATAAGAAGCTTTTTTCAATTCAAATTGTACCTCTTGTTAATTAACCTAAATTTTAAATTTATTTCAATCTGGCAACATTGTATCTTATGTGTTCTGTGGCATTATTTGTTTTCATAATCGAGTTAACCTAAAAAGATTCAAGTTCAAGAGCCGGATCCGGTCGAGAAACAGAAATGAGAAAAACTAGAGAAGAGCTTAGGATATGTGGCGAAAATTTTAATTATGTAGAAGAAGTTCTTCTTATTAACGAAGTAGAAAAATACAACAAATAATAAAGGGTAAATAAAGTGGTGCCACTTCTTAGAAGGAGAAAATGTGATTGATTAGTGCGATAAAGTCCAGTATCTCCTATGTCCCGTGATATATCAAAACGAAAATTTGGGAGATTGTAGGTAGCCTTAAGCTTCACATTTTAAAATTAGTCGCAAATGTACAGGGTGATTTATAACGCCGTGCTAAATCAAAGTTACATTTTTTTAAATGGATCACCCTGTATTTTACATTATTATAGGAAAGTGCTATTGTTATACTTTCATTTTTGTCAGGTATTCCCTATACCCAAATTCAATAGTTTTTGGAATATTCTAATTTTTATAATAAAAATACTAATTGTGTATCTGAATTTTAAACATTTGTTAGTAGGCCATGAAATATTTGTCAAAACTGACAGTTACCATTTTATTTTGCTAGATGTGTTGTAGTGTTGTACATTTTCTGGTGTTTTAAAAATCTATACTATTTTAATGATGAACTTTACTCAAGATGAAATGGTAGATATGATCTGGATATTGGGAGAATGTAATAAAAATGCGTTACTATCCGCAAGAGTTTATACTGAACGGTTTCCTGCAAGGCGACGACCTACTAAAGTTAGTTTTCAAAAACTGATGAATCGGTTTAACCGCAATGGTTCAGTTGCCTATGAAAAGCATGAACGTACAAAAAATGTTGTGAGAGAGGAAAACGAAATGAATGTGTTGCTGGCAGTTACCGAAAACCCACATACAAGCATAAGGAGTATTTCAAGAGAACAAGACTTAACTTGTGCAAAACATTCTTTCTAAAAACAAAATGCACCCCTACCACATTCAATTGCATCAGGAATTAACTGATAATGATTTTGAACGAAGAGTGGCATTTTGTGAATGGGCCCAACAAAAAATTAATCAACAGAGAGACTTTTTTGACAACGTATTATTTGGTGATGAAGCTACGTTTCATAAAAATGGAAGTGTCAACAGGCACAACTTTCACTATTACTCCACAACTAATCCATATCACATAATCACACATAGTCAAATAAGATGGTCGTTAAATGTGTGGGGAGGTATTATTGGTGACTATGTCGTAGGACCTTATTTTTTTGAAGAACATCTTAATGGTGAGATGTATTTAGATTTTTTGGTACATCATTTACCCATATTATTAGAAGATGTTCCACTTCAAATACGTCATCAAATGTGGTTCCTGCATGACGGTGCTCCTGTTCATTATAATGCAATAGTTCAAGGTGAACTTAATGATCAGTTTCCTGAAAGATGGATAGGAAGAGGTGGACCTGTAGAGTGGCCACCGAGGTCACCAGATTTAAATAAAATAGATTTATTTTTGTGGGGTTTTATAAAGAATGAAGTTTATAAAACACCTGCAACAACACGGGATGACATAAAGGAAAGAATAAGATTTGCATTTCGAACTGTTACTTTGCAAATGCTTCTTAATGTAAGTAGGTCCTTTAAATACCGCATTCAGGTATGCCAAGATGTAATGGGATGTCATTTTGAGCACATTTTATAATTAACACCATTTTTTTATTTATTTGATTAAAATAAAATTAGACAATTAGAATTTTTATTATAAAAATTAGAATATCCCAAAAACCATTGAATTTGGGTATAGGGAATACCTGACAAAAATGAAAGTATAACAATAGCACTTTCCTATAATAATGTAAAATACAGGGTGATCCATTTAAAAAAACTGGATAAATAATGTATTTGCGTTTTGACCCAGCCTGTAAACAATTTAATGAATATTAACAAAAACGATCATTTTTATAAATTTTAACGATAATCAAAAACATATGACTGTAAAAGATAATTTTTCTTTTAATTCATTTGAACTGTACAGGGCGCTGAACACATTACGATTTTCATAGAAAACTGGCCATAACTTTTTAAATACCCTGTAAAACTTAATACAATTTGATATTGTTGAATTGTAAAAGTAAAGAGAAATTCAAATTTAAAATAAAATACAGGGTGTCCCATTTAAAAAAACGTAACTTTGATTTAGCACGGCGTTATAAATCACCCTGTACATTTGCGACTAATTTTAAAATGTGAAGCTTAAGGCTACCTACAATCTCCCAAATTTTCTTTTTGATATATCACGGGACATAGGAGATACTGGACTTTATCGCACTAATCAATCACCCTGTATGTTTCTATGAACCGTGGGAATATTCGCGATTACCTAGGCTTAAAACGAAAACACATAAATATAAAAAAAAACTAAAAACAAATGTAATAGAACAAAGCAAACATGTCGAATATTCCAAAATTATCCGAACTTCTACGATCATCTCAACAGTTCGCTTCGACAATATTAAATTTTTTGAAACAATCTAAACCGTCGTATTCTTCGATAAAATTAGGCCTATGTTGAAATATTTTTGGTCTTCCACTTCGCTACAATATAAGCATTAACAATATCTAAGGGCCGGTTTTTCAATGTGTGGTTAACTCTGACCTTGAGATAACTAAAAGTTAACTAAAACTTTTCTGTTTTTCAATTGACAGTTAGACTAACTGAAAGCTAACTTTAACCTTACTCTCGGGTAGGGTTAACCCATTGTTAAGGGTAACCATCCGCTTTAGATTTGTAATGCGTTGGTAAAGGTTTCGTACTTTTACTCTCAATTTTTTATTTTTGATCTTAGGAAAAAAATTCTGGCACAAATGTATTCACAAAATATAACTACGTGTTATGGTCACGGCAGATTTTTTAAAATTAGTTCAAAAAAAAAGTTTTTTGGATGTAAACATTGCCGTTTTTTTATGACTTTTTTATTTACTTGCTGTAACGTAATTAAATATTTATTTGAAAAATTAACTGGACAATAACACGTAAAATTCTTTTCTGAGTCCATACATGCCAATTTTTTTATTTTGCGTTGAGATTTGTAAGAGTTATTATTTAATTACGAACACTCTGCAAATTCTGATTTAGCACTAAAAATGGTATTGTAATGTGGCGCCTTCGCACTCTGCGGACCATATTGAATCATTTCTGGGCGGAGCATACTGAGAACGTATTTAGTATTTTTAAAGAAAGAATTATTATATTTCCAAGTTTCATTAGTGGTTATAAAAACAGTTTTATATTAGAGAACTAGAATTTGCTGTTTAAAAGTCTTGTGATTATTTTCTAAAAAATGTCATTATTTGTTTGAAGTTACGTATTTTAAAAATTAAGTTTTTATTTAAATTACTGTTTACAACAAAAAACAACTAACCAAAGTGAAAGTGATTTATGGACTAATTAAATATGAATATTAAGGAATTAAAATAATCATGCACTTGCTGAATAGTTGAATAAACAACAATCCGCCGGCAATTTTTTTTTATCCCAATTCTCTTTTTAATCATGCTTAAATAACAAATTCTTTATACATATATTTTTTATACGTTATAGTTTAATTTCGAATGATTAAAATTTTCAAAAACTTTTGCCATTGTTGCCAGATTAATCAAAAAGTATTTTTTTTTCAAATTTTTTTTTAAATTACCAAAATAATGCATTTTTATGAAAAATTACAGGATATAAAAGTTGTAGAACATAAAATTTTCTATACATTTTGTCATTACCGTTTTTTTGAATTCCTCCTGGTTTTTTATGAAAAATTACATAAAGTCAAAATTGTAGAACATCAAATTTTCTGCAAATTTTGTCTTTACTTTTTTTCGAGTTCCCTATAGTTTCGCCGCTAGTTTTTATTTTAATTTTTAAGCAATTTTAAACTTTATTAAATTATTATTTTTTAGTTAAATTTTAATACTAAAAATTTAAAAAAAATATCTCTAAATTTGCAATAATTAAATTTAATATTTATGATTTTTTTTAAAATTTTTTTACAAACATTTTTTAGAAACATTTAAAATTATATTACGATTTTAAACTAAATTGAATAACTTCTAAAATATTAAAGTTATTGAAATAGGATTTACACCATTCAAAAGATAATATAAAACTCTAAATTTAAAATGTATTTTAGTTTCTTAAAATTTAGATTGTTTCAAAAAATTTAAGATTGTCGAAGCGAACTGTTGAGATGGTCGTAGAAGTTCGGAACGTTTTGGAAAATTCAACATGTTTGCTTTGTTCTACTACATTTGTTTTTAGTTTTTTTTATTTTATATATATTTTATATTTATTTGTTTCGTTTTAAGCCTTGGTAATCGCCAATATTCCCACGGTTCATACAACATATTTAGCCACATTTTCTCCTAAGAAGTGGCACCACTTTATTTACCCTTTATTATTTCTTTGTATTTTTCTACGGCGTTAACAAGAAAAACTAATGCCACAGAACACATAAAATACAATGTTGTCAGATTGAAATAAATTTAAAATTTAGGTTAATTAACAAGAAGTACAATTTGAATTGAAAAACGCTTCTTATTTTAACTAGAGGTTAACCATCAAGTAGAAGTTAGTTAACCTCCAAGATAACATTACATTGATAAACCGGCCCTAAAGCATCCATATTCAAATGTTATAATGAACATAGGTTATAAAGTAATTTTGACTTAACAATGGGTTAACCCTACCCCGAGAGTAAGGTTAAAGTTAGCTTTCAGTTAGTCTTTAATTGTCAATTGAAAAACAGAAACGTTTTAGTTAACTTTTAGTTATCTCAAGGTCAGAGTTAACCACACATTGAAAAACCGGCCCTTAGTTATATAAAAGAATTTTATCAGCTTTAATTTTGAAAAGAATAAAATTTTTTATGTAGTGCATCGTTTTCGAGATAAACAACAAAAATTTAAAAAAAAGTATCCTGTGGTGCTCGTGCTTATTTTGACGAACACACAAATTAACTTCCACTTTGATTATTTATATGTTTGAAACTTTAGGCGAGTTTAGGTTTACTACCAATTCGTACCCTTGGTTAAACCTTTGGTTATTAAAGAAATCTCACTTTGAAATGCGAAGGGCATAGCAGGTACGCGCCTAAACGCAACTCTCCATCCATGTCAAATGTCAATAGTGCAAACACAAAACACAACAGGCGAATTTGTGATTTAATATTAAAGCAGTTATTTATCATTATTCATTACACCTACTGTTTAGAAGAATTTTTGCCATTTCTATATCATTTACTTCCACCTGAACATCTTCCACTTCGATGTTCAGGCTTAATGAATATCTTTCCTTTTCCATTTTGACTTTGACTAAATTTTTAACATAAACTCACACTTTTGCTCGTGTACTCACCTTTGGTGACAAAGTGACATATGTCAACCAGATTTCACCCAGCTGTAAACTTGGATAGATATTGGTACGAAACTGACAAAACAAGGACGTCACGAAGGGCTAAATACTGACATCACATATGTCACAACTACCAAAATATCTATAACCAAATCCGCCTAAACGCGATAGGTACGTACCGCTGCTCATTGGTTCTTCGCCTAAATTCAAATTTTACGTCATTAAGTTTGACATCATTTTTATGTCATGAATTTTATTTTTTGGTTATGTAATGTTTAGGTATGACAATTATGTGGTCTCTTCTTTTTGATGACGATTCTGGTGGGTTTATAAAAAGAAGAAGAAACCACTGTTGCCGTGGATATAATAAAGAATTGAATTTGAAAATAAACAACTATTGTATTTCATTATTTTGAGACATATATACAGGGTGTTCCGATATTCGACCGACAACGCTTTACAGGTGATAGCCCTTGAGAAATGATGAAAAATGAGTTAGGTACATAAGCCCTTAAGATTCTTAGTTTGCCGATTTTTTTTTTCATTTTATTTAAATCTTTGGTTATTTATGTTACAAAAAGTTATTGACTTTTGTTGCGTTAAAATCAACAATTTTGGAGATATTTGACTTTGAAGAGAAGCCTACAATTTGTCTTTTCTATCGTCGATGTTAAATCTCAATTTATTCATTTAAAATAAACAGATGTCTGGACCTACTATACATAGTACAAATATTTAGTCAAAGTCAAACATCTCCAAAATTGTTAATTTTAGCGCAACAAAAGTTAATAACTGTTTGTAACATAAATAACCAAAGATTTAAATAAAATGAAAAAAAAGGATTTATACAGTGTCGTAAAAAATAGGGGGGCCGAAGTTACCACTACCCATTATTGTGCGCCATTGGATGAAGTACGCCAACCATATTTTTTGTTAAATTTGCAAGAATCTAAAAAGTAAATCGACTGCCAAGTTTGAACAAAAAATTTAAAACGGAAGGTGAAATATCGTAAAAAAATATTTTTAATTTTTAAACCTAACTCATTTTTCACCATTTGCCAATAGCTATCACCTATAAAGCGTTGTCGGTCGAATATCGGAACACCCTGTATAACAAAAAACTTCCATATTAAAATTTATTAATATATTTTGTGGTTTGTGATAATAAGAAACTCTACATCTCCCAACTGCCGTAGATAGAGCCTAAAATTAATTGGATTTTATTATTTAAAAATCTAACCTAATCAGCTAGTGCTTTTTGGGTCAAACTTTTTTCTCCACCTCTGAAAAATATGAACGAGCTGTTACTCGATTTGGAATATGACTAAAAAAAAAAACAAGAGACGCTTGCAAAATTTGCAAAATTTATAAATAATTAATTGAAAAAAATGAAATTTGCCTTTTGCAAATATCTCAAAAATTATTTGACATTTTTAAATATGAAAAAATATTCAAAAAGAGTGTTGAAAATACGGCCGAAAACGCAGACTCTGGCTTGAGTAAGCGTTGCCCACTTTGGACCTTTAATGAACAAATATTATTTAAACTTATTAAATATGAAAATTAAAAATTGAGCCACTTACTGGATAGATTTATGAACAATAATCCGCGGTTAAATTATGCATTAGTTAATTAACAATTTTTTCCTACTTGAACATGAACATTGTAAATGCCATAATTGTTAAATAACAAATCTGATTTTTTTTCCTTTTTTGGATCTATTTTTGAAAGGTTTTAGAAGAGATTCCATTTGGAAAAATTAAAAAATTCTTATTTTTCGTTTTGTTATTAATAATTTACTTCAGTTAAAAATTAAAAAGTTTGATTAATCAGTGGAAATTTTTCTTTA
Organism: Neocrepidodera transversa; assembly: GCA_963243735.1. NCBI lineage: Eukaryota > Metazoa > Arthropoda > Insecta > Coleoptera > Chrysomelidae > Neocrepidodera > Neocrepidodera transversa. The sequence continues at coordinate 6,749,496 of OY725340.1, forward strand.
TATTACTATTGATTCGTTTTTTTATGAACAAAAGTCATATGAGAATGATTTTTAAAATTTTTTATTTCTTATTGTTTACAAAAATTGTTATATACAAATGCGTTGTTTATAAGATAATATAAAATGTCTTTTTTGGAAAAATAATATTTAATGCAAATTGTTTAAAATATCGTTCTTTAAAATTTTTTTTTTGCGAATTTGTTAATCAACAGTTTTATTCTATCACCTGTAATTATTATTAAGGTCCCATTTTTTTTAATCATAATTTATCTTGGTCTTTGATAACTAAAAAAAATCAGTTGTGTGACCCCAAAACTTTCCCGACGAGTATCCAGAGACAAATAATTTTTCAGATATTTAGTGTCAAAGTTTAAAATTTTGACCTTTTTTTATTTTTGACAGGTGACAGTTGGAGAAATAATTTTGACTGTTATGAATAGTGTTTTTCAAAAAGTTTATAACGTTTTTTATTGAATGTCAAATAACGCTTAACAATTTTTAAAAACAACGTTTCGTCTTTGAAGGACCAATGCTAAATGAAGAGTTTAAAAATGTAAAAAAAAAGAAATAGAGGAAACTATAAGAAAGTCAAACCCTTTAAAATTTATGATTTAAAGTTGAATCTTTAAATCTTAAAATGGCTTTTTTTAAGTTGTGGTATTTTCAATTTTGAATAAAAATAAAGATATTTTCATTAAAAAAAGATATAATAATTAATTAAAAAATCTGTCGTGCAACGAGCCCGGAGCAAGTATGGATTTTTTTCACTCGGATTTGAAAAAAAACAAGCACAAATACATTTTTCCGTCTTTGAAAAAAAAAACAAAACTGCATTTTTTTCACACATGAATTTGTAAGAAAAAAGCAAAAATGATTATTTTCACACATATAGATTGGCAAAAGCAAGAATGCATTGTTTCACACAAAAAATTAAAAAAAAAACTAAAAATGCATTTTTTCACACACGAATTTGAAAAAAAAGAAGCGAAGCAAGAATGCATTTTTTTACTCAAAATAAAAAAAAAGGAAAAATGCATTTTTTTACATAAAAAATTGGGACAAATAGAAAGAATGGCTCTGCACTCATTCCAAATGGGAAAAAAGAAAAATGCATTTTTTAACATCCGAATTTGATTAAAAACAATCAACAATGCATTTTGCCACATTCAAATTTCGAAATAAAAAGCAAGAATGCATTTTTCCACACTTGATTTTAGAAAAAAAGTAAGAATGCATTATTTCGCACAAAAAATAAAAAAAGGTAAAAATGCAGTTGTTCACACACCAATTTAAAAAAAAACAGAAGCAAGAATGCATTTTTCTACACTCGAAATTGAAAAAAATGGAAACGTGCATTTGTTCATATATGAATTTGAAATAAAATAGAAGCAAGAATACATTTTTTCGCAATCGAATTTTGAACACTCGAATTTAGAAAAAAAAAACAAAAATACATTTTTTCGCATATGATGTAAAAAAAAGAACCGAAGCAAGAATGCATTTTTTTACTAAAAATTAAAAAAAAGGAAAAATGCATTTTTTCACATAAAAAATTAGGACAAATAGAAAGAATGGGAAAAAGAAAAATGCATTTTTTGACATCCGAATTTGATTAAAAACAATCAACAATGCATTTTTCCACATTCAAATTTCGAAATAAAAAGTAAGAATGCATTTTTCCACACTCGAATTTAGAAAAAAAAGTAAGAATGCATTATTTCGCACAAAAAATAAAAAAAGCTAAAAATGCAGTTGTTCACACACCAATTTGAGAAAAAAAACAGAAGCAAGAATGTATTTTTCTACACTCGAAATTGAAAAAAAAGGAAACGTGCATTTGTTCATATATGAATTTGAAATAAAATAGAAGCAAGAATACATTTTTTCGTAATCGAATTTTGAACACTCGAATTTAGAAAAAAAAAACAAAAATACATTTTTTCGCATATGAATTAAAAAATAGAACCGAAGCAAGAATGCATTTTCCACATTCGATTTTGTGTCGCCCCAAAATTTTCCCGACGAGTATCCAGAGACGAATTCTTTTTCACATATTTAATGTTAAAATTTCAAATTTTGACATTTTTTTATTTTTGACAGGTGACAGTTGGAGAAATAATTTTGACTGTTTCAAATGACATATTACAAGTCAAATTCCGTAACATATTACATCTGTCATTTTTTCGTTTGACAGATGTCAAACAAAAACTAATGGGTTCTTCCGACGGGTAACCCAAATCCATATACCAAATTTCAGCTCAATCGGATTAAACGTGTGTCCTTTATCGTTGAAGAATACACACAGACAGACACACTTCCATCTGGAAATGGGGTTAATCATCTCAGGTGACCTCTAAATGGATATTTCCATCTTGATCTTCAAATTTTTTTTAGTTCGTTCACAATATTTTCCCTTCTCGGAAAAGTAAAAATTTCTTATTATTTAAATTTTATTTAATAAACAATTTGTTCGACACTCTGGAAAAATTATAAATATTGGTCCTACAGTTTTTCGGAGGCGGAGAAAAAAGTTTGACCCAAGAAACACTTGTTGATTAAACTATAAACCCACGCAATAAGCTCATGAGGTTGCAGTGAATCTGGTTGATAAAGAACGGTCCCGGAAAAAAACCTAATCTACACATTCCTGGAAAAATTTTGAGTTCATTCGAACTATATAAATCACACGTGTATTCAAATATGTAAACAAATAGAGATTATTCATTTGGAATCATTTTCGACGAAACCGGAAATTGGCCTACTTGAATGTATGAGTAAAAAAATTTTGGATTTAGTCGTGTACTAAATTTTATTAAGATCTATTAATATTTAAATATTTTATATATATTTAATTTTTATAATTAAGTAACTCAATTTTTTTTTCAACTATATCAAACTGACTTTGAATTTTATAACCATTTTAAAGAGTAACTGAAGCCCTCAAACCCAAAACAATCCCCACTAAAATAATATTATATTTTATAGAATACAGAAGCATCTCAAGCTCCCCTTTCTAATTTAGGATACGAATCTTTAGAACCAGTTAAATCATTTAAACCACTCAAACCATTTACGACTCTACAATTTGACGTTCCAACATCTTTCGACCTTGTAAAAAAGGCAAATTCAATTGTACAAAATGAAGAATATTCAGAAAAAAATAATGAAAAACAACATGAGCAGAACGAAGAAAGGAAATTGATTATACCAGAATTAAAAATAGATTCACCTACAGAACAAGTTATAGAAGAAAAAGAAGATTTCCTTCCAGAAATTCCGCAAGTAATAAACAATTCTAGAGATATATTTGAAGATTTGGGTTACACTCCTGTACAGCCTCTGGCACCTTTAGATCTTAATTCATTGTTTTCTTCAGTGCAAAGTGAACAAAATTGTAGTGCAAAATATAATTCGGAAATTAAAGATGGCAATATTAGAAATTCCCTCAAACAGATTATTTCTGATTTGGATATTTATGTAGAAAAAAATGAAGCATTCGGTAGATGTTTGGAAGATATATGTTCTTATCCAAGAAATGAACAGGTGAGTTTTTAATTTTTTTTTTTATTCCCAGTTTCAACTAAAACTGAATCCAAATATCTTACAGATGGTATAAAAAGATACTTTTAAAACTCAAATATATTTCAATTTCTTCCGGAGTTTCATGAATCAAATATTAATAAACATTCGCTAGAGTTGGTTTAACCATCCTCTGCCGTTACGTCATAATCGGTGACGTATACTCCTATTTTACGTTTGTCATATATTATTCAAATTTCTACCTTGGAGATGTTTAACGTCCCTAAGCGTGATTAAATCGCCCTAATTATATAATTTACATTAAGAATGTATTATACGATTATATATTTGGGGTGTACCGAAACGATGAAGACTGCATTTAACGGTAAAATAGGTATTCCAGCATCTCTTTCTCTTGAAAAGTAATTAATTAATGTCAAAATTAAACTTTGCTCTTTCTCATTATACCGGGAAGGTATTTTGACAATGAAAAATTAATTGAACTGTCAAAAATAATAAATAACATTTACGTCGACATTAGTTAAGAAATACATTAATGAAGTCATAATTCGGTTTCATCCATTTCCGAAAATCGTGTCTGTCTGGATATAAACACTATAACTTTTCAACGAAAGCTCCGATCGAGTACCGGTTTTCACTTTACCAAGTTAGTTTTGTCCAAGGAATTTGAGCAGGATCATCATCAGGTACTCATCATATAAATTAAAGTGGTTTGCATAAGAAAACTAATTCAAATTTTTTAAAAAATATGTCAAACGGAATTTACGAAATGGATGGGAATGTTGTAGAAATTATTGACACATTATTTGATTTTAAGAGATTTTTTTTTCGTTTTTTTTTGGCTTTTTTTAAAAAAATTTTGATTATTTTCGTTTTTTCCGTATTATTTTTAATTTTTTTCTCATTATTCTGATGTTTTATTTTTTTTCTGTCTTTTCTGTCTTTTCCTGTTTTTTCTTTTTCTTTCGTTTTCTAATTTTTCAAGGTTTTTTAATTATTTTATAGAAAGAAAATTTTTCTAATTTATTGTTTTTTTCTCTTTTTTTTCTGATTTTTTCGATGTTTTCTAATTTTTCATCTTTTTTGTCATTGTTTCGTTTTTTGTTTACTAATTTTTTTCTCACTTTTTCTTATTCCGTTGATTTTTTCCGATTTTTTTGCCATTTTTTTTGATTTTGTTGCTATTTATTTCAATTCTTTCAATGTGTTTCATTTATTTTTTTCTTTCTTTCTTTTGTTCACAATGTTTCCGGTTTTTGGTTGTTCTTTACGGTTTTTTCCAACTTTTTCCGGTTTTTCGCAATTTTTTTGTTTTCTTTTTAATTTTTTCATATTTTACAATTTTATTTTTCATTTGTTTCCAATATTCTCCAATAATTTTTGTTTCTTTTCAATTATATCCGATTTTTTCTTATTTTTTCGATTCTTCTAATTTTTTCTAGTTTTTCACTAAATTTTTTGTTTTTTTTCATGCCTTATTCTGATTTTTTCAATATTTTCAATTTTTTTTTTTGGTTTTCCTCATTGTTCTATTTTTATTCTATTTCTTTCTTTTTTCTAATTTTTTCCTATCTTTCGATATTTTTTTGATTTTTCGGTTTTTTTGTTTTTTTTTCTCATGTTTCTGATGATTTTCTGTTGTTTTTGAATTTTTTCTATTGTTTTTTGATTTTTTCAAATTCCTTCTTTTTACTTTTCATATTTTTTTTCATTTTTGTCATTTTCTTTTTTGATTTTAATCGATTTTTTAGTTTTTTTTCTCGATTTCGTTTGATTATTTTTTTAATTTTTTTTCGATTTCTTTTGAGTAATTTTCATCTCTTTTTCCGATTTGTTTTGAAAGTTTTCAGATTTTTATTTTCTTATTTTAAAATTTTAGGATAAATAGAGAAAAGTTGAAAAAATAAAGAAAATCTGAAAACTATTGAAAAACAAGAAAATATAAAATGAAATAGAAAAAATAGGAGAAAATTGGGAAAAAAGAAACAAATAGGGAGAAATAGGGAAAAATAAAGGAAATAAGAAAATTATCACAAAACATGAAAATAATAAATAAAATAGAAAAAAATAGGAAAAATACAAAAAAATAGTGAAAAATAGGGAATAATAGAGAAAAATAGGGTAAAATAAGGAAAAATAAAAAAAATAGAAAAACTAATGTAAAACAGAAAAAAAGATATAGGAAAAAATAGAAGAAATAAAAAAAATAGAACAGGGCAAATAGGGATATTTGGGAAAATTATGAAAAAGAGTAAAAAAATAGATAAATAGGGAAATTTTGGAAAAACAGGAAAAAAAAATGGAAAAATTGGGTAAATAAGAAAAAATAGGAAAATAATATGGAAAAATAAGAAAATTAGAGAATAAATTGGGAAAAACGGAAAGAAAACTGAAAATGGTGAAAATAGGGAAATTTGGGTTTAAATATGAATAGAGAAGAATAGTGAAATTTGGGAAAAATAATGAGAAATAGTAAAAATCAGGACAATTAGGGAAAGGGAAAATTATAAAAAAAAAACATTAAAAAAATATAGAAATTTTGGAAACATAGAAAAAAATTATGTAAAAATTGGAAAAATAAGAAAAAATAATGGAAAAATTGGAAAAATAAGTAAAAATAAGAAAATAATGTGGAAAAATAGGAAAATTAGAGAATAAGTAGGGAAAAATGGAAAAAAATAGTTAAAAATAAGGAAATAGTATGAAAAATAGGGAAACATGAAAAAAAATTAAGAATATAGGACAAAATAGGGAAAAATAAATATAAATAAGGATAAATACTGAAAAAACAAGAAAAAATAGATAAACTTATAGAAAATAGAAACAATAGAAAGAAATAGGAAAAAATACGAAAAATAAAGAAAATGGTGAAAAATAGGGGAAAATACGTACAAATACGGACGAATAGGAAAAAATAAGAACAAATATAAAAAAGAGAAACAACTAATGGGAACCAAGGGAAAATAGAAAGATATGGAAAATATAGAAAAAAAATTGGATAAATAGTAAAAATAGGGAAAGAAAAAATGAAGATAAATGGAGAAAAATATGGAAAAGTACTAACAAATAGGGCAAATCTTGGAAAAATAGTGACTAAATAGAGCAAAATAGAGAAAAATATGGGAAAAATAGGGTAAAATAAGTATGGAAATATGGGAAAAAGAGTGAGAAATAAGGAAAAAGAGTAAATAATAAATTGTGGAAAATAATAAAAATAGCAAAAAATAGCAGAAAATTGGAGAAAATTAGAAAATAGGAAAAAAATATAGAAATTAGACAATAAATAGGGAAACATATGGGAAAAAAGTGGAAAATAGATAAAAATTGAGAAAATAAAAAAAATAGGAAAAAATATGGAAAAATAGCGAAATTAGAGAATAAATACTAAAACAAATGGAAAAAAGTGAATAATAGAAAAAAATGAGGAAAATAGGGATAAATAGCTAAAAATTAGATAAAATAATGTAAAACGGGAAAAAACAGAAAGAAATAGGAAAAATTGGGAAAAAAGATAATAAAAAGAGAAAATATGTGAAAAAAAAAGAAAATTCGCTAATAAAAATAGTGAAAATAATAAAAACAGAGGAATATTTGGAAAAATTAGAAAAAAATTTGAAAAAGATAGATAAAATAAAGAAATTAGACATAAATAGAGAAAATTAGGAAAATAGGCAAATATATGGGAAAATAGTAATATGGGAAAATAACGAAAAATAGTATAAAAATGGGAAAAAAGATAGATAATAATAAGGACAAATACGGACAAAAAATTAAAATTCATTGAAAAAATAATAATAATATGATATACCCGGGATTGGCTGGTCACAGTATTAAAATTTTTTAAATTAAATCACTATAAAAGTTGGTTATTAAGTTTTTATATGCTGGTTAAATAGTTTTAAGATCAACAATTATTTATTTTTTAATTTTTATAATTAATTATCCATGTTTTTTATAAAACTTAGTTTTATTAGACCAATCAAAAAAAATTTCCAATACGTTGTAAATTGTATTTTGTAAAAAACATGTAATAAATCAAAGTACAGTTATACGTAAATAATTGTAGCCTTCTAACTATAATATATTTGGATATGGTCCAGATACAAAAACCGAAATCCCTGCTACCCAACCGATTTATTTCTGGACTTGTGTGTGTGTGTTTTGTTTAACATATAATTCTTACAAAACGTTTTTGCGCCATTAAAATTACTAGTTTATAATAGACTTTGATGAAAATCTTTTATTTTTCTTTTCGCGTTGTGCAAGTGTCCGGGAAAATTCGATAAAATAGAAGTGATTCGTGACTTTCAGAGAAGGAAAAATTAAAGATTTTTTTTTTTTTGATGTGACGTTGACAAAGGAGTTGAGATGACAGCTACATGCTCGGTATAGATAGAAAAATAAATAATTCGGGTATATGTAATCAGTATTTTTAGGTTTGTGATTTTTGTGAACGGGTTTCGAAGATTTTTTCCAATTTCAAAATTGTATAATCAAGAAATGACCTAATGTACCGGGTGTCCAAATAAGAAAAAATATTAGTGAACCAATATAAAATTTGTACAATTCAAATTTTTTTTTAAATATAATTAAATTATACATATTTATTCATTCTGTTTTAAATTAATTGAATAATTTGGATTTCAAAATTAATAGTAACATTCTTAATGATTTAACAAGTTAGGAAAACGGGATTTTAATAATAAAATTTAACACAATTTTTATCAGAAAATCAACATTTTTTTAAGGAATTTTGAGTTAAGGAATTTTAATAATAATTCAAACAAATTAAATTAACTGAAATTTTTTACGTTAATGTAAAGACACATAATGTTAAAATTGTAATAGAACTAATTGTTTTTTTTTCAATAATTTTTGACAATTTATTATGATAACGACAAATATTCTAGTCAACAAGTGTTTTTTGGGTCAAACTTTTTTCTCCGCCTCCGAAAAATATGAACGAGGTGTCATTCGATTCGGAATAGCGTGTAGATGATTTTTGAAAAAATTCAAGACTTGCTTGCAAAAATTGCAAAAGTTAAAAATAATTAACTGAAAAATAAAAATGGGGTTTAGTTTTTTGCAAAATATCTCTAAAATTATTTGACATTTTTCCAGTTTAAAAAAATTTTCAAAAAGAGGAGGAAATTTACAAAAAAAAAACTAAACCTCCCGGAACTGTAGGACCAACATTTATAATTTTCCCAGAGTGTTGAAAATGCGACCGAAAACAGGGACTCAAACCTCAAACAGACGTCAAATCGTATGAATCAATGACGACTGACGATTGACAGTTGACATTAACTAAAGATATTCTAATACCATATATGTAATACTCCTATATCGCCAACGTCCTATCTTTGACCGTAGAAACAAAGCGTTCCGACAGAAGGAGATGCAAGATCGGAATCGGGTGCCAAGGCGCATGCGTCATATGCATTTTGAGTATATAGCTGCATCGTGAATTGCATTGGCGTCGTGTCTCGTGGAGAAAAGGGAACGTAGAGAAAAAGGAAAGTTAAGCAAGCGTAGGCGATTTTTATTTTTGAACATTATTCTGCAAATGTTTATACGTTTTTATTACAGTATATCTTCTGCTAAATATATAAAAAAAAAACAATAAAAAAATTCCTGTCGGTAGGGTCGACAGGGGAGGTAGATTTCTATTGTCTAAATTTGAGAATCCTTCCCCACTCCACGATATGGTCAGATCGAAAAAAGTTTCAAACAATTAAATTTTATAATAATTAGGACATGAAAAAAGTCTAATGACCTGTTTCAATATTTTTAAAAATAGCGGAGATATGAATTTTTTGAAATTTCAACCCCCTCCAGTTCCATCCCCTTAGGTCCGATTAAAAAAAGTTTCAGACAAATTCGTTTTATAATAATTAGAACACAAAAAAGTCTTATAACCTATTTCAATATTTTTGAAAATGGCGGAGCTATTAATTGTTTGAAATTTCAACCCCCTCCAGTTCCATCCCCTTAGGTCCGATTAAAAAAAGTTTTAGACAAATTAATTTTATAATAATTAGAACATAAAAAAAGTTTTATGAACTGTTTCTATATTTTTGAAAATAGCGGAGATATAATTTTTTTAAAATTTCAACCCCCTTCAGTTCCATCCCCGTGGGTCGGATGAAAAAAAGTTTCAGACAAATTAGTTTTATAATAATTATAACACAAAAAAAGTCTTGTGACCTGTTTCAATATTTTTGAAAATGGCGGAGATATAAATTTTTTGAAATTTCAACCCCCTTCAGGTCCATCCCCGTGGGTCATATGAAAAAAAGTTTCAGATAAATTAATTTCATAATAATCAGAGCATAAAAAAAGTCTAATGGTCTTTTTTAATATTTTCAAAAATGGCGGAGATCTAAATTTTTCGAGATTTCAACCCCCTACAATTCTCACCCCCTTAGAGGTAGAATGCCCATTTGCAATACGCAACTAATTACTACCCCAAAGATTTTTTGTACCAAATTTGGTGTCGGTTGGACAAAAATTGCGACCTCTATCGTGTCGGAACGGAATGTCTATACATACATATATACAGTGTGTCCGTAAAGTATGGAACAAATTCATTTTTAGCTAAACAGGCCATTTTATATTCTAAAGTAAATAGTTTTGAAGTTATAGACAATTGAAAATCGCATTTTTTCAAATTTAAGTGATTGCTCCGGCCAAACGACATAAAATCGGATAAAACGGCTTACATGTCCCTTTCTTAAGTTTTTGAGTTCTACTTGATGGCGTAAGAACAAAATGTATACAGGGTGATCAAAATTTGCGTACTTTTGATCACCCTATATACATTTTGTTCTTATGCCATCAATTAGAACTCAAAAACTGAAGATAGGGACATGTAAGCCGTTTTATCCGATTTTATGTCGTTTGGCCGGTGCAATCACTTAAATTTGAAAAAATGCGATTTTCAATTTAATTTTGAATATAAGTGTAATAGGTTTTTGAAATCAGCTTCACGGAACGAAACTTCATTACTCGAAAGTAATTCACCCTGTATATTAGATTATTATTTTAAAATACGGTAAATTAAAATCAAAAATCGATATGTTTCAGGATTATTTCTTAAAATGGCCTGTTTAGCTAAAAATGAATTTGTTCCATACTTTACGGACACACTGTATATATAAATATATACCGATAATTTTTTTTTTTACTGATTCTTATTCAGAAGGTCATAATCGGCGTAGCGCCCCTATTCCCGGTGCTGGGTCCCGTTATTGAATCGAATACAATAGGTAGATTCCATATATGGAAATCTACCTAAAAAAAATTCCGTACAGCTGTGACGCCTATGACTTATCCGAGACTGCGTGAGAGAGAAACGATCGTCTATACTCTACTATCGGCGACATACTTCTCTCTCAAGCTGGCGATATAGGGGTATTACATATATGACTAATACTGACACTAATGACATATGAGTTGTTAATTAGTCAGGATTACCAACTTGCAATTACCAACTTATTCAAAAAGTTACTAAATTTCAATAAGTCACTAGATTTAGTGATGAAGAGTCTACTGTGGATAAAAAATAATATATGGAGTCAAGTTTCATGCAACTCTGATATTTTTAAATACAGTGTTGCCGTCAAAAAGTCATAGTTTAGACTATTAGTTAAAATTTTTTCAATTTTCGATTAGAGTGTTGCGAAATTTGGACGAGAAATGAGTTAAATCTAGCGAGAAAGTTTTATTAGATTAGTTTTAGCTACTTATTCGTGTACAGTGTTGTCAAGTCTTATGAAAGTTCCAAAATCTAAAGAATATTTTTTTTTCAGGATTTACTGTTTTTAGGTTAAATGGTTGCCAAGTTTCTCTACATTTCTCAAAAATTTTGTATTATTTTTTTTAATCTACTTTTCTACAGTGTTGTCAGGTTTACCAAAGATTCTTAAATCTAAGAAAAACATTTTTTTAATTTGTTTCGTTTAGAATCCTAATTTTTGGCTACCTTGTTGCCCATTTGGAGTATCTTGGCATGTAGTTTTTAAAGTTCTGCTAATTTTCGTTTCAACCAGCGTTGCCACACATCCAATTTTCCAAATTCTAATACTTTGTTGTCAAAGTTTTATTAATTTAGGAAAAAAATGAAAAATTGAGGATAGTTCAAAATTTGATAATTTTTTTATAAGGCAATGTTGCTAAATGTTTCAAAATTTCCTAAATCTACGGAGAAATACCATCAATTATGCGAAAATTTTAAAAAAACTAAATTCTGTTTTTTATTATTTATACAGTGTTGCCTATTTTTTAAAAAAAATTTAAATCTAGGGAAGAAAAGATTATTGTTTTTTGAAAAATTAGAAAAAAATCAGAATAAAATACGGAGTTGCCATTTTTTTTGAAAGTAAAATACCTTTGAATTTTTTTGAATAATTAAAAAATTTAATGTTGCCATATTTTTCATAGTTTATTAAATCTATTAAATATTTTGAAACATTAAAAACATTATAAAATATTCGTAAAATCAATTTTTAAATTTTCGGCTACATTGTTGCCAAATTTCCTAAAATGTCTTTAAGTTAGGGAAAAAAGTATTCTCGATCATTTGAACAATTTGAAAAGAATTTACAATCTGGTACTTTTCTACATTAGCAGTGTTGACAATTTTTTAAAAAAATTGTAAATCTATAATTTTTTGAAAAATTAAAAATATCCTTGAATTTGGTACTTTTTTAACCTGTCATTGTTGCTAAATTTTAAATGGAAAATAATTCTCCTCATTTTTTAAAAATTAAAAATATTTAGTGTTACCAAATTTTTCATAATTTCTTAAATTTAAAGCTCTTTGAATTTTTATGAAAAATTAAAAAAAGAACCGGTAAAATCAATTTTAAAAAACTTCATGCCGCAATATTTTTTCGGCTACATTGTTGCCAAATTTCATAAAATATCTTAAATCCCTAGATTTCGAATTTTTAAAAAATTAGGAAAAAAACAGAATCTGGTACTTTTCTAATTAGAGTGTGTTGCCAAATTTTCATTAAATCTAGGGTAGAAATATCCTCGATTATTTCAAGAATTTAAAATTTTTATTATGTAGTGTTTTTCAAAAAAAAAAATTAAATCTAGGGAAAGAAATAGTCTTGGTTTTCAATGATTAATCAAGCTTCCTAATTTTTAACCTAAGTAAATTGTTAATAACAATGTGAAAAAATAACAATTATTTAATTTTGGAATCTTTTCTGAGATCTTTCAAAAATGGTTCCAAAAAGGAAAAAATTTTCAGATTTGTTATTTAACAATTACGAAATTACGACTCTTACAATATTTATGTTCAAGTAGGAAAAAATTGTTAATTAACTAATGCATAATTAATAAAAAAATAGCCATAAAATTTTTTGACCTCGGATTATTATTCATTGATCTATCCTGTAGATGCCTGAATTTTTTCAATTTTTAATTTTTATTTTTAATAAGTTTAAATAATATTTATTCAATAAAGGTCCAATCCCCGTTTTTGGTTGTATTCTCAATACTCTGGGAAAATTATAAATATTGATCCTACAATTCCGGCAAGTTATAGTTTTTTTTTTTTGTAAATTTCCTTCTCTTTTTGAATCTTTTTTCAAATTTAAAAATTGTCAAATTGTTTTTGAGATATTTGCAAAAAACCAAACCCCGTTTTTTTTTCAGTCGTGAAAACCTAAAACTCGGACAAAAATATTGATAAAGGTTAAAAAAAAATGAAAATATTTTATTAATAATTTTCATCTTATTTCTTAGAAAGCATAAAATATTTATTTAAATAGAATACAATAATGATTTATTTTGAACCTGAAAAAATATTCGTTGTAAAAAACAAATGTGTTTATTTTTGTATGTACGTTTAAGTTAGATGTTGATTTTAAAATAGTTTGGCTGTAGTTTTCTTTGCAATGTACGTACATCATTAAAATTAATAGAATTTTCACGTAACACACTTATTTTATTTTACAATAATTGTCTTATATACAGAATGTTACAAAATGGAAAAATAATTATTCTATTAAAAACCATAAAATATTAATGAAATATTCGTATATCTTCGGCAATATCAAATGTATACATTTTTTTTATGTATTTATTATTGCTTCCTTCTTCTGCTTTTATTAATTTTTCTATTAACACGTTAAGTGCCAACTACCAAATAATTAGTAGTTAAAGTACAAGATATCTCGTAGTTGGTAGTCAAAGTGTTAAATCTTTCTGTCTCTTGTTTTTCGATATTGGTAATAACTTTTAAATCTGTTTAAATTGTTCCCTTAGACAAAATGATATTTGCCTTTGAAAAAAGTTTGTGGCTCTATAGTTATTTCTGATTTATACATTTTTATACAAGAAAAAAATAATAAAACACATCTAGTATCCAAAATGTTATAATAAATATTATAAGTGCGCCTCTGCTCAGCTCATCAGAAGATGTAAAAGTGGAGACGGAGAGAGAGAAGAGGGCGACATGCATGCATAAATAGTTTTTTTTACGTTATATGTATAATTAGAGAAAATAAAATAAGTTGTTAATTTCTGCATCCACGTTTTAATTTAATCAACTATCCGGCTCGAAGGACCAAATTTTCTTCTCGAAGGACCGTTGATCGTCTAATTACATAACGTCAAATAAAAAAATAAAAACTATTTATGCCAGCATGTCGCTTACCTGTCCTCTTCTCTCTCTGTCTCTCTCCGTCTCCTCTCTTACATTTTCTGATGAGCTGAGCAGAGGCGTACTTACATTTATTATAATTAGCGTAACCACAAAATTTTTACCACTATCCAAGAGTAAAGGATACTTTTTGACCTATTAAAACTCTTTTGTCGACTTAACAAACCACACAGTAACGAACGATTGAGACAAAGATGAGACTAATATCAAAAATAATCGATTCTAAAACCGATAACTCATCTTCCTATTCGTACTCGAAAGAATCGTACAGTATAAATAAAAGTTCGAGTGCTAAATATATTCCGTCTTCATTACCCTCGACTCCATCTCTTTCGTGGCCATCAAAATCGTATGAAATCAGGAAAAGTTCGAGTATAAATGAAGTTTTGGAAGGATCCAGAGGGTTTAAACCCTCTGATATGAAGGATCCATCTACTAGTCAGTTTTTACAGAGTTTGACAAAAAAAGTCTTTAAAATTGGATTGGTAGGTAAAAAATTATCGTGCTTTCGTATTTTAACCTAAAATAGTTTCACATCATTAATTCAGTCCATCGATAGACATTTTATCATATATGTTCTATCTTTCACTAATTTTTAAATTCTCTCATATTTTTCTCATGTTGACTGAAATTTTACATAAACTTTTTCAAGGGCGTAGATAACTTTTTTCCTGGGAGAGAGGTTTTTTTTCCTGAGGGGGAGGAGTAATCAAACTAAATATGTTTGTCCTCTACATTTATTATATTTTATTTATTCTTTTCGTGCTGTATTTGGTATTCTGGGGTGGGTAATTACCCCCTTTACCCACTATATCTACGCTCTTGCGTATAAAAAAGCCAGATGGAATTGGTTGCGGATGATCCTTTAGCATTGTTGCTTTGTTTTTCAATTTTTTGTATGAAAAAATGCATTGTTGTTTTGTTTTCCAAGATCCTGTATGGAAAAATGCATGTATGGAAAAATGCATTCTTACTATGTATTTCAAATTTTTGTGTAAAAAATATGCATTCTTGGTTTATTTTTTAATTCCCTGTGTGGAAAAGACATTCTGATTTGTTTTTCAATTTTTTATATGAAAAAATGCATTGTTGCTTTGTTTTTCTTTTCCTGTATAGAAAAATGCACTCTTGCTTTGTTTCTTTAACTCCCTGTATGTAAAAATGCATTCTCGCTTTGAATTTATAATTTTTATACAAATAAATATATTGTTGCTTTGTTTTTCATTTTTTTTTGTGGAAAAATGCACTTTTGCTTTGAATTTAAAGTTTTTATGTGAAAAACTGTTTTATGTTTTGTTTTTCAGTTTTCTGTGGAGAAAAATGCATTGTAGCTTTGTTTTATAACTTTCTATGGGAAAACTGTACTATTGCTTCCATTATTTTATAAAAATTTGTGTGTTAAAAATGCATTTTTTGTAGGAAAAATGCTCTTGTTTTTTCTCCTATTCATATTTGAAAATTGAATTTTTGCTGGTTTTCGGTGAAATGGACTATAGCAACTCAACAATTTACTGAAAAATTATTTATTCTATATTTTAATTTGTGAAATTTAATTGTGAAAAATGCATTCTTGCTTCTTTTTTTTAAATTTACCTGTGGAAAAATGCACTTCAGTTAAATTCGAATGTGGAAAAATGTATTCTTGCTCATTTTTTTCAAATTTAACTTTGGAAAAATGCATTCTTGCTTCTTTTTTTCAAAATTTGAGTATGGAAAAATGCATTCTTGCTCATTTTTTTAAATTTCACTATGAAAAATGCATTCTTGCCTCTTTTTTCAAATTCGAGTGTAGAAAAATGCGTTTTTGCTTCTTTTTTCTAATTTAACTGTGGAAAAATGCATTCTTGCTTCTTGTTTTCAAATTCCAGTGTTGAAAAATGTATTTTTGCTCATTGTTTTCAAATTTTACTATGGAAAATGTATTCTTACTTCTTTTTTGAAATTCGAATGTGGAAAAATGTATACTTGCTCATTTTTTACAAATTTAACTATGGAAAAATGCATTCTTGCTTCTTTTTTTTAAATTTGAGTATGGAAAAATGCATTCTTGCTCATTTTTTTTTAAATTTAACTATGGAAAATGCATTCTTGCTTCTTTTTTCAAATTCGAGTGTATACAAATGCGTTTTTGCTTCTTTTGTCTAAATAAACAGTGAAAAAATGCATTCTGGCTTCTTTTTTCTAATTTAACTGTGGAAAAATGCATTCTTGCTTCTTGTTTTCAAATTCCAGTGTTGAAAAATGCATTCTTGCCCCGTTTTTTTTTCTAACTAATAGTGGAAAAATGCATTCTGGTTGTATTTTTAAAATTTAATTGTGGAAAAATGCATTCCTTAATTTTTTTCTTCAAATTCGAGTGTGGAAATATACATTTTGCTCATTGTTTTCAAAATTGCATTCTTGCTTAAATTTTTTCAAATTCGAGTGCAGAAAAATACCTTTTTGCTTTTTTTTTTAAACTAACAGTAAATTTTTGTTTCTTTTTTAAAATTGAACTGTGGAAAAATGCATTCCTTCATTTTTTTCTTCAAATTCGTGTGTGGAAAAATGTATGCTTGCTATTTTTTTTCCAAATTCGAGTGTAGAAAAATGTATTCATGTTTTTTTTTTCAAATGTTTTTAGGTCTTTTTAGGGTTTTCTCTTAACTTTCGTAAAAAAATTACTTATTTTTATAAACATTTGCACTTTATATGTGTTTTTTTCAAACTTTCATTTTCATTGGAAGAATTTTAGAAAAAAATTCTCCATTGGAAAGTGTGAGTATTTCTATATCATTTTTCATTGATTTTTTGCAGAAAAATACTTTTCGGCGTTTATTGATTTGATTTTGTGGATTTTTCCGTGAATTTTCCTTAACTTTTTTCCGGATCTGTTCCAACGGTGATTCTATAATTGTATCTAAACATTCATTGACAAGAGTGATTATCTTGTGAAACACGCTGTATACAAGGGCGTAGATAACTTTTTTCCTGGGGGCAATGGTATTTTTTTCCTGGTGGGGGGGGGGTAATTGAACTTGTAAACAAATATATGTTTCAAAAACAAAATATTATCCATAGAACGAATGTGGTAAATTATTTAATGACTAATAAAACAACCATATAAATTTAATGTTCAATTAAAACCAGATTAAATGGCGGCGACATATTTCGGCCACAACGATGGCCATCATCAGGTCTACTATACAAATATAAAATTGGATTACAATATAACAAATTTTTAAAAAAATTACTTACAGAAAAAAGAATTTATACATAATATTTTGGTATATTTCAACAAAGTTTTTTTAAATAATAATTTGTTTGATTTTTTATATTAAGATTATAATGTGACCTGTTCATTTTTTCATACCAATATCATGTATAAGTTTTTAATTTTTTTTGTAAGTAACTTTTTTATAAATATATTGTAATCCAATTTTATGCCTGATGATGGATATCGTTGTGGCTGAAACATGTCGCAGCCAATTTAATTTTAAACATTAAATTTATGTGGTATGTGGTTTCTATATTTCATATATTTTATTTTTCTTCTTTTCGTGCTATTTTTTAGTAATTACGCCCTTTACCCTCCATACGCCCTTGAACTTTTTTTTTAAATATTAACATCTTCAATTGTATTTTATTTTAATCATCTTTATTTGCTTGCTTTCTTAATTAAAGTTTAATTATTCTTGGGGATTTTTTTATATTATTCTTTATGGTTTGTTTTATTTTACATAATTTTTTTATAGGATGAAAATGTGCCCCCTCAAAAAACAATTAATCTGGAAAA
Source organism: Neocrepidodera transversa (assembly GCA_963243735.1). Classification (NCBI taxonomy): domain Eukaryota; kingdom Metazoa; phylum Arthropoda; class Insecta; order Coleoptera; family Chrysomelidae; genus Neocrepidodera; species Neocrepidodera transversa. Next base: position 6,767,489 of record OY725340.1, read on the forward strand.
GATCTTCACACCTGCAGATGGAGAACAAATCAAACCCACTAAAAGTCGTATGTATCTTTATATTTATTTAGTACAAAATATTGGCAAACAAACATATGTTCGAGGTTTTTATATTTTAAATAAGTACCAACGTTTAAAAAATTTTAATGTTTCAATTTTTTGAATAATTATGTTCATCCAGTAACCAAATGGAAATTTGGAATAATTATTTCTTAATATGTTCAATTTTGAAAAGAATTATTTTTTTGTATATTTTGAAAATTCCAAGTATTTTTTTAAAAATCGAATTTTGAAAAAAGGTGAAAAATTACTATATATCTGAATCCATAATAAACCCTATCATATTTTTTCTCATTATTGAAAAAAAAATATTATTTTGTTTAGGGAAAGTATTTGCATCTTCGGCATTTTACGAGAAAGGATTTCATCCGACAGTCGAGGATCAGATCAAGTTAGCAAATAGAATATCGAGTTCTCTCTCAGATATCAGTAATAAAAGTAGCAAAGGTCAGTCGATGTACGTGAAAAGGATGAAACGATCCGTTAAGTGGGTACACGAAGGAGAAGGTGAGATTTTTATATATTTTATAAAATTTTATCATATTCCTAATAATAAATAAAAGTAATGATTTGTATAAGAGAATACAATATTTTTTTTATAAACAAGTAATTAAAAAAAAATTATGAACCCGTTTATAAGTATGTAGGTACGGGGGGGAGTTACAGAGCACCGCGCTACTAGTCCTACTCAAGGGTGTAGATAACTTTTTTCCTGGGAGGGGTACTTTTTTTTAGGGGGTAAATTTTTTTTCCTTTTAGATAAATGTGTTTGTCCGTTTCTAGATTTCATATATTTTACTTTTTCTTTTCGTGCTATTTTTTGGTATGCTGGGGTGGGTAATTACCCCCCTTTACGCCCCCCCATGATATATACGCCCTTGATGATACTCCAGAAGCAAATTATCCGGGAAGTGATTTCCTTTCTCTTTTTGTCCGAGATGTAGAAAAATGCATTGTTGCTTTGTTTTTCAATTTTTTGTATGAAAAAATGCATTGTTATTTGGTTTTTTAATTTCCTGTATGGAGAAATGCATTTTTATTCTGAATTTCAATTTTTTGTGTAAAAAAATGCATTGTTGCTTTATTTTTTTATTGTCCTGTGTGAAAAAATGCATTCTTGCTTTGAATTTCAAATTTTTATATAGGTAAATGCATTGTTGCTTTGTTTTTCAGTTTCCTGTGGGGAAAAATTTTTGTGTGTAAAAAGCATTTTTGCTTTGTTTTATAAATTTCTGTGGGAAAATGCATTTTTGCTGTTTTTTCCAATTTTTTGTAGGAAAAAATGCATTTTTGTTGTTTTTTCCAATTTTTTGTAGGAAAATATGCATTCTTGTTTTTTCTCCAATTCATATTTGAAAACTGCATTTTTGCTATTTTTCTGTGAAATGGACTATAGCAACTCAACAATTTACCGAAAAATTAGTAATTCTAAATTTTAATCTGTGAAATTTAACTGGGAAAAATGTATTCTTGCTTCTTTTCTTCAAATTGAACTATGGAAAATGCATTTTTGCTTCTTCTTTTTCAAATTCGAGTGCAGAAAAATGCATTCTTGCTTCTTTTTTTTCTCAAATTAATAGTGGAAAAACCCAATTTTGCTCTTTTTATTCAAATTTAAGTGTGGAAAAATGTATTCCTGTTTTTTCCCAACTCACTTGTAAGTTGTTCTAGGTCTTTTTAGAAACTTCTCCTAACTTTGGAGAAAAAAAATATTTATTTTTGTAAAAATCACTTTATATGTGTTTTTTTCATACCAATTTTAAATGGAATCGGTAAATAATCATACATCTAGGAGTCACCATTAAATATTTTTTTCCTGTACATCTACAGAAATCGCTACAACCGTAACAAACAATCAAACAAACAAACAAACAAAAAATTAAATTCAACAAAAATGTGTAATAAGGATATGTTGTTTTTCCTATTTTTGTATATTTTTTCTGTTATTCATTGCTTGTTCCTTTTTGTTACTGTTTTTATGTGTTTTGTTCTATTTTGAAAATTTTTCCATATTTTGTCCTATTTCTCTTAAATTTCCCTAGTTTTCCTTATTTTATCTTGTTTTTTCATATTTTTCCTATATTTTCACTATTTTTCTCCTATTTTCTCTATTTTTTGCTACTTTCTCCATTTTTTTTCATATCTCCTATTTCTTTCTATTTGTTCTTGTTTTCTATCGTTTGTCTTATTTTATTGTATTTTTTGTTTTATTTATATTATAAATGTTTATATATATGTACATATCTATTTACATTCTTCTTACTTACTTGACTTGTCCAATGGCCCTATGGCTCTAAATGTTTTGTATTTATGGACCAATAAAGAATTTGAATTTTTTGAATTTGAATCCTATTTTTTTATTTTTCCTTCATTTTTTTCTATGTGTTCCTATTTGGACTTATTTTTCCCTAATTTTCCCAAATTTTCCGAATTTTTCCTGTTTATTCATATTTTTCCTGTTTTTCATTATTTTTTCCTCATTTACTCCTATTATTTCCTATTTTCCTTTGCTTTTTTCCCATTTTTTTCTATTTTGTCCCAGATTTCGCTATTTTCTTTATTTTTTCTATTTTTCGCCATTTCTTCTTATTTTTTCCAATTTTTCGCTACTAATCGCTATTTTACCTTATTTACCTACCTTTCCCTGTTTTTCCATATTTTATTCTGTATTTTCCTATATTTTTATATTTTTCCCTATTTTTCTCTAACTTCTCTGTTCTTCCTATTTCTCAAATTCTTGCTGTTTTTCATTTATCTTTAATTTTCCTATTCTATCTATCTTTTTCACATTTTTTCCTATTTTTCCAATTTTTTTTACTATGTTTTCCCTATTTTCTCTAGTTTTCTAGTTTCGCTGTTTTTTTCACTTTTTTCCATTTTTCATACTTCTTTCTATTTTTTCCAGTTTTCCATTATTTTATCCTATTTATACTTATTTTTCCTCATCTTTCCCCAATTTTCTCTATTTTTCGGTATTATTTCAATTTCTTCATATTTTGTTTTTTATTATTGTTATCTGTTTTTATATATTGATCCCTATTATATTCTATTATTTAATATATTCCATTTTCCACATTATTGTCCTATTTCTCACTATTTTCCCATATGTTTCCATATTCATTCTTTAATTTTCCTATTTGGCATATTTTTTTCCTATAATTTTTCTGTAGGAAATAGGAACAAATAGGGCAAAATAGTGAAAAATTGAGAAAATTTTTAAAAAGAGTAAAAAATACGGAAAAAATAGGACAAAATTGGGAAAAATAAGAACATTGAGCAAAATAATGAAAAATTGTGGAAAACAGAAAAGAATGGGAACAAATAAGGCAAAATTATAAAAAAATTGACCAAAATAGAGAAATTTGTGAAACATATTGAAAAATGAGGAAAAAACGGGCAAAATAGGGAAATTTTTTCTAATTCGTTCCAACCTATTTGTACTTATTTTTCGCCATTTTCCTTATTTTTCCCTAATTTTCACTATTTTTCGTTATTTTTTCTATTTCCTGTTTTTCTATATTTATCTCTATTATTTTCCATTAACTAATAGCTTCCATTTTTACTTATGTTCCCCAAAATTGCCCTATTTTTAACTATTTTCCCTATGTTTCCATATTTATTGTCAAATTTTATTATTTTTCATATTTTTCCCATCTCTGTTTTTCCTCATTTTTCTGAAATTTCCCTATTTAGCACTAATTTTCCCGTTTCTTCCCAATTCTTCAATATTTTTCCCAAATTTCTCTATGTTGCTCAATTTTTCATACTTTTGCCCTCTATTTGTTTCTATTTTTTCCTGTTTTTTCCTTATTTTTCCCATGTTTGTACCATTTTTCTATATTTCTCCAATATTTTTTCCTATTTTTCTATGTTTTTCCCTATTTTTCCCAAATTTACCTATTTTGTTCTAACTTTCCCGTTTATTTCTCTATTTTTCTTAAATTTCCATATTTTGCTCAATTTTTCACAATTTTGCCCTATTTGTTCCCATTTTTTCCTGTTATCGCTAATTTTTCACTATTTTGCTCAATTATTCTTATTTTCATCAATTTTGTCATATTTTTCTCTATTTTTTCCCTATTTTTCACTATTTTTCCAAATTTTCTCTAATTTTCATTATTTTGCCCCATTTGTTCCTATTTTTCCCTGTTTTTCCTAATTTTTCGATATTGTTTACTGTTTTTATCAACTTTTTTCCATATTTTCACTATTTTTTTTCTATTCTTCCTTATTTTTTCCTATTTTTACAAAAAAATTAATAATCAAATATTTAGTGGTATACAGAGAAAATAAAAACATTGATTAATGTTAAAGAATAAATTTTTTTTAAATTTAAATTCAGAAGAGAATTTGATTAGAAAATGTTCAATTCGTTCAGTCAATTAAATTTCCAACAGTGAAATATCACATTTGATGTGTCAATAACACTGGCCGTGTCGGTTACGGAAGTAAAAAAAGAATCAAAATTTGGCCCTATGCCCACACATTTCGGATTGTGCAACCATGGAATTAATAGGACTAAAATTATCTTCAGATAATGTCTAAGTGTCAGTGCGGGCAGCTGTGTACATTTCAAATTTTGTTGGAAATTTAATTTTAAAGAACTGTCTTACTTAATTAACTCGGTTTTAGAATTTTTGAGGTTAGTTTTTAGTTCTATTAGTATTTTTATCTGAATTCTATTTTTATAATTCTTACTACTAAGAAGATACTTTAATAAGCAGAAATTGTTACATTAATTTTTATATACTTTTTTTAGGTCGTGGAGAATATAACGGACAAGAACTTGGCAGCAATGGGTCCGATAAAGTTAAAGACCCCCTTAAACTTGTTATGAATCCTTATGGACAGGTTCAAGATATAAATTCATTAAGAAAACAAGGATTCAACGTTGAATCAGCTCTTTCACCTGAAATTGCACAGGAAATCGTCAGAGGTCTTAATTCCCCTAAAGGAAAAGGTAATAACCAGTATAAATAGATACTAATAATAAACTTAATATTTAACAAATAAATCAATAAATTCTGCTTTATACGATAAAAAATCGGTTGTGTCGCTCCAAAAATTTCCCGACGAGTATCCCCCAGAGACGAAATCATTTTTCAGATATTTAATGTTAAACTTTCAAACTTTGACATTTTTTTTTTGACAGGTGACAGTTGAAGAAATAATGTTGACTGTTCTAAATAGAGTTTTTCAATGGCTTTCAAATGACATATTGCAAGTCAAATTCCGTGACATATTGCATCTGTCATTTTTTGATAGTGACACTTCCGTTTAACAGATGTCGTACAAAAGCTAATGGATTCTTCCGACGGATAACGTAAACCCATATACCAAATTTCAGTTCAATCGGATTAAACATGTGGCCTCTATCGTGGAAGAATACATACAGACACACAGACAGACAAACAGACAGTCAGACTTCCATCTGGAAATGGTCCTAATCATTATAAGGGACCTCAAAGTGGATATTTCCATCTTTATCTTGAATTTTTTTAAGCTCTTCACAATACTTTCCCTACTCGGAGGTGGGTCGGGAAAGTAAAACCAAATAAAATCGACAAAAATTGATGAAGTTTGAAAAAAATTGAACAAAATTTGAAAAAAAAACGAAAAAAAAACCGAACAAATTGAAAAAAAAATGGGATAAAATAAAAAACAATCAAATAGACAAAAAACAAATACGAAGAACAAAAAACCGAAAAAAGAAACTGTAAAAATATAATAAAAAAATTGGGAACAAATTGACAAAGTAATATAATCGAAAACAATCGAATAAAATTGACGAACATTTAAAAAACAAAGAAAATAGCGACAATCTCGATAAAAATCGGATAAAATAAAATCGATAAAAAAAAATTGACAAAAGTATTAAAAACCCAAATAAAAGCGAAAAAATTTATAAAAATCGAATAAAATCATATAAAATCGAGAAGAAATTGACAAAATCGGAAAAAAGTCGATAAGAATCGAAAAAAAAAATTTAAACAAAGACGAAAAAATCAAATATAATTGACCGAAATCGTAAAAAAAATAAATAAAATCGACAAAATCGATAAAGAAAAAAATTGGACAAAATCGAAAAAAAAGGAAAATAAATCGACAAAAATTGATACAAAAATGGTTACAAAATCGAAAAATATTAAAAAAATCAAATATAATCGAAACGACATAAATCGAGAGAATACAAAAAAATGGAAAAATCCGAAAAAAAAATGGAAAAATATAATAAAAAATTCGGAACAAATTGACATAGTAATCGAAGTAATCGAAAACAATCGAATAAAATTAACGGAAATTTTAAAAACCATAATAATAGCGAAAAAATCGATAAACATCGAATAAAATCAAAAACAATCGACAAAAATCGTAAAAAAACAAATAAAATCGATAAAAATCTAAAAATCGACAAAAAATAAATAAGAAAAAACCGAAAAAAATCTGAAAAAAGTCAAATACAATACAAAAAAATCGAATAAAATTGACAAAAATCTTAAAAACCCAAATTAAAGCAATAAGATTGATAAAAATCAAATAAAATCATAAAATCGAAAAAAAAAATTTAAACAAAATCGATAAAATCGACAAAATCGATAAACATCGAAAAAAAGAACAAATAAAATCGAGAAAAATTGAAAAAATCAAATATAATTCAGTGGGATCGAACAAGTGTGAAAACCTAAATAAAACCTCACAAAATCGAAAAAAAAAAAACAAGTACGATGGGAAAAAACCATACAATTTGAAAAAATCGAAAAATGTTAAAAAAACGGAGCAAATTGAAAAAACTGGATAGCATTAAAAAACATCGAAAAAATTAAAAAAAAAAAACAATATGAAAGAATAAAAAAATTAATCGAAAATTTCGGATAAAATCGAAAAAAATTGGAACAAATTGAAATGGGATAAAATTAAAAAACATCGAAAAATAGTCGAAAATCAAATACGTTCCCAAAAAATCGAAGAAAAAAGGAAATACCGTAAAAACTGACAAAAACTGAAAAAAAATGGTTATAAAGTCGAAAAACATCGACAAAATCAAATATAATCGAAATGACATAAATCGAAACAATAAAAAAAATTTTAAAAACCGAAAAAAAATCTGATGTGGCCAGCACATGACCTCTCGCCATTTTTGAATCAAAAATTTACAGGTTGACACAAAAAAGTATGAAAAAAAATTATATTTTTGTAAATCTGGCAACAATGGCAAAAGTTTAGAAAATTTTAATGAGATGAAAATAAACTTTCCCGACGAGTATCCACGAATACTTTTTCAGATTTTTTTTCTTCTGATTTTTATAATTTTTATAAAAAAGCTCAGTTCCAAATTCACAAATGTCACAAAAATTTCAAATTTCATAAATTAAAAAATGTATCAAAAACCGAAAAATGAAAAATTTAATCAACAATTTTAAGTTTCCAAAATTTCATTATATTTACATATTTTTGAGAAAATTTTGTCTTCTTGACTATTAGTATCAAATTTGTGTCATTTTGTCTGTTTTTAACAAATTTTTACTTAATTTCGGTAGTTTTTGTTAGTTTTAGTATTGTGTTGTCATTTTTTTATTTTTTTAGTTTTTTTTTGCGATGTTTGTCCATTTTTCTTGATTTTTTCCACTTAAAGCAACAATTTCACAAACTTTAAAAAAGTTAGAAAAAAGTTCAGTTCCAATTTCAAAAATTTAACAAAAATTTCAAATTTCATAAATTAAAAAATGTTACAAAAACTGAAAAATCAAAAATTTAACGAATAATTTTGAATTTCGAAAATTTCATTTTATTTGCTTATTTTTGGGAAAATTTCAAATTTTGGCATTTTCAATTGTTGACAGGTGACAGTTGGAGAAATAATTTTGACTGTTCTGAATGGAGTTTTTCTTGAGCTTTCAAGTGACATATTGCAAGTCGAATTCCGTGACATATTGCATCTGACATTTTCAGTTTGACAGATGTCGTACAAAAATGGGTTCTTCCGACGGGTAACCCTAACTCATATACCAAATTTCAGCTTAATCGGATTAAATATGTGGCTTCGTCCTGGTAGAATACACACAGACCGACAGACAAACAGACAGACTTCCATCTAGAAATGGTCTTAATCATCTCAGGTGACTTCAAAATGGATATTTCCATCTTTATCTCTAAAATTTTTTTTTAGCTTGTTCACAATACTTTCTCGGAGGTGGGTCAGGAAAATAAAATTAAAAGTAGTTTTAGACCAATAACAGTTAACAAGAATAATTATTCTTTTTTAACGAATAATAAAACTCAAAGTCATACCACAATAATTTTATGAAGAAATATAGAATAAGGGACAGCAAAATGTTTCGGCCAAACGATGGCCATCTTCATTCAATTAAGATATTTCTCAGACAAACTATTTATTTTATTTTATTGTGTCTGAGAAACATATTAATTGCTTGATGATGGCTATTGTTTGGCCACCCCTTGTTAAAAAAATTTTCTACATTTCTTCATAAAATTATTGTGGTATTCGTTGAATAATATTACCATTATGAGCATGGATAATCTTCTGTTTTTTATTCTTTTTTATAGGGGCGGAATTATTTGCAAAAAGACGTAAACGTTCTGAAAAGTGGGTGGTTGGCGAGACAAACGGTACAAGACAAACCCCTCTTTTACCTGAAATACCTCCAACTCCAGTACAGTTATCTTCTGTTTTACCTCCAGTTAATACTAATCTCCCAACACCAAGTTATCTGCCTGAAACGGCCGAAAGATTACAACATAAACAGAAATTGGATGGTATACAGGTAATTTTTATCTTATTTTTTTTTTTTTTTTTTGGTAATAATAATTTTGGTTTGAAACAGGAAAAATTCGGCCGACCTAGAGTAAAACTAATAAAATCTCCGTGGGACGCAGCTTTAGAAACTGGATCAGTTGATGGAGCTTTTGTCGAAGAACCATCTTGGCCGACAAAAGGAAATTACGTCGCACCAGCCGTCAATTCTTACGAAGCGGCCTTAAAAGACGACACTCTGGCCAATTGGACCGTTCCAAAAACTAACGATCAAAAAATGTTTTCGCACAATCCAAGCTACAATAGTAGCAGCATTAATAAAATCATCGATGGATATCAAAAAGGATCGAGTAATGTTGATGTATACAAACCTGCCATGCCTCAGGGATGGGCAACACATAAACAATTTGGTAAGTACTAAATTTTTGACTTCTACAATGCAAAATTTCTGAGGCCTAAAACCTCAGTATTAGTTTTGTGATAGCGAAACAAATTTCTTATCCCCACTTTTTACCACTTTTCTTGACGTTACCGAATTCCCTGAGACCGAAAAAAACCTGTCTGGACATCTGGATGTAAACACTATAACTTTTGAACGAAAGCTACGATCGAGTTCCGGTTTTCACTATACCTAGTTAGTTCTGAATTTGAGTAGGATCGGACCCAGCCGTCCCGGTACCCATTATACAAATTACAAATTTTTAGAATAAAATATCAAACGAAATTTACGAAATGGATGAAGACGTTACAGAAATTATTGACACATTGTTTGATATTTTCGTTGGTTTTTTTACAATTTTTTTGATCATTTTCGTTTTTTTATTGTTTTTCATTTTTCTATATTATTTTCCTTTTATTTTTTTCCCGTTTTCTCATTTACTGATATTTTGTTTTTTTTTCTGGTTTTTTCTGTTTTTTGTTTCGATTTTTTTTTAATCTGTTCTCATTTTTTTGTTATCGGTGTATTTTTGATTTCGTTATTTTTCGTTTTCTAATTTTTTATAATTTTATAAGTATTTTATGGAAAAAGAGATTTTTTCTCATTTTTCTGATTTTTTGTTTTGTTCTGTTTTTTCTTCTGATTTTTCAATGTTGTCTCCTCTTTTTTGTCATTCTTTTGTCTTTTTTTTTTAATTACTTTTTTTTCTATTTCTTTTTTGTTTTCTAATTTTTTTCTTAATCATTTGTTTTTTTTATTATTTTTTTTGCCGTTTTTTTAGGATTTTGTTGAGATTTATTTCAATTCCGTCATTTATTTTTTTCGTTTGTTCACAATTTTTCAAGTTTTTGGTTATTCTTTACTATTTTTTTGAACTTTTTCCAGTTTTTTGCGATTTTTTTGTTTTTTTTACTTTTTCCATATTTTACAATTTTATTCTTCATTTGTTTCCGATGTTTTCCAATAATTCTTGTTTCTTTTTCGAGTATTTCCGACTTTTTTCTTATTTTTTTCGATACTTTCAATTCTTTCTCGTTTTTCACTAAATTTTTTGATTTTTTTTCTTGTTTTATTCTGATTTTTTCAATATTTTCTAATTTTTTTGATTTTTTTTCTATTTCTATTTTTTTTCTATTTCTTTCTTTTCTTTTCTAATTTTTCCTATCCTCCGATATTTTTTTGAATTTTTGGTTTTTTCGATTTTTTTTCTCATTTTTCTGTTGATTTTGAATTTTTCTATTGTTATTTAATTTTTTTCAATTCCTTCGCTTTTTTCTATTTTTTTCTTATTTTTCTGTTTTTTTAGTATTTTGTCGATTTCTTTTGATATTTGTCGATTTCATTGGATTTTTTTTTATTATTTTTTATTTCTATTGATTTTTTCTGACTCTTTCGACTTTTGTTGATCTTTTTCGATTTTTGTTGATTTTTTTTCATTTTTTTTTATCGATTTCTTTTGATTTTTTCCCATTTCTTTTATAGATTTTTCGATTTCTCTCTAGTCCTTTCCATCTCGATTTGATTTTTTTTCCATTTTTTTTGTTTTTATTTTAATTTTGTATAATTTTATAATTATTTTATATAAAGACTTTTTCTGATTTTTTCTCACTTTTCTGTTTTTTCTTGTTTTTTTTCTGTTCTCTATTTCCGATTTTTTCAATGTTTTCTAATTTTTCCTCTTTTTGTCATTATTTTGTCTTTTTATCTATTTCTTTGTTTCCATTTATTTTTTGTATTCTAATTTTTTTCTCATTTTGATTTTTTCCGATTTTTTTGCTACTTTTTTCTAATTTTGTTGCGATTTATTTCAATTTTAATGTTTTTCACTTATTTTTTATTTCTTTCTTTTGTTCACAATTGTTCCGGTTTTTACGATTTTTTCCAACTTTTTCCGATAATTTTGCGACTTTTTTAATTTTTTTTTAGTTTTTCCATATTTTACAAATTTATTCTTCATTTGTTTCCAATACTTTCCAATATTTTTTTTTTCATTTTTTGATTATTTCCGATTTTTTCCACACTTCTAATTTTTTCTCGTTTTTCACAATTTTTTTTGATTTTCTTATTCTGATTTTTTCAAAATTTTCTAATTTTTTTCATTTTTTTTCACATTGTTCTATTTTTTTTATCTCTTTCTTTCCTTTTCTAATTTTTTCCTATCTTCCGATATTTTTTTAATTTTTCGATTTTTTCGATCTCGTTCGATTTTTTCCATTTCTTTCGATTTTGTCGATTTCATTTGATTTTTGACGATTTTGTTAGATTTTTTTTATTTCTATTGATTGCCCTCGATCTTTTTCAACTTTTGTTGATCTTTTTCGATTTTGTCGATTTTCTTTGTTTTTTTTTCGATTTCTTTTTTTCTATATTTAATTCAATTTCTTTTGATTTCTTTTCATTTCTTTCGATCTTATTCGATTTTTTTTTGATCCCTTTCGATTTTGTCGATATCTTTTGATTTTTATCGATTTCGTTGGATTTTTTTATTATTTTTTATTTCTATTGGTTTTCTGGATCTATTTCGACTTTTGTCGGTTTTTTCGATTTCATTCGGTTTTAGTTGATTTTTTTTTCGATTCCTTTTGTTTATTTTTAATTTTTTCCGATTTCTTTTGATTCCTTTTCATTTATTTCGATTTCTTTTGATTTTTTTCGATTTTTTTTAATTTTTTTTGGTTTTTTTTTTCAATTTCGTTTGATTTATTCCATTTCTTTTATATATTTTTCGATTACTTTTGAATCCGTTCCATTTCTTTCGGTTTGATATTTTTTCCATTTTTTATATTTTTTTCGATTTCTTTCGATTTTAGTTGATTTCTTCGTTTTTTTTTCGATTTCTTTTGTTTTTTTTTTCCATTTATATTATATATTTTTGGATTTTTTGAGTCCTTTCCATCTCTTTTGATTTGATTTTTTTTTCATTTTTTTTCAGATTTTTGTTTTCCTATTTTAAAATTTTAATCAAAAAGTGAAAAAATAAAGTAAGAAACTTATATCCTAACGGGGATCCCACGGACATCTGGATGTCTGTCTGTCTGACGTCTCTCTGTATGTAAACACTAATTTTTGAACGAAAACTTTGATCGAGTTCCGGTTTTCACTTTACCAATTTAGTTTTGTCCAAAGAAGAACCATATTGAATTTGAGCAGTATCGCACCGGCCCTTCCGGTACCCGCCACACAAATTAAAATGGTTTGCAAACCAAATTTTAGAACTTTTTCCACTTCTCATCATGTATAATATTCCCCTACATGTATTTGAGAAGTTTTGCTCGAATCGCACAAGTAGCCTATAAGTAGCGTCAATGTTTTACAGCATAAAAAGTGTTCGCTCGATGGGCCGAAGTCCCGAAACGGTGCACCATCATTTGAGCGTCTCTAGAATTTTAATATACCCATTTTTTACAAAACATAACTTATATTTATTTTGAACTATAGGCAGTCATCGATATTGCCAAGTATCTACCAAAATTGAAAATAAAGTAATAACACAAGAAGTAAAAAGATCACCATCACCATTTCCAACTATACCAGACGTGACTCTAAATCCAGAAATATTAGATGAACCTATCAATACTGAATTAAGAGAAAGGAAATCACCATCACCTTTTCCATACATACCTGACGTTATAGAAAATCCTGAGCTAGTCGAAATCAAAAAAACAGAGCTTAAATTAATTGAAATTAATGATACTTCAGAAGATGTTAGAGAAAGTTACGTAAAAGAAGACGTTAATAAGAATATTCCTTATAAAATACCGAACATATTTACCTATTTAGATAAATCAAAAGATTCTACTTTCTACAGACCAGTATCTCCAGTACCATCAAGTAAAAAAACTGAATCAACCAATACACAAGCTGAATTTAATTTTGCTTTACCAGATCTTAGCGCCAAAGTCATAGAAAGTTCATTAAAAAACGCAAGATCTCTTCAATCTGAAATTTTTGAAAGCCAAGGACATTTTAACGCTAGTAGATCTTGTTCACCATTTCCTATATACGTTCCTAAATACGAACCACCTCCTCCGAAAAAGGAAGAAAAACTACTCGAAACTGAAAAAAATCAAACTAAAATTATTATAGAACCTCTCAAACCTAAAGATCCAAAATATGAAGAGCACATGAAGAAAGTAGCACTATCAGCTGATAAAAATAAAGGAGAAATAATGTTATTGCAAAAAAGTTGCTTTAATGAATTTAGAGAGAAGAAAATAAGTAAAAATCAGAAAACTATTGAAGAATTTGAAGGAACAGTACAAATACAAGTCGACAATGATATTTCTACAAAAGAAGAAACATTTATTGATTTGAGTACTTGTATCAATGAAAAATCGGTAGAAAGTACTGAAATAACTAAAAACATAATAGATATTGAAACTAAAAATCAAGATGAAAATTCAAAATCGGAACTAGAAAATTATAAAACTGAACAGCGTAAATTATCCCCACTTAGAGATAATCCTGAACCAAGAAAATTCAGAAAAGCTCCTGAAACCATCATAGGGGCTAAACCTGTATTTGGTCAGCTTGACATAAATTCTGAATTTCAAAAAGCTATAATAGGTAGACAACAATCTATTCAAGCGAAACGTTTTAAACCAACAAAATCTAACAAAATAGAAAAATTGGAAAGAGAAAAACAAGAACAAGTAACCGAAAATTCAAAACTATCTACTGAAATTAAAAAAACTGAAATAGCAGAAGTGGAAATGTTTTATCCAAACGAACATGAAGAAATAGAAAAAATTAATTACGCACAAGAAAGAGAAATCAATATTGACTTTCAGAAAATTGGGGATGAAATTATTTTTCCTAGTGGTTTATCTATCGAACCTCAGGCATTTAGTACTTTTCAAGAATTTATACATAATGAAACGCAATCCAGTAATGCCAACATTAATTATGATCAAGATGAGTATAAGAAAATTCCTGTCAGATCTTTAATTAAGAATTATGAACAATCAGTACAACCACATTTGAAATATAAACAATTACGTGATCCTTTACCTGATGTAGTAGAAAAATTAATTCCATCCAATCTAAGTTCATCAAAGTCACTAGAAACTATGAACAAAATAGAAACAAGTCAAAGTGACAAAACATTACAAGACATGGTAGAAACATCTGAAGAAATGTCTTCAACTATGTATCATGTAGCTAATATAGAAGTAAAAACACAGTACTTTCCTCCTGATCAGAGTAGGATGCAACTGATTGAACCTTCTGAAAATAGTTCTTTTTGTAAATATATTTCACCATTTTCATCAGTGCAAAATGAAGTATTTCAGCCAGTTGACAGCTTTGGCAATGGTTATGATGAAGGCAAGAATGTTGGTGTGGATAATTGTTGTTTTTTTTGATTACCCTTGTTTTGTTTAAATAAATAGTCTCTGTTGTAGCAGAGAGCGTTTAATGTTGGTGTCCCCTACAGCATGTAAAATGTAAAAATTTGTCTTGGAAATTTATCCTTATTGACTGTGTATTGGTTTATTTATGTTTGTAATTTTTTATTTATATACATATTGACATTCTCCACTTTTTCTATTTTGGTCTTAACCACGCCTTCTTGACCTCATCGGTAATATAAGCGGCAAAGTCTTGACTGATTGACTGACTGACTGATTGACTGATAGAACTAACGTACAGCAAAATTTAGTTAACCCAGAGACTTGCACTTTTGATAGTTAATTCTATTCCTAACGTAGACACCCACTAAGAAAGGATTTTGTGAAATTTTGATTTTAAGGGGTAGAAAAGGGTAAAAAAACTGTGGCTTACATAGAATAAGTATATCTATAGGTTGACGCACTTACTCCAGCGGGTAATAGTAGTAGAGAAAATAGATAATAGGTAAAAACAGGGTAAAATAGGGAAAATAAGAAAAAATAGGGAAAAAAACATGGTAAATGAAGAAAAAAAAAGGATAAAAATAGAGAAAAACAAGGAGAAGGGATAAAAGGGAAAATTAAGCAAAGTAGGAAAAAACAAGTACAAATAGGGAACTATAAATTAAAATAAATAAAATAGAATAATCGAAAACAGAAAAAATAGGAAAAATTTAAAAAAGGGGTAAAATAGAAAAAATAACGGAAATATAGAAAATAACTAAAATATAGAAAACAAGGGAAAAATAGTGAAAAAGTTGAAAAAATAAGTCAAAATTGTGAAAAATAGGAAAACTTGGGAAAAATGGTGAGAAATATCAAAATACATGAAAAAATAGGGAAAAAATAGAGAAAATGGAGAAAATTGTAAAAAATAGGAAAATTTGGGAAAAATAGACGAAAATAGGAAAAAAAATAAAGAAAAATAGAGTAAATTGGAGAAAATTTGGGAAATTTGAAAATAAATAGGACAAAACAGAGAAAAACAGGAAAATTCGGTAAAAATAGTGAAAAATTGGGAAAAAAAAAGATAATTTAGGAAAAAATATTGAAAAAATGGGGAAAATTGGAAAAAAAGAAAAATCGGGAAAATAGTGACAAATAGAAATCTTTTGGTAAAATATTGAAAAATGAGAAAATATGGAAAAAATAAAGAATAACTGGGAAAATACTAGAAAATTAGAAACTGGGAAAAATAGTGTAAATAGGTAAAAATAGGGAAAAAATGGGGAATATAGTTAAAATTTTGAAAAAATAGTGGAAAATAGAGCAAAATTTGGGAAAATAAGTACAAATAAAAACAAATAGGAAAAAAAAGGAAAAAGTAGGAGAAATAGGAAAAAATAGGTAAACGATAAGAGCAAAAATAGGGAAAAAATATGAAGAAATAGGAATTGTATGTGAAATGGGAAAAAATAGAGAAAATTTAGGAATATACAGAAACAGAGAAAAATGGAGAACGCAGGTAAAAATATGGCAAAAATAGGAAAAAAAGGAAAAAAAAGAGCAAAAATAGAAAATGGGAAAATTAGGAAAAATAAGCACAAATATGAAACAATTGGAAAAAATAGGGAAATTAGAGAAAAATAGGGAAGTTTATTGGAAAATAGTGGCAAATAAGGAAAAACGAGAAAAATATATAGAAAATAGGGTAATTATACATAATTAGAGAAAAATCTGGAAACATATTGAAACATGGGAAAACAATGAAAAATAGGGGAAAATAAGGAAGAAAAGTAAAAAGAGGCAAAAACAGATAAAAAGAGGGACAAACACAAGTCAATCAACTTAGCTAGACAACTTCGGAAAAATGCCGGAAAATTGCCGCTTTTTTTGCTGTTAATTAGTTGCAGGAAAATTTTTTCCATTTCTATTTTTTATTAATAATCAAATATCTCTCTAACTTGATATTAAGTTAGCGAGATGTTTAATTTTTAATAAAAAAAAAGAGCGGCAATTTTTTTTTTAAATTGATAGATATGACAAATAACAAATAGGGAAAAACAGGAAAAAATAATGAAAAACGGCAAAAATAGGATGAAATAGGAAAAATAGAGAAATTAGAGAAAAATATGAAAAAGTATGGAAAGTGGAAAATACAGGGAAAAACAGGGAAAAATAAAAAAAATTGGGAAAAAACAAGGAAAGCTCGGTAGTCCAGGTAACCAGCGTCTAGATCCCAATTGTAACTCTAGTGCCCACCGCTGTTGCCAGATTTAAGTGTTTTATTGACGTAAAAAAATATTTATTTTATTAAAAGAAATCTTGAATATCTAAATCTAACCTGTGTATTAAAAACAAATAAATAAAAAAAATTTCCTCTGGATTCGAACCAGTAAGTTTTATGTGTAAAACATACACTCTAGCATTGGACCACTTCGTATTACAATAATATATAATCAAACTTTCAAGTTAACGTACAAACCGATTGCAACAGCGGTGGACACTAGAGTTGCAATTGAGATCTAGACGCTTCTGTCCAGGTTCGCGTATTCAGCTAGTACTACATAAAGGCCCAAACAAACTATTTACTGTACTATCAACAATAAATTTGAAGGAGCTCTAGAAATACTTTAAACTGTTTATGGTCTTACTAATAAAAGTAGTTTGTGACAAAAAAACAGGATTGTGCTCTTCTTTTTAAATACCGTTGCTTGTTATACCTACAACCTATTTCAAGTCAAATGTAGCATGTAATTTTGCAATTTTTACTTTACAAATTATTTCAGAAAGATTTTTAGTAGAATAGCAATGACAGTTCTGGCCCACTTCTTATGAAAATTAAGATGGGAAATCTCCAAGGACAGTTCTAGTAATTTTTGGCTCATTCAAGGTTACTCGTGACGTCATCAGACCTCACTGCGCATTATCAGCCGCGTGACCTTTGACCTTGGCGAAATCATTTACTTTCGAACAGTTCTCTAATAGATTTAAACAGCTGTTCAAGAACAGTTTAAAACTGTTCAAGACCTGTTCGATACCTGATCAAAAGCAGATCAATTTTTATTTCACAAGTGTTTTCGCCAAGGTTAAACGTCACGTGGGCAATAATGCGCAGTAATGTGCGCACTGAGGTCTGATGAGGTCACGAGTGACCTTGAATTAGCCAAAAATTATCAGAACGGACCTTAGCGATTTCTCATGTTAATTTCGATAAAAAGTGGGTCAGAACTGTCATTGCTATTCTACTATTCTTGGTCTTTCTATAGCAGGCTCTAGTGTTTATTGATATATTTTATTCATTTATTAACAATGAAATAATTTTGCAGGTTCAAATACTCTACCAAGAACTAAATCTAAGTCGGCTCCATCTCCAACTTATAAACCATCAACTCCATCTATATATATCCCCAAAGAAAGTCCGGCACAGGCACCGAGTTACTACGAACCAGAATCAAGTTACAATTACGAACCAACTCTACAACTGTCAGAGTTATCTAAGCCTGTCAAAAAATTGGATCTAAACAATCTACAGAATTATAATGTTGCGCCAAGAGGATGGACAGAAGCGAAAAATTTTTACAAACCACTCGAATTTTCTCAGCAAAGGCAGATGTACTCTGATTTTTAATTTATTCAATGTATTCTATTGTGTTGTGTTTGTATTTGTTATGTTTGTTTTTTTGTTAGAATAAGTGTTGCTGTTGGTATTTTTTCGAAGCACAGATATGGAATATTTACTATAATTATTGATACAAATTATCTTTAATGCACATGATTTGGTCTTATTTATTTCTATTCTATGTGACATAATGTGAATTTTTGTATTCTTAAAACTAATGGGTGATTGTTAAAAATTTCTTTCATCTAGAAATCCCATATGGATTAATAATTTTATCCACATATAAGAATCTATAAGTGACAAAAATAGTAATTAGAGTGCTTTCGAAAATATTGTTGGCTTAAACATATATTCTTTTGTAGAGAGCATAGTGCTTTCAGTGATATTCACAAATCGGTTGTTATGCTTTAAAAATTTTAGATTTTAACAATTATTGTAAAATTTACAAAATACATTGTTTTAAAATGTTTTCAACGTGTTTTATTAATTCTAAAATATATATATTAACCAAATAATACCAAGTGGAAGTTGAATAACTGAAATTGAGGTAGCTTGACAGAAGCTAATATCGACGAAACGCCTTCAATATCTTCAAAAACAGAACAAATATAATTATAAATCGATAAATGATTATGAAACGGTTAATTAATTGATTTAATCGATGTTATTGGCTAATGATTGATGCTTCAATATTGCAGCCTTAAGACTTATTGTGATATGCCAATTATATCGTTGTTAGCAAGTGAAAAGTATTGTTACTTAGCAGAATTTTCACAAGATTTTCTCTGGGAAGGCTTCCTGTGTATTTTCTATCTCCGGGAGGTTGTACCTCCAGCGTATAAGTGTTTAACACTCTAGTATAATGTAAGAGACTGTTTCCTCCTCTGCATTACAAGGTCTACAGATGGTGTAACAAAGTTACTTTTTTCCGTATAATTTAAAATATATAAATTAAATCGCGCACGGCACTGGAGTAAAATTAATTTTAAATTGTGAGTAAAAGACCAGTCGTACCAGTTGAACCGTCGCCAGGCAGATGGAGACACTCTCGTCTGTGCTTCTTAGACGCCGAAGTTCGTATCGAGTAGGGAAATTCATACTGTTGTCGGCAGCTGCAGAGGCAGCGAGAAGCCAGACTTGCTGTGGCCGTCCCAATTGGAACAGCAGTGCAGTCCGTCGACCTTTAGAGACGAGACAGGTCAAGTTGAAGCCAACTTCAGTTATATCCGGAGTCCAGAACCGTCAGTCCGACTATACCACGCCGCCAAGCCAATAGTCCGTTACACACCTTTTCTCCGCCGGATTTTGGTAACAAATAAAAGTTTTATTTATTATTATTTGTTTCTATTTTAACATCTAAGCAGCTAATACCCAGGTACTTAAACCTAGTAGGGCAAGTAAAGACCGCCCTTCTGGCCGCCAGTGATTTTGGTCGATACCATAACGACCCCTGGAGTATTTTCTTTCTCCACTGACGCTGCCCGTGCAGTTTCCTTCACACTCTAAACGGAAGGTGGCGCCCGAGGCAACCCGAAACCTGGACTAAGGCGCCAAAGTGACCCGTAACGACCGAAGCGTCGTCGCAATGGGTTCGTCTTGGTAGATGCCCATTTTGTGTAGATTCACTAAGGTGGCAATGTCCAATTATTAGTCCGTGACGTGCCTTATTTGAATTTTTCTCAGCTGCAGAATATCGTTGGTCAGTGCTTTTGATGGCTTTTTGACCATCAGTTTACTGGTTTTCTGACCCGGTACGAGATTCTAGCTTGTCTGATGTTCATTAGTCAGCCAAAGTCGTACTTAGGATTTTGGAATGCCAAACACGGACCCGGGGCCCGTAAATTTGATCGCTGAAGCTTTTTGTGCCAGAGCGTCAGCTTCCTCGTTGCCTGTCATCCCCTTATGTCCGGTAACCCATTTAAATGTTAAGGCTCGATGACACGGAGCGAGTTTACAAGCTACTAGTTGGCGAGTTTAGAAGCGGGCGAGTGAGATAGTGATGATGACACACAAAACCTTCCACTCGCTTAGTAGCCAACTAGCTAGCGAGTGTTTTAAAAAACCCCGTGTTGTAACTTCTAGTTTTGTGGCTACTGGTATTGCCATTCTCATTACTGTATCTTCTTTTTTGAGTATTTAATCTACCATCTGCAGTAAATCATCAAAATCGGTACAGTCTAATCTCAAAATATTACGATAAACTGAAGCAACTTCGTCCTTCAATTCTTTCAGTAAAGTGCTCGGTGCACCATATTTCTGACGTCTTTTTATCCATGGTTTACCCACACTTTTCTCTTCGTCAATTTCTGCTTTTTTTTACCTCATTTTTAATAGCATGAGCTAAAATAACGACTGGTGCACGAACTAGTTCCGTCGACATTTTTAGATACTGAAGAATCACTGATTTATTCGCAATTAGTTCACTAGCAACTATGATGACACACGGCTAGTTTACTAGGTAACAAGCTCAAACGCCAGCGAGTAGCGATTAAAGTAGACCGCCTTTCAGCTTTACTCGCAGGTAGTTTACAATCTGCTGGTTGGCTAGTTACCATGATGACACTGAGCGAGCTTGGAAACTAGCTCTGTGTCATCGAGCCTTAACCTTGTGTTGGTTTGCCAGAACCAGTATGGTTTGTAGATAGTTCCAGACCAGTTTCAATCTGATTTTCTTGCATGCTAGAGTTTATAAGGCTGCCTGACTATCGGAGTGTATGAGGATTGTTTTCCCTCTATAACCCCTTTCAATATTCTCCCTTAAACATAGCTCTATGACATGTACCTCTGCTTGGAATACTGATGTGTAGATCCCCAGTGACGCATATTTTTTGCTTCTGGGTTTGTCGCCATATATTCCAGCTCCTATTCCACTGTCGGTTTTTGGATCCATCAGTATACCATACCAGTGTTCCCTCTCGACAGTTTGATGTATCTGAAGTTATTCTAATAACGACCTTGTGTTCACTTGTACACCAGTTTCCGTTGTAACGATAATATATTATTATCATTCCTAAACTACGCCACTGTTCATCAAAACACATCCAACACGGCAGACCACCGCGACAACCGATCCTACCACGAGTAGGTAGACCCCTTCCATCAGCAGAACGGTATAAATTAAGGTGCAGGCGAGAGATTCATCAGTTCTCTCTGGTGTGTTGAACTGGAAAGGACTCCTTGAATAGTACGTGCTGAGTACTGTTCAATTCCCAGCCTTCCCTGACAGGTGTAAACGCGTTGAGTTTACACACTTCACGACAGACGTGTTGAGTCTGTTATTTCCGTTAGACGTGTTGAGTCTATTCTCTCGGAGGCCAGGACCGGACTTCACCGTGACGATCGCGATTATAGAAAGACAACGACCCAGACCACCAGCCCGGCCAATCGACTAAGAGCATCTGAGAGGCCGCCTGTACCAGCCCGCCGTTAGTTATTTGTTTATTCTGTGTATACCTTCTGAATTATTTTGTATTTACTGTCTATAGAGAGAGAATAAAAACTTTACTTTGAACCCTGTCTTCTGAATTACCCGGAACCACATTACACCGTTGCACTCCAATCTAAATGTTCCCATTCTTGCCTCCGCTTTAATATGAATATCAAGTGGGTCTTACCACAGCAGTGTTCAGCCAATGTACCATACGTGGATTTAGTCCCCATTTGGTGCCCACTTCTCTTTTGGTAGCCATTAGTACCATTTCTCTCTTGTTTATCATTTTTTGCAAGTGCTTATTCCAGGTTAGTTTTGCATCCAGGGTTATGCCTAGATACTTCACCTCCTGGTTCATTTGTAGTTGCATATTGAAGAGTTTTGGTTGTTCAGCGTTTTCTTTATCGTGAAGGAAATTAGTGCTATTTTGCCAGAATTGACTTTAAGGTCTCACGATGTTCAGCGCCTGTTGCATCAGGTCTGAGACAATGTTTGTAAAATTCCCCACTACAAGTATGAGTACGTTGTCTGCATACCCCTGGGTATAGTAACCGCCATTGTTGAGCTGCACCAGCAATTCATCAATTACCAAATCACACAGTAGAGCGGATAAAACCCCTACCTGTGGGCATCCCTTGGAGATTGACAACTCTATGGTCTCACCCATTAATTTAAAGGAGGTGTGATCAAATGCACCCTCTATATCCAGAAATGCTGCTAGAACAATTTCATTGTTTCTGTGTACAGCATCTATCCTTGAAACAAGTTGATGGAGTGCTGTTTCACAGGATTTTCCATTTTGGTTTTTGTGTAGTGGCCTTTTTGTTATAAAGTTTTTCCTGACATGTATTTCAACCAATTTTTCCAATAAATGAAGACAATTCTGGCTTTTTCTTAGCTTAATGGAATGTAGGTAAGCTGGGAATATGCCGTCCAGTCCAGGTGATTTGCACCGTCCAAATGAATATATTCCCCAGCTGACTTTGCTGTGGGTAACGACTTTGTTTGCCAGTTGCCAATCCCTTTTTGAGGCTCTGTATCTGCCTTTTGTTTTCTGGGTTAGGGATTGTTTGATTTTCTTTAATTTCACTTAAATCTGTCAGAGATGTGTCTCTGTGAAACGGAAACTCTGGCAGTCGACGTATTAACATAGAATAATTTTTGAAGGACCAACTATGGTAATAGATTTTTATAGTAAACTAGTATTGAAGTATTGAACAAAAACAAATTATAAAATGTACATTATTTCATTTTTTCTTGGCGTCTTGTAACTTTGGCCTTTTTTCTTTCTTTTTATTATTTTTAATTACCAAATCTTCTTTTATGAATCTTTTTTTGGAGGAGTCTTGTAACTTGGAGGTTACTCTTTGCTGGTTGATGGTCTAGGCGATTCTTGTTATCTAGGAAAATGATGAATGATAAATCCGGAAACTGCTTTTTCAATATTTACAACCTGGTCTAGCGCACCGGTTTTAGCGCAAAAATCCTCATTTTTACATGTAAATCTCCATAAGAAAATCTAAGGTCCGTTCTGGAAATTTTGGCTCAAAAAGCGGTTTGGGTAAAAACGTCGAAAACGTCGCAGAATGTGACGTTTCCAACGCTTTTTTTTCAATCAAAAAAGAGAACGTGAAAAAACGTTCGAAACGTCACATTTTACGACGTTTTCAACGTTTTTACTCCCACCACTATTTAAACCAAAATTGCCAGAACGGACCTTAGATTTTCTTATGGAGATTTACATGTAAAAATGAGGATTTTTGGGCTAAAACCGGTGCAGCTCCTTTACTAATCTTAGCTACATCATATGGAGTTATTTTATTTTCAAACTCCTAGTTTCTAATTTTTCATTTTAAAAACCAATAACAATGCCCGACTGTATATAGTAGAAACTACGGTGTGTGTCATCTTAAACGCTGCGTCATCTTCGATGTTCTTCCCCTAGTATTTTTTCTTATTTCGAAAAATATTTTAAAATTTAGTTAGATTCTAAAAATACAAATATGTATTACTATTACCCTAAAGTTAACAGTTTTTAAGATACAGGTCCCTAACGTTTTAAAAAGTCTGAAATTTTGTTATTCCATTTTTGCAAAAACAAAAATGTCTTTATCCGATTATTTTTTTGAAAATTTATTATGGTTTGTTAAATTGGTATTTTACTTAATTATCTAGTAGTAACTTATTTATTCTAAGTATTATTTAAAAACAGAATTAGGTAAATAAGAAAAATATCTTTTCTCTTTGAATATGAAAATTGAAACAATCTATAAATTTTATTTATTTAATGTGCAATTTTATAATTTAAACCCGCCTACTTATTATATTCTACGATATACTGACAAAATTTTTTCTTCCACTTGTATTTAACCTAAAAAAAATATATTTTTAGATATTTATAAAAAAAATAACATAAAAAAGAAATTAAAACCAGAAAAATCGGCACAAGTATTCTACGAGCGCTGAAGTTTGCCAACACGAGCCATTAGGCGAGTGTTCGTAAATCAAGCACATAATACTTTTTTATGATCACTATTTTTAAATACTTAATTGAAGTAAGAAACTTGTTTTAAATAAGAACCATTTTTTGGAAATGTAAATTATTTTAATAAAAAAGTGGGATAAAAGTATATAAGTATGTTTCGTAATAAGATGAAGAGAGAAAATCAGATACACAAGTTAATAATTATTATCTACTTATCTTTATATGAATGATATATTATATACCAAGGAAGAGAAAAAAATTTTCTCAACCAAGCTGTAGGGATAATAAGTTGCGAGGCTGAGAAAAATCTTCTGTGTTTTTTTTTTAATTCCAAAAGAATTTAATCGAAAATAAGCAGTTTATGAAGTAATTGAATGAGAATATTTAATAAATTAAATTAGACATTTTATTATGTTAATTGATTTTTATGTTACTTTTAGAATAGGTATTATTGCATAAATACGACTAATCAATATTAAAATATTTATTACATAACCTTAAACTATTTCAAACAAAAACATATCTGATATACTTTACATCTGTTCTATTTGATTGGATCGAAAATTTACTTAAAATGATAGGGATTCAAAAGAGAATTTGCTGTCGAATATTTTATAATATTTAAAAAAAACTATTTTGACAAACGTAATGACAGTTGCGTATCATTAATTGGAAAGATTTAGTCTTCAATTGTTTTTATTATCCACTACTAGTTAATAATAAATAATTATCTACTTGTAGGAGAGAAATTTATCTTCCCGATTCGAATACAGCATAAATAATAAAATTTTCTAATACTAGTAGTGGAAAACATTATTTTAGTTAAAAAATTGGTTAATAAATTATTCTCTGCATAAGAGAACTTTAAAGCGTTTAGTAAATTATTTTAGGAAAAAAATAATGAATTTTTATAATTGAAAATCCACGAAATTAAACTAGAATCACTCGAAGCTGACAAAGTTTTTAATCTGAGTCACGACAAACAAAGTTTTTATCTACGATTATTATTTCATTCAAAATGGAAAACAGATTTTTTTTAGGTTTTCTGAATAAAAGTTATAATAAAAAAAATAAAAAAGTTATTTGTTGGAAAAAAATATTAACAAGCTAACCGACGACCCTTCGCTTTCAAATCCGTGTCTTAAACTGCATAGACCTACCTATATGGAACGTGTTAAATGTTGATAGAAAGAGAAATATTTTATATAAATGAATTTTATCAAAATTTTATATAAAATATTGTGGTTGGAAAAATAGGGAGAGACTATAACTATATTTTTTCTCATTTTTGTCTCTCCCCTTTCTCAAGGTCACAATTCTAGCTCAAAAATTTTGGAAAAACTCCCAAAGTAGGTACGTACAAAAATTAAATATTCTACATGGTTGGATGATGAAAAAATGGGGATTTCAAAAATGAAATAAAATGTACAGATCCGGATTAAAAAAAAAATAGATGATGTTGGCCCTTCAAAGACGAAACATTGTTTTAAAAAATTGGATAGGCTATATTAAGCGTTATTTTGACCTTCAATAGAAAAACCTTATAAAAATTTTTTCTATCTTTAAAAATTAAGGTGTTTATTAAATAAAACCAAAATCGTCGATTTTGAAATGGTTTTTGGACAAACAAAAATTTTAGGTGGACAATCTTGAACAAAAAAAATTTCAAAATTCAAAAAAGAGTGTGCCAACTTCACAATATCACAATTTTTTAAAATTTATATAATTAATTATAATTAACCGGTGGGTGGTTACAAAACTAATTGGTGGACAAACATGAATAAACAAAAAACAACCGATCTGTGGGTGAATTTTTTTTTGCAATTTGTGGGCGCCGAGAGCAAAATTTGCAAAATAAAGTTTTTGGGCCACCATTTTGAAACTAAGGAAGGACAAACGAAAATAATTAGTGGACAATAGTGGACAATCGATGGACAAACGAATGAACACAAAATCTTTGAAAAATTCGCAAAAGTAGGTGCCAACTTCATTGACCTCCTGGTTTATGTGGTCAAGTAACTGCAATAAAATTTTCATCATCATAGAATCATTCGAAGAAGTTTAATTTTCGGAACAAAATTTTCAATCAGAGTCAGGACATGCATTTCGCAGTTATTATTTTTATTTTCTGTTGAATTTTCTCCTTCACTGTTTCTTTAGCGCATTTTGTTTGAATTTTATTACATGCGTTATTTCTTCAAAACCATTTCTTAATATTAAAATCATCTTTTAAATATCAAAATGTCTGAATTGTGATTTCGATTGCACATAGCGAATAAATAAATAAAATTAAAAAGGGAGTGTCATTAACATTGGTAGGTCCCGTAAGGTTAATTAATCCCATTAAAAAATAAAATTATTAATTACCCTTTAACATATTAAAACATAATAGTGTTGGCGCCGTGAAAATAAAAATCTTTTTTATTATTAAGTATTAAATAAAATATATATCAAATAACTTTAAATAAAAAAAATTATATTAGTGACACCAATGGGGACGTGTGATGTGGTAGCTACAACAAATTCATTTGTAGTATATGAAAATATACCTAAAATTATTCACAAAAATAGGCTTGGCTAACTTTAAAACACTACGATTATTAAGAAATAAATTTTCAAAATTTCCAAGTGACGTCAGCTACATTAGTTTGTTTAAAGTAATGTAGATGGCAGGACAAGGCATAATTTATAGTTATCTGTCGAATTTTACTAAACCAAATAGCCTTAGCGACTTTGACTATTAAAAAAAAAAAAAAAAACCGAACCCATAGGCGACACATAAACATTAAAATATTAGGTTATGTTATACTGAAAAGTGACAAGTAAAACGCTGTGACTAGCAGTACATCAGATGTACGTGTATTTTATATATCGGTCGTTCACTGCGTTTTAAGGTTTACAAAGTATGGAAGTATGTTCGCGCATTTGTTTGATACGTTTGATAATATTTCTGTCACTTTGTTTTTTTCCTAATGCATATATTATATGGTTTTGGTGTATAAGGGCCCGGAGTTTGATACCCAGTACGGTCAACTTTTTTATGTTTTGATAATTTTTTAGCTTCCTAAAAACAACATACACTTAGTCATTGGTAACCGGTTTGATTTGTACAGTAATAATGTAATTAAAGTAATAAACTAATCAGTAGTAAAAGGTGTGTTTGCTATTTGTATTGAGGTAAAAAATATAATAGTTCAGAATTTCCAGTGGTGGGTGTATTAGGGCCGGAATATGCCGGAACGGCGTTTCGATACCTTTTTTAAGTCCGGTACATTTTTTCAGAATGGATATTTTTTTGGGAGCGACTTATGGTAGAATTTAACCGGCACAAAGCGTCACATTAGAAAAAAGCGTTATGCTCCCTCCAAGCGACTCCCTCTCTTTCCACAATATAATTTTTGTCACATTTAATTTTTTTTATATTATTTATAGTTATTTTATAGGGAGAGAAAGTTTTTTATATTTTCTCATTTTTTGGCATTTTTCTGATCTTTGTTTTTTGTTTATTTTTTTTTTTTGGTTTATTTTTCTGATTTTTTCTCATTTTTTCCTAGTGTTCTGTTTTTTTTTCTTTTGTACTCTTATTTTTTCTCATTCCTCTGACTTTTTGTGATTATTTGCGATTTTTCTGCCATTTTCTTCGAATTTTGTTTCGATTTTTTTTACTTCATTCGATTTTTTAAATTTTTTTTCGTTACAATTTTTTCTGGTTTTTTCCTTGTTCTTAGCGTTTTTTTTTCGTTGTTTTACATCGTTTTTTTTGGGATTTTTAGAGCGCTTGGTCTTTCCGTTTTTTCCGTATTTTACAATTTTACTTTTCATTTTTTTTAATATTTTTGTTTAAATTTGATTTTTGTTTTTCTTATTACTCCGATTTTTTTTGTGATTTTTTGGGTTCAAATTTTTTCTCGTCTTTCTCACATTTTTCTGATTTTTTTTTCGATTTTTTCTCATCGTTCCTCATTTTTTCATCATTGTTGTTTTTTTTCTAATTTTTTTTTATTCCTTTATTTTTTGCGATAATTTTCGATTTTCTTCTCTTAGTTTTGAAAGAGAGAAAAAGTTTTTTTATAGTTTTTCGTTTTTTTCTCTCATTCTTATTATTTTCTGTTTTTTTTTGGTTTTTCTTATTTTTCCTCATTTTTGTTTTCTCATATTTTCTTATTCCTCTGTTCATTTGCGATTTTTTGCCGTTTTCTTGCATTTTGTTGCGATTTTTTTTTAATTCACTCGATTTTTTTCATTTTTTTATTGTTTCAATTATTCTTGTGTTTCGGTTGTTCTTTTTTTTGGTTGTTAAAATTTTTTCTCGTCTTTTTCTTATTTTTCTGATTTTTCGTTTTTTTTTTGTCGATTTTTCTCATTTTTCACATTTTTCATCATTGTTCTTTTTTTTCTAATCTTATTTTTAAGTTTTTTCTCATTTTTCTCATTCTTTTAATTTTTTGTGATTATTTGTTATTTTTTTCTCATTTTTTTGAAATTTTGTTTAGATTATTTTACAATTTATTTCAATTCCTTCAAATTTTTAACTTTTTTAAAATTTTTTGTGTTTTCTTTTGCTATATTTTTCGATTTCTTACGTTTTTTTTCGTCGTTTTTGTTTTTGCGATTTTAAGGGTTTGATATTTTCGTTTTTTTCCAACTTTTCTGATTTTTCTTAAAATTTTTTCCTATGTTTTCTATTTTTTTTTTCTCCAAAATTAATGTTTATTAGATTTCGCTTTTTTAACTTCTTTAAAACTACATAAAAATATTGACTGGTAATAATTTTCATTCATAAAATAAAGTATCTTTTTTCTTCATTTTTTATCTTCAAAGTTCGAGATGTAAAAATTAGATGGTTTATTTTATTTTCGGATCTACGATATAAACGAGTACATCCGATGTACTGCTAGTCACGGCGAAAATAAAAACAATACAATTTTCTTCTTTTCTCATGTTTACATCTGGTCTCTATTTAATAAGGAATTCAGTTCGTATATACTGTCATCTCTGAACAGTATTATCAAATAATGTAGATATTTTTAATTTTTTTTTTTTTTAATAAAATATAGGTTTAAAAAATTTATAAATATTTTTTCTAGCCATATTTGATAACAGACTTTTAAGTGCCAATTTAAAAATTTTACATAATACGTCCCCATTGAGAATTAGGACAAGAAAATAAATTGTTCAAACACTTACCCAGATCTCTACGCCAGTTCTGCATCGAATTCTATCCTCAAAAAATGTCCCAACACCAACAGCAGACACTTGTGTATAGATTCTTGAAAAAAACAAATTCACAAAATCTCTCGTCCATTTTTATGAATATCGTAAACCTTCGTTTAACGAAAACATAACTCACGCCAAAATAGACTTGTCTTTATAGTACCGTAACTCATTCACTTGGTGGCTTCATAATTAAACAAATATCACTTCACATATATATTACACTTCCCTACATCGAACAAAAATCTTTTCTGTCCAATACACGACGACACAAACGTTATAATAATATTAAGAATATTTTCTGAAATTGATCGATCCTTAACGATCAGTGAACCAATCGAAATATTTGAACACACTACCACCCTCTTTCGACAAAATTCCCTAACAAAATATCCCACACGAATAAATTAATTCTATTAAAATTACAGTGTACACATCATGAACCCATATCGACATATCTTTTTAAAATAATTTTAAAAAATACCACAATAGTATCAAACTACCTAGACAATATTAAAACATGGTGTTGTAACTGCTAAATTTATTTAATACAACCCTGTTCGAACACCTGCTAATTACGTCTAGCCAGCTTGACATGCGTAAACAAAGATTTCGATTACACTTCTCCACCCCCACCCCAGATCAAAGACACGGAGCTCAAGTCTGCCAACAATTTATTATCCAAATTTAGTATATAAAAAAGAGTGTTTGTACGATTTGGTAACTGTTTGGGAATAAATTTACAGACGAACCAAAACACTGAATTCATCGTAATGACTGAATGAATTTTGATAAAACCAAAACACTTTACCAATATTGCCATGTTGTCTCCTCGATCCTTAACGCTTGATGAACCAACTTCAGCCGACTGGTTAGTAGTATGTTTTTAAATTATTTTAAAAAGATTTGTGGATGATATTATTGTCAATATGGGATTATGAAATGTACATTGGTACTGTGATTTCAATATAATTAATTTATTTGTATCAGATATTTTATTAGGGTATTTTGTCGAAAGAGGATGGTAGTATGTTCAAACATTTCGATTGGTTCACTGATCGTTAAGGATCGATCAAGGAATCGTGAATGTTCGTGATTGGTTTTATAAACGAAGGCGAACGTTGGGGCCATCTTGTAAGTTTTATCATTGAAGGGTAGTGAATTAGTGACTCTTTCGGAAAATATTCTTAATACTATTATAAATTTTGTGTCGTCGCGCATTGGAGAAAAAAGATTTTTGTTCGATGTAGGGAAGTGTAATATATGTGTGAAGTTATATTTGTTCTATTACGAACCCACCAAGTGAATGAGTTGGCGTTACAGTACTATGAAAGACAGTCTAGTCTATTTTTGTGTGAGTTATGTTTTCGTTGAACGAAGTTTTACGATATTCATAATGGACGAGAGATTAGGTGAATTTGTTTTTTTCACGAATCTACACACAATTGTCGGCTGTCGGTGTTGGGACATTTTTTGAGGATGCAATTCGATGCAGAACCGGCGTAGGGATCTGGGTAAGTGTTTAAACAATTTATTCTAATTCTCAATCGGTGTCACTAATATAAATTTTTAATTTAAAATCATTGATATTTTATTTAATCATAATAAAAAGTATGGTAAATGTTGAGCATTTACGAAACTCTCTGATTTTCATAAAAATTGGTATAAATCATCTACATAGTGTAAATATCACTTTCCAAAATAAATTTTCTGCCGCAACCACTATTAAAGACTCTTTTTCCATTTTTATAAATATATTATTTTTAAGGTTAGTTTTGTTTAGATACATCACAATGACTTACATGATGTTGCCAAGTTGTGTAAAATATCTTAAATCAGCTTTTTTTTTATTTATATTGACTGGTTTTTATTGGACAATATATTTAATTTTTTTCTTCAAAATATAAAAATGGTGCGATACAAAATATAGCAACTAATTTTCATTATTCAGCGATATTGATATTAAGCTGATAAGAACGCAATAATATTCTTTGATCTGTGTCAGTTGGTCGGGAAGCAGAGGTAATTTTTGAATTAAATTGAGAAAAAAATAGGTTCATTGGGCCTTGGTGAAAAAAGAACACAAAAATATA
Source organism: Neocrepidodera transversa (assembly GCA_963243735.1). Taxonomy (NCBI): domain Eukaryota; kingdom Metazoa; phylum Arthropoda; class Insecta; order Coleoptera; family Chrysomelidae; genus Neocrepidodera; species Neocrepidodera transversa. The sequence goes on from OY725340.1 coordinate 6,798,932, forward strand.
CGTCCGTTAAGTTAGCATTACCACTTGAAAATATGAAAAATATTATTATTGCAAAAATTGTCTCCAATTAGTCGCAAATTTGTCGTGGAAACGAAAAATTTGTCGCACTTTTTTTTATGTCTATATAGCCTGGTAATGCCAACTTAATAGTTAAGTTAGCACTACCACCCATGTATCTTCGTAAATAAACGTTGAATCCGAAATCTGAATGATGGAGAAATTGTCGCGTACTAGTCGTTGATTAGTCGTGCAGAAATATTATTGAATTTTCATTACCTTTTCCTTCCAAGGTCCACCAACTCGAGCGTCAAATTAGCACTACCACCCGTATATTTACGTAAATAAACATTAAATTCGAAATCTGAATGATGGAAAAATTGTCGCTAATTTGTCGCAAATTTGTCGTGGAATCGAAAAATTTGTCGCACTTTTTTTATATATATATATAGCCTGGTAATGCCAACTTAATAGTTAACTTAGCACTACCACCCGTATATCTACGTAATAAACATTAAATCCGAAATCTGAATGATGGAGAAATTGTCGCAAATTTGTCGTGGAAACGAAAAATTTGTCGCACTTTTTTTATATACAGTGTGTCTACTTAACTTCGTGCTATATGGAAAACTTTTTTATTATTAATTTTACGAAAAAAAGTTATTCTTAATAAAAAGTTCTGCTTAGTCCAAAACATAAAATTCAACCATCAGATATTAATTTTTTTAAGCCGAATACGAGGTTTGTCAAAAAACATGAATTTTACTCATGTAAAGTACCTTTAAATTTGACAACGTCGAAAAATGTTATTCAAAAAAGTTTATCAGAACTAAATACTAAGTTCAAATATGCAATTACGTTTATTTACATTGAAAAAATGTATTTATTTTTGAAATGTATTTCTAGGTACAATCAATGTTCATTCAAAATAGAAACAATATTAAACAAGCACAAAAACTATTTTTTCAAAGCAAATGGATGTAATTGCATATTTGAACTTAGTTTTTAGTTCTGATCAACTTTTTTGAATAACATTTTTCGATGTTGTCAAATTTAAAGGTACTTTACTCTTGAGTAAAATTCATATTTTTTGACTTGACAAACCTCGTATTTGGCTTAAAAAATTGATATCTGATGGTTGAATTTTAAGTTTTGGACTAAGCAGAACTTTTTATAAAGAATAACTTTTTTTCGTAGAATTAATAATAAAAAAGTTTTTCATATGGTGCGAACTTAAGTAGACACACTGTATATAAAAAAGTGCGACAAATTTTTCGATTACACGATAAATTTGCGACAAATTAGCGACAATTTCTCCATCATTCAGATTTCGGATTTAATATGTATTTACGTAGATATACGGGTGGTAGTGCTAACTTGACGGTCGAGTTCGCATAGGTAGACCTTGGAAGGAAAAGTTAATGAAAATTAAATAATATTTCTGCACGACTAATTAACGACTAGTACGCGACAATTTCTCCATCATTCGGATTTCGGATTCAAAGTTTATTTACGAAGATACATGGGTGGTAGTGCTAACTTAACTATTAAGTTGGCATTACCAGGCTATATAGACATAAAAAAAAGTGCGACAAATTTTTCGATTCCACGACAAATTTGCGACTAATTGGCGACAATTTTTGCAATAATAATATTTTTCGTATTTTCAAGTGGTAATGCTAACTTAACGGACGTCAAAAATATGTAATAAAAGTGTTTGATTCGCTCTCTTTAGACAAATCTAGAATACAGTGCTACAAATGCTGTCTTTAGAAAAATTGTTGTATTTACATCCTTAATCCTTGTTGGGCATATTAAAAATTTGATAGGTCTTAGGTAGTTAAATTAGTCCAGTAACTGGTTAGCTTTGAGTTATAGTTAAGTCTTTTTTAAATACATCATTATCATTATTTATATATGGCAACATCGCTTTCTTGGTTCTGGTATGACAATGATGTGAAGTTAACAACGCATGTGTAAATGACAATTTTATGTTTGAATGGTTAACACAGAATCAATTCGAAACAACAAATGTGTCATAATTTTACTCTTAAATCAATTCGAAGCGTCAAATGTGTCATAATTTTAATCCAAACTTAAAAAAAATCGAAATTTAAAATTAAGAGAAAAAGTGTTAAATGTTGGTTGCTGCAATTTATTTTTTTTGGAAAGTGTTATTTATATGCTCTAGATGATTTGTGAAAATTTTTGTGAAAATCAGCGTTTTTTGTAAGTGCTCAACTTTTTCCAAAAGTATTTTTTTTTGTAATTATGGTATGATAATTAATAATTTTATTTTTTAAAAGGATTAATTAACCTTACGGTAGGACCTACCAACGCTTAATTTTATTTATTTATATACACCAAATAAAAAATAAGGTGTCCAATTATAAAAATTCAATATTTTTTTTACTAAAATTATTTATTAACCAATTTTTTAACTAAAATGTTTATTGTGTCTTGAAATACTCACTGCTTGACGAAAACATTAATTTTTCCAAAGCTATCATTGGACTTTCAAATACTAGGATCCAGACGATTGACAATCCAAAAGAAAACATAAATAGTCCCCAAAACCAGTAAGCCTAAAAATAAATCTTGAATTAGGAAAAAAAATAATATTTAAGCAAAATACTTACCAAATTAAAATTGTTAATGTATAAAGAAGTTTGGCTTGAAAATATTAACGGGTACAAAATAGAAAAGTGTAAAATATAAATACTGTATATAAATTTGTTTAAGAATTGAAAAACTGGTGAAGATAATATCAGGTTGACTATTCCTAAAAATAAAAGCAAAAATATGAAGTAATACCTGACTTAATATTATGTTATTAATATAGTATAAAAAATTTCTACGATATTGTTGGTTTCTCAATTTTATAATAATTATTTAGTAGAAGACAAAATAGTTCTTATAACGTAACAGCATGTAGAATTCGAAAAAAAAAACTAAAAAATAAAATTTTATGTTATACAATTTTAATATTCTGTAATTTTTCATAAAAATTTTGGCTCAGTATAAGTTTCGTGATAGCGAAAAAAATTTCTTACCACTACATTCTTTATCACCTTTATCGACGTTTTCGAGCTCCCTGAGTCAGAAAATGTAAAAAAATCCTGTTCGTAGTACGTCTGTCTGTCTGTCTGTCTGTCTGGAAGTAAACACTGTAACTTTTGAACAAAAGCTCCGATCGAGTTCCAGTTTTTACTTTACCTAGTTAGTTTTGTACAAGGAAGAACCCTATTGAATTTGAGCAGGATCAGACCCGCCCTTCCGGTACCCATCATACAAATTAAAGTGGTTTGCATGGGAAAACTTTTTAAAATTCAAATTTTTAGAACAAAATGTCAAACGAAGTTTGCGAAATGGATGGGATTGTTGCAGAAATTATTGACACATTGTTTGATTTTAACGTTTTTTTTTTGATTATTTTCGTTTTTTTATTTTTTTTTCTATTATTTTTCATTCACTTTTTTCATGTTTTCTCATTATTCTGATGTTTTGCTTTTTATTCTGTTTTTTTTTTATTGTAATCTCATTTTTCTCATTGTTCTCTTTTTTTATTTCTTCTTCTTTCATTTTCTAATTTTTTATAATTTTAAAATTATTTTATAGAAAGATTTTTACTGTTTTTTTTTTAATTTTTCCTCTTTTGTTATTGTTTCGTTTTTTTCTATTTCTTTCTTTTCCAATCTCTTTTATTCTATTTCTTTTTGTTTTCTAATTTTTTTTCTCATTTTTTCTTATTCCTTAGATTTTTCCGAGTTTCTGCCATTTTTTTGTGATTTTGTTGCGATTTATTTCAATTTTTTTTATTTATTTTTTTATTTCTTTCTTTTGTTTACAATTGTTCCGGTTTTTTTGATTTTTTTTTATTTTTTTCCAAATTTTACAATTTTAATATTCATTTGTTCCAACATTTTCCAATAATTTTTGTTTCTTTTCCGAATATTTCTGATTTTTTTGATTTTTTCGATTATCCTAATTTTTTCTCGTTTTTTATTATTTTTTTTCTCATTGTTCTATTTCTTTGTTTCCTTTTCTAATTTTTTCCTAACCTCCGATATTATTTTGATTTTTCGGTTTTTTCTTATTTTCTTCTGAAGGTTTTTTCTTGCTTTTAAATTTTAAATTTGTTCTATTGTTTTTTGATTTTTTTCAAATTCCTTTAGTTTTTTCTAACTTTTTCTTATTTTTCAGATTTTTTCGATTTCTTTCGATTTTTTTCCATTTCTTTCGATTTCGTTCAATTTTTTTCGATCTATTTCGATTTTGTCGACTTCTGTTGATTTCGGTCGATTTTTGTTTAATTTCTATTGATTTTTTCGACTTTTTTTTGACTTTTGTTAATCTTTTTCGAGTTTTGTCGCTTTTTTTAATTTCTTTCGATTTTTGTCGATTTTTTCTTTTTTTTTATTTCTATTAAATTTTTTTATATTTTTTTCGATTTCTTTCCATCTCTTTAGAATTTTGTTTTTTTTTTTTGATAACTTTCGATTTTTGTCGATTTATTCGATTTATTCGATTTTTTCGTTTTTTTCGATTTCCTTTGATTTTTTTAAAATTATTTTCGATTCCATCTCTTTTGATTTATTTTGATTTTTTTTTATTTTAATTTTTTTTTTCGATTTCTCTAGATTATTTTAATTTTTTTTTTCGATTTCTTTTGATTTTTTTTTCTATTTCTTTTAAATTTTTAATAGATTTACGGTATTTTTAATTTTTAATTTATTGTTTAGATGGTTTATAATTATTTTTTTAATAGTTTTTGTTGTTCCCCATCTTATAATTTTCTTACCCCCACTTTTTATCACTTTACGTTTCCGAGCTCCCTGAGTCCGAAAATGTAAAAAAATCTGTCTAGACGTCTGGATGTCTGTCTGTCTGTCTGTATGTAAACACTGTAACTTTTGAACGAAAACTTCGATCGAGTTGCGGTTGTCACTTTACCTGAATATCTCTAGAATTTGTTATTGTATTTTATTTTATTTACTACCTCCATTATTGGTGGAACAAGCCCATATTATCCAACCTACAGCTAGAGCAAAAGAAGGTCTGGCCAAAGCGATGTATAAAACATTTTGAAGTTTATAATATTCTGGGCCCCTTAAGGTGATAAATGCGCCAAAAATGCATAAATATATAACAATAAATGTTAAAATCCATAGTGGAATAGAAATTTTCTACAAGATAAAAATACCAAACTATTTTTTTTTAAATATTGGTAAATAAACCTACTTTTGGTAGATGAATATCTGTATATGCTTTTCTTGTTAAAATATACCCTAATATTGTACCCATTATCCATGGGGCCGCCCTAGTACCTGTTCTAAGGTAATATTCTCTAATATAATCCATAGCGCTTGATCTAAAAAAAATAATGTCTAAATTAAATAAAATTTCTTCCAATTGATCTTTAACTTACTTAAGAGTCGAATACGGATATACAGCTGATAATTGAAATTCAGATGCTTTTAAAAAAGAATGTATCATTGATAATAAAGTAGCTGAAATCAGAAATATCATTCCCGTTTTTGTATATTTCGATAATAACCAAAATATCAAAGGCGAAAACATGTATAACTGCATATCTACATCAAGATACCAAGAATGGCCGACGCACTAGAAAAAATATATTATATATAAATAAGAAATAAGTATTTTCATCAACACAAACTTTCCTGCTATTTAAACTGGTTTTCCTTAAAAAGTATTCAAAAAAAAAACCGTTCGTTCTCATCAAGGGCGTATATATGGGAAGGGTAGAGGGGGTAATTAACCCGCCCCGCTTCAGGATACCAAAAATAGCACGAAAAGAAGAAATAAAATATATGAAATATAGAAACGGACCCATTTTCCCTATATGTTCGTTTTTGTCCCTGTTTTTATCTATTTTCTTCTATTTTTCTCTATTTTTCACCATTTCTTATTATTTTACCTATTTATCCCTATTTTTTTATTCTCACATATTTTTCCTAGTTTTTCTCTAATTTTTCCTGTCATTTCCTATTTTTTTTTATTTTTTCGTATTTTTCTCTAATTTCTCTATTTTTTTCTATTCGTATTTTTCCCGGTTTTTATCATTTTTTCCTACTTTGTCCTATTTGTCCCTGTTTTTATAATTTTTTATTATTTTTCGTTATTTTCATTATTTTTCATAATTTTCCCATATATTTTCCTGTTTTTCCAGATTTTTCTTTATATATTTATTCCTATTTTTCTCAATTTTTCACTGTTTTTTTTTATTTTTATATTTATCCTGATTTTCATGATTTGTCCCTATTTTTATTTTCAATTTTTTCCTATTTTCTGCTATTTCTCAGTATTTTTTCCTATTTGTACTTATTTTTCCTTATTTTTTTCCCATTTTCCCAATTTTTAAATTTTTTTCCTATTTTGTCTTTGTTTTCCTAGTTTTCTCTACTTTTCTCTAATTTTTCAATTTTTTCTATTTCTAAGTATATTTCCTCTTAATCGTCATTTTTTCCTGTTTTCCCTATTTGTCCTTATTTGTCCCTATTATTTTCTATTTTTTCCATTTCCTTATATTTCACATTTCTTCATATTTTTCCTGTTTTCCATTGTTTTCTCCAGTTTTTACCATTTATCCCTGTTATTTTCTTTTTTTATATGTTTCAATTTTTTTCTTATTTTTAATTTATTTTTCCCTATTTTTGCTCTTATTTTTTACCTTTTTTTTTATTTCTTCTATTTTCTTTCTATTTTTATTTATTTTCCACATTTATCTGTGCTTCCGTATTTTTCCCCAATTTTCTCTATTGTTCCCCATTTCTCCATACTTTTCCGATTTCTTCATAGTTTTCCTTTTTTCATTATTTTTTTCTGTTTTCCCCAATTATCCCTATTCCTTACTTTCCCCTATTTTTCTCTACTTTTCAGTATTTTTCCCATAAGCTCCGCTATTTTTTCTATTTTCCTTATTTTTATCCTAATTATTTCTGTTTTACCCAATTTTTTCCTATTCCTTGTTTTTTACTATTTTTACAATATTTCTTATTGTTCCCTGCTTTCTCCTATTTTTTTTATAATTTTTTCAAGTTTTCCCAAATTTTCACAATTTTTTACATTTTTTTTCCTATTTCTTCCATTTTTATACTGCTTTTCATTGTCTTTTTCTTTTTTTTTATTTCTTCATGTTTTTTATTTTTTTCCCTGTTTTACTCTTTTTTCCTATTTTTCTCTATTTTTTCTTATCTTTACTTATTTTCCCCATTTTCCTTATTTTTCCGTATTTTTGCTCTTATTTATTTAACTATTTATTTCCTATTTCCCCTACATTTTCTCTATTTTTAACTATTTTCCCCATTTTTATCAGTTCCGTATTTTTCTCCAACTTTCTCTATTTTTCCCCATTTCTCCATACTTTCCTATTTATACATATTTTTCTCTTTTTTTATTATTTTTTCTGTTTTCCCCATTTATCCCTATTCCTCACTTTCTCCTATTTTTCTCTATTTTTCAATATTTTCCCAAAAATTTCCTTATTTTTCTCCATTTTCCCTATTTTTATCCTAATTTTTCTTATTTTACCTAATTTTTTCCTATTCCTTATTTTTCACTATTTTTACAATATTTCTCCATTTTTCCCTGTTCTGCCTTATTTTTCCCAAATTTTTACTATTTTTCCCATTTTTTCCCGATTTCTTCCATTTTTATTTTGCTTTTCATTGTTTTTTTGTTTTTTTCTACTTTTTCATGTATTTTCATATTTTTTCCTATTTTGCTCTTTTTTTTCCCTGAAGAAAAACTAATACTTACCTAGAGATAATAAATAAATTTAAAATATACTAAATTGAGAACAATTTCTTCTCAAACTTTTCTTTTGCTGATTTTGTTTGAATAATAACAATTTTTTCCATACATTTTTGACTTAAAGAAAACTTAAAAAAAAACAACTGAAACTACAGCCCTTTTCAGTTTTACAATAAAATATTTTTCTTCTTATAAAAAAAAATATTAGTCGTTTTGTAGTACTAAAAGAGTACGGTACTGCATAGATTTTAATGTCTTTAGTGACGTTAAATATTATTATTATACAGTATTTACAAAAAGAAATGTAACTTGTTAATATTTTGTTTTTTGATATGTTACAAAAAAAAGTTTCAATTAAAAATTTTAGGAAAAAAATCAGTAAGAATCAATTTTAAATATACAGGGTGTACCATTTCTCAGCAATAAATCTTTTTTTTTTGTAATCATCAAAAAACAAGTTACGTTACTTTTTGTATATACACTGTATTGAGCAATATAAAGCAGAAAAGTAAATGTTAAAATTTAATTCATATAAACGGATTGATTTTCATAAGGGTAACTAACCACTAGACCGTTATTAACTTCATTTTGAATATATAATAATGATTTCCACCAATTTTTCTGACAAATGCCTTCAAAATATTTATCGACAAAAAACCATTTCGGCCCTGAGCCCATATATTTCAACAAAGTTGAATATATAAGTACCATACCGGCAAGTGCCGGCGTTAACCTAAAAAAAAATATAACAAAAAAATATTAAAATTAATTTTATTAAAGTTATTTAGAATCTTACCGAATATATCGATGAAAATAATGTTTAAGGATAGCGGGAAATGTTAAATTGTCGCCTTTATATTTTTTGAAATATTGATATGTCACTAATGTACCTCCTACAATTAAAAATGTATCGCACGCCAAAAATCCATTCATGATAATTATTGTTGAAAAGGAATAAGTCAACTAAAACAGATTTATTTTATACCTATATAATACCAGCTGAATAACGGGTGGCGTGGATTTTGCGAACTGTGGGATTTGCGAACATATACATACCTGGCATACCCTCGGTCAGGAAATTTTTTTATTAAGTTAAATTTGTATCGGTTTTATTTTTGTATTTTAATAAAACAGCAAAATATTGAAGATTTATTAGTGGTAATATTATAAAAATAGTTTAGTAAATGTTATATTTCATTTATTACTTTCCCGGACCCATCAAAGGGAAAGTAAGGTGAACGAGCAAAAAAAAATCGAGATATCGATGGAAATATCCATTTTGAGGTCCCCCAAAGAGATTGAAACCATTTCCAGCGCATGGTCTGTCTGTGTGTAATCTTCCACGATAACTGCCGAACTCCAGCTGAAATTTGGTATGGAGGGTCGGTGTGTGCCTAGACTGCGACCATTAAATTTTGGTTTAAATTGATACAGTAGAAGGTCCTCAAGACCGACATTGATTAAATGCACATTAACAGTTTTTTACTTTTTTTTTTAAATTTTAAGGACAAACTATACACTTTAGTGCAAAATGTTGTAGTACAACGTTTTAGAGCATAAAATTCCCCACAACTTTTGTCTTAATCTTTCTCCAGAATTTCCAATAGTTGCGCCACTAGAGGGCGCGTAAAAAATGTGCATGTATGTTTTCTCTAGTTTTTCTTGATTTTTTGGACAAACTATACACTTTGGTGCAAAATGTTGTAGTACAACGTTTTAGAGCATAAAATTCCCCACAACTTTTGTCTTAAGCTTTCTCCAGAATTTCCAATAGTTGCGCCACTAGAGGGCGCGTAAAAAATGTGCATGTATGTTTTCTCTAGTTTTTCTTGATTTTTTGGACAAACTATACACTTTGGTGCAAAATGTTGTAGTACAACGTTTTAGAGCATAAAATTCCCCACAACTTTTGTCTTAAGCTTTCTCCAGAATTTCCAATAGTTGCGCCACTAGAGGGCGCGTAAAAAATGTGTATGTATGTTTTATCTAGTTTTTCTTGATTTTGAAGACAAACAATGTATTTTAGTGCAAAATTTTCGGGTTCAAAGTTGTAAAGCATCAAATTTTCTTTAACTTTCATGTGTAACTTTTTATCGAATTCCTAATAGTTTCGCCGCTAGATGTCGAGAAAAATACACATTTATAATTTTCCATTTTTTTAAAATTGGAGGTAAATTATTCTCTTTAGTGCAAAATGTTTCAGTGCAAAGTTGTAAAGCATAAAATTTCCAATAACTATTGTATGGAAATTTTTCCCGAATTCCCAATAGTTTTCACACATGTTTTTAGGAGATCCTAATTGTAGCAGTGTGATATACAACGTGCGCATGTGCAGCTTATATTATTATCAACATTGAACTATTAATTCACCATCAGTTTGCTATTTTTAATGTGTTCCATAAATTAATGTAATGCTTAGTATTTTGTAATTAACATAATCCTATTCTCTACGGTCGAGCCGGAAAAGTTCTGGGGTGACACTGCCGATTTTTTTTTAACACAGAACCGAGATATTTACATTTTAGAAAAATCCTGCACACTTATTATTTTTTTAACAGTTTTTCAGTCCTGTCTTTCAATCTCAATTTCTGAATAGATCCGTAAAATACTTAAGAAATTCTTAAAGATCCTAAGACAATCCTTAAAAAACATTAAAATCACTAAAAATAGTTTAAAATGCTTAAAAATCCCTAAAAATACTTAGAAGTCCTTGAAAATTGTTAAAAATCCCAAAAATGCTTAAAATTCATTAAAAATCTTTTAAAATCCTTAAAATCCTAATCCTTAAAATTCTGAAAAACATTTAAAAATCTTAAGAAAATCATAGAAATTCATAAAAATACTTTAAAATCCTTAATATATCGTTAAAAAAATCTTAAAAAATCCTTAAACAAACCTAAAAATCCGTAAAAATACTTAAAACTATTTAAAAATCTTAAAAACTTTCGCAAAGATCCTAAAACCATCCTTAAAAAACATTAAAAATCTCTAAAAATAGTTGATTCTTAAAAATCCTTAAAAATCCTTAAAAGTTCCTGAAAATTCATAAAAATCCCAAAAATCCTTAAAAATCATTAAAAATCCTTTAAAATCCTTTAAAATCCTTTAAAATCCTTTAAAATCCTTTAAAATCCTTTAAAATCCTTTAAAATCCTTTAAAATCCTTTAAAATCCTTTAAAATCCTTTAAAATCCTTTAAAAGCTTTAGAATCCTTAAAAATCGTAGATCCTTCCAATTGGGTGGATGACTGAAGATTGTCCTAACAGATGTTTTGGCGGAAATAAAATAAACAATTTGAAAGATTAATTATTATTTTTTAATCAACTACAATAGACTAGAAAGAACAAAATAAATAGAAATAGAAAAGATTTAATTCAGTTTTTAAAAACGTTTTATTTTATAATTAATAAAATAACTCAATAATTTGTAAATATTTATTAAAAAAGATAATTTTCTCTATAATTCCACTTTGACAAAAAACTAAATTATTCAAATATTTGACCGTAAGTTGTTGAATTCAATACAAAATATTCTCATCTTGGGATATCTATCTTTTATTAATAGTTTTATGGCTGTAATTTTAAGCATGTTCGCAAAACCCACCGATGGTCAGCTCTTAGATTAATTCCATGTTGACGTATTTACAAAGTCCACGAAAAAGATTCTGTTCGCAAAGCACACGTTCGCAAGTCCCACGGAGCCGAATACCCGGTGCTTTGGTACGGAATCTTTTTAATTAGTACATGGACGACTGAGATTTAATTGTTTTTACTATTTTTCCTTATATCCCTTTTCCTTATTTTTCTCCATTTTACTATTTATTCTCATTTTTAACCAGTTTTCCATATTTATCAATATTTATCCTATTTCATTTTATTTTTCCCACTTTTTCCAAATTATTTCCAGTTTTTTCCTATTTTTTTTAAACTTTTTATATTTTTTTCCCATTTTCCAAGTTTTCTAAACTTTTCTCTAATTTTCGTATTTTTCTATTTCTACGTATTTTTCTTGTTTATCATTACTCCTGTTTTTCACAATTTGTCCGTATTTGTCCTTATCTGTTTTTTTCCTATTTTTCTCTATTAAATGCATTCTTGATTTTGCTTCATTTTCCAAATTCAAGTGTGAAAAAATGCATTGCTGCTTCTTTTTTTTATTGAAATTCTTACCTTATTTTTATTTAAATGTGCATTGTTACTTTGTTTTTTAAAAACAGATGAAAAAAAATATATCGTTTCTTTGTTTTCCTAAGCCGAGTGGAAAATGCATTATTGCATTTTTTCTTTATTCAAGTGCTTAAATTTTCGAGTATAAAAAAATTTCTAATTTGATAAAGAAAATACGAATTAATTTTTTGTTAATTCGAGAGTGAAAAATCTTTTCGTTGATTTTTTTATATATGGAAAAATTCATTTTTGCTTCGGATTTCTAAATTTTTATGTGGAAAATGCGTTGTTGCTTTGTTTTTCATGTGCCTGTGTAGAAAAATGCATTGCTGAATTATTTTACTAATTCGAGTGGGGAAATATACATTGTAGGTTTGTTTTTAAATTCGTGTATTTTTTCCTATTTTTTTCTTTTTTTTTTATGTTTTCTATTTTTCATCATTCTTCTTATTTGTAACTATTTTTCCAAATTTTCCAAAAAATTTTTCTTGTTTTTTATCCTATTTTTTATATTTTTCCCTATTTTCCTTGTTTTTCCATTTGTCCCTCTCTATTTTTACTTATTTTTTCTTATTTTCCTTATTTTTTCATGTTTTTTTAAATGTTTTCTACTTTTGTCCATTTTTTCCTATCTTACTCATTTTCCCCATGTTTTACTGTTTTCCCTAATTTCCACTATTTTTCACTATTTTTTTTACTTTACCTAGTTTTCCTATTTCTTTTTATATTTTCCTGTTTGTCATTGCTTTCTCGTGTTTTCTTTATTTTTCCTTATTTTTTTGTATTTGTCCCTATTTGTTCCTATTTTTCTGTATTTTGCCCCATTTGCACCAAATTTGTTGAACGTTTTGGCATTTCTAATAATTTTTTACCATTCGTATAGAGAGAAAACGTTAGCAATCCAGGATGAGCTTAAAATAAAAATAAACATTATTAATTTTGAATTTAATCCATATGAAGTAAATTTAGGTTACTCTATAGTCTCGGTATATAGTTTTAATAAAATACTGACTGACTAACTGACTGACAATCAAAGCACAGCCTAAACCAGAGGTGATAGAGACGTGAAATTTTCAGGGTAGTTTCCTTTGGTAGTGTAGGGGAGCACTAAGAAAGGAATTTTGAATATTCGCATTTTAAGGGGTTCAAAATTGGGATTAAACAAATATTGACCCACTCGAGTAAGCGCGTCAACCAAAAAATCGTCTGTGTCATCCCAGAACTTTCTCGGCTCAGGTGTGAAGAATGAGATTATTTTAATTACAAAATACAAAGTTTCTGAATGGAAAAGTATAATGTTATAAAAATGAAATAAATGGCTCGAAAAAATGGGTAAACATTGCAAAAAATACACAAAAAATAATTAAAATCAAAAACGACAAAAATTACTTAAAATGGCACCTTGTTATTATAAATACCAACAAGATAATGAATTATTTCAAAAAATGGCAAAAAATTGTTAAAAAAAGGAAAAAATGCAAAAATGTAGAAAAAACTAGACAAAAAAAGGAAAAGGGGAAAAAATAATAAAAAGTACAAAAAAAAATGTCAAATAAGACAAAGTAAAGAGACAAATGCAAAATACGCCAAAAAAGTTAAAAAAAAGCAGGACAAGTTTTAAAAAAGCAAAAAGGGATAAAAAAAGCAACAAAAAGGCAAAATAGAAATAAATAAAGGCAAAAAAAGGTCAAAAAAGCTCAAAAACTAAAAACAAAACACGCCAAAAAAAGGTTAAAAAAAAATAAAAAAACAGCAAAATAGAGAAAAAATAAAGGCAAAAATGGCAAAAAATGGGAAAAGGGAAAATACGCCAAAAAGAGAAAAAAAAAACATAAAAAAGTTAAAAAAGCAGAATAGAGGAAGAATAAAGGCAAAAGGAAGTCCAAAAAATATAACAAATAAAGGGAAATAACCAAATACGCCAAAAAAGTAAAAAAAAGAAGCAAAATAGTATGGAAATAAAGGCAAAAAGGCAAAAAAGACAAAAAAGGGATACAAAAAGCAACGAAAAGTTCAAAAAGTTAATCAAAAAAAGTTTTAAAAAGGGCAAGTTCAAAAAACGAAAAGAAAAGTAAAAATAGGGGTAAAAGGGCAAAAAAGGTCAAAATAGTAAAAAAAGCAGAATAATATGAGAATAAAAGCCAAATGGCAAAAAAAATCAAAAATAGGCAAAAACAGGGGTAAAAAAGCAACAACAAAAAAGGAAGAAAAAGTAACAAAAAAGACAAAAAGGACAAAAAAGTTAAAAAAAAATTTTAAAACCGGGCGAAAAGGCTTAAAACGACAAAAAAAGGAAAGAAAGGTAAAAATAAAAACCAAAAAACAAACTAAAGCTAAAATAAAGAGAGGCAAAAAAGCAGAAATGGTAAAAAAGGAAAAAAAAATTAAGAAAGCAAAAAAAAGGTGTAAAAAAGCAACAAAAAAAGGTAAAAAAAGTTAATCAAAAAAAGTTAAGGAAATAGTATGAAAATAAAGGCAAAAAGACAAAAAAGGGATAAAAAAAGCAACAAAAAGTTCAAAAAGTTAATCAAAAAAAGTTTTAAAAATGGCAAAAAGTTCAAAAAACGAAAAAAAAGTAAAAATCTCCAAAAAAGTCAAAATAGGGGTAAAAGGACAAAAAACGTCAAAATAGTAAAAAAAGCAAAATAATATGAGAACTAAAGGCAAATGGCAAAAAAAATCAAAAATAGGCAAAAAAAGGGGTAAAAAAGCAACAACAAAAAGGGTAGAAAAAGCAACAAAAAAGACAAAAAGGACCAAAAAGTAAAAAAAAATTTAAAACCGGGCGAAAAGGCTAAAAAAGGAAAGAAAGGTAAAGAAAAACCAGAAAACAAACTAAAGCTAAAATAAAGAGATGCAAAAAAGCAAAAATGGTAAAAGAGGAAGAAAAAAAATTAAGAAAGCAAAAAAAAGGTGTAAAAAAGCAACAAAAAAAGGTCAAAAAGGTTAAAAAAAGTTCATCAAAAAAAGTTAAGGAAAAAAGGGTCAAAATAAAAACAAAACAATCGGTTGTGTCGCCCCAAAACTTTCCCGACGAGTATCCAGGAATACTTTTTCAGATATTTAATTTTAAAGTTTCAAACTTTGACATTTTTTTATTTTTTGACAGGTGAAAATTGGAGAAATAATTTTGTTCATTCTGAATAGAGTTTTTCAAGGGCTTTCAAATGACATATTGCAAGTCAAAAATTCCGTTACGTATTGCATCTGTCATTTGTTTATAGTGACACTTCCGTTTAACAGATGTCGTACAAAAACTAATGGGTTTTTCCGACAGGTAACCGAAACTCATATAAAAAATTTCAGCTCAATCGAATTAAAAACAGACAGACAGACAGACAGAGTTTCATCTGGAAATAGTCTTAATCATACAGGGTGATTCTTTTAGAGGGGAGTGGCTCTCCCCCCTGAGGGAGTGCAAATATTTTTTATTATTTGTCTCCAAGTAATTTAATTAGAAAAAGGAGAGAAAGTATAATTTATTTATCTCAAATCAATGTTTACGGATTTTAAAGCGATTAATTATTTTCTCAAAAATTAAATTTGGATACCTAATTTTATTTTTCCTGTAAAATATAGATAAATATCTATCGGTATGAATTAATAAATTCGACCTGAAAACTTCGCCATTAATCTAAAAGTAGGTCACATAAAATTATTAAAAAACAATAATATTATAAAAAAATAGTTTTGAAATTTGCAAACAATGACTTTGCATTTGATATAACACTTGATATAATAACTCCACTTGGAGGTGTAAAATGGGAATAAAAGTTTGAAAAACCGGAGGGAAGTAATCCGGTACAGAAAATAAACTTTTATTTATTCCGACATCAACGCGGACGATATCGCGGGCAAAATCTAGTTATTTTATATAATAGGAACGCTTTAGAAAAAATTAAACATGAAATGCGGTGCCCGAAACATAAAAATACTGTAAGGTTTCGGATTGCCTCGGCCGCCACCTTCCAAGGCCACTTACACGGACAGCATCAGTGGAGAAAAAGATATTCCAGGGATTTTTACGGTTTAAGTCTGCTGCTACGATGTTATAACTCACAACCAAATAAAATCACCAAGTAAATAAGAAACCATTTATTTACTTATCAAATCGGGAAGAAAAAAGATGTATAACGCAACGCGGTTCTTACTATTACCGTCGGCGGTCGATCATCTCTACTGTCGGCTCATTTAGTTTGGACGGCTGGACTGCACTTGGTCTGAAGACGGTCCTATACTCTGCTGGTTCAACTCGCTGGCGGCTTATGGTCAAAAAACTGCGGCTTTGCTCCCTTCAGCTCGACCTATCTCTAAAAGTCGCTTAAGTGAACTCGGACTGCCACTGGAACTCCAATTATGATGGCCACAGCAACTACCGACAAAGGATTGAATCGTCTTTTAAGAAGCACAGATGCGAGTGCCTCCATCTATCGGGCGTAGGTTCAACAGGTACGACTGGCCTTATATTCGAAGATTCTCCCTTAATTTTAGGTTAATTGCAATCATTGATTTAATTTTTATGGAAATTAAAGTAACTTCGTTGCAATACTGTCGGTTTAAGTCTATAATGTTGAATTTTATATATGACTCCATATGTTTCTAATAATAAGTCATTTGTATTTTAAATTAAATAAAGTATTTTTTTGAAAAATAATAATTTTATATTATAAGAATCATTATTTACCTTTTGTCTTATTTTGGCGAAATATATCATAGCTTGTTGAAATTAAAATTATAAATATTAATACTCCCAGTATTGATCTGAAATAAAAAAAAACAAAATAAAATAAAATACAATTGGTTTAAAAAAAATTACGTTCAAAACTTAATTCTTTTTAACTAATCAATTACGTTTGAATATTAAATAAAATACCTAAATATTTATTACTCTTTTTTAATAAATGCTTTTTAATAAACAGAAAACAGAAAATATATTTTTGAATTTAACAATCATTTTATATTTTTTATTTTATTTACTGATTAATAATAATAATTTATAATTTTTTTCTTAATAGCTTGTTCGAAATTTACAATTGTCAACTTTATTCTTAACGTTTTACACTCTACCATCATTAACGTTATTTTTACTGTTCCTTTTCACACTTTGGGTGCATTTTAGTTGTGTCATTTCTCCTTACGTTCATCCATTTTGTTAGTCTCATGGTAGCTAACCAATTTGCCCTGCTGCATTTTAATTTTTTTTTAAATTTTTCCCAAGCTTCTTTGGTACCATGCTCGTTTCGTTTCCGATTGCCCCTAGCAAATGAAAATAAACCAAAACAAATGAAAACAAGTGAAATCAAACCAAACTAAATGAAAACAAACGAAAACAAATCAAAATAAACCAAAACAAATGAAAACAAACGAAAACAAATGAAAACAAATGAAAACAAACGAAAACAAATAAAAACAAATGAAAACAAATGTAAATAAACAAAAACAAATGTAAATAAACGAAAACAAATGAAAATAAACGAAAACAAATGAAAACAAACGAAAACAAATGAGTGGGAGTTTGTTACGTTTTTTTATCTGTGCCACTCTGTATTTTCATTATTATTCTGCTCAGTACATCTTAATTTCACACTAGCTTGATATTCCTTTTTAATTTCCTCGCGTGGTGTCTCAAAATCTCCCTCTCTTCTTGGCATTACTATAAAATGTCTTTCCCATGTTAACAATTCTCTCTCTCTTTGCCTCTTCAGTCAAAACAATTGACTTATATCGTATGTGTCGTTTAATGAAAATTTCTTCTTCCCCTCGTTATATATGATAAGTTTTATTTATATTATACTATATTTTCACTTATGTGCCCTGTGATCATTATTAATTATTTCGATGCTTTAACATTTATTTACTGTGGTTCTTAATTTTTTGTTTTATTTACTTAAAAGTTCATATCTGATATTTTACAATAATACAAATTATCTGATGTTTGTGCTGTCTCAATTACAAAAATGAGGGGGTAATCCCACCCAACTTTCCGAACACTAATAGTAAAGTAATTGTTTAATCGATTATTTTAGTTTTTCTGCATTAAAATACATTAATTATATTACCTATCGAATGGTATAAATCCCATTTTAATATCTTTAATATTTTTAAAGTTATTCAATTTTTTTAAACTTATATTAAATTTCAAAAAAAATAATTAGGAATTCTACAATTTTTTGAATAAAATTTTGAAAAAAATCACAATTATAGAGTTTTTTACTACAAATTTAAGGGTAATTTTTTTAAAATTTTTAATATTAATTTTAACCTTAAAACAATTAAAACCTATTTGTGAATAATTTTAAAATCAATAAATAATTAATATCTCATTCAATTTTATTCAAAATGGGAAACAGACCTTTTTTTAGTTTTTTGGATCAAAATGCATTAATAAATTTAGTTTAAAAAACTAAAAAAAAAATCAAATTTTTTTTCAAAAATTCATTGGTATCCATTGAATTGTTTTAACTTTTTTCATTTTTTGCTATAACTTTTACAAATACTATGTTAAAATTATGAAATAATTTACACACATAGTACTTTTGGATCCATTTCGGATATGCTATTTAATTTTTTCATTTATTTTATACTTACTGATAAAACAAAATTAAAAATAAATTTAAAAAAATTCTTAATTTTGTATATAATAATTACAATTCTAAATTTTAAGAAACTAACATATATTTAAAATTTAGAGTTTTATATTATCTTTCTAATGGTGAAAATCACATTTCAATAACTTTAATATTTTTGAAGTTATTCAATTTAGTTTAAAATCGTAATATAATCTTAAAGTTCTTAGCCAATTTTTTAAAAATTCCAAAATTTTTGTAATAAAATTTTGAAAAAAATTATAATTATAAAATTAATTATTAAAAATTTAAAGATATTTTTTTTAAATTTTTAATATAAAAATTTAACTAAAAAATAATAATTTAATAAAGATAAAAATTAAAATAAAAACTAGCGGCGAAACTATGTGCAACTTGAAAAAATAGTCATGACAAAATTTATAGAAAATTTTATGTTCTACAATTTTGATACCATGAAATTTTTCATAAAACTCCATAATTTTGTCTCAAAATCTAAAAAAGTCACAAAAATGTCAATATAAATTTTTTTCACGCCCTCTAGGGGCGAAACTATGAGGAATTCAAAAAACCGGTAATGACAAAATGTGTAGAAAATTTTATGTTCTACAACTTTCATATCCTGTAATTTTTCATAAAAATGCATTATTTTGGTTATTTAAGAAAAATATGAAAAAAAGTACTTTTTGATAAATCTGGCAACAATGGCAAAAGTTTTTAAAAATTTTAATCATTCGAAATTAAACTATAACGAATAAAAAATATATGTGTAAAACTTTTTTGCCATCTTGTTTACTAATGACGTCATCACTTATAGCAGCTGTCACTTCCGGTTGTCCGATTAACTCCAAAATCTATACAGGTCGTCTCCTTGCCACCCTAAATATGTATATGAAATTTCATCTTAATCGGTTCAGCCGTTTAGACGCTATCGTGTTCACACACACACACACAGACACACACACACACATACACACAGACAGACATCATGCTAAAAATGGTATAAATTGATTCAGGTGACCTCAAAACGTAAAGATCCGTTAAAATCTGGGTATGGTCAAAATATCATGACCGCAATACTTTCCTTCTATACAACTCTGTTGTTCGGAAAGTAAAAAGAGAATCTTTTTTTAATTTGTTGTTACAGATTTTCTTAAAATTTAATTGACTTTGATTATTTCTATATTTCATATTTTGATCTAAAAATTCATGTATTTCATTTTAATATTATCATTGTTTTATATTCTTTTAAAAAAAATAGAGACCACGAAATTTGATAATTTATAAGATTTTTGTCTATTTACTTAATGTGAACTTTTAAGGTTTTTGGAACAAGTTTATTTTGGACAGAAAATTTTTTTTCTGGACTACAAGTTTTTTGGACCCCTCTACCAGTAATAAATAATAGTAACTTCACCTTTGCTGTTGTTTTTTATAATTTACTAATTTTGAACGGTTTGTATCTATAGATCCGATGATGGTCTGTGACCAAGTTTAGTTGCATTTCTAATTAAAAATTAAATTGTGATATGGGTAACCTTTTGGATTTAAAATTTCCTATGTTTACTTACATTCCAATTGAAGCATCTTTTGACCATTTTGGATTAACATTTTCAATAGTCTGACAATGAACGTCTCTTATATTAAACCCAAATAGTTGTAACTTGTTCATTATAATCGTGCTATCATATTCAGTACAATTACTAGGAAGACATATAGACCATGTAATATTAGTCACTAAATGTGATCCCAATCCTGTCAAATGTACCAATAGTTTTAATTCCTAAAAAATATATATAAATATTCTGTTTTCTTAGTGTAGATTCATTACCTCGTTAGAACGTGTTTTTTGATGTAGGTGAGCTATTGATGCATTCATGAATACATTTCCTATACAATATTTACCTTTAATATTGTCGCGTTTAGACTCCAATTCTGTACATTGGGAAAAGTGTCCCAAATCTACAAAATTATAAGAAACCAGATCTATTGGTATCTTTGATGTTGCGTCTAACACTGGAAAAAATATTTAATTAAGAAAAACTAACTTAGATTTTATTTTTGATTTATTATTGCAAATATTTTTTCCTAAAATTCTAAACAAATTTTAAATGGACGATAATAGCTATAATTGTTATATATTACATATGTACTATTCAGCTACAATTGGAAGAATCTACGTCTAGATGTCTGTCTGTCTGTCTGTCTCTTTGCCTGTCTGGATATAAACACTGTAACTTTTGAATTTGAGCAGGATCGGACCGGCCCTTCCGGTTCCCATCATACAAATTACAAATTAAAGTGATTTGCATGGAAAAACTTTTTTCCAATTCTAATTATTGACACATTGTTTGAAATTAAAGATTTTTTTTGACCAATTTACAATTTTTTTGTTTTCGTTTTTTGCGTATTATTTTTCATTTTTTTTTCGATTATTTTTCTTTCAATATTTTCCTGTTTTCTCGTTATTCTGATATTTTGTTTTTTTTTCTGTTTTTATTTTTCGGTTTTTTCTAATCTTTTTTCATTGTTCTGTTTTTTATTTCTTTTTCTTTCGTTTTCTAATTTTTCATAATTTTATAATCGTTTTATAGCGAGAGACTTTTTCTCAATTTTCTGATTTTTTTATGCTTTTTAATTTTTCCTCTTTTTTGTCATTGTTTCGTTTTTTTTTATTTCTTTTTATTTCCAATTCCTTTTTCTCCATTTCTTTTTTGTTTTCTAAATTTTTCTCATTTTTTTTTATTCCTTTGATTTTTCCGATTTTTTTACGATTTTTTTGCCACTTTTTTGTGATTTTGTTGCGATTTATTTCAATTCTTTCGATGTTTTTCATTTATTTTTTTATTTCTTTCTTTTATTCACAATTGTTCCTGTTTTTGGTTTTTCTTTACGATTTTTTCCAAATTCTTCCCGTTTTTTGTGATTTTCTTGATTTTTTTAATATATTTTTTGAATATTTTACAATTTTATTCTTCCAATAATTTTTGTTGTTTCTTTTTCGATTATTTCAGATTTTTCTGATTTTTTCGATTCTTCTAATTTTTTGTCGTTTTTCACTAATTTTTTTGATTTTTCTTTTCATGTTTTATTTTGATTTGTTCAACATTTTCTAATTTTTTTTATTTTTTCTCATTGTTATATTTTTTCTCTATTTCTTTCTCTTCTTATCTAATTTTTTCCTATCCACCGATATTTTTTGATATTTCTGATATTTTTCCGTTGTTTTTGAATTTTTTCTTTGTTTTTTTGTGTTTTTCAAATTCCTTCAGTTTTTTTCAACTTTGTCTTATTTTTCTGTTTTTTTTTTCATCTCTTTCGACTTTTTTCCTTTTTTCCATTTCTATTGATTTTTGTTATATTTTATTCGATTTCTTTTGTTTTTTTTTTCGATTTTTGTTGATTTTTTTCGTTTTTTTTTTATTAGATTTCGCTTGTTTTTTTATTTCATTTATATATTTTTCCATTTCTTTTGATTCCTTTCCATCTCTTGATTTTTGTCGGTTTTTTTTTAATTTTTTTCCAGTTGTTTATTTTTTCGATTTACTTTGATTCCTTTCCATTTCTATTGATTTTTTTCGATTTTTATTGAATTTTTTCGATTTCTTTTGATTTTTTTCCATTTGTTTTATATATTTTTTAATTTCTTTTGATTCCTTTTCATCTCTTTCGTTTTCTTTTTATTTATTTTTTCTATTTTTGTCGTTGTTCTTCGATTTTTTCGGGTTTTTTCCGATTTCTTTTGATTTTATTCCATTTTCTTTAGATTATTTTCGATTTGTTTTGATTCCTTTCCATTTCCTTCGACTTTTTTTTTTGTTGATTTTTTTCGTTTTTTTAATTTCTTTTGATTTTTTTCCATTTGTTTTATATATTTTTTAATTTCTTTTGATTCCTTTTCATCTCTTTCGTTTTATTTTTATTTTTTTTTCTATTTTTGTCTTTGTTCTTCGATTTTTGTCGATTTTTTCGGGTTTTTTTTCCGATTTCTTTTGATTTTATTCCATTTTCTTTAGATTATTTTCGATTTGTTTTGATTCCATTCCATTTCCTTCGCCTTTTTTTTATTTTTGTTGATTTTTTTCGTTTTTTTAGTTTCTTTTCGTTTTTTTTTTGATTTTTTTAATATATTTTTTAATTCCTTTTCATTCATTTCGATTTTTTTTCGATTAGAAGTTTTATAAGACGTTCTAGTGTCGTAATAGATTAGAAAATGACGAGAAAAATGATGGTTGCCTTAATATAATATAACGAGTACAGATCTTTGAAGTAAATTTATGGTGATATTAAATAATTAATTAAAATAAAAAAAAAACTTTATATCTGTAGTGAATTTTGACAATTATAAGGTGTTATAGATTCAACGATGTCATAATGAAATAAAAATATATGAATAAATATCACCCTTAAATATTTACTTTTAGAGGCCCAAACATCTTCGTTTAATTTTTGAATAAAAACTCGTAAATCAGCAACACATTCTTCAGATACCTTTTTACTGTGTATAATGTCCTTAATATTTAGCACCACAGGATGCTCCTGCAATTGGCACCTCCCGAAATAAATATCACTTAAAAAACAAATTAAAACCAATATAATTTTTGCAAACGACATTTTGCTAATAAAATACGAATACGAATACGAGATCATATACTGAGTTATCTTTTTTTTTATTCGGTAATCAATTTTCTGGATTGGCTTACTTAGTAACAAAAAATTAGATGTTCTTTCAAAAGGTTATCATTATAATGAAAGTGCATAATTAATATTATTTCATTACTGATTAGTAGACAAATTAAACGATTAAAATCAACCAAGACGTGTTATATACATTGAAAAACGGGAAAAAAATCAAAAAATAATAACCGTAACAAAAAGCTATTTAATAATAAAATACTAGGGAAATAACAATAATCAAGATTAACCAAAAATAATAACAAAAACGCTATAAGAGAACCTAAGCATACCAATAAAAATATCAATTAATGAATACAAAATAAAAATGAACAATAAATTAAAATAAGAGATAAAAAAGATAGGTATGAAAAAACAGACTAAAATACTTACCAAGCATATGTTATCTTGCCTGAAATCGTTTTTGGACGAGCGCTTCGTTAATATTAAAGATAGGAAGCTGCGGTTTTCACTAATCGATTTTGTAGTTAATTCTTTGGAGCGCGTCTGTGGCACTTTTTTAATTTTTTTTTTAGTAAAAGTGATATGACTATTAACTTTTTTCTCTAGACAAATTTGAAAAATGTGGTACAGACACGCTCTTCTCATAATAAATTTAAATATCATGAAAAAAACCGCATATTTTTAGTTGCTAGTTCTCGTCCAAATACGAATAATTATGTTTTATGGCGCTTTACCCTGCTTTGGGCAGAAAAAAATGGTACTAGAGGTTAGGCTTATTTACCATTAACCGGAAAAAGCTAAAAAACAAATTTTTACATTCAATTTATTAGAATACAAGCATATTTTCCTTGGGCAATTCTCTAACCGGTAAACACAAAAGTCACGTGATGTGTGGGCCTCTTAAGCTCGTTTCATATTATACGATTTGGCTTGTCCGATTAAAAATCGTACGTTCAAATATGGAATCCTTGAAAAATCCTTAAAAAATCCTGGAAAAATCCTGGAAAAGTCCTTGGACATTTCATTAAAAAACCCAAAAAAATCCTTGAAAAGTCCTTGAAAATCCTTGAAAATTCCTTGAAAAGTACATGGAAAATCCTTGAAAACTTAAAAATCCTTAAAAAATCATTTAAAAGTCCGTGGATAATCCTTGAAAATATCTTAAAAAAATTATTGAAAAGTCCTTAGAAAGATCATTGAAAAGTTCTTGGATAACCCTTGAAAAATCTTTGATCAAACTTTAAAAATTCTTTGAGCAGTCGTTAGTGTCTTGAAAAGCACTTTAAAATTCCTCGAAAAGTCCTTGTAAATTCCTTGAAAAGGTTCAGAGAAATTAATTCAATCAAATTATTATTATTATTTAATAATAATAATGAAAAGACACCTTTTTCGTGCACGAAGAAGTTCTAAACCTTTAAAATCGTTGAAAAGTCCTTGGATAATCCACGAAAAAACCAAAAAAAAACCTTGAAAAGTCCATGGAAAACCCTTAAAAAATTCTTGAAAACTAAAAAAATCCTAATTCTTGAAAAAGTCTTAACAAATTATTGAAAAGTCCTTGGAATACCATCAAAAAATCCTTGAAAGTCCTTGAGGAGCTCTTGAAGTGTCTGGAAAAGCCCTTTAAAATCCATCAAAAAGCCCTATAGAAAAGTCTTTGAAAAGTTCTTGAAACGTTCTTAAACAGTCCTTAAAAAACAGACCTTAAGAATTCTTTGAAAGCCCTTCAGAAGTCCTTGAAAAATCTTTGAAAATATCTTTAAAAAATCGTTGAAAAGTCCTTATAGACTTCTTGAATAATCCTGGAAAAATCTTTAAAAACCCTTAAAAAATTTCCTTGAAAAGTCCAAAACCCTTAAAAAATCCTTGAAAACTAAAAAAGCAAGAATGCATTTTTCCACATAAAAAATTGAAAAGAAGAGCAAAAACGCATTTTTTTCAACAAATTCGAAAAAAAAACACAAGCACGAATGCACACTCGAATGTGGAAAAAGTCGCAAAAATGTATTTTTCCATGAAAAAAAAATGGAAAATACAACAAAAACGCATTTTTTCACATATAAATTGGTATAAAAGCAAGAATACATTTTTCCACATAAAAAAAAACAGCAAAAATGCGTTTCTTACACATAAATTGAGAAAAAAGTAAGCATGCATGCAAAAAAACAGTAAAAAGCATATTTTCACACATAAAATAGGAAAAAGCAAAAAAAATTGGTATAACAAGAATGTGTTTTTCCTCAAAGGAAATTGAAAAAAATCGGTTGTGTTCAGAGACGAATAATTCTTCAGATATTTAGTGTTAAAGTTTCAAATTTTGACATTTTTTTATTTTTGACAGGTGACAGTTGGAGAAATAATTTTGACTGTTTTAAATACAGTATTTCAAATGACATATTGCAAGTCAAATTCCGTGACATATGGCATCTGTCATTTTTTGATAGTGACACTTTCGTTTGACATGTCGTGCAAAATTTTTTGGTTCTTTCGACGGGTAACCCAAACACCAAATTTCAGCTCAATCGGATTAGTGTGGTCTCTATCGTAAAAGAATACACATAGACAGACAGACAATCAGACAGCCAGATAGACTTCCATCTGAAAATGGTCTTAATCATCTAAGGTGACCTGAAAATGGATATTTCCATCTTTATCTCGAAAATTTTTTTTAGCTCGTTCACAATACTTTCCCTTCTCGGAGGTGGGTCCGGAAAGTAAAAATTAATTAGCTGCGAATTGGTTCAAAGTAACTAGTCGTAATTAAAAAAATACTAAAATTGTTCCACAGCCATTTTTTATGGACTATTCATTTTTTTAAATGAAATTAGCTGTTTAATTATAAATTAAATAATATGCATGTTTTTTTTTTAAAACGTTAAGAAATAAAAAAAAAGAAAAATTGCATATCTTAGTAAAAAATTACCAAGAAAAATATAAAAATAAAAATATTCTAAATATATATTTAATTTATTTTTTATTTAATGTACATTTTAATAATTTAGTAAATATAATATGGTACAAATTGCATATTAAAAATGTTTCTTTATTTCTTCTTTTCTCCTATCTCTTGTGTAACAAACTCTTCCTTTATATCTAAAAACAAAATTGGTTTTGTTTTAAAACAAATGTGTAAAAAATTCAAGGGATGATAGTACTCCTAAGATTAATAAAAAAAGTTAATATAAGCATGAGGAGTTAGAGGCTTTAAAAGAGTAAATTTTGAAAATGTTTTTTTTAAATTATAAGATTAAAAAACAAGATAAAATTTCGATTTACATGATTTTCATAAAATTTTATCAACTTGTGAGCAATCAAAATAATTTGTCTTTTTTGTTATGCATAAATTAACCCTCTACCCTTGCAATAACTACTCTTTCCGATTATAAAAATAATTTTTCGATATCACCGTTGGATTTAGGGTTAAATTTGTTTTTTTTTCTAAATTTTATCTTGTTTTTTTAACATATTATTAAAAAAAAAACATTTTTAAAATTTACTCTTTTAGAGCCCTTAACACTCTTAATATTTAACGACATATGCTTATAGGAACGTTTTTTATTAATTTTAGGGGTACTAACACCCCTTGAATTTTTTTATACCATTTGACGGACACCCTGTATAGCAATACTTACCACTTGGTGGGAATATTATTTTTTCTAAAACTATAATTGGGCTTTCAAAAACTAGAACCCATACAATGGATAATCCAAACATAAACATAAATATTCCCCAAAACCAGTAGGCCTAAAAATAAATTTTCAAATTGATAAAGAAATTAAAATTTGGAGGAAATACTTACAAAATTAAAATTGCTCATGTACAAAGAAGATTTGCTTGAGTATATTATCATGTATAAGGAGGTCACGTGTAAAAGGTAAATACTATATATAAATCTATTCAAAAATTGGAAAATTGGTAAAGATAAAATAGAATTCACTAGGCCTAAAATAAAAAAAATATAAATTAAAAAAAAAATCATACAATAAGGTAAAATTTTATTTAATAAAATTAAATATTAAAATCAGATAAATTATTTTTCTATGTTTTTCCCTATCTTTTCCTATCATTGTCTATTTATTTATATTTGTCTCTAACTTCCCTATTTTTCTTATTTCTTCCTATTTTTCCCGTTTTTCATTATTCATTCCTGTTTTTCTCTATTTGTCTATGTTTCCTTATTTTTTCCTATGTTTTCTTATTTTTTTTTCCACTTCTTTCGTTATAAATCAGTATTTTTTTTAAATTTTTGTATATGTTATATAGTACCCAAGAATAGGCTGGCGTAAATATTAACAAGTAGAAAAAATCAGAAAAAAATTGTAAAAATCAGAAAAATAAGAAAAAGATCAAAAAAGAATTAAAAACTGTATAAAAGAGAATAAGAAAAAATTAGAAAAATCAAAAAAATAAGATAAAATCGGAAAAAATCAAAACGATTAATAAAAATAAGAAAAATTGTATAGAATCAAATAAAATGTACTGCCCAGGATTATCAGGATAAAAAATATCCTTAATATTTATAGATGACATAAATCTTAAAAATAACAAAAAATTTGAAAAATAAGCAAAATAAGAAAAACTCAGAGAAAATTTAAAACAGAAATCAGATAAAATCTCTTGTCAGAATAAAAAATAGCCTTCAATTTTTACATACTGACTAATTTTTTAAAAATAAGAAAAAATTCTAAAATTAAAATAAAATCTGAAAAAACCAATAAAACAGAGAGAGTCTAAAAAACAGAAAAAATCGAAAAAATAAGAAAAAAACAGATGTTTCAAAACAATTCAAAAATAAAAGCGAAAAAAATCAAAAAAATTATCAGAAAAATATAAAAAAATCATGAAAATGAGACAAAAAAAATTAGAAAAATTAGAAAACATGTAAACTGTAAAAGATCTGAAAAAACTTTTAAGAAAAATTGAAAAAAAAAACGAAAAAATAAAAAAAATTGACAATAAAAAAAACCGTTAAAATGGGAAAAAAATTGAAAAAGCTAAAAAAATCTGATAAAACATTTCAAAAGAATTGAACAAAAAAAACGGAAGAAAAAAACAAAAGAATTTTTAAAAAAAAATTGAAAATTGAGAAAATAATCATAAAAATGAGCAAATATATAATCTTTTAAATGCAATAAAATATAGTAAAACAAAGGCTCTGATGATGGTCGTTAACCAAAAGCGCTCAGCCAAATTTCATTAAAAGAGCTATTTTTCATAATTGTCTTTATTATTTCCACATTTATTATTTTACAATTTTATAATTGATGTTCTCTCCTCTTCATGTTTATTCCTTTATTATTATTCTGTTTTTCACCATTTTTTCTTATTTTTTATTATTTATCCCCAATTTTTTTAATATTCCTCTATTTTTCTTGGCTTTCCCTATTTTTCCTTGCAATTCCTATTTTTTTTTTCGTATTTTTCTCTAATTTTTCTATTTTTTTTAATCGTATTTTACTCGGTTTTTATTATTTTTCCTACTTTTCCCTATTTGTCGCTGTTTTTATAAATTTTTACTCCTTTTCCTTATTTTCTCTATTTATCTCTAATTTCCCTATTTTCTGACTTTTTCCTATTTTTCCAAGTTTTTTCCTATTTTGACCTGTTTATTCCTATTTCTACAAATTTTTCCAACTTTTTTTATATTTTTTCTTGTTTTTCATGTTTTATCCCTTTTTTTTTATTTTCTATTTTTTCCAATTCTTTCTTTTTTCCTTATTTTCCGCTATTTTTGACAATTTTCAGATACGTTTTCCCAAGTTTCTCTAATTTCTCTACATTCCCTATTTTTTTCCTATTTATCCTTATTTGTAATTGTTTTTTCTTTTTTTTTCCTATTTTTGCAATTTTTTGCTATTTTCGCAATTTTTTGCTATTTTTCCTATATTTACCTACTACTTTTTATTTATTTTTAACTATTTCCCGTATATTTCACATTTCTTCGTATTTTTTCTGTTTCCATTATTTTTTCCTGTTTTTTATCGTTTATCTCTATTATTTTCTATTTTTCTTGTTTTCCCTCTTTTCCAGATTTTTTCACTATTTTCCCATATGTTTCTTATTTTTATTTATTTTTTTCTTATTTGTATTTATTTTTCTCTATTTTCTCTATTTTTGCTCTTGTTTTTTATCTATGTTTTTTTTTCCAATTTCCCCTACTTTTTCCCTATTTTTAACCGTTTTCCCAATTTTTCTCTGTTTCCGTATTTTTCCCTAATTTTCTCTTTTTTCCCCATTTCTCCATACTTTTCTTATTTCTTCATAATTTCCCATTTTTCATTATTTTCTTCTGTTTTTTTCCAATTATGCTTTTTCCTTTATTTCCCCTATTTTTCCTACTTTTATGCTAATTTTTACTATTTCCCAATTTTTTGTATTTCCTATTTTTCATTATTTTTACCAAATTTTCACCGTTTTTCCCATTTCTTCCATTTTTATCCTGGTTTTCATTGTTTTTTTCTTCCTTTTTTATTGTATTTTCCTTATATTTTTTTCTTATTTTTCCGTATTTTCCCTACTTTTTCCTATTTTACCCTATTTTGTTTATGTTTTTCTTTATTTTTCTATATTATTTCCCATTTTTTATAATTTTTCCTATTTTCACTTATTTTTTCAATTGTTCCTTATTTTTCTCTAATTCTTTCCATTTTCTAAATTTTTTCAAATTTTTTTCTGTTTTTTTTTTCTTATATTTTAGATAGATGTATGTTATTAGTTACGGATCTGATTTTTTTCGCGTTTTAATATTGAAATAAAATTTATTTTATATTACCTCCATGGTTAGTAGAACAAGCCCATATTATCCATCCAACTGCCAAGACAAAGGTAGGTCTAACCAAAGTAATATATAAAACATTTTGAAATTTATAATACTCAGGGCCTCTTAAAGTGCTATAACCGCCAAACATGCATATTAAAATAATACTGATAGTTAAAATCCATATTGGAATCGTAATTTTCTAAAATATAACAAATATAATATTTCATTTGTTAAGTATCTGGGAAATATACTTTTGATAAATGAATCTCTGTATATGCTTTTTTGGTCAAAATATATCCTAATAGTGTACCCATTATCCATGGAGCAGCTCTCGTTTCTGTTTTAAGGTAATAATCGTTCATATAAGCATAAGCTGTGGACCTGAAATTAAAATAAATTAAAGTTTCTCACAATTAATTTTTTTTGGACATGCACATTCAACTTACTGAGAATTTGAATACGGATAAACGGCCGATAATTTATCTTGGAATGCTCTTAAACAAGTTACAAATATCGACGAAAACGTTGCAAAAATTAAAAACATTATTCCGGCTTTTGTATATTTTGATAATAACCAAAATATTAATGGCGAAAATATGTATAACTGCATATCTACATCAAGATACCAAGAATGGCCGACGCACTACAAAAAAATACTATATAAATAAAAAAAAAAATTAAAATATGTCACAACTTTGATTAATTATTTATAAAGAGTAGCAAATACTACTTAATTTTTCTAACAAGAATATTTTAAAATTTGATTTTCACTTATTATTTCATTTTATTAGAATAGTGTTGGTACTATAATTTGACATTACCATATACTTTTAACACATAGAAAAACAGAAATGCTGTTTAGAGTAATAAATTTTCTACATACAGATTGTTAATCTTTGTACTATACATAGCAATGTCTCAAATAAGAAATATGACAACATGGCAACAGTCGACGATCGAGAAATCCTCTCCCAATAATCACATTTAGATATAGAAGGGAACACACAAGATGCAATATTTCTATAAGGCATGAATTCCCTGCTCAGAATAATACTCAGGTCAACAACTGCTTTTTGGGTCAAACTTTTTTCTACGTTTTCGAAAAATATGAACGAGGTGTCATTCGATTCGGAATAGCGTGTAAATAATTTTTGCAAAAATTATAAACAATTAACTGAAAAATAAATTTTTATTTTTGCAAATTTCTCAAAAACTATTTGATATTTTTCAAATTTGAAAAATGATTCAAAAAGAGGAGGAAAGTACCAAAAAAAACTCTAGCTCCCGAAATTGTAAGACTAATATTTGAGTATTGAAAATACGTCTGAAAACGGGGACTCTGGCTTGTGTAAGCGCCGCCCACTTTAATATTATTTGAACTTATTAAATATGAAAATTAAAAATTGAAAAAATTCAGGCATCTACTTAATAGATTTATGAACAATAATCCGGGGTCGAAAATTTTTTATTGCTATTTGTCTATTAATTATGCATTAGTTAATTAACAATTTTTTCCTATTTGAACATAAACATTGTAAGTGCGGTAATTGTTAAATAACAAATCTGATTTTTTTTCCTTTTTTGGACCTATTTTTGAATGGTTTTTCAGATATTTAATGTTAAAGTTTGAAACTTTGACATTTTTTTATTTTTGACAGGTGACAGTTGGAGAAATAATTTTGACTGTTCTGAATAAAGTTTATAAGGTTTTTTATTGAATAACACTTAACAATTTTAAAAAAACAACGTTTGGTCTTTGAAGGGCCACTGCTAAATGAAGAGATTAAAAATGTAAAAAAATGATATAGAGGAAACGATAAGAAAGTCAAACACTTTAAAATTGCATCTTTAAATCTTAAAATTGCATTTTTTAGGTTGTGGAATTTTCAATTTTGAATAAAAGTAAAGATATTTTCATTAAAAAAAAATTAATATTAAAAAAATCCGTCGCGCAACGAGCCTGGACCAAGGTATTTTTTCACTCGGATTTAAAAATAAACCATAAGCATAAATGCATTTTTCCGCCAAAAAAAAAATGCGTTTTTTTCACACATGAATTTGAAAGACAAAAGCAAAAATGCATATTTTCACACGAATTAGATAAAAAAACCGAAGCGAGAATACATTTTTCCGTCTTTGAAATTGAAAACAAAAAACAAAAATACATTTTTTTCACACATGGATTGGAAAAAGCAAGAAAGCATTTTTTCACACAAAAAATTAGAAAGAAGTAAAAATGCATTATTTCATGGACGAATTTGAAAAAAAAGAAGGACCGAAGCAAGAATGGGTCTGCACTCATTCGAAATGGGAAAAACCAAAAATGCATTTTTAACACCAGAATTTGATTAAAAAGAAGCAAAAATGCATTTTCCACACTCGAGTTTCGAAAAAAAAATACAGGAATGCATTTTTCCATACTCGTATTTAGAAAAAAAACACGAATGCATTTATTTGAACAAAAAATTTAAAAAAAAACAGTAAAAATGCATTTTTTCATACACAAATTTGAAAAAAAAAACAAAGCAAGAATGCATTTTTCTACACTCGGAATAAAAAAAAGGAAACGTGCATTTGAAATAAAATAGAAGCAAGAATGCATTTTTCCGCACTCGAATTTTGAACACTTGGATTTACAAAAAAAAAGGATTTAAAAGACAGTTTCAAGGATTTTTATCAAATTTTCTCCTAAAATGAGTTGCCTGTTACTTAGTGAAAGTAGCTGAAAAATTATAAGTATTAAATGGTTCGGTAGATGCGAATAAAATTTTTGTACATTTATTGACCTTGATTTTTTTTTTCAATTAAAAATAAAATTTCGAAGTTCGAAATTCGGGATAATATTTTAAATAATTATAATAAAAAAATAATTTATTTTAAAAAAAAAAATTATTTCAAATAGGGTTTCAAATTAAGAACTTGGAAAATTGGTCACTTTAAATTAAGTGGCGTGCGTTGAGTTTTTTTTTGTATTTAAAAAATGGTACGACAGTCTTACGTACAATATTTATTGTTTATAAAAATTATATTATCACGTTTGACTTGAATGGTTATTTTATTACTGCATTAAATTAATTATTATATTATAGAGACAATAAAAAAAAATTATAATATTTGTTGGAGTCAAATATATAAAAAAATTATTGATGTACATTAATTGGGTTCTTAAGAGATTAAAGTTTATAAAACCCTTTATAAATAAACTAATAATCTGAAATATTTATTTAAATGACTAAAATAAAAATACCCATTGTTGTAGGTTAACGGATTTTTAAAAAATGAGGGGGTAATCCAACCCAACTTTCCCAACAATCCTAGTAAAGTAATTGTTTAAACTATTATTTTAGTTTTTTTTATATAAAAATACATTATTCAAGTTAGTTTAAAAAAATTACATTTTTTGTCAACATTTTTTCATATTTCTGCCAATTTTTTCCATTTTTTTCCACTATTTTCTCTATTTTTCGCTCATTTTCCTCATTTTTTCTATTTTTCCTTATTCTGTCTTGTTTTTCCTATTTTCCTTATTTTCCGCTATTTTGATCTGTTCTCATCATTTTTCCTTTTTTTTCCTTAATGTCAACTATTATTTTCAATTTTTTAATTTTATTCTGTTTTAACCTGTTTTTCAAATTTTTTCTTAATTTTTCACTATTTTTCCCAAATTTTCCTATTTTTCCCTATTTTTCCCTATTTCTCTATTATTTGCTGTATTTGCCCTAATTTTCCCCATTTTTTCTATTTTTCCTACTTCTTTCTGTTTGTTCCTATTTTCCTTATTATTCTTCATTTTCCCCTCTTTATCTATATTTGTGTTTATTTTACCCAATTTTGATCTATTTTACCCTATGTTTCCCTATTTTTACCTATTTCTCCCCGTTTTCTCTATTTTTATTACTTTTTCATATATTTTTCGTTTTTCGTTGTTTTTCTTTCTGTTTTTGTTATTTTTTATTTCTATAACTTTGATATCCTGTATTCATAAAAACGCATAATTTTTGACATATTAAAAGAAATATGAAAAAAATTAACTTTTTGATAAATCTGGCAACAATGGCAAAAGTATATCGGCGTTTATTATGGAATACATAATAAATATGGCAACCTTGCATGTTCACTGGTCCTTAAATGATGGGGATTATTTGAATTTCGTCGATATAAGAGGAAAAAAAAATCCTGTCGGTAGGGTCGACAGGGGAGGTAGATTTCTATTGTCTAAATTTGAGCATCCTTCCCCACTCTACGATATGGTCAGATCGAAAAAAGTTTCAAACAATTAAATTTTATAATAATTAGGACATGAAAAAAGTCTAATGACCTGTTTCAATATTTTAAAAAATAGCGGAGATATGAATTTTTTGAAATTTCAACCCCCTCCAGTTCCATCCCCTTAGGTTCGATTAAAAAAAGTTTCAGACAAATTAATTTTATAATAATTAGAACATAAAAAAAGTTTTATGAACTGTTTCAATATTTTTGAAAATTGCGAAGATATAAATTTTTTAAAATTTCAACCCCTTCAGTGCCATCCCCGTGGGTCGGATAAAAAAAAGTTTCAGACAAATTAATTTTATAATAATTAGAGCATAAAAAAAGTTTTATGAACTGTTTCAATATTTTTGAAAATGGCGGAGATATAATTTTTTTGAAATTTCAACCCCCTCCAGGTCCATCCCCATATGTATGTATGTATGTATGTATGTGTAGACATTCCGTTCCGGCACGATAGAGGTCGCAATTTTGGTCCAATCGACACCAAATTTGGTACAAAAATTCTTTGGGGCAGTAATTCGTTGCGTATTGCAAATGGGCATTCTACCTCTAAGGGGGTGAGAATTGCAGGGGGTTGAAATCTCAAAAAAATCAGATCTCCACCATTTTTGAAAATATTAAAGACCATTGGACTTTTTTATGCTCTGATTATTATAAAATTAATTTATCTGAAACTTTTTTTCATTTGACCCACGGTGATGGACCTGGAAGGGGTTGAAATTTCAAAAAAATTATATCTCCGCCATTTTCAAAAATATTGAAACAGGTCATAAGACTTTTTTCGTGTTCTAATTATTATAAAATTAATTTGTCTGAAACTTTTTTTAATCGGACCTAAGGGGATGGAACTGGAAGGGGTTGAAATTTCAAAAAATTCATATCTCCGTTATTTTTAAAAATATTGAAACAGGTCATTAGACTTTTTTCATGTCCTAATTATTATAAAATTTATTTGTTTGAAACTTTTTTCGATCTGACCATATCGTGGAGTGGGGAAGGATGCTTAAATTTAGACAATAGAAATCTACCTCCCCTGTCGACCCTACCGACAGGATTTTTTTTTTACTGATTCTTATTTAGAAGGTTACAAACGGCGTAGCACCCCTATTCCCGGTTCTGGGTCCCGTCATTGAATCGATTACAATAGGTAGATTCTATATATGGAAATCTACCTAAAAGTAACGCCAAAAGTGATTAATCGGTGTTAAAATTGTATTATTAACTAACCATTTTATTAACATTAACTTCATTTTGGACATACAATAAAGATGACCACCAATATTTCTTGCATAATCCTTCAAAACTGTTAACAATATAGGGCCATTTCGGCCCTGAACCCATATATCTCAATAAAGTTGCAGATACAAGTACTACACCCGCTAGTGGTGGTGTCAATCTAAAAAATATAAAAAAATAATTATTTTTTTTTATTAAAGTTATTTAGAATCTTACCGAATATATCGATGAAAATAATGTTTAAGGATAGCGGGAAATGTTAAATTGTCGCCTTTGTATTTTTTGAAATAGACAAATGTTACCAATGCACCTCCTACCATTAAAAATGTGTCGCAAGCTAATTCTCCGTTCATGAAAATGATGGTTAGTAACGAATAAGATAACTAAAATAAATTCATAATATTATTATTATTATTAATATTCACTTGTTTTCATAACTTTTTCTCAATAAATATATTACTAAATGGGGAAAATAGCGAAAAATAGAAATATGAAAAAATATAGAGAATGGAGTAAAATAGAGAAAAACAAGGAAAAATGGGGAAAAAATGGGAAAATAGAGGAATGGAGAAAAGGAAAAACAAAAGCAAAATACGGACTATAAGGGACAAATAGAGAAAATAAGACAAATAGGAAGAAAAATAGATAAAAAACAGGAAAAAATAGAAAGAAATAAAAAATAAGAAAATTTGGTAAAATAAGGAAAAATGGATAAAAATAAGAAAGCATATGGGAAAATAGTGAAAAATAGGGGAAACAGGGGGAAAATATAGAAAAATTGAGAAGTAGGTTAAAAAATGCTAAATAGTAAAAAAAATATGGAATAGGAAAAAATAGGGAAATTAGGGCAAAATATGCTAAAATATAGGAACAAATAGGGGAAATAAAGAAAAATAAGGGAAATAATAAAAAACAGAAAAAACCAAAAGAAACAGGAAAAAAATAGTAAAAATATAAAAAATAGGGAAAATCACCGAAATATTGGGAAAATGTGGAAAAATAGGGAAAAAATAGAAAATGGGGGAAAAATTGACAAAAATAGGAAAACATATGAGGAAATGCTGAAAAATAGGGCAAAATTGTAAAAAAATAGGTAAATGAGAGAAAATTAGGGAAAAATAGGCAAATTTGGAGAAAACAGGAAAAATAGAGAAAATGGAAAAAAATAGGACGCAAAAATAGGGACTATAAGGGACAAATGGGTAAAATGAGGACAAAATAATGGAAAATAGGAAAAAAAGAAAGAAAAAGGAAAAAATTAGAATATAGTTAACATAGCGAACTCTAATGAAAAATTGAGAAAAATAGTGGCAAATACGGAAAAATAGAGTAAAAGTAAAATTAGAGTTAAAAGCGAAACATATGGGAAAATAGTGAAAAATAAGGAAATTAGGGAGAATAGAGAAAAACAGGGATAAATATGGATAAATAAGGAAACTAGGGAATAACAAAAAAAAACAGGGAAAAATGAGGAAAAATGGGGAAAATGGGAAAAATTGCGAATAATAGAAACAAATAGGGACAAATAATGAAAACCCGGAAAAAATAATGAAAAACAGGAAAAAATAATGAATAAGGTAAAATATGGAAAAAATAGGAAAAATAGAGAAAAAGAGGAAAAATTAGCGGAAAAATGGGAAAAATAGGGAACAGCAGGAAAAAATGGTTAAACTAAAGTAAAATAGGCCAAAATAAGAACACTAGGCGACAAAGAAAAAAATGAGAAAAAATAAGGAACAGAATTAAAATCTAGAAAAATACGGAAAAGTGAGAAAATATTAGTAAAATAACGAAAATAGGAATGAACAATGAAAAAGAGGAATAAATATAGAAATAAAATAGAAAGTATAGGAATAATAGTAAAGATGTGGAAAAATAGTGGAATATAGGGGAAAAAAATTGGGAAAACAAGGAAACAGATTTGAAAATAGGGAAAAATACAACAAAATAGGAAGAAATCGGAAAATTAGAGAAAAATAGAGCAAAATAAAAAATCATATGGGAAAATAGTAAAAAATAGGGAAATACGAGGCAAAAGGAGAAAATGGACAGAAATATGAAAAAATATGGATATTACAGAAAAATAGAAAAAATAGGAAAACATTTATGAAAATAGAGAAAAATTATGACAAGCATGGAAAAATGGAGAAATTAGGAAAAACATGGAAAAATAGGGAAATATACGGAAGGATATTGAAAAGTAAGGAAAAATAAAGAAAAAATTGGAGAAAATTGGAGAAATTGTTCAAAATGGGAAAATCTTGGAAAAATAGAGAAATATAGGAAAAATACGGAAACGAGATAATAGTAATAAATAATGGCAAATAGTGACCAAAGTGAAAATAAGAAAAAATGGCGAATAAAAGACAAATACTGACAAATTATAAAAAACAGGAAAGATATAGAAGGAATAGAAAATATAAGGAAAATGGAAAACTAGGGAAAAATAGAGAAAAATAGGGAAAAAAAAGGAAAAAGCAAAGCTCAGTCGTCCAGGTATATGGTATGTACAAAGTGATAAAAAAACATTCTATTGTCAAATCGGTAAAAATTCAATTTTTCTATTTATGCATAAAAAAAATCTTGGGATTTATGAAAAAAATCGCAAAATATCTATAGTAAATTTCAAATATTAAATTCAGTCTTATCGATAATGAATCAAGAATCGAGAATGACCCAGCAGCCTATAAACATTTCCTGACCTGGGTAACGGCCGGCATTCAACTTTGCTATATCATGTTACGTATAACTCACGTCCCAACCTTTATATTGTTTAAATTATAACTAGTTTAATGAACTACGTTATATTATTATTTAAGGTTATTCTGTGTGGCCCAACACTGAATTTAATGTGTGAAATTTACTATGGTTTTAATTTTGTTTAATAAAAATATAATTATAAACTTACTTCCTCGCTATCTTTAGAATTGAACACTGCTCCAGAAGTGTAAATATCCCAAGTATGTAAAATGACTATCCAAAACATACTTAAAACTCTTATGCCATCTAAACAACTCAAATTTGAGGAACGTTTTGGAATTTCGAATAATTTTTTGCCATTTGTGTATATAGAAAAAGCTATCAAACCAGGATGAGCTTAAAAAAAATATAATATCATTAACGTTTGTCACTTTATTCTTACAGGAAGGAATAATAATAGTTGCGAATTAAATAAACGATGAAATTATTAATGAAAAAAAAAATTATATTCTGAGACATCAATAATGATTTTTAAAGACACAATTAACTAATTATTTAAATAATGCAAATATGAAAAAAATGATTATAAACAATAAGAAAATTTTTCAAGAAATTTTTTTTTTTTAAATCATTAACAAATAAACGATAGAATGGTAAATTTTTTTTTTAAACCATTAAAATGATTTATTATTATTTATTATTTATATGATGGTGGTGAGGTTTTTCGGGTTTCCCTACACATATAGCCAAATGGCGCCATCAATCCTCAGTAAGTCGCCCCGGAGCGCAACGGCAAATAATAATAATAGTCGTCCCTTCCCCGCACAAGTCTGGGGTTCACTCGTAAGGGGGTGAAATGTAGGGCGAGTATTATTATTATTATTATTATTATTATTATTTATGAACAATTTGCGTTAAAAAATCTTACCCACAATAATTTAATCTTTATTTCTGATATAAAAACAGCATATGAGAAAAAAAAAATTTAACAACAATTTTACGATTTTCCATTTTTTGGTAAATTAGAAAACTCGTTATAAACAATATGAACAAATAAAACAGTTGTTAAAATTATGCATTGTTTTTTTTCCTACTTTTCCTTATTTTTCCTATTTTTCCTGTTTTTCATTATTTTGTCCTGTTTTTTCCCATTTGTCCCTATTATTATCTATTTTCGTCTGTTTTTACTGATTTTGTCCATTTTTACACTTTTTGCCTATTTTTACTCTTTTTTGCTTATTTTTACCATTTTCCTCATTTCCCCCTATTTTTCACTATTTTCCTATATGCTTCGCTATTTTCTCTAATTTCCCCATTTTTTCTCTATTTTGTCCTTTTTTCCCATTTGTCCTATTTTTTCATATTTTTCTTGTTTTTTCCCGTTTTCCCTATTTATCCCTATTATTTTCTATTTTTTCTATTTTCCTTATGTTCTCCTATTTTTCATTTTTTCCCACATACTCCCCTATTTTTCTCTTATCTCTCTGTTTTTCCCTAATTTTTTTCCTGATTTTTCTATTTTTCCTATTGTGTACTGTTTTTCTTAAATTTCCCAATTTTGTCCTATTTTTCAATACTTTTTTCACTATCTTCCCAAATTTTCCTGTTTTTCACTGTTTTGCCGTCTTTTTTTTTACTTTTCCAAAATTTTTACTATTTTTCGCTACTTTTCCATTTGCTTTCTTACTTTTCTTTATTTTTCTTTGTTTATTTTTATTATTTCCAAATTTCACCATTATATTTTTCGCTATTTTTCCATATGCTTTCTTACTTTTCTTTATTTTTCTTTGTTTATTTTTATTATTTCCAAATTTCACCATTTTTTCCTATTTTTCACTATTTTCTTAAATTTATTCAAAATTTCCCTTTTTTCCTTATTTTCACATTTTTTCATATGTTTCCCTATTTTTCTCTTTGCCCTATTTTTTCCTATTTTTCCTATTTGTCCCAATTTGTACTTATTTTTTTTTGTTTTCCCCATTTTCTCCTATTTTCCTTTTTTCTTATTCTTCCTATCTTTTTTTTTCTATTTTCGACTATTTTTTCCTATTTTTTTTTTTTTTCCGTATTTTTCCCTATTTGTCCATTTTGTACTTATTTTTCCATATCCCTTATTCTCCCCATTTTTCCCAATTTTTTCCCATTTCTTCATATTTTCGATTATTTTCTACTGTTTTTCCTTATTTGTCCATATATGTCGCTATACTCTTTGTTTTTTCCCATTTTCCCTTTTTCCCTATTTTTCTTTATTTTTCCATATTTCCACTCTTTTCCCAAATGTTTCCCCATTTCCTCCTAGTTTTCTATAATTTATAATTTTTTATTTTTCACTGTTTTTTCATACTTTTTACAGCTTTCCGTTCTTTTTTTTACAATTATTGTTTGTTGCCTCAATTTCCCTCCCCCCGTTTTTTTCGACTTTTATTCATTTTTTCCTCCTCTTTTTCAAACTTATTTTTTCGTCCCATTTTTTTACAACTTATTTTTGTCCCAGTTTAACTTCTTTTTTTTAAACTATTATTTTATGGCCTGTTTCCCCCATTTTATAAAAAATTACGACCATGATTATTTGGCACATTTTGTTTTTAAATTTGTTTTTTGGCCCCATTTTTCCTCTTTTTACAACTATTGTTTTATACCTCAATTTTATTTTTTGCGTCTCGTTTTTTCAAATTTTTGTTTTTTGGACCTATTTTTGTCCTCCATTTTTTTATGTTCCATATTTTCGTTCTCCCTTTTTTAAAACTATTGTTTTTTGCCCAATTTCCTCCTATTACCCCGTTTTTACCCCTTTATTCTTCTCCTAATTTTTTCCTTTTAACCTTTTCTCCCTACTTTTTCCTTTGTTTTTTTTCAGGATTGAGGCCGGAAGGGTATATTTATTCAAAGATTCTTTTCTTATCAGTTCACTATAACAATTCGTAAAAACGCAGTTTTAATAAAATAGAAGTATGTATGGAAAACAAGATTTGTTATTACAAATTAAATAGCTGCGATGCATTAATATTAATCTTTATTGTGACCTTCGTATATGTGTTTCCATCAGACCTTAAATTTTTAAATACATTCAATGTCATATCATCATCATATTATGATAAAAGAAACCAGATAATTGCATAAAAGTTATGTGTGTAACATTACGCAATCATCATTTTTTATTTTTATATTGCGTTTTGCACTAAATATAAAAAATTATATAATATTATATCAATATTTACATAAACAATATATCGAGGGCATCTGCCTTATTATAGTTTTAATCATTAAGAAATACTATTCTACCAGGAAATACAGAGGTACAAATTGGATGTTATTTTGTACGTCTAACAATTTTTTCAGATATTAAATAGGTATCTTGTGCCTCACTTTTTACTTTCCGAACAACAGAGTTGTATAGAAGGAAAGTATTGCGATCATGATATTTTGACCATACCCAGATTTTAACGGATCTTTACGTTTTGAGCTCACCTGAATCCATTTATACCATTTTTAGCATGATGTCTGTCTGTGTTTGTGTGGGTGTGTGTGTCTGTG
Source organism: Neocrepidodera transversa (assembly GCA_963243735.1). Lineage (NCBI taxonomy): Eukaryota > Metazoa > Arthropoda > Insecta > Coleoptera > Chrysomelidae > Neocrepidodera > Neocrepidodera transversa. The sequence goes on from OY725340.1 coordinate 6,840,596, forward strand.
TGTGTGTGAACACGATAGCGTCTAAACGGCTGAACCGATTTAGATGAAATTTTATATACATATTTAGGGTAGCAAGGAGACGACCTGTATAGATTTTGGATTTAATCGGACAACCGGAAGTGACAGTTGCTATAAGTGGTGACGTCATTACTAAACAAGATGGCAATAAAGTTTTACACATATATTTTCTATACGTTATAGTTTAATTTCGAATGATTAAGATTTTTAAAAACTTTTGCCATTGTTGCCAGATTTATCAAAAAGTATTTTTTTTTCATATTTTTCTTAAATAACCAAAATAATGCATTTTTATGAAAAATTACGGGATATGAAAGTTGTAGAACATAAAATTTTCTACACATTTTGTCATTACCGGTTTTTTGAATTCCTCATAGTTTCGCCGCTAGAGGGCGTGAAAAAAATTTATATAGACATGTTTGTGACTTTTTTAGATTTTAAGACAAAATTATGGATTTTTATGAAAAATTACATGGGATCAAAATTGTAGAACATAAAATTTTCTATAAATTTTGTCTTAACTATTTTTTCAAGTTGCGCATAGTTTCGCCGCTAGTTTTTATTTTAATTTTTATCTTTATTAAATTATTATTTTTCAGTTAAATTTTTATATTAAATACTTAAAAAAAAATATCTTTAAATTTGTAATAATTAATTTTATAATTGTAATTTTTTTCAAAATTTTATTACAAAAATTTTGGAATTTTTAAAAAATTGGCTAAGAAATTTAAGATTATATTATGATTTTAAACTAAATTGAATAACTTCAAAAATATTAAAGTTATTGAAATGTGATTTTCACCATTCGAAAGATAATATAAAACTCTAAATTTTAAATGTATTTTAGTTTCTTAAAATTTAGAATTGTAATTATTATAGCCAAAATTAAGAATTTTTTTAAATTTTTTTGTAATTTCGTTTTATCAATAAGTATAAAATAAATGAAAAAATTAAATAGCAAATCCGAAAAGGATCCAAAAGTACTATGTGTGTAAATTATTTCATAATTTTAACATAGTATTTGTAAAAGTTATAGCAAAAAATGAAAAAAGTTAAAACAATTCAATGGATATACCCATGATTTTTTGAAAAAAAATTTGATTTTTTTTTAGTTTTTTTATCTAAATTTATTAATGCATTTTGATCCGGAAAACCTAAAAAAAAGGTCTCTTTCCCATTTTGAATAAAATTGAATGAGATATTAATTGTTTATTGATTTTAAAATTATTCACAAATAGGTTTTATTTGTTTTAAGGTTAAAATTAATATTAAACATTTTAAAAAAATTACCCTTAAATTTGTAGTAAAAAACTCTATAATTGTGATTTTTTTCAAAATTTTATTCAAAAAATTGTAGAATTCCAATTTTTTTTTTGTAATTTAATATAAGTTTAAAAGAAATTGAATAACTTTAAAAATATTAAAGATATTAAAATGTGATTTATACCATTCGATAGGTAATATAATTAATGTATTTTAATGCAGAAAAACTAAAATAATCGATTAAACAATAACTTTACTATGAGTGTTCGGAAAGTTGGGTGGGATAACCCCCTCATTTTTTTTTACATTATTCTGAAATCACTGATGAATAATTATTTTTTTATTAATTTTGTTTTGAATATCTACTTATTAATTTATCCAGTATTAGATACAATTTATATAAATCTTTGTCATTTTTTTGTGAACAAAATAAATGTTCAACCAAGTTACGAAGAAAATGAGCCCCTGAAAAATTGAAATATCAAAAATTTCTACCATCAATTTTTCGATTGAAAAAAGTTAATTTTTTTCGAAAAACAACATTTTTTTCGACATCAAAAATTGAAAAAAAAACCGGTTTTTCGCCATTATCTTGGAAAATTTGAGGTTATATATTGAAAAATCGACTGAAACAAAGTTGTAGATTTGAGAATTTGCAAAAAACGATTTTCAATCCTTAAAACGTCGAGACCTCTACATGTGTAGGAATGAATTTTTTTCCTTCTTTCTGTAATTATTTTTAGCAACTATTCCCGCTTTTGTTTTCCTGTAGAAAATTTTCTGTTTTCAAAAAAGCTTTGACCCTGAGCTAATATCCAACGTGTTGCTTATCTTATTTTAATTATTTTTAAATTAAACTAACATAAATTGTTATTAATCTTTTTAATTTTTAATTACTATCTTAATTATTTTTATATCGTTACATGATCTTTTTTTGTCAATTTACTTAATCGAACAAAAAACATGAAAGACTTTTATTTATTTTTTTGAGGTAAAATTATTGTTATTGTCTAATATTCTATTATAGAAAGTGATGAAGAAATCGATTAGTTTTTATATTTTATCTTTATGTTATATTAAAGTAATTGTTTAATATTCTGGAAAATAAAACTTATTTGTTTTTGAGATACACTATATTATTTATTAATTTTACTATTTGTTTTCTTAAACGCAATAAATATGTAATCGTTAATAAAATATTTTGTTTCTAGCTTACTTGCGTCATATTTTGTTTATGGCAATATTCCACAATAAAACAAATTTTCAAATATCTACATTAAACAGAAAAGGATAAACAGTTTTTGAGAAACAGTAAAATAGTTATACTGAACTTGTCCCATTACTCTTAAAATATTTTAACTTCTTGACATTAAAAAGACACCTACATTTAGTGATTTAAATTTATTAAAAACAATTATTATTTCTAAGAGCAAAAGTTATAAACAAATAATTGAAAAATAAAAATGGGGTTTGGTTTTTTGCAAATATCACAAAAACTATTTGACATTTTTCAAATTTAAAAAAAGATTCAAAAGGAGGAGGAAATTTACCATAAAAAACTATCCTCCCGGGACCAATATTTATAATTTTCCTAGAGTGTTGAAAATACGGCCGAAAACGGGGTCTCTGACTCAGGCTTGCGTAAACGCTGCCCACATTAGACCTTTAATGAATAAATATTATTTAAACTTATTAAATATGAAAATTAAAAATTGAAAAAATTCAGGAATCTACTGGATAGATTTATGAACAATAATCCGTAATCAAAAAAAAATTATGGCGATTTTTCTATTAATTATGCATTAGTTAATTAACAATTGTTTCCTACTTGAACATCAATATTGTAATAACAAATCTGAATTTTTTTTCGTTTTTTGAACCTATTTTTGAAAGGTCTCAGAAGAGATTCCCGTTGGAAAAATTAATAATTCTCAAAAAGATATAAAAAGAAAAAAAAAGGAATAAAAACAAAAAAAAAGCCATACAAAAAGACAAAAAAGGACGAAAAGGGCCAAAAAAAAGTATGAAAGATAAATGATGATCAAAAAAGAGTTCACAAAAGACGAAAAAAAAGAAAATAAGCCAAAAAAGGTAACATAAAGGTAAAATAAAGGCAAAAAAGGACAACAAAGCCAAAAAGTAAAAAACAAAAACCATAAAATGGCAAAAAGCTTACAAAAATAAAAAAAATAACAAAAGCCAAAAATAGAAGTATTGAAACTGAAATATTTTAAAAATCATGATTTCTAGATTTTAAAAATGGTACAAAAAAATTTCAAACGTTCTCAAAAATAAAAAATGCTACATTCAAATATACAAAAATTAATTTTAACCAGTTAATTATTTTGTCAAAAATAGTATTAAGTGTCAACTCCAGAATGGGAAACGTTTAATTAAATTTGTTTTAAATATTTTAAAAATCATGATTTCTAGATTTTAAAAATGGTACCAAAAAAATTTAAAACGTCCTCAAAAAAATACTACAATTAAATATACAAAAATGAATTTTAACCAGTTAATTTTTTTTGTCAAAAATAGTATTAATTATCAACTTCAGAATGGGAAATGTGTAATTTAAATTTTTTTAAATATTTTAAAAATCATGATTTCTAGATTTGAAAAATGGTACCAAAAAAATTTCAAATGTCCTCAAAAATAAAAAATACTACAATTAAATGTACAAAAATTAATTTTAACCAGTTAATTTTTTTTGTCAAGAATAATATCAATTATCAAGTCAAGAATGGAAAATGTTTAAATAAATTTTTTTTAAATAATTTAAAAATAATGATTTCTAGATTTTAAAAATGGTACCAAAAAAAATTCAAACGTCCTTAATAAAAATACTACAATTAAATATACAAAAATTAATCGTTAAAAAGTCCAAAAACGTGGTAAAAAAGACAAAAAATAAAAGTAAAGAAACTAAAAAAAAGGTAAAAAAAAACCTTAAAAAGGACAAAAAACGATAAGAATATGCAAAAGAGGCCAAAAAATGTTAAAAAGTAAAAAAAAAAATCTGATGTGGCCAGCACATGACCTCTCGCCATTTTTGAATCAAAAATTTACAGGTTGACACAAAAAAGTATGAAAAAAAATTATATTTTTGTAAATCTGGCAACAATGGCAAAAGTTTAGAAAATTTTAATGAGATGAAAATAAACTATAGGGTGTACAAAATATATGTGTAAAACTTAATTGCCGTTTTGTATAATAATGGCGTCATCACCCATAGCAACTGCCACTTCCTGTTGTGCGATTGGCACCAAAATCTAATCAGATCTAAGTTAGGGTATCAGAATCCTGTATGCAAAATTTCAATTTTTTTTATTCAGTAGTTTTTGAGTTATCGTTACTACAACATCCATCCAAACACACACACACACACACACACTAACACACTAACACACACACACACACACACACTAACACACACACACACAGACATCATCGCGAAAATATTAAAATCGTATTCTAGGGACCCTAAAACGTGTTTATTCATTGAAAACTCACTACCCATTTTTTAGCATGATTCCTATACCTCTCTTATCTGAAGGGCGAGAGGTAAAAAGTAAATATCATATTCGAAAAATATCCAGAGTACTATGTGTGTAAATTATTTCTTAATTTTAACATAGTATTTGTAAAAGTTATAGCAAAAAATGAAAAAAGTTAAAACAATTCAATGGATTTACCCATGAATTTTTGACAAAAAATTTGATTTTTTTTTTAGTTTTTTAAGCCAACTTTATTAATGCATTTGATCCAGAAAACCTAAAGAAAGGTCTGTTTCCCATTTTGAATATAATTAAATTGGGTTTTATTTTTTTTAAGGTTAATGTTAATATTAAAAATTTACAAAAAATACCATGAAACTCTATAATTAAGATTTTTTTCAAAATTTTATTCAAAAAATTGTAGAATTCATAAAATTTTTTGTTGAAATTTAATATAAGTTAAAAAATAAATTGAATAACTTTAAAAATATTAAAGATATTAAAATGGGATTTATAGGTAATATAAAACTAAATTTAAAAAATAATTTAGTCTTTTCGAATTTAACATTGTAATTATTATAACTAAAATAAAACAAAAATTAAATTTTTTTGTCCTTTTGTTTTATCGAAAATGGTTAAACAAATGAAAAAATCTGATGTGGCCAGCACATGACCTCTCGCCATTTTTGAATCAAAAATTTACAGGTTGACACAAAAAAGTATGAAAAAAAATTATTTTTTTGTAAATCTGGCAACAATGGCAAAAGTTTAGAAAATTTTAATGAGATGAAAATAAACTATAGGGTATACAAAATATATGTGTAAAACTTTATTGCCGTTTTGTATAATAATGGCGTCATCACCCATAGCAACTGCCACTTCCGGTTGTGCGATTGGCACCAAAATCTAATCAGATCTAATCTAGGGTATTAGAATCCTGTATGCAAAATTTCAAATTTTTTTATTCAGTAGTTTTTGAGTTATCGTTACTACAACATCCATCCAAACACACACACACACACACTAACACACTAACACACACACACACACACACACTAACACACACACACACAGACACACACTAACACACACACACACAGACATCATCGCGAAAATATTAAAATCGTATTCTAGGGACCCCAAAACGTGTTTATCAATTGAAAACTCACTACCCAATTTTTAGCATGATTCCTATACCTCTCTTATCTGAAGGGCGAGAGGTAAAAAGGGGTAAAAAAGGCTAAATAAAAGTAAAAAAAAAGCAAAATAATGGCAAAAAAAGCAAAATAAAGGCAAAAAACAGTAGAAACCCTATTATATTAATTAAAAAAAATCACTGTTGACAATAAGTTTTATAAAATTAGAAAACAAAAATTAATAATATACAGTATGATGCCAAACAATAAGTTAATTATAATTAAAAAAATCGGTTGTGTCGGCCCAAAAGTTTCAAATTTTGACATTTTTTTATTTTTGACATGTGGCAGTTGGAGAAATAAATTTTAACTGTTCTGAATAGAGTTTTTCAAGGGCTTTCAAATGACATATGGGAAGTCAAATTCCGTGATATATTGAATCTGTCATTTTTTGATAGTAACACTTCCGATTGACAGATGTCGTACAAAAACTAATGGGTTCTTCCCAAACCCATATACTAAATTTCAGCTCAATCAGATTAAACGTGTGGCCTCTATCGTGGAAGAATACAGACAGACAGACCCATCTGGAAATGGTCGTAATCATCTCAGATGACCTCAAAATGGATATTTCCATTTTTATCTCGAAATTTTTTTTAACACGTTCACCATACTTTCCCTTCTCGGAGGTGGGTCGGGAAAGTAAAAATCGTAATAAATTTTTGGCGGCAGATTATTGTTCATAAATCTATCCAGTAAATACCTGAATTTTTTGTATTCTTAATTTTCATATTTAATAAGTTTAAATAATATTTATTAATCAAAGGTAAAAAGTCCCTGTTTGTAGCCGTATTTTCAACATTCTGGAAAAATTATAAATATTGGTCTTACAATTCCGGGAGGTGTAGTTTTTTTTTTGGTAAATTTCCTCCTTTTTTTGAATCTTTTTTCAAATTTGAAAAATGTCAAATAGTTTTTGAGATATTTGGAAAAAACCAGACTCCATTTTTATTTTTCAGTTAATTGTTTATAACTTTTGCAATTTTTTCAAGCGACTCCTGAATTTTTTCAAAAATCATCTACACGCTATTCCAAATCGAATGACACCTCGTTCATATTGTTCGGAGAAGGAGAAAAAAAACAAATTTTGTATAGAATAAAATAAAATCATACTCAATAGCATTATGTTGACCACAATCTATTATTTTTAATTAGATCTTTATTACTACCGATGTCATTGACACTAAATAATTTTGAAAATCTATTGTAAAAGTCTCATTTAAATAATACAAAATTAAAAAAAATATATATAAAGTGTTTTCAGAGTGTGTTTTGAAATCATACTATTGTATTTTTTTAATCTTATAGATAAAACCAGCTTCACAGGTCGTAAATATATCAATTATTTATTTAGTTTATCTACAAAGCGTTTCAAAATTTCAAGTGCAATTAAAAAATAATTAAAAATGCGAAAAGCAAGTAAGTATTATATAGATCAATAACCTATTAAGTGTATATTTCTAAAATTAATATAATAAGTCACTTTTATTATTGTTTAAACATTTCCATTATAAAAATTTACATTATACATATAATATTTATAAAAGAGTTCTTACCTTTTTTCTTATCCTGGCAGTAGATATCATAACTTGTTGAAATTAAAATTATAAATGTCAAAAATCCTAGTACTGATCTGAAAAAAATTAAAAAAATTCTGTTTTAGTGTATAAGAAATGCAAAAAAATTGGTGTCAAAATTACTATCATTTTTTATTTAAGTTAAAGTCCAGTTTAAACAAAACTTTTAAATAAACTTTTTAAAATATAGGTAAAAAAAGGCTGTGAAATAGAACTAAATAAAATAAAAATGCAACAAGGAAACGTTATAACAGGCTTTTTAAAGGCGTAGATAACTGTTTTCCGGGGAGGGGGGGGGGGATCAAACTTGTAGACGAATATGTTTGTTCGTTTCTACATTTCATATATTTTATTTTTCTTCCTTTCGTGCTATTTTTTGGTATCCTGTGGTGGTTTATTACCCCCTTTACCCCACCATATCTACGCCCTTACGTGTACACGAGCCAGATGGAATAGGTTGCTGATGATCCTCCAGAAACAAATTATCCGGGAAGTGATTTCTTTTCTCTTTTTGTCCGAGATGTAGAAAAATGCATTGTTGCTTTGTTTTTCAATTTTTTGTATGTAAAAAATGCATTGTTGCTTTGTTTTTCAATATCCTGTATGGAAAAATGCATATTTGCTATTTATTTTAAATTCTTGTGTAAAAAATATGTATTGTTCCTTTGTTTTTTTAATTTCCTTTGTGGAAAATGCATCCTTATTTCGATTTTCAATTTTTTTGTACGAAAAAATGCATTGTTATTTTGTATTTCATTTTCATGTATGGAAAAATGCATTCTTGCTTTGAATTTCAAATTCTTGTATAAAAAAATACATTCTTACTTGGTTTTTCAATTTTTTGTATAAAAAAATGCATTATTGCTTTGAATTTTAAATTCTAGGAATAAAAAATTAGAAATTCTAAATTTTAATTTGTGAAATTTAACAGTAAAAAATGTATACTTGCTTCTTTTTCAAAATTAACAGTGGAAAAATACATTCCTGTTTCTTTTTTTCAAATGTGAGTGTGAAAAAATGAATTCTTGCTTATTTTTTAAAAATTTAACTATTGAAAATGCATTCTTGTTTCTTTTTTTTTAAATTTGAGTGTAGAAAAATGCGTTTTTGCTACTTTTTTTCCAAATTAACAGTGGAAAAATACATTGTTGCTTTATTTTTTAATTTTCTCTGTGGAAAATTGCATTCTTGCTTTGAATTTGAAATTTTTATATAAATAAATGCATTTTGCTTTGTTTTTCAATTTTCTTTTTGGAAAAATTAACTTTTGCTTTGAATTTCAAATTTTTATGTGAAAAAATGTGTTTTGTTTTTCAGTTTCCTGTGGGGAAAAATGCATTGTTGCTTTCGTTTTATTTTCAAATTTGTGTGTGGAAAATACATTTATGGCTGTTTTGTCCAATTTTTTGTAGGAAAAAATGCATTTTTGCTGTTTTTTCCAATTTCTGGTAGAGAAACATGCATTTTTGCTGTTTTTCTAATTTTTGCAAGGAAAATATAATCTTGTTTTTACTCCAATTCATATTTGAAAACTGCATTTTGCTGTTTTTCTGTGAAATGGACTATAGAAACTCAACAATTTGCCAAAAAATTAGTAATTCTAAATCTGTAAAATTTAACTGTGAAAATGTATTATAGCTTCTTTTTTCAAAATTAACAATGGAAAAATACATTCCTGTTTCTTTTCTTCAAATTCGAGTATGGAAAAATGGGTTCTTGCTACTTTTTTCAACTATAACTGTGGAAAAATGCATTCCTGCTTTTTCAAATTCCAGGGTATTCCAAATGTATTAATGTTTTTTTCCCAATTCATGTATGATTTTTTCTAGGCCTTTTTAGAGTTTTCTCCTAACTTTCGTGAAAAAATTTAATTACTTTTGTAAAGATTTGCACTTTATATGTATTTCTTCCATGCTTTCGTTTTTATTGGAAGAATTTTAGGAAAAAACGTCCCCATTGGAAACTGTGGGTATTTCAACATAATTTTTCTCTGATTTTCTGCGGAAAAATGCTTTTCGGCGTTTATTTCTTTGATTTTTTGGAGTTTTCCGTGAATTTTTCTTCACTTTTTTCTGGAGCAGTTCCAACAGTAATTCAATAATTGTATCTAAACTATCATTTGCGAGAGTGATTAATTATTTTCTTCCAACCCCCGCGATGAAACCCTCTTGTGAAACACGCTGTATACAGGGGCGTAGATAACTGTTTTTCCTGAAGGGGGGGGAGTAATCAAAAATTTTAAACAAATATATGTTTGTCCGTTTATACATTTCATAAATTTTATTTTTTCTTTTCGTGCTATTTTTTGGCATCCCCTTTACCCTCCCCATATCTACGCCCTTGAAACTTTTCTGTTTATAAAAAAATTTCAAGGACTGTAATTTTTTTAAAAAATGATAGAAAAGGATAAATAAACTCTTTTGTACAAATTGGAAAATATAAAACTTTACTGTAAAATATTTATAAAAAAAAAATGAAAAAATTTAGAAAAACCAAGATACCCTGTTTTCTTATAAATAAGACGTATTTTCAAAAAAAAAAAAAAGATAAAGATAAATTATAAGATAAAACGCTAAATAATTTAAATATAACGAAATTATTTATATCAATAAATAAATTCAAATTATGTTTTAACATATAAATAATTTCTCTACTTACATTCCAATAAAAGCATCCCTTGTCCACTTCGGATGTACATCAACAAAGGTCTGACAATAAACGTCTGTTAAACCAAACCCAAACGGTTGTAATTTATTCATTATTACAGTACTATCATCTACAGTACAATTACTAGGAAGGCATATAGACCATGTCGGATTACCCACCAATTTTATCACTCCTCCTCTCAAATTATTTACCATTCGTTTTAATTCCTGTATAAAAATAATTACTGTTTTTCAAAGAGTCGCTTCTTAATGTACACTAATAGGATCTTATAAGACGGGGCTCCACCAAACTGGGTTAGCCCGGCGGCAAAGCCACAAGTGCCGCCGCGCTATTCCAGTTTGGTGGAGCCCCGTCTTAAGTATAGTGACTGAAGTTATACCTGATTATAAATTTGTTTAAGATGTAAGTGAGCTATTGATGAATTAACAGCTACTTTTCCTATACAGTACTGTCCTTTAATATTGTCAGTTATCGACTCTACTTCTGTACATTGAGAAAAATGTCCAAGATCTATAAAATTATACGAAATTGCGTCTATTGGTACTTTCGACGTCGCATCTAACACTGAAAAAAAATTAAATCAAATAGAAATAGTAAATGAAGATAATAGTACAAAAAAAATGAAAAATTGGGGGGAAAGTAAATTAATATTAAATGATATATAATAATCAGAAATAAGAAATAAATAAGTAAATTAATAGGGAAAACCAAGGTAATATTAATGAAAAGTTCATTTTATGAGAAGAAATTACAGAAGAAGAATAACGACGATTATACAGAATGGACCGTATTTAATTTGCTTATTTTTTTTTTAATAACAGGTCCGATTTCTGAGATATCAATATTTTAATTTTTGAAAGTAAAAAAATATTTTTTTAATCAAGAACCGTTTCAGGACTTCGGTCCATCGAGCAAACACTTTTTATACTGTGAATAACTAACGCTACTTGTGCGATTCTGCAAAAAAAAAATCCAAAAAAATGACAAAAATCGAAAAAATGACAAAAATCGAAAAAATCAAAAGAAATCGAAAGAGATGGAAGGAAATCAAAAGAAATCGAAAAAAAAAACGAAAAAAATCTACAAAAATCGAAAGAAATCCAAAAAATAACGACAAAACTCGAAAAAAATCAAAAGTAATCGAAACAGATGGAAAACAATCAAAATAAATCAAAAAAAAAGGAAAAAAACGACAAAAATCGAAAGAAATCTAAAAAAAAACCGAAAAAATAAAAAGAAATCGAAAAAAATATAAAAGAAATGGAAAAAAATCAAAAGAAATCGAAAAACAAAAGAAAATAATCGAAAAAAAAAGAAAATCGACAAAAATCGAAAGAAATCGAAAAAAAGAAGAAATCGAAAGAAACCAAAAAAAACCGACAAAAAACGAAAAAATTAAAAGAAATCAAAAGATATAGAGAAAGGATTCAAAATAAATCAAAAAAATGTAAAAGAAATGAAAAAAAAATAAAAAGAAATTGAAAAAAAAAAACGGCAAAAATCGAAAGAAATCCAAAAAAAACGACAAAAATCAAAAAAAATCAAAAAAAGTCGAAAAAAATGAGAGAATTGGAAAAAATCTAAATAAAAAAAAAAATAAAAAATTCAACAAAAATCGAAAAAAACTCAAAGAACAAAAACGACAAAAATCGAAAAAAATCAAAAAAAATGAGAGAATTGGAAAAAATCTAAATAAAAAAAAAAAAGAAAAAATTCAACAAAAATCGAAAAAAACTCAAAGAACAAAAACGACAAAAATCGAAAAAAATCAGAAGAAAACGAAAAATATCGACAAAAATCGAAAGAAATTGAAAAAATCAGAACAATAAAAAAAAAACTGAAGAAATTTGAAAAAAATCAAAAACAACAGAAAAACATCAGAAAAATGAGAAAAAAAAATACGAAAAAAAAACGAAGAATCAAAAAAATATCGGAGGATAGGAAAAAATTAAAAAAGAAAAGAAAAAAATAGAACAATGAGAAAAAAAATCAAAAAAAAAATAAGAAAATATTGAAAAAATCAGAATAAGACTTAAAAAAATAAGAAAAAATCGGAAATAATCGAAAAGAAACAAAAATTATTGGAAAATATTGGAAACACATAGAGAATAAAATTGTAAAATATGGAAAAAATAAAAAAAAATCAAAAAAATGGTAAAAAATCGTACAGAACAACCAAAAACCGGAACAATTGTGAACAAAAGAAAGAAATAAAAAATGAATGAAAAAAATCGAAAGAATTGAAATTAATCGCAACAAAATTACAAAAAAATGGGAAAAAATCGTAAAAGAATTGGAAAAAATCAAAGGAAAAAGAGAAAATTAGAAAAAAGTTAAAAAACAAAAAAGAAATAGAAAAAAGGTAATTGAAAAGAAGAAATAGAAAAAAAGACAAAACGATGACAAAAAAAGAAGAAAACATCGAAAAAATCAGAAAAGTCTCTATTTATAAAATAATTATAAAATTATAAAAAAATAGAAAAAAAAAAAAAAATAGAACAATGACAAAACGTAATAAAACAAAAAAGGGCAAAAAAATTCAAGTGTGGAAAAAATGGGGGAAAAGTGAAACAAAAATCAAGGGGGTGAAAAAAAGGGGGGAAATAGATGGGCCAAAAATAAGTGTAAGAAAAAATAGGAAGAAAAAGTGAAACAAAAAACATATAGGGAAAAAATAAAGCAAAAAAAAGAGTGGGAAACATAAATTATAAAAAAAGAACAATGACAAAAAATGACAGAAGATTAAAGAAAAAACGAAAATAAAAGCAGAAAAAACTAGAAAAAAAACATCAGAATAATGAGAAAACAGGAAAAAAGTAAAAGAAAAATAATAAAAAAAATGAAAAATAATACGGAAAAAACAAAAATAATCAAAAAAAATGTACAGACATCCAGACGTTCGGACAGGATTTTTTGCATTTTCCGACTCCGGGAACTCGGAAAAGTGACAAAAAGTGAGGGTAAGAAATTTTTTTCGCCATCACGAAACTATTACTGAGGCTTGTGGGCCTCAGTAATAAATATACCTTAATAGAGAGTATCCAATTTTTTAAAACAATTCCATCCTCAACAATTTTTTTTAAATACAGACCTGTACTTTTTATTTTATTTTTTAAATCGCCATTTGTTTCACCTAACAATGTGGGACACTTAATTTTTTTATTACATTTTAAATAAATAAAATTCTGTAAAAATCTAAAATGTTATCACTATTAACCTACTTATAAATAATAATAATAATAATAATAATAATAATTAATATTTACTTTTATTTGCCCAGATATGTACATCTACATTTTGAATAAAAATCCTCAAAACTTCATCACATTCTTCAGTCACTTTTTTATTTTCTAAAATATCTTTAATATTATACACTACAGGATGTTCCTGATATCCGCACCACCCTAAATTTAAATCACTTAAAAAATATATTAAAAACCATACACCTTTTGGAAGCGACATACTTTAAGATTTGCCGCTTAGAATACTAATACGAGAACGTATATTCTGAATTTGTGTTTTTATTTCAAGGTTTTCAAATAAATGATTTTGATAATTGCATTTTATATATGCATGGCGTTGAAAAGTAAAGTGGTTGCAATATCCAATGTTTTTAGAATTTTTCGCGATAAGTGAAATTTAAATATTATTTTAAAAACTATACTGATAAAAGTTGGCTTTATTAATTGATCAATCTGAAATATGAAATTTTACCGTAACGTAAACGAGTTTATTTTTGTCAGTTGTAACCAAATTTATATCAGTTCGCAATTCAATCTAGAACTTTCCCGCCATTATTACGCTAGTATTCTTACAAGACAGCGATGATAAAAATTATGACTCATAACTTCCAAAAATATTTTTATTCTGTTGCAAAGACGTTCCATTTACTAACGGAGTGACGTCACGAGTCGAGTCAGCATGGCGGCTAGCGTTTCCGCGCGAAAATGTAAAATGATAAATTCAAAGTCATTTTTATAGCACTTTTCGGTTTTAAAAAATTAACCAGACTTTTTATTCTCCGGAATATTTATCCGTATAATGGATTAGTAAACCACAAATTAAAAACATTTTTCCAGGACGTATATTTCTCTTACATAATAGAGAAGGAGAAAGCAATCTCTAAAAGATGTGCCAGTACCTAATGGATGTATGATGATGTGTTATGATTAGAGATCAAAGATGCCAAAAAAATTCAGCCAGCTTTAATACTTTTGTAAAAAAAAACCAAGGAATAAAATAATTAAACCAATTTTTTTAGTTATCCGAAAAAGTGGGGTAAAACAAAATAGAAAAAAAAGGAAGATAAAAAACAAAGAGGGGTTAAACAAAAAAAGGGGAAATGTGGAGGCACAAAAAGGGAAGAAAAGTGTGGGACAAAAATTTAAAAAAATTGAAAATGTTAGTAAAAAATTGGGTAAAGAGTAAAAAAGTTGAATAAAAACCAAAAAAAGGGAGAAAAGTTTGGCAAAAAGAGGGGAAAATAAATAAAGCAATAACAAGTGTATATGAAAATAAATGTTACAAAAAACAGGTATGACAAAAAAAGGAGTGAGGGGAGAATTATAATAAGTGTAAAAAATGACGGAAATAAATGGGGCAAAAAACAAGTTTGAGAAGAAAGGGCAGAAAAATAAATAAGTCAGAAAACTAATGTAAGATAAGAAAGGGAAAAAAATGAGCAGAAAACAAGTGTGAAAAAGAAAGGGGGAAAAATTTAGTAAAAAAACAAACGTAATAAAACAAAAAACTGCAAAAAAATTCAAGTGTGGAAAAAATGGGGGAAAAGTGAAACAAAAATCAAGGGGGGAAATAGATAGGCCAAAAATAAGTGTAAGAAAAAATAGGAAGAAAAAGTGAAACAAAAAACATATAGGGAAAAAATAAAGCAAAAAAAAGAGTGGGAAACATAAATTATAAAAAAAGAACCTCGCTTTTCTCTCATTTACCTCCCTCACCAAAATTGTAAAAATTCATTAGTTAAATCAATTACTAAAAATTTCGCTTCCCTCGATTTCCCTGCTCCACTTGCCCCCCCCCCCAAACAAAAAATGAGAGAAAATAAAGCAAATAACAAGAGTGGGAAAAATTGGGGAAATGAGGCAAAAAAAGTGCAAAAAATGGGAAACAAAAAGCACAAAAATGAGTAAGAAAAAAAGTGGAGAAACAAATAATTACTACCCCACTCCCCCCAAAAAAAAATACTAAAAATCTTAATAAGTTAAAACTAAAAATAAAAAAATAAACAGGAAAATGAGAAAAAAACGAGAAAAATTAGAATAATTGAAAAAATCAGAGAATTTTGACAAAAAAATGAAAAATAATTGTAAGGTACGGAAAAAACAGAAAAATCACAATTTTTAAAAAACCAACAAAAAAATGAGGAAAAACGGCAAAAGAACGCTAAAAATCACAAAAAACGAAAAAAACACAAAACATTTAAAAAAACTGCAAAAATTTGGAAAAAAGAACAAAAAAACCAAAAAAATCGTTCAAAACATTAAAAAATCCGAAAGAATTGAAATAAATCGAAAAAAATCAGAGGGATAAAAAAAATGAGAAAAATCTGAAAACAAAAGAAAGAAATAGAAAAAAAAACAAGAAAAAAAACGGGAAAAAACGAGAAAAAATTAGAAAAAACAAAAAACAGAAAAATGAGAAAAAAACCGAGAACAAATTAGAATAATCGAAAAATTGGAAATATTAGAAAATATTGGGAAAAAAAGAAAAATAAACTCATAAAATACGGAAAAAACAGAAAAATCCAAAAATTTAATAAAAAAAAAACTTGAAACAATACAGAAAAAATTGCAAAAAACGCTAATAATTGCAAAAAACGAAAAAAAACTTGAAAAAGTAACAAAAAATTGAAAAAACGGCCAAAATTCGAAAAAAAAAACAACAAAAAAAATCGTAAAAACAATACAAAATTTGAAAGAATTGAAATAAATCGAAAAAAATCAGAGGAATAAGAAAACAATGAGAAAAAATATGAAAACAAAAGAAAAAAACAGAAAAAAACACAACAAGGAGAAAGAATCGGAAAAAAAACAAGAAAAAAAATTAGAAAAAATAAGAAAAAACTACAGAAATTACAAAATTTTTAAAAAAACCTTAGAAATAAGAAAACAATGAGAAAAAGTAGAAAAGAAAGGAATAGAAAAAAAAAGAAAAAAATGAGAAAAAACGAGAAAATAAGGAAAAACCAAAAAAAAATCGCTATAACTTTTACAAATACTATGTTAAAATCATGAAATAATTTATACACATAAGTAGTACTTTTGGATCCTTGTCGGATATGCTATTTATTTTTTTCATTTATTTTATACTTATTGATAAAACGAAATTACAAAAAATTTCAAAAAAATTCTTTATTTTTACTATAATAATTACAATTGTAAATTCTAAGAAACTAAAATTCATTTTAAATTTAGAGTTTTATATTATTTTTAGAATGGTGAAAATACCAGTTCAATATTTTAGAAGTTATTCAATGTTTCTTAGCCAATTTTTAAAAAATTCCACAATTTTTGTAATAAAATTTTGAAAAAATTCTAATTATAAAATTAATTATTATAAATTTAAAGATATTTTTTGAAAAATTTTAATATTAAAATTTAACTAAAAAATAATAATTTAATAAAGATAAAAATTGCTTAAAAATTATAATAAAAACTATCGGCAGAACTATGCGGAACTCGAAAAAAAAGTAAAGACAAAATTTGTAGAAAATTTTATGTTCTACAATTTTGATTTTTTGTAATTTTTCATAAAAATCCATATTTTGTCTCAAAATCTAAAAAAAGTCGCAAATGTCTATATAAATTTTTTTCACGCCCTCTAGCGGCGAAACTATGAGGAATTCAAAAAACCGGTAATGACAAAATGTGTAGAGAATTTTATGTTCTACAACTTTCATTTCCTATAATTTTTCATAAAAATGCATTATTTTGGTTATTTAAGAAAAATATGAAAATAAATTACTTTTTCATAAATCTGGCAACAATGGCAAAAGTTTTTGAAAATTTTAATCATTCAAAATTAAACTATAACGTAAAAAAATATGTGTGTAAAACTTTGTTGCCATCTTGTTTAGTAATGACGTCATCACTTATAGCAACTGTCACTTCCGGTTGTCCGATTAACTCCAAAATCTATACAGGTCGTCTCCTTCCTACCCTAAATATGTATATAAAATTTCATCTTAATCGGTTCAGCCGTTTAGACGCTATCGTGTTCACACACACACAGAGAGACACGCAGAATCACACACACACACAGACAGACATCATGCTAAAAATGGTATAAATGGATTAAGGTGACCTCAAAACGTAAAGATCCGTTAAAATCAGGAAATGGCCAAAAAATCATGATCGCAATACTTTCCTTCTATACAACTCTGTTGTTCTCAACACTTACAAGTATTTTTAAACAAATATTTCTTTAAAAGTTTCATCGCGGGGGTTGGTTTTTCTGCAGAAAATCAGAGGAAAATGATATAGAAATGTCCACGGTTTCCAATTGGGAAGTTTTTTCCTAAAATTCTTTCAATGAAAATGAAATTATGGAAAAAAGACATATAAGTGTAAATTTTTACAAAAATAATTAGATTTTTTCACGAAAGTTAGGAGAAAAGTCTAAAAATGCATTTTTGCAAACTGGAATTTGAATAAAAAGTAGGAATTCATTTTTCTGCAGTTAAATTAAAAAAAAAAAAGCAAGAATGCATTTTCCACTGTTAATTTGGAAAAAAGGGAGCAAGTACGCATTTTTCTACACTCAAATTTGAAAAAAAGAAACAAGAATGCGTTTTCCACAGTTAAATTTGAAAAAAAAACAGGAAGGCTTTTTTCCCCTGTTAATTTTGAAAAAAAGGAACCAGAATTTCACAGAAAATCAGCAAAAATGCAGTTTTCAAATATGAATTGGAGAAAAACAGGCATTTTTCTCTATAAAAAAAATGGAAAAAACAGTAAAAATGCATTTTTCCCTACAACAAATTAGACAGCACCCATAAATGTATTTTTCACACACAAATTTGAAAAAAATCGGAAGCAACAATGCATTTTTCTATAGAAATGTATAAAATAAAACAACAATGTATTTTTCCACACAGGAAACTTAAAAACAAAACAAAAAACAATTCATTTATTTATATAAAAATTTAAAATTTGAAGCAAGAATGCAATTTTTAATACAGGAAATTAAAAATACGAAGCAAAAATGTATTTTTCAATACAGGAAATTTAATAAAATAAAGCAACCATGCATTTTCCTATTTAGGAAATATAAAAACAAAGCAACAATGCATTTTTTCATATAGGAAGTTAAAAAAACAAAGCAAAAATGAATATTTTTTTTACACAAGAATTTAAAATAAATAGCAACAATGCATTTTTCTACATCTTGAACAAAAAGAGAAAAGAAATCACTTCCCGGATAATTTGTTTCTGGAGGATCATCAGCAACCTATTCCATCTGGCTCATTTGCATGCAAGGGTGTAGATATTGAAGGACTAAAGGGGATAATTACCCACCATAGGAAACCAAAATATAGCACGAAAAGACGAAATAAAATATATGAAATATAGAAACGGGCAAACATATTTGTCTACAAGCTTGATAACGTTCCCCTAAAAAATAAGTACCCCCCCAGGAAAAAAAGTACCCTCCGCTCAGAAAAAAATTACGCCTTTAGGGTCAGGTTGATACTAAATTATTTTGTATAAAACTTCAAACAAGGTTAATATGTTTAATTTTTATTACAAAAAAGTTAATAAATTAATTCATAAATGTTTTTGTGCTAGCTAATGGACAAAATTTTGAAAAAAATTCTTAACGCGTAATTAACCTTAATTCAGGCCTGACAAAAAAAATTGCAATAGATCATCTCCAAATACAATGCTGCCATCTATAATTAATATCCCTTACAATTCCTTTATTGATTTTTACTTTTACAAAATCCTACTGAATTTATTTTCCCTCAGTTAGTACATCCAACAATAGATGGCGAAAGAGTAACTGAATTTTCCGTTGATGGATTAGTAGTAAAACAATAGAAATGAGATATGTAATTTTAATTTATATCATTATAAAAATGTAGGATCTTCCTTATTAATTGAGATATTGAATATTTTTTTCAAAAGAAACTCATTAAATTCTTATTAGCTTAAATACTCTGCTATATATTATTGGCAATTGTTAAAATAAAAGACAAAAAGAATTTAAGTATTTTGTTTTTATTTTCAAATTTTAAATCAATAAAAATGACTAAAATTTTAAAATTTAATCACTATTTCGAACGTTAACTAAAAATATCCACACTGAAAATAATCTTCCTGGATAGGAATGTATGTAAGCGGCCAAAGAAAATTCAACGTCTTTTTCTTGTTGAATATGGATTCCTAGTCGTTTAATTTTCTTCACTAGATTGGAAAAACTCGTCAAATGTGTGTTAATAGCAAAACCAGAAACCTAAAAATTTTTTACATTTTAAATTTATTTTAAAATACTAAATTAATTGTCAGATTTAGATATTTTGTAAAATCTTACTGTATATTGTGAAATTTCCTGATTCAGCTCCAAAACACTTTCAAGATGACTTCTATTATACATACAATTTAACTCAAAAGTCTTTAAAAAATTACTCAAAACACTGGACAATCCAGTATTCCACATTGTCCTATCTAGCAGCCTTAATTTCGATAATTGCCTCTTTAACACCTTCTCTAAATTCATTTCCAATACCTCCATATCTTCTTTATCTCTATAAACAACCTTATTTCCTATATAATTAGTAGGAGCGGCAACAGTGTTGTTGAAAAGAGGTAACCAATCGGAGTGGCGATTAAAATCAAACCGAGTTAACGTTATGTTGTCTGTATTTTGGGTATTTCCCCATACGTTTTTACCATTAATAACACAAAATATTTTCTGCAATGGACAATTCTCATCCATAATGTTGTATTTTTCGTTATAAACAACATCAATGATATAATAAACCGGCAATGGTGTGTCTCCGGTATAGTCCGGTAGAAGAACATAAGCAGTATTTCCGTGAGGTATTCCATAACCTAGTAATAACCAGGCATCCAATTTTAAAGCTGTAATATAGCATGTTAAAGCTATTGCGTGATCTATTATGGATCCCAACATGAAATTGATCAATTGCTATAAACAAAACAAAATATTTAAGACTAAAAAAGATTCAATTAACCTAAAAATTTGCTTAAAATTGCAGCTGAGCTAGGTACAACTTTGGTATATGTTGCACCATCAATTTCTTTAGCTAGTTTTAAGAAAACACTTGCCAATATAACAAAAATGTCTCCAACCAAGGGACTAGATATAGGGAGGGTAAAGTGGGTAATAATGCCTTCCCTCCCCAGAATATCAGAAAATAGCATGAAAAGAAAAAATGAAATATATGAAAAGTAGAAACGGACAAACATATATTTGTTTAAAAGTTTGATTAACCCCCCCTCAGGAAAAAATTAGCATAGTCCGCAGGAAAAATAGTTATCTACGCCCTTGTATACAGGCTGTTTTACAAAAGGGTTTCATAGCGAGGATTAGGAGAAAATAATCAATTAGATAATCACTCTCGCAATACAATAAATATAGAATCACTGTTGGAATAGATCCGGAAAAAAGTGAAGGAAAATTTACGGAAAACTTCAGAAAATAAAAAAAAAACGACAAAAATTAATTCAGAGAAAAATGATATAGAAATACCTATAGTTTCCAATAAGGAAGTTTTTTCCTAAAATTCTTTCAATGAAAACGAAAGTATGGAAAAAAGACATATATAAGTGTAAATTTTTACAAAAATAAATAACTTTTTTCACGAAAAAATCACACATGAATTGGGAAAAAAGCATGAATATATTTTTTTCTACTAGCGTGCGGAAAAGTATACTTTTCCGCACGCATTTGAGTGCGGAAAGTTGTACTTTTCCGCACTGAAATGCTAAAATGATTAAAAAAATATTTGGTAACTAAATAAAAATATTGTTCATGAAATAATTAATGTATTGTAAAAATTATGAAACAATTTACAAAAAAACAAAAAGTTAACTAATAATATTTAAGAAATAAGGGCCTCCAACATTAACGATTATTTTTGCTAAAATTTTTTTTTTAATTCTAGGCGCTTGTAGAAAAAATATTGTTCCTAATACTTGCGTAAAGTATCTTTTCCCCACTTAATTGCATGCCCGAACTCCGCTTCGCGTCGTTCTGGAAACTGCAATTGCGTGCGCAAAAGTATAACTTTCCGCACTTGTTAGGAAAATAACTATTCCACAGTTCAATTTGAATAGAAAGAAGCAAGAATGCATTTTTTCACTGTTAATATTGAAAAAAGGAGCAAGAATGCATTTTTCTACCATTTGAATTTGAAAAAAAGAAGCAAGAATGCATTTTCCAATAAATCAACAGAAATCGAAAAAACAAACAAAAAAAGATCGATAAAAATCAAAAAAATTAATGGAAATAAAAAAAATCCAACGAAATCGACAAAAGTCGAACGAGATCTAAGGAAATCGAAAAAATCGACAAATATCGAAAAAATCAGAAAACTAAGAAGCTGAACGAAAACTTTCCCGACGAGTATCCAGAGACGAATACTTTTTCACATATTTAATGGTAAAGTTTAAAATTTTGACATTTTTTTATTTTTGACAGGTGATAGTTGGAGTAAATAATTTCAACTTTCCTGAATAGAGTTTTTCAAGAGCTTTCAAATGATATATTGCAAGTCAAAATTCCTCATATATAGCTTTTGTCATTTTTTGACAGTGACACTCCCGTTTGACAGATCTCGTACAAAAACTAATTAATTCTTCCGACGGATAGCCCAAACCCATATACCAGTCAGAAATGGTCTAAATCGTCTCAGAGAACCTGAAATGGATATTTTCGTTTTTACCTCATACCAGAAAACGTCCGAAAAAAATTGGAAAAATCGAAAAATAATTGGAAGTATTGGGAAACTTGAAAGGATTTTAAAAAATTGGAAAAGTTGAAAAGAATTGAAAAAAAAATAAAAAAAACTAGAAACAAATTGGAAAAAATTGGATAAAATTGAATAAAATTGGAAATATATCCAAAAAATTGGAAAAAAGTAGGGAAAATCCAAAAACGTTGCAAAAAAAATAGATAAACTACAAAAAAAAATCTGAGGAAATCGAAAAAAAAGTCGTACAGTTGTGTACCGTTCGTACTGGAAGCAGTACGTTACATGTTGCAGATAAAGTCATAAAGAAAATCGAAAAAACAAAAAATTATCTAAAATAGAAAAATAGAGAAAATTAGGAAACAATAAAAATTCTAAAACTTTGAAAAAAATTGGAAAGGATTGGAAAAAAATTACAAATTGGAAAAAATTAGAAAAAATCGGTTGTGTCGCCTCAAAACTTTCCCGACCAGTATCCAGAGACGAATATTTTTACAGACATATTGCAATGGGTTCTTCCGATGGATAACCCAAACCCATATACCAAATTTCAGCTCAATCGGATTAAACGTGTGGCCTCTATCGTGGAAGAATACACACAGATAGACAAGACTTCCATATGGAAATGGTCTTAATCTTCTCAGGTGACCTCGAAATGGATATTTCCATTTTTATTTCGAAAATTTGTTTAGCTCGTTCACCTTACTTTCCCTTTTCCGGAGGTGGGTCGGGAAAGTAAAATTCAAAAACAGAAAAACATCCGAAAAATGAGAAAAAAAACGAAAAAACCGAAAAATCAAAAAATATCGGAGGATATAAAAAAATTAGAAAAGAAAACAAAGAAATAGAAAATAAAAAGGAACAATGAGAAAAAAAATCAAAAAATTTAGAAAAATATTGAAAGAATCAGAATAAAACATGAAAATATAGTGAAAAACGGGAAAAAATTAGAAGAAAAAATCGCAAATATTCGAAAAAGAAATAAAAATTACTGGAAAATATTGGAAACAAATTAAGAATAAATTTGTAAAATATGAGAAAAATAAAAATTTTTTTTTTCCAAAAATCGGAAAAGTTGTAAAAAATCGTACAGAACATCCAAACACCGGCACAATTGTAAGCAAAAGAAAGAAAAGAAAAACATCGAAAGAATTGAAATAAGAATAAGAAAAAATCAAAGGAATAAGAAAAAATGAGAAAACAAAAAAAAATAGAAAAAAAAAGTAATTGAAAAAAAAAGAAATAGAAAAAAGACAAAACAATGACAAAAAAGAGGAAAAATTAGAAAACATCGAAAAAAATGAGAAAAATAAAAAAAAAACAGAAAAACCAGAAAAAAACAAAATATCAGAATAATGAGAAAACAGGAAGAAGTAAAAGAAAAATAATAGAAAAAAAATGAAAAATAATACGGAAAAAATGAAAATAATCAAAAAAAAATTGTAAAAAAGCCAAAAAAAAAACGAAATAGAAAAATCTTTAAAATCAAAGAATGTGTCAATAATTTCTGCAACATCTCCATCCATTTCGAAAAACTCCGCTTGACATTTTGTGCTAAAAAATTGAATTGGAAAAAGGTTTTCCTATGCAAATCACTTTAATTTCTATGATGAGTACCCGAAGGGCCGGTCCGATCTTGCTTTCGTTCAAAAGTTACAGTGTTTACATGTAGACAGACAGATAGACAGAAATCCGGACAGGATTTTTTTTGCATTTCCAAACTCAGCGAGCTGGGAAACATCGTGAAAAATTATAAAAAGTGGGGGTAAGAAATTTTTTTCGCTATCACGAAAATTCGGCAATTAAAAACATACCTATATCGAAAACAGGAGTACGGATCTGTTATTGTTTATTTTATAATAAGGAATTTAAAACCTTATTTACAACCTTAATGATAATAGGGTGAGTAGCAAGTTAAATGAGATATTGTGGAATAGATTTTAAAGACCTTTTAAGTTTCTTAATTAATTTTTCTTAGATTTTTAAAATTCTAAGAAATTGAAGTTCTTTTAAGATAAATAAATTACTTACATCAGTAGATAACCAAATATTGCTGTAAAAATGATTGGACATTGTAAACGGAATTAACGACACGTATCGGCAACATTGTTCAACTGTAACATCGAATTCTTCGGTGTTGATTTGCGGCGGTTCCAAAGCTTTAATAAATCGAGTAACGCAATTAGTTTTTCCGTTTGTATCCAATACTAAAACGTCAAATTTTCGATGGGGATAACTCGAATTGTAAGTCCTGTTCCATTTTAGGACGTGCTCCTGAATGTATGGAAGATCCCCACAAGGAAGTTCCTCCTTAAATTATTTTAAGTTTTAAACACAAAATATTATCCATACTCAAATGTGGTAAAGAATAAAAAACTCGAACACAAATTATTTAATAGTAACGAAACGTCTAAAAGTCAAATAGTGACATGTTTCGGTCTACACGACCATCATTAAAAAATGTCCTTCACATTGTCAATTTTTTTATAGGTCTGATGATGGTCGTGTAGATCGAAACATGTCGCTATTTAGATGTTTCGTCACTATTAAATTATTTGTGATATGATTTCGAGCAAAATCGAAGAACCAAAATAATTAATCTGCTTTGATGATGAGTTGATTATGCAGGGTAATTCATTGGGAAATCGACATAAGTTAAATGTCGATGGGGGTCACCGAGGTGATTCTGAAAAACCCCCATACAATGCGGGTATTGCGCTCTTTATAACCGATATACAGGGTGTTAGATCTTTCCCTGTTCATAACATTTGTTGTTCATAACATTTGAACCACCCTGTAGATTTTTTGACATTTGGTACACATATCTCGTTGAATGTACGGCTGTATTAAAATGTAATGAAATCCATGTCAGGCTTGGCAAAAAATTCACAAATTGTTCCACCCTCAAAACAACACCCTGTATATGTAAGTTTATAAAATTCGTTTCCAGATTTGGAAAGAGCACAAAAAACTAAATTCTGTTTACTTACAAAAATAAAAAATACATCACAGAATTAAGTTTTTTGTACTCTTTCCTAATATAGAAACGAATTTTAAAAATTCACATATACAGGGTGTTGTTTTTGGGGTGGAACAATTTGTGAATTTTTTGCCAAGCCTGACATGGATTTTGTTACATTTTAATACAGCCGTACATTCAACGTGTGTGCCAAATGTCAAAAAAAAAATCGACAGGTTGGTTCAAATGTTATATATGAGCAGGGAAAGATCTAACACCCTGTATATCGGTTATAAAGAGTGCAATAC
This sequence comes from Neocrepidodera transversa, assembly GCA_963243735.1. Classification (NCBI taxonomy): domain Eukaryota; kingdom Metazoa; phylum Arthropoda; class Insecta; order Coleoptera; family Chrysomelidae; genus Neocrepidodera; species Neocrepidodera transversa. Next base: position 6,866,037 of record OY725340.1, read on the forward strand.
CCACTGTATGGTTTTTTTTTTTAATCTCGGTGACTCCCATCCATAGTTAACGTATGTCCGTTTCCCAATGAATCACCCTGTATAATTTTGTTTGCAATTATTTAAATATAGGATTATAATTTAAATTGTTATGATTCCTGTAATTTCTTAATGTTAATTTTTATGATAAAATTTAATATTCAATATTTATAAATAATAATTCTAAATAAAAAAGAAGTTTATTGTATTTTAAATAAACATATAAATTATTATTTCCTATTTTACCTGTTTTTCATAATTTTTCTTGTTTTTCATTACTTGTCCCTCTTTTTATGTATTTTGTTCAATTTTTCACATTTTTTTCATTATTTTTTCCAATTTTAGCCTATTTTTTCATATTTTTCCCAGTTTTCCACTATTTTTCCCATATTTTCATTAATTTTCTCTATTTTTCGCTACTTTCCCCATTTTTCCTATTTATTTCCATTTGTTCCTGTTTTCTATTGATTTCTAATATTTTCTTTATTTTTCCTAATTTTTTTTCTATATCTATTTAGACTTATTTTTCACGAATTTTCCACATTTATTTATATTTTTCCTGTTTTTCATTATTGTTTCCCCATTTATTTCTATTTTTTTTTATTATTTCCTCTTTTTGCCTGTTTTTTTCCTATTTTTCCCAATTTTTCGTTATAAATCGCTATTTTACCTTAATTTTCGCTATCTTTACCCGTTTTTCCATATTTCATCCTGTTTTTCCATATTTTTGTTTACATTTTTTTCTAACTTCTCTGTTTGTCTCATTCCTCAAATTCTTGTTGTTTTCATTATATTTTACTGTTTTGTCCCTATTATTATCTATTTTTCCCTATTTTTACTATTCTTCCTTATTTTCCGCCATTTTTTACTATTTTCTTATATACTTGCTAATTTTTATCGATTTTTCTGTATTTATCTCTATTTTATTTATTTTTTTCTAATTTTTTCCTATATTTCCAAATTTGTCCCAATTTTTCGCAAATTTTACTATTTTTCTCCTATTTTCTGTAGTTTTCGCTATTTTTTAATTTTTATTATTTTTTTCTATTTTTCCTGTTTTCCATTATTTTATCCTATTTGTACTTATTTTTTCCCATTTTCCCCTTTTTCTCTACTTTTTCCCCAACTTTTACTGTTTCTTCATATTCTGTTTTTCATTATTGTTTACTGTTTTTCTATATTTATCTCTATTATTTTCCATTAATTAATAGCTTCCATTTTTACTTATTTTCCCCTATTTTTCACTATTTTCCCATTTGTTTCCATTTTTATTTTCCTATTTTTCATATTTTTTTCCAATTTTTCTTATTGATCTCTGTTTTCCCTTTGTTTCTAAAATTTCCCTATTTTGACCTAGTTTTCCCGTTTTTTCCCATTTTTACAATAATTTATCCCAAATTTACTTATTATGCTCAATTTTTTACAATTTTGCCCTATTTGGTCCTATTTTTGCTGTTTTGCCCAATTTTTTCCTATTTTGCCTTGTTTTTTTCTTTTTTCCCATTTTTTCCACTATTTTTTATTATTTTCTCTATTTTATTTATTTTTGCTTATTTTTCGCTACTTTATTTCTTAATGTTCCCTATTTTTAACTACTTTCACCAATTTCCCTATTTTTCTCAAAGGAGTATCTGATGCTCCCATGTTATAACTTTATTTATTTTTTAAAGGAAATTATGCAGTAAAAGTTTTTCGATTTTTTGGGCTTGACTAGTCCACAGGAATATACTATAAAATTATGAATAGTGTCCGATGACCCTAAGGTCATCTACAACATATTCATACATCAAAATTACGTATTTATTTTTTAAAGGAAACTATATTTATAAAAAGGTTATAGATGACCTTAGAGTCACGGGACACTATGCATGATTTTATAGTATAATCTAGTGGACTAGTACTAAATATTTATATTCCTTAAATAGTTTCTTTTAAAAAATAAATACGTAATTCGGAGGTATGAAAAGGTCATGGATGACCTTAGGGTCAACGGGCATTATCTACGATTTTATAGTATACTATAGATGAGTAGGGCTACTAATCAAGCTCAGAAAACCGGAAACTATTCACTACATAGTTTCCATTAAAAAAATAAATACCTAATTCGGAGGTATGAAATTCTCCACAAATCGGCATCACTGTTTCATTACTGACTGTCTGAGCAAAAATGAAGAAAACACAAATATTTGAAGAAAATCCCGGACCAAAAGTGCGATTTACCTTCAGCACCAGAAGCTAACGCTTATACGGGCATACTCCTTTCCCGATTTATGCCTATTTTTCAATGTTTTTTCCAAATTTTCCCATTTTTCTTATTTTTCCCAATTTTGCCCTATTTTTCACTCTTATTCTCAATTTTCTTAATTTTTCACTATTTTGTCCCATTTGTTCCTATTTTCCCTTTTTCCCATTTGTTCGCTATTGTTTTCTGTTTTTGTTCACTTTTTCTATATTTTTACTATTTTTTTCTATATTCCCTTATTTTTTCCTATTTTCCCCTGTTTTTCTATTTTCTCCCATGTTCACCAATTTCTTCAATTTTTTCAGTCAGTCAGGACTTTGACACTTATATTATAGATTAAAATAAGGCAACTGATTTAACTGATCAGTCTGATAAAAAAAATGAGTTCGATAATATTGAACTTTTTTTTAAGTTCAATTAAAAAAAAAATTATTTACCATATTTGGACAAAGTTTCGGCACAGAAGGTTCTATACTGATTTTCATGTCTACATAAGTATGAACTGTTGTTGATGTAGACATTTTTTGTAATTTATTCGATTTTTCTCCATGTGTTTCATAATCTAGAAGCATATGTGGAGTTCGTATTTGAAAAAATCCGCTTATCTAAAAAATATTTATAAAAATGATAGATCTATCATTTTTATGGTACATAGAGCACTTGGTGTATACAGAGTAAGTTTTTAAAACTATGCAATCCGACAAAGTACTACTGATGATTCCTATAAGGATGAAACATGTATAGTTTCAAAAACTTACTTCCTCTGGTTTTTTTACAATTGCAGTTAATAACCGAATTACGAACTTACGTTATTGGAACAACAAACGGCTGATAGTAAAATTTCTACGCTTCCCAACCAATTTACGCATTTTTTGTTTAGTTTTTTTATTTCTATCTCGCTTTCGTCGAATAAGTTTATTGAAATTACTCCTTCGAGTGAATTTGGATTTAAGTAATCCATGTGAGTTGATCTAAAATGTATATTAAAATTAAAATCAAAATTTTAAATATTTAAGAGAATAAGACAAAATTGTTAAAAAAACAGCAATTTATAAATGTTTCTGTCTACTATTAAACAAAAAATTAAAGATAAAATGAGCAAAAACTAAAAAAAAATCTATTAAATTAAAAAATACAATAAATTTAAAAAAAAGTACAATTTTGACTGCCATAAATTGCAAACAATTATGAAATAAGAAAATTTTTGAATAATTTTTACCTACTCCAAAGGTATCACTAAATTCTCCCCCCAAACCGGATTACACCCCCTACTAGTTCCGCTCCGGACAAAAACGTTTTTATAATTAACTTCTACAAAAGGACAAACTTCATTTTCCTCTTTTCCCTCTTCATTAAAAGTCAGTTTTTTCCTATTAGGAACATTTTTTGCACCCAACAGTTTCACTGTTAGATACAAATTCGTTTTTGTTATTTCCAAATTATTATCAGCGTTTTCCTGGCTCAAAATAGGTAACGGTTTGCTTAGTTTCGGCCGCCAACTGAACCAGTTGAAGAAATTTCGCAGCAGAGTTTTCATTATTAAACTAAAAATTAAAAAATTACTAAACAAAAAATCTAATAATTCTGAAAATTTCGAAAATATATAAAATAAAAATGTTAGTAAATAAGCATCAAAAATTTTTTTAATGTTGTTAAGTAAATATAATTAATATGAACTATAATATATTAAAATTTTTTAAAATTTCGAAAAATAATAAATATTCATAAAAAATACAAAAAAAAATATAAAAAATATTATAAATTTAAAAATATAAAAGTCACATTTCCTTGTTCCTGTCAGTTCTAGTACAATCTGGTGTACACCAGAGTACAAATAGTGTAAAAAAAGTGACAGTTCCTTGTTCCTGTCAATTCTAGAGAAACTTTTATTAGAAGATAATTAATTTTAAATCTATTAGTCTAATCTAGAATATTCTAGAGCTATAGTAGTATAGAAAGTTACTTTTTCTTGTTCCAGTGTAACTCTAGTGTAACTATATTGAACGAAAATTAATTTTAAATTGTTCTAGTACAATCTGGTGTACTCTAGAGTACAAATAGTGTAAATAAAGTGACATTTCCTTGTTCCTGTCAATTCTAGAGCAACTTTTATCAGAAAATAATTAATTTTAAATGTTCTAGTGCAATGTAGAATATTTTAGATCAATAGTAGTGTAGAAAAGTTACTTTTTCTTGTTCCAGTGTAATTATAGAGCAACTGTATTGGCAGAAAATTAATTTTTAATTGTTCTAGTACAATTTAGTGTACTCTAGAGTACAAATAGTGTAAAAAAGTGACAGTTCTTTGATCCTGTCAATTCTAGAACAACTTTTATCAGAAAATAATTAATTTTAAATGTTCTAGTGCAATCTAGAGTAGCCTAGAGCCATAGTAGTGTAGAAAAGTTACTTTTTCTTGTTCCAGTGTAGCTCTAGTGTAACTATATTGAACGAAAATTAATTTTAAATTGTTCTAGTACAATCGGGTATACTCTAGAGTACAAAAAGATTAAAAAAGTGACAGTTCCTTGTTCCTGTCAATTCTAGTACAACTTTTATCAGAAAATAATTAATTTTAGATGTTCTAGTGAAATCTAGGGTATTCTAGATCAATAGTAGTGTAGAAAAGTTACTTTTTATTGTTCCAGTGTAATTCTAGAGCAACTCGATTGACAGAAAATTAATTTTAAATTGTTCTAGTTCAATCTGGTGTATTCTAGAACACAAAAAGTGTAAAAAGTGACATTTCATTTTTCCTTTCAATTCTAGAGCAACTTTTATCAGAAAATAATTAATTTCAAATTGTTCTAGAACAATCTGGTGTATTCTAGAGTACAAAAAGTGTAAATAAAGTGACATTTCCTTGTTCCTGTCAATTCTAGAGCAACTTTTATCAGAAGATAATTAATTTTAAATGTTTTAGTGCAATCTAGAATATTCTAGAGCAATATTAATGAGAAAAGTTATTTTTTCTTGTTCTAATGTAATTCTCGTGCAACTATATTGACAGAACACTAATTTTAAATTGTTCTAGTACAATCTGGTGTATTATAGAGTACAAAAAGTGTAAATAAAGTGACATTTTCTTGTTCCTGTCAATTCTAGAGAAAATTTTATCAGAAGATAATTAATTTTAAATGTTCTAGTGCAATCTAGAGTAGCCTAGAGCAATAGAAGCGTAGAAAAGTTACTTTTTCTTGTTCCAGTGTAATTCTAGAGCAACTATATTGACAGAAAATTAAATATAAATTATTCTAGTCCAATCTGGTGTATTCTAGAGTACAAAAAGTGTAAATAAAGTGACGTTTCCTTGTTCCTGTCAATTCTAGAACAACTTTTAACAGAAGATGATTAATTTTAAATGTTCTAGTGCAATCTAGAGTAGCCTAGAGCAATAGTAGCGTAGAAAAGTTAATTTTTCTTGTTCCAGTGTAATTCTAGAGCAATTCTATTGATAAAAAATTAATTTTAAATGTTCTAGTGCAATCTAGAGTATCCTAGAGCAATGGTAGTGTAGAAAAGTTACTTTTTCTTGTTCCAGTATAATTCTAGTACAACTATATGAACAGAGAATTAATTTAAAATTGTTCTAGTACAATCTGGTGTACTCTAGAGTAAAAATAGTGTAAAAAAGTGACAGCTCTTTGTTCCTGTCAATTCTAGAGCAACTTTTATCAGAAGATAATTAATTTTAAATGTAATAGTGCAATCTAGAGTATTCTAGAGCAACATTAATGTAGAAAAGTTACTTCTTCTTGTTCCAGTGTAATTCTAGAGCAACTATATTGACAGAAAATTAATTTTAAATTATTCTAGTCCAATCTGGTGTATTCTAGAGTACAAAAAGTGTAAATAAAGTGACGTTTCCTTGTTCCTGTCAATTCTAGAGCAACTTTTATTAGAAGATAATTAATTTTTAATGTTTCAATGCAATCTAGAATATTCTAGAGCAATATTAATGAGAAAAGTTATTTTTTCTTGTTCTAGTGTAATTCTAGTGCAACTATATTGGCAGAAAATTAATTTAAAATTGTTCTAGTACAATCTGGTGTACTCTAGAGTAAAAATAGTGTAAAAAAGTGACGTTTCCTTGTTCCTGTCAATTCTAGAGCAACTTTTATTAGAAGATAATTAATTTTTAATGTTCTAATATAATCTAGAAAGAAAAACAGATTCAAAAAAGTATGAAATTTTCAAATTTTTTAAATTTTGATAAATTATAAAATCTAATTATTTAAAAAAAAATACATACTGAAAATAGATAAAATATTTTTCGTTCACTACACTTTCATAATCCAAATTATTTTCTATATTTTTACACAACTGAAAAATTCTCAAATGGACTTGTTGCAAAAATTTTTTTCCGTAACTATACTGACTTTTAATATCTTCAATTTCTTCAATATTAAATCCTTTTTTTTCACCAGATTTTCGTCTACAAAAAAAAATTTTACAGGAAATTTGATGGGATAATCTGTATATTTACCTAAGATATTGAGATAAAATATTTAGTGGTACTTCCTTTAGCCTATTTGGTACTAACATCCCATCAAATTCAATTTCTTTTTGGTCTCTAAGTTGCAAAATTTTCAATCTAATATTTTCCTCTATTTCCGAAATGTGACAAAAAGTTAATAGATAATTAGGATTCAATCTAAAAAAATATAATTAGAAAATTATTTTTGGAGTAGATATATTATTTATTAGTTACCTAAAAAATTCATTTTTTTCGGAATTTTTTATTTCCACATCCGCTTCTAAAAACTTATTAAATTTGTTGTAATCTATGACAAAATTTTGATCAATAACTCGATCTAATTCCCGAAATTTTGCCTCCAAGTCGTTTGTATTTAAATGAATTTCATTCTCTTTTTCCCATTCTAAACCGTATTCTAGATATCCGCAGGTTTTTAGACTGTGATTTTTTAGATTTATTAATTTTATACCGTAATTTTCGGTGATAAGATCTAACTCCACCCCAGAGCCTACTCCTTCGTGTTTGTAATGGACGATGTCGGTCTTTGAAAAACTCGATTTTAACTAAAAATAGAACAAAACGTATAGAAATGTACCGGGTGTTACATTTGAATTTTCAATTTTCATGTCATTTCAGGTCAAACCGAAAAAAAAAATGGGAAGAAACTGAAAAGCACGACAAAAATAAGGAATAATAGGGAATAATAGAAAATAATTACTAAAATAGGGCAAAATAGAGAAAAATAGGAATAAATAGGGACAAATACAGAAAAATAAGGACATATACAGAAAACGGAAAAAAAAACAACAACGACAAACATGAAAAAATAAAATAGGAAAAAAATAATAATAGGTAATATAGGGAAAAATGGGCAAAAGTAGAAAAAATAAGCAAAATACAGGAAAACGGGAAAAACGGGGAAAATTAAGTAAAAATAGGAAAAAAGGAAAAACAGAAAAAATAGTGAAAATATGGAAAAAAGTAGAGAAAACAGGAAACAAAAGCAAAAAATTGGGAAAATAGAAACAAATGGAGCAAAATAGTAAAAAATTGAGAAAATTGGGAAAAAGAGTGAAAGAATTGAGAAAAAGTGGGCAAAATTTTTAAAAATAAGAAAAATTGAGCAAAATAGGAAAATTTGAGCAAAATATTGGAAAATTGAAAAAAATCGGGAAATTTAGAAAAAATAGGGAACAATGGTAAAAATAGAGACACAGTAGGGAAAATTTGGAAATAAATGAGGAAAATATGACAAATAAAAATATATAAAATAGGAAAAACTAATGGTAAACAGAAAAAAAAATGAATGATATAGGAAAAATAGAGAAAATAGTAAATAATACGGTAAAATATGGGATTAAAGAGAAAAATAAGGCAAAATAGTAAAAAATTGGGGAAAACAGGAAAAATAAGTAAAAATGAAATATGTTAAATAATAGAAAATAATAGTGATAAATATAAAAAAAAAACAGGAAACAATATTGAAATCAGGAGAATAAAAAATAAATAGAAAAAATACTGGAAAATAGCGAAAATTGGGGAAAAATAAGTACAAATAATATAAAATAATGAAAACCGGGAAAAATGGAAAGAAATATGAAAAATGGAGAAAATGTGGAAAAATAACGAAAACTACAGAAAATAGGGGAAAATTTGCAAAAAACTGAGACAAATTAGGAAAAATAGGAAAAAATTAGAAAGAGATAGATAAAATAGCGAAATTAGAGATAAATATAGAAAAATCGATAAAAAAGGAAGTGTATGAAAAAATAGTGAAAATAAGGAAAAATATTGATAAATGGGAAACAATAGGTAAAATACGGAAAATGGGCAAAAGTAGAAAAAAACAGGAAAAATACGGAAATTAGAGAAAAATTGGGAAAAACGGTGAAACATATGGTAAAATTGTGAAAATGGTAAAAATACGAAAAAATGGGAAAAAAAGGAAAGTAGAAAAAACTAAGGAATAATTTTGACGAATACGGACAAATAGGAAAAAATATGAAAAAATAATGAAAAAAAAAAGGAAAATAGGAAGAAAAAGGAAAAAATAAAGAAAATAGGGAAAAATGGGAAAAATAGAGAAAAATGGGAAATATAGAAATAGGTAAACATGGGGCAAAACAGGAAAAAATATGTACAAATAGGGACAAATAGAGAAAAACAAGGAAATATGAAATAATAATCGAAAACAGGAAAAACAGAAGAAAATAGAAAAAGTGGGGAAGAAGGTAGATATAATGGAAAAATGAACAAGATAGAGAAATTAGAGAAAAAAATCGGCAAAATTAGGAAAACATATGGGAAAAGATGTATTTTTTTTTCACCTGATATTAAATAAAGTAACAATGCATATTTGAATAAAAACAAGGTAAGAATTTTACCACACTCAATAAAAAAAGAAACAGCAATGTATTTTTTCACACTTGGAATTTGGAAAAATGAAGCAAGAATGGATTTAATAGGAAAAAAAAAACAGATAATAATGGGGACAAATACGGACAAATTGTGAAAAATAAGAAAAGTAATGATAAACAAGAAAAATATGGAAAAATAAAGAGGGATAAATATGGAAAATTTTTTAACAATGAGTAGAAATGGAAAAATAAAAAAAAAATAGGAAAAAATAAGAAAAAATGTGGAAAATTAACCCATTTAAAAATTGTAGCGATGGCACATAAACCATTTACACCCAGTATACTACTAATAGTACTAAGCTACTTGGATATTGTTATACTATAATAAAATTTTATGGGTGTTTTAGAGCACATGCTTCTCAAACAAAATTTATGATTTTAAAGAGCCCGCAGTTAAAAGATGTGGTGAAATTAAGAATTTTACTTGTGCCACTCGGTTTTGTGTAAGATAACAATAAGCTACCCTTATTTTAATCCCTTTTAAGATTTTGATGAGCGCACGGTTGGGTAAATTAGGGGGAATTTGTTTGTTTTATTATATTTTTTGTTACTATTTTAAACTTAAATAATTGTAATTTAACCACCCGGGGTGCTTCTTTTAGGCGAGTACTCACCTCTATAAAAAATACATAAAAAAATATATTTTTAAATGATGATTTTATCTACCAACCCCGTAAATAATAATATAGGCACTCACACCTGCAATTTCCTGATCTGACTCCGGCTCAGTGTTGCCACGCTGAGTTTCTGAAATGTACTGAACATAAGCAATAAAATGTACTAGATTGTACTAAAATTTACGATACAGTGAAATATTGCTCATAGGGGAAAAAAGTGAAAATTATAAAAAATAGGAAATACTGTAGAAAAATATAGAAAACGTGGACAAATATAGAAAAATGAGAAAAATAGCAAAAAATAGGGAAAAATAGGAGAAAGTAGGAAAAATGGAGAAAAATAGGGAAAACGTAAAAAATAGCGGAAATAGGAAAAATTGGGAAAAAAATAGTGATTGTGGAAAATAGAGAAAACAGGAGCAAAAAATGGAAAAATATGAAAAAGCATGAAAAAACAGAAAAAGCAATGAAAATAAAAAAGAATGAAAACCAGGATAAAAATGGAAGTAAACGGAAAAAATGGGGAAAAACATAGAAGAATGGAGAAACATTTAGGGAGATATGAAAAAACAGGGAAATTTGAAAACAAAAGGTAGAAATAAAAAAAAATTCTGAAAATGGAAAGAAATATTGAAAACTAATGAGAAATAAGGAAAATTAATAAAAAATAGTGAAAAATAAGTAGAAACATGGAAAAATAGGGGAACATTGGGAAAAAATGGGGAAAATTGTAAATATTTGGGAAAAATAGGAAAAACTATTTAGAAAATAGGAAAAAATAAGGAAAATAGAGAAAAATAGGGAAAATAGGAAAAAAAATTGAAAACAATAGGGATAAATAGGAAAAAAAGAACAAAATTATGAACAAAAATATGAAAAAATAGGAAAAATAGGGAAAAATTTCGAAAAACCCGAAGAAAAAAAAATTGGGCAATTAGGGAAACAGAGAAAAATGGAGAAAATAGTTAAAAATTAGGGGAAAATAGGGCAAAATAGAGAAAATAAGTACAAATAGGGACAAATAGTAAAAAATATAAAAAAACAGGGAAAATGAGGAAAAAATAGGGAAAAATGACAAAGAATAGAAAAAGGGAAAACAAAAAATAATATGGATAAATAGGGAAAAACAGGATAAATGAACAATAGAAAAATTACGAATAATTGGGAAAAATACGAAAAGAAATTGAGAAATTAGAGATAAATAAGAATAAGAAAAAATAGTATAAATAGGCAAGAAAAATGCAGAAGAATACGGGAAATTATAAAAAAATTAGGAAAATAGGCGAAAATACGGATAAATTTGGAAAAATAAGGAGAAATGGTGAAATATAGGAAAAAATAGAAGAATATAAAGAAATTAGGAAAAAATAGATAAACATAGGGAAAAATAGGAAAAATCAAAGAAAACTCGGTCGTCCAGGTACTATTCTTAAGAGGCGCCAATACCATATGTTATCTTACCTGAAATCGTTTTTGGACGAGCGCTCCGTTAATATTAAAGATACTAAGCTGCGGTTTTCACCAATCGATTCTGTAGTTAATTCTTTAGAGCGGGTCTCATAAATATTTTAAATATCATGAAAAAAACCGCATTTTTTTTAGTTACTATATTAGGCGAGTTTTCGTCCAAATACGAATAATTATGTTTTGTGGCGCTCTACCCTGTTTTGGGCAGAATAAATTGGACTTGAGGGTAGGATTACTTTTCATTAACCGGAAAGTGTTAAGAAAATATTTTTTATACCTAATTTATTAGAATACTAGCACACTTTCTTTGGGTAATTCTCTAACCGGCAAACACAAAAGTCACGTGGTGTGTGGGCCTCTTAATAATAATAATAATAACAATATATTTTATAATATATGCCAAAACATCAAACATAAAACTGTTATTTTTCTAATTTTCTAATTATATAGCATAAAATATGTGACCTTGGTCTTATTTAAAAATGTACTAGAATTATTCCTATTTATGATAAAATGTACTTTTGTACTTTTTTGTCGAAAATGTACTAGAAATAGTACAAATGTACTAAAACGGCAACACTGCTCCGGCTCGATCACGATTCTAGTATATAATAATTTATAGTTAATTCTGACTTACGATTTTCATGGAACTCTTCCCAACAGGTATATCTATATTAATATCGCACAATTTTCTTCTCAATAACGATTTCGGTTGTTCGTAAACTTCAATTGTCAAAAACTTTGGCACGTCTGTGAGTTGCAATGAAAAAATTTCGTTGATTTCTAAACAAAAATCATTGTTTAAATTTAAAAATTTCGTTTTGCAAGCTTCTATTTCGTTGCATAAAATTCTTAGGTAAAATTTCGTTGAAGATATTATATTTCTACGGGATATTTCTTTGATGTGATCAGGATTTTCGGTAATTTCGTTTGTAGTAGCCAGAGCTAGTTGAATGTTTGGTTCTCCTGGTGTTTTAAAACAAGATTTAAACGTTTTTCTCAGTTGATATTTTATTTGTTGCTTTTTAGTATCTTCGTTCTATAAAAAAAGAACCGTTTAAAAAATAATAAGAAATATACAGGGTGATTCTTTTAGAGGGCTAATTAGAGGTTTCAGGAGAAGTGGGCGGAATTAAAATCTGAAAATTTTAGATGTGAGGTTTTCTGGGATTCCCCATAGATATAAAATAATTAGAACAACCAGCTACTTCCCATTATACCGGAAGTTGGTATCAACTACCTTATTTTAAATGAAACACCCTGTATTTTTTTTAATTTTTAAATTTGTTCTAAGAACGTGATTTCAAAAACCCATTACACCTATATTATAAAATAAATAGTTTTGAAGTTATAGACAATTGAAAATCGTATTTTTCCATGTTTAAATGATTGCTCCGGCCAAACGACATAAAATCGGATAAAACGGCTTACATGTCCCTATCTTAACTTTTTGAGTTCTACTTGGTGGCATAAGAACAAAATGTATACGGGGTGAGTAAAAGTACACAAATTTGTATCACCCTTTTTACATTTTGTTCTTATGTCACCAAGTAGAACTCAAAAAGTTAAAATAGGGACATGTAAGCCGTCTTATCCGATTTTATGTCGTTTGGCTGGAGCAATCATATAAATTTGGCGCCTCTTAAGCCCAGCTATTCTTAGAACGAATCTAAAAATAAGGGGGTAATCCCACCCAACTTTCCGAACACTCCTAGTAAAGTAATTGTTTAATCGGTTATTTTATTTTTTCTGCATCAAAATACATTAATAAAATAAGTTTACAAAAATTAAAAAAAAAATTAAATTTTTTGTAAAAATTTTTTTTAACTTTTTATAATTTTGTATAATTTCTACAAGTATTATTTTAAAAATATGAAATATTTCACACATAATGTACTTTTTGATTCCTTTGGGATTTACTATTTACTTTTTTCATTTGTTTTACCATTTTCGATAAAACAAAAGGACAAAAAAATTTAATTTTTGTTTTATTTTGGTTATAATCAATGTTAAATTTGAAGAGATTAAATTATTTTCCAAATTTAGAGTTTTATATTACCTATCAAATGGGATAAATCTCATTTTAATATCTTTAATATTTTTAAAGTTATTCAATTTTATTTTAAACTTATATTAAATTTCAAAAAAAAATTATGAATTCTACAATTTTTTGAATAAAATTTTGAAATAAAAATCTCAATTATAGAGTTTTTTACTACAAATTTAATGGTATTTTTTGTAAATTTTCAACATAAATATTAACCTTAAAAAGAAATAAAACTTTTTTTGAATAATTTTAAAATCAATAAATAATTAATATCTCATTCAATTTTATTCAAAATGGGAAACAGACCTTTTTTTTAGGGTTTCTGGATCAAAATGCATTAATAAAGTGAGTTTAAAAAACTAAACAAAAATCAAATTTTTTGTCAAAAATTCATGGGTAGATCCATTGAATTGTTTTAACTTTTTCATTTTTTGCTATAACTTTTACAAATACTATGTTAAAATTATGAAATAATTTAAACACATAGTACTTTTGGATCCTTTTCGGATATACTATTTACTTTTTTCATTTATTTTATACTTACAAAAAATTTAAAAAAAAATCTTTATTTTGGCTATAATAATAATAATTGTAAATTCTAAGAAACTAAAATACATTTTAAATTTAGAGTTTTATATTATCTTTAGAATGGTGCAAATCCGAGTTAAATAACTTTAATATTTTAGAAGTTATTCAATTTAGTTTAAAATCATAATATAATTTTAAATGTTGCTTAGCCAATTTTTAAAAAAATTCACAATTTTTGTAATAACATTTTGAAAAAAATTATAATTATAATATTAATTATTACAAATTTAAACATATTTTTTTAAAATTTTTAATATTAAAATTTAACTTAAAAATAATAATTTAATAAGGATAAAAATTGTTAAAAAATTAAAATAAAAACTAGCGGCGAAACTATGCGGAACTCGAAAAAAAATTAAAGACAAAATTTGTAGAAAATTTTATGTTCTACAATTTTGATTCGTTGTAAATTTTCATAAAAATCCATAATTTTGTCTCAAAATCTAAAAAAAAGTCGCAAATGTCTATATACATTATTTTCACGCCCTCTAGCGACGAAACTATGAAGAATTCAAAAAAACGGTAATGACGAAATATGTAGAAAATTTTATGTTCCACAACTTTTATATCCTGTAATTTTTCATAAAAATGCATTATTTTGGTAATTTAAAAAAAAATATGAAAAAAAATACTTTTTGATAAATCTGGCAACAATGGCAAAAGTTTTTGAAAATTTTAATTATTCGAAATTAAACTATAACGTATAAAAAATATATGTGTAAAACTTTATTGCCATCTTGTTTAGTAATGACGTTATCACTTATAGCAACTGTCACTTCCGGTTGTCCGATTAACTCCAAAATCAATACAGGTTGTCTCCTTGCTACCCTAAATATGTATATAAAATTTCATTTAAATCTGTTCAGCCGTTTAGGCGCTATCGTGTTCACACACACAGACAGACATCATGCTAAAAATGGTTTAACTGGCTGTCCTAATTATTTTAGATCGTTTGAGCATCTCCCAAAACCTTATATACCAAATTTTCAGATTCTAATTCCGTCTACTTCTCCTGAAACCTCTAATTAGCCCTCTAAAAGAATCACTCTGTATAAAATACATTTTGAAACATTTTAAATATCTTTGAACCATTCATTAAAATAATTCATGTTGTAACATTTTAAAAATCATGTTTAAAAATATTCTACAAATATTTAGAAAAATTTGTTCTGTAATTTAAAACTCTTATTTACGAATAAGAAAAAGTTAAGTAACTCGTAAGTATTATTAAAATGCAAAAGGAAAGTTGTCAAAATATTAAAAAAAAATATACATGTATCCAGGAAACACTTAAAAATGTTTAGAAAAAAATTTAATACTTTTTAGGGATTTATTAAAATAATTCATTTTTTGTAATTTGTCGTTAAATCTTGAAAAAGTATTAAAATCATCAAAACAATAGCTATTTCTCCATTTTTTCTATTTCTTTCGATTTGTTTTTTTTCTATTGTTTTATCCCATTTTCTGTATTTTTCCATATTTTTTTCTATATGTCCCTATTTGTACCTTTTCTCCCCATTTATTTCTATTATTTTCTGTTATTTAATATTTTTATCTGTTTTTCTATTTTTTCCTATTTTTCCCTATTTTTGTCAATTTTTTTTACCTTATTTTTCCCTGCTTTCCTATTTATTTTATCCTGTTTTTCTCTATTTTTTATATTTGTTTCTAATTTTCCTATTTTTCCCATTTCCCTCAATTTTTACTGTTTTTCATTATTTTTTCTGTTTTTCCCTACTTATCCGTATTTGTCCCTATTATTATCTGTTTTTTTCTATTTTTATAATTTTTCCTTATTGTCTCCTGTTTTTCATTATTTTCCCATATATTTCCGTAATTTATATATTCCTATTATATTTTCTATTATTTTATTATTCCATTTTTTCTTATTTTCCCCAATATTGCCTATTTTTTACTATTTTTCCGTGTGTCCATATTTATTCTCTAATTTCCCTATTTTTCCATATTTTTTTCCAATTTTTTATTACTCTCCCGATTTTTCCCCAATTTTCTGAAAAATAGTGACATTTTTCAGAAAATTCCCTGTTTTGCTCAATTTTGTCTTCTTTTTCCTATTTTTTCCAATTTTTTCTCATTTTTTCCTATTTTTTTATATTCTTCCCAAATTTTTTCCTATTTTTTCCTATTTCTCCTTATTTTGCCTTATTTTCCCCTATTATACCTTATGTTTCACCGTTTCTCCTTATTTTGCCCTATTTTTATTAATTCATCCCAATTTTCCGTATTTTCTCAATTTTTCCCTATTTTTTCCTGTCTTTCCAAATTTTTTTACATTTTTACGTATTTTTCTCCTATATATTTTTGTATTTTTTTCTAATGTCTCTATTTTTCCTATTTCATATTTTTCTCGTTTTTCATTATTTTTTCCTGTTTTTCCATAATTATCCGTATTTATTTGTATTTTATCGATTTTTGACTTTAATATTTTTCCTTATTTTTACCTATTTTCCTATACGTTTCCCTATTTTTTCAGATTTTCTCTAATTTGCATTTTTTCTCTGTTTTTCAATTTTTTTCATATTTTTCCTGCTTTTCATTATTTTTTCTCGTTTTTCCCTATTATTTTCTATTATTTACTGTTTATCTTTTTTCCATTATTTTCCGCTATTTTTTTGATTTTCCCACTATTTTAACACACATTTCCCTATTTTGCCTTATTTTTTCCTGTTTCTCAATATTTGTACTTATTTGTCCCTATTTTTCCCTATTTTTAATGTCTTTCCATATGTTTACCTATTTTTCCTAATCTTTGCCCATTTTTCTCTATTTTCCCATTGCTCTATATTTTTGCTGGTTTTCATTATTTTTTCCTGTTTTTCACCATTTATCCCTATTATTTTCTGTTTTCTCCTATTTTCCTATTTCCCCCTATTTTTTAGTATTTTCCATGTTTCGCTATTTTTCTATAATTTTCCTATTTGTCATATTTTCTCCATTTTTCCTATTTTGTCCTATTTATTCCAATTTTTCCTAATTTTTTCATATTTTCTGTTTTTTCTATTTTCCCTTTTTTTCCTATTTTCCCCTTTTTTTACTATTCTTCCATGTTTCGCTATTTTTCTATAATTTTCCTATTTGTCATATTTTCTCCATTTTTCCTATTTTGTCCTATTTATTCCAATTTTTCCTAATTTTTTCATATTTTCTGTTTTTTCTATTTTCCCTTTTTTTCCTATTTTCCCCTTTTTTTACTATTCTTCCATGTTTCGCTATTTTTCTATAATTTTCCTATTTGTTCTTATTTGTCCCCTATTTGTACTTATTTTTCTCTATTTTGACCTATTTTGTCTATTTTTTCCCTGTTTTTTTTTCTATTTTCCCTTACTTTTACCCACTTATTCTCTAGTTTTTCCATATTTTCCCTGTTTTTCAATATTTTTCTGAAATTTTCTCTATGTTTCGTTATTATTTCTATTTTTTCCCTATAGTTCCAGTATTTTTCCTAAAGTTTCCTATTTATCACTATTTTCCCGATTTTTTTCTATTTTTTGCCCTATTTTCCTCTATTATTCTAGAATATTTCCTAAATTTTCTTATTTTTTCCAATTTTCTGTATTTTTCACTATTTTAGCTTTCAAATTTTTCCCTCTTTTACCCTATTTTTTCCTAATTTCCTATTTTTTTCAAATTTTCATATTTAAATACTCTTTTTTCTCCATTTTTCCCTATTTTTTACCATTTACAAAATTTCCTATTTTTCACTATTTTCCAATATTTCACAATTTTGACCAATTTTTCCATTTTTTCACTAGTTTTCCGTAGTTTTTTCTATTTTCTTCTTTTTTTTAAATTTTTCCTATTTCTTTGCTGTTTCCCGTTATTTCTCTAATTTTATTTATTTTTTCCTTTTTTCCCTATTTTCCACTATTTTAGCTTTCAAATTTTTCCCTCTTTTACCCTATTTTTTCCTAATTTCCTATTTTTTTCAAATTTCCCATATTTAAATACCCTTTTTTCTCCATTTTTTCCCTATTTTTTACCATTTACAAAATTTCCTATTTTTCATTATTTCCCAAATTTTCCCATTTTTCACAATTTTGACTAATCTTTCCATTTTTTCACTAGTTTTCCGTAGTTTTTTCTATTTTCTTCTTTTTTTTTAATTTTTCCTATTTCTTTGCTGTTTCCCGTTATTTCTCTAATTTTATTTATTTTTTCCTTTTTTCCCTATTTTACCCTATTTTGATCAATTTTGACATACTTACTTTTGATAAACTCGCTGAAGTAATACTATCATCTCCACCACTGTCTCTGATCGATTTTATTTCACTTTCTTCATCAATAAATTCATCAATTTCTTCACATCCACGTTCTTTCAAAATTTCCTTTAAACTTTCTTGGAACAAATTTTTAAATTCGTCAATTTCGGCAGCACAATTAATTTTGTCTTTTTTTATCAATAACTTGATATTGGTGTTAGAATATTTTTGTTGTCCCCTAATTTTTTTAACATGTTTCCATGTTTCTAAACTGGTCAGTATCGATTCTTTATATCTTTTATTCTCTTTAAAGTATTTTAAACGCGCTTTTTTTATTTCATCTCCGGAATCTGCTTGATTATCTCGCAAATCTGATAAATGCTCCTATTAAATAATAATCATTTTAATTGTTAAAAATAATTTAATTAATAATTTACCTTAAGCTTTTCTAATACATTTCCTTCTTGTATCTCCCTGTATTCTCGAAAGGCTGATTTCAGCTTTTCGGCAAAAACGTTTTCAGCGCTAAAAAGTGGATGGTGGCAGAATTTTAAACGAGACAAATAAACGTCCAAAATATTATCTTTAATAATGACAAGCTCAGATAATTCAGCATGTACGTCTATGGATGATGGGACGTATTTAGTAAGATTCTGATCGTTTACGGAAAAGTTAGATGGACGTAGAGAATCGCGGGTCATAGGGGTTTCCGAAGATGTTAGTTGAGGTTTTTTAATAAACCATTTCCTAAAAGAATATTATGTAAAAATTAAAAATAATGGTAAAACATTGGTTGTTTTACCTATTTGGATATAAGAAACAGTCTTTTTCAGCTAGATGCATGGTGAAATCCAATTTTTCAGGTACATCATAATAAATTTTTTCAATACCGTCACTGGAATTATTTTCTTCCTAAAAAGTATAGATGTATTATAAAGGCCTTTTATTATTTTTTGTAAAAAAACAAGGCACGTGTGTAAAGAATTCTCTGTAAAATTATTATTCTATTAAATAAATGTAACGAAGTTACTTTTTCCGTAATAATTAAAGTACTCTCAGAAATAGTCCCTATTGACTTGTAAGTAAGTTAAAGAATCGAGATAAAGAGAGGAAGAGAAAATTCTAGAGCCACTTTAATTTGTATGGCAGGTACCGGAAGGACCGGTCCGATTCTGATTAAATTCAATTGGGTTTTTACTTGGACAAAAATTACTGGGTAAAGTGAAAACCGGAACTCGATCAGAGCTTTTATTCAAAAGTTAGTGTTTACATCCAGACAGACAGATATGCAGATGTCCGTACAGGTTTTGTTTGTATTTTCGGACTCAGGGAAACGTCGAGAAAAGTGATAAAAAGTGGGGGTAAGAAATTTTTTTCGCCATCACGAAACTAATATTGAAGGCTTGTGGGCCTTGGTAAATTGTTACAAATGGGAAAAAACTATAAATATTTGTTAAAAATAAAAAAAAAGTGATAAAAATGGGGAACAACAAGAACTATTAATAAGAAAAAAATTAAACCATCTAGAGAATAACTTATTAAAAATACCGTAATTCTATTAAAAATTTTGAGTTCGGGGGATCCCCGTTACGAAATAAGATTCTTGGGTTATTTTTTCACTTTTAAAATTTTAAAATAAGAAAACAAAAATCTGAAAATTTTCAAAAGAAATCGAAAAAAATATAAAAAAAAATGGAAAGGACTCAAAAGAAATCGAAAAATATATAAGAGAAATGGAAAAAATCGGAAGAAATCGAAAAAAAAACAAAAAGAATCAACAAAAGTCGGAAAAAAATCCAAAAAAATCAAAAAAAATCAAAAGAAATGAAAAAAAATATAAAAAAAGAAATCGACAAAAAAACAAAAACGATAAAAATCGAAAGAGATCGACAAATCAATAGAAATAAAAAATAATAAAAAAAAATCCAACGAAATCAACAAAAATTAAAAGAAATCGACAAACGAATGAGATCGAAAAAAATCGAATGAAATCGAAAAAATCAGAAAAATAAGAAAAAGTTAGAAACAAACTGAAGAAATTTGAAAAAAAATCAAAAAACAGTAGAACAAATTCAAAAACAGGATAAAATCATCAGAAAAATGAGAAAAAAAATACGAAAAAACCGAAAAATCTAAAAATGTCGGAGGATAGGAAAAAATTAAAAAAGAAAAGAAAGAAATAGAAAAAAAATTAAACCCTCTAAAAGAAAAACTTATTAAAAATACTGTAATTCGCTTTTTAAAATTTTAAAATAAGAAAACTTTCAAATGAAATCGAAAAAAATATAAAAAAAAATGGAAAAAAAATTAAATCGAAAAAGATGGAAAGGACTCAAAAGAAGTCGAAAAATATATAAAATAAATGGAAAAAAACGGAAGAAATCAAATAAAAAAACGAAAAGAATCAACAAAAATCGAAAGAAATCGAAAAGAAAAAAGACAAAAATCGAAGAAAATCAAAAAAAATCGAAAGAAATGAAAAGTAATCAAAACAAATCGAAAAAAATATAAAAAAAAGAAATCGACAAAAAAACAAAAAAAAAATCGAAAAAAAAAAACGATAAGAATCGAAAGAAATCGAAAAATCAATAGAAATTAAAAATAATAAAAAAAATCCAACGAAATCAACAAAAATTAAAAGAAATCGACAAACGAAAGAAATCGAAATAAATCGAATGAGATCGAAAGTAATCGAAAAAATTCGAAAAAATCATAAAAATAAGAAAAAGTTAGAAACAAATTGAAGAAATTTGAAACAAAAAACAATAGAATAAATTCAAAAACAGGAGAAAAGATCCAAAAATTTAGAGAAAAAATTAGAAGTATCGAAAAAATAAGAAAAAGTCGGAAATAATTGAACAAGAAAAAAATTATTGGAAAATATTGGAAAACGAATGAAGAATGAAATTGTAAAATGTTAAAAAATAAAAAAAAAATCAAAAAATCGCAAAAAACCGGAAGAAGCTGGAAAGAATTGAAATAAATCGCAACTAAAATCTCAAAAAAATGGCAAAAAATCGTAAAGAAATCGGAAAAAATCAAAGGCATAAGAAAAACCAGAAAAAATTAGATGACAAAAAAGAAATAGAAAAAAAAGTAATTGGAAAAAAAAATAGAAAAAAGACAAAACAATGACAAAAAAAGAGGAAAAATTAGGAAACATGGAAAAAAACAGAAAAAAAAACAAAAAATCAGAAAAACTCTCTTTCTATAAAATAATTATAAAATTATAAAAAATTAGAAAACGAAATAAAAAACAGAACGCTGAGAAAAAATGAGAAAAGTTTAAAAAAAATCGAAAAAAAAAAAAGAAAAACCCAGAAAACCAAAATAACATCAGAATAATGAGAAAACAGGAAAAAAAATTAAAGAAAAATAATGGTAATAAAATTAAAAATAATATGGAAAAATAAAAATAATCAAAAAAGCCAAAAAAAAAAACCGAAAAAAAAATTGCTAAAATCAAACAATATATCAATAATTTCTGCAACACCCCATCAATTTCGTTTGACATTTTGCTTTAAAAATTTGAAAAAAGTTTTCCTATGTAAACCACTTTAATTTGTATGATGGATACCAGAAGGACCGGTCCGATCCTGCTCAAATTCAAAAGGGTTCTTCTTTGGACAAAACCAACTCGGTAAAATGAAAAACGGAATTCAATCGGAGCTTTCTTTCAAAAGTTTACATCCAGACAGACGTCCGGACAGGATTTTTTTTGCATTTTTGGACTCAGGGAACTCGGAAGCGTCGAGAAAAGTAATAAAAAGTGGGGGTAAGAAATTTTTTTTGCCTTCGCGAAACTAATATTAAAGAAAGTGAAGAGAGTAGACAACACCAACACCAAAACTCATTCCTCTGACGAAATACGGATTCGCGGTACCAGAGAACTAACTAACTTTAAGAGCGAAGGGTTTTTTTTTGTGGATAAAAATCCCACATATCTTGTACGAGCAAACGGGAAGAATTTTTTTCTGAAGATTTTCCTCCTTTATTAAAAAAAAAACACGAAATAAAGAATATGCTAATAACGAATTTCAGGAATGTGGATGAGAGGCTTTTTTTATCAAACGCTGATCGAAACAACAAACGATTTTTTATTACAACTGAAAAAAAATAACCAAAAAAAACTAAAAATTTCTGAAATTCATTTAAACTACGAGGAGTAATAAATAACTTGCGTTAAAATATTTAGGGAATTATTCAGTGGAACATTTTCTTCCATTATGTGTATCAACCGTAAGAAATAATGATTTGTTGTTTTATGTACCTACTTTTAGAAATGTAAATTTACTAAAATGGGAAGTTAAATCTCTTTTAAAGATCAATAAAATCCTCTTTATGTTATTGTTATATACGAATATACTACATAATATTTAGTTTTGACTATAATTCTTTATGTATATAGTTTAACTTTTGCTGTAAAGTATTCGGAATGATTTCTCTTTTAATGTTTTCACTTAATTTTATTATAATTTACTTAGTATTAAACTGAAATATAACTCTATATACAATTTTATTGTTATACAGTGAGGACCAAAAGTGTTACCCCCCCCCCCCACTGTAACTCGTCTACGAATGAATTTTCGAAAAATCACTCGAACACGTCAATTTTATTTCATATCGAAGTAAGTTTATGAAGAAAAATTTCACCCTTAACTTAATCCCCTAGAGTAGGGAAGCTACCCCCATGAAAATTTTAAATAGCAAGGGGGGTCAAGTGGCAGCTCTTCAGAAAGAGGATTCAATTCTCTATTTGGCAGTATAAAAAAAATAAAATTTGCTTTATTAGTACAAGAGAAAAGTATCTTTAAAGATAAAATTAAATAAATCAAAAAACCACGGTACTGCTTTACTGTTCTTTTTGTCTACTAAAAGGAATAAAAACTGTATCTTATCATTAAGAAAAAGTAGATTTTTTTCTTTTCAATGTAAAATCAATTGTGAACCTTCATCCATTTAAAGTAAAATAATTTAAAATTTTAACTCGCATCTGTTGCCTACTAGGAATTTAAACCGAAATTCATCGATTATTTTAATTTTCAAAATGGTTTAACCGCGGAACGTAAATGAAAAGTGTGAGGCAATTATTATTTATGGTGAGGCTAATCGCAACTATTATGAGTCGGTAAGAATTTTTAACGAACGTTTTCCGGATCATCCCATTGATAGACATTATTTTAAATTACTGGTAGCAAAATTTTTTGACACTGGCAGCATTTTAAACAAAAAACGTACTGGTCGTTCCCAATTAACCGAAGAAAAGCAAATTCACATTTTAGGTGAAGTTGTAAATAACCCGTCTCATCTAGCCGACCCGTTGCTGTGAATTGCGAAGTAGGAAAGAGCACCGTCGTAATAAGAGTTCTAAAAAAGTATAAATTTCACCCGTATAAATTAAAGATGGAACACCAATTGACTGAAGACGACCCGGACCGACGCCTAGAATATTGTGAAATAATAGCCAACAATACCTTAAGGCGACTCTACCGCAACGTAAATTTTTGTTATTAAAAGTTAGCCTTTAAATTTGATTTTATTAGAAAAATATTTTCAGAAACAAATTCTGAATGAAAATGACTAAAGACTGATCGTGCTGGATTTTTAAATTTCCATCTGTTTTTTGAGTAAAAAATTAAAATTGAAAAAATTAAAAAAAAAATCGAAATAAATAAATATTTCGCACGGTCAACTTGTTGGACTATTTATTTTTGACTTTTTATTATTTTTTAATTTTTTTTATCTTTATGAATAAATAGGAAAAATTAATAATTGTTTCAATTAATAAAATGTACCGGTAGTAGCGCTCTCTCTGTTGTTGGCTGATGTCATCCGGTGTGTTCATCCATGCCTTGGCGAAATATGCGTTAGTCGCCGTACAGTATCGGACGTGTCATTTTAGTTAAGAATTGTTTTTTGGTGATATTATGTGAGATACAGTGTCCTTTTTCTTGTAAAGAGCTTACTCCTGAGGCTGGTGTTACAGAATATAAAATTAAATTTTTAGTTAAATTGGGCAATTAATTTAAATTAAAAAAGAATGATGATTTATATTATCAATTTCAATGTGTCATATCGATTTTTTTCTTCAAATATAAATTGTAATTGTTATTAACAAAAAAAAGTCATTTTATTTTTTGATGATAACTCAAAAACTATACAAAAATTGCAAAAAAAATCCTTATAGAGGAGGAAATTAACAAAAAAAACTTTTAACTCCTGGACCTCTAGCTCTAATATTTATAATTTTAATTTGTTGCTGAAAAAAGGTCTCCGCGCGACAGTTTCGGAATGGTACGCCGCCTCTATAGTGAGTACCTCATCTAAAATAATTTTTTTAAAGCACTAAATATTGATTTAAAAATTCGAAAAAATTATGGTGTCATTTCAACACTTGAAGAAAGAAAGTCCCGTTAGAAAAAAAATTTTAAATTCATTTTTCAAAAGGCTAGCCTATTGTTAATTAACTATTTTCTGTCATACCGCTATTTTCATTGAAAGCTGGATAATTGTTTAAATAATCACAATAAAAATTTTTCACCCTTATGAGTGTACTCAATAAGATGACGCTATAAATTTATTTAAAATTTGTTTATATTGTTCATAACGAGTTTTCTAAGTTAACAAAAAATGAAAAATCGTAAAATTGTTAAAAAAAATTTTTCTCATATACTACGGTGTAGCTGATTTTATATTAGAAATAAGGATAATATTATTGTGGGTAAGATTTTTTAACGCTATTTGTTTATACATTGCTTATAAACAAATAGTTACTTTAATATTTTAAAAAAAAATTTTACCATTCAATTGTTTAGGGTCAATGATGATTTTTCAAAAATAATTTTATTTCTTAAAAAAATTTTCATATTGTTTATAATCTTTTTTTTCATATTTGCATTATTTAAATAATTAGTTAAGAAATAATTTTATCTTTAACAATCATTATTGATGGCGCATAATACAATTAAAAAAATTATTTTTTTCAATAATAATTTCATTGTTTATTTAGTTCAAAATTTGTTATAAACAATATTTGGGTGTCACAATAATTTTTTTCTAGTACTACTAAAAATTACAAAACAACCATATCCAACAATGTGGCGAAAAAAAAATTTCTGAATTTTTTTTGAAAATTGAATAAAAAATACATAAAATTTTTTTTTCTCAACTTTGTTGCATATGGTTGTTTTTATAATTTTTAGTAGAATTAGAAAAAAAATATTGTGACGCTCAAATATTGTTTATAACAAATTTTGAACTAAATAAACAGTGAAATTATTAATGAAAAAAAAAATTTTAATTGTATTATGAGCCATCAATAATGATTGTTAAAGGGAGAATTATTTCTTAACTAATTATTTAAATAATGCAAATATGAAAAAAACGATTATAAACAATAAGAAAAATTTTTTAAGAAAAAAAAAATTTCTTTTAAATCATCATTGACCCTAAACAATGGAATGGTAAAAATATTTTTTTCAAAAATATTAAAGTAAACTATTTGTTTATATACAATTTATAAACAAATGGCGTTAAAAAATCTTACAATAATTTACTCTTTATTTCTGATATAAAAACAGCTATACCATAGTATATGAGAAAAAAAATGTAACAACAATTTTCTGATTTTTCATTTTTTGTTAACTTAGAAAACTCGTTATAAACAATATCACCTAATTTTAAATAACTTTATAGCGTCATCTTATTGAGTACACTCATAGAAAATACTCCAAAGGGTGAAAAATTTTTATTGTGATTATTTAAACAATTATTCAGCTTTCAATGAAGACAGAGGTATGAAAGAAAATAGATAATTAACAATAGGCTAGCTTTTTGAAAAATGAATTTAAAAATATTTTTCCAACGGGACTTTCTTTGTTCAAGTGTTGAAATGATTATATAATTTTTAAATTTTAAATCAATATTTGGAGCTTATTTTAGATGCGGTACTCGCTATATAAGGCGTACTCATCCCGAAACGGTGGCGCGGAGACCCGTTTTCAACAACAAATTGAAATTATAAATATTAGAGCTAGTTTTTTTTTTGGAAATTTTCTCCCTCTTTAACGATCTTTTTTGAAATTCCCGTGACATCTGACCCATTTATTTGAAATTTTCTTATCAATAAATATGAAACTATAAATAAGAACAATGAATCCAGCTCACTTATGTTTTTTTGCAAACTAATTTGTTCCTATGTAGGGTTTTCTGTGGTTTTGTTAGCGCTGCTATAAACTAGTATGATGTGGTACTTATCTAAACTTAATTTAACGCAAAGGTCAGTGAACATGTTATATAGGATTGTAGTAGCGATAGCCTTTAGACACCTAAGAAATATTTATTTACTTAAGGCGGCTCTACCGCAACGTAAATTGTTGTTATTAAAAGTTTGCCTTTAAATTTGATTTTATTAGAAAAATATTTTCAGAAACAAATTCTGAATGAAAATGACTAAAGGCTGATCGTGCTAGATTTTTAAATTTCCATCTGTTTTTTGAGTAAAAAATTAAAATTGAAAAAATTAAAAAAAAAATCGAAATAAATAAATATTTCGCACGATGGACTATTTATTTTTGACTTTTTAATATTTTTTAATTATTTTTATCTTTATGAATAAATAGGAAAAATTAATAATTGTTTCAATTAATAAAATGTACCGGTAGTAGCGCTCTCTGTTGTCGGCTGATTTCAATGAAGACAGAGGTATGAAAGAAAATAGTTAATTAACAATAGGCTAGCTTTTTGAAAAATGAATTTAAATTTTTTTTCCAACGGGACTTTCTTTGATCAAGTGTTGAAATGATTACATAATTTTTAAATTTTAAATTATATTTGGTGCTTATTTTAGATGCGGTACTCGCTATAGAAGGCGTACGTAGTCATCCAGAAACGGTCGCGCGGAGACCTGTTTTCAGCAACAAATTGAAATTATAAATATTAGAGCTAGAGATCCAGGAGTTAGTTTTTTTTTTGGAAATTTCCTCCCTCTTTAAGGTTCTTTTTTGAAATTCCCGCTATCTTGTATAGTTTTTGAGTTATCATCAAAAAATAAAGTGGCTTTTTTTTCGTTTTTTGTTAATAACAATTACAATTTATATTTGCAGAAAAAAATCAACATGACATATTTCTCTGAATTGCAATCCGCGTCGAATAAGCCATCGCTCATATTTTTCTTACTCTTCTAACTATTTTTTGCAGAAAGCTGAATTCTCGACTAGACTACGTTGCATTATATACTACCTATTTTGATTTAAAATTATTTATTTCGATCTATTTCTACATTATCATTTTTGCTGTTGAGTTAATGTACGATAAAACAATTTTCAAAAACTTATTTATTATTTAATAATACTAATAATATTAATAATAACAATAACGCTAGTAATATTTAAATAAAAGAAATAGGTAGCATCAATAATATAAGTACCTAAAATTTTATAATATATCCAAGGATATTCAGTTTATATAGGTATTTTTCATTTTATTTAATTTCAGAAAATCTTTTACTTTAGAATGTAAATAAATATTTAAATTAAATCTTGTTATCCATTTATAAAAAAAATACATCCATAAGATGAACCCCACAAAAAACATTAATTAATAAAACACAGAAAGAAAACAACCATTTTTTCGAAGCGGCGTAATTGTACTAAAAGTAATAAACTAAACTTTCAGAATGAATGTAATATGCAGACAATTTTGGCCGGTCCGTGTGTTCGGTATAGATAAACACCGAGAAAGGTAGACGTCCTATTTAACTGCGCGGTAAAAGGAGAGAAAACTATTATACGTGCAACTGTCTGTATACGAACAAAGTGAGTGTTACGTGTAAGGATATTTTATGAAATGGATGAGGGACCTCTCAACTTTGGTGGAATGAAAAGCGGTAGAGCCGCCTTAAGGAATCCCAACTACTTACACCACATCTGCTTTAGTGATGAATCTACTTTTTTTTGAATGGTAACGTACACAGAAACAATGTTAGATATTGGTCTGATGAGAATCCTAGGATTATTCGTGAAACTCACACACAATTCCCGCAAAAAATTAATGTATGGGCAGGAATATTGGGTAACCATATCGTCGGTCCATTATTTATTGAACAAAACCTTAATGGTGTTCTTTACTTGGAATTGCTGGAGACATTAATAAATCCATTGATATTAGAAATAGTTGAAAATAACCCCGAAGAATTTAATATGGATATAATTTTCCAGCAAGATGGTGCTTCAACTCATTACGCAGTAGTTGTCAGAAATTATTTAAATGCAGTTTATCAGGGAAGATGGATATAGGGCGAAGGGGACCTGTGGAATGGCCCCCAAGGTCACCAGATTTAACTCCATTGGATTTTTTTCTTTGGGGTTATCTAAAAACTAAAGTTTACGAAACTGAGTGTGAATCCATTCAAGAGATACGTCAACGGATAACGGAAATTTGTTCAACAATCACACCAGAAACTTTACAAAACGTAAGAGAAGCCACTGAACATAAACTTTTTTTTTTCCAAGAAGTAAATGGAGAACATTTCGAACATTTGCTCTAATACCTAATAATAATTAGTTTAGTTAATTGTGAGAAAAGAACAGTAAAGCAGTTTCGTGGCCGTTTGATTTATTTAATTTATTTTATTTTTAAAGATACTTTTCTCTTGTACTAATAAAGCAAATTTTATTTTTTTTACACTGCCAAATAGAGAATTGAATCCTCTTTCTGAAGAGCTGCCACTTGACCCCCCTTGCTATTTAAAATTTTCATGGGGGTAGCTTCCCTACTCTAGGGGATTAAGTTAAGGGTGAAATTTTTCTTCATAAACTTACTTCGATATGAATTAAAATTGACGTGTTCGAGTGATTTTTCGAAAATTCATTCGTAGACGAGTTAAAGTTGGGGGGTAACACTTTTGGTCCTCACTGTATATAAATTCCTACCTCTTTTTGTTCTTGAACAAAAGTAAAAAATCCATCTGCTTCTCTATTATCTCTAGATTTTAATTTACTTCGAACATTATTGATTTCTAAGTTTAAGTGTTCACTTTCTCGACGGATTCGTTCGATTGGAAATTTGCTTTTGGCTAAATCAGAACTGTTGATAGCTTTTTCTTTAATTTTTTTTAGATGTTCAGATATTTTTTCTTTGTAGTTTTTTTGGAAATTTTTAACGCTGTTGGATTGTTTCGGTTCTGATTTGACTAGAAACACATCGTCGGAAATTTCAGAGATCGTTCGTCTATCTGAACTACTGGGTCTAAAAAAAAATGTAATTTGAACTATTTTTATTAGATAAAGTAAAATAGAAAAGTATCAAAAATATATATTTATAAAAAAAAATTGTTAATATTCTGATCATTTTTTTACAAGGTCTTAAATTATTATTAAAATTATATTATTTTTTCAATAATTAGTTATAAAAGTTATCTTGCAAATAAAAATGATAGCACTGCAAGGGCGTAGATATGGGGAGGGTAAAAGGATACTAAAAAATAGCACGAAAGGAAGAAATAAAATATATGATATGTAAAAACGCACAACATATTTGTTTAAAAGTTTTATCCCCCCCCCCCCTCCGAGGAAAAAATTCTAACCGCTCCCAGGAAATAAGTTATCTACGCCCTTGTATACAGCCTGTTTCATCGTAAGTGTTAGGAGAAAAGTGAAAGAAAATTCCAGAAAATAAAAGAAATAAACGTCGAACAGTATTTTTCTGCAAAAAATCAGAGAAAAATGATATAGAAATGCCCCCACAGTTTCCAATAGTGAAGATTTTTCCTAAAATTCTTCCAATAAAAACGAAAGTATGGAAAAAAACACATGTAAAGTGCAAATTTTTACAAAAATATTTAAATTTTTTCACGAAAGTTAGTGGGAAATTCTAAATGGGTCTAAAAAAAACACACATGAATTGAAAAAAAAAACATGAATACATTTTTCCACAGTTCAATTTGAATAAAAAGAAGCAAGAATGCATTTTTTTACACCTGAATTTGAAAAAAAAAGTAATAATACATTTTTCACAGTTAAATTTCACAGATTAATATTTAGAATTTTTCGGTAAATTGTTGAGTTGCTATTGTCCATTTCACAGAAAAACAGCAACAATGCAGTTATCAATTATGAATTGGAAAAAAATCAAGAGCATTTTTACCTACAAAAAATTGGAAAAACAGCATAAATGAATTTTTCCCTATAGAAAATTTGAAAAAACAACCAAAATGCATTTTTTCCCATCAAAATAATGGAAAAACAGCAAAAATGCATTTTTCACAAACAAATTTGAAGAAAAGCGGCAGCAACAATGCATTCTTTTCCCACAAGAAACTGAAAAACAAAATGGAAAACATTTTTTCACATAAAAATTTGAAATTCAAAGAAAAAGTTCATTTTTCCACAAAAAATTTTATTTGTATAAAAATTTGAAATTCAAAGCGAGACTGCATTTTTCTACAGAGGAAATTAAAAAACCAAAACAGCAATACATTTTTTTACACAAGAATTTAAAGCCAGAATACATTTTTCCACACAGGAAATTGAAAGACAAAGCAACAATGCATTTTTCCACACAGAAAATTAAAAAAACAAAGAAAAATGTATATTTTTTTACACAAGAATTTGAAATACATAGCAAAAATACATTTTTTCGTACAAAAAATTGGAAAATGAGCAAAAATGCATTTTTTACACAAGAATTTGAAATTCAAATCAACAATGCATTTTTCCATACAACAGTAAATTGAAAAGCAAAACAACAATGCAATTTTTCGTACAAAAAACTGAAAAACTACATTTTGGATAAAAAAAACAGATATCATTTCCCGAATAACCAATTCGATATGGCTCGTTTGCACGCAAGGGCGTAGAAATGGGAGGGGTAAAGGGGGTAATAACCCACCCGATGATATCAAAAAATAGCACGAAAATAAGAAATAAAATATATGAAATATAGAAACGGACAAATATATTTATCTAAAAGTTTGATTACCTCTCCCTGGAAAAAAAGTATCCCCCCTAGGAAAAAAAGTTATCTACGTCCTTGTAGCAATAAAACTCTTTTATTACATCTTTTATGTTATTTTTTTAAACACTCTACATTTGTTTAAAGACAACAATCTAATATATTTATTACATATTTTTGTGTTTTTTTTTTTGTAGTAACTAGATAAGTTAACCACTTTTTTTTGATCTTTTTTATCACTAACAAGCTAAAATAACCCCCTTTTAACGTGTTTTTAAAGTTGATTATTATAGTCAGGTAAAATTCTTTTCAACATAATTATAACAATTTGTCTATAGACAACATATCCAACTATTTCCTACACTTGTCTAAATACAGCAGTCTAACATTTTCATTCCTTTTTTTTTCATAATTTTTCAGAAAATACTTTAATAAATCCCCTCCGTGTTTTTTTCAATTTTTCTTTTATTTTTTTAAGTATCTAGCGTAATTAACATCTTTTTTACGTGTTTCTGCGTTTCCTTTGTTGGTAACTAGCTTTTAATTAACACCCTTTTTCTTAATTGTCTTTATAAATTACTATTTTTTTTTTAATTTTTTTTATAAATTACGTCATTTTTTTTTCATATTTGAAAAATTTACCTCTTTTTTTTCAATTTTGAACTTCTTTCAATAAAAAATTACCCATTTTCTTCTCAGTATTGGTCATTTTTCAAATTACCCTTTTGTTCTAAATTTTGCTCTTTTTTAAAAAAATTTCAATTTTGTCATTTTTTCTTTCAAATTAAATCCTACTTGACAATTTTTTCAATTTTCAATTTTTTTGAAAATAAGTTGTGATCAATTAAAGTTTTCCCAATATATTTGTGTAATATTTATTAGTCGTAAGATTTCCGATTCGACTGTCTTATATTTTTTTGAAGACAATTTCGTGATAAAGAATTTCGTTTTTTTTTTCTGTACGATTATTAGAACCTGAGATATTCTCAAAAAACTAGAGAAGAAATCGTAAAAAAAAATAAATAACAAGAACAGCCAAAAATTGATTTTAATATTATATGATTAATTTACGACCATTGTTTTCTATTTCGTTCAATCCATTAAAGAAAATAGTTTTCACGTCCTCTTTAAAATTTTAAAATTCTGAATGCTTTTCGCATAATAATAGTCCAAGAGCTCCTGAACCCTCCGAGTAATGGTTTTCCTATAGAAATTAATTTAGTGGTCAGTCGTAGACTAAATACGGTAACCCCCACCTAGCAGGCGTTAGCCCTGCACGTCATTAGTTCTTATATATTTGAAAGTGTAAATAAAAACGAAAAAATCTATAAAAATCGAAAGAAATCTAAAAAAATCGAAAAAATCCAAATGAATCGAAAGGAGTGGAAAAGAATCAAAAGAAATCGAAAAAAAAAATGAAAAAAAAATGAAAAAAATCGAAAAAGATCAACAAAAGTCGAAAGAGATCAAAAAAATCAATAGAAATAAAAAATAATAAAAAAAATCCAACGAAAACGATAAAAATTAATAAAAATCTACAAAATCGACAGAGATCCAAAAAAATCGAACGAGGTGGAAAAAAAATCGACAAAACCAGAAAAATAAGACAAAATTAGAAAAAACTGAAGGAATTTGAAAAAATCAAAAACCAATAAAAATTTATTCAAAAACAACAGAAAACAAGAAAAATGAGAAAAAAAAATATGATAAAACCGAAAAATCAAAAAAATATCGGAGGTTAGGATAAAATTAGAAAAGAAAAGAAAGAAATAGAAAAACAAATAGAATAATAAGAAAAAAAATCAAAAAAATTTAGTGAAAAACGAGAAAAAATTAGAAGTGTCAAAAAATAAGAAAAAACCGGAAATAAAGAAACAAAAATTATTGGAAAATATGGAAACATATGAAGAATAAAATTGTAAAATATGGAAAAATAAAAAGAAATCAAAAAAATATGGAAAAATAAAAAGAAATAAAAAAAACCGGAAAAGTTGGAAAAAATCGTAGATAACAACCAAAAACCGGAACAATTGTAAACATAAGAAAAAAATAAAAAACAAATGAAGAACACTGAAAGAATTGAATCACAACAAAAACACAAAAAAATCGTAAAAAAATTGGAAAATCAAAGAAATAAGAAAAAATGAGAAAAAAGTAGGAAACAAAAAAGATATGGAAAAAAAATAATTGAAACAAAAAAAATTAGAGAAAAAAAAATCGAAAAAAACAAAAAATCAGAAAAAAACTCTCTATAAAATAATTATAAAATTATAAAAAATTAGAAAACGAAAGCAAAAACAGACCAATGAGAAAAAATTTAAAAAAATCGAAAAAAAAATGGAACAAATCAGAAAAAAACAAAACATCAGAATAATGAGAAAACAGGAAAAAATGAAAAGTATCAAAAAACTGTAAAAAAGCCAAAAAAAAACCGAAAAAAAATCTTTAAAATCAAACAATGTATCAATAATTTCTGCAACATCCCCATCCATTTCGTAAACTAAGTTTGACATTTTGTTCAAAAAATTTGAATTGGAAAAAACTTTTCCCATGCAAACCATTTTAATTTGTAATTTAGGGTCAGTCCGATCCTGCTCAAATTCAATCGATCGGAGCTTTCGTTCAATAGTAACAGTGTTTACATACAGACAGACAGACAGAGACGTCCGGACACGATTTTTTTTGCATTTTCGGGCTCGGGACACCCGGAAACGTCAAGAAAAATGATAAAAAGTGTGAGTAAGAAATTTTTTTTCCCCATCACGAAATTAATACTGAGGCTTTTGGGCCTTTGTAATATAATTCTTTCTATACAGGGTGTCTCAAATTGGACCTTTTCGAGTTATACACTTTCAAATATATAAGAGCTGATACTTACCAGGAGGTGGTTACCATGGTTACTAAAAAAATTCTAACCTTACAGGAAGACACGAGCTCTCCAGCTATCAAACAATTTGTGAAAAACTATGAATGTTTCTATAGAAACTTTCTTAATCGCCCTGTAGTATTACGTATTTTACCTTCGGGAATGAAGCGTTGGATTTACAGAAAAAATATTTTTGATGTTGTCTTCACTTTCTGTAATGCTATTTGCTGAAGATATGGAATATGTTCGATCGTATTTTGTTGATAAATTGTCTATTTTATTGTTTTTCTTTGGAGATTTTATTTCAACTAGTTCAATTAATTCTTCCTAAAATACACAAAATTATTAATAATAATCGTAATCAAAGAGAATTTAAATTTTTGTTTGTTTTAAGTTACCACTTATTAGTATATGTAATTTTTAACATAATATTCTCAATTAAAATATATTTTTTTTTTATAAATTTTACTAACAAAATATTATCCTAAAATAAAGAAATTTAACTAAATTATTATTAATTATTTTTAACGAATAAAAAAATATAAAAAAGTAGGTATATTATACAGGGTTGTCTGTGAAAATAGTGCGCTCATTAAAAGCATAGGTGAACAAAAAATTCTAATTCCATTTTACAAAGTTACACGTTTAATATTTTCGCGTACACGTTGTATATATTTTAACTCACTTTCTTAAACCCGAATTTTTTTATTACTTAATTGTTTGTTATTAGTAAAAATACAAAATTTTAGTTTTAGAAAAAAAATTTAGTAAATGAAAAAGAGAAAATTTGTCCACAGATTTTAAATTGGATAAACGTTATACTCAATTACTATAATATCTGAGCAATAATTTTTTTAAATTATCAAAAATGTACACCTAAATATGTAGAACACTCAAAATAATCTATTTAGAATTATTCGAGGGGGAAACCGCAGGGCAAAATTTGTACACCTAATTCCTCTACGTTAAAAAATTCCCGCAATTCCCCGAAATTTCTCGCAATTCCTCGCAATTCCCCGCAATTCCCCGCAATTCCTCGCAATTCCTCGCAATTCCCCGCAATTCCTCGCAATTCCTCGCAATTCCTCGCAATTCCTCGCAATTACTCGCAATTCCTCGCAATTCCTCGCAATTCCCCGCAATTCCTCGCAATTCCTCGCAATTCCTCAAAGCATTTCCTTTAGTTCCTCGACAATTTTCAGGATTCTATTAGCGTTTCTCTCATTTCCTAATTTTGTTTGCGATAGAGAAAATTTAATACAATTTACAAATTTTCCATAACTACTTAATCACACTCGCCAACGAGATCACAACACCTTTATGTAACTCGTTACGTATTTCTCAACCAAGCAGCTCCTGTTACATCAAATTTATAAAAACTATAAAAAAAATTTAAAAGCACTTACTATCTTCCTATAGCATAATAAATAATATAATCCATTTATTTTCTAAAATAAAAAAAAAACTTTTACCTAAATTAAGAGAAAAAGATATTTTCATTGTGAAATCTGTAAATTTTTATATTATTGTTTGTAAAAAAATAGTAATGTGATTCTAGGAGCTTTAAGGTGAGTTTAAACAGCAAATAAAATAAAATAAGGAATAAAATAAAATAAAATAAGAAAGTTAAACATGCACATCTCTATAAGAGCGTTTATACATGAAATAACCTAAAATAAGAAATAAGAATTAGTACAAAAGATGATCAACTTTTATCTTTTTACCTTATTTTATTTTATTTTGTTTGGAAATCGATACTGCGCATGACCCAAATCTTTTCTGATGTTTGGGATAGGTTTGTTACATAAAAAGCTGGGATTTGATTGGTTTATTCTTATTTTACTTTTGTCATCTGTATAAACCAATGTTTTTTTCCTTAATTCTTATTTTATTTTATTTTATTCCTTATTTTATTTTATTTGCTGTTTAAACTCACCTTTACTCAATTATTATATTTAAAAGTACCAACATAATTAATACCCTGTATATTCAAATTTTTTTGAAGAAACACGTGAAAAATAATTCTTGTCGATAAGGTTTTTTTGAAATTATGCTAGTTTCTAATTTTTTTAGGTTTTTTAAAAGCAATAAAAAAATCCGGAAATCTGATTATTGTAGGAAAATAAAATACGGCATTATTAAAAAAATAAACTTTTATATTCAAGAAAAATAAAATGACAACATGTTTTGTATAATACTATCCAACTAATTAAGTAATATCACAACTAAACGAAAAATTCTGCATATTCAAATATATTCAAAAAACAAAAACTGAACAGTAAACATTGGTGTTAAAAAAAATTCTAAAAGAAAGAAATTTTTACAGATATAAAAAAGACCTTTTAAGTAGTTTGTATTTTTTTTTATGTTTACCCTATCAGATCTTTTTAAATCGAAAGGCCTATTTCTCAAGCTAGACAGACCCGTAAAATATATATTTTGGGGTAACAACTGTGATGTCTTCTGATGAGGGCCATTCTAAATAACTAGATTTTTCAACGAAAAATTTCATTTGAAAACCATTTTCCATATTTGCTAAAACTATTCCGATATATCATCTTTCGTCATAGTAAACTGCGTATTATCCATGATAATGTTTATTTCATGATCCTTATTTTTACTTTCTTCATCCTATAAGGACGAAAACGTTTCGGGGTCAGATGAATCATTGAATTATAATCAAGCTCGGATTTGAGTCTCAATCGTTTGGCTTGTTTTTTAGTTATTTTTGATCGAGCCTTGTATCATTTTTTGGTTCAGTTTTGGATTTGGGATGAAAAAACCTATTTAGCCTGTCCGAACTAATTCTACCTTCAGACTGATCTAATAACCAACAGTAGGACGATTTTTTTACTACACGGAAGTCCCTTTCCCTCACCTTAATTTTTATAAAAGGATCTTTCTCCGTAATGTCTTTTATGCTGTTGGAGAAGTCCTTTAAGCCGGCACCGCGAATTGAGTCTTTGCTTGATCTTATTTCATTTAAAATATCATTTCCACCCTGTCCAATAAGGCGATCTGAATCACATATAACCGGGCATAAATCTGATAAGGCTTCATTCTCGGCTTCATCATTCTGAATAATTATATTTCCATCTCTCAACTTATCGTCTTCGTCTACTAAGTCGGTCAAATCTATTTTGTTTTCTTACTATTTTTGACATTAATTTTTCCACTGTTTACAAAATTCAAAATGTTTTTAAACCTTTCAGTTACATCCACTGTTTCGACATCTACATTAGCCTCAGGATAGATAATCATAACAAGTTCCTTAGCATCCGAAATGCATGCAAAAGAAGCTTCCTTTATAATTAAACTAATATCGCTGTCTGATAGACTGATGTTAATATTTTTAGAAGATTCTACAGACATTTTTTTACGTGTAATTCCAATCTGTTCTCGAGGAAAAACAAACATTTTCTTTTAAGTCACCCAAAATCTTATTAATTGTTTTTAATCTGTCAATTCTAGAAAGTATATCCTTTAAACTAATGTTTACTACTGTCGAAAATGTAGAAGTTAGCGAACGGGTACTTCGAAATATTTTTTCGCATGTTTGGCTGCTGTAAATCCAAGGTAAAAACATTTCAGGTAATAACTCAGAATTTTCTTCAAACAATTTTATTAACTTAATGAGATGATGAGCATTTATTTCTTCTATGCACAGATAGCAGTTATCAGATAAAAATTTTTTTTTAGGCAATAATCCTTATGATTACGAATCCAATTGCGCCAACATTTAAAAAAAAACTGCGTACCACATATTATATATTCGTTTTATATCCAAAAAAGCAGTCAAAACTAAATGCATAACATTTAGGTAACTACGGGTTGCAATACTTTCTAGAATATCACACAGCATTTTACTTACTTTTGTATCACAAATTTTTTCGGCAGCTTGAAAGTTCATTTTATCTTCTGGTTTTATATCGGACATAGTAAGCAAATGGTAGTCATTCGGAATATTGTCGATTAATTATTCTAAATGAGTTACTGGCGCTACAAATTTACTCATCCGCAATGTAGTTTCTTTTTTTTATAACCGGGTCCTCATTTTTGTTAATATATGTACGTGATCTTGAAAATAACTTACATGCTCTAGCTGTAATTCCATTTGGAACGATGGCCACACTGTAACAGGACATGGAATTATTTTGTTATGTTCTTTGGCATTACGATTTTCAATTTTGGATGACTTTTTACAGTTACTATCCTTGCTACTAGTGTCTTCTTTTTCTTCATAGGGAAAGGATGACACCACTCTCATTGCTTTCAAAAGGCGGGTATCACCATCAGAAAATATACCCAATATTTCAATATTATATGAATTAGCAGTTTTTTTGAAATAGTCCCATAGGTCTTACTAAAATAAGAACTCGTTCTAACACCCACAAAAAACCAAATCATTCTAGAATAATAATGCGTTAGTAATAGTACACCAAAGTATACCTAAGTCAAGTAACCGATGTCGGATAATATTAAGCGAGATATTAAGTAAACTTCAGGCTATCTCACCGTGTATATGAAATCCATATGAAGAGTATATGATTTCCTATACTAAGTATATGATTTTTGTTTCGAGTAGGGCTAGAAATGGTGTGTCTTGTTCTCTCTTCATTTTACGCGCCTCTGAGGGACCACCACTCACTGGATGTATTGTAAGTTGTTAATAATAGATAGCGTAAAGAATAAAAAATTATATTTTTTCGAATTTCAAGCTTTCGAAGTCACTTAGATATTCATTTCAAGAACCATTATTGCTCGAATTCAACGAAAAGTAATAGGCCTCATATAAACCTAAATAAAGATTTTTAGGTTAAGTAATAAATATTTCCAATTTACGTGCTCCAAAGTCCGATTAGTATTTAGGTTTACTAAAAAATCCGTAGATTTGATAACAATACAAGGCGAGAATTAGACTCGAATTACATGAACGGTAGGTGAGAAAAAAAAATGGAGATTTCAGGCGGTGAAGTATTTAAGACAAAGTTTCAAAGCTCAAAAATTGTAGTTTCCCTTTAGAAAAAATCCTCTAGAGCCCTTATACAGTATAATTTAAATAAGAAAGTTCTCGAAAAATACCTGCTAATTCCCGCAATTCCCCGCAATTCCTCGCAATTCCCCGCAATTCCTCGCAATTCCCCGCAATTCCTCGCAATTCCTCGCAATTCCTCGCAATTCCTCGCAATTCCTTGTAAATTCCTCCCAATTCCCCGAGCTTGTACACCTAATTCCTCCTGCGGTTTCCCCCTCGGAATTATTTAATCGAAATTAACTAACTTTTGACATATTCATTATAAATAATACCATTCAGCTTATTTGTTTTAAAAAAAATCACTTATTTAGAACTATTTATCACAAATGAACCAACTTTTGACATCATATTCATTGTAAATAATACCGTTCAACATATTTGTTTGTATTTACGATTCTATGGAAACTTAAATAGTCCCCATAGTAACCGGCCATTATTCACTCTGTCTCACATATAGAGTGGTTTGCCCCAATCAGAAGTTAACTAATCTCTAGTTAAAGTTAACTAATAATTAAATCTGAAAAGTTTTGCACCGATGGGCATACAGGCACGTATCCAGGTGCTTGATTTGGAGGAGAAGCCAATTTTATTTCATTTTTAATGAAACAGAAGGTACCCATCCAGGGAAATTGTCATGTACATACGTAACAGTGTTGACTACAACAAATGTTATATTACAGCGTTGCCTATCTGTGGGGAATTCCCCAAAATGTGGGGAAATTTATCGACTGTGTTGAATTTTATGGGGAATACAAGATTTGTCGTACTAAATAAAGTAGGTAAGTGACAAAATTAGATTAATTTTTCTTAAAACGTCCTCTATGTTTACTAGGCACTACCTCTTTTGGCATTATTCAGTAATTTAAATGATATCAAATAGAAATGCGTACAAAGTTGGACAATTGTACCATAACGGCTCTCTGGCTTACAAAAGAAAGTATCAAATCACATGGAGGTATCCTAAATTTTGAACCAGATAAAACAATTAGTCCAGGGCATTTAGCACTAAATCACCCGAATAGCGGAAATTTTGACATACCACAGATATCGAGATGCGGTTTTCTGAATTGTGTTGGGGAAGGTCCCAGAAATGACTGGTGATAATGTGGGTATGCAGTTTTTTGAAAAACGCCTTCTGGGCCGGAAAATGCATTTTCCAATTGCATCATTATTTGTGCCGTTATGGGAGCGATTATAAACGCGGAAAAATCGCTCGGAAATTGTTACTCGGGGGTTTTCGGGGCTGCCGAACTCGATTCTGGCATTAGAATTACCCGCGAATGCACGGGGGCGGATCTGTGGGGGTGCGCGGGGGGTGAATTGGGGGAGGAATGGCAGCGTGCATGAGAATCGCTCCAAAATCGTTACTCGGGGGTTTTCGTGGATGCTGAATTCAATTCTGACATTGGAATATCCGGGGCACTTAGGGGTGGCCGTGTGGGGGTGCGCGGGGGCCGAATTGGGACAGGAATGGCAGCGTGCATGAAAATCGCTCCAAACTCGTTACTCAGAGGGTTTCGAGCATTCCGAATTAAATTCTGACATTGCAATTACCCGGGGGTATGAATAATGAAAATTTCCATTGAAATATTAAATAATCAAATATTACACATATTAGAAAAACAATTGCTTTGGGAGTCTTTTGTGCCTCGAAACTGGATTTGAGAAAGGCGCCAAAGCTATAAAGGGAGTACAGTATCGTTACCACGGGACCGGCGCGGACAGAAATATTCTATATCGACTCACCGAACATATATGGGTCCAGTTCCCGCGTGGAGTCGGCGTGTGTGTGGCATCTGTATTAAATCTGTCGCTTAGGACCACGTTTCCTTTTCGTTGTATGTAAATACAGTGCTACAGTACTTAAGTTTCTTGGATATTGGACCTTTTTTTGGTGTTTGAGTGCACCCCCACAGAGCCACTCCTGAGCGCCCCGGATATTCCGATGCCAGAATTGAATTCAGCATCCCCGAAAACCCCCGAGTAACAATTTTGGACCCATTTACATGGACTATGCGATTTCCCCCCCCCCAGAATGAACCCCCGGACACCCCTGCAGAGGCGCCCCTGAGCGCCCCCGAGTAATTCCAGTGCCAGAATTGAATTCAGAATCCCCGAAAACCCCCGAGTAACGAGTTTGGAGCGATTCTCATGCACGCTGCCATTCCTGTCCCAATTCATCCCCCGCGCACCCCCACAGAGCCACTCCTGAGCGCCCCGGATATTCCGATGCCAGAATTGAATTCAGCATCCCCGAAAACCCCCGAGTAACAATTTTGGACCCATTTACATGGACTATGCGATTTCCCCCCCAGAATGAACCCCCGGACACCCCAGCAGAGGCGCCCCTGGGTAATTCCAATGCCAGAATTGAATTAAGCATCCCCAAAAACCCCCAAGTAACGAGTTTGGAGCGATTCTCATGCACGCTGCCATTTCTCCCCAAATTTACCCCCCGCGCACCCCCACAGATCCGCCCCCGTGCATTCGCGGGTAATTTTAATGCCAGAATCGAGTTCGGCAGCCCCGAAAACCCTCGAGTAACAATTTCCGAGCGATTTTTCCGCGTTTACAATCGCTCCCATAACGGCACAAATAATGATGCAATTGGAAAATGCATTTTCCGGCCCAGAAGGCGTTTTTCAAAAAACTGCATACCCACATTTTCACCAGTCTTTTCTGGGACCTTCCCAAACACAATGCAGAAAACCGCATCTCGATATCTGTGGTATGTCAAAATTTCCGCTATTTTTGCTAAATGCCCTGGACTAAATGACAAAAACGAACATTTGGACAAAAAAATTAAAATAACATGCCTTTCTAGGGATGACTTAGCTGTCCCTAGCTACCGTCAAAGCGGTTAACGTATTAAATACATTTTTAAGAAATTTTCTTATTTGTTTTAATGCATCCCCTCCTAATACTTACAGAAAAGTGTAATTTGGCGCATGCGAGTTGTAAAATATATAATGTGGGGAATTTTAGTGAATCGCCAGTCCATGCAATAACGTCGAAGGCCATTGGTAACACTGGTTATATAGCTATTACTTAATTTTTTTTTTATATACGTGAAGATTTTTAAAAACTTTTTATTTATTTGTAACGCTCCCCATAAATCTGTATTAGCGAGCATAATTTGTTGGTTATATTATAGTATTTAAATATGAAATTATAATATTTGACAATGAAAATATAATATTTTACCATAAAAGTATTAAAATTGATAATGAACAAATTTGGTAAGAAAATTATAAATTTCCGAATGATTAAATCAAATAATACAATTATGAAACAAAAAATAAAAATAAATACGAAATAAATATACATTATAATGATATGTAATAAAATTAATTAAAACATTACTAAGTACTTAAAGAATATAAGGAGACTAAACGATCCCTTTGATTATTTTGTCCCTATATTAAAATTTAACATAGTGATCTTACAAGATAATTTATTAACAAAAAAAAAACACGAATTTATTTCTAATCAGAATGACATACATTCTAAAAAACTTTCCCGACAAATATCCAGAGATAAATATTTTTACAGACATATTGGAAGTCAATTTCCGTGACATATTGCATCTGTCATTTTTTGACAGTCACACTCCCGTTTGACAGATGTCATACAAAAACTAAGGGGTTCTTCCGACGGGTAACATAAACCCATTTACCAAATTTTAGATCAATCGGATTAAACGTGTGGCCTCTGTCGTGGGAGAATACACACAGACAGACAGACTAAATGGTCTTAATCGTCTTAGGAGATCTTAAAATGTATATTTCCATCTTTCTCGAAAAATTTTTTTAACTCGTTCACAATACATTTTTTTCCACACTCAAATTTAAAAAAAATCATCAAGACTGCATTTTTTTCACAAAACTTAAAAAAAAACAAAAGAAGCAAGAATGCGTTTTCTTGCACACGAATTTGAAAAAATAGAAATAAAAATACATTTTCTCACAAAAAAAAGCAAAAATGCATTTTTTTACATATAAATTGGTATAAAAGCAAAAATGCATAAAAAACTGGAAAAGAACCGGCAAAAATACGTTTTTACATGTACATTGGGAAAAAAAGCAAGAATGGATTTTCTACATAAAAATTGGAAAAAACAGCATACTTTTTTTTCACAAATTTGAAAAAAAAACAAAAGCAAGAATTCATTTTTCCTTATTCAAATTTGAAAAAATTAAAGCCCATTTTATCTCACACATATTTAAAAAGAAACAACCAATAATGCATTTTTTACACGAAAAACAAGAAAAAAACAGCAGATTTGCATTTTTCACACATGAATTGGGAAAAAAGCAAGAATGCATTTTTCCACACAAAAAAATTAAAAGAACAGCAAAAACGATTTTTTTTTCAATAAATTCAAATTAAAAACAGAAGCAGAAATGCATACTCGAATGTGGAAAAACCGCAAAAAAGCAAGAATACATTTTTCCATATAAAAGACCAGCAAAAATTCGTTTTTTACACATAAAAAACGAGCATGCATTTTTCCATACAGAAAAACAAAAAAAAAACAGTAATAATGTATATTTTCACACATAAAATAGGAAAAAAGCAAAACAATTTTGTTATATCATGAATGTATTTTCTCTCAAAGGAATTTAAAAAAAAAATCGGTTGTGTTCAGAGACGAATAATTTTTCAGATATTTAGTGTTAAAGATTCAAATTTTGACATTTTTTTATTTTTGACAGGTGGCAGTTGAAGAAATAAATTTTAACTGTTCTGAATACAGTTTTTCAAGAGCTTTCAAATGACATATTGCAAGTCAAAT
The DNA here is from genome assembly GCA_963243735.1 of Neocrepidodera transversa. Taxonomy (NCBI): domain Eukaryota; kingdom Metazoa; phylum Arthropoda; class Insecta; order Coleoptera; family Chrysomelidae; genus Neocrepidodera; species Neocrepidodera transversa. The sequence goes on from OY725340.1 coordinate 6,909,777, forward strand.
TCTGTGACATATTGCATCTGTCATTTTTTGATAGTGACACTTCCATTTGACAGATGTCGTACAAAAACTAATAGGTTCTTCCGAAGGGTAACCCAAACATATATATCCCAAATTTCAGCTCATTCGGTTTAAACGTCAATCGAGGAAGAATACAGACAGACAGACTTCCATATTTATGTCGAAAAATTTTTTTAGTTCGTTCACAATATTTTCCCTTCTCGGAGGTGAGTCGCGAAAGTAAAAAATACGTGGAAACGTTAACCTACAGACAAATGTGGCAACAACGTGGTTACTTTTTAAAACTTTCGTTGTAGTTGTTTTGCGAAAAGTCTTTCTTAGAGGTCAAATTTTCTTGGAAATTGCATCGACGGCCCTTTAATTTTCATCAAATTGCAATGGCATTCAGGTCCTTTTATTATCGATTATTGATCTGTGATTCCGTAGAATTCAGTTTATTTTATTTTGAATAGAAACTGGATACTAGAATGAGAAACAAGTTCATTTGTCATTTAATATTTGAACTGTTGTTGAAATATTTTAATTAGTACATTGCAGGAGCTAGATATATATATCATAAATCAAAAGGAAAAAGATTCCATATTCAAAACAAAACAATTTTAAAAGACATTACGTCCTAACAAAATCGTGAATGAACGAGAATTTGAAAGTGTCGAAAGCGGAAACGATAATAAACGATGTAAGAATATATCGAAAAATAAAAAAAGGTCTCAAAGGTAAAGCAACGGGATATAAATCATTGTAGCGTTTTTAAAGAATTAATTAATGTAATATTCTAATGATATGATATAATATTTCAAGAACAATTCGCTGGCCCATCTCTAGGAATCCACAACGTTTCCAAGATATTCCACTGCAATTTTCATTACGTTAGTGAGTGTGTATGAGTGTGTTTCAGTTCACCATTTAGAAATCAATAATTTCCCCATAGTCCTGGGAAAGTCCGTGCGCGCGCTTTCCACACCAAAATTTTCAGTCAGTCCGTCGGCCATAACCAGCCCGAAAATCGAACAGACACGTACGTTTTGCATGTTGGACACTAGAACAACGCCGTCGCATTTTAACACACACACGGTCGAATCGGTGCGATTGTCGAAAATAATTTCGAAAAAAACTCTTTTCTGTGTATGGTGTAATTAGTAGCTGCCTCGGATGAGTTTTGTAGCGAGCTTAAATGGTAAGGATAAAAAAAATGTTTGCTCTATAATGTCATGCGCTTGTAAAAAATATAACCGAGGGGGTTCAAGGTCGAAATTTTGATCAAAGGGCTATAACTATTTTATTTTAATAACTAAATTATAACATGATTATTACTTTTATATAAATTTTAAGAAAACCATTATAATTAACATATGTTTAATTTCCTTTCTTTTATATACAACCCTAATAATGCAGTGATTTTGCAGTAGGTTTATATACTCATGGAAATTCGATTTTTTTTCCTATCGACTATTTTAAGTATAATAAGAAAAATGCTAGATTACAAATATAATCTTATACCTACATAATTTTACGTAGGAGGTAAATTTGGGTGTGCCAAATTGTTTCAACAAAAAATAAATTAATTAATTAGCTCTTACACGATTTTTCATTTTTAGATACTCGAAAAATAATTCCTTCAATATTCAATATGTTAATTTATATGTTAATGTCAAATAAAATTTCTTGATATATTAAAAAAATCAAGCTAGAAATTTAAATTTATCAATAAATTTTATAATAAAGTATAATAATTATTTATTCAACAAGTGTAAAGTAATTGTTTATTGTATACGACATGAAATAAATAACACGTCGAGTGCAATAAACGCTTTTTGCATAAGCTACATACAATGTTTTTTCTGCGTTAGTTGAGAAAAAATTAAGTCTCGTTTCAATCTCGGTTTCGTCTCGTAACCGTTTGTCTCTTCTCGTCAAATCTCGTTATTGCTAGTACTTATTTCTAATACAAAACGAGCTAATTATTAATTTTATTATTTTTGTTTTTTATTTGGACGTTACTAAATCATTATTTATACAAATTATACTTAGTAACATATTGTTATACAGGGTGTTTCATTGGGAAAGTGACATACGTTAACTGCAGATAGTGTACACCTAGGCGATCTTAAATCTTACTTATATGGTCTTACCACTTTAATAACCAAGATACAAGGTGTTCTATCTATTTTGCCAATTTCTTGCATGGTTTAACTTTTTAACCACACCGTATATTTTCATGAAATTCGTCGGACATATTTTGTTTAAAGTGCCCAATCAATAAATTAACGGGCGGATGTAATTTCGACCGGAAAAAGTACAGGTACAAACAAGGAGATGTAATTTCGACCGGCATTTTGAAGGTACTTTCCTATCTAATATGTATTTTCGACTACATCAAAGTGAATTTTTTTAAAGGATAAAAGACTATACATTTTTATTACTAAAGTATAAAATTTGCGCAAAAAAAATCAAAAAATATTATATATAAACTTCAATATAGGAACTTATACTTATAAATACCTGAATAAGTTTATAAATTTGTATTAACTAAATTTTCTAAAAACTGTTGTGATACAGATTTAAGAAATTCAGCCTAGAAATATTTCCAGATCAAAGCATATTAATCGTCTTTTTAAGAGCAATAGCTTCGCGCTCCAACACCGTCAAAACCTTTAAATTTCATGCATTTCGTTTTAATGATAGAGAATACAATACTGAATAAATTTCACTACTTTTTGTTTTGTAAAAAAGAAAAAGGATTAATCTACAATTTCGTCGAATTTTTTTTTTTGAAAAAACCAACCATTCCGCCTGGAAAAAAATGTAAGGTTTGGTGAAATTATTAAAAATAATAAAACTTTACCTTACAATTACTATATTAAAAATGTATTATTAAAAAAAAAGAATTCGAGCAATCTGCAGATTCATCTTTCCGTAATATAATGCAAAAAACAAATTAAATATTCAATTCGACATGAGCTTCTAATCACTAAAATACGAGATATCGTTCTGTCTCTAAAATAATTATAAATAAGGCAAATATTATCCCTACTACTTAATTTGCAATTCTTTCGTTAGCCGACGTTCGTAGAGTCTCGGTTTCGATCGGTTTGTCGGGGACGTTATTTAAAGAACAGAGTCGGACTCCAAGAGTTAAATTAAATATTTTAATTCAAACCAAACGAAGTAATTTTTAGAATTAGTTGTAAATTTTGAAATGTATACAGTGTGTCCCAAAAATAAAATTATTGTAAGATGTATACGGTATGTCTCAAACCGGTTTTTTTAGGAATACATTTCCTAAATAGTTGGTATATAATATTTGTCTTTAAAACATTTCTTGTTTTCAGAAAATCACTTAGTTTATACCAGTAAATGTCAAAAAAAACTTCTTGTAAGATATATACAGTATGTCCCAAAAATGAAAATTCTTCAAAGTTGTATACAGTATGTCACAAAAATGAAAATTCTTATAACAGCATGTCAAAATAATACAAGTTCTTGTAAAATGTATATAGTATGTCCCAAAAACGAAAATTCTTATAACAGCATGTCCCAAAAACAGAAATTTTTGTAAGATGTATACAATATGTCCAAAAATTAAAATTTCTTGTAAGATATATACAGTATGTCCCAAAAATTAAAATTCTTATAACAGCATGTCCCAAAAATAAAAATTCTTGTATGATGTATACAGCATGTCCCAAAAATGAAAATGATTGAAAGTTGTATACAGGATGCCACAAAAATAAAAATTCTTATAACAGCATGTCCCAAAAATAACAATTTTTGTAAGATGCGTACAGTATGTCCCAAAAATGAAAATTCTTATGACAGCATATGTCCCAAAAACAGAAATTTTTGTAAGATGTATACAATATGTCCCAAAAATAAAAATTGTCGTAAGATAAATACAGTATGTCCCAAAAATAAAAATTCTTGTATGATGTATACAGCATGTCCCAAAAATGAAAATTATTGAAAGTTGCATACAGGATGCCACAAAAATAAAAATTCTTATAACAGCATGTCCCAAAAATAACAATTTTTGTAAGATGCGTACATTATGTCCCAAAAATGAAAATTATTGAAAGTTGTATACAGTATGCCACAAAAATGAAAATTCTTATAACATCATGTCAAAAAAATACAAGTTCTTGTAAAATGTATATAGTATGTCCCAAAAACGAAAATTCTTATAAGAGCATGTCCCAAAAACAGAAATTTTTGTAAGATGTATACAATATGTCCAAAAATTAAAATTTCTTGTAAGATATATACAGTATGTCCCAAAAATTAAAATTCTTATAACAGCATGTCCCAAAAATAAAAATTCTTGTATGATGTATACAGCATGTCCCAAAAATGAAAATGATTGAAAGTTGTATACAGGATGCCACAAAAATAAAAATTCTTATAACAGCATGTCCCAAAAATAACAATTTTTGTAAGATGCGTACAGTATGTCCCGAAAATGAAAATTATTGAAAGTTGTATACAGTATGCCACAAAAATGAAAATTCTTATAACAGCATGTCCCAAAAATAACAATTTTTGTAAGATGCGTACAGTATGTCCCAAAAATGAAGATTCTTGTAAGTTGTATACAGGTATGCCACAAAAATGAAAATTCCTATAAAAGCATGTCCCAAAAATAAAAATTCTTGTAAGATATATGCAGTATGTCCCAAAAATAAAAATTCTTGTAAGATGTATACAGCATGTCAAAAAATGAAAATTAGTGTAAGTTGTATACAGTATGCCACAAAAATGAAAATTCTTATAACAGCATGTCCCAAAAATAAAAATTCTTGTAAGATATATACAGTATGTCCCAAAAATGAAAATTCTTATATACAGAATGTCCTAAAAATAAAAAGTCTTGTAAAATCTATACAGTGTGTCTGCAGTTGAGTTTTTTAGGAATACATATTCTAAATAGTAGGTATATATTATTTGTCGTTAAAAGATTTTTCCTTTTCAAAAATCTTTTGATATTTTTACCTACAGTATGTCCCAAAAAAAATTATTGTCAAATATATACAGTTTGTCTCAAAAAAGAAAATTCTTGCAAGTTGTATACAGTATGCCGCAAAAAATTAAAAATTGTTCGAATTTTATTCGTCATTTATATTCTTCCCTCTTTTCTTAAGAAAATATCGTTTATTCCTTAGCCCCATACTTTCCGATAAAAAGAAAATTTTTAAAAAATCCACAAATAACACCGCGAAACTAATGGCACTAAAAATAATCTCAACAATACTGGGCTTGAAAATTTCTTGAGTCCGTATTTTAAACGTCGACACAAAACACCGTGGTTGAAGCGCTGTTAAATAAAATGTTTACGTGAATCGCCTCGGTCGCTTAAAAATTTGTGGTGGGGGTCTCACAGGAGAAATTTCCCCTTTATCTGAGATACGGTGCACGAAGCAATTGCTCTTAATTTCGAATGGAATGATTCGGTTTGTATGACATCAAGTCGAATATAAAACAATCTTCAGCTTCAGAAGATTTTAAATACGTTAATCCAAAATCATGGGCCAGCCATTTACTTTCTTCAGAGTTTTTGTCTTTGTAGATTTGAGTTAATCCCAAAGACTGATTTTTTTGTACCACGCTTGATGTAAGTGAAACCGACAACCATTTATTTTTGTTTTCGGCATTACGCTTCTTATTGCGATATGAATCGCCATTTCAAAATCTGATAATGCCTCCATTGGTTCAAAATCCTCTAAAATCTTAGACAGTAAAAGTTATAATAATTTTGCATTTTTTTAATTTGTAAACAGAAATTTAAAAACAATTATCTCTCTAATATTATAACAACCATCGCTTGCAATTTTTGTCTCCGGTCGAAAATGTCTGTGCCATTAGTTGATCCCTTTCTTTGGCCAGGTAGCTGAAGGGATTATCAGTCGAAATTACACCCACCGAAATTAACAATAAAAGAAATCCAGGTCAGGATTAAAAAAAATATTATAAAATATTCCCGACCCAAAAACAACACCCTGTATATCAGATTTTTCTAAAATAGATTCTGTATTTGCAAAGAGCACGAAAAAATGAATTTAGTAATACACTTTGCATTTTCGGCAAAATGTTTTTTCTTGTAAAATTTTTGGTTTTCATTTATGATGTAGTTATATAATAAATAACTTTTTTTCATTCATACACGTTACAATATCTTCGTAAACATTTTACATTTCATTAATGATAAATGTTAATTAGTTTAAAAATATTATTTTATTATAAATTATTTTTTATATGGGAGATAACTGAACGTCTAAACAGACACCGTTTTAAAAAAATTACAATTGCCGAATTTAAGCATGTTAATGTTGATTTCGTTACTCCTATTTCCAATAGAATTGAAAATTATATTTAAAATGTTTTATTCTGCACACATACCTTCAATCTTTAAGAAATGTAGTTTCTAGGTACCCTTTGGGTACTCAAGACTTAACTGAGTCACAAAATTTTATTACTCTCAAGCTGTTTGGAAGTCCTAAAAAATTCGAAACACATTGAGAGTATCATTTTATATAAAATAAAATATTTCATAGATGGTTACCAGATTTTGGATTTCATAAATTTATCGTAACCTATGCAGACGTTTATTTTATTGTAAAAAAATTAAATGTTTTTACTGCTTGCTAGTTTATTTTTCTCGGAAATTCAGTAACAAATTCTGAAGAAATATGATCGAGACTCTCGCCGTATGTGGTCTCGGTATCACCTAAATAATTTTCAAAAAAGTCTCGTGTCGCTCTCGCCTCGGTTTTACGAGACGAACATGCAGAATAATATATCTTACACCCTCTGATGATTTTTTCTTACTGTCTGGAGACAACCGTTCTGCCAAAATCGCCGAAATGAGCCTTCGCTGTATATCCATGTTTCGTCCAGGCAGACAGATTTCAAAGTAAATAGCGAGTTCTCGTTGTTTTTAAATTCTAATCGTTTTTGTGTGATATAAGGACAAACTTTTTTTTCTGGAAGGGGGGGTACTTTTTCCTGGGGGAATACGGGAATACTTTTTCCTGGGGGAATACTTTTTTCCTGAGGGAGGTAATCAAACTTGTAGACAAATATGTTTGTACGTTTCTACATTTCATATATTTTATTTCTTCTTTTCGTGCTATTTTTTGGTATCCTGGGGTGGATAATTACCCCCTTTACCCCCATATCTACACCTTTGCTTGTAAACAAGCCAGATGGAATTGGTTGATGAGTCTCCAGAAGCAGATTATCCGGGAAGTGATTTCTTTTCTCTTTTTCTCCAAGATGTAGAAAAATGCATTGTTGCTTTGTTTTTCAATATCCTATATGGAAAAATACATTCTTGCTATTTATTTTAAATTCTTCTGTAAAAAATATGCATTGTTGCTTTGTTTTTTTAATTCCCTGTGTGTAAAATTGCATTCTCGCTTTAAATTTTAAATTCTAGTATAAAAAAATGCATTTTTGCTTTGTTTTTCAATTTTTTGTATGAAAAAAATCATTGTTGGTTTGTTCTTCAATTCCCTATATGCATTATTGCCGTTAATTTCATATTCTGGTGTAAAAAAATGCATTGTTGCTTTGTTTTTTAATTTCCTCTGTGGAAAAATACATTTTTACTTTGTTTTTCAATTTTTTATATGAAAAAATGCATTGTTGCTTTGTTTTTATATTTCCTGTATGGAAAAATGCATTCTAGCTTAAAATTTCAAATTCTTGTATAAAAAAGTGAATTGTTGCTTTATTCTTTTGAATTTCCTGTATGGAAAAATGCATCCTTGCCTTGAATTTTAAATTCTGGTGTAAAAAAATGCATTGTTGCTTTGTTTTTTAATTTCCTCTGTGGAAAAATACATTTTTACTTTGTTTTCCAATTTTTTATATGAAAAAATGCATTGTTGCTTTGTTTTTATATTCCCTGTATGGAAAAATGCATTCTAGCTTAAAATTTCAAATTCTTGTATAAAAAAGTGAATTGTTGCTTTATTCTTTTGAATTTCCTGTATGGAAAAATGCATCCTTGCCTTGAATTTTAAATTCTGGTGTAAAAAAATGCATTGTTGCTTTGTGTTTCAATTTTCTTTTTGAAAAATGCACTTTTGCTTTGAATTTCAAATTTTTATGTGAAAAAATGTTTTTTGGTTTGTTTTTCAGTTTTCTGTGGGGAAAAATGCATTGTTGCTTTGTTTTTTTAATTCCCTGTGTGAAAAATTGCATTCTTGCTTTAAATTTTAAATTATAGTATAAAAAATGCATTGTTGCTTTGTTTTTTTAATTTCCTCTGTGGAAAAATACATTTTTACTTTGTTTTTCAATTTTTTGTATGAAAAAATGCATTGTTGCTTTGTTTTTATATTTCCTGTATGGAAAAATGCATTCTAGCTTAAAATTTCAAATTCTTGTATAAAAAAGTGAATTGTTGCTTTATTCTTTTGAATTTCCTGTATGGAAAAATGCATCCTTGCCTTGAATTTTAAATTCTGGTGTAAAAAAATGCATTGTTGCTTTGTTTTTTAATTTCCTCTGTGGAAAAATACATTTTTACTTTGTTTTCCAATTTTTTATATGAAAAAATGCATTGTTGCTTTGTTTTTATATTCCCTGTATGGAAAAATGCATTCTAGCTTAAAATTTCAAATTCTTGTATAAAAAAGTGAATTGTTGCTTTATTCTTTTGAATTTCCTGTATGGAAAAATGCATCCTTGCCTTGAATTTTAAATTCTGGTGTAAAAAAATGCATTGTTGCTTTGTGTTTCAATTTTCTTTTTGAAAAATGCACTTTTGCTTTGAATTTCAAATTTTTATGTGAAAAAATGTTTTTTGGTTTGTTTTTCAGTTTTCTGTGGGGAAAAATGCATTGTTGCTTTGTTTTTTTAATTCCCTGTGTGAAAAATTGCATTCTTGCTTTAAATTTTAAATTATAGTATAAAAAATGCATTGTTGCTTTGTTTTTTTAATTTCCTCTGTGGAAAAATACATTTTTACTTTGTTTTTCAATTTTTTGTATGAAAAAATGCATTGTTGCTTTGTTTTTATATTTCCTGTATGGAAAAATGCATTCTAGCTTAAAATTTCAAATTCTTGTATAAAAAAGTGAATTGTTGCTTTGTTTTTTTAATTTCCTATGTGCTAAATTGCATTCTTGCTTTAAATTTTAAATTCTAGTATAAAAAATGCATTGTTGCTTTATTCTTTTAAATTTCCTGTGTGGAAAAATGCATTATTACTATGTTTTTCAATTCACTGTATGGAAAAATGCATCCTTGCCTTGAATTTCAAATTCTGGTGTAAAAAAATGCATTGTTGCTATGTTTTTTTTTATTCCCTGTGTGCTAAATTGCATTCTTGCTTCGAATTTCAAATTTCTATATAAAAAATGCATTGTTGCTTTGTTTTTCAATTTTTTCTCTTGGAAAAATGCACTTTTGCTTTGAATTTCAAATTTTTATGTGAAAAAATGTTTTTTGGTTTGTTTTTCAGTTTTCTGTCGGGAAAAATGCATTCTTGCTTCTTCTTATTCGAATTGAACTGTGGAAAAATGTATTCATGCTTTTTTCCCAATCCATGTGTGATTTTTTTTAAGCATTTTTAGAGTTTTCTCCTAACTTTCATGAAAAAATTTAATTATTTTTGTAAAAATTTGCACTTCATATGTGTTTTTTCCACACTTCCGTTTTTATTGGAAGAAAAATACTTATTACTTTGATTTTCTGGACTGTTCTTTAAATTTTCCTTCACTTTTTTCCGGATCTATTCCAACAGCGATTCTATAATTATTATACCTAAACTTTTATTTGCGAGAGTCATTATCTGATTGATTATTTTCTCCTAACCCTCGTGATGAAACCCTTTTGTGAAACAGGCTGTATACAAAGTCGTGGACGACTTTTCTTCCTGGGGGGGGGGGGGGGGGATAATCAAACTTTTAAACAAATATATGTTTTCCGATCCTACATTTCATATATTTTATTTCTTCTTTTCGTTCTATTTTTTTGTTTCCTGGGATGGGGGATAATTACCCCCTTTATCCTACCCATATATACGCCCTTGTATAAGAATGTTAGACCAAACTTATACCACCAAACTCTCTCTTTTCAGCAAAAAAATATTTCAACGATATACGGGTTGGGCATGTTCATGATACACAAATTTTTTAACAATTTTTTCTTAAAATAAAAAAATGACATTTATTGACAATGGACTGTCTAAGAAATGCGTGAATTTAAAATAATAGAAATCGAAATATTTAAAATATTTACGTGTAGGCCAAATTTCAGAAAAATTATTATACTTTCATTAGCGAAAACATATACTGTTTTTGTGACAGGGCAAAGGAGAATAAATTATGAATCCTTGTTTATCACCGATAACATGTGAAACAAAAAATTACTTGTCGAATTGTATTTGTAAAATAATTATATTTTCTTAAAGAAAGTAAAGTAAAATACTTTACATAAATAACTCCCAAAGAATTTTTAGTGCCATATAAATTTTCCACGAGTCATATTTTTACAACCAATAAAATAAAAATAATATTTAGCATATCTCCCATAAGGGTTCAGTATCCTTTTTTTTTAAATTTGGTTGTTTATGCAAAGTAAGAGGATTTTTATTCGACTTCTCACTGTTATCTCGCCTGAAGAGCTTCAGTGGGTCTACGATAGATGGGGATTCACGATTTATTGAGAGCCACTTCACTTTTAACACCACAACGTACGAATCATAACGATTGGATCGTTAGATATTCAGTCAATCGTAAATGTTAAAATTACACATATTCGATTTGCGACAATCCAGGATATCCTACTGACTGCGCCAAAAAATTTATGAATAATTTAAAAGCGGTTTTTAAAATTATTTAACTGCAAATTTGTACAATAATGTACAGGGTGTTTTATAGGTAAAGGTACATATGTTAATTTTACAGGGTGTTTTGTCAATTTTGCCAATTTATCTCACCCCCGAATATTTGAAACCATCACGTATATTTTTTTGATATTTGGAAATGTTGTTCTACTCTATTAGGATAATCAATAGACATAGTGATCAAATTTAAAGTCCAAGTTCACCTTCAAAAAAAATTATCGAGATAATTTAGCTCTGGTATATTAAAATTTTAAAAAGTGGATTTCATATTCGAAAATAACGAAAAAAGTTAAGAAAATAACGGAAAAAGTTAAGTGGGAACTAGGAACAAAAATCGAAAAAAGTCAACAGAAATCGAAAGAGATGAAAACGAATCAAAATAAATCGAAACAAATGTTAAAAAATGGAGAAAAAACAAATGAAATAAAAAAAAACATCAAAAATCGAAAGATATGGAAAGGAATCAAAATAAATCCAAAAATATATAAAAGAACTGGAAAGAATCAAAAGAAATCGAAAAAAAAACGAAAACAATCAACAAAAACTGAAAAACTCAAAAGAAATCGAAAGAGATGGAAGGGAATCAAAATAAATCGAAAAAAATGGAAGAGAATCAAATGAAAAAAAAAACCAAAAAAAATCGAAGGAAATCGAAAAATATGGAAAGAAATCAAAACAAATCCAAAAATATATAAAAGAAATCGAAAAAAAAACGAAAACAATCAACAAAAACTGAAAAACTCAAAAGAAATCGAAAGAGATGGAAGGGAATCAAAATAAATCGAAAAAAATATTAACAAAATGGAAATAATCAAAAGAAATCGAACAAAAAAACACCGAAAGAAAACGACAAAAATCGAAAAAAAACGACAAAAATCGAAAGATGGAAAGGAATCAAATGAAATCGAAAAAAATAATAAAAAATCAAAATAAATCGAAACTGGAAAAAATCGACAACAATCTAAAAAAACGACATAAATTGAAAAAGATCAACAAAAGTTGAAAGAGATTGAAAAAGTCAATATAAATAAAAGATAATCGAACGAAATCGACAAAATCGAAAGAGATCCAATAAAATCGAACAAGATCGAAAATAATTGAAAAAAAATCGAAAGAAATCGAAAGAAATCGAAAAAATCAGAAAAATAAGAAAAAGTTAAAAAAAAAACTGAAGAAATTTGAAAAAAATTAAAAATAATAAAAAAAAATTCATAAACAACAGAAAAACATCAGAAAAAATACGATAAAACCGAAAAATCAAAAAAATTTCGGAGGATAGGAACAAATTAGAAAAGAAAAGAAAGAGATCGAAATAAAACTGAATGAGAAAAAAATAAAAATATTGAAAAAATCAGAATAAAACATGAAAGAAAAATAAGTGAAAAACGAGAAAATATTAGAAGAATCGAAAAAATCGGAAATAATCGAAAAAGAAACAAAAATTATTGGAAAAAATTGGAAACAAATGAAGAATAAAATTGTGAAATTTGGAAAAAATAAAAAAATCAAAAAAATCGCAAAAAACCGGAAAAAGTTGGAAAAATCATAAAGAACAATCAAAAACCGAAACAATTGTAAACAAAAAAAAAATAATTGAAAATCATCGAAAGAATTGAAATAAATCGCAGTAAAACTACCAAAAAAATCGTAAAAGATTCGGAAAAAATCAAAAGAATAAGAAAAAATGAGAAAAATATTAGAAAACATAAATGGAAAAACAAGTATTTGGAAAAAGAAGAAATCGAAAAAAACAAAACAAAGACAGAAAAGCGGAAAAATTAGAAAGCATCGAAAAAATCAGAAAAAAAACAGAAAAAACAAAAATAAGAAAGAACCAGAAAAAATCACTTTCTATAAAATAATTATATTATTATAAAAAAATGGATAACGAAAGAAAGAGAAATAAAAAAAGAAAAAATTGAAAAAAAGCGGAAAAACCAGAAAAAGACGAAACATCAGAAAACGAGAAAACAAGAAAAAGTGAAAGAAAAATAATTGAAAAAAAAAAATGAAAAAACAAGAATAATCAAAAAATTGTAAAAAAGCTAAAAGAAAATGAAAAAAAAATCGTTAAAATCAAACAATGCGTCAATAATTTCTGCAACATCCCCATCCATTTCGTAAACTCCGTTTGACATTTTGTTCTAAAAATTTGAATTGGAAAAAAGTTTTCCCATACAAACCACTTTCATTTGTATGATGGGTACCGGAAGGATCGGTCCGATCCTGCTCAAATTCAATGGGGTTTTACCTTGGACAAAACTAACTAGGTAATGTGAAAACCGGAAATCGAACGGAGCTTTCGTTCAAAAGTTACAGTGTTTACATCCAGACGTCCGGACAGGATTTTTTTTGCATTTTCAGACTCAGGGTACTCGGAAGTGTCGAGAAAAATGATAAAGACGTGGTGGTAATAATTTTTTTTCGCCATCACGTAACTAATACTAAGGCTTTTGGGCCCCAGTATTTAAAAATTTGACATTTTATTAAACAATTCATAACTTTATATTTCCTTTGATAAAGGTTCTCTATCAATAAAAAACGAGCCTCATTTTCTTTATTCAAGAAACTTTTCGTCATCTGTTACACTTTGACTAAATGTCCGCTTTTCGAGCTTTAACTAATTTTTCCCTATTTGCGAAGTTTCCAATTTTCCCAAGCGAAACAACAGTTTCCACTCATCGAAAATTCAAAAGTCTCACGAAGAAAACTTTTCGCAAATATTTGCCTCCTACAAAATTTCCCACACAGATGCAACAGAGAACTGATTTTCACAATAATAAATATTTGATCTTTTATATAGACTCCCTCCCACGATAATTTTCAAAAATAAAATAAGATTTTATTTAGTAAATTAAAAGCACAGATAAAATTAATAAGAGCAATTCCAAAAGGCAACAAAACAAAAAAGTTTCTGTTTTTCGATAGGTAGGTAAAACTTTGTCGACATTTTCATAGGAATTTGTTTGACTTTAAAGGGAATGAACAAATTATGAATATTAGTATTTATAACTGTTGAAAGAATACTAGACTAGGAACGTGTTAAAATAATTCCAGGATTTCGAAGGACCATATTAAATTAAATTATGAAACCGAAACATGAATATTTAAATTGTACTCAATCACTTTACTCACTGTAAAAACTATTTATATTTTTTATTATGAAAAATCAGAAAACTTCTTCTTTATTTATATGAAGAAACTTTTTTGCTCTAGTAAATGCATGACTTACTTTATTCACTGTCTGGATGCGATAAAGAGTGTGTGTTTTGATTTTTCAACGGAGGGGAGGGTTGGTGGTTTTTTATTGGTAGGAGAAGAAATATATCTATATTTTTTGTCTCTTATAATGATGGGATCATATATTTTTTATATTATAAACTATTAAAATATACAATAATAGACATTAATATGAACGGAAAGATTAATATTATTAATTTTAAAATAAATATGAATTAGTTTGTATTTTCTGGATAATATTCCAGTGAAATTTATCCAGATTAGAAGGAGGAGGTGACTGATAGGTTAGCTGTGAACGTTGGTACAATAAGAGTCTATCCCAGATGAATTGAAAAAAATTTAAAAAAAATTGGCTGTGTCACCCCAGGACTTTCGCGGCTCGACCGTAGAGAATATGTTATTTATTATTATTATTTTAATTACAAAATACTAAGCATTACATTGATTTATGGAACACATTAAAAATAGCGAGCTGATGGTGAATTAATATTTTGAATGTTGGTAATGACATAAGCTGCCCATGCGCACGTTATATATCATAATGCTACAATTAGGATCTCCTAAAATCATGTGTGAAAACTATTGGGAATTCGGGAAAAATTTTCATACAATAGTTGTAGGGAATTTTAAATGTGTATTTTTCTCGCCATCTAGCGGCGAAACTATGAGGAATTCGATAAAAGTTAAAGAAAATTTGATGCTTTACAACTTTGCACAAGAAAATTTTGCACTAAATACATTTTTTGTCCTCAAAATCAAAAAAAACTAGAGAAAACCTACATACACATTTTTACGCGCCCTCTAGTGGCGAAACTATTGGAAATTCTGGAAAAAGTTTAAAACAAAAGTTATAGAGAATTTTATTCTCTAAAACTTTGTACTACAAAATTTTGCACTAAAATGTATTGTTTTTCCTCAAAATCAAGAAAAACTAGAGAAAACCTACATACACATTTTTACGCGCCCTCTAGTGGCGAAACTATTGGAAATTCTGGAAAAAGTTTAAAACAAAAGTTATAGAGAATTTTATTCTCTAAAACTTTGTACTACAACATTTTGCACTTAAATGTATTGTTTGTCCTCAAAATCAAGAAAAACTATAGAAAACATACATGCACATTTTTTACGCGCCCTCTAGTGGCGCAACTATTGGAAATTTTGGAAAAGGCTTAAGACAAAAATTGTAGGTAATTTTATGTTCTAAAACTTTGTACTACAATATTTTGCACTAAAGCTTGATTGGTCAATCGGTTCGGCAGTTATCGTGGAAGATTACACACAGACACACAGACAGACCATACGCTGTAAATGGTCTCAATCTTCTTGGGGGACCTCAAAATGGATATGGATATATTGTAAAAACGTTCACTGTATTTCATAACTTAATGAGTAAAAGAGATTTAATAACTTATTTAAAATCCAGCAATGTAATAAAACAAAGTCTACTATGGGAGATTTTTAATACAAATCCCGATGCACGTCATAGATCATTTATGATGTCAGGACGCTGCAGTGTTGCCTGCTCGTCAAAATAGTCGATGAATGTAGGAATTTTCGAAAATGTAAGGTTATGTTGTTTGGCTTTGTTATTATTTTAAATGTATATATTATATTCCATTATTTCGAAATAAATATATCCGTATTTGTCCTTATTATTATCTATCTTTTTTTACTACTGTTTTTCCTTATTTTCCTCTATTTTTCACTATTTTCCCATATCGTTGCCTATTTTCCTGATTTCCGATTTTTCCATGATCTTTCCTATTTTTCACGGTTTTTTGCTGTTAATCGCAAATTTTAATATTTTTCAGCTATTTTCTCTATTTTTTATCTTTTTCCCCCATTTTTCTTCTTCTTCTTTCTATTTATTCTTGTTTTCCATTATTTTAACCTTATTGTACCTATTTTTCCCTATTTTCTCTATTTTCAATTTTTTCTCATATGTTTCCCTACTTATTCTCTAATAGTATTTTTCCATATTTTTATCAATTTTTTCTTATTTACCCAATTTTTCTATAATTTTTTCCTATTTTTCTAATTTTTTTACTGTTCTTCATATTTTTCCCAAATTTCCCTATTTGCCCTGTTGTTTATTATTTTTCAATATTTTTTTTAGAATTTCCTTTTTTTTCCCTCTTTTTGTCTATTTTTTCAAAATTTCCCTATTTTCTCTATTTTTTGTCAATTTCCCCTATTTTCACTATTTCCAAAATTTCTCTGTTTTTGACTATTTTGCACCATTTGTTCCTATTTTCCTTATTTTCCATGTTTTTTCCTATTTTTTCTAATTTACCCAAATTGTCCACAATTTTTTTCCCATTTCTCTAATTTTTTACTGTTTTTTCATATTTTTCCCAAACCCCATCTGCCCTGTTTTTTACTATTTTTCCCAAATTTTATTAATTTTCCCTGTTTTTTTTTTCTATTTTTCCAAAATTTCAGTATTTTTTCTATTTTTTCGCGATTTTCCCATTCTCTGTTTTTCAATATTTTTCCCTATTTGTTTCCATTTCCTCTATTTTTCTATGATTTTTCTCATTTTTCACCATTTTTTTCTATTTTTGTCTACTTTTTTCCATATTTTCCCCTATTTTTCCTACATCTTTCTAGTTTTTATATTTCTTTTTATATTTTTTCGTTTTTCCTTTTTTCTTTCTTAGTTGTCCCTATTTGTTCCTGTTTTCCCTATTTTGCCCTATTTGTCCCATTTTTCTCCATTATTCTATATTTTTCCTTATTTTTTTTTTGTTTTTCCTATTTTTTTTCCATGTTTATTATATATAAATTTGGTGTAAATAATTCGTATAGAATATATTGGCGTGCATATTATTTTAATGACAAAAATAGTTATTTTCCTAACAAGTGGGGAAAGTTATACTTTTCCGCACGCAATTGCAGTTGCCCGAACGACGCGAAGCGGAGTTCGGGCATGCAATTAAGTGGGGAAAAGATACTTTACGCAAGTGTTAGGAACAATATTTTTTCTACAAGCGTCTAGAATTCAAAAAAAAATTTAGCAAAAATATTTTTTTATCATTAAACAAAAATTTTCTTAGTGCTTCTTAATAAATAAAACATTAGGCTGAAAGTAATCATAGATTTATTTTTTAATCATTTTAGCATTTATAAAATCAGTGCGAAAAGTAACTTTTCCGCACTAGTGCGGAAAAGTACAACTTTCCGCACTCAAATGCGTGCAGAAAAGTATACTTTTCCGCACGCTTGTATATGTAAATATTTAATCTCAAGAAAATTAATGCAACTACTAATCTGCTTATTTTTTTTGTCTCTGATACTTTTTCTTATAAAAATTCAATTATTTACTAGTAATCATAAAGACATCTATTCCTAATGGTATGTTCGCATTGATTTTTTTTTCTCCAGTGATCGACTTTAAGTCAATACGTAAAACATTAATTTTAGCACTCACCATTGATGAAAGTTTCTGCGCATATATCCAAGAATTATTGAAACTGACTCGGGGAAAAAAACCTTTACAACGGTTGATTGATGATTCAAAAAATAAATAAGATTAAGAATCTTTATTTATAATTATAATCTAATAAAACCTTAATCATGAAGACATTTTGTTCAATAGCAGTTCCTACACTCTAATTATATTAAATTAAAATTTAGTAATGTGTACACTAATAGCACTTTACTTTGCTTTTTCACAGATACTTAGACTATCTGAAAGCGCTTGGTCCTCCTGAGACTTCTGACCAACATCGTGTTGTCAAAGGAGCTGGAAAGCCTCAACATTGAATTGATGAAGAAGTCGAGGTTCATAACTTCTGGTGAATTTTTCAACAGTTTCCATGTACAGGTCCCTATGAAGGTCAGTGTTTCTGAGATACCAAGAAACATTAACAATGTTCTATAATATTTTATTATAGAAACAGTAGATGGCGTGAAAATTGTTATTTCTGACATAACCGTATATACATAAAAAAAAAAAAAATTCATACAATAGTATTTTGTTATATATTGATAGGACATGTGTACTAATGGTGCTTTCTTTCTATACAAAAACCAATACTATTACGACAAAATATCTCTTGTTAAGCCGAGCGAACCTAGAGGCGCGTGAGTTACAGTAAAATTATTATTTTTGACACAATTAATTATACAATTCTATATAATCAACATTAATTGAAGTTCTATCCCATACAGAGTGAAGTCTATAAAGTTTTATGTACCTTTTTCGTTAGGGAAAACATCAGACCTTTTCACTGATTATTAATTAGTAAAGTTGATTAGTTATTATTATTATGGCTGTAAATAAAATTCGCTACTTTTTCTAACAACATGAATACAAATAATTATTACCAAAATGAACACGAAATTATAAAAACGATTAATTAATTCTTAGAAACACTCGCCTGTCCGACAGAAACTCAAAGATGTCTGAAAATAGGTCTTTACCCAACGAAACACAAAAATTAACTAATTATTCAGGGATTTGAAACCGTAACTAAACTGACCATTTACTTATAAATTCTTTTAAAATATTGACATTAATAAAAGATGAAGGACGTCAAAAAAAAACAAAAGCCGCAATTTTGTCAAATATTTTAAACGCACGTCCGCTTGGAAATTGTATCAATACAACAAAATACGAAAATATGAGGAGTCTATAAAAATTATCAGAACACAATTAGAAACGCTTCGTGACAGAGAATTACCCAATGCGATATTGAGATAAAAAAAAATGACAGCCGCCCTTGAACAGCATCGGAGAGCCCTTGAAGTAAAGCACTGAAAAGCTAAAAGAAATAATACGCGAAGAGGGATATCGAGTCATAGGGCGAGTGGTTTTTGTCGAAAAAAATTGATGCCGTGTTTGTCGGATTTGCTGTATGTTGTCTAAATAGATATTTTTGTTTTTATAATTTTTTTAGTGTTGTTATATTGATTTTTTTAAATCTTATATTTGTTTTCCCATTTTTTAAAAAATAAAATTATCCTCGTAACTATTTATTTTATTAAATTTCAAACAAAACATCTAGACAGAAACTACATCCCGGCCGAAAGCAAATAAAAATAATAAAAATTTTGTTTGTAGTTTTATGTCTTTGACAAAATGTTAAATGGATTATCAATGAAAACGAACCTTTTACATTTTTATTAAGGATGTAGATATGGAGAGGGTAAACTGTGTAATTATTTATCCCCCCCCCCAGGATACCAAAAAATAGCACGAAAAGAAAAAATAAAATATATAAAATGTATATTACCCTCCTCCCCAGGAAAAAATTACTACCGCCTCCAGGAAAAAAGTCATTTACGCCCATGTATACAGCTTGTTTCACAAGAGTTTCATTTCGAGGGTTAGGAGAAAATAATCAATCAGGTAGTCACTCTCGCAAATAAAAGTTTATAGAATTATAGAATGACTGTTGGAATAGATCCGGAAAAAAGTGAAGGAAATTTCATGGAAAACTCCATAAAATCAAAGAAATAAAAAGTGTTTTTTTGCAGAAAATCAGAGAAAAATGCCCACAAGTTTTTTCCTAAAACTCTTCCAACAAAAACGAAAGCATGGAAAAACACATATAAAGTGCAAATTTTTACAAAAATAATTTTTTTTCACGAAAGTTAGGAGAAAACTCTAAAAAAGTTTAGAAAAAATCACACATGAATACATTTTTTCACAGTTCAATTTGAATAAAAAGAAGCAAGAATGCATTTCTCCACAGTTAAATTTGAAACAAATGAGCAAGAATGCATTTTATCACAGTTAAATTTTAAAAAAGAATCAAGAATGCATTTTTCACATTCGAATTTTAAAAAAAGGAGCAAGAATGTATTTTCCATTGTTAAATTTTAAAAAAATGAGCAAGAATGCATTTTTCCACACTCGAGTTTGAAAAAAAGAAGCAAGAATACATTTTTCCATAATTAAATTTGAAAAAAGAAGCAAGAATACATTTTACACAGTTAAATTTCACAGATTAAAATTTAACAGAAAAACAGCAAAAATGCAGTTTTCAAATATGAATTGGAGAAAAAACAAGGACATTTTTTCCTACAAAAATTTGGAAAAAACAACAAAATGCGTTTATACTGAATAATGTATTTTTTCTAATAGGAAACTGAAAAACAAAACAAAAAACATTTTTTTACATAAGCAAAAATGCATTTTTCCACAAAAAAAATTGAAAAACAAAGGAACAATGCATTTATTTATATAAAAATTTGAAATTCAAAGCAAGAATGCATTTTTTTTATACATGGTCTGTAATTAAATTTTTCTGCAAAGGACTTTTAACGTTATTGTCAATGGGAAAATCAAAATATTTGTACCCCACTAGTGCTGCCTCTGGTGGATATTTTTTTAAATTCGAGTAAACAGCCTAATTCTGACAAATTAGTCGACTATGGTTAATAATAAAAGATAAAAAAAATAATTTTAGCCATTTTATAGTTGGGACATAAGTAATCTGACCAATAAAATTTTAATATACAGGGTGTCCAGAGATGAAACCGACAAAACTTAGGGGGTTATAGGGACTGCCAATATGATTGTAAAAAGCCATATACAAATATCCAAAACCGCTTCGTTACTGATATACAGTGTGATTTGAACAAATTCCTATCCGCTTTTTTTAGCAGATTTTGAATCTTCGATCAGAATATTGTTAATTATTATACTAGAACAGTTATTCTTACAAGAAATAACTCATTCCGGTCCTGATACGAATTTATTTTTTCGTCTTTTCTTGGGTTATGAAAATATTTTATAAAATTTTACTACGAACTAATTAAAGAAAATAACAATATTTATGTCTTGGTTTTGTAATTTTTTATTATAATAACCCAATTTTGATGGTATTTTATAGAAAAATTAATTTCTCGAATGAAAAAATTGAAAATAATAATTTATTACGGAATAACTGAAATGGTGCCAGAAACTTTTTTAACAAGTTAGTGTACCATTTTTTTCGTAGATTTCGAATCTGAGCTCAGATTTTTGATAATCATTATACAGGGTGAGTTATTCTTACAAGAAATTAAGATGGAAGAAAAAGAATATTCCGGTCCTGATATTGGATTCGTTCAAAGGGCTACTTATTAAGGAAATTTAGTTTAATTCATGTACCAAATTTAAACCAAATCGGGTTATCCCTGTATTTAATATGGCGGATTGAATTTTTTGTCTAAATTCAAAAATCACACTGTATAACAGTAACGAAGCGGTTTTGGACATTTGTATATGACTTTTTGCAATCATATTGGCAGTCTCTATAACCCCCTAAGTTTTGTCCCTGTATAAAAATATATAATGTTTGCATGATTATCATTCATATATCGAGAATTGGAATTATTTCCGGCAACACCGGATGTCAGCCATTTTTTTTTCAAATTTTATAAAAATTAAATAACCTAGTCAAAAGCATGTATTTAGGGTAAATTATTTTCTTACAATTTTGTATAAAACTAGCAATAAAATCCAACAATAGACAATAATTTCTGAAATAAAAATAATTAAAAATTACACCTTCGTATTCTTTGGGATAAAATAAGAAGAAATAATTAAAATTCTTACATTCTAAGGGCGAAAACAACCCCTAAATATTTTTTAGAAAGTACAACGATTATTATTATAACCATTTATTAAGAAAGCTGTAGATTACATATAAATATTTTATATGATTTTTGGTAATTCAAAATACTTGATTAATTGACTTAAACTTTATTTAAACAATATTCGACATACTGATTTTATCTAAATGTCTATATTTCCCTGTTACCTCTCAATGGCGTCTTCAGACCTAAAAATATCAAGGCCCATTGATTTACGACGCCATTTAAGTGGTCTGGATCAAAGACTATGCCTCGTCATCATAATTACTTACATTTATATTATCCATGATGCGTTCAACCTAACCCTATAAGATGTATAAAAAAAAAACAAAAGACTAGTGGTTTAGTTTTGTTAAACGACTAAAAAAATTAACAAAAAAATAAACACAGCTGTTCCGAATCCACATTAAACACTTTGTTTCGTTTACAATTTAAAACACGTAATCCATAGTAAATTAATTCTCAAATTCCTACTTTTCAACGACGTTTATGTTTACGGTATTTATTTATTTAAAGTATACACTTGTACTAAATGTAACAAAATAAAGAGTGTTTACGCTTGAGAAATTATCTATTTTTAAATATATTTTCGACCAGGTGTTTGCATTTTTCTGCTAAATGTTGAATATTTGCTCAAAAACATTTTTATTTTATTTGCTAACAAAAATTTTTTTTTTGACAAAATTAATTTTTTTTTAGTCTACAAATTAAAATTAAACTAAAATAAAAGTTTTTCATCATTATTTGTCTTTTTGCATAACAATTCAATGTTTTATTACGTAATTTGTTTGTTATTATTATTCAATTTTAGGATTTTTAATATTTTAATTAGAAGAATAAATTAATGAAAACTTTTTTTGTTTTGTTTCAGTTTTGAATTGTATGTGGGGGTGAGTGTGGGCGCGATGGGGCGGGGGCAGATCTCGCCCATGGAGCTCGGCTAGAGGTTGCCCGGCGGCTGCCCCCCGCCGGCTGCTCATCGTTGGCTGCCCACCGGCTGCCCCTCTGCCGCCCTCACCCCGGCCCTGTACGCATGGAGCCGGACCACCGGGACCACAGATGCCATAGGCCCAGCGCCTTTCAAAAAGTAAGTAACTATCAAATTTAAAATTTTGTATGTTTTACCAAAAATTTTGATCAATCTTAATTGATTAATAATTAAAAAAAGAAATATTTCTAATAGTTGTGAAACAGAATATCTTAAATCAAGGGCTTAGATATGGGGAGGGTAAAGGGGGTAATTACCCTTCCCCAGGATACCAAAAAATAGTATGAAAAAAAGAAAGAAAATATATGAAAATATGTAGAAACGGACAAACATATATTTGTTTAAAAGTTTGATTACCTTCCCCCCCCCACCCGGGAAAAAATTATCACCGCCCCCCGGAAAAAAGTTATCCGCGTCCCTGTATACAGCGTGTTTCACAAGAGGGTATCATAGAGAGGGTTAGGAGAAAGTAATTAATCAGATGTAATCACTCTCGCAAATGGCAATTTAGGTACAATAATTATAGAATCACAGATCCGGAAAAAGTGAAGAAAAATTCACGAAAAACTCCGGAAAATCAAAGAATTAAACACCGAAAAGCATTTTTCCACAGAAAATCAAGGAAAAATGCTCACAGTTTCCAACGGGGAAATTTTTTCCTAAAAGTCTTCCAAAACACATATAAAGTGCAAATTTTTTCATACAAAAAATTGTAAAACAAAGCAACAATGCATTTTTCTACATGTTGAACAAAGGAGAAAAGAAATCACTTCCCTGATAATCTGCTTCTGGAGGATCACCCGCAACCAAATCCATCTGGCTCGTTAATACGCAAGGTCATATACATGATGGGGTAAAGGGGGTAATTACCCCATCCCAGAATACCAAAAAATAGCACTATAAGAAGAAATAAAATATATGAAATGTAGAAAAGTGCCCTTTCCATGAAAAAAAGTTATCTACGCCTTTGTCTTAAAATTGGCAAAAAGTTATTCATACAATTGTTCTAGGTTTTTACTAAATTGTTCCAGAAAATTATTCCATAAATTTAAATACAAAGGCCGGAAAACTCAAAAAACCATTTTTAGAGCCAGCCCCTCATTATTTTGATTTAGATTTTTTTTTGTTTTACTAGATTGTTCTAGTTGTTCATAGCATTGTTACAAATATTTGTGTCTTAAAAATACTATTTAAAGGTTTAAATTCGGACCTTAATTTAAAATATTCATAGGCCATACAAAAACAAAATTATTGATAGCCAATGAAAACCAAATAAAACATATTTGTAGCATTTTATGCTTTGTTGATAAAATAAAAAGCTTTACAAAACTATCTAATATCAAAGGTTTCAATATTTTGTAAATAATTAAATAAAAACAACTTTTGCCAATTAAAAAAAAATAAAAAATATTTCGCAAGATTAATATAAACACTAAAAAAAGAATTAAATAATATGTACTGAAGTTATACTTCAATGGTTTTTACTACTTAATTTATCCTGACGTTATTTTTTTACCGCATGAAAATTTGGAACAATGTTCAGAACAACTAGAACAATCTAGTACAACAAAAAAAAATTCGAAAAAAAATACTGGGGGCTTGCTCTAAATGGTTTTAATTGATTTTATGCTTAAAATATTTTTTTAATACATGAAAATTTGGAACAATGCCAAGACTAACTAGAACAATTTAGTACAATAAAAAAAATTCGACAAAAAAATATTGGATATGGCTAACTATAAATGGTTTTATTTGATTTTGAGCTTGAAATAAATTTTTTTAAGACACGAAAATTTGGAATAGTGCCATGACCAACTAGAACAATGTAGTACAACAAAAAAAATTTCGAAAGAAAAATAATGGAGGGCTGGACCCAAATGGTTTTTTTTATAGATTTTGGGCTTGAAATAATTTTTTTAAGACATAAAAATTTGGAACAATGTTCAGAACAACTAGAACAATTTGGTACAACAGAAAAAAAATCGAAATAAAAATAATGGGGGGCTAGCTCTAAAAATGGTTTTTTGAGTTTCCGGCCTTTGTATTTAAGTTTAAGGAATAATTTTCTGGAACAATTTGGTATAAACCTAGAACAATTTGGAACAACTTTCAAAATATTAAAATTCGAAAAATGGGGGCTAACTTCACACACACGAAATCTTTCTATTTTCTGAGAAGACACTCATATTATAAACGTGACTAATGAAGGTCGTAGGTTGGATGGTTAGAACCTATTGATTAAAATCGGTGAATGCGATTAGATGGGCGTTCCAGTAGACACGTATTTTGTGTCATCCCAAGAGACCTCATAAGCGTTAACGGGTTTTAAGGCAACCAATATGGTACAGATAAAAACATTGAACTACATACTTAATCAAGACAGACTAAAGAAAGAACCTAAGAAACGAAATTATAGATGTAATAAATGTAACGAACGAAAAAACAATAAATAGGGCGTTTACAAATTTACTAATAAATGTTTAATTTATTTTTTCTGCATTATATCTATAATGTTGGGTTATGAATCGTAAAAAGACACAATTCTAATTGAAAACATGATTTAACACATTTATTCTTAATTAGGACAAAATTTCCACCTATACACTTCCGCTACGCCTCTGGGGGCCCTTTGATGTTCACCGCAGGTTGGTCTCGGATGCGAACCTATAATTCCTTCTCTTTGTTGTTCGATTCCTAATGGAAACAATTGCCTTCTATATCGGCTGTCGCATACAGTGTCTCTGTCCCTTCTTTTGTTTCCTTTTACGCCGTTGTATATATTACCAAGTGCTTTAGACGACAAAACGTATTTGAATTAAATTAGTCGGTTTACCGGTATATTTATTTAAATTCTTGTTAACACTGTAAAAGCTATATTTATTTTATTCAATTGTCAAAATACAGGTTCATTTATGATTAGCCTTGGAAATGCTTTTGTTCTTTTAAAATGTGAAACAATAAAACTTTTAGAGAAGTGGATCGAGAATTAACTCCTTAGGAATTCCACTTATCACTTTCAGATCAGTGAGATTGACCAATCCTAACATGGAATTTTCTATTAGAAAGATAATTTTGAATCCATATCAGTAATTTCCCATTTATGATTCAAGCTTGTACTGTAACCTTACACGTAGAACTATGTCAAAGGCTTTGGTAAACTCGAGATGTATTATATCAATTGGTAATTTATTATCAAAAGAAAGAGACCAGTCATTTAAACAGTTTAGTAGATTTGTAGTAGTTGATATACCTGCAACAAGTTCGTGTTGTTCTGCTGTTACTATATGATATTTTGTGAGAAAGTCAGATATTGCATCAGCTATGATACTTTCCATAATATTGGAAGGAACAGAGAGTAAGCTTATAGGACAATAATTATCTGAATCCTTTTTGTCATCTTTTTTATAAACATTCTACAATAGTCTAGTCAGCAAGTGCTTTTTTGGGTTAAACTTTTTTCTCCACCTCTGAAAAATATAAACGAGGTGTCATTCGATTTGGAATAGCGTATAGATGATTTTTAAAAAAATTCAAGACTTGCTTGCAAAAATTGCAAAAGCTATAAACAATTAACTGAAAAATAAAAATGGGGTTTGGTTTTTTGCAGATTTCTCAAAAACTATTTTATATTTTTCAAATTTGAAAAAAGATTCAAATATAGGAGATTTCCCAAAAAAAAATTGTATCATCCGAAACTGTAGGACCAATATTTATAATTTTCCAAGAGGATTGAAAATACGGTCAAAAACGAGGATTCTGGCTTGCGTAAACGCTGCCCACTTGGGACCTTTAATGAATAAATATTATTTAAACTTATTAAATATTAATATTAAAAATTAAAAAAATTCAAGTATCTACTAAGTAGATTTATGAACAATAATCCGCGGTCAAAAAATTTTTATCGTGATTTTTCTATTATGCGTTAATTAATTAATAATTTTTTCCTACTTGAACGTGAACATTGTAAGTTCGATAATTGTTAAATATCAAATCTGATTTTTTTTCCTTTTTGGAATTATTTCTAAGAGGTCTCAGAAGAGGACTTCCGTTAGAAAAATTAAAAAAATTGTTATTTTTGACTTTGTTATTAACGATTTACTTTGGTTAAAAATTAAAAAGCTTGCAAGCTTTAATGGAAAAATAAGAATATTTTTTTCCCTAGATTTAATTTATTTCTGGAAAACTTGGCAACACAGCATAATTAAAATTTTAATTTCTTAAAATAATCGATATTTGTTCCCTAGATTTAAGAAATTATGAAAAATTTGGCAACACTGCCCAAGTAGAAAAGTACCAGATTCTGTTTTTTTTCTAGTTTTTTTAAAAATTGTTTTATCGGTTCTTTTTTTGAATTTTTTAAAAAATTCAAAGATAGTTTAAGAAATTATGAAAAATTTGGAAACACTGAAAATTTTTAATTTTTGAAAAATCAGTAGAATTATTTTCCCTTTAAAATTTGGCAACAATGTCTGGTTAAAAAAGTACCAAATTCTAGGATATTTTTAATTTTTCAAAAAATTCTAGATTTACGAAATTTTTAAAAAAATGGCAACATTGCTAATGTAGAAAGTACCAGATTGTAAATTCTTTTTAAATTTTTCAAATAATCAAGGATACTTTTTTCCCTAGCTTTAAAAAAATTTAGGAAATTTGGCAATGTAGCCGAAAGGTTACCGGGTATGAAATTTTTTAAAAATTGTTTTTACAAATACTTGATATGTTTTTAATGTTTTAAAAAATTTACTTAATTTAATAAACTATGAGAAATATGGCAACATTGAATTTTTTATTTTGCAAAAAAAATTCAAAGGCCGTTTTACATTGAAAAAACATGGCAACGCTGTTAAAATCAGAAAGGTATCATATTTTGATTTTTTCTAATTTGTTAAAAAACGAGATTTTTTTCTTCCCTAGATTTAAATAGAAAAGGGCAACACTGTATAATTAATAAATGACAGAAATTTATTTTTTTTATTAATTTTAAAATAATCAATTGTATTTTTCCGTAGATTTACGAAATTTTTAAACATTTTGCAACACTGCCTTATTAAAAAATTATCAAATTCTGTGCTTTCATTTTTTTCTCTCTAAATTAATACTTTGATAACATTGTAACGAAAAATTGGCAACAGAAAAGTATCAGAATTTGGAAAATGGGAAATGTGGCAACACTGGTTTAAACGAAAATTAGCAGAATTTTAAAAACTACATGCCAAGATACTCCAAATTGGCAAGAGAGTAGCTAAAAATTAGGAGGCTAAACAAAACAAATTAAAAAATGTTTTTCATAGGTTTAAGAATTGTAGGATTTAACAATATTGTAAAAAAGTAGATTAAAAAAAATAATACGAAATTTTTGGGGAAATTTGTCAACAATTTAACCTAAAAACAGTAAATTCCAAAAAAAGTATTCTTTAGATATTGTAAATTTCAAAGAGATTTGACAACACTAATCTAATAAAACTTTCTCGTTAGATTTAACTCATTTCTTGTCCAAATTTCGCAACACTGTAATCGAAAATTGAAAAAATTATCGCTAATAGTCCAAACTACCACTTTTTGACGGCAACACTGTACATAAATGTATCAGAGTTGCATCAAACTTGACATATATTATTTTTTATCCACAGTAGACTCTTTATCACTAAATTTAGTGACTTAATGAAATCTAGTAACTTTTTGAATAAGTTGGGAATCCTGACTCATATGTCATTAGTGTCAGTATAAGTCGACTTTAGTTAATGTCAACTGTCAACATTTTTTATGTCAAATGTCAGTTGTCAGTGATTCGTACGATTTGACGTCTGTTTGAGGTTTGAGTCCTCGTTTTCGGCCGTATTTTTAATTCTCTGGGAAAATTATAAATATTTTTCTTACAGTTATGGCAGGTACGGTTTTTTTTTTTAATTTCCTCCTCTTTTCGTATCTTTTTTCAATTTTGAAAAATGTCAAATAGTTTTTGAGATATTTGCAAAAAATGAAACCTCATTTTTATTTTTCAATTCATTGTTTATAATTTTTCCAATTTTTACAAACGGCTCTTGAATTTTTTCAAAAATTATCTACACGCTATTCCGAATCGAATGACACTTCGTTCATATTTTTCGGAGACGGAGAAAAAGTTTGACCCAAAAAGCACTTGTTGACTAGAAAATAGGAAAAAATAGGGAAAAGTAGGAAAAATAGAAAAAAAATTGGAAACTTACCGACAGAAAAAAGGAAAATAAAGTAAAATAGGAAAAAATAAAGCGAAATAGGAAAAATAAAGCAAAATAAAGACAAATAGGGAAAAATAAAGACAAACGGGAAAAAATAAAGGAAATATGGAAAAAATAGAAAAAAAGCGGGGACAAATAAGAGAAAATAGGCATAAATAGATAAACATGGGAAAGAAGTGTGGAAAACAAAGTAAATTTGGAAAAATAAGAAAAAAGTACCTTCGACGTTTCGAGCCACCGATTCATGATGGTACACAGAGGAATAAACATTTTTTAGAAAAAATGTACTTAAACAATTGATGAGCTATTTTTGATGCAAAGCAGTTTTTTTTTCTGTTAGACTGTTAGTTATTATTTCTGGTAAAGGGGTTCAGTGTTTTTATTTTTATTTTTAAACCGCTTTGTGCGCATTGTGTTAATATTCTGTCTATAATTTGATTTTGTTGATTTTATAGCTATTTCATACATTTTTGCTACCAAGCAGAATAAGGACGGGAGTTAACGAGTTATCACAGTTTTTCCGCATAAGGGAAATTACGTATAAAATTGTAAAAAAGCCTAATCTGCTTTTAATTTTACTTTCCCGGACCCATCAAAGGGAAAGTGAAAGGAAGGTGAACGAGCAAAAAAAAAATCGAGATATCGATGGAAATATCCATTTTGAGGTCCCCCAAGAAGATTGAGACCATTTCCATCGTATGGTCTGCCTGTGTGTCTGTGTGTAATCTTCCACGATAACTGCCGAACCGTTTGACCAATCAAGCTAAAATTTGGTATGGAGGGTCGGTGTGTGCCTATAATGCGACCATTAGTTTTTGGTTTAAATTGGTACAGTGGCGGGTCCTCAAGACCGACATTGGTTAAATATACATGTAACAATTTTTTGCTTTATTTAAATTTTAAGGACAAACAATACATTTTAGTGCAAAATGTTGTAGTACAAAGTTTTAGAGCATAAAATTACCTACAATTTCTGTCTTAAGCCTTTTCCAAAATTTCCAATAGTTGCGCCACTAGAGGGCGCGTAAAAAATGTGCATGTATGTTTTCTCTAGTTTTTCTTGATTTTGAGGACAAACAGTGTATTTAGTGCAAAATTTTCTTGTGCAAAGTTGTAAAGCATCAAATTTTCTTTAACTTTTATGTTTAACTTAAATCGAATTCCTCATAGTTTCGCCGCTAGATGGCGAGAAAAATACACATTTAAAATTCCCTACAACTATTGTATGAAAATTTTTCCCGAATTTCCAATAGTTTTCACACATGATTTTAGGAGATCCTAATTGTAGAAGTATGATATATAACGTGCGCATGCGCAGCTTATGTCATTACCAACATTGAAATATTAATTCACCATCCAGCTCGCTATTTTTAATGTGTCTCATAAATCAATGTAATGCTTAGTATTTTGTAATGAAAATAATAATAATAAATAACATATTCTCTACGGTCGAGCCGGGAAAGTCCTGGGGTGACACAGCCGATTTTTTTAGTTTATTTACTGTTTTTGTTATAATAAGTTTTATTATTTTCTCCAAGTTTCTTTGTTATCATTTATCTATTTTGTCTCTATAATTTTACTATATTCTTCCCTCAGTGTTCCATATTCTCCTATACTTGTTTTTTTAGTCAGTCTTATCCTATTATTTTATGCATCCCTGTATACTTTTCAATACCTAAACTAATATTTTATTTAACTTGTATATCCATAAAAATGAATAATTAATTTTTAACCATTTTGCAATTTAAAATCTTTCTCATTATTTGAAATTCAAAAACTATATTGTCCTGAATATATATCCGTCCATCATTGATTTCGAACATAAATAAAGAGAATGGCCGATGGTTCGGTTTTCGTTCGTTGCTAATTTAGCAAGGATTTTAATCAGCATGAGTGTATACAGGCAGGCCTGCAGAACTATTTTTACTTTACACATCGAATCGATCGAAATGGCTTGAATGCTCGAATCTAATACTGATTTTTAGTTCAATTAATTCGTTTGATCCTAATGTTAATTAAGTTTTGGAATCAAGTTGATCGAATAGAATTTTAACAATGGATAAATAAAACGAAACCGGAATATATTTGAAAATATGGCTCGATATCCGAAGTTTTGTGTAGTAGTTTGTACTTTTTATTTTTTTATCAACGATGTTGATTTGTTAGAGGATACCGGGGATAAAATTAAGTAATATTTTTTGCATTCCTATAAACAAGTTTATTAAATTTCCTTTTTTTCCTATTTTTCTTTTATTTTTCATTATTTTTTACCATGTTCTTCCCTATTTTTTCCAATTAGTCCCCAATTTCCCCTATTTTTCCTATTTGACCCTGTTTTACTCTATGTTTCCCTATTTCTCACTATTTTGATACATTTGTTCCCATTTTTTCCTATTTGTTCCCACATTTTTTCCTATTACTTATTATGCGCTATTTTTTCCCAATTTTTCTCTATTTTGCCTGTTTTTCCGTATTTTGTCGTAATTTTCCTGCTTTTCACTAATTTTCCATATTTTATCCTACTTTTCCTGTTTTGCCCTATTTTTGCCTGTTTTTATTCATTTTGCCAATTTTTTTCCCTATTTTACCCTAATTTTCCAACTTTCCCCAATTTCCCAACCATGTCTATTTTGCCTATTCTTTCCGATTTTTTCCTTTTTTCCTATTTATTCCCCTTTTTCTATGCCCTATATTTAAAGTACCTTGTATTTCACCGGTTTGTAGCGCTTAAAATTACTATTTATGGGTTAGAGTGAAATAAAGTAAAAAAGCGTTAAATAAAGTACCATAACGTTGACTTTATTTCATGTTTTCCATAAGTTGACACAGTTGATCAGTGCGATTTTTCCATACCTTTACATGAAAAAAAATATCAAGACACCTTTGACTTTGACAGCATACATGAACATGAACTGTGATTTGACTTTAAATTTGTTTCTAGTATCATAGTGGAGTCATTCTACGGAAAAATAAGGTGAGGTTCGTAAAAATTTAATGTAGCTAAACCACAACAACAAAAAGTTTCATAATTATACCAAAAATAAGATGTCGTGATTTTTTCCACGATTGGTTTGGGGGAACCATCCCTAAAAATCGAAAAACTGGGTTTTAACTGGGTTTTGAGGTATTTTTGGGTCGATTTACTAGTTTTATTTTAGACTTCTAGCTAAGATTTGGGATTTGGACCCTTTTATTGTCAATGATTGAGGAACCTTCAGTCCAAATTTACATTGGCTGCGATCATTTCACCCCCTGGAATAGATATAAATATACGTTTTTTAGGCTAAAAATTGAAATATGGCCATTTTGGTCAAATCTCTGCCGAATCGGATAAAATTTGGTGAAAAAATGAGTCATGATGACCACAATGTGTGGTCCAACGATGATGTCAAATATTCAATATTTTTGGTTAAAATCTAAATTTGGCCAATTCATCCCCTAATTTTGAAGTGGACCCCCATTATAACCAATGAGTCGTAGAGTACTCTGCTTGGGCTTATATTAAAGGTTATTTTACATAGTTTCATATGGCTTGGGTTTCGCCCATTTTTTTGGACAGTTGCGGTATATACAGGGTGTCCAGAGATGAAACCGATAAAACTTAGGGGGTTATAGGGACTGCCAATATGATTGCAAAAAGCCATATATAAATGTCCAAAACCGCTTCGTTACTGAAATACAGGGATAACCCGATTTGATTTAAATTTGGTACATGAATTAAACTAAATGGCCTTAATAAGTAGCCCTTTGAACGAAACCAATATCAGGACCGGAATATTCTTTTTCTTCCATCTTAAGTTCTTGTAAGAATAACTCACCCTGTATTATGATTATCAAAAATCTGAGCTCAGATTCGAAATCTACGGAAAAAATCCTACAGGAACTTGTTAAAAAAGTTTCTGGCACCATTTCAGTTTATTCCGTAATAAATTATGATGTTAAATGTTTTCACTCGAGAAATTAATTTTCGGATAAAGTACCATCAAAAATGGGTTAATATAATAAAAAATTACGAAACCAAGACATATATATTATTATTTTCTTTAATTAGTTCGTAGTAAAATTTTATAAAATACTCTCATAACCCAAAAAAAAGTGAAGAATAAATTCGTATCAGTAGCTTACAATTTTTGTCTAAATACAGTAGGCTTGCGATTACAAAAAATTATTGTGCGTTGTGTTGTACTTTCATAAATTCAAAATTAGTAAGCAAATATAATTTATAAAAAATTCAGTACAATCATTTTTGAACAAATTCCTGTCCGCTTGTTTTAGCAGATTTTGAATCTGCGATCAGAATATTGTTAATTATTATACTAGAACAGTTATTCTTACAAGAAATGACTCATTCCGGTCCTGATACGAATTTATTTTTTCGTCTTTTCTTGGGTTGTGAAAGTATTTTATAAAATTTTACTACGAACTAATCAAAGAAAATAACAATATTTATGTTTTGGTTTTGTAATTTTTTATTATAATAACCCATTTTTGATGGTATTTTATCCAAAAATTTCTCGAATGAAAAAATTGAAAATTATAATTTATTACGGAATAACTGAAATGGTGCCAGAAACTTTTTTAACAAGTTAGTGTACGAGTTTTTTCGTAGATTTCGAATCTGAGCTCAGATTTTTGATAATCGTTATACAGGGTGAGTTATGCTTACAAGAACTTAAGATGGAAGAAAAAGAATACTCCGGTCCTGATATTGGATTCGTTATTAAGGCAATTTAGTTTAATTCATATACCAAATTTAAATCAAATCGGTTTATCCCTGTATTTAATATGGCGGATTAAATTTTTTGTCTAAATTCACAAATCACACTGTATAACAGTAACGAAGCGGTTTTGGACATTTGTATATGACTTTTTGCAATCATATTTTCAGTCTCTATAACCCCCTAAGTTTTGTCGGTTTCATCTCTGGGCACCCTGTATATATATATATTTACAGACCGTTTCTTTAATCATGTGCTAACATTGCCATCTTCTACCATAAGAGATACGAAGATGATTAACTAATCAAAAAGTTAACTATTTTGAAGAACATTACACTTCTCGAAAAAAATCTACAGGGACTCTCGCCCTTGTCGAGTTATACAGGGAAAACTAAAAATGCGATATTTGGTTTTCTGCGCATAAAATTTTTATTTAAAAAAATATCAAAAAATTGAAAAGGGAAGTTTTATTGTATCTGAAATTTTCTACAAAAGTGCACTAATAAATCTTTGATACGACGTTTCGTGTCTTAACATCCCCCATCAAGTTTTGTTTAAAATGCGGACCTGTCTTTTTTATTACAAATATTTATATAGCGTTAAATTTAAAATTTAGTGATATATCACCCATGTCATTTTAACAACGTTTTATCTAAAATAACGAACATCATCAGTGATAATGATTTGTATTTACGGTCCTGTCGTAGTTATTTTTAAATTTGTTGTAGTAAAAATGACAGGACCGTAAATAACAATTATTATCACTGATGATGTTAGTTATTTTAGATAAAACGTCGTTAAAATGACAAGGGTGATATATCACTAAATTTGGAATTTAACGGTTTATAAATATTGCGGGCTCAGAAGACACCTGAACCTCATAGGAGTATCGGAAGATTCAGTATGTAAGACATGTGAGGAAGAGGACGAACAGTAGTGGTCTGATGTGAAAATTGACGGGGCACAATAGGCCTAAAGCCTCGGTGCAGGTGAGGCCTCCTACGCCCGATTCAGTAAAAAAATACATGATTTTATATTTATTCATATCATTCTATTTTCTGGTTACAATATATAATAGGCCTCGGACCCACGTCTAACAAATTTTTTATTTAGAAAATTCTGGGTAGGGGTGCGTTTTCTTTTGGGACCCTCCAAAAGTCATTGCATTAATGCACAAGAAAAATTAACGTCCTAAACATAGCTTTTTTTTAATTGTAAGTTTTTTTAATTCAAAAGCGAAAACGTATTGTCGGCCAAAAATATTGGGCTTTTTGGTGCCTCCGACACCTCGAACATAGTAAAGGTATGACGTCATAAAATGTTGTACCTCGCAGCTGATTTTTGCAGAATCGTTTAATGAAAATATTGAAAATTAACTGGTAAACTTGTCCGACAAATTTTTGGAGGGATATTTGTTGTCGGACGCGCTAAAGTCAAGTGTTTTATGCAACCTCTATAATTACTACCTTTTGTCGGACAAAGAAAAGGAGTGTGAAATGTACTATTTTTTGATCAGTGATTGAAAGAGAACCTATTTTTAGGTCATTAATTTTTCTTGTGCATTAAATCAAGGAGATTGGATGGGTCACAAACAAAAACGCCCCCCACCTAGAATTTCCCAACTATAACATTTGTCCGACTCGACTTAAAGAACATATATACGAAATCTTAACGATTAAGTAATCACAAAATTTTTTAGGCGTGGGCCCGAGGCCTATAAGTCTGGTTTGTTTCAAATCGATTATTCATTATATTGACTAAATTGTCAGAAATAATCCGTTGAGATAAAAATAGCCCTTAAATAATCTGTACATGTGATCTGCATGACGGACCAATTGGTGCAAACAGTAAGATCAGAGGAATATGATGTTTTTATATAATAACTACAAAAGCTATTTTTATGATAAATTTCTTTGTCCTTTGTCCTCGCTTTTATCTATATTGCAAAACAATAATTCAGTTCCAATATTCATTCCTGTTAATTGATATACAAAATAGGGAGGTAGAACAATGGGTACCCAGAA
This sequence comes from Neocrepidodera transversa, assembly GCA_963243735.1. Classification (NCBI taxonomy): domain Eukaryota; kingdom Metazoa; phylum Arthropoda; class Insecta; order Coleoptera; family Chrysomelidae; genus Neocrepidodera; species Neocrepidodera transversa. Next base: position 6,945,419 of record OY725340.1, read on the forward strand.
GCGATCTAAGTGCATGTCAATTAGCTTTTACTCTTTGTAATATATTGTTAAATGAAAAATTTCCATGTTTATTGATTTTTGGTTTAACATAATAAGTTAAATATTATAAATGAAGTAGAAAAAACAGTATATATACCACGGTTAAGAATTTTCCTTAGATCGCTCGGCCACCAAAATTTTAATGAATGTACGAGGCTGGTCTAAATCTGAAAAGTTTGCTTTATTTTCCCCTATATTATTCCTCATTTTTCACCATTTCTCCTTATTTTTCCCTACCAATTTATCCCTATTTTCCCATATTTGCCCCCAATTTCCCCATCGACTTTTGTATATTTTTATTATTTTCTTTATTTTCCCCTACTTTTCACTATTTTCCTATATGCTTCCCCATTCTTCTAGATTTATATCTATTTTACCTCTAATTTTCATATTTTGTCCATATTTTTCTGATTTTTTTCATATATTTGCTGTTTTTTCCCTATTTTATTTATTTTCTTCTTATTTTCTATTTTTTTCTGTTTTCTCTTTTTCCAACATTTTTTGTATTTGCACATATGTTTCCCCATTTTTTATTAGTTTTTCCTGTTTTTCCTTATTTATCCTTATTTTCCATTTTTTTCTGTTTTCCCTTTTTCCATCATTTTGTCCTATTTTCCACCATTTTTCCATAGGATTCCCCATTTTACTCTTATTTTCCTTATTTTTTCCTAATTTTCTCTATTTTTTCCTCATTTATCAATATTTTTCACAATTTTTCTGTTTTTTCCTATTTTTTCCCTATTTTCCACTATTGTTCAATATCTTACTCCATTTTTTCTATATTTTTACTTATTATTTCTATTTTTTTAATTTTTTCCTGTCCCTATTCTTCTCTATTTTTTCCTATTTTTCCCCCTATTTTCCTTTTTTACCCCTATTTCCACTGTTTTTCCATATGTTTCCTCATTTTTCTCTAATTTCCGTATTTTCACTGTTTATCCCCATTTTTTCCTATTTTAACCTACTTTTTCCTATTTTTATCTGTTTAAATCTCTGGCTTAAGTAAATTTTGCTGTTGCGTTGATTCTATGTCAGTCAGTCAGTCAATCAGTCAGTACTTTGCCGCTTATATTATAGATGGCATCCTTACTTGTTCGCTAGTATGTAAATAAACGTGATTGTTAAGAGGATGTTAAGAGGATAAAGCCATATTGTCATATTGCTTACTGAGACATTGCAGACAAATTTTTTCTTGAAACGCCTTAAAATTTCCACTTTTAGTTAACTTTTGTTTTAGATGGAAGGTCTGGTGAGAGAAATGCAGGACACGGAGCATGGGGGCGTTCCTGTCAGAAGCCAAAAACTATTTTTGACATCCATTCCAGCGGCATTCATGGGTAACTTTTAAATTTATTTAATTTGATTTTATTGCAATTGACATATGTGCTATAGTTTGTTTAACCATCATATGCCTATTACGTCATACATTGTCCAACTTGTTTTCTCAATTAAGAAATAGAATGAGACGGAATTATGACGTCATAAATGTTATTTTTGACAGTTCAATTAAATTTTCATTGTCAAAATGTATTCCCTGTATAATGACAAAGAGAAAGTTTAGTTTTGAAGTTGATTAGTTACTTTTCAAGAGAAAGAGATACTGTAATATCGTTATTACCGTTAAATGCAGTCTACAACGTTTGGATTCACCCCAAAAATATAATCGTATAATACATTTTTAATATATATTATATAATTCAACATTTAATCACGATTCGATCGTACGTAATTTTTTTAATTAAGTCATAATTCATGCTCAGGGACGTTAAACATTCCCAAATCTATGCATAATATGGTCATAGAATCTTACTTGTATTATTTAAGTGATTTATCGAATACATATTTTTTGCCATTTAATAAAAAGTTATAAGTGACAAAGAATGCTCGTAATTGCTCCTAATTGAAAGATTGAAATGTGCACTATATTATTTTTATGGACATTTAAATATTATACAAACAGGCTACAAATTAACTTCCTATAAACAAATTTAATATTTTATATAACTCGGAAAGAGCAAATCCTCATAATTATTTATTTCTTTAGGGTACGACTTGATTGAATGGCTCATGGAACGATTAGGAATAGAAGAATCCGGTAAGCTAACAATTTTACCCTAATATTTCTTTTTGTGAGTAGATAGTATCCCCATTCTGATCAATCCCCCTAGAAAAGTTACTAGATTTTTCCCCCAGATTGACATTGAGACCCACCCAAGGCAATCTGTAAACCTCTGTAGACGTACAGACGTCTACAGATCGTCTTTGGTCAATCTGGGGGAAAATCTAGTAACTTTTCTAAGCATTAATAGGGAACCAGTGTTTTGATATAAATCGTATTTTATTTTTGATATCTCGGTGTCTTACTTAAAAATTATAATTTGCACAAAAATGAAATACGATTTTTCCCAATTTAATATTACAGCATTAATCCTCCGTACGAGCAGTTTTCTATTTCAGAAATCTATTTTATCTGAATAAAACCTCTATTGTATATTTTCTTTTATTCACGTAACTGAATTATTTTCTTTATTTACCCATTCTTAACTTTGTCCTATTCTTTCGCAGAAGCTTTGAACATTGCCAATCAGTTATGTCAATATGGATACTTCTTTCCTATCAGCGATTCCAAGAATCTTGTAGTTAAAGATGATAGCTCTTTGTACCGATTTCAGGTAAAGAATCGTTAAATATTTTTGAAAAAAGTTATAAAAATATACATGTTACAGAATCCGTATTATTGGCCATGGCAAAATCGACCACCTGATAACGTGGAATACGCCATCTATCTGGCTAAAAGAACGTTAAGAAATAAACAAAGGCATGGATTGGAGGAGTACGAAATCGAGGCAATGAGCAATTTAAAGAAAAATTTAGCTAATAAATGGGATTTTATTACTATACAAGCTGAGGAACAGGTATCAACTTATAGCATTTTTTTTAAATATACTAGTAGAGAGGCAATAATAGAATTTATTTAAAATTGTTGAACAATTTATTAGAGATTTTTAACTTTTAGAAATTTAATATACTGACATAATTGATCATATCCATTATAACAGATATTAGTTCTCCAGCTAACAGTGTGTACCAAAACTCGGTACTAATTTTCTTATTGTAAATCGAAACTTACATTTTTTTCACAAGGTTTGATTGTCCTTTTAATTCTGAGTTTGGACCACCTAATTTATTTTGACTTATCTATTACAGTTTTTGACATGCTTGATTTGTAAACAACTAAAAACACAATATAACTTTTCTATTTTACAAATCATGTAAAGATTAAGCTCAAAGAAACTAAAAGTTTGTATACAGACCAAACAAGTTTTGAGCTATTAAATTAATTTATGAGAAATTTAAGGTGTCATCCAAATACTTTTTTTGGGAATAGTGAAGAATAAAAGTAGAAATAGAAACAAAATTCTAGAGACGCTCAAACGGTGGTGCACCGTTTCAGGACTTCGGCCCATCGAGCGAATATTTATTTTTAATTGCAGTGTAAAAAAAATTATAAATTGATAACTTGATTTTTATGGATGGTTGTGGGGCGGGTACCGGAATGGCTTGTGCGATACTGGAAAAACTTTTTGCATTCATATAGGGGAATATTATACATAATGTGAAGTGGCAAAAGTTCTAAAAATTTGAATTGAAAAAAAGTTTTTCCATGTAAGCCATTTTAATTTGTTTGGCGGGAGCGGAAGACCGGTCCGATCCTGCTCAAATTCAATATTGTCCTTCCTTGAACAAAATTAACAGACAGACGGACATTCAGACGCTCAGACAGGATTTCAGGGAGCTCGGAAACGCCGACAAAAGTGATAAAAAGTGGGAGTAAGAAATTTTCTCGCCATCACAAAACTCAGTAATTCATTACAAATGGGAAAAAATGACTATTATTTGTTAAAAATAAAAAAAATAGTACAAAAATGGGGAACAACAAAAACTATTAAAACATAATTATAAACCATCTAAAAAATAACTTCTTAAAAATACCGGGTAATTTTATTAAAAATTGTGCGTTTAGGGTATCCCGCCAGGAAATAAGTCTTACGTTATTTTTTCACTTTTTAAAATTTTAAAATAAGAAAACAAAAATCTAAAAACTTTCCAAAGAAATCGACAAAAATATAAAAGAAATGAAAAAAAAATCAAAAAAAATCGCAAAGAAATACGAAAAAACGGCACAAATAGAAAAAAATCAAAAGAAATCAAAAGAGATGGAAATGAATCAAAATAAATTGAAAAAAATATAAAAAAATGGAAAAAATCAAAAGAAATCGAAAAAAAAATTTTGAAAAAAACATCAGAAAAATGAAAAAAAAATACGAAGGATAGGAAAAAATCAGAAAAGAAAAAAAAGAAATAGAAAAAAAAATAGAAAAATGAGAAAAAAATAAATATAATTTGAAAATATTAAAAAAATCAGAATAAAACTTAAAAAAATCAAAAAATCAAAAAATCAAAAAAAAAATAGTGAAAAACGAGAAAAAATTAGAAGAATCGAAAAAATCGGAAATAATCTAAAAAGAAAATCATTGGAAAATATTGGAAACAAAGGAAGAATTGTAAAATAGAAAAAAAAATTAAAAAAATCGCAAAAAAAAACTGGAAAAAGTTGACATTTGAATTGGAAAAAAGTTTTGCCATGCAAACCACTAACTAGGTAAAGTGTAAATCGGAACTCGATCCGAGCTTTCGTTCAAAAGTTACAGTGTTTACAGACAGACGTGCGGACAGGATTTTTTTTGCATTTTCAGACTTGAGAAAAGTGATAAAAAGTGGTGGTAAGAAATTTTTTTACCATCACGAAACTAATACTGAGGCTTTTTGGCCTCAGTAATATTTAATAAATAAAACCTTCTTTGATTGATTGTAGCAAAATAAAAAATAATATGAAATTAATAAAAGTTTATTTAAAATATGAAAAAAGAGGATATTTTTTCAGACATTAAAAAAACTAAATAACATAAAAAAGGCGATATTAAACATTGAATTTAATTTTCTTCAAGTTTAAAGTAGCTACTCAGCTTATTCTTATTGAGTTCCGTTGATCCAATATTGGTTTGATCTGACAGATAAAATCACATGGCACTTGGCCACTAGGTCAGGTAGACTAAGACGCTACCCCCACTGAAATCGCCTAACCCACTAAGTCTTTGAATGATCTGTTCAGGCAAGGAATACCTATCGATAAAGAAGCGAAGGCTACCGTATTTGCATGGACCGAAATTTGTACGCGCATGCGCGAGTTATATTAGTTTTACGTCAATGTCAATTCTGTCTATTTTATTGTAAATATTACTTTGTTTTCCAAACATATATATATAAAATGAATTTAAATGAGTTTTTGTCAGTACCCTAACGGATAGATCAATAGCGGGGTAAAACGAGTGAAAAGAGTAACGAAGCCGAACTCAGCTGTTATATTAGTTATTCGTCACGTGTCACAAACATTCTCTCTTTCTTTTTCTTCTTCATGATTTAAGTTATGTAATTGTTAACCCTGATCCAATTCCTGCTAGTTTAAGATCACCCAATTAATGAGATCCATAAGTTCAAAAGACATCCAAGACCATATTGGACAAACGAAGCATTATCTTACTTCTTTGCCATCTTTTACAAGTGTTAAGCAAATTTCACTAAATTATTCCACCTTTCCTGCCATTTCCTAGTACTATCCATTTTCTCTCTAGTCTTGATAGCTTTTTCAACAAGTAAATCTACTGGTGGGATCCTGCTTGGGTTTCTTCGAATAACAAATCACACAGTAACAAGTTAAAATGTTTTTTTTTTCTAATTTAACTATATTTTATAGGTAAAACTTTCTAAAGGTTTAAAAAAAGCTGATAAGCTGGTTAGTGATTCCCAAGAACGAGCTTATTGGAGAGTACATCGTCCACCTCCTGGTATGATTAGTTCTTTAGAAGCATGTCCTGTACCTACAAGAAGTTGGAATGGTGGTACTAGAACGAGAAAAAAGACAATAGAAGATTGTAAACGAGAAGTAAGTATAGTAATAAAAAATTATTTAAATTGGTTAATATTTGACCATTTTTTTAGGTCGATTTACTGAAAAATAGTCTTTCGAAGACACGTGTAAAGGTGTCACAAGCGTTAGAAAGTATGGTACAACACGTTGAGATTTACATGGAATACGACCCTTTGATAACCCCTACGCAACCATCAAATCCCTGGGTCAGCGAAGATTTGACTTACTGGCAACTGAACAGCCCACTGTGAGTTTGTTTTCGCTTTACACTTGCATTTTCGATTAGTAGTTAATATTGCGATTTTGGCGACATGCACAGAAAATTATGAACGTATAAAAAAATAACAAATTAATTCTTTGCATTCCCCAAAATTAAAATTTTTGCACAATTAATACTCGTAAGGTGATGTATATTTTTTTTTTGATTTAGATCGAGTGAAAAATATTGTAATTATTATATTGTAACCTTTATAGAATGTCTCTTTTAGTCTGCATTGATTTTTTAGAAGAATAAATATAATTAATTTCGCAGAAAGAAATGGATATTATTTGGTAACAAACTATTACATCAAATATTTTAATTTAATTGAAAATTTTTATACTTTGGGCCTTAACGATGTATAATATTAATACAATCATTATTTATTTTATTATTAATAAATAAAAATTACATAGTTGAGGTCTTAAAGGACTAAATTTTTTCTATATGTTCAGCCTGACATATAGTTCCTTCAGGAAATGTTTCCCATACTTTATGATTAATATTCATATGAAATAGGTCGATCACAACAAAGTATGTATTGAAATAACAAAAAAAACATGCCTAATGATCCGATAGACGTGCAGATATCTGCCATTACATTCATTTCTTCATTTTTAAATGTGTTTAGATATTTTCTTCAATTATTCCCTATTTGTTCCTATTTTTCCTATTATTCACTATTTGTCCATATTTTTCATATATTTACTAATTTTTCCCTACTTTCCCTTTTTTCTCTATTTTTTACTAATATCTCTATTTTTCCTATTTGTGTTTATTTTTCCTAATTTCCCTATTTGTCCATATATTTCCCCATGTTTCCCTATCTTTACCTATTTCTCCTATTTTTTACTTTTTTCCATTATTTTTTCCTATTCTTTCCCATTTTTGCATATTTGACCCTATTTGTACCTATATATTTTTTCCTATGTTCTCCACTTTTTTCCCGTTTTTTCCACATTTTTACCTATTCTTTCCAAGTTTTTTCCATTTTTTATTATTTTTTCCATTTCCTGTATTTTTCGCAATTTTTTCTGATTTTTTCCTATTTTTTACTATTTTCCAATTTTTTTCCTGTTCTTCCTAAGTTTTTCCTATTTTTCATTATTTTTTCCTATTTTACTTTGTTTTCCCCACTTCTTTCCAATGTTTTTCTATTTATGCCTATTTTCTGTTATTTGTCCCCCCTTTTTTTCTATTTTTTCCATATTTCCTTTATTTTTCCCGTTTGTCTTAATTTTTCCCTATTTGTCTTTATTTTGCTTTATTCTTTCCTATTTTACTTTATTTTCCTTTTTTCTGTCTGTAAGTTTCCAATTTTTTTTCTATTTTTACTACTTTTCCCTATTTTTTCCTATTTTCTAGTCAACAAGTGTTTTTTTGGGTCAAACTTTCTTCTCCGGCTCCAAAAAATATGAACGAGGTGTCATTCGATTCGAAATAGCGCGTAGATGATTTTTGAAAAAAATTCAAGAACCGCTTTCAAACAATTAACTGAAAAAAAATGGGGTTTGGTGTTTTTCGAATATCTCAAAAGCTATTTGACGTTTTTCAAATTTGAAAAAAGAGGAGGAAATTTACCAAAAAAAAATAACCTCGTGTAACTGAAGGACCAATATTTCTAATTTTCCCACGTGTTGAAAATACGGCCGAAAACGGGGTCTCTGACTCAGGCTTGCGTAAACGCTGCCCACTTTTGTCTTTTAATGAATAATTATTATTTAAACTTATTAAATATGAAAATTAAAAATTGAAAAAATTCAGGCTGGATACTGGATAGATTTATGGGACAATAATCCGTAGTAAAAATTTTTATCGCGATTTTTCTATTAATTATGCATTAGTTAATTATCAATTTTTTCTTACTTGAACATGATTATTGTAAGTGCGATAATTGTTAAATAACAAAACTGATTTTTTTTCCTTTTTTGGACCTATTTTTGAATGGTTTTAGAAGATTTTCCCGTTGAAAAAATTAAAAAATTGTTATTTTTCACTTTGTTATGGGCTAAATAATATGAAAAAAAAATTATTGTCAATGATTAATCAAGCTTTTTAATTTTTAACCTAAGTAAATTATTAATAACAAAGTGAAAAATAACAATTTTTTAATTTTTCTAAACTTTTTAAAAATAGCCCCAAAAAAGGAAAAAAAATTCAGACTTGTTATTTAACAATTATTGAACTTACAATGTTCACGTCCAGTAGGAAAAATTATTAATTAATTAATTCATAATTAATAGAAAAGTGGCGATAAAAAATTTTTGACCCCCGATTATTGTTCATAAATCTATCAAGTAGATGCCTGAATTTTTTCAATTTTTAATTTTTGTATTTAATAAGTTTAAAAAATATTTATTCAATAAAGGTCCAATCCCCGTTTTTGGTTGTATTCTCAATACTCTGGGAAAATTATAAATATTTATCCTACAATTCCCGCAAGTTATAGTTTTTTTTTTGGTAAATTTCCTTCTCTTTTTGAATCTTTTTTCAAATTTGAAAAACATTAAATAGTTTTTGAGAAATTTGCAAAAAACCAAACCACATTATTTTTTAGTTAATTGTCTATAACTTTTGCAATTTTTCAAGTGGCTCTTGATTTTTTTTAAAAATCATCTACACGTTATTCCGAATCGAATGACATCTGGTTCATATTTTTTGATGGCGGAGAAAAAAGTTTGACCCAAAAACCACTTGTTGGCTTGACTACAGATACTGAATTATATAAAAATATTAGCTATGAAATAAAATATTAATGACACATGGGAAAAGATTTACTGAATGAACTCTATATTTTTTCTACTTAAAACAGGCTCAACATAAAGAGAATATTTCTATACTCTGTAGAATTATTTTTAAATAATTTTACTTTTAATAGATTTTGCACAAATTTTATGCACACTAGCACTAATTAGGAATATAGAACCCTTCAATTTTCTTGTAAAATATTATAAAAACAAATTTAAATAAAATCTAGTGGTAGATGTACAGCTACAAAACCATTATACAGTACCTTACCTCGTTGCTTAAAAACAATAAAAAAAAATAATAATAAAAAATAAAAGCTACTAACATAAAATTTAAATAAACTAAATATCTGAACGATTTTTGTTGAGACTTCTGCACACGAATGTAAATACAGGAACAATATAAAAAAAAAGTGGGCAGAAGCAATAAAATAAATAAAAAATTTAAAACTCTGAGGTTTCATAAAATTGGAAACATTGTTGCGAGAAATAAATTGATTTCGATTTATTGGTTTCAGTTAGAAATTTGTATTGGATAAATTTTGATTTTTGTTAATTATTTTGTTTTCTACAAATTGTATACAATAATTCGCAAACTAATCTAATAAAATATAATTTTCTATCTTTATCTATTTCACTGAACATCTCTTGGTTTGCTGCATTGTGTGATTTTGACGCAATATTTCCAATTTGCACTGTTTTTTCTTTACAATAATAATAATAAAATCTTATAAAAATATTTTAGTAGTACCCAAACCATTAATAGTTCTCCTGCATACGTAGTTTTTGCCTGGTTTGATTTTATTTAATTAAATTGTAATTATATAAATATATTTTAATAGCAGAATTCTCATCATAAATTGTAACAAATTTTGTTATAAAGAGAAGATAATTAGAACCTGACTATGCCTGAAACTTACTTTTTCCTTCTACAATTACCTGAATTGTTCCCTTCTTTTTTTATTAAAAAGATACTGTAATATAATTAGAAAAAAATAACATAACATTTTCTTAATTTTTAAATTATTATATTCTTTTAATATTTTCAAAAGCTTTTCCTAAGCTAAGTGAATGCGTTATTAGTAACCAGATTTAAACAGGACAAGACAAACCTCATTATATTATAAATGTAACGTAAACAAAAATCATGCGTAGAAGCAAAGTCTAAAGGGCATTAAGATCAAACTTCGTTATTATTGATTAAAATTGAAATGTGACGCAGGTAAAAAAAATCCTGCGCAGAACCAACGCCAAAGGGCATTAGTGTGCATTATTGAACGCGATAAACGTAATTTGACACTAATGCCCTTTGGCGTTGGTTCTGCGCAGGATTTACAATTTGGACCAATAATAACGAAGTTTGATCTTAATGCCATTTAGTCTTTGCTTCTACGCATGATTTTTATTTACGTATTTATTTTATGTCACATTTATAATACAATGAGGTTTGTCGTGTTTAAATATGGCTACTAATGGCGGAGATAGAGTCAACACACTCAAATGCCTTGTTGAGATAAATAAGTGGGCCCGTATGCCTAAAAATTTGAATTCAAAAAAAATTTTCCCATGCACAAGTCACTTTAATTTGTATGGCGGGTACCGAAAGGGCCGGTCTGATCCTGCTAAAATTCAATAGGGTTTTTGTTATCCAGACAGACAGACAGACATCCAGATGTCCGGACAGGATTTTTTTTTGTATTTTCGGAAACGTCGAGAAAAGTAATAAAAAGTGGGAGTAAGAAATTCTTTCGCCATCACGAAACTAATACTGAGGCCTCATTAAAATCATGTTTTTCAGCCAGTACAATCTTGAGCGATTCAATTCTAACATGAATCGCCATTTTCGTGCACGCATCGCTATATCCTAAAAATAAATAAATCATCATCAGTGGTTTTTTTTTCAAGCAAAAGCAATTTAGTTATTCCCATCACTTAAATTAGAATTCTAAAATTCTTTAAATTATACCGCATATTCTGTTATATATTTTCCTTGTATGAAAATTATTTTCCATGTATGTTATTTTGTTTCAACGCATAGTTAGGTCTCTACAAAAAAAAGAACTAATATAACTAAAATAACTACTACTAAAAAGTTTTAGAGGAAAGCTTTAGACTTTGAGTAATCTGAGCATGCGGTGGATTGTTTATTTTTTAGATAAAAAGAGTAGCATCATTATGATCGTGACTCAGTGATTTAAATGATTGAAAATGATTTTTTTGCAGCGAGGTAATGATGCATCGTTTACGGAAATCTTTTGAAGTGATGGTCAAAAGGCAAGTATCACGATATTTTTTGTAGACATCAAATCATTTATGAAATGATTTATAGCCACGTATTTTATTTAGTTGTAAGCCCAAAATATTATCAAAATAAGATTCCCAGAAATTTAAAATTAATTTATATACAAGATTTACGAGAGATATATCTTACAGAGTTGATGTACCAACTGAAAAAAGAGTAAGAAGATGGGGACTTTCAATGGAAGAGCTAGTATCAGATCCTACAGGGTTACAAGAATTCACCAACTACCTCAGAAAGGAATACAGCCACGAAAACATAAGATTCTGGATGGCGGTGCAGGATTTAAGAAGATCTGCCCAATCTCAAATTACATGGAAAGTGCAGGAAATATTCGAGTAAGTTCAAAGTTTCATTTTTAGTATTTTATTTAACGTCTACTTTGTAGGGAATTTTTGGCGCCAGGAGCTCCCTGCGAAATCAACATAGATGGTAAGACGATGGAAAAGGTTCATCAAGAAATGAAAACGCCAAGTAGATTTACGTTTGATGCTGCCCAAGAACATGTATATACGTTGTTGCTGAAAAAAGATTGTTATCCTAGATTTATTAGGTCGGAATATTATAAAAATTTGCTAGCAACTGGAATTCAACCATCGCAGAAAAAACGGTAAGTAAAAGGATGTTTTTTAAAGGTTATCTATTTAACTCTCTCTTTCCTTTTCATAGCTTCTCGTTCCATTTTTCATAGCACAAATATTTTATATCTCTAATTCTTCTAATTGTTTCATTTATATCGTATCTCTAATTTATACTTAATCTTCTATACTTTTTTTTCTGTTGGTACATAATGACATGGAAACATTTTATTATATGTTAAAACTTTCAAAACTAAAAATCTCAATCTGGACTTGGCTCCCTTTGTAGAAAAATTAAGACAAAAATTAATTAATAATATCTTCATATTTCTTTGTCTACTTGTTTTGCCTCTATATACTTTTGTTTTTTATCCCTTATTTATTTTTTCTTTATATATTTTGGTCTTAAATCCTGTCAGCGTTTTTCTTTTATCGGTTTCAAAAACTAACTTTAACATTAAATTAGATAAAACCAATCAAAAATTTAGCAAAAAATATAAGTTAGACATTCATTCCTTTTTAATGGTTCCTAAAAAAAGAACATTAAATTTTTAGGAAAAATACAAAAAATAGTGAAAAGTAGAGAACAATAGGGGTAAATACGGAAAAATAAAGAAAATAATGGAAAACAGGAAAAAATAGATGGATATAGTGAAAAATAGAGAAATTTTGAAAAAATAGTGAAAAAGAGCGAAAATAGGAAAATTTGGGAAAAATAGAAGAAGAAAATAGGGAAAAATATAGTAATTTGCGAAAAATAGTGAAAGACAAAGAAAAATAGTAAAAAAACATGGCAAAATACGAAAAAATTATGGAACAATTGGGTAAATAAGAAAAATAGGAAAAAAATAAGTATAGAAAAATAATAAAATTAGTGATTAAATACGGAAAAAATGGGAAAAAATATGGAAAAATAGGAAAACAGTTCTGAAAATATGGAAACGAGAAAAAATGAGGAAAATAGGACAAAATAGGGTAAAAATAAGTACAAATAAAGAAAAACAAGGAAAAATAAAGAAAATAGGAAAAATAACGGTAAACAGAAAAAAATAGAAAGATAGGAAAAATAGGAAAAAATAGAAAAGTAGGGAGAAATAAGTGTAAATAAGGACAATAATAAAAAATAAGAAAAATAAAAAAAAAGGAAAACTAAAGGAAACCAAGGAAAAATAGAGATATATGAAAAATAGGAAAAAATAGGATGAATAGTGAAAATAGGGGAAGGCATGGAAATAAATGGAGAAAAATAGGGAAAAATACGAACAAATAGGGCAAATTTTGGGAAAAATAGAGCAAAATAAGAAAAAATATTGAAAAATAGGGCGAAATAAGAAGTAGGAAAATATAGGAAAAATATTGAGAAATAGGGAAAAAGAGAAAATTAAAAATTGGGGAAAATAAGACAAATAGGAAAAAAATAGCGAAATTCGACAATAAATTGTGAAACATATGGGAAAAAAGTGAAAAATAGTGAAAATAGGGATAAATAGGTACATATGGAAACAGAAAAAAAAGAAATAAGAAAATAGGGAAAAAAAGATAACAGATGGAGAAAATAGGGGAAAAACAGAAAAATTTGCGAATAATAGGAAAAAATAGTGAAAATAGGAAAAACATGGAAAATAGGTAAATATTGGAAGAATAAGAAAAAAATTGAAAAAGATGGATAAAACAAAGAAATTAGAGATAAATACAGAAAAATCAGTAATGTAATCAAATATATGTGATATTTCAATCCCATGTGATCAACTTATGAAAATAAATATCGCCATTTTTATAAATTTTCGTTATGTAAAGTTTATATTACCAATTGGTCAAACAAATATTGCATATTAAATTGTACTAATTAATAATTAATGTTTAACAAAGCTGAAACTCGATGTTGTCCCTATGAATTAGTGTATTGATTTTTCCTTGTCTACTACAATTAATATTAATTAATGCTGAATTATTTGGTAGGAAATACTCACCTCTGTATATATTCTCTCAACAAAATATTCGTCTGTTACTATTTTGTTGCTAGTTGGGGGGTTTCCGTACGAAGGGGTAGAAATATTTTCACTCATTGTCGTAGTTCATGTATAACTCATTATATTTAATTTATTAAACTTTTTAAAAACACAATAAACAAATCAAAGCGTTGTACATATACGAACATGAACATGTTGTTATGTTCAGCTGGGATAGCATCATGGTGACAGAAAGTAGTGTGTAGATGGTGCCAAAGACGTGAGAGATAGAAAAGAGTGAGAAGGAAAGAGAGCGGACTGGGAAATACATAATTCTCAGCAGCTGCACACACCACACTTTATTGATGCTTTTAAGTACTCCGCCTTGAGGAAATCGGCAGATTATATTATTTACGTCATCCTTAAATTATTTCTTTCAAAATGAAAAAAAAATTATCCGCGTTCGAGTATTTCAAGGTAGCGTTATTCTTTTACAAATTTATATCTCTTCCACTTCCTTACGTCACACTGAAATCGTCAAATTATTGGAATCTACACCTTTTAGGATATAATTGACTCAGGTTATCTTGATCTGACACACTCGTGAATTTCTAATGATCAATTTTTTTTTTACTATTTTGATCCTTTTTCCTAGATATTAGGAGCTCATATTCAGTAAAGGTACTCAACTGGGTGAAAGGTATCCCCCATATTGTCACGTTGTTAAGAGGGGGGTGGATATATTGAACAGATGGTAGAGCAATAAATATATAATTAACAATAAAATACATAATAACAACAATAAAGTAACAAACCAAACACTCAAATAAATACCTAACTAATATATACAAATAAATATTCTTACCATACTAACTTAACACTACACTAGCGGAGACTTTAAGGAGATATGTCACTAGGGTCGGTTACTCAAACTGTCGGCAGAGGGTCGACAGTCGAAAGTAAAGTCTAAAGACTTTCTTGACTGCCTTCTTTTTCAACAATACCTGTTCGTATTTATATATTATATTGTTATTCCTCCATTCAGGTATTAGCCTTGTGCAGTTCTAATACGTTTCTACATTAATTAAACAAACGCGTTCAGTGAACCAATGAACTGCACAAGGCGAAATTTAAATATTTAATTTTAATATTTCTTTATGGGAATATTTTTGGGAAATTATTCACCGTGACAATATATTAATCTGCCGCGATTTAGTAAATCCCCAAATCCCCGCTTGGCCTCCTCTACTATTATGTCTGTGTTCTTTAGTCTATCTTTCCCAGTAACTCCTTTGACTTCTCTTAGATACTTCATTTCTACAGCCTGTATGTGATTCTTCATTTTTCTTTCAAGTAGCATATATCGTTTCCATATGTGAGTATTGGTCTGAAATCTGTTTGGAATACAGTAATTTTAGTTTTTTTCTAAATAAATCCGATTTTTATTAATGAATCAACATAAAATTTTTCTGAAGTACATTTTCTATGTTTAAACCTTAAAATCCGTACAGGGTAATTTATAACAGTTATCTGTAATGCGATAAAACCCTTGTCAATGATAAGAGTTTTGCATAAGTCAATTCCAAATATCCTTTCACTTACTACACATGCTATATTATGTTAATACGTCGATTAAGCTCTTGAGGAAAATAACAGAATATTTTACCTTAGAAGTGAAAAGGACATAGTAACAGCTTATGATAAATTGGCACAAAGTATCTAATGTAATTAAAAGTAATTTTGATCTGATACCTGATTTATACATTTTTTATCCTTATTACTAAATTTATTCTTTTTAGTTTTTTTGGGTTTGGCCAACCAAAGAAAAAAGCGTCGACGAGTACGGCGCCCAATCAGCAGCAACTTTCGCAACATCAACAGGCGTCCCAGGGCACGGTGGTCATGTGCGGGGCACTTTCAAAGCGAAGAGGCAGCGACAGAAGCTTATCGGGATCGGCGCACGAGCTTGCCATTTCCGGGGTCAAGGACACCAAAGTACCACATTCCCATTCGCAGAGCAATCTGAGTGACATACCTTATAGGTCAGTTTTACTATTATTTCATTCTGTTTTAATAGAGTTTCGATTTACTATAGAAATTAGATTTTCTTTTGAAGTTTCGTAAAGTAGCTAATTTGAATTTTATGCTTCACAAATCAAGGATATTTGTTAGTCGAGATTTTATGGAAGAAAATTACCTGTGTAACTTACAAAATGGAAAATAATAGAAAAACAAATATTAAAATATTAATACATTTTTCATGAATCAGAAACAAGAAATTATATAGAGTGGTCCATTAGACCAGACCGTAGAAGATAAATTATCTTCAAAGATATTAAAAAAAATTATTTTTATATATTAAACTAAATTAAGCCCCGTATATATAGAGGTTTTCTTTCCTTATCTTGGAGACTTTATTCCACTTGAGCGCAGGGTTCAAATGCACCATTAACAAACTTCGCCACAAAATTTTTTGGACATCTTCATCATCTTGTCTTGTCTCTTCAATTAACTCATTATTGTACCAATTGTAACAACAAATTATTACAACTTACACGTAAAATGTAATTTCTTGTACAAAATACATCAAAAAATATACAAATTCAATCACTATACCTTGGGAAATTATTATATGATTATTGATTTAAAATTTCTTTTATTTTTGCATTTTGTGAGTGAGAAAGCTGCATGCGTTTGCGCATGGCTTCTCATCGACTTAGTGTTTCCACACCAATGCTGTGGCCACTAAATACATACCAGCAAAATACATTTAACATATCATCATAGAACCAACAAAAATTTTCTTTAATGTTAATTTTGTCTAACCATGTACAGGATGTTTCAATTTCGATATTTACTTGGTCCACTGTTAGGAAATCGTTTGAATATTGAATTTGTTAAACTATCCTCTGCCATTACGTCATACATTGTCCAACTTGATCTTTCAATTATGAAATGGATGAGACGGAAATTATGACGTCATTAACGTATTTTTTAACTAATGTCGACATAAATGTTATTTATTATTTTTGACAGTCCAATTAATTTTTCATTGTCAAATGCCTTCTCGGTATAATGAAAAAGATCAAAGTTTAAATTTGAAGTGGATTAATTACTTTTCAAGAAAAAGAGATGCTGGAATATCGCTTTTACCGTTAAATGCAGTCTAAAACGTTTGGGTTCGCCCCAAAAATATAATCGTATAGTATATTTTTAATATATATTATATAATTTGCCATTTAATCACGATTCGATCATCCGTAATTTTTTGAATTTATTCAAAAATCAAGCTCAGAGGATAGTTAAACAAACTCTACCTTCAGGTTGCGAATCGTCTATCTTTCGGCACCAGAGGTACACTGTGGGCAAGTTGTTAT
Organism: Neocrepidodera transversa; assembly: GCA_963243735.1. Classification (NCBI taxonomy): domain Eukaryota; kingdom Metazoa; phylum Arthropoda; class Insecta; order Coleoptera; family Chrysomelidae; genus Neocrepidodera; species Neocrepidodera transversa. The sequence goes on from OY725340.1 coordinate 6,962,656, forward strand.
GTTTCACTTGTAAAACCATGGTTGGTCCTGATCCGTGTTGTAATAAGATTAAAATTACATAAATAGAAAACAAGAAAAAAGAAACCATGCAGAGATAGATATTATTTTTTTTAAACATAAAATAACCAACCAGTTGGAGAGTTACTGAAAAAGAAGTGACGCGTTATTTTACCGTTACTTTTGCTGAACAGTAACTAGTTAGATTAATGTGACTGCTATTTTTTTTGCAAAGTTACTTTTCAAAAGTAACAAGTTACTAAAAAAAATTCCATGTCTTCTCGTTCTTTTATTATCCATCTTACCATTTATCACCGTTATTATTTGCACATTCAAAAAAATTTTCAATTAAAAGTTTTATGATTAAGATTGATTTTCGACGGGGTACAAAAAAATAATAAAAACATGTTAACGTGTAACCTTTTAGTAACGCGTTACTTTTTAGATTACCTTTACTTTTCGCCTACTTTAAAAAGTACCGAAATTACTATTAACGCGTTACATTTCGTAATTCGTTACTGTAAAGTAACGTTATAGTTTCGTTATTCCCAGCTCTGGGATGTACCTATATTATATTCATACAATCAGTATGTATATAGAATTTTTTTTTTTTTTTTTTTGTATAACAACTATTGTCCTGAGTTGTGGAGGCGGGAATCTTTTAAAGACACTTCACGCTAGGTTCAATGCGTGGAGTAGTGCAGGACTCTCTCCTGATCGCTCTGCGAGCAGAGTCAGGGGCATACCTGCTAAACCCTCCTCGGTTATTTATCCTGTTTCGGTTGATTCCTTGTACCCTGCTGTAGGAGAAGTTTCTCCTTTTCAGGGATACAGTGAGTGTTGATTGATCTGTAAAGTAATTGATTAGTGTATTGCTTAAGATATATGAATGGTTTTTATATTGTGGTTATACTTACCAGCCTCCCCGAGTGTAGGCTCAGGCGGGCAGAGAGTCCTTGGACATCAGTGGGGTGACCAGCTCATCTGATGCTTAGAGGAGCCTCCTCTAAGAGATCTATAGGAGCTCGTCCGGAACATCTTTGGCTTCTTTGAGAAGTTTTATGTTCGGTTGCAGGAATTTTCTTCTTGGCTTCTTGGGTAGAGGGTCTTGCGTTATTTAAATCTGTCCATCTCATCCTTGGTATTTCCTGGGCGTGGGTGTTGGAGTTGGACAGGGTTCTCCTGACGTATCTTCCTTGAAGGTCTTTGAATCTGTAAATAATGGGCGTTATATTTGTTCGTGGATAACGTTGAAAGGAGAGTGGAAAGGTTCAGAGCTCTATAATCCAAGATGGGTCTGATGTAGGTTCTGTAAGTGTATAGGAGGGTTTCTCCAAATTCGTCCCACCAAGGCTCCAATGAGAGAGGCTCGTTCCCTAACTCTGTTCAGAGTTCTTTGGACTTCGGTTGACCTGTTGAGGGTACGCGAGAAGCGTACTCCCAAGTAGTCAATCTCGCCTTTAAGTACTAGTCTTTCTCCCCAAAGCCTCAGGTCAACGTCATTAAGAGATTGGCCCCGCCTGTTGGATAGAGAAGGATGTTTGAAGAAGATGAGTTGGGTTTTTTGTGCGTTTAAGGTAATTCTCCAGTTTCTGCACCATTCCGAAAAACAGTTTAGCATCTCCTAATACTCAACAGACAATTGCCAATACTCAACAGACAATTGCCAATACTCGATAGACAATTGCCAATACTCAACTTTAATTGCCAATACTCAACTTTAATTGCCAATACTCAACTTTAATTGCCAATACTCAACTGACAATTGCCAATCCTCAACAGACAATTGCCAATACTCAACTTTAGTTGCCAATACTCAACTTTAGTTGCCAATACTCAACTTTAGTTGCCAATACTCAACTTTAATTGCCAATACTCAACAGACAATTGCCAATACTCAACTTTAATTGCCAATACTCAACAGATAATTGCCAATACTCAACAGACAATTGCCAATACTCAACTTTAATTGCCAATACTCAACAGACAATTGCCAATCCTCAACAGACAATTGCCAATACTCAACTTTAGTTGCCAATACTCAGCTTTAGTTGCTAATACTCAACTTTAATTGCCAATACTCAACTTTAATTGCCAATACTCAACTTTAATTGCCAATACTCAACTGACAATTGCCAATCCTCAACAGACAATTGCCAATACTCAACTTTAGTTGCCAATACTCAGCTTTAGTTGCTAATACTCAACTTTAATTGCCAATACTCAACTGACAATTGCCAATACTCAACTTTAATTGCCAATACTCGACTTTAATTGCCAATACTCAACAGATAATTGCCAATACTCAACAGACAATTGCCAATACTCAACTTTAATTGCCAATACTCAACTGACAATTGCCAATACTCAACAGACAATTGCCAATACTCAACTTTAGTTGCCAATACTCAACTTTAGTTGCCAATACTCAACTTTAATTGCCAATACTCAACAGACAATTGCCAATACTCAACTTTAGTTGCCAATACTCAACTTTAGTTGCCAATACTCAACAGACAATTGCCAATACTCAGCTTTAATTGCCAATACTCAACTTTAATTGCCAATACTCAACAGACAATTGCCAATACTCAGCTTTAATTGCCAATACTCAACTTTAGTTGCCAATACTCAACAGACAATTGCCAATACTCAACTTTAATTGCCAATACTCAACTGACAATTGCCAATACTCAACAGACAATTGCCAATACTCAACTTTAGTTGCCAATACTCAACTTTAATTGCCAATACTCAACAGACAATTGCCAATACTCATCCATAATTGCCAATACTCAACTTTAATTGCCAATACTCAACTGACAATTGCCAATACTCAACAGACAATTGCCAATACTCAACAGACAATTGCCAATACTCAACTTTAATTGCCAATACTCAACAGACAATTGCCAATACTCGATAGACAATTGCCAATACTCAACTTTAATTGCCAATACTCAACAGACAATTGCCAATACTCAACTGACAATTGCCAATACTCAGCTTTAATTGCCAATACTCAACTTTAGTTGCCAATACTCAACTGACAATTGCCAATACTCAACTTTAATTGCCAATACTCAACAGACAATTGCCAATACTCAACTTTAATTGCCAATACTCAACTTTAATTGCCAATACTCAACTTTAATTGCGAATACTCAACTTTAATTGCCAATACTCAACTTTAATTGCCAATACTCAACAGATAATTGCCAATACTTGCCAGAGAATTGGCAATTGTCTGTTGAGTATTGGCAACTAAAGTTGAGTATTGGCAATTAAAGTTGAGTATTGGCAATTAAAGTTGAGTATTGGCAATTAAAGTTGAGTATTGGCAACTAAAGTTGAGTATTGGCAATTAAAGTTGAGTATTGGCAATTGTCTATCGAGTATTGGCAATTGTCTGTTGAGTATTGGCAATTAAAGTTGAGTATTGGCAATTGTCTGTTGAGTATTGGCAATTGTCAGTTGAGTATTGGCAATTAAAGTTGAGTATTGGCAATTGTCTGTTGAGTATTGGCAATTAAAGTTGAGTATTGGCAATTGTCAGTTGAGTATTGGCAATTGTCAGTTGAGTATTGGCAACTAAAGTTGAGTATTGGCAATTAAAGCTGAGTATTGGCAATTGTCTGTTGAGTATTGGCAATTAAAGTTGAGTATTGGCAACTAAAGTTGAGTATTGGCAACTAAAGTTGAGTATTGGCAATTGTCTGTTGAGTATTGGCAATTGTCAGTTGAGTATTGGCAATTAAAGTTGAGTATTGGCAATTGTCTGTTGAGTATTGGCAATTATCTGTTGAGTATTGGCAATTAAAGTCGAGTATTGGCAACCAAAGTTGAGTATTCGCAATTAAAGCTGAGAATTGGCAAATGTCTGTTGAGTATTGGCAATTGTCTGTTGAGTATTGGCAATTAAAGTTGAGTATTGGCAATTGTCTGTTGAGTATTGGCAATTGTCTGTTGAGTATTGGCAATTGTCAGTTGAGTATTGGCAATTGTCTGTTGAGTATTGGCAATTATCTGTTGAGTATTGGCAATTAAAGCTGAGTATTGGCAATTGTCTGTTGAGTATTGGCAATTAAAGTTGAGTATTGGCAATTGTCAGTTGAGTATTGGCAACTAAAGTTGAGTATTGGCAATTAAAGCTGAGTATTGGCAATTGTATGTTGAGTATTGGCAATTAAAGTTGGGAATTGGCAATTAAAGTTGAGTATTGGCAATTGTCTGTTGAGTATTGGCAATTGGCTGTTGAGTATTAGCAATTGTCTGTTAAGTATTGGCAATTGTCTGTTGAGTATTGGCAATTGTCTTTTGAGTATTGGCAATTGTCTGTTGAGTATTGGCAATTGTCTGTCGAGAATTGGCAATTGTCTCTCGAGTATTGGAAATTAGAGTTGAGTATTGGCAATTGTCTGTTGAGTATTTGCAATTAAAGTTGGGAATTGGCAATTAAAGTTGAGTATTGGCAATTGTCTGTTGAGTATTGGCAATTGGCTGTTGAGTATTAGCAATTGTCTATTGAGTATTGGCAATTGTCTGTTGAGTATTGGCAATTGTCTTTTGAGTATTGGCAATTAAAGTTGAGTATTGGCAATTAAAGTTAAGTATTGGCAATTGTCTGTTGAGTATTGGCAATTAAAGTCGAGGATTGGCAATAAAAGTCGAGTATTGGCAATTAAAGTTGAGTATTGGCAATTGGCTGTTGAGTATTGGCAATTGTCTGTTGAGTATTGGCACTTGTCTGTCGAGTATTGGCAATTGTCTCTCGAGTATTGGCAATTTAAGTTGAGTATTGGCAATTAAAGTTGAGTATTGGCAATTGTCTGTTGAGTATTGGCAATTGGCTGTTGAGTATTAGCAATTGTCTATTGAGTATTGGCAATTGTCTGTTGAGTATTGGCAATTGTCTTTTGAGTATTGGCAATTAAAGTTGAGTATTGGCAATTAAAGTTAAGTATTGGCAATTGTCTGTTGAGTATTGGCAATTAAAGTCGAGGATTGGCAATAAAAATCGAGTATTGGCAATTAAAGTTGAGTATTGGCAATTGGCTGTTGAATATTGGCAATTGTCTGTTGAGTATTGGCACTTGTCTGTCGAGTATTGGCAATTGTCTCTCGAGTATTGGCAATTTAAGTTGAGTATTGGCAATTAAAGTCGAAGATTGGCAATTAAAGTCGAGAATTGGCAATTAAAGTCGAGTATTGGCAATTGTCTGTTGAGTATTTGCAATTAAAGTTGGGAATTAGCAATTAAAGTTGAGTATTGGCAATTAGAGTTCAGGATTGGCAATTGTATGTCGAGTATTGGCAATTGTCTATTGAGGATTGGCAATTGTCTGTCGGGTATTGGCAATTAGAGTCGAGTATTGGCAATTAGAGTTAAGTATTGGCAAGTGTGTTGGCAAGTAGAGTTTTCTATTGGCGAGTGTCTGTCTAGCATTGGCAAGTGTCGGTCGAGTATTAGCAAGTATAGTTGTTTATTGGCCAGTGTCTGACGAGTATTGCCAAGTAGAGTTGTGTGAAAGTGTCTGTCGAGTATTGGCAAGTAGAGTTGTTTATTGCAGAGGTATTGTGTATTTGCTGGTATTGTCTATTGATTATTGGCAAGTATTGTCTATTAAGTATTGGGAATTATTGTGTATTGGGAATTATTTCTAAATTGGCTAGTATTGTCTATTGAGTATTGGGAAAGTCAATGCATTGTCCATTGAGTATTGGAGAGGGATTGAGTATTGAAGAGGTATTGTGTATTGATAAGTACTGAGTATTGGCTGATATTGTCTATTGAGTATTGGCAAGTATTGCTTATTGGGCAAGTGTATTGGCTAGTATTTGTCTATTGATTATTGAGAAAGTAAGTGTAGTGGCTAGTGTGTATTGTCTATTGAGCATTGGCTAGTATTGTCTATTGAGTATTGGCTAGTATTGTGTATTTTATAGTAATGTGTATTGGGTACTGGTTAATATGGAGGTCGGTATTATGTAAAGGCTAGTATTGTGTATTGGGTTGGATGTATATGGGGTTATTGTGAATTGGGTATTGTGTATTCTTCCGCGATATAGGCCACACGTTTAATTCGATACATTCAGAAAAGTCGAAATTATTTCGCCAACTGTCTCTCAATTATACTAATGGCAGCGGAGATATTTCGTGTTGCCCCTTTGGCGACGCCACTGCACAGAATTTTTTATATGTAATTATTCTACGTCACATTTTAAATACAGGGCCAGGAGATATTAACTAATGCCCTTTTGGTAATTCATTTTACGCTCGTACTAAGAATTTCGTTATTATCGTAACGCATCTCTGCATCGACGTGATGATAGGTGTGACGTCTCTCTCTCTTTCTAACACGCTGAATTTTCTATACCTCTCTCTAACACATTGAATTAACCTTTTGTGGTGGTAGGAGTGGCCTAGGCTTTCGTTCTGCGCATGTTTTTACTGCCTACCCATGGAAAAGCGTTGAAATGAAGGGAAAGTATCATATTTTCAATAATGTGAACAGATGTTAAAATGTTAGGTTATGTTGATAATATTTGAGGCCTTTACCCCTGAAGCCTGCCCATGTAAAATCTATGAAATTTATTACAATTAAAAATGACGTCTAATTTGATAATATTTAGGCCTTTTACCGCTTAGGTCCGTCCATATAAAATCTTCGAAATTTATACTAATTAAAATCGCAACCGCAACTCCATTCTAAATATTGTGTGACGCCCTCTGTGGGATACCAGTCGACCCAGCCAAAATTGGATACCTCTCTCTCGCACTCATTAAATTCCCTATACCTAGGTTCGGAAGCCTCTAGTATATCTACTCGTGTAATTCGATAATAAAGCATAAGGTCAACGGAAAAATAACTATAGTATAAATACACAAAATATGTTGAAATTAATAACAATATAATAAATCCGTTTTTGCCTGGTAACCAGTGTTTACCAGCTACTGTCTTCAGCTGTAACCAGTGTAAAAATTGTTAGATTGTTTTTGTATTTTTTTGGAAAACTTGAAACCACTTGGTTCAGACCAAGTTTCAAGAATGTTTTTATTTCAGATAGGAAATAAGCGAATACCGTTGATGTGTTAAGTTTAAAGTGAGTTCACCTATTTAACAATGGGTTACTTTCTAAGTTGTTTGAGTGCTAGAGAGATTTTACGGAAAGCATTGTTATGGATTCTATTTAAAGCTTTGAGTGGCCATAAAATTATAATCAATTTTAAAGTGGATCAAAGTTCTATGTAAAGTTCGTAATGTTCTTGCATATTGAATTAACGGTTTGATATAGTTTGGTAAATTTTTGGTCTAGATAAACTAAAAATTATCGTAATACGAAACATAAATTAAGTTTTGTCTTAAAATTTTTAAAAAAATTGGGTAGTAAAAAAAATATTGGGAATAACAGAATTGAATGTTTTTTGAACAAAGTAAAGCTGGTAATACTATTTTTTTTTATTTGTCTATGTTCTAAACATTTCTTTAACCCAAATAAAAAAACATTGAATTTGGGACATCCTGTACAATAAAAAATGAAATCATTGTGAACCAAAATTTTACAGAATTTTGAAATAAAAAAGATGTTTGTTTTCTTAATATTTTTGTTGGTTTTATCCTTTTTTAACGCAGTTCTTTGTTTAGAATGGAGAGGTGGCGCATTTAACACAAACACACGAAAAACATCAACAAAAATGTGTTATTATATTACTTATACAATTTTTTTTTTTTAATTTAAACCATATAAACGCGCCGCCTCTGTTTAGACTAGTTAGAATTTCATGCTTAACTTGCAGGGGAGACATGGTGTGCATAGCGAAGCTTCCTGCTGTGACAGCTGTCACTGCCCGCAATCAGATCCAAACAAACGTCAACCCGTAAGTCAAAAATGGCGTCTAAAACGCTCAGTTGCCCACAAACAATTTCATTTTTCTCTTATCTTGTCCTTAAGAGAATGTCTATTTAATAAACTAACATCCTGTATAACAATAAGTTCCAGCGGTCAGTGTCGAAATTCTCATATATATGTTTAAAGGTGTTATTGAATAGACAATCTGATAATTGGTGTTAATATACAGGGTGATGTGATATTTTATTAATCATTTAATAGAAAAAATCATATATAGGGTGATTTATTGTTAAACTGTGTAATGTGAGTTACTGAGGTAATTCTAAAAAAACACATACGTGGTTTCTATTTTTTGTCGAATGTACAGCTGTATTAAAATGTAAGAAAATCCAGGACAGGCTTAACAAAAAATTAACAAATTTATTCACCCTGAAAAACATAATCTATAATTAGTTTAAAAGTAGTATGATTTATTATTCAAGCACTAAACATTTATTTGGTTACATGTAATATTTTGATATCTTTATTAGTTTGACAATTGGCCCACCCGGTATAAAGCAAGCTTAATAATGACATAAAAAAATAATAAGAGATCTTTTTATTCGATTATTAAAAAAAGAATTTTTAAATTACAATTTGAATGTGTTAGCTAGATTTTTACCACACGCCAGCCAATTTTGCAACACGAGCCGCAGCCGAATTTTTGGTTGTAGAGAACTAATGATTGGATCTATACCTACAATTTTGATAATAAACTATTATTATCACCCTGTATTAAATGGTAATAGAATCGATGTTGTTTTGTTGTTGTCAAGTGAAGCAGTGGCTGAAGTGCTTCAAGTGGTGGCAGATTTCCTTGTACATATACTATGTAGAGTGATCCAAGTTACCAAATTATAAAAAAATAATGTTTATGTTTAAAATAAAAATTTGTATCACTCAAATTTTTTTTTCAAGCAAACATTTTGTAATTTTAGATATTTGTTGTACAAATTTGTTTCTAAAGTGTGTATAATCAAATAAAACTGTGTAGATTTTTATTTCCTAATTTATTGGCTTTGGCAGAGATCAATTAGCCATGAATCCTCTTGTTAATTTTCATTATGATTTACAGGATTATACAGGGTGTTTCATAAATAAGCGGTCTCAGTAAACTTTAAATTATACTTTTAGTCATCCTGTATAATTAATTTATTTAAATTTGATTCAATCTTTTAAAAATTGACTCACATGTATATATTTTTTAATTTGGAATTTAGAAAAAATTTGCTTTAACATTATATCTTATATAAAAGTAATTTTTGTAACAAATAATTATTTTTAATTATTTATTACTTAACCAAATAAAAAACGTATTTGTTGCAAAAATATGTAGTTAGTGCCTACTATAAATATATAAATGTATCACTAAAACGTTTCTTTTTGCACTAATAAAATGTTTATTGTTTAAATGTAAAAGTTATTATAATATAAAATTTCTCAAAACTCAAATACAAATTCTACCAATTAAATATTTTTTTTTGTTCATATGTAGGGTAAAAAAACCAAATATTGCAATAGTAGCTGGTGCTTCAACATCTGAAGACATTTGCCCTTGGGAAAGTGGTACTACTGAACCTCGTAGTAGAAAAAACTCAATGGCACTAGATTCTGGAAGTTCGTCGTCCGATCTCAGTGTAGCCGTTATAGAACTTACCGAAAAAGTCAGTAAAATAATTATTCCAAACTAACGACATTTTTAAGTATTAATATTTTTTTAGGTACAACGTTCCTACATCCTAACCCAGCAACACACCCTTGATAGCGGTCGAAATCTATCGGCACATTCCATGGAACCTCAAAGACGAGCTTCGGTCTCGGTACCCATTCAACATTCCACCCAATCAGCGGATTCATCGACGAGCGCCCGACGGAAAGTTTCCTCATTCGAAGACAGCTCAGCTGTAGGAAGTTCCGGTTCGGTGAGCAGTTCCGTGGCCAGTAATTCCGGTGCGCTGAGTTATAATTCCGCCGTCACGAATCCGCCAATCGCGTCTGCATGCGCAAACAGTGACACATACAATAAAAGCGATGACAAAGTTATAAAAACTCTAAAAAAAAGTTATAGTCTTGCAAAAACTTTTAGTAGTACAGCTGGAGCGCCCATTATCAGTGTTAGTCCGGTTGTTGATGATGTTCCCAGAGAAGGTAAGGTCGACCTACCACAGAACTCAACTTCCATCTAGTATAACCTATATTTAATTACCATAATTCGATGGATACTTCAAGCAGAGATGTCTGAAGCCTCTACTTCAATTTTAATTACATCTGGATTCATAAAAAATTGGTATGTTTCAGAAAGTGATAAACCTAAGCAAGGAGAAGACAAAGACGAATTGTCTATATGTTTCATCCAAGAACCTATGGCTCCACTTGCAGAACCTGACAGTGAATCCCCAGGAAGTGAACTACCCCCTTCAGAAGTAGGGGAAATACTAGAAACCGAAAGAGAACAAGAACTGGAACAAGAACAAGGCGAAGCACAAGAAAATCAGGAACAAGCCGAGGCTAAATCGAATGACGTATGTCCATGGGAAGACGAGTAAGATTAATCTTCCTTTTTTGTTTTCTAGGTTTAACGTGATAATACATTTTTCCTTTTACAGGGAAACTTGTAAAGTTGACACTCCCTTTGTGAAGACATACGCGACTTTAGGATATCTTTAACAAGAAACACCAACTACTATACTGTTATTAATAATAAGAAAACAAATCAAAATCAGCTAAAAAGTAACGAGAAGTGACCGGAAGTCGACTAAAAGTTGCCAAGAAAAAATGGTGAAGTATAAACTGTTACCGAAGTATTAATTTACCGTTAATAGTACAATTTATTATAATAATCTAGTCAACAAGTGCTTTTTGGGTCAAACTTTTTCTCCGCCTTCGAAAAATATCAACGAGGTGTCATATTCGATTCGGAATATAGTGTGTAGATGATTGTTGAAAAAATTCAAGAGCCGTTTGCTAAAAGTGCAAAAGTTATAAACAATTAACTGAAAAATAAAAATGGGGTTTGGATGTTTACAAATATCTCAAACTATTTGACATTTTTTAAAAAAGATTCAAAAAGAGGAGGAAATTTACAAAAAAAACTATCCTTCCGGAATTGTAGGATCAATATTTATAATTTTCCAAGAGTGTTGAAAATACGACCGAAAACGGGGATTCCGACATGCGTAAGCGCTGTCCACTTTGGACCTTTAATGAATAAATATTATTTAAACTTATTAAATTTAAAAATTAAAAATTGTAGTAACCCACAAAAGGTACTGTGCTTATTTTTTTGTGAATAAAATGTAACGGCAACGCTACTGTCACCACTCTCTTAGGAGAGAATAAAACCGGTCTGGAGCATTAACCAAGGATCTGAAAAGATGGACGTGCTCCCCTGCAGAAATCTCTGGACTGAAACGCTCACTCTTCAGACGGAAGGGTAGTTTGTGCTCTCGCGGTGTTAGAGAGTCTTTACCTTACAGATAAGATTTGGGATTCGGGAAGATTTACTTTATTTTACTACATATTTGACTTTTTGATCTCTTTAAATCGCTAACTCTTTCTTCATACTTTCCCCTTACAACCTCCCTTGGAACTTGTAAGAAATAATAAAAAAAGGATATTAACAAAATTGACGAATATTTCTTTTTTAAAAAGAAAAATTAAATTGGTTTACAAAATGTATATTATATTAAATTGTATATCTGAAAAAAAAAATCTTTAACACACAAAAAAAACTTTAACGTCAAAAGGGAAAACTTCCCAAAATACTGACTCGCATGAGTCGGGCTTAAAAATCAGCCCTATATATTTTCCCAAAAAATAAAAACAAAAGAAACAAAATGTGAACAACCTACTTAGTCCCTCTTATTTTTAGCTGAAACAATTACCCCTATTTTTTCCAGAGATTTTTCCCCCTATTAAGGAGGTAAACATACAAATAAAAAAACCAAAATATACCAATGTCTCACTGCGGGTTAGTAAAAGTAAAATATTGCTCGCTCCTAATCCTTTCTTCAATTGTGAAAGATTTACAAAGTGCCACAGTTTCTTCTTTTTTTTTGAAAATTTTTTGTTTCGGCAGAAATGGATCGATATAATTATTTTTTTACTTTTGTTTTCTCACTCAAAATTTTAACTGAACTCTCGCTATTTTATCCGTGACTAATAAAACAAATATCAAAAATTCGCCCCCTTCGAACTGGGCATATATTGACGGCCCACGACTTGTCAGATCGCTGACTTGATCACCACTATCTTTTTTTTCTGTCACCGCGTCTTTCCTGGCCCCAGCGATATCTTACCAAAAGTACGCTAGTGGCTGATTCGCGGTACCATTTTTCTGATTGGTTATCGCCTTCTGTCACACAACATGGCAGATCGTTTTTCTTCTTTTCATTGGCTATGTTCTGCCAGCAAAATGTGACCTTTGCTAGCTCGGCCAAATTGTTAATTAACAAATACGTTTTTAAGCAATAAAAAAAAAAATTTTAAGCCTTAAAAATCATAATTTGCATCAAAGATTATGTTTCCAATAAAGAAATTTTAAATTATCTCATAACGCATTTGTTTATAACAATTTTTGTAAGAAATTGTTCATAAATCTATTCAGTAGATGCCTGAATTTTTTCAATTTTTAATTTTCATGTTTAATAAGTTTAAATAATAATAATTCATTAAAGGTCCAAAGTGGGCAGCGCTTACGTAAGCCGGAGTCGCCGTTTTCGGTCGTATTTTCAACACTCTGGGAAAATTATAAATATTCGTACTACAATTACGGGAAGTATAGTTTGTTTTGGTAAATTTCCTCCTCTTTCTGAATCTTTTTTCAAATTTAAAAAATGTCAAATAGTTTTTGAGATATTTACAAAAACCGAACCCCATTTTTTTTCAGTTAATTGTTTATAACTTTTGCAATTTTTGCAAGCGGCTCTTGTTTTTTTTCAAAAATCATCTACACGCTATTTTGAATCGAATGACATCTCGTTCATATTTTTTGGAGGCAGAGAAAAAAGTTTGATCCAAAAAACACTTGTTGACTAAACTATAAAATGAACAGAACTAGTTACCATCAATTTATTTTTAATACGTGTAATTTATGCTTAATGTGTAAATTTACCGATTAAATCAGTGGTAAAAAATCTAGGGATAAATATTATCCGAAAAGTTTTACCATTAAAATATTAATTTTTCATGGTAGCATCAATTCGTAATAGAAAAGTTAAATTATTACCGATAGCCTTTACGGTAATAAATGGCTTAACTTTACAGAAAGAAAAACATTATATGTGGTATTTTTACTGATTAACAGGATCGGAGCAGGATTATTAGAACTTTTCAAAAATGATGTTATTCTTCACCATTTTTTCTCAATTATTTATGAAAAAACGGGAAAAAATCTAAAGAAAAATTGGCGTATATAGTCATAGTATAGTTTTACAAATCCTCATTGACTATAGTATCTGTTGTCATTTTGTTCAGCTCAAAATATTTGCTCACAATTTATTTAGTCTATGTGAAAATGCGGACTTTCTTGCGCACAAATAATTTTATACAAAGAGACTGTCATTTTTTAAATTGGTTAAATATGTTAAATATATTGATAATCAAGAAAAAAAAATATATACAAAGTTTTTAAAATATTATATAAAATACAAACGAAAATTGTTTATTACTGATATATAAAATTTTTCTCTGATCTTTCAGCGTTATATAATATTGACGGATCATGTGGAACCAGACTTTTTTGAGCCCTTAAGTCATTCCTAAAGAAACTTTAATCTGTTGTAACGCTTTTCATTGCAACAAAAATCAATCAAAAATTTTTATAAGAACCTCTTAAGCTTTTGTAGAGATGTATATAACCTCAGTTTTTAATATATTAACTAACAACATATTATAGAATATTTTAAAATTTATTTTATCTCTGGATCAGTACGATCCTGTCTCTACATCTTAATAGAGTCGGATTAAGGAATCGGTGTGTATAGAAATGATTAAAAATGTTAGTAGAACACTTTCAAAGCCTTGTCTTATTAAAATATTTAAGGTATGCTATAAAATATTATTATTATTATTATTATATAAGCACGTATTTACCCTAGATGTTGTAAAATAAAATGAAAAAAAATAGAACAGTTGAAGAACGGTGCAGTTTTCAACAAGTTCGCATAAAAATTTCGATGTCTACACTTTGAGCACAGTTTACATGATGTTGTAATTAATGTCGTGTTTTAGATAATAGATATTAGTGTTAATGTTAATATAAAAAGTGGTTCTTTAAGAATTTTTATCGATTTCATTATAAATTGGAATAAAACGGAAAAATTTTAAGTTAAATATCATAAAAATAATAGATGAAAATGGATAATTAATATAAGATAAAAAGTCAACACAAGTTTTGTAGATTCTAAAAATATTAAATATATTACAAAGTATATTTTTCGGATTATGTAAAAAAGTTTAATGGAAAAATGCAAAATCACAAAGAAAATAATCAAGTTAATATTATTATTATTATTTTTATTGAAAATACCTCAACAAATATTGATTGTAATATCGATTTATATAGTCGAGAGAAAAATAAAAAAATATTTTATTTACTGCTGTATATTTACTATAAACTGTGTTATATGTTCTCAAAACTGTAGATACTGGACTATTATGAGTAAGGGAATTATTCATTTCAATTATGACTTTGATTTTTTCTAATATACCTTTAAAATGTCCCCAGGAATGGCTAGTTTTAGATTAAATCCGTTGCCTTCCTTTCTCTTGGAACCCCGCTGAAGACGAGAATTTTAAATGCATGAATATAAATTCCGATGTTGCCACGTCTAATGTCATATAACAAATATAATACTTTGAATAACTACATTTTTCACACGTGTAGCTTATTATAAATAGAATCTAGTCATTTTGTAATGTTACTAGACATTAAGATTTGATTACTGAATTATAGTAAAGAATAATCTTGTACGCTACTAGCAACATTGTACAAATTAGCAAAACAAACTGTATATGAATTGTATCTATTTTGAAGAAATGTAATATAATATTAGACGTGGACACATCGGAATTGATATTTATGCATTTAAAATTCTCGCCTTCAGCGGGGTTCGAAGTGACAGAAAGGCAACGGGGATTCCCTTTAAATGTAATCTAATTATGGCCATTCCTGATGGAATTTGATGCCGTATTATGTCTCAAAAGGATATTTTAAGGGTATATTAGAAAAATAAAAAAAAATCGAGGTCAAAAATGAAATGAATAATTCCCTTACTCAGAATAGTCCAGTATCTACAGTTTTGAGAACATATAACACAGTTTATAGTAAATATGCAGTTAGAGCAGTAAATAAAATATATCAAACGATTTTTTTATTTTTCTCCTAGCCCAGTAAAGTTAGCAAATGACACAATGCTATTTTGTAAAAACTAGCAGTAAGGTATTTTATTTTTTTAATTGTTAAAAGACCATGGAAGAAGTGTAAAATAGCCAGAATCCATAAAAATTTTCTGGTGTAACATCGGCCATTTTGGAAAACGCATTTTTCTCTTTATCTTCGGTACTATTGGTCCTATTTTCTTTTTTTAGGATTATGGGAAAATCGATTTCCTATAGCTGTAATATTAAAAAAGTTATTTGCAAAAAACTGATTTGGATAAATACCTTATATTGTTTATTACCAATTACCGGCTACCCTAATCATTTTATCGAAAAATGCTTCGAATAAAAAATGAATTGTTTCTTAATGAATATGGTGGGAAATTGAGTTCCCCACAATCCTAAAAAAAGAATATCGCAAGAATAGTACCGATAGAAAGGAAAACGCGTTTTCCAAGATGGCCAAAAAGGAAATTTTGGTAAATTCTTGGAGTTTTACACTTCTTCCATGGTCCTTTAACGATTAAAAAAATAAAATAGCTTACTGCTCGTTTTGCCATCTGAACTGCTAATTTTACTGGGCTATATCTATTTATTTTAGTATTTATCTAGAAAAATCTCTTCAGTACAATTTATTAACGTTCTTTTAACATTTTTATTACAACCTCAAAAGTTGTTCTATTAATATTATATTGAATCGAGGAAAAGAATAAGCATTGTCAAAAAATAAGATGGACTGTACTTTTAATTTTAAATCCTTTCAGAAAAAATATATTGCTAGTTCTTATTTTAAAATCTACATGACTGAGGTGAATTTTACATTGCTAAAGTGTGCCACCTACATCTATTATTTATTAAACTAGTGATACTTAACTTGTTATTTTTCTTCTTTTTTTTGTATAACTGACAGAAAACTATTTTGTACTTTAAGAATACCTCGAATTTAAACTAAAATTATTTAGATTAGAAATATTTTTATGATAACAGTGAACATTGTATGTACATTTTTTTCTTGATATTTCAAAATAATATAACTATTTATTACTAATTTAAACAAACTCCAAAATATTTATTTTTTATGGGACATATTTTTACCTTTAATTGAAAAGTCAATTTGTTTTTGATGTTTTTATCTTCACACAATATAATTTTCAAAATTATGTAAGCAAACTTTTTTTTTATTAAATTTTACTTATTTGAAATTGATCCGGAAAAAAGATAAGGAAAATTCACAGAAAACTCCAGACAATTGGAGAAATAAAGGCTGAAAAGTATTTTTCCGTAGAAAATCAGAAAAAAATGATATTGAAATGCCCATAAGAAAATTTTTCCTAAAATTCTTCGAATGAAAACTAAAGTAAGGAAAAACATATGTAAAGCGCAATTTTTTTGAAAAAAATGAGCAAGAATGTATTTTTACACACTCGAATGTGAAAAAAAGAGATAGAAGGGATTTTTCAGCAGTTAAATTTGAAAAAAGGAGCAAGAATACATTTTTCTAGGGATTTGAAAAAATGAGCAAGAATGCATTTTTCCACATTTGAATTTGAAAAAAATGAGAAAGAATGCATTTTCCACACTTGAATTTAGAAAAAAAAATGAGCAAGAATGCATTTTTCTACTGTTAATTTAAAGAAAAAGAAGCAAATATGCATTTATCTACACTCGAATTTGAAAAAAAGAAACAATAATACATTTTTCACAGTTAAATTTCACAGATTTAAAATTTAGAATTTTTAATTTTTCGGTAAATTGTTCAGTTCCTACAGTCCATTTTACAGAAAAACAGCAAAAATGCAGTTTTGAAATATGCATTAGAGAAAAAATAATAATGCATTTTTCCCTACAAAAAATTGGAAAAAACAGCAAAAATGCATTTTTCACACACAAATTTGAAAAAAAAAACGGAAGCAACAATGTATATTTTTCCACAGAAATTTATAAAACAAAGCAACAATACGTATTTCCCCACAGGAAATTAAAAGACAAAACAAAAGATATTTTTTCACATAAAAATTGAAATTCAAAGCAAAAGTGCAAATCGAAAAACAGCAACAATGCATTTATTTATATCAAAATTTGAAATTCAAAGTAAGAATGCATTTTTTACATTAAAAATTGAAGTACATAGCAAGAATGCATTTTTTCATACAAAAAATTGAAAAATAAAGCAACAATGGATTTTTCTACATCTTGGACAAAAAGAGGAAAGAAATCACTTCCCGAATAATCCTCTTACGGAGGATCATCCGCAACCAATTCCATCTGGCTCGTTTATACGCAATGGCGTTCATATAGGGAGATAAAGAGGGTAATTACCCATCTTAGTATACGCTCTTGCACTCCCGCACTAATTTTATTTGCCAACGTGCATTCAAATCTGTAAAATGTTTACATCAAATTTTTTTTTTATGAAAATGTTATGAATACTCAACGTTTCGGTTTCATTACAGGCGGCTTCTTCAGGAATTGAAACATATTAGCTACATATTTTAACTTAAATTCTACTTATGTCTCTTATTAATTAATGTCTGTTTGTTTTTATTTATATTTAAAAAATTTCAAAAATAAATTATTTTTTCATTTAATAGTAGCTTTAATCCTAAATAATAAATATTTAAAGTCTATATGCAATCAAAAATAAAATATAATAATAGAAATAAATATGGAGTGTGAAATATTTAACAAAAGGAAAAATAATTTGTGAGCAAAATATGGCGGCTAAAAAAACTATTGTAAGACTTTTGAAATCAGGCTTATATTTAAAAATAAATATTTGTGCTCGAATTTGTTATTAATTGTAAAATTGTAGAATGATTGTTGTTGCGCTTTTTGACATAAACAAATTGTTTGACGGCCTCTAAAATATTCGAAACAGTTTGAGCAACAAGACTCAGCCTGTTACTAAGCGAGTTATTTTTGAAAAACCCCAAAACAATGGCGAATCAGAGGATTAACTATAATACCCCCGCCAATATATTTATATTTATATCGTTCCTAATAAATACAAAAATAAATGAAAAAAAATCTTCTGAGATGAGCCGTTTTTTTTATTAAAAACCACAACAATCTCGCAAAAATTAAAAATTTTGTAGTTCGATTATGTGAATAAGGCCCTAAAATATTGTCGAGGGCCTGCTGATTGTTAAATACTCTCAATGATCAGTGCAGATTTTTCAGGCTAATTTTATTAAACCCTATTTAAAAATCCGACAGCGCGACAATGAATCATCATTTTTTAAGTGAGATCTAAAATAAAAACAATGTTTTGTTACCCAAGTTAGCAATTTTTTTTTATACACAATCTACTAATTTAGTAAATTATTTTTATATTTTATTTATAATAAATTAAGAGTTGTCGGAATTTTATTAAGGGTTTTATTTATATAATAAATGTTTCAAATAGCGTTATTTACGGTTAGCAAAAAAAAACAGTTGCAGCCAGATTTTGAGCAAAAAAGTTAGTGATGTATATAGTTTTATAAGATTAGCCAATGTATCATTGTACTGATAATATTAACCTTATTGTAATTAAGATTTTATTTCTTAGAAATTGTTGATAGAATAAAATGTTATTATTGTAGAAATAAAATCGATATGTGATAAATGTATTTGGTTTTTTTTTAACCCGAACTTATCATCAATAAAACTAAACATAAACATCATTAATTTTCCATTGAATAATTTCCTAATGCTAAACCTTAAATTTTTGATAAAACAATACAAATATTTAATTATTTATTTTAAATGTTGGTTTAAAAATAAAAAGTTTACATCTTGGAGGAAAGCATCGAATATAAACGTGGAGAAAATTTATTTTCACCATTTTTTCTTGTTTTGACTATTTATCACTATATTTTCACCGGTTTTTCCATATTTTTTTTTGGTTTTCAGTATTTTTTCCCATTTTCTCTTATTTCTCTATTTTTCCTGATTTTTTTCGATTTATCTCTAATTTACATATTTTATCTACCTTTTTCTAATTGTTCCATGTTTTTAAATATTTTTTTTGTATTTTTCCTGTTTTCCCCTATTTTTCCATATTTTTTTCTGTTTTCCCTATTTTCATTTTCCCTAGTTCTTCATATTTTTCTTGTTATTCCCCATTTATCTCTATTATTTTCTATTTTCCTTATTTATTGTCTAATTTTCCTTTTATTTTTATTTTTTCCATTATTTCCCTATTTTTTCGTATTTTTCCCTACCGTTACTATTATTCCCATATTTTCCTATTTTACCCTATTTTGCCATTATTCTCTATTTTTCCCTGTTTTTCCAAAACTTTTCTATTTTGCATTATTTTGCCAACTGTTTCTTTTTCCTATATTTTTCACTTTTTTCTCTATTTTTCGCCATTTTTTATATTTTTTTTTTCTATTTTTCGTATGTCTTTCTATTTTTCCTGTTTTCCAATATTTTTTCCTACTTTCTCTATTTTTCCTTTATCCTTATTTGTACTTGTTTTTCCCAATTTTGTTCTATTTTTCTTTCTTTTTCCCATTTTCTCTATTTTCCTATTTTTAACAATTTTCTCCTTTTTCCCAATTTTTTTTCTATTTCTGCATATTTTCTTGTTTTTCATTATTTTTTTTCTGTTTTTACGTATTTGTCCCTATTAGTATCTATTTTTTATATTTTCCTTCTTTTCCCAATTTTTTTGTTATTTTTCTTTATTTTCACTATTTTTCTGTATGTTTTCCTCATTTTTCGCTCTTTTTCTATAATTTCAGAATTTTCCCTTTTTTGCCCTGTTTTTTTCTATTTGTTCCAACTTTTTCCGTTTTTTTCTTCTATTTTTCCAACTTTTCACTATTTTTTTCTATTTTTCAGTGTTTTGCCTATTTTTCACTAATTTCAGCATATTTTCCTTTTTTTCACTATTTTCCCCTGTTTTTCTCTATTATCCTCTTTTTTTGTATTTTTTATATTTTTTCTCCTATTTTTGCTATTTCTTCTTATTTTTCATTAGTTTTTCCTATTTTGTTTTTTTTTTTATTTTTTCCCTAATTTGTGTCCCTATTTTTTCTTTTTTTGCCTTATTTTACCCATTTTTCTCTATCATTCACTATTTTTCTCTATTTTTCCATGTTTTTGTTATTTTTTCCCATGTTTTATCGTTTTTTTTTCTGAAAAATCAAATGAAAGAAAATCCGATAATACCGAATACAAAACAGTGTCTATTTTTCTCTATTATTTCCTATTTTTCATAATTTTCCCTTTTTTCCTCTATTTTTATCCTATTTTTCCTTGTTTTTCTATATTTCCTTTCATTTTTCTCCATTTTCTATATTTTTCCACATTTCTCTCTACTTTCCTTATTTTTTCTATTTTCCCTGTTTTACCCTATATTTTCCTATAAGTCTCTGGGTTAAGTAGATTTTGATGTGCGTTGATTTTATATCAGATAATCAATATTAAAGAATCAAATATTTAAAAAAAGTTACTCACTAAAACATAGACAAAAACCAATAAATCAGTAAAAAAATTTCTGAAATCTGTCAATAAATAACGGAGAAATATAATATTAAAGTTGTTGCTTTGTGAGTGTGACGTCACGTCTCCGCATAGCCGAAACGCTGTACTAGAAACCAATTATTATTATAAAATACGCGTAGAGTAATCAAATTGATGAAAACACGAAACAAAGTTTGACAGATGTCAAAAACAGAAGAGCGATTTTATGGAAACGGGCTTTGCGATATCGAAACCTTCGCGCATGCGCATATTAAAATCGCCAAATCCTGCGATGGCAAATCGCGGAGTGGAAATTCACCTTTAGGCTACAGACACATATTTAACACGTTCAGTTTTGATTAAATTTTTAGTTTAATTCATAAAAAAATGGTAAACTTTTCCATTGTTGATATATTTTGTTTTGGGATTAAATTACCATTAATTTTTCAAGGAATTTCCTTTTACAGGACAAATTTCAAAATTCTCGAAACTAATTAGTAGCAGAAAGCAGAATGTAAACATATTTACAGAGAATTAATTACGATAAACCGACTAGATAGGGCATCATTTAAATTGTTTTGACCTCTTTATAAGAATAATAAATTATAAGAACGAAAGATCAACGTCATATTCTTAATAGTATCAAAGTGTTCGTTGTTAGTTACTTAATTTTATTTTCAATTTCAAAGACTGTTTTGTGATTTAAAACCAACAATGGGGAGTAAAATAGTGATTTTAGGATTAATTTTAGGTAAGAAATTATTTTTTTTAAATACTTTTATATGTCGTAATTGAAATAGTTATTATTATTAATTTATTAAATCAGTTCAAAGTGTAGTTTATAAAAAAGGAGAAATAAGTTATATTTAATATATTTTTTTCTGCAGTCAATCAGAGAAAAATGATATAGAAATGCCCATAGATTCCAATAGGGAAGTTTGTTCCTAAAATTCTTTCAATGAAAACGAAAGTAAGGAAAAAACACATATAAAGTGCAAATTTTTACAAAAATAAATAAATTTTCACACGTGAATTGGGAAAGAATCATGAATACATTTTTCCACAGTTTAATTTGAATTAAAAGAAGCAAGAATGGATTTTTCCACAGTTAAATTTGAAAAAAAAATAGCAAGAAACTCGAATTTTAAAAAAAAGCAGTAATGCATTTTTCCACAGTTAAATTTTAAAAAAGTATCAAGAATGCATTTTTCCACTGTTAATTTGGAAAAAAAAGGAGCAAAATCTCATTTTTTTACGCTTTGAAAAAAAAGCAAATTTTCATTTTACAAAGTTAAATTTGAAATAAAATGAGCAAAAATGCATTTTCCACACCCGAAATTTAAAAAAAAAAGCTGGAAAGCATTTTTCCTGAGTTAAATTTTAAAAAAGAAGCAAGAATGCATTTTCCACTGTTTATTTGAAAAAAAATCGGCAAGAATGCATTTTTCTACGGTCGAATTTGAAAAAAAGCAAGAATACATTTTTCACAGTTAAATTTCACAAATTAAAATTTAGAATCACTAATTTTTCGGTAAATTGTTGATTTGAGTCCATTTCATAGAAAAATAGCAAAAAGGAAGTTTTCAAGTATGAATTGGAGAAAAACAAGAACATTTCTCCCTATTAAAAATTGGAAAAAAACAGCGAAAATGCATCTTTCTCTACAAAAAATTGGAAAAATAGTAAAAATGCATTTTTCACACACAAATTTGAAAAAAAAAACAAAAGCAACAATGCATTTTTCTCACAGAAATTTATAAAGCTAAGCAAAAATGCATTTTTCCACAAAGAAAATTGAAAATCAAAGGAACAATATAAAAATTTGAAATTCAAAGCGAGAAAGCATTTTTCCATACCAAATTTTTCACAAATCTGTAGACCAACTAAATCGAGTAAATAGAAACAAAATTTAAGAAAAATTCCAAAAGATTTAAATTATATGGCCGGAAAGGAATATTTGGGAAAAATTTTGCGGGAAAAATTGTCGTATTTATCAATATAATTTCCGATTATATAATAACAAAATCATACTAATATTAAAAAAAAATCGATTACTAGAAAAATGGAGTCTATAAAATAAATTTAAAATTTCTAATTTTGTGAGTGAGATAAAAAATTTCACAGCAGAACAAAGTTTTGAATAAAAAAATGTTTAAAAATAATACAGTTTTTACTAGTTAGAAACGTCCCGGATTTGTGGAATTAAAGTGCGACTTTTACTTTATTCGGATTAATTTTTTTTAATCCCAAGGGACGAAATTTTTGAATCCCGCAAATAAAAAACAATTGAAATCAACCACTGTCTGTAGATATTATTTGGCCGAATGCTTCTAGAGATAAGTTAACCTTAGTTGATTGGTTGACAATTTATGGCGTGATCTTTTCTAACGGTTATTGTGAGTCAATTCGCAAATGTAAAACAAAATATTAGTTTGTATGAGAAAGACAGATATAGAGGAGCTAAAATAGATATAGAGGAGCTAAAATGAAGATGGAAGACAGAAAAAGAAATTTTAATAACGTGGATATGCATGCTAGGACATGCAGAAGTGTATTGTATTTTTTTTTGTTGTAGATAGTAATAGGATGATTTGAATTTAAAATTGAATTGTTAATATGATTTAGATAAATTTCTGGGTAAATTTTATGAAATTTATCCAATCACGTTCAAGAAAATGAGGTCGATTTAATTTTTGATTTTAGGTATCTATTTTGTCGTTGCTGATATACCGGATTTGGAAGATTTTGAAGAATTAAAAGAAAGATGTAATAAAAAGGGAGGAAATGGAACTTTTGCTAAAGTTGTGGTAAGATTTTTAAACTTTACTATGTTAAATTAAAAATTTTAATTTTTAATAATTTAAGATTGCCAGAGATGAAACCCAAACCTGTTTAGAAGGTTTAATCGATATTGAAACTTTTAAAAAAGAGTTGGAGGAATCCAAGAAGACTGGTTCAATGGACGAGGTTTTTGATAAATATTGTAATAAGAGGCCAAAATTGAGAGATTGTATTAAAAAAACTTACGATGCTTTGGAGCCATGTTTGGAAGATACAGAAAAAAATGCTATTAATATTAGTGCGAATATTTTACAGCAAGTAGGGGATTTCGCGTGTTTCAAAAACGGAGATAGACTCGCATGTAATTTTTTTTTAAACTTATCAATAAAACATAATAATAGAAAAAATACATTTATAAATATTTTAATTTAAATTATTTTTAGTATTTGTAGCTGAAGGAGGTGCGGAATGTATTTCTAATCGTTCTCAAGGTATCCAAAAATGTATAAATGAAACCGTCAAATTTAATCCAGATACATTTTCACCAAAATCTTTACCCAGTTTGATAGTTGACAAGAAGGTTTGCGAGTAAGTAGCTTTTCGGTTAATAATTATATTTTTGATAAACAAAAACGTTTTTTTTTTCTAGCGATTTGGAAAAAATTCAAAAGTGTACGGTCAAGGACTTGGAGGATAATTGTTCAAACTCAACTCCTGCTAATATAATAGACGCTCTTTTTAGATTTATAAAGAACATAGCCTGTAAAGATGTTAAAAAAAGGAGCGTGGTATATTTTGGATAAATATAATTATAATTTAAAATACTTATTTATACATAATTTGTATATAACGTTTTTATACGCTAAATAAACTATAAAATATTTATTTTAGAATTTTCGAAGGAAGAAAACTTTTATAAGATGGTTCTGTCTTTGTCCGTCCGTCCGTCTGTTAGTCTGATTCTTCAACTCGAGAACGGTGAGAGATAGAGACAAACAGACAACGGCAATCGATTCAGTATCGTTAAAAACACTAAAAATGATATTAATCTTTCAACTATTTTTTACTTTCCCGCTACTTATACCATATATACTGCAAGTATATAAGGTATATACCTATAAAGAAATTTATTTTCGTAGCATTAAATTTTCCAAAACTCGAAATTATTTATTCTATATTTTTTTTCGGTTTTTTATATTTTTTTTCTCATTTTTCTTATTTCTATTTGCATTGGCAATTTTTTGTGATTTTTTTTCCGGTTTTTAATTATTTTTTGAAATTTTTTGCCATTTTCGCGTTTTTTTGCATTTTTTTGCGATTCTTTAGTTTATTTTGCGATTTTCAGAGTATATATTTTTTTTTAATTTTATGTATACTGTTGTTTCCGGTTTTTTTGTTTGTGATTTGTTTTATTTTTGCGATTTTTTTGCAATTTTTTTTGGAATTTTTTTGCGCTTTTAGTCTGTTTTATTTGCATTGGCAATTTTTTGTGATTTTTTTTCCGATTTTTAATTATTTTTTGAAATTTATTGCCATTTTCGGGGCAAGGTTTTGCGGATTTTTAGATTTTTTTGCCTTTTTAGCAATTGTATTGATTTTTTGCGATTTAATTCAATTCATTTGATATTTTTCTTTAGTTGTTTTTATTTTTTCGCGATTTTTTGCATTTTTTTGCGATTCTTTAGTTTATTTTGCGATTTTCAGAGTATATATATTTTTTTAATTTTATGTCTACAGTTGCTTCTGGTTTTTTTGGTTGTTATTTGTGTTTTCTTGCGATTTTTTTTTTAATTTTTCATATTGGCAATTTTCTGCCATTGATATTTTTCCGATTTTTAAATATTTTTTTGAAATTTTTTGCTATTTTCTGCAATGTTTTGCGGTTTTTTTGAGATTTATTTCAATTCATTCGATTGGTTGTTCGTATTTTTTTCGCGGTTTTTTCTTCTTTTGCGATTTTTTTGTGATTTTTTTTGCATTTGTATTCTGTTTTTTTTTTGGAATTATTTGCTTGGCAATCTTTTGCCATTTTTTGTGCTTTTATTCGGGTTTTTAATTATTTTTTGAAATTTTTTGCTATTTTCTGCAATGTTTCGCGGTTTTTAAATTTTTTGCTTTTTTTTAATAATCTTATCGATTGTTTGTGATTTATTTCAATTCATTCGATTTTTTTCATTGGTTGTTCTTATTTTTTCCCAATTTCTCGCATTTTTTTGCGATTCCTTTGTTTATTTTGCAATTTTCAGTGTTTTCGCGTTTTTTTAAATTTATATTGATTGTCTGGTTTTTCCGTATTTTACAACTTTTTCCAGTGTTTTCTAGTTTTTATAATGTTTTTCGATTTATTCTTATTTTTCCATACTTTTAATTCTTTTTTTTCGTTTTTAGCGCTTTCTAAGAAAAAAACTTTTATAAAACGGTTTTGTCCTTCCGTCCGTCCGTCTGTTAGCCTGATTCAACTCGAGAACGGTGAGAGATAGAAACAAACGGACAACGGCATCGTTAAAAACCCCGAAAATGATATTAATCTTGATATACTTTTACTTTCCCGCTACTTATTCCATATATACTGTAGTATATAAGGTATATTCCTATATAGCGACATTTATTTCCATAACTTTAAGTTTTCGAAAACTCAAAATTACGGCAAAAACATTGTCTTTTTTCACTTGTTTAATATTTGGTATCAAGTTAGAGCATAGAAATAAAAATAATCTACAACTTCATAAATATTCTTATTAGATAGGTACTTTATATAACGCTGTATTAGTGGTTGCCATAATTCGTATCTAAATTAGCTAAGTGGTGCCATCTAGTAGTAAACTAAACTTACAAAAAAATATAAAATTATGAATTTCATTGGTATATGTACTGTCCTCTAGAGAGTAGTAGTCATAATTCTCCAAGAAACAATTTCTACTCTGCTAAGCTCAATATATTAACTTTGGTTGAGGGTTCTAGATGGCGCAATAGGTATAAATTAAAACGGAGATTTCATTTAAAATATGGTTGTTCATATAAAAAAACCACTTATATAATTTTATTACTAATTATACAAACAAACAACATTTTATATACAGATGTTAAAGTTATGGAAATCATAAACTAATATTATCACAAATATTACATTTTTGTAAAATAGGCAATATTTTATTCACTGATATCAAGTGCAGTTAATTTTTAATTACTAGCGACATCTATAAAGTAGTAGCTAAATGTAGATAAGAATAGACTATGTTTCTAATTTAAAAGCGTATAGGGTGAAACTGCTAACAATAAATAGTTATTTTTATTTAACGTTACGTTTGTATCTTTGTTAAACGTTGTTAATTTTTTTTTATTAAAGAGAATGTATTGAGAATAGTGTCGGTTTGCATTGAGATGTAAATGTACTGAGGACCAAAAACCTCAGTATTTTAATTTAATGATGGAAAAAAATTCTTACCATCACTTTTTGTCACTTTTCTCGGCATTTTTGAGCTCCCCTGAATTTAATGATAAAAATTTACTATAGTTAGTTTTCTTCAGGGAACTTTATTCAATTTGAACATAGGAAAACTTTATCCGGTTCAAATTTTTAGAACTTTTTCAACGTCACATCATGTATAATCTTAACCTACATGTACATGAGAAGTTTGGCCATTCTGGTACTTAATGGGCCGAAGTCCGGAAACGGTGCACCAGCCTTTGTGCGTTTCTAAAATATGTTTTTGTTTAAATTTAATTTTCTGTACATTACTTTAAATTACACGAGTTTAATTGACAGAATTTTTAATTATTTATGAGAAAAATATATGCAAATTTTAATTTGTAAAAAAAAAACGGTTGTGTCACCTCAAAACTTTCCCGACGAGTGTCCAGAGACGAATATTTTTACAGACATATTGCAAGTCAAATTCCGTAACAAATTGTTTCTGTGATTTTTTGACAGTGACAGTTTCATTTGACAGATGTCGTACAAAAACTAATGGGTTCTTCCGATGGATAACCCAAACTCATATACCAAATTTCAGCTCAATCGGATTAAACATTGTTTTTGTGGAAACATACACATAGACAAATACACAGACAGACACACAGACAGACTAAATGGTCTTAATCGTCTCAGGGGATCTTAAAATATATATTTCCGTCTTTCTCGAAAAACTTTTT
The DNA here is from genome assembly GCA_963243735.1 of Neocrepidodera transversa. Lineage (NCBI taxonomy): Eukaryota > Metazoa > Arthropoda > Insecta > Coleoptera > Chrysomelidae > Neocrepidodera > Neocrepidodera transversa. Next base: position 6,990,310 of record OY725340.1, read on the forward strand.
TAGCCCGTTCAACATACATTTTTTTCACACTCGAATTTGAAAAAGCAACAAAAGCAAGAATGCGTTTTCTTGCACACAAATTTGAAAAAATAGAAATAAAAATACATTTTTCTACAAAAAAAAAAACAGAAAAAAATTCAAAAGTATTTAGAAAGAAAAAACAGCAGAAATGCGTTTTTTCACACATACATTGGGGAAAAAAGCAAGAATGGATTTTCTACATAAAAATTGGAAAACAAAGCATTCCTTTTTTTACAAAAATTTAAAAAGAAACAGCAAGAATAAATTTTTCTTCATTCAAATTTGAAAAAATGCAAAGTGCATTTTATCTCACATAAATTTAAAATGAAACAAGCAACAATGCATTTTGTTATACGAAAAACTAGAAAAAACAGCAGAAATGTATTTTTCACACATGAATTTGGAAAAAAAGCAAGAATGCATTTTTCGTACAAAAAATTAAAAATAACAGCAAAAAAGCACTTTTTTTCAACAAATTCGAAAAGAAAGCACGAATGCACACTGGAATGTGAAAAAAAAAACGCAAAAATTTATTTTTCCACAAAAAAAATCGGAAAATACAGTAAAAACGCATTTATTCACATAAAAATTGTTAAAAAAGCAAGAATACATCTTTCCACATAAAAAACCAAAAACAAAACAGCAAAAATGCGTTTTTTACATCTAAATTTGGAAAAAAGCGAGCATGCATTTTTCCACACAGGAAAACTAAATGAAAAACAGTAATAATGCTTATTTTCACACATAAAATAGGAAATATAACAAGAATGTATTTTCCCTCAAAGGAATTTGAAAAAAATCGGTTGTGTCCAGAGATGAATACTTTTTCAGATATTTAGTGTTAAAGTTTCAAACTTTGACATTTTTTATTTTTCCATCTTTATGTCGAAAATTTTTTTATCTCCTTTCCCAAATTTTAATTATTTCCCGAATAAGAAATCATCCTGTTTATACCTACTCCATTCTACTTGTATTTTTTTCTACTAAATCGTTTTTGAATAAATAGATTTTTGAAACGTGAAATATATAATTGCTTGAAAAATTAATAAATGTGATTTTTTTTTTGAAAAATAGTAATTTAAAAAACCCAGTATTAATATTCATTATTGTAAAATTGCATAATTAATTAGGTAATGTATATACTATTATTATTCCATAAATCAAGCATTGAATTTACTAAGTATAGAAATAAGCGAGGTTTCGGATGGCTAGTTATCATATTCAGTAATTATTTCAATTACCAGTATTCCATATATAATTCAATAATGGGGTTTTAATGGTATAATGGAGGGATAAAGGTGTCTTTAACAATTTGTACAGTTTAATCGTTGTTTACATATCATATGTTATTTTTATTAATTCGAATATCCACATTGTCTGCGTTTAATATCCGTAAAACAAATAATTTGACGCCGGTTCCTAAGTAAATATAAATGAAAATCGATTTATAAGTAGAAACAATGATAACACACAATATTAGTTTTATTAAAAATTAATAATTGGGAAATAAACCAGTTTTGATAGAAATCGTTTTTCATTTTTTTTTTACTTAAAATATTTTTTATATTGGGAAATCGTTTGTATAAATTAAAATGAAATGCTGTTCGTTAGTAAACACATAATTTGTTAGCTAATGTTCATAATAAACCGAATAAGATTTTTAGGAAAGAAAAATTGGAAGAGTTGCTCAAAAATACTACAGATGCTTTTTTCTAGAACGATATTCACAAATTCACAAAACGACCACAAACAAATTTATTAAAATTTAGACAAGACAACGTAAGGTCTGATTTGTTAGACATTGAACTTAAATGCTTTTTATGTTATACGAAGCACCAGTTTTGTCTTGTTTTAAAAATGATATAACAGATCCTCTTATATATCCCCGAAAAGAACTTATTTCAACTCGACCATTTCGATGTTATTGTCATGGCAAAAGAAATATATTTATTATTTTGTTGAATGAATACCACGTACCAATCTTTGACCGAAACATGGGCGTACCATCGAGAAATACGAAATTGTAAATATTAAAAGGAATAAAATGGCAAACGTCGTTTCACAATACAAATAACATATGTTTATATGCTTTGTGGCCGTTAGGGCTGAAATTATTTCATCATATTTATTATTTTTGCCTATTTTTTCTTATTTTCTTCTATTTTGCTTTATTTTTCACCGTTTTACTTTCCCGGACCCATCAAAGGGAAAGTAAGGTGAACGAGCAAAAAAAAAATCGAGATATCGATGGAAATATCCATTTTGAGGTTCCCCAAGAAGATTGAGACCATTTCCAGCGTATGGTCTGTCTGTGTGTCTGTGTATAATCTTCCACGATAACTGCCGAACCGTTTGACCAATCAAGCTGAAATTTGGTATGAAGGGTCGGTGTGTGCCTAGAATGCGACCATTAGTTTTTGGTTTAAATTGGTACAGTGGAGGGTCCTCAAGACCGACATTGGTTAAATATACATGTAACAATTTTTTGCTTTATTTAAATTTTAAGGACAAACAATACATTTTAGTGCAAAATGTTGTAGTACAAAGTTTTAGAGCATAAAATTACCTACAATTTTTGTCTCAAGCTTTTTCCAAAATTTCCAATAGTTGCGCCACCAGAGGGCGCGTAAAAAATGTGCATGTATGTTTTCTATAGTTTTTCTTGATTTTGAGAACAAACAATACATTTTAGTGCAAAATATTGTAGTACAAAGTTTTAGAGAATAAATTTCTCTATAACTTTTGTTTTAAACTTTTTCCAGAATTTCCAATAGTTTCGCCACTAGAGGGCGCGTAAAAAATGTGCATGTAGGTTTTCTCTAGTTTTTCTTGATTTTGAGGACAAACAATATACTTTAGTGCAAAATTTTGTAGTACAAAGTTTTAGAGCATAAAATTCTCTATAACTTTTGTCCCAAACTTTTTCTAAAATCTCTAATAGTTGCGCCACTAGAGGGCGCGTAAAAATGTGCATGTATGTTTTCTCTAGTTTTTCTTGATTTTGAGGACAAACAAAGTATTTAGTGCAAAATTTTCTTGTCCAAATTTGTAAAGCATCAAATTTTTTTTAACCTTCATGTTTAACTTTTTATCGAATTCCTCATAGTTTCGCCGCTAGATGGCGAGAAAAATACACATTTAAAATTCCCTACAACTATTGTATGAAATTTTTTCCCGAATTCCCAATAGTTTTCACACATGATTTTAGGAGATCCTAATTGTAGCAGTATGATATATAACGTGCGCATGCGCAGCTTATGTCATTACCAACATTGAAATATTAATTCACCATCAGCTCGCTATTTTTAATGTGTTCCATAAATCAATGTAATGCTGAGTATTTTGTAATTAAAATAATAATAAATAACATATTCTCTACGGTCGAGCCGGGAAAGTCCTGGAGTGACACAGCCGATTTTTTTCTTTTTTTTCCTATTTATCTATATTTTTTTATTTTCCATATTTTTTCCTGTCATTCCCTATTTTTTTATATTTTTCCGATTTTTCTCCAAATTCCTTATTTTTTCTATTCGTATTTTTTCTGGTTTTTATTATTTTGTCCCGCTTTTCTATTCTATTTGTCCCTGGTTGTATCTATTTTTACAAATTTTTATTATTTTACTTATTTTCATTATTTTCCCATATATTTCCGTATTTTTTGAGATTTCCCGCTATTTTGGCATGTTTATTCCTATTTCTTACTGTTTTTCCAATTTTTTTATTTTTATTCCTGGTTTTTCATGATTTATCCTTATTTTTATTTGCTATTTTTTCTTTTTTGCCCTTTTTCCTTCTTTTCCGCTATTTTTTATTATTTTCACTTCATTTTCTCTAATTTCTCTATTTTTCTATTTATTTCCTATTTTAACAATTTTTTGCTATTTTTTCCTATGGTTAGCTATTTTCCCCTCCTTTTAAAATATTTTTAACGATTTTCCCCATTTTTCTCGGTTTCCGTATTTTCCCAAATTTTTTCTATTTTTCCCCATTTTTCCATAATGTTTCTATTTCTTCATATTTTCCCGTTTTTCATTATTTTCTACTGTTATCACTATTACTTATTTCCCCTATTTTTCACTATTTTCTCATAAGTTTCCCTATTTTTCTTTATTTTCCTTATTTTACCCAACTTTTCCTATTCAAAATTTTTCAATATTTTTATCAAATTTCTATATCTTTCCCTGTTTTGCCTTGCCCTATTTTTTCCTAATTTTCCTATTTTTCCCAAGTTTCTTTTATTTTCATCCTGATTTTCATTGTTTTTTTCTTTTATTTTATTGTTTTCATCTGTTTTTTCATATTTTTCCCTATTTTGCTCTATTTTTTCTTATTTGTTATCTTTTTTCATATTTTTCCCTATTTTTCCTGTGTTTCCCTATTTTTCACAATGGCTATTTTTTTCCATATTTTCCTATGGAAACAGTTCCATAACAAGCTCAAAATCACCCTCTACGACAGTCATAACATTTTCTGTATCTTCATCCGACAGCAGTTCTATAGAATCTTCTGAATCATCTGGACTACTTTCAGTTTCTTAGACCTCATTTCTACTCAGACTTTTTTCTTCTCCTTTTCCGGTTTTTTATTTTTCCTCTTTTAGTTTCTTTTTCCCTAAGTAAATATTCTGATACCGTTAATAACGAATCAAGATATCAAATCCAATAATAAACATTTCCTGACCTGTAATTTTTCAATAATTTTACTCAATTTTACTTTTTTGAAATTTCATAATATATTTTTCTATAATTTAATAATTTATTACTACAGGGTGCAATTTATATTTATGATAAAGTTGGTTTACATTTTATTATTGATTATTTGTTACAATGATGTATTTTCTTTATTAATTTATTCTCAACGTTTTTAATCCAAAAATACAATTTACAATAAGAAAAATAATTCCTCAATGGATTAAAATTATTAAAAATACTCAAATTCGTTACAAAAAATAATTAACACACAGGGACAAATTTTCCTTTATCCTTTGATGTTAGCAAACGTACTTCCGTCATAATTACACCGGCATCTATCTGACTTCCTTCAATTACATCGTAGCTAACAGAAACAATATTGTTCATTAATTCCCCAACAGTTGAAAAGGTGGCTGTGACTCTTAAAGGTCTTCTATAAATTTATCACAACATTTCGAACAATACTTGTCTCTCACGAAACATTAAGTTAGGGGAGAGGTTCAATTTTTATTCCTAATGAATTTATAAAACCACGAACGATAAGCTATTTTAGCATAACTAAAGAGTATTTATTTATGCGACAAATGAGTAAATGATAATTTTTTCTACACTATAATACTTTATAGGTTAGATTAAATAAAACTAATTTGAATAATTAAAGATCAATTTTAAATTTTAATTGATTTTGAGCGTACAACTATTATAGTCAGAGGCGAGAGTTGGATTACAGTTTATAAATTAACCAGGAGTAGTAGAACTATACCGGTTCTGGACCACTTCCATCCAGTTCCATCCACCTAGCCGAAGAGAAGAAGAGTACCTTTAGATGAGAAGAGACTACCGGAGGCTCGTTTACATCCAAAACAACCCTAAATTGTCATGGAACAACTCCAATTGGACGTAATAAGTACCTTTTTGGCAGATGTGACCGACAATAATAACCAGAAGCGGTAGCAGAAGAGGAGGAATTTTTGTGCCCCTCTGATTGCGTCATCGATCTCACAAACAACAACAACACCAACAGGTCTCGAACAGCTTAAGAACAGGGCTCAAATAGGTCTGATACAGCATTCAAACAGGTCTCAAACAGATCTGGAACAGCTTTAAACAACTCTTGAACAGCTTGAGAACATGTCTCAAACAGGTCTGGAATAGTTTTTGAACAGGCTTCGAACAGGTCTCGAACAGCTTAAACAGCTTTATACATCTTTAAACTGCTCTTGTTGGGAAAAGAAGAAGAGATCAAGCGATAAGTTTTGCAATATACAGGGGAGTACAAAAAGTCCTCCTTCTTCTACTATCGCTACTGGTCATTGTTGTGGGTCTCGTCTGCCAAAAGGGTACTCCATTACGTCTAATTGGGGTTGTTTCATGACAATTTGGGGTTGTTTTGGGGGTAAACAAGCCTACTCTCTTCTCATCTAAGGGTGCTATTCTCTTCGGCTAGGGGTGCTACTTCTTCGGTTAAGTGGATGAACTCGATGGAATTGGTCCAGAACCGGTATAGTTATACTACTACCAGGAGCGCAGAAGCAGGTGGAAATAAAATACTCAATTAGAACTAACACCCATTAAAATTTGTCCTTTGAAAACTTGTCAGAAATTACGTTCAAACTATATTTCAAATTGCATGTAAATTGACTGTACGAAAAATTGGTTTATATGTTTAAAAAAGTTTGTTACTAAATTCAGAAATTTATCTGTCTGTATGTGTGTTAGGGCTTCACACGATAACGATACTTTTCCCGTCTCGTCTCGTAAAACCAAGATTATTTAGGCGATAGCGAGATCACATACGGCTATACCCGAGTTTTATTCAGAATTTGTTTCTGAATTTCCGAGAAAAATAAACTAGCAAGCAGTATAAATATTCAATTTTTTTTTATAATAAAAAAAAGGTCTGTATAGGTTACGGTAAATTTGCGAAATCTAAAATCTGGTAACCACCTGTGAAATATTTTATTTTATATATATTTAATAGTCGTGTCGCTGACTGACTGACAATCAACGCACAGCCAAAACCAGAGGTGATAGAAACGTGAAATTTTCAGGGTAGTTTTCTGTGGTAGTGTAAGAGAGCACTAAGAAAGGAATTTTGAAAATTCGCACTTTAAGGGATTCAAAATTGGGGTTAAACAAATATTGACCCGCTCGAGTAAGTGCGTCAACCAAAAACATACAGGGTGATTCTTCTAGAGGGGAGTGGCTCTCCCCCCTGAGGGAGTACAAATATTTTACTTTCCCGACCCACCTCCGAGAAGAGAAAGTATTCTGAACGAGCTAAAAGAAATTTTCGAGATAAAGATGGAAATATCCATTTTAAGGTCACCTGTGATGATTAAGACTATTTCCAGATGGAAGTCTGTCTGTTTGTCTATCTGTCTGTCTGTGTGTATTCTTCCACGATAGAAGCCACACGTTTAATCCGATTGAACTGAAATTTGGTATATGGATTTGGGTTACCGGTCGGAAGAACTTATTAGTTTTTGTACGACATCTGTCAAACGGAAGTGTCACTATCAAAAAAATGACAGATGCAATATGTCACGGAATTCGATTTGCTATATATCATTTGAATGCCCTTGAAAAACTCTATTCAGAACCGTCAAAATTATTTCTCCAACTGTCACCTGTCAAAAAAAAAAGTCTGTTCTGTCGCCCAAAAATTTTCCTGACGAGTATCCACGAATACTTTTTCAGGTATTTTTAACATTTTTTACAATTCCTTTTAACATTTTTTAAATTTTTTTGCTTTATTTTAGAATTTTTATCATTTTTTAACTCATTTTGCTTTTCATGTATTTTTGTGCATTTCTTTGCATATGTTTGTATTTTTTTGCATTTTTTTCATTTTTTGCATTTTTGTATTTTTTTTACTCCTTTAAATTTTTTTTGCTTTTTTAACGTTTAGCATTATTTTCATTTTTTTTGACTTTTTTTAGATTTTTTTTCATCTTTTTGCATTTTTTTAAAACAATTTTTGCACTTTTAGCATTTTTTAACATTATTTTATTTTTTTTTATTCTTTTTTAGATTTTTTGGCATTTTTTTTTCATTTTTAACATTTTTTAGCATTTTTTTAAACTTTTTTTTAGATTTTTTTTTGGCATTTTTTAACAATTTTATCAATTTCCTTTATCGTTTTTTTTTTAACTTTTCAGTTTTTTTAGAACTTTTAACATTTTTTAGCCCATTTTTTGCTTTTCATGTATTACTGTGCATTTCTTTATATGTTTGTATTTTTTTTGCATTTTTTCCATTTTTTTTGTTCGTTTTTTTGCATTTTTTTTTATTTCTTGGGATTTATTTTGCAATTTTAGCGTTTTTAGCATTATTTTACTTTTTTCCGCATTTTCTTTACTTTTTTTTTTAGATTTTTTTTGGCATTTTTTTAAACTTTTTCTGCTTGTTGTTTCGAGTTTTTATCATTTTTTAGCTCACTGTTTGCTTTTCATATATTATTGTGCATTTCATTGTATATGTTTGTATTTTTTTTTTCATTTTTCCATTTTGTTTTTGTTCGTCTTTTTGCATCATTTGGGTTTTTTTTTGCATATTTGCTCAATATTCAATACAATATTAATCATAGAGTTTAAAAAGTAGGGGAAGGAAACAGATATAAGAAGGAAACTTTTATATATTCTAACATCAACGCGGTCGAAGTCGCAGGCAAAAGATAGTTTTATATAAAATGACACTCTCAATGTGTTTAGATTTTTTTAGAAATTTCCAAACAGATTGAACTTGGATAATGATTTAGTAACATCCAAATAAAAAAGAAAAATAAATAAATAAACACGCATTTATAAATTACAATAGAATTAATAATTACCTCGTTTTGTACTATCTTAGAAATAAGTTCTAGCAAGATGGGACGAGACGAGACAAACGGTTACGAGACGAGACCGAGACTGAAACGAGACTTATTTTTTTCTCAACTAACGAGACCGAAACGAGATTTTTGAAATTCCCGCTTTACCTCGTCTCGTGTAAAGCCCAAATAGATTTATTTGAATATATAACTTTCAATAATGTAAAAATCCCATTACTAATAGAATTATTATAAAAATGATTTTAATCAAGAATTTACTTTAATTTCTGTGTTGCTAGACATGTAACTAATTTGCTTTTTTATTGATTAGATTTCACCGTTGTATTTTCCCGATAACTGACGGTCGCATTTATTATATAAAAATGTAAAGTATAAAGGTCAGAAAATTAAAGAAAATGTTATTTTTTTTATTTCTAGTTTTAAGAAAAAAAAATCTTTGTTCTTTATTTAAAAATTAGAACAAAGAATACATATATACCAAGAAGCGAAGGCCGGCGAAATTTCTTTGATGTTGGAAGGGCAAAATTTTTTGTGACAGGTGACGGATAACTAATACAACAACTGCGTTCGACTTCGTTACTCTTTTCACTCGTTTTACCCCGCTCTTGATCTGTCCGTTCTGGTACTGACAAAAATTAGGAAGATTTTCTTTAACATAATTGTAAGTTAATTGTAATACAGTGCCGTTAATGTTAATATATTTTAATTATCAAATACTAATGAAAATAATACTGGCAATGAAGTAACTTCGTTACAGAGAAAATCCACCATCACTGATGTGTTGGTCAATTATTTCTTGGCGAACTATATAATATTTTTTTTAGGGTGCGTTATATTTTTGAGCGACATCGAACCGTGAAGTTATTCAACGCTACTCACTTCCAGCGATGAATCTAATTTTCGCATCCGTACATTTCATTCGGGGCACTTCGGTGTGACACTCAATTGAAAATTCACAAAGTTGGCAATAGTGTTTGTGGAGCGGGTAGTCGGACAGTTGAATGTTCGCGTTCGGGCAACTTTCGCTTTGTGTGGTCACGGACGGTGGATGTTTTTGACACAACCATTTTGACCACAAAAGCTTTTATGTATCGAAAGTTATTAACTCAATGTTGGATACTCTATACTAAAATGACCAAATGTTGAATTCGTTTATTATATGGAACTATTATTTTTTTATTTATTGTTTTCAAATTCGCGAACCATAAAATAAACTTATAATATTAATTCTGTTGAATATTTTTATTCAGAATATATTAATGGTTTAATCAAATATCGGAAGCCTGTAATTGCTAAAATGTGTACATCTAAAACTAACACAGTAGCGTAGACAAGTAAATTCAAAAGTGAATACGTAGACTTTTAAACGAATTTCATAATTTTCTCAGTTTTATTTTGAACCTAAAATCATATTACCACCGAAAATAAATCATGTGATTAGATTTTTGATTAGCTTTCTAAAAATATAACTTTTTTGCTGTCGAGCACACAGTTTTCAAAAATAATAAGTTCACGTGACCCCCTAAAGGTCAAAGATCGATTTTTTTTTATTGTAAAAGTTTCAGATGATGCTGAATCTAATGCCTTTGTCCAACAGACAGACAAAGCCAGAAAATAAGACTTGGACTTCGTAGATGTTTGGTTAGAAGTCAAAAATGAAGAGAAATTGAAAACAAAAAAGTAGGCAGTCATTTCATAATTTGTAAATTAAAATTATCAACATTAATTTGGTTTTTACATCTATCGGCACTTATATATAATTATATTCATTTTTATATGGCAAACCCAGTACAAAATATAAATACAACTTAATTAAAATAATAATTAATCTTCCCTTATATTATTTATGCATATATTGTATTCACATAAATTTCAATGATATATTCAATATTTGACAATACCTTTCTCTCTCATTTTCTGTTTTCTTCATCTGACTGTCATCTTATTGTATCTAATCTATAGGGAATTCAATTTGTTAGAGAGAGAGAAGCAAAATTGGTTCCCATCAAAATCATGCGTCACCGCTCTTCTCAAATATTTTAGCTCCGTTTGTTTTATTCTTCAGCTCTCTCAGGTACGTTTGCTATTGGACCAGACGGAGACCTGAATACCAGAATCGGCTTTATCTTTAATCTGATAAAAGTGGACGAATTTTGCTATCCTCTCACTCTAACATTTTGGATTCCCTGTACCTGTACTCGGACTAGCTTAGATTATCTACTCATCTAAAAATAGCGGCTTTTGAAAGTTTTCTAATTGATTTTCAAGGAAAAAAGCACTAGTTATTTGTTAAAATATAGAAATTAAAAAAGTCCTTCGATTCAGTATTAGTTTATTATGTTTTCAATATGATGTATGAATTTTATTCAAATTCGACGAGTAATTTTTGACTTTAGAATATCGTTTTTATGCAAAATTTTGTTTTTTTTATACTGAATCCAAATCTACAATCAGAATTTTAAAATTCCATGTGATGTAGACAGACATTAGGGTTTCACACGAGACGAGATAAGCCGAGAACTTCAAAAATCAATGTTTTATTCTGCACACATACCTTCAATCTTCAACAACAAATGTAGTTTCTAGATACCCATTTGATACGTAAGACTTAACCGGATCATAAAATTTTATTACCCTCAAACTATTTGGAAGTCCTAACACATTGAGAATGTCATTTTATATAAAATAAAATACTTCACTGATGGTTAACATCATATTTTAGATTTATCGTATCCTATGCAGACTTTTCTTTTATTATAAAAAAATTAAATGGTTATATTACTTGCTAGTTTATTTTTCTCAGAAATTCAGTAACAAATTCTGAAGACATATGAAAGAGACTCTCGGGTCTAGATCGGTGTCACGAGACATCATATACTTCGGTACGCAGTCCAGAGGAGCAAGTAAAGTCTGCCCGACCGGCCAACACGTAATTAAACGAGACCATAACGACCACTGGAGTATTTTTCTGAACTGACACTGCCCGGTCCAAGTGGCCTTCACACTATAAAAGCAAGGTGGAGCCCTAAACCTTAAGTTATTGTATGATTAAAAAAACATTGACAAATTCTCTTTTCTATTTTTGCCTATGTTACCTGTTATATAAATAAACCAGAACATTTTTAACACATTTATTTAGTAAAATATCGAAATGGTATACAATTAGTATAATCACTGATACGTTTTAGAATCCATTAGTTCCTTTCCTTCTACAATTAAACTGGGGTAAACGAAATCAAAATTTTGAAAAAACCTACTTTCAATAAATTCATCGAATGGCTTCGGTTCGATTCTCATTCTATTATGAATCGATGATCTTCTACTAGATTTACACATGTCGAAGTTACTGGCTGATACGTTATCATCGAAACTTGACCAAAATAACCTGCTTTTGACTAACTCTCGAAGATTGGATGATTTCTGTTTTATTTTACAAGCTTTGTATTTGTAAATCAGCCGGAAAGGGATTACGTTAGATTTGATATATTTTGAGGCCATGGTGGGTTAATTAAATTCTTAAATATGATAATTTTGCTGTTGTCAAATTGGCATAATCTGTCATTATTAGATTAATGATAGATTGAGTATTTGTTTCGGCTACTGCAATATAGTATTTAATTACTCAAACCTTAATAAATGGTAAATTAACTAAACTTTTGTGGTGAAATCTCTTAATGCTGTAACTAAAATAATCTTAGGAAAATATAAACAGAAAAATAAATAAAAAACACGTTTCCTTTTCCTACAAACAAATCTATAATATGAGCGGCAAAGTCCTGACTGATTGACTGAAAAATGGGAAAAATAGGGGAAAAAAGGGAAATTTATAAAAAAATGGGGAATAATATAGAAAAAAAATAAAAAACATGCACAAATAATAACAAATACAGAAAAATAGGGAAAATTGCAAAAAAAATAGGGAAAAAGGAGAAGTAGGGAAAATAGAGAAAAATATGAAAAACAATAGAAAAAACAGGAAAAAAACAATGAAAACCAGCATAAAAATGAAAAAATAGGAAATATTAAAAAAAATTGGGAAAAATAGGAAAAAACGGAAAAAATAGGGAAAAGCGTAGAAAATTGGAGATACATTAAGGGAAATAAGAAAAAACAGGGAAAAATACGGACATTCGAAAGCAATAAGGAAAAATAAGAAAAAATGTTAAAAATAGAAAAAAATATTGAAATATTGAAAAACAATAAAAATTAGAAATAATAATAAAAAACATGGAAAAATAAATAGAAACATGTAAAAATAGAGAAAAATAGGAATAAAAAAGGAAAATAGGAAAAAATTAGTAAAGTATTGAAAAATAGGGGAAAATAGGAAAAAATAGGGGAAAATATGGAAAACAATAGAGAAATATCGGCAAAAAACAGTTAAAAATTTGGAATATTAAGAACAAATATGGCAAAATAAGGAAATTTGGAAAAATAGCGAATACTGCGCTAAAGACAGAAAAATAGGGTACAGTAAGAACACATGGGAAAAAATGTGGAAAAACAGAGAAATTAGTGAAAAATAGGTAAAATAAGAACAAAAAGGAAAATAGGAAGAAGTAATAGAAAATAATAGAGATAAATGAAGAGAAATAGGAAAAAATAATAAAAAACAGAAAAAAATAGGTAAAATTGGGATAAATAGGGAAATACAAGTACAAATAGGGACAAATAGAAAAAATGAGAAAAATAGGGTAAAATAATGGAAAATAGTAAAAATAGAAAGAAATAGGAAAAGTGGGAAAAATAGCGAAAAATAGAGTAAATAGGATAAAATTAGGAAACTTTGTTTTTTTATAACGATTTTTAGTCCTTTATAGAGATTTTTGTATTTATAGTGATTTTTTGTCTTTAATAGCAATTTTTTTGGTTTTTAATATGATTTTTTGTCCTTTATAGAGATTTTTGTATTTACAGTAATTTTTTGACTTTTACAACGATTTTATTTGTATTTTATAGCGATTATTAGTCCTTTACAAAGATTTTTGTAGTTATAGTGATTTTGTTTCTTTTTAGAACTTTGTAACACGTTTTTAGTCTTTTATAGCAACTCACTTTTTTTTTTAATTTTTATAGCGATTTTTTGTCCCTTTCATTTATCATTTATCCATTATAACGATTTTTGTCTTCATAGCAATTGCCATGTCATTTAAAGAAGTTTTTGCCCTTTATGATAATTTTTACTTTTATAGCGATTTTTTGTCATTTATTGCACTATTTACGTTCTTTATAGTCTTTTTTAGACGTCAGACTAAATAGTAGTTTTTTTTTGGCCAACTCAGCTTGAGATTGTCAAAAAGTTAAAAGAAATATTGGATGGTACTATAGCTAAGTCTTATTATAAATTTAGAATATTTTTTAGATACATCCCACAAATACAACTTATTTGTGGGATGTGTCTTCTTAAAATCTTATTTTAAATTACTAAAAATACTTTTAAAGTATAAGAGAAACATACTGAAACTAAAGAAACTGAAAAAAGCTAAATAAAATGAATGATTCAAAGCTGATACTGATAAGAACTAGGTTTATAAACAAATTCTTCCTAAAATTTTAAAATGCCTTTATATAACTATCAAAAATTGACATATATATAGAAGGATGAGAAAAATCCTATTTACTATATTTTTTTACTTTCCCGGACCCATCAAAAGGAAAGTAAGGTGAACGAGCAAAAAAAAAATCGAGATATCAATGGAAATTTCCATTTTGAGGTCCCCCAAGAAGATTGAAAGCATTTCCAGAGTATGGTCTGTCTATGTGTCTGTGTGTAATATTCCACGATAACTGCCGAACCGTTTGACCAATCAAGCTGAAATTTGTTATGGAGGGTTGGTGTGTGCCTAGAATGCGACCATTAGATTTTGGTTTAAATTGGTACAGTAGAAGGTCCTCAAGACTGACATTGATTAAATACACATGTAACAATTTTTTACTTTTTTTAAATTTCAAGGACAAACAATACACTTTAGTGCAAAATGTTGTAATACAAAGTTTTAAAGCATAAAATTCTCTATAACTTTTGTTTTAAACTTTTTTCAGAATTTCTAATAGTTGCGCCACTAGAGGGCGCGTAAAAAATGTGCATGTAGGTTTTATCTAGTTTTTCTAGATTTGAGGACAAACAATACACTTTAGTGCAAGATGTTGTAGTACAATGTTTTAGAGAATAAAATTCCCAACAACTTTTGTCTTAAGCTTTTTCCAGAATTTTCAATAGTTGCGCCACTAGAGGGCGCGTAAAAATGTGCATGTATGTTTTCTCTAGATTTTCTTAATTTTGAGGAGAAACAATACACTTTAGTGCAAAATGTTAAAATGCAAAGTTTTAGAGCACGAAATTTTCTTGAACTTTTATGTTTAACTTTTTATCGAATTCCTCATAGTTTCGCCGCCAGATGGCGAGAAAAATACACATTTAAAATTTTCCATTTTGTTTAAATTGGAGGTAAATTATGCTCTTTAGTGCAAAATGTTTCAGTGCAAACAATATACTTTAGTGCAAAAATTTTGTAGTACAAAGTTTTAGAGCATAAAATTCTCTATAACTTTTGTGTCAAACTTTTTCTAAAATCTCCAATAGTTGCGCCACTAGAGGGCGCGTAAAAAATGTGGATGTATGTTTTCTCTAGTTTTTCTTGATTTTGAGGACAAACAATGCATTTAGTGCAAAATTTTCTTGTGCAAAGTTGTAAAGCATCAAATTTTCTTGAACTTTTATGTTTAACTTTTTATCGAATTCCTCATAGTTTCGCCGCTAGATGGCGATAAAAATACACATTTAAAATTCCCTACAACTATTGTATGAAAATTTTTCACACATGATTTTAGGAGATCCTAATTGTAGCAGTGTGATATACAACGTGCGCATGCGCAGCTTATGTCATTATCAACATTGAAGTATCAATTCGGTAGACGTATTAACCATCGGCTCGCTGTTTTTAATGTGTTCCATAAATTATTGTAATGTTTAGTATTTTGTAATTAAAATAATAATAATAATAAATAACATATTCTCTACAGTCGAGCCGGGAAAGTTCAGGGGTGTCCCAGCCGATTTTTTCGTTATGTCCTTGTCCATCGTCTTTAATGTGATATTCGTATCCTCATTTATCTTTACTGATTAATTTACCAATTAATCTTAATAGTCCCTAAATTTTTTCATTTTCTCTTCTAATTTTTCTCTTGGGTTTGTTTTTTTTTTCTTTCTAATATCTTCATTATTTTCATTGGTTTGACAATCTGCTACAGGTTTTTTTATTCATGAGTTAAATACTTTAATTTCTATTCCTTTTAATTTTTTCATCATATTAGGGGTTGTTTCCCGCTTCAAAAATTTTATTTTTAAATATGATTTTAATTTTATTAATATCCAATATAATTAATTTCCAAATGCAACGTTATGATATTAAAAGTTTAGATTGAAACCACCCTATATATACCTGCATTTTAGTGTCGATGCTATAAACACAAGTAGTTGAGGGTAGTAATTTTGACACACGTTTTAATTTCCTGTTCGTCATATATGCAAATGAGATGTCGTGATATTGTAAAAATCTCATTTCCATATTCTATGCCGGAAGATAATAGTTGTCGTTATAAGAACACGCATTTTTAACCATCCACAGTATATATACAGTCTATATAGACTAAAAATAAAAAAAAAGCAATACTAACGGTATGGATTATACGAAGTCATTCCGAACAACTAAAAAAGAAAAGACTCATGCACCGGATCTGATAAATTTATTAGTTAATACCATATAAAACGTCCCATGTAAAATTGATGATTAGACCTCGTATGCCCACTGTGCATTTTCGAATGAATTATCAGTGTTGCGGCTTGGTTTAGGATTTATAAAATTAGTTTATTCTGCATTCCTGCGAATTTTAACGAATGGCTTGCATTAGTGTCGTATTTTTCTATATTGTTCTTTTGTTGTTATTATTTAATCATGATGGCGTTGTGGAGACTTTTTCTTGATATTTCTAATAATGAAACGGGCAATGTTGAATGAAGGAGAATAAATATTGTATTTTAACTTCCATTATTATAACCCTAAATTCAGATTCAAGCTCTGAAAATTCAGATAATGAATCTTAAATTTGTATTAAATTCTTATGGCAGAACAAATTGGTGTTTTTTTTTAGTATTACTGTATAAAAAAAATATTCCTGTAGATATGTGAAAAATAAAATTAATTTTTTAAAAATAAATTATATCAAGCCGCCCATGCTTTACAAAGAAGTCTCCTACGGTTGGTAAATATTTATTTTTTATGCTGTTCGAATTGACTTCGTATAGACTATGTATGTCAATAAAATGAAGAAATATAAATCCCATATAAGTTTCCGATAGTTTTGGCTGTAAAAGAAAGTTTATAAAAAAAATCTCTTGATAAGAGCACATTTTTTTAGTCAAGAAGCATACTTAAAAAAAAATTTTTTTCTTTACAAATTTTGTAAATTTTGCAGTCCACTTCTAAGAATTCGTCACACAGAAAAAATGGACACCAAAAATTCAGAGAAAATTAAAGGAACCTAAATACTAAAAATCCGGTATTATGGGATTTTCTCTCATTTGATTTTGACAAATATGGAGAAAATGGGAAAAATAAAGAAAATAGGAAAAACTAATGAACAAGCAAATAAAAAAAAATTGGAAAAAAATTGGAAAAATACAAAAATAGTGAAAAACAGAGAACAAAAGAGAAAAATAGGGGAATATTGTGAAAATTCGGAAAAAATTGGAAAAAAGGCAAAATAGAAAAAATACGGGAATATAATGAAAAACAGGAAAAATAGGGAAAATAAGGAAATTAGTTGAAAATGTGGAAACAGCCGGGAAAATATAGAAAAATGAGAAAAATAAGTACAAATAAGGACAAATACAGAAAAATAAGGAAAAATAAAGAATATAAAAAAAACTAATGGAAAAAATATAGGAGAAATAGAGATAGTAGTGAAAAATGGTGGAAAATATGGAAAAAAATTAAGAAAAAAAAAATATTGAAAAATAGGGAAAATAGCAAAAAAAAAAGCGAAAAATAGGGTAAATTGGGAAATTTGGGAAAATAACAGGGAAAAGTAGGGAAATTTGGAAAAAATAGTGAAAAAAAAGGAAAAATAGTAAAAAACAGAATAAAGTGAAAAAATACGGAAAGAGATAAATATGAAAAAAACAGGGAAACTTCGGAGAAAATTGGGAAATTTTGAAAAATTGGAAAAAAATGGGGAAATATTGGAAAAAATAAGAATACATTCTAAGAAAGTTTGTAAAAAATGGAAAATTAGAGAATAAATAGGGAAAAATAGGAAAAATAGTCAAAAATAGAGAAACAGTAGAAAAAAATAAGAATATATAGGCAAAATAGGACTAAATACGGAAAAATAAGAACAAATAGGCAAAAATGAGGAAAAAACAGGAAAACAGGGAAAGATAGAACGATATAGGAAAATAGGAAAAAATAGGAAAAATAGAGAAAACAGTGAAAAATATGATAAATAATTGAGAAAAAGAGGGAAAAAAAAGAATAAATAAGGGCAAATAGAAAAAATAAAGAAAATAGGAAATTGAAAAACAGGAATAAATAGAAATTTATAGGAAAAAATAGGAAAAATAGAGATAATAGTGAAAACTTGGAATAAAGATGAAAATAAATGGAGAAAAATAGAAAAAACTGTGATCAAATAGTGCAAATTTGAAAAAAATAGAGCAAAATAGGAAAAAATAGGACGAAATATGAACAATAGGGAAGAAATGAGAAAAATCAAAAATGGGAAAAAAGTATGGAAAAATTGGGAGATTAAAGAATTAATAGGAAAATATGGAAAAATAAGTACAAACAGGACAAAACAGGAAAAAAATAGGAAAAAACAGGAAAAATGGTGAAAAAATGCGAAAAATAGAGAAAATATTATTATTTGTATAAATATTTGAAAGAGATAAATACAATACCTAAATTAGAGATAAATAAATATGGGAAAATCAGGAAAAATAGGGAAATGTATGGAAAATAGGGGAAAATAAGGAAAAATAGTAAAAATAGGAAAAAAACAGATAATAATAGGGATAAATAGGGAAAAACAGGAAAAATAATGAAAAACAGAAAATATAGGAAGAAATAAAAAAATAAAAAATCGACAGGTATTTTTAAACTATGGTTGTAGTAATTTATATAAATATAGATTTTTCAGTTTGTTATTCATATGGTAATAATAATAAAAATGTTATTGTAATAAATTGGGAACATTTAAGTTGTACTAAAAATAGGTACCTATATTTTATTTGATAAAATAATTAGTACAATATTGCTTATTTTAACCTAACATATAATAAATAACCGAAATTTTACTTACCTATTACTCTAATCCACTTGATTGAAAACGCTCCTCCTGCCTGCAACTAGTAAAAAACATAAGATTATTATTTCACAAAATACTATATACAGGGTGGCCACTATTTAATTGAGCAGTATTTCTATCTAGGAAACCATAAGAGACATATTCCGAAAAACCCCAATTTTTTCTTTTCAATCTGGCATCGTTGTTAAGAGAGATATCGAAAAAATGTTTGAATAAAATTTCTTGTATTAAAGATTTGTTATAAAATGCTGATATTGATTATGTACTACAACGTTTCGTATTCTCGGAACCATCATCAACTTCTTTATTTGAATACGGACCTGCATACCGCGAATAGTTCATTTAAATCAGCTTTTTATTCTGAATTCAACCATATCATACACATAGTGCTTTATCATTGTTTTGGATAGATTGTGGCCCAAAACAAGTACCTATTTATTCCCAGTAATTTTTTGAGTACGGATCTGTACTGAATTTTTTTTGTTAACCTTAGGAGTCAGTATTTGTAGTTCTAAGAAACAATAAAGAAACAATAAACATGAAATGTACCTAATTTATTGTTTACAGAAAAATCCAGAAAAAACTAAGTTTCTTATTACATAGTTAAACTAAAAATATTGTTATTAAATTAAACATTGATTAAATTAAACTTTTAAATTTAAATTAAAACAACTATTACTGTCTTCATTCTTCATAATGGCCTCTAAACCTGAATTTGCAACTAAAGAAATTGTTCAAAGTATCCTCCATGTTCCCTTATGCACAAATCTACCCTTGTGGACATTTGTCTTGTACTTGCAGTTATCATTTCGATCGTTATGCTCTCAAATGTGTCATTAATTTTTTGACGTAGTTCATTAATGTTATTAGGGATGCCTCTATAGTAAATTTGAGTTTTAAGATATCCCCATACGAAATAGTCTAGTGGATTCAAACATGGAGACCTAGGTGGCCATCGGACCGGTCCATATGTGCCAATCCACCTTCTGTTAAATTTACTATTTAGGAACCCTCTAACTCCAATAGCATTATGTGGCCCGCAACCTACTTGCATAAAATATCTTACAGCTCATCTTTCATTTAAATTCAAATTGTCCAACATGTTTTCCAGTAAATCTACATAATTATTTTGATCAATAAAAATAGGACCAATAATTTTATTATTAATGATACCACACCACAAATTTAAAGAAAATCTGACTTGAGGTCTTACTTCCTGCACTAAATGTAGATTTTCTACTGCATAAAAATGTTTGTTTTTTCCGGCCTATACTAACTGCCCCACGGAACTACCAGGACACCTTAATACCAAGTTCTTACTGCCCCATCGGCAAGAAGGTTTTGGATTAAGTTTTAATGACCGGAAATTTAAAACCAAATATTTTTAATTCATCTAATAGATTATGTTCCTCTAGTGTTTTGTTTGTTAACAAATAAATCACAGCAATCGTACAAAAGTACTTTTCATACATTAATAACAATATGTACAAATTTTAATTTGAATTTCAAACCGAAGCGAATCATTTCTGATTTTGAAATAGCCATTATTATTTTTTGTTGCAAATTTTATCTAACACAAAATTTTTTTAGGAAAATTCAAAATTTAGGTTTGTACTCGGAATATAAAAATCAAATTGATATTCTAAAATATTTAAAATTGTTTTTCGGCATTCCTTATTTAGATCCAAATGAAGTTGGTGACTTTTTTTCTGATGAACTTTTTGATATTATGCCAGAAGATGATAGAGTTTTGCAATTTTGTGATTATCAAGTCGATAATTATTTAACGGAAGAATCTACATTTCCACCTTACATGTGGGCTTCAAATTCATCATCTCTTGTATATACCACAAACGCATGTGAATCATTTCACTCGAAATTTAATGAATGTTTTTATAAATCCAGACATATTTAAATTTACAGACATTTTGTTAAATTTTCAAGCAGAAATATATGTGAAAATTAACACTGCACATAGATTCGAAAAAAAACTTGATAAAACGGCATAAAGAAAAGTCGATTTTATTGAAAATAGGCTAATTGAATATTACGTTAATCAAAACATTAGTAAATTAGACTTTATTAAGTCAGTTTGCAATTATTATGCAGCTAAGTTTTAATGAACAAAAATATAGTGTATACTGTATTTATACTATTTTAATCACTATAATCAGATATTGGAATTAAGCGTTGTTATTCTTTAGGTAGTTATTGTATTTTAATTATTGTTATTGTATATAAGATAATGTAGATTTATAAATAAACTTTATTGTTGTAATAAATTGTGATAGTTTCATTATTTAATAATTTCAAATTTTCGCTCTCAGGTAGCGTGGGGTAGTTCGTAGTTGCCCGTTTTTTCTGTTGAAAACTTCAACGTTCGTGAACGTTGATTCGTCGCTCCAAAAGACTTTTTCGTCGAAAGAATTATCAATATTTAATTGACGCTTATACCAGCGACAAAATTGTAATCTTCTATCATAATCACCGGGATGTAAATTTTGTACTTTTTGGTATTTGAAATCATGATATTTATACCGCTTGAGAATTTTTTTTACATTGGACGCACTAGTACCACATTCTCTGCTGATTGCTCTTGAAGACGTTTCTGGATTTATATTGACCTGAGCCAACACATTAATATCGTTGACTTGGTTGTGCTTCAAATATTTTCCTCTTTGTTTATTAACGTTTCCGTTTAAATACATATTTAATGAAACTCTATAAAAAGTGTGTCTGGACGGTTGTCTTCTTTCAGGGTATAATTCTAGATATTTATTGGCAGCATGTGCACTATTTCTGTTTGATTTAATGTATGCATCGTACATATCTTTTTTTTCATTTCTATTTTACCGAACCATATTTAAATTTAAATTCACTTAGGAAAAAAGATATTTAAAGGTTATAAATAAGTCGAAATGTGACACAGAACCTCGTAGTTTGACGTGTCATTTCAAATTAATAAATTTATCTATCTATAAATTAAACATCAAGCTCTAGTAGAATTTAAAAATAATTGCCACATTTTTATAGTTTAAAATTGAAATCATTGTGACATTTTAGATTTTGTCTATGCTATTTGGTAGAAAATGAAATGCATGACATTTAAATGATAAAAAAAAACAAATAATGTGGTGCAGGTCCGTGCTCAAAAAAATAATGGGAATAACTAAGTGTTTTTTGGGCCACAATCTATCCAAAACAAGGATAAACCACTATGTACATTACATGGTTGAATTCAAAATAAAAAGCTGATTTAAATGAACTATTCGCGGTATGCAGGTCCGTATTCAAATAAACAAGTTGATGATGGTTCCGAGAATATGAAACGTTGTTCAATACCAGCATTTTAAAACAAATCTTTATTACAACAAATTTCATTAAAACATTTTTTCGATATCTCTCTTAACAACGATGCCAGATTGAAAATAAAATATTGGGGTATTTCGGAATATGTCGATTAGCTTCAAAAATAATCGGAATAACTCCAAGTTTAAAAAACCATTAAAATCGTCTCTGAAGTTCTCAACTTTTATTCCATTTAACCGACTTTGTATCTCTTGTGGTTTCTTAGATAGCAATACTGCTCAATTAAATAGTGGCCACCCTGTATGTGTTTAAATAGGTATTCTATATATTAATACAGTTTTGTTCATTTTTTTTGTTTGCGATCTCAAAAACTAAACCAAAACATATTTTTGAGCCCAATGTCTTATTCGACTCTCCATAGCCCATGTCTGGGTAAATTCATCTTAAGTTGAAAAATTTTTTCATTCAAAATGAATCTCTTATCGTTGTTTAATGTTTTAATTTAATTTTTCTCATAGCTATTCCAATAATAATTATAACAACAAACTAAATACTTGTTATGTTTAAAAAAATATAAAATAAATTGGGTTCTGATGAAAGATATCCTCCTGTAGATATTTAAAATTGAATTAAAAATGAGGGGATATTGTTTAGTCGAACCCAACCCTGTCCAAAACCAAACAAAATTCGCATTACATATGCATCAATCTAACCAGAATTAGTACACAGCCCACGGGCTAGTGGAGGTTGTGATAGGAATCCGGGAGAATACCCGGATCGTCCCGGAATATCGACCGAGATGCTCTTATCTACCCACCACTGGCGTGGCATCATTGTGGGCGTGACCATGCGCCGAACGATGCGCGATTTCTTAACAAAATTCCAAGACCTACGAATCATGGACAAACTTCACAGGTAAAAAACGTATGACTGAGACGAAAAAATCGACCCTTTTCCTTTAGTTTCTCAGCGAGAAACTTTTGATTTGGAATAAAAATTACGGCACAGTCGCTTCGACGAAGTGATAAAACATGATATCAAACCGTGCGCTCTGATTGGTCCGTTCTATATAAAAAAAAGATTACCCGTATATTCTTCTTTTCCTCGGATCTATATTTTTCTCTATGATGTGTGTCGTCGGTTGATGATATGAGGACTATTTTCAGTGATTTTTACAATGAGATTTAAGTCTATAGCGCGTAAACTTACTGTACAAGGTAGGATTTTTCTTCATTTTAAAAATATAATTTTGCTTATTTTTGCACTTTTTAACGTCCAAACGGACACGTCAAAAATACGACACTTGCTATGCTTTTTTCTTATATACGTATACACATTATATTTAATAACTACGCAATGGTTTCGATATATTCAAACGGAATAAAAATACGAATTTTGGTCTAATCGACTAAATTGGGTAGTTAGTATTTAGTTAGATAAAATTATAGTGGAAATTTGAATTTTAGATAACATTTCTAAATATGAAAGTATGTTTTTATCCGTTAATAAAGGGAACATGAACATGATTGAAAAAAACTCATATTCGATGAGTCTAACCAGCCTCATAACTAAGTTACAGGATGTTTTATCAATATGTTCTTTTCTCCCAACCCTCGGATTTTTTTCGGAACCACACTATATATTTATTTCATATTTAGCAAGCTTGTTCTTTTCTATTATAGGACATTCAAATGATATAGTAATCAAAATTAAAATACAGGTCCCGTTTCAAAAAAATTTATTAAAACTATTTTCACGATGAATACCTAAAAATTCACTTTAACAATAAACACAAGAACTGTACGCAACACGAAATTTATGGACATAAACACAAGAACTGTACGCAACACGAAATTTATGGACATAACGCTATAAAAACATTTTAGTCTTTTAAACAGACGTAATCACTAATGACATTTTTAATTGAAGAAGTATTGTGAAGTATAACAAAAGTGATCTGCTGAAAAATAAAAAAATAAATATAATATATCATCTAATTGTGGTACATGAATCCTTCAAGTAACGTAAGTAACCATATAATGATTTAAACAGTCCTATATGGCTCCGAAGATCTGTTTATGACAAAAAACTTCGCTTCTGTCAGTTGAGATCAAAATTTTAAGAAAAAATTGATTTTATTATGCATTTTTATTGAAATTAAATGTTTTAGGGTTTTTCTTCCTATTTTTTTCAACTTATCCTACCTTTCCCCATTTTTTCCGTCTTTTTATTGTTTTTTCCAATTTTTTCCGATTTTTTGTGATTTTATTAATTTTATTCTTATTAATTTGTTTCGGTTTTTTTCTAATTTAATCTCGTTTTTCGATCTGTTCGGATATTACCCATTTTTTTCCATTTATTCCAGATTTCCAGTTTTTGCGATTTTTTACGATTTTCTACGATTTTTTTACGATTTTTTATGACGTTTTACGATTATTTAGCGTTATTTACGAAAATGTCCTACTTATTACCAGTTTTTTACCAATTCTTTACGTTTTACGATTTTTTACTATTTTTCACGATTTTTTTATGATTTCTTGCGGTTATTTTTACGATTTTTTACAATTTTTCACGATTTTTTACGATTTTTTGAAATTTTTTTTTCTATCTTTCTTAATTTTTTTAAAAATGCATAAAGAATCTAAAAAAATCGTAAAGAATCGTAAAAAATCGTAAAAAATCATAAAAAATCATAAAAAATCGTAAAAAATGGCAAAAAAAATCGTAAATAATCGTAAAAATTTTCGAATTAATTTTATAATAATTAGAACATAAAAAAAAGTTGTAGAGAATTGAATTATCTAAAATCTCCCTATGTTACCTTTTTCTCGGAAATACATAATTTTACCGGAAAATTGAAAAAACGGCGATAAACCTCAATATATTATATACAGGATGGCGCAAATTTAATTGAATTGAGAGTTGTAATAAAAAGGTTAAATATTTTTTCAGGTTTGCGTGGTAAAAGATAAATATCTTTACATGGACAAATTAAAGAAGACAAAAAAAAATGGCTATTCTAAAAAAATGAAAAATTTCAATTTTAAAAAAAATTCAAAGATTAAATAAAGCTGAAATGGTAATATGAACAAATATTTTAAGGGTAAAGAGTTAAAAAAATTCCAAAAATTATAAAAAACCAAAAATTTCAAAATCAAAAAGTTCAAAATATTCAAAAAATTAAAAAGATTCAAAAATTTGAAATATCAAAGCTAATAAATTTTTCAAAAATTTCCAAATATTTAAAAAATATCAATAATTTAGAAATATGTTCCAGTTAGTTTTTTTACGATTTTTTTTTGATTTTTTTTGATTTTGTATGATTTTTTACGATTTCTTACGGTTTTTAAGTTTTTTTTACGGTTTTTACCGTTTTTTACGATTTTTTATGATTTTTCGTGGTTTTTTACAATTTTTTACGATTTGTTAAGTTTTATCAAGTTGTTCACGATTTATTGGGATTTATCTATTTTTTTTACCTATCTTATTTTTTTAAACATCGTTAAAAATCGTAAAAAATTGTAAAAAAACGTAAAAACCCGTAAAAATGAGCGAATTAATTTTATAATAATTAGAACATAAAAAAAGTCTTATGTTTGGATATTTTTAAAAATGACTGATATAATTTTTTTGATATTTCAACCCCATCCAGTTTCATCCCTTTATGTCGGATAAAAACAGTTATGTACAAATTAATTTTATAATAATTAATATATGAAAAAAGTGTCAAGACCTGTTATAATATTTTCAAAAATGGCGGAGATATGAATTTCTAGAAATTTCAACCCCCTCCAATTCTACCCATGAAGATCAAATCGAAAAAAGTTTTTAGCTAAATAATTTTATAATAATAGGATATGAAAAAAGTCTCATGACCTGTTTCGATATTTTTAAAAATGGCGTAAATATGAATTTTTTGAAATTTCAACCGCCTCCTGTTTTTACCCCCTTACAGTTAGAATGCCCAAAAATAATAGGGCTCCTCTCGTAAATACGAGAAAATGATATTTTTCATTTTTTTTATGTTTTTAATACTTCCGGTCTGGATCGAAGTAGGTAATTGTTAATTTTCGTATGAACTTTTGGTCAATATAGAAAATTTCACATATATGATACCCGTTTAGAGTAGTAAATAACATTTTTGAGAAAAATTAATTTAAAAACTGGTACTTGAATAAGAAGAAAAAATGAAGCATTAGCTAAAAAGACTAAAAATAAACTATAGGGCTGGCAATAGTTATCGTTATCACCCCGGAAAAAATTCAAAATGGGAAAAAGCGCCTTAGGTGCTGGTAACTACTGCCAACCCTAGGGAGCAAGCTAGATTATTTTTAAACAATGCTTAATTTTTTCTTCTTTTTCAAGTACCATTTTTTAAATTAAATTTTCTTAAAAATGTTTTTTTACTATCTTAGACTGGTGTCAAATATGTGAAATTTTCTTTTTTCCCTTGCGGAACAGGGCGAGAGCGAGTCGAGATGTTTTCGAAAATTATTTAGGCGACACCAGAGAGTCACGTTTCTGGTCTCGTTCATATTTCTTCAGAATTTTTTTCTGAATTTCCGAGAAAAATAAACTAGCAAGAAGTATAAACATTTAATTTTTTTTATAATAGAAAAAAGGTCTGCATAGGTTACGATAAATTTGCGAAATCTAAAATCTGGTAACCATCTGTGAAATATTTTATTTTACTTCAGTTATAGCAAAAATGCCGTGGAGACGAGACAAACGGTTACGAGACGAGACCGAGACAGAAACGTGACTCATTTTTTTCTCTACTAACGAGACTGAGACTGGAACGACTCATTTTTTCTCAACTAACGAGACCGAGAAATTGAAATTCTCGCCTTATCTCGTCTCGTGTGATGCCCTATTGCGGAAGTACTTCATAATGGCCTGTTGATGGTCAGCGACCGAAACTAGTTGCCTCCTGTCTGCACTATATGGAAAAAATATTTATTATTCATTTTTCCTTAAATTGTTATTATAGTTTAATACTCTAGCAGCTACTTACTCATCAATTTTTAAAACTAAAACAAATTGAAAATTTAATAAACGATAACAAAAAATATGTATGTACCTATACCTACATTTTCAGATTTTTTATGTGGCGTTTTAAAAATCTAATTAGGTATTGGTAAGTTAATTTCATTAATATGCAGAAATTTAAGATGTTAAAAATAGTAATTTGTTCAACAAGTGTAGATATGATGGTCATATCGCACGCGGTGTATGGACAATCCACACGAGTTGAACAATACATTTTTTCTACAATCCACTAAAGGAAAAACTAAAAAATATTATAAAAAAAATAAAAATAAAGATTACAGTCACATGGTTTGGATCGAGGATGTTCGTATCCGAAAGCGAGAGCGTTAGTACTGCGCTATTAGAATTTAGTATAAAATCAAATAGGCACTTTCTATTTTTGAGAAGGTCATATTCATATTTAGTTTTTGATTTTTGGGGTATATAATAATATTATTATTACATCTTTGCGGCTAAATAAATATCTGGCGACCGAAGAGGCCAGGTATATTTCGCTCTCTATCTTTTAACAGAACCGATAACATATTTTTCAAAAAATCAAAACAGTCCTTAATTAATGTATGTGGTCAATTTTTTTAAAATCTGATATAGGGTATTATTTTGTGATTTATAAAATTATACAATTTTTTCATAAGACTAAGCTGCAATTTAGTTTAAGCTCTTATATAGGACAAGTAAGAAATCTAAAGTTATAGCTCAGGAAAATCACAATAATGCATTTAAAGAATTTGGACTTGAAAAATTTTACTACCTAGTAGAAGGAAATGTGCATTACTAAAAATATTTCAGTGTAACTTAACTTTTTCCGTACTTCTTAAATATTCGGTCCAATTTAAAAAAATATGATATATGTACATATTACATGGTGTTGTATTCAAAATTATCAAATTTTATAAATTTTCCTTAATTTAGATTTTCACAGTAAACGACCAAGGTTTTAATTACATACACCTGTACCAAATATGAAATAAATATACAGTCTGGTTTCGAAGACACGAGTGTTGAAAAATGTGCAACATTGACAAAACACCCTGTAAATCAATTATGAGGCGAGATAGATCCATCAAATATGATTTTTTTGGAATCACACAAGTGCCCTTTATTTATAGATAAAAATATGTTTAAGGTCGTAAATTTCCGCTAGGTGGCGCATTTTATCTCTTACAAAATATAATTTGGTTTTTTATAAAATATTCCCCAATTAAGGTTGTTAAAAAATATTTGCTTTAGAAACTGCTGTCCTTATTCTACAACTTTTGTCTAAGTCATCTTTCATTCTTAAGTGGTGGGGGAAGTGTACTTTCTTGGATATCAAAAGGACTGTAATTTCCATATCCCTAAACCGATTTTTACAAACTTAGACTCCGTGCAGAGTATTAAAGTAAGATTGCAGAAACAAAAAATAATATTACATTTTATTTTTTAATCGGCAACTATAGGGTGTTATGTAACACCTAGCTCTATTTATACTTTTTTTTCTGAGAAATTACAAAAACAATGTTATAACACAAAGACAAATAAGATGACTTATTGACTTGTCAAAACTTCAAAATAATATCTCTTATCATTCGAAATATTTTGGCATTTTTTTTCAATTATTGATTTTTGATGAAGGTTGGCTTACCCTGTAATTTATAAAAATAATTAAGTTGCTAATATTATTTTGAGAATAAAATAACAATTAAAAATGTATTTGATTTGTAGTACGGTTCTTTGGCTATGCGGAGACGTGACGTCACAGGCACCACAATATTATATTTCTTCGTTATTTATCGACCGATTTCAAAAATTTTTTGACCGATTTATTAGTTTTTGTGTATATTTTAATTAAATGTGAAAACATATTATATTTTTAAGTATTGAGAGCAACAGTGGGCAATTAGACGCAGATGAAGTAGGTAACTTTTATACCTAACGGTATGGGATTTTTTTTTTACTAGCCATGAAAATCGAGTTAGCCCAGGGGGCCTAGATTTGAAATATTTCACTAGTGAAATTTGCAATATTTCGAACAACCCAAGTTTTGAACTGATTTCGTCAATGAAATAAAATTCGAAATCGAAATAATTTCACAAATATAATTCGCATAATGTTTACCGTTCGAAATGCGTAATTCACTTGCGAAATAAGATTTGGTTAGGGTTAGAAATATATCGTCGTAATTTTATCGGACGTGAAGTGATATACATCTTTTCTATCTACATGATATACATTTTTTTGTAGACGGTTAATTTTTCATGTAGTATTTCGTAAACGATAATTTCTTTAATAAAATGGCAAATTTGGAGAACTTAACAAATTATGGTAAATAACGTTGTGGAAATGGTGAAAGACGACTGTTTAAATCTTTTTTGGTCAGTTTATTACTCAGTTGGGGTGGGTTTTTCAACATTGGATTATCTTCTATGTATTGAATCAGAGCTTCTTTTTCTTGTTTATTTACAAAAACTCTTTTATTTTTTAGTGTAGCCATTACTCCAAACAAATAATTTCACACATGTAGTTATATACCAATAGCTCCAAAACAATACCATGAAATTAAATATTGTATATAACGAAAAAATTAATTATTCCATTGAGTGAATTTATATAAATTTCATTTCATTGGAACTCAATTAAAAATCGAAATATTTCACGTGTGAATTGACTTTCACTTATATTCAAAACTTGGGCCCCTGGTAGAAATTTTTTGTTACATTTTTAACAGCTTAATTAACTTCCGATAACAAAATATTACTAAAAATCTTCTATTCCAGCAAAATTACTACCATTTAACCAAATGACAGTGACCAAATGACTTTTAACACAAAAAATCAATAATCCATCTTAAATATGGGAAAACAACTTATTAAGCTTAGATAGAGAGGTACAATAGTATATTGTTTAACGAGCAAGGAATGGTAGTTATTTCCCACGAGTATGAAGTTTGCAGCATGAGCCGCAGGCGAATGCTGCAAATCATACGAGTGGGAAATTAGCATTCCATGCGAGTTAAACACTATACTTTTTCTACGGCTGTAATAGATAATAGCGAAATGATTTAACAAATAACATGAATTTCAAATTTAACGTCATTCAAAATTTCTATTTAGGTACAATTAAAATATCAATTACACTTAGTATAAATGAGAAGTTTTGAAAAATGATTTGTAGGACTTTTCATATTTTTCCTTAGATAATTCTAGAATTAAACTTAAACATGCCTGATTTGCGGCACAGCTATATAAATATACGAAAATAGAACTGTCATTACTTGAAATTGACATTCCATGAAAGACCTGATTCATTGAAATAATTACACAATAAATTATTGTGTTATCAGATACGGAAATGAAATTGGAGACATACAATGTACCTCATTGATCTATCAAGAACAGTTAAGAAAGAGCAGTTTTGTATTATAGCCGTAGAAAAAATGCATTATAACATAAATAGGTATAATTTATTTTTTGTTTTCTACATTTTCTTCTATATATTTTAATATTGTTGTGACCTCAATGACAATTAAGTAAGTACATATACAGCGGTCGTGAAATCTGTTATATATATGATTGCGGTGAATGAGGGTAAAATAATAATCGTGGCATGGCGCAAATGTATGACCCGTTTCGAACAAGATAATCTCAGATCGTCATAAAACACACATTAAGGGCTTCAAGTCCGTGCCGCAGGGCATGAAAAGCGTAACTACCCGAGCATTCGCAAAAGGTTTTTGGAAGAAAATCCAAGACGACACGCAATCTCGCTATCGCACGCGACTTTACGCCATATTGTCCTCTATGTCACCGATAAGACTGTCCACTTGCATGTCCGGTGATTTAGTGCTTACCCCTTGTTTTTTGTTCGAATCTCTTGTAGGGGGGAAAAGAAAAATTCTCGGTTTTAGATGTATATGCCTGATAAAAGGCCAAGACAAAGAACGGCGACACCGGCACGAAATCTAACTTCGTATTGCGGTTAGTGTTTTCTCTTATCGATAAAAGACTTTCTGGATTGCGAAACACCAGGGCTATATGGAACTATTGATTTACCGCCTCATTTTCTCTCATAAACGAACGACAATTTTTTTTTTATTAAAAGATTTCCCATTTTTTAGCGGCAAAATTTAAATGAATCATACTTCAATTATAGTTTTTATTAATTTTCCAAAAAAAAATATTTGTAAGCAGAGTAACTGTCATAGTTTATTTGAGGTTTAGTCATATAAATTAATGTCTAAAAAAAAGTTAAAGATAAAAGTTAAAACAAATTTGGTGCTCTACAACTTTGCATAAGAAAATTTTGCAATAAAGTGCATTGTTTGTCCTCAAAATTTGGAAAAATGTGGAAAACCTACATGAACGTTTTTTGCGTGCCCTCTAGTGGCGCAACTATTGAAAATTCTCGAAAAAGTTTGGATACAAAAATTATAGAAAATTTTATGATCTAAAACTATGCATTTTAACATTTTGCACTAAAGTGTATTGATTGTTCTTAAAATTTAAAAGAAGGCAAAAACTCTTACATCTGTTTTCAATAAACGTCGGTCTTGAGGACCTTCCACTTTACTAATTTAAACCAAAAACTAATGGTCGCTTTCGAGACACACACCAACCCTTCATATCAAATTTCAGCTTGATTGGTCAAAGAGTTCGGCAGTTACCGTTGAAGATTACACACAGACAGACCATACTCTGGAAATGGTTTCAATTTTATTGAGGGACCTCAAAATGGAGATTTCCATCAATATCTCGAAATTTTTTTTGTTCGATCACTATACTTTCCCTTTGATGGGACCGGGAAAGTAAAATGTGACAAAGAACCTCGCTCAGAATGTTAAAAAATTGGGCCTCGGAGAACTTTAATGCAAATTTTATGTTGCTTGTGTTTGTGTTTTATACTATCTGCTATGACTGATTTAGTCTCTACAGAGTGTTAAAACTAATAGTGTTTTGGTAACTTGAATTATACTAAGTTTAATTTATTTATATTTCTGAGCTGAAACAACAAAAAAAACACTAAAAAAAGAATAAATAATCCCAATCTAGAAAATAAGTGTATTAAAATAAATCAGAAAAATCAGAAAGTTGAACAAAAATAAGAAAAATCGGAAAAAAACGAAAAACTGTGGAAAAAATTGAATGGAAAATCAGAAAATTTAGGAAAAAATTGAAAAATAAAATTGTAAAATACGGAAAAAATCAAATAAATTGTAGAAATACCAAAAATGCTAAAAAGAACCGCTAAAAATCGCAAAAAAAAAACAATAATTCGTAAGAAAAATATAGCAAAATAGTCGTAAAAAATTGCAAAAAAAAACCGCAAGAAAAACTCAAAAAAAATTGCAAATAATCACAAAAAAGAGTAATAGGAAATATGAAAAAAATTAGAAAAAAGAAACAAAAACCGTACAAAGATAAAAAAATCAAAAAAAAATAAGAAAAAAGATCAGAAAAAAGAGAAAAGACCGAGAAAAATTTAAAAATAATAGAAAAACAAAAACCAACCAAAAAACCGGACACGATTGTAACCATAAAAAAAACGAAAAAATTAAAAACGAAATGAAAGAAATCGCAAACATATTAAATAAATCGCAAAAAATCTGAAAAAAATCGCAACGAAATTCCAAAAAATGGCAAAAAAATCGTAAATAATCACAACAAATCAGAGAATTAAGAAAAAAATTTTAAAACTATAAAAACAAAAACAGAACATAGAGAAAATATAAAAAAGAATATGAAAAAATAGAATAAAAAGATCAGAAAAATGAGAAAAAAACGAGAAAAATTCAAAAATATTACAAAAACAAAAACCAATCAAAAAACCGGAAACATTGTAAGCATAAAAAAAAACGAAAAAAAAATTGAAAGAAATGGCAAAATATATGAAATAAATCGCAAAAAATCTGAAAAAAAATAACAACGAAATCCCAAAAAATGACAAAAAATCGCAAATAATCACAAAAAATCAGATGAATAAGAAAAAATTAGAAAACGAAAGAAATGGAAACAAAAACAGAACAATCAGAAGAAAAAATAAGAAAAAATACAGAAAAATGGAAAAAAGAAAAAAAGATCAGAAAAATGAGAAACAATTGAGAAAAGTTTAAAGATATTAAAAAAACAAAAACCAACCAATAAACCGGAAACAATTGAAACCATAAAAAAAGCAAAAAAATTAAACTGCAAAAATGTGAAAAAACTCGCAACGAAATCCCAAAAAAATGGCAAAAAATCGCAAATAATCACAAAAATCAAAGGAAGAAGCAAAAAGTTAGAAAACAAAAGAAAGAAATGAAAAAAAAATAGAACAGTGAGGAAAAATTAGAAAAAAATCGAAAAGTCAGAAAAAGAAATAGGAAAACAAAAAATGAGAAAAATGAGAAAACACGAGAAAAATTTAAAAATATTAAAAAAACAAAAACCAACCAATAAACCGGAAACAATTGAAACGCAACGAAAATCCCAAAAAATGGCAAAAAGTCGCAAATAATCACAAAAATCAAAGGAATAAGTAAAAAGTTAGAAAATGAAAAAAAAAATAGAACAGTGAGGAAAAAATAGAAAAAAATCGAAAAAGTCAGAAAAAAAATAGGAAAACAAAAAATCAGAAAAATGGGAAAAACCGAGAAAAAAACTAGTTGTCTTAAAAATATATTACTAAAATCAAACATTTTTAAAAAAAATATAAATTCTAATGTTAATATTAATTTGTTCCTAAAAATCTTACTAAGATAATTGAAATTTACAATATCAAGTGATCTCTAAAAATCTCAAGAAAACAATGTGATAATTTAACAAAATACAATTTTTTTAAAACACGAAAAGAATTTATATAAATTTTGGAAAAAATCAAAAAACGAGATTTCAAAAACAAATTATATTATAAAATGGAAAAAAAAATATTAAGATGTTTCAAAATTCGTAATAAATTTTTAAAACCAAATTTATTTCAAAAATGAAAAATGCAGAAGTTCAGAAGTCCATAAAAATATTATTCTTAATCAAGCAAATTATTTATCTTTATAATTAACAGAAAAATCGCAGATTGTTTAAATTCTTAAAAAAAAAAAATAGTATGAGCGCTACTTCCATATATTTTAAAAATTATTATAAATTTTAAATACATATTAGGAAATAACATTTTACATATAGATGACACAGTTTATACTGGGTGTCCACTTATATATTCCCATATTTTAACTGCCTATATTTAATTTAAATCGGAGATGAAAATAAATTAACGAGAAAATTTCACACATCTACTTTACAACCAATAAGATTCCTTTATTTTGATTCCGGATATTTTTTCGCGGTGCGGTGACAATTATACTCGTTGGAAGCGATATTTGAGATTGACTTATTCGTATTTTATGAGGGTTTTTACAGTTTTATAGGCAACAGTTATAAGCAAAAATTTTTTTGACACTTGTGAATGTTAGGTTAGGTTTTTATATATAATTTACACATTGTCTACGACATTTCTAGGAATTAACTTTTATTAATAGTGAAATCGCATATTAAGTTTTATCTTTTACATATTCAGCTTATTAAATTGCTTAAACTGTTTCTAACGTACAACACTCTGTATTATTTTCGTAGTTTATTCATTATTCTAAATTATTTAGGTTTAATATTTCCCTTTCCTTATCTTGAGCCGTATTCGTGAGACATAATATTTTTATTCTGGGAATTGTGTCATTTCAGAATTTCGGCACGATATTCGATACTTAATGAATTACAGAACATAAAAAATGTCTGGTAATATAGCAATACATTATTGTTTAGACTGGTATATAGAAATAATTATTATTTGATCAAATAGTGAAAAATTAAATATATAAAATACAAATTTTTTCACTACTACAAGGTATATAAAGTAAGTGAGAAAAAAAGGTTGAAAGGTAAAAAAAAATAGGGAAAAAATAGGAACAAATCCACCATTCAGTCCTTGTGGAGGGCAGCAATGAAATAAATAAAGTACAAAAGTAGTTGATAAATAAAGAGGAAAAAAGTTAAAGAAAAGTTTAAAACAAAGGAATTATTTAAATAGTAGGGAAAAATAATGGGGGGAAAGAGGGGAAAAATGTCGAAAAAAAAAATTAACCGAAGAAATTAGTTAAATAGTAGAGGAAAAAGGGTAGGGGCAAAAGGTGAGAAAAAAATTTGAAACTTAAAAGTAAAAAATTAGGAAAAAAAACAGATTGAGGGAAAAAATAGAAAAAAACCCACAGAGAAATTCAATCGGAAAAGTAAAAAAGTAGGGGAAAAAAGGTGAGCGAAAGAAAAAGTGGAAAAAGGTTGAAAAAAAATTGAAAGAAAAAAATTGAAGTGTGGGGGAAAAATGAAAAAAAAAGTTTAAAATCGACTATGAAGACAAAGCAAATATTGAACGCTGACGTAAATTTTATTTTCCTAGACCGAGTGAAAAATTGCATTATTGCTTTTTTTCGTTACTCAAGTGCTTAAATTTTCATATTTTTTTTCAAAGTCTAGTATAAAAACTTTGCAATTCAATTAAGAAAATACGAATTAATTTTTTTTTTTAATTTGGTAGTTGATTTTTTTAACAATTTAACTAAAGTTGTTGCTTATTTTCCAAATTAGAAAGTGGAGAAATGCATTAGTGTCTTCAAATTGGGGGGTAAAAAAATGCATAGTTGGTTTGTTTTTAAATTTGTGTACGGAAAAATTCACTCTTGCTTCGGATTTCAAATTTTTATATGGATAAATGCGTTGTTGCTTTGTTTTTCAATTTCCTGTGTGGAAAAATGCATTGTCGCTTTATTTTAGTTGTTCATCATTATCCTTATTTGTAACTGTTTTTCCCACTTTTTCCAAATTTTTTCCGTTTTTTTTCTATTTTTTCCTATTTTTCTGTTGATCATTATTTTTTCCTCTTTTTCCTATTTGTTCGTATTTATCTCTATTATTGTCTATTTTTTTCCATTTCCCTATTTTTCATTATTTTCATCTATTTTTCCCAATTTCCTATCATTTTTCAGTATTTTCCCTTGTGTTTCTTATTTTTCCCGATATTTCTCCATTTTCCATAATTTTTCCCTATTTTCACTATTTTCCCATATGTTTTCCTAATTTTGCCGATTTTTCTCTTTTTTTTTAATTTCTCTATTTTCTCTATCTGTTCATTTTTTCATTATTTTTCCATTTTTTCTATTTTTCTTACTTTCTTGTCTTTTTTCTGTTTTTTCATTATTTTTTCCTATTTTCTTGTTTTCTCTATTTGTCCTTATTTGTACTTTTTTTTCATAATTTGCCCCATTTTTACCTATTTTTCCCCATTTTTCCATATTTTCTTATATTTTTTCTTAATTCTTCATATTTTGCTTTTTTCATGATATTTCCTACTTGTCCGTATTTGTCCTTATTATTTTCTATTTTTTTCATTTCACTATTTTTCCTTATTTTCACCTATTTTTCCCAATTTCCTCCTATTTTTCACTATTTTCCCTTGTATTTCTTATTTTTCCCGATATTTCTCTATTTTTTTTCTAATTTCCATTATTTTTCCCTATTTTCACTATATTCCCATTTATTTTCCTGGTTTTGCCGATTTTTCTCTATTTTTCTCTTATTTCTCTATATTCTCTATCTCGTTCATTATTTCTCCCTTCTTCCCCATTTTTTCTATTTTTTATACTTTCTTCTAGTTTTCCTGTTTTCAATTATTTTTTTTTATTTCCCTGTTTGTCCCTATTTGTTCTTATTTTTTCCTATTTTGACCCATTTTTTTTACCTATTTTTAACTATTTTTAGCATTCATATCTATTTTTCATATTTTTCCCTAATTTCTTTATTTTTCTCATTTCTTGATATTTTCCTTGTTTTTCATTTTTCTTTTCTTGTTTTTCCTATTTGTTCCTCTTATTCTGTATTTTTTCCTACTTTTCTTTTACATTCCTGACCCACCTACGAGGAGGGAAAGTATTGTGAACGAACTAAAAAAAATTTTCGAGATAAAGATGGAAATATCCGAGGTCACCCGAGATGATTAAGACCATTTTCAGAGGTAAGTCTGTCGTCTGTCTGTGTGTATTCTTCTACGATAGAAAACACACGTTTAATCCGATTGAGCTTAAATTTGGTATATGGGTTTGGGTTACACGTTAGAAGAACCCATTAGTTTTTGCCCGACATCTGTCAAACGGAAATGTGACTGTCAAAAAATGACAGATGCAATATGTCACGGAATTTGACTTGAAATATGTCATTTCAATGCTCTTGAAAATCTTTCCTTAGAATAGTCAAAATTATTTCTCCAACTGTCACCTGTCAAAAATAAAAAAATGTCAAAATTTGAAACTTTAATATTAAATATCTGAAAAAGTATTCGTGGATATTCGTCGGGAAAGTTTTGGGGCAACACAAACGATTTTTTCCCAATTTTTCCCTATTTTGACTATTTTCCCGTATATTTCACCATTTTTCCCTATTTTTCTCTAATTTCCGTATTTTCCTTCTTTTTTTCCGTTTATTTTCTTATTTTTTCTACTTTTGCCCATTTTTCCCTATTTGAATTTTTCAGTATTTTCCACTATTTTTCTGGTTTTTCCTATTTCTTTTATTTTTTCCTGTTTTTCATTGGTTTATCCTGTTTTCTTTATTTTTCTGTATCTTCCCTATTTGTTTCTATTTTTCTCAATTTTGCCCTATTTTCCTAATTTTTCTCTATTATTCCTTATTTTTCCCTATTTTTACAATTTTTCCTCATTTTTTCCAGTTTTTCCCATTTTTTTTTTCTAAAAAATCAAATGAGAAAATAGCCGGTAATACAGTCAGTTAGTCAATACTTTGCCGCTTATATTATAGATGGGCCTCAAAATGTCAATGTTAAAAATTCCAAGTCCAATCCTGCTTAAATTAAGATAAACAATACCAAAAAATTAGTGCCATCATTCTCAAGATTTCTATATAAGTTTATTTCCGGTACCATTCGAGAATCGTATTATTTTTCAAAACTCGTTTCGTTGTCTAAAGATGGAACATCCTGTCCTATATATCTGAATTAACTCTTTTGTTTTTCAGAGATTTTTTCTTTTATCCCAGTACGAGCAGATGTACTCGATATACAGGGTGATTTATATTATTTTTATTTCTGAAAGTATTAAATTACGACACGTTTATTGGTTATTTTAATTATACAGATAATCGAGTTAAACAGCCGTGGATTATTCGATTATAAGAGTTGGCCATGAAAGTAGGTTTTTAAAAGGGTGACAAATTTTTAGGCCCGGCATATGCCAGTTACAAAGGGCACCGCTGCCTTCGGAAGATATTGATTTATACCAAGTCATAAAAATTGTTAATATTTGTTTTACTAATACTAGTTTGCAATAAATTTTAAAAAAAAATGTAGTTTTAGGGGAGGACTATAGACAGTAGCGTAGATTTTATTTAATAGAAAACCCTAAAATACACCATCTAATTACATCAAAACTTATCATTGTTACTTATTGTTGTATTTTGACGTACTTATTTATAATTTTTTTAAAAGGTCTCATAAAGGTTAAATCAAACATTAAGACATTTGCAGGAAATTTAAATAAACGTCAATAAGGGTAGGTACAGAGGTATTCAAAAATTTGGATTTTTAACAATAATTGTTTATATTTTAAAATTGTTTCAGTTTTACGAAAAAAATTGAACCAGAAAAAAATCTCATAAATTGATGGTTAAAATAATCTTTGCACATATCTCAAAAACTAAAAGCGTTAGGAAAAATTAAAAAAAAAGATTTCCAATCAGGAAAAAATTTCCAAAAATAGTTCCGACTCTATCTCAATTATTAATTAGTGCTATAAATAACATACTAAGGCAAGGAAAAACATTTTTTCATAATATTAAATGTTAATTTAAAAAATAAAAAAATTATGGTATCAAAAATATTTTACCAGAAAAAAATGTTTTCACTGATTTGTCATAAAATTAAAAAGTTTTCATTTATATTCCAAATTGAATAAATTAATAAACAAAAATTATTTAGTTTCTTCTTTTTGACAAATATTCTTATTCAGATTATATTGATACGGACCACCCGGTATATAAGATGTCTTATCTAAGATTTTCAATTCGAGCTGGGTTGACTAGACTATAAATTTATAAAATTTAGTTAATTTTTAATGCCAGATTTTTTTTTAATACCGAAAATATACACCTATTTTATTTTTAAATTTTTTTTATTATTATAACTAAAATTGGATACAAGTTATAAATTTCATTCATTATTTTGTTCTTTTTTTTCTTATTTTCCTCAATTTCTCCCTATTTTTCCTTGTTTCCTTTTTTTTTCTTGTTTTTCTTTTTTTTCCCTATTTTTCCACGTTTCTACTTATTTTTCACTATTTTTCACTTGTTTTCAAATTTCACTGTTTTTTCGTTTTTCCCTTAATGTTTCTCAATTTTTTCCCTATTTTTTCCTATTTCTTCCATTTTTATCCTGGTTTTCATTGTTTTTTCCTTCTTTTTTTTGGTTTTTTCTATTTTTTAATGTTTTTTTCTATTTTTCTTTATTTATCCCTATTTGTCCATATTTTTCACCATTTTGCTCAATTTTTCCTTATTTATCTTTATTTTTTCTTATTTTTCCCTATTTTTCTCTATTTTTCCCTATTACTATCCCGACCCACCTCCGAGAAGGGAAAGTATTGTTATCGAGCTAAAAAAATAAATTCGAAATAAAGATCGAAATACCCATTTTGAGGTCACCTGAGATGATTAAGACCATTTCCAGATGAAAGTCTGTCTGTCTGTCTGTGTGTATTCTTCCACGATAGAGAACACACGTTGAATCCGATTGAGCTGAAATTTGGTATATGGGTTTGGGTTACACGTTGGAAGAACTCATTAATTTCTGTCAAATGTAAGTGTCACTGTGAAAAAATGACAGTCAAAATTATTTCTCCAACTGTCACCTGTCAAAAATAAAAAAGTGTCAAAATTTGAAATTTTAACATTAAATATCTAATAAAGTATTCGTGGATACTCGTCGGGAAAGTAGAAAAATGCAATCTTGCTTCGGTTTTTTTTTTTTTTTTTCAAATTCTTGTGTCAAAAAATGCATTTTTTCTTTTTTTTCAATTTTTTTGTGCGAAAAAATGTATTCGTGCTTTTTTTTTAAATTCGAGTGTGGAAAAATGAATTCTTGCATTTTTTTCGAAATTCGAGTGTGGAATAAATGCATTGTTGATTCTTTTTAATCAAATTCGGGCGTGAAAAAATGCATTTTTCTTTTTTCCCATTTCGAGTGAGTGCGGAGTCATTCTTTCTGTTTGTCCCAATTTTTTATGTGGAAAAACGCATTTTTCCTGTTTTTTCAATTTTGAGTGTAAAAAAATGCATTCTTGCTTCGGTACTTTTTTTTCAAATTCGTGTGTAAAAATATGCATTTTTACATTTTTTCTAATTTTTTGTGTGAAAAAATGCATTCTTGTTTTTCCCCAATCCATGTATTTTTGCTTTTGTCTTTCAAATTCATGTGTGAAAAAAATGCATTTTTGTTTTTTTTTTTCAATTTGAAAGACGGAAAAAAACATTTTGCTCGTGTTTTTTTTCCAAATACTTGCACGACGGATTTTTTTAATATGTTTTATATCTTTTTTCTTTAATGAAAATATCTTTACTTTTGTTAACTAACAAATTCGTTTTCTTTTTATCTATTTGTATTTATTTCACAAATTCCAAAAAATTAAATTATCAAAAATCTTTTTTTTATCACAAATTTTCAGATCTATATACAGAGTGGCACAAATTTAATTAAACACTATTGGGATTATAGATACAAAGTTGATTTAATAGGAAAAAACATGTGTATTTTCAAGACCAATTCATTCGTTTTTTCAAAATTAAAATAGCAGGTCCGGTTTCCGAGATATATGGGAAAAACTGAAATTGACGATTTTTGTTTTATTTAACACATTAATTTTTAAAGATAGAAAAAAGTTTATAAAACTTTTTTATTGATGGCCAAATATCACTTAACATGGCATCTATTTTTTTTAAACAACGTTTCGTCTTTGAAGTGTCACCGTCAATTATTTTTTTAATACGGACCTACACGTTTTATTTCATTTTTAAACCTCAATTTTTTTCTCTATCCAACCATGTAAAACAATTAATATTTTTATTAGAAATTGTGCTAAGTACGGTCCTGTTACATTTTCATTGAAAATTATTTTTTCTGATTGTAGTTATTTAGGAAAATTTAATTTAATAGAAACCAAGTATACTTAGGATGATAAGCTCAAAGTATACTTAATTTTTAATTAATTTTATTCAAAAATATATTAATATTTTAGTGAAAATAGAACAGGATCGTACTTTGCACAATTCCTAAAGACCAGTTCATTGTCAAAACCCAAAAAAAATATACATGGTTAGAAATACAGAACAAAACGGAGATTTAAAAAATGAAATAAAACGTACAGTTACGTATTAAAAAAAATAGTTGAGGGTATTACTTCAAAGACGAAACGTTGTTTTAAAAAATTGTATACGCTATGTTAAGAGATATTTGATTTTCAATAAAAAAGGTTAATAAACTTTTTTTTTCTATCTTTAAAAGTTAAGTTGTTAATTAAATAAAACAAAAATCGACGAGTTCGGTTTTTCTCAAATATCTCTGAAACCTGACCTGATATTTTAATTTTGAAAAACCAATAAATTCTCATTTAATCAACTTTGTATCTATAAAAGTTTACGAAATCCCAATAGTGTTTAATTAGATACTTTTTTAATCTAAACAAAAATTTGAAAAAATTCATAACTATTATAATTTTTGACAGACTTGAAATATTTTTTTTTTCGCTTACGTCTACGTAAAGTCACATTATCTTTTATGACGTCCTAATGGCGTTTAGTGTCTTTCAGCACTTATACGAGATTATCGTTTATCAGTGATTTCAGGATCGCAGCAGGATATAAAGTAGTTCCCTAACTAAAAACCGCAGGGGTACAAAATGATGAATCAAAGGAATTACATTACACAGAGAAAACAAAATTCAAACATAAAGAAAATAATTCTTGAGACTTCAATTTGTTTATAAAATACTTTTCCGCTACAAATATAGTATAAATGGAAAAAACGATCTTTATTTTTTCGGTCCCATAATTGTTAAAATTACTAAATCAAACCGGAAATGCGATAAAAAAACCCAATATTGAAATTTTTTTTAAATTTCAATGCAAACTGTCTTGATTCTGAAAACCCGATCAAAACCTCGTAACGTGATATAGGAATTTAACGCCGACAGGTTGAATGCCGGCCGTTGCCCAGGTCAGGAAATGTTTATTGTTGGATTTGCATATATTAATTGTTATCTCTTTGAGAGGGGTCATTCTTGATTCTTGATTCATTATCGATTTATTATATTGTATTAAACATGCACCAGTGAATAAATTTGTTGTTGAAAGTATCTACTGTTTATTTTCCCAACATTGAGCTATTCTACATGGCTACCTTACTTCAATTGGATTAAACGTCTCGGAGAAGAATACAATCACACAGACAGACAGACAGACAAACTTCCATCTGGAAATCGGATTAATCGTCGAGGGGATCTCGAAATGGATATTTTCGTCTTCAAATTTGTGTGGTTTTTGTTGTTTTGTTTTTCAATATATTGTATGGAAAAATGCATTTTTGACATAAAGAAAAATGGAAAACTGATGAAAATCAGGAAAAAATAGAAATATATAAGAAAAATAGAAAAAAAATATTTTAAAAATTAAAAAAAAAAATTAAAAATTTGAAAAATATGATTGAAAATTTCATAATACATTAAAAAATTTCAAAATTGCAAAAAAAATTTAAAAACGTTATTTATCAATCATTTAAAAAATAAATAAATAAAAATAAATGAAATGTAAGAAATTTCGAAAATATCAGAAATTATAAAAATAGGACAAAATAGGGAAAAATAAGTGCAAATAGTGATAAATACTGAAAAACAAGGAAAAATAAATTAAATAGGAAAACTGATGAAAAACAGAAAAAAATGGAAATATATAGGAAAAATAGCAAAATAGAAAAAAAAATAGAAGATAATATGAAAAATAATTGAGAAAAATAGGGAAAAATAAATACAAATAAGGACCAATGGGAAAAAATAAAGAAAATAGGAAAAATTAATGGAATCCAAGGAAAAATATGAAAATTAATGGAGAAAAATAGGGAAAACTAGGAACAAGTAGAACAAATTTTGGGAAAAATAGTGACGAAATAGAACAAAATAGGGAAAAATAGTAATAAATATGGCAAAATAAGAAAAAGTAGGGAAATATGAGAATAATAGTGAGAAATACGGAAAAAGAGAAAAAAAAAGGAACAAATTTGGGAAAATAAGAAAAATGGGGAAAAAATAGGGAAAAATAATGAAATTAGAGAATTAATATGGAAACATATGGGAAAAATGGGGTAAATAGGTAAAAATAGGTACAAATAGCATAAAATAATGGAAAATAGGTTAGAAAGAAAGAAAAAATGGGAAAAAAGATGGAAATAGAGATAATAGGTAAAAAATAGGAAAATTTGCGAATAATCGGAAAAAATAGGGAAATATTCGGAAAAATAACATAACATTTGAAAAAGACAGGTAAAATAGGAAAATTAGGGAGAAACCCTTATGTAAAAAATAAACATTGTTGCTTTGTTTTTTAAATTTCCCATGTGAAAAAATGCATTCGTCTTTTTTTCAATTTTTTGTATATTTTTTTATACATTGTTGCTTTGAATTTCAAATTTTTGTATAAAAATAAAGCATTGTTGCTTCTGTTTTTTTTAACTTGTGTGTCAAAAATGCATTTTTACTGTTTGTTACAATTTTTTGTGGGGAAAAATGCATTTTTACTGTTTTTTCCAATTTTTTGTAAGGGAAAATGCTCTTTTTTTTTCTCCAATTTTTATTTGAAAACTCCATTTTTGCTGTTTTTTTTTTTAAATGGACTATAGCCACTCAACAATTTTAATTTGGAAAATTTAACTGTGAAAAATGTATTCTTGCTTCTTTTTTCAAATTTAACTATGGGAACATGCATTCTTGCTTTTTTATTCAAATTCAAGTACAGAAAAATGAGCTCATGCTCCTTTTTTTTTTTTTAAAATGCACTTTTCCTTCTTTTTTAAAATTTAACTGAGGAATAATGCATTCCTGTTTTTTTTTTAATTCGAGTGTGGAAAAATGCATTCTTGCTCATTTTTTTCGAATTTAACAGTGGAAAAATGCATTCTTGCTACTTTTACCTTCCAAATGTCCATTTTGAGGTCA
This sequence comes from Neocrepidodera transversa, assembly GCA_963243735.1. NCBI lineage: Eukaryota > Metazoa > Arthropoda > Insecta > Coleoptera > Chrysomelidae > Neocrepidodera > Neocrepidodera transversa. The sequence continues at coordinate 7,034,837 of OY725340.1, forward strand.
CCTGAGATGATCAAAACCTTTTCCAGATATACCAAATTTGGTATATGGGTTTGGGTTACCCGTCGGAAGAACCCATTAATTTTTGTACGACACTGTCAAACAGAAGTGTCACTATCTAAAAATGACAGATGCAATATGTGAAGGAATTTGACTTGCAATATGTCATTTGAAAAACTCTATTCAGAACAATCAAAATTGTTTCTCCCCTTTTTGCTTTTTTGCCTTTTTTTGTCTTATTTTCATACCATTTTGTTTCTTTTTCTTTTTTTTTGGTGCGTTTTGGTTTTTTTCCCTTATTTGACAAATTTTTTGGACTTTTCAAAACTTTTTTTTTTGTTTTTTTGCCTTTATCTTTCTTCTATTCTGCTTTTTTTTACTTTTTTTTACGTTTATTTTTCTCTTTTGGCGTATTTTCCTTTTTCCCTTTACTTCATCTTATTTATCCTTTTTTTTTTGGATTTTTGTTGATTTTTTTTCATTTTCCGTTTTTTTGGCAATTTTTGCCTTCATTTTTCCTCTATTTTCTAATGTTTATTGTTGCTTTTTTACCATTTTTGTTGCTTTTTTATCCCTTTTTGCCACTTTTTTGCTCTTTTAAAACTTGTCTTGTTTTTTTTTTGTCTATTTTTACTTTTTTTTAAAACTTTTTTGGCGTATTTTACAATTTTTCTGTTTATTTTGTCTTATTTGACATTTTATTTTGGACTTTTTGTTAATTTTTTCCCGTTTTCCCCTTTTTGTCCAGTTTTTTTTTGCATTTTTTGAATTTTTTCCTTTTTGTCCCTAGTATTATCTACTTTTTCTTATTTTTCCTTATTTTCTCCTATGTTTCACTATTTTCAGATAAATTTCCCTATTTTTGTACATTTATCTCTAATTTCCCTATTTTATCTTTCTTTTTTTAATTCCTTCCTATTTGTGCCTATTTTTCATTGATTTTTTCTATTCTTCCCTCTTTTTCGCAAATTTTACTATTTTTCCCATATTTATTCTCCAATTTTTCCTATTTTTTACTATTTTCCAATTTTTCCCCACTTTTCATTATTTTTCCCAAATTTCCCTATTTTGCCTAATTTTGCCCAATTTTGTCCAATTTTTCTTTATTTATTCCCTAATTTTCATTATTTTTCTCTACTTTACACAATTTTACCGTGTTTCTTCCTTTTTTCCCAATTTTTGACTACTTTTCTCTTTATTTCCTATATTTTTCACTATTTTCTCTATATCTTTCCATTTTTTTTGTTTTCCATTAGTCTATTTTCTTTATTTTTGCATGTTTTTCCTTACTGTTTCCATATTTTCACCTATTTTTCCCAAATTTTCAATATTTTTTCCAAATTTTCCTATTTTGCTCATTTTCTCTTATTTGTTCAATCAAGGTATAGAAATAAAATGTAAAAGTTAAAACAATTTAATGATAACCATGAATTTTTGACAAAAAATTTGATTGTTTTTTTCGTTTTTAAACTAACTGTATTAATATAAATAGTACATCCGAAAAGGATGAAATAGTTATTTTCCTAACAAGTGCGGAAAGTTACACTTTTCCGCACGCAATTGCAGTTGCCCGAACGACGCGAAGCGGAGTTCGGGCATGCAATTAAGTGGGGAAATGATACTTTACGCAAGTGTTAGGAACAAAATTTTTTCTACAAGCGCCTAGAATTAAAAAAAAATTTTAGCAAAAATATATTTTTGTCATTGAACAAAAATTTTCTTAGTGCTTCTTAATAAATAAAACATTAGGCTGAAAGTAATCTTAGTAAACAAGCAAGAATTAATTTTTTAATCATTTTAGCATTCATAAAATCAGTACAACTTTCCGCACTCAAATGCGTGCGGAAAAGTATACTTTTCCGCACGCTTGTAGAAAAAAGTACATTATGTATGAAATATATTCATAATTTTAAAATAATACTTCTAGAAATTATACAAAATTATAAAAAATTAAAAAAAATTTTTAGAAAAAATTAAATTTTTTTAAATTTTTGTAAACTAATTTTGTTAATATATTTTGATACAGAAAAACAAAAATAATCGATTAAACAATTACTTTACTAGGAGTGTTCGGAAAGTTGGATGGGATTACCCCTCATTTTTTTTATATATATTTATTGACTAACAGTCAAATAAATATTAGAACAATAAAGATAAAGAATAATAACCTAATCATTTGTATTATATATTTTGTACCACCCTTGTATATCACTTTGACGTTCACAGTGTATTGTTTCATAAAATTTCTTTTCGAAATGAAAAGTGTTTTAAAGGAAAAGTTCATTAGCTTTTCAGTTACGATCCGAGTTATTGGTCGTATCTTAAACAGAATTTAATTAGAGTTAATTAAGTAAGTGAACTCCGGCAATTGTTGAAGTTATTGAAGTCCCTGGGAATACCCTAAAGAGTGGCACGCCTTGTCTCCTTAATCTTAAGGGCTCGTTAGGGATTTAACGACTACCCCGTCATTATTTCTCTTAATTGGGGGATTGTTCATTACGATCGGTACTTTGCTGTTTAAAATATTTCTTAAATTAAAATTTTTTAAATTTAATTGTTTTACGATTTTTCTTTTGTTGTTGTCGAAGAAAAATTTTATTTTATTTAGAATAGAAAATATATCCCATACATTTTGTTTTTCCGTTATTTGGGATTAAAGCAACTTTTTGATATGCACTGGAAATACAATTTTGACAATATTTTTGTAACAAGATAAAATGAATTTGTAAAAGTTAAATTCTGATAAACTATGTTATTAAAATTTACCAGTGGAGTAGGTGGATTGTGGTCATTACGTTTTTACTAATTATGAAATTAACTTCAATGATTTTTTCAAAGTAAAAAAAAACGACATTGCATTCAAATTTTCATGGAAAAATACTGAAAAATAAGGAAAAAATAAAGAAACCAGAAAAATTACTGGAAAACAGGACAAAATAGAGATATAGAAAAAACAGTAAAAAGACAGGGTAAAATAGGAAAAATAGGGAAATTTGAGAAAAATTTGAGAAAACAACGAAACTTAGGAGAAAATAGCTAAATTTGGGAAAAATTGGAATGTGGAAATATTGGGAAAAATAAGATAAAAATTGGAAAAAAGTTTGGAAAAATGGGAAAATTAGAGAATAGGAAAAATTGGGGAAAATAATCAAAAATAGAGAAACAGTAGGAACATAGGGAAGAATAAGAAAAAATGAGGAAAATAGGACAAAATACGAAAAAATAAGGCCAAATAGGAAAAACAGCAAAACCAATGGAAAGCAGGGAAAGATAGAACGATATAGGAAAATATAGAGAATAGTGAAAATTATGAAAAAAATAGAGAAAAAGAGGGAAAAACAAGTATAAATAAGTGCAAACGGAAAAATTAAAAAAAATAATACAATGGAAAACAGGAATAAATAGGATATATGAAAAAAATAGGAAAAATAGAGAAAATAGGGAAAACTACGGAAAAACATGGAAATAAATGTGGAAAAATAGGCAAAAACAAGGATCAGATGGTGCTATTTTTAAAAAAATATTGTAAATAGAGCAAAATAGTGAAAAATAGGGCAAAATTTAACAAATAGGGAAGAATTGGGAAAAATTAAAAAAATAGGAAAAAAAAATGGAAAAATTGGGAAATTAAAGAATAAATAGGGAAACAAATGGGAAAGTAGTAAAAAATAGAAAAATATAAGGCAACAAACAGGGAAAAATGGGGAAAATATGGAAAAATAAGTACAAACATAATAAAACATAAAAAAATATAAGGAGAAACAAGAAAAATGGTGAAAAAAGGCGAAAGAGAGAAAATAGGAAATATATGGAAAATGGTGAAAAATAGAGAAAAATAAGAAAAAATATTAAAAATAGGAAAAAAAATTGATAATGATAAGGATAAATCGGAAAAAACAGGAAAAAATTATGAAAAACAAGAAATATAGGAAGAAACTAGAAAAAACATGAAAAATAGGACAAAGCAGTGAAAAATAGAGAATTTTTTTTAGGAATACTGAAAAATTGGGAAAATTGGGAAAAATAAAAAAAACGAAAAAATTGAAAAAAAATAGTGAAAAACAGGGTAAAATGAGAAAAAAAGGGAAATTTGAGAGACATATGAAAAACGGAAAAATTCGAAGAAAATACGGATATTTGGGAAAAATTGGAAAACAATGGGGAAATATTGGGAAAAATAAGAAAAAATTGAAATGAAGTTTGGAAAAATGGGAAAATAGAGAATAAAAAGGGATAAATGGGGAAAACAGTCAAAAATAGAGAAACAGTAGGAAAATAAGAAAAAATGAGGAAAATAGGACAAAACACGAAAAAAATAGGGACAAATAGGGAAAAATCAGGAAAAACAGAAAAACTAATTGAAAACAGGGAAAGATAGAACTATAGAGGAAAAAATAGGAAAAATAGAGAAAACAGTAAAAAACATGAACAAAATAAAGAAGAAGATTGAAAACAAGTATAAATGACAAATAGAAAAAATAATGAAAATAGTACAATGGAAAACAGGAATAAATAGAAATATAGGAAAAAGAGAAAATAATGAAAATTAGGGAAAAAGATGGAAATAAATGGAGAAAAATAGGAAAAACTAGGAACAAAGGTGCAAATTTAAAAAAATAGTAAAAAAAATTAGCAAAATAGGGAAAAATAGGGCGAAATATGAAAAATAGAGAAGAATTTGGAAAAATAAGAAGAAATGAGAAACAAATATGGAAAAATTGCGAAGTTAAAGAATACATAGGGAAACAAATGGCAAAGTAGTAAAAAATAGAAAAATCTAGGGTGAAAAATGGGGAAAATATGAAAAAATAAGTACAAATGGGTTAAAACAAGAAAAAAATAGTAAGGAACAGAAAAAATGTGAAAAATAGCGAAAAATAGAGAAAATAGGAACATTTGCGAAAAATGGGGAAATTAGAGATAAATATAGAAAAATCAGGAAAAACAGGGAAATGGTGAAAAATAGGGGGAAATAAAGAAAAACAGTAAAAATTGGAAAAAAATAGATAAAAATCGGGATAAATATGGAAAAACAGGAAAAAATAATGAAAACCAGGAAATATAGGAAGAAATGGGAAAAAAAAGAAGCAAAGAGACTAACGAAACACGGATATTCAGCTAGTAATGTATATAATAAATAATAATAATGTAGAATGTAGCGTATTTCTTCGATGCATAAGTAATTTCCATTAATTCATATAAATTTATAAATGAAAAATAGTGCTCACAGATAAGATCCTTGTGATACACCATATAACGTTCCTGGCCAAAAGGCAAAATACTCAAGAAAAAGACACAAGCTTCCCGAATATGAAATAGAAAAATATTTGATTGATTTTATATAAAGTCTTGGCGAAGTCGTGTAGAACGCATCCACCTAATTTTTAATTTTTCTCATAAAAAAAAAATTCAGTGTAAAATTTGTTTAACCAACCTCTACCGTTACGTCACACATTTTCCAACTTGATCTCTCAATCATGAAATGAATGAGACGGAATTATGACGTCATTAACGTATTTCTTAACTAATGTCGACGTAAATGTTATTTTTGACAGTTCAATTAATTTTTCATTGTCAAAATGCCTTCCAGGTATAATGAAAAAGAGCAATGTTTAATTTTGAAGTTGATTAATTACTTTTCAAGAGAAAAAGATGCTAGAATACCGCAGTCTGCAACGTTTCGGTTCACCCCAAAAATATAATACATTTTTTTTCGCCATTTAATTTAGTCAAGCTAGAAATTTAAAACAAATCAGTTAAAAAAACTGAGGTTTCTAGTTAGAAAAAAATACTAAATTATATAAAAAGGTTACACAACGCATAAAGCAAAATAAAATTTTTGGTATTGATTATATTTTAATTTTGAGGTTAAGTGTAAAATAACATTCAAATAATATATGACAAACGTAAAACAGCAGAATACGTCACCAATTATGACGTAACGGCAAAGGATGATTAAAAAAAATCTACCTACATAAATTAATTAGTCCATTAAGATTCTGTTTATTATTTATTATCTTTTTAACAAGCGGGAATCAATATGTATAAGAATCAGAGTATTAAATTTATTGAAGAAAAATTTTAAAAAAATTGTAACTAGGAGTGTATTCTATAGTTACTCAATATTTTTCATTTACTATATTGGAAAAATTGGGTAAAATTGTGAAAAATAGAGAAATGTTTCACTAATTTTTGTATTCTGGACTCGGCTCCTGCGTTGCCTCGTCTGTAAAACAACTCGTACTGTAATAAATCACTTGTAACCGTAAAATACTTTTGTTACCCTAAGATGAACATAATTTAATTTGAAAGTATACTTCTATAGGTTATAACTATACTTGACACCCTGTATATACCGAAATTATTTTAAAACCTGTAAAATTTATATTTTTTTTATAGATGAAGATGAACAACCACTTCTAAATCAAGTTTATCTAGAAATTGACGTTCGATCGAGATATTGTGAAGAATATTGGGGTAAGGATCATTTTTTTTATAATAATAAACCTTCATTTATAAATTTAAAAAACAAAAAAAACTCATAATTACCATTTACGAGGGTTGTCAAAAAAAAGGAATACTGTATAAGAGTAAAATATTCTTATTTAAAATAATGTTATTTGGAAAACTCGATTAGAAAAAATATTTCTGTCCAAATATGAAATCACAAACTTTTATTATCCCAAAACAATTTTTTTCGAAGTGAATTGTTACATATAAAATTAGTGTCTACAGATTAATTTAAGCCTATTTAATGGTTTCTAGTGAAATAACAAATTTAATCTGATTTTTACTTTCCCGACCCACCTCCTAGAAGGGAAAGTATTGAGAACGAGTTAAAAAAAAATTCGAGATAAAGATGGAATATCCATTTTGAGGTCACCATTTCCAAATGGAAGTCTGTCTGTCTGTGTGTATTCTTCCACGATAGATACCACACATTTAATCCGATTGAGCTCAAATTTGGTATATGGATTTGGGTTACCTGTCGGAAGAACCCATTAGTTTTTGTACGACACCTGTCGAACGGAAGTGTCACTATTAAAAAATGACAGATGTAATATGTCACGGAATTTGACTTGCAATATGTCATTTGAAAGATCTATTCAGAGCAGTCAAAAGTATTTCTCCAACTGTTACCTGTCAAAAATAAAAAAATGTCAAAGTTTGAAACTTTAACATTAAATATCTGAAAAAGTATTCGTCTCCGGACACAAATGATTTTTTTTCATTCCTCTAAGAGAAAATACATTCTTGTTCTATCAATTTTTTTTGCTTTTTTTCTATTTTATGTGTGAAAATATGCATTATTACTGTTTTTTTTTAGTTTTCCTGTGTGGAAAAATGCATGCTCGCTTTTTTCTCAATTTATGTGTAAAAACGCATTTTGCTGTTTTTTTTTCTGGTTTTTTATATGGAAAAATGTATTCTTGTTTTTTTTATCAATTTATATGTGAAAAAATGCGTTTTTGCTGTTTTTTCCATTTCTTTTTGTGAAAAAATACATTTTTAATGTTTTTTCCACTTTCGAGTGTGCATTTGTGCTTCTATTTTTTTTTTCGAATTTGTTAAAAAAAATGCGTTTTTGCTGTTCTTTTCAATTTTTTGTGTGGAAAAATACATGCTCGCTTTTTTCTCAATTTATGTGTAAAAAACGCATTTTGCTGTTTTTTTTTCTGGTTTTTTATATGGAAAAATGTATTCTTGTTTTTTTATCAATTTATATGTGAAAAAATGCGTTTTTGCTGTTTTTTCCATTTCTTTTTTGTGAAAAAATACATTTTTAAAGTTTTTTCCGCTTTCGAGTGTGCATTTGTGCTTCTATTTTTTTTTTTTTCGAATTTGTTAAAAAAAATGCGTTTTTGCTGTTCTTTTCAATTTTTTGTGTGGAAAAATGCAGGCTCGCTTTTTTCTCAATTTATGTGTAAAAAACGCATTTTGCTCTTTTTTTTCTGGTTTTTTATATGGAAAAATGTATTCTTGTTTTTTTATCAATTTATATGTGAAAAAATGCGTTTTTGCTGTTTTTCCCATTTCTTTTTTGTGAAAAAATACATTTTTACCGTTTTTTCCACATTCGAGTGTGCATTTGTGCTTCTGTTTTTTTTTTCGAATTTGTTAAAAAAAATGCGTTTTTGCTATTTTTTTCAATTTTTTGTGTGGAAAAATGCATGCTCGCTTTTTTCTCAATTTATGTGTAAAAAACGCATTTTGCTGTTTTTTTTTCTGGTTTTTTATATGGAAAAATGTATTCTTGTTTTTTTTATCAATTTATATGTGAAAAAATGCGTTTTTGCTGTTTTTTCCATTTCTTTTTTGTGAAAAAATACATTTTTACCGTTTTTTCCACTTTCGAGTGTGCATTTGTGCTTCTATTTTTTTTTTTCGAATTTGTTAAAAAAAATGCGTTTTTGCTGTTCTTTTCAATTTTTTGTGTGGAAAAATACAGGCTCGCTTTTTTCTCAATTTATGTGTAAAAAACGCATTTTGCTGTTTTTTTTTCTGGTTTTTTATATGGAAAAATGTATTCTTGTTTTTTTATCAATTTATATGTGAAAAAATGCGTTTTTGCTGTTTTTTCCATTTCTTTTTTGTGAAAAAATACATTTTTAAAGTTTTTTCCGCTTTCGAGTGTGCATTTGTGCTTCTGTTTTTTTTTTCGAATTTGTTAAAAAAAATGCGTTTTTGCTATTTTTTTCAATTTTTTGTGTGGAAAAATGCATGCTCGCTTTTTTCTCAATTTATGTGTAAAAAACGCATTTTGCTGTTTTTTTTTCTGGTTTTTTATATGGAAAAATGCATGCTCGCTTTTTTCTCAATTTATGTGTAAAAAACCAGTTTTTGCTTTTTTACCAATTTATACTTGAAAAAATGCGTTTTTGCTGTTTTTTCCATTTCTTTTTTGTGAAAAAATACATTTTTAAAGTTTTTTCCGCTTTCGAGTGTGCATTTGTGCTTCTATTTTTTTTTTTTTCGAATTTGTTAAAAAAAATGCGTTTTTGCTGTTCTTTTCAATTTTTTGTGTGGAAAAATACAGGCTCGCTTTTTTCTCAATTTATGTGTAAAAAACGCATTTTGCTGTTTTTTTTTCTGGTTTTTTATATGGAAAAATGTATTCTTGTTTTTTTATCAATTTATATGTGAAAAAATGCGTTTTTGCTGTTTTTTCCATTTCTTTTTTGTGAAAAAATACATTTTTAAAGTTTTTTCCGCTTTCGAGTGTGCATTTGTGCTTCTATTTTTTTTTTTTTTCGAATTTGTTAAAAAAAATGCGTTTTTGCTGTTCTTTTCAATTTTTTGTGTGGAAAAATACAGGCTCGCTTTTTTCTCAATTTATGTGTAAAAAACGCATTTTGCTGTTTTTTTTTCTGGTTTTTTATATGGAAAAATGTATTCTTGTTTTTTTATCAATTTATATGTGAAAAAATGCGTTTTTGCTATTTTTTCCCATTTTTTTTTGTGAAAAAATACATTTTTGCCGTTTTTTCCACATTCGAGTGTGCATTTGTGCTTCTGTTTTTTTTTCGAATTTGTTAAAAAAAATGCGTTTTTGCTGTTCTTTTCAATTTTTTGTGTGGAAAAATGCATTCTTGCTTGTTTATTTTTAAATTTGTTTTTTTTTCAAATTTGTGTAAAAAAAGTATGCTGTTTTTTCCAATTTTTATGTAGAAAATCCATTCTTGCTTTTTTCTTAATGTATGTATGAAAAAACGCATTTTTGCTGTTTTTTTTCTAGTTTTTTTATGCATTCTACTTTTTATACCAATTTATCTATGAAAAAATGCATTTTCGCTTTTTTCCACATTCATCAGTGAAAAAATACTTTTGATCTAGTTTTTTTTTGTGGATAATTGTGTTTTTATTTCTATTTTTTCAAATAAGTGTCAAAGAAAACGCATTCTTGCTCTTCTGTTGTTTTTTAAATTTTTGTGAAAAAAATGAAATCTTGATGTTTTTTCAAATTTGAGTGTGGAAAAAATGTATTGTGAACGAGCTAAACAAGTTTTTCAATAAAGATGGAAATATACATTTTAAGATCCCCTGAGATGATTAAGACCATTTAATCTGTCTGTGTGTATGCTTCCACGATAGAGGCCAACCGTTTAACCCGATTGAGCTGAAATTTGGTATATGAGTTTGGGTTATCTACGAAAGAGTCCATTAGGTTTTATACGACATCTGTCAAATGAAAATGTCACTGTCAAAAAATGACAGATGCAATATGTTACGGAATTTGACTTGCAATATGTTTGTAAAAATATTCGTCTCTGTACAGGGTGTTCCAAATTGGTGTGTTTTGCAAGATATCTCTTAAACTAGAAGAGATAGAAAAAAGCAGTTAAGATGTTATGACTTCTTTTTTTATTAAAGTAACGATAGCCTGATTAAATCTTTAGTAGGTCCCTGCATTTGGAAGATACAGGGCGATTATTGGAAACTGTCGAAAACTGCAAGGTTCTATAAATTCTTAATTAAGAAAAATATAAAATAACTTTATAAAAACTTTTGATAGATATAATATTAAGAGTTCAGTGGCGCACAAGAATTTTTTTTAGGGGTCTCACAAAGAAAATATAATGCAAACTTATATTTTTTTAAATGAGACACCCTGTATATTTCGACGTTTTTTGTTTCTCATTCGCCTGATATGACATATTATATATATTTATAAGGTTGTAGCTACAGTGCAAATAAACCATATATCAATGTTATCAGCTGAAAGACCCTTAAAAAATTGAACACTCCGTAACGAAATTTAACATTTCATTATTAGAATACTGATGTGTGAAAATTTCATTAATCAAAAATTATAATTAATAAAAAAAAACAGATTAAAAAAATTAAAACAATAAACTTATGAAATAACAATAAACCTTAATCTACCTCTAACTAATTTTAATAGAATTTGAAAATTACATTAAATATTAAAAATGCCCTCCATTTTGTTGTAATATTAATTGGCACCTTTTTCTTGCTGATCTAATTTTTACTATCCTTATAATAAAATGTTAAATTTCGCTACTGAGTGTTCAATTTTTAACGGTCTTCCACCTGATAACATTGATAAATGGTTTATTTGCTATAGCTCCAACCACTGAAAATAAATATATAATATGTCATATCAGCCGAATGAGAATTAAAAAACGAAATAAAAAACGGGTGTTGTTCACTTGGTCCCAGCGGTCAATTTTGTCAGCGGGGTTCCGTAATCCTACCGGTCTTTTGGCCTCAAGTTTTAAAATTAGGTGGGCCTTTTGGGCACAGTGGTTATCGACAATAAAGTAAACTAATCCTTTTGATTCAAAGTAATATTTTTAAGAAAATATAATAGGAATAATTTCAGTTATTTTTTAATTTTTTTTTCCAAATAAATATCCTTCATTTGATTTGTATGGTAAAGATTTTTTTGTCCAAATAAATAATCTCGGTTTGATTTGTATAGTCAAGAATTTTTTTCTCCAAATAAAACAATGAGTTGACAAAAATTGTATTTAAACTATACGTAAAACAAATTAAAAAAACTCATATAGAAAAGAATATGAAAAATCACAAGAAATATAATATTACAAAAATACAACACTAGAAAAAATATTAAATGACTACATAAAATACCGCTTAAAAATTATACTATTACAACCCCATTCATAAATCCAATCATTTGACAATAATTTTATTTAAACTGTATCTACGAATAACCCACAATTGAAGAGTTTACAAAAATATTATTTAAAATTTATATAATCTTTAAATAATCCTATTTCATTTTCCTAGAACCCTTAATCCAGCTTTTGTGCCCAAAACGGCTACACCGTTAGAAGCAATAAAAGATTAAATTCGGAAATAACTGACCGCCGTGCCGAAAAGGGTTCCACCCTAAAAAACATACCCATTAAAAAAATATAAGTTTGCATTATATTTCCTTAGTGAGACCCCTAAAAAAATTCTTGTGCGCCACTGAACTGTTCAATATTATATCTATCAAAAGTTTTTATAAAGTTATTTTATATTTTTCTTAATTAAGAATTTATAGAACCTTGCAATTTTCGACAGTTTCCAATAATCGCCCTGTATCTTCCAAATGCAGGGACCTACTAAAGATTTAATTAGGCTATCGTTACTTTAACAAAAAAAGAAGTCATAACATCTGAACTGCTTTTTTCTATCTCTTCTAGTTTACGAGATACCCTGCAAAATACACCAATTTTTGACACCCTGTACACTCGTCGGGAATGTTTTGGGGTGACATAACCGATTTTTTATATTTTTAAAAATATATTCTTGAACTGAATTCATATTAGATTTGTTCGTGTCCTTTAAAATAGAATCGTCCTAAAAATGCGCAGAACTAGTTGCTCAGTGACACAAATTTAACATTGTTCAGAACAGTTTTGAACCAAGAAATTAACACGAACACCTCAAAAATGAACTGTCAATGTCAATTGTCATTGATGATTTGTCAAATAGTAATACTAGAAAAATAAAACAGATAATTAAAAATTCCATAATATATAATTGTATACAATCTCAGATAAACAAAGAATTTACACAATATAAACATAACCTTAAACCTTGTTCTTTTATAAAATGCCTTGCAACGCGCATGTGTGACTGGAACGGTTTTTATCAGTTCACACTTTTAGCTAGAATCACATAGAATTATTTGAAACAGTTCAGAATCGTTCTGAAAAAAAAACCAAAATACAGGATTCTTAGTTCAGAATTTAGTCCCAGAAAAAACGAACACTTTTAGTCTATTACGCATGTCTGGAACTGTTCTGCACAAGCAAAACTAAAAACACGAACAAACCTATTATCTAATTTCCCTCGTACGTGGTATTTTTTTTAATGTTTTAATTAAAACATATACTTTTATCAAGAATATTTTTTTTTTCAAAAATTAATTCTACATAAGATTTGCAATTTTTTGTACACGGAGAGAAAGAATTAATCTACGCAAGTAATATATATTTCAGATAACTAAATTATTTAATTCGTATGAAGCAATAAAATACATAATTTGGCTAATTCAATTATTTAATTGAGTAATTTAATTGACTCAAATCAATCATGTTGGCCTTTAATTACTCCTTTAAGATTCTTCTTTATTTAAATTAAAACTTTATCTTTGGAATTAAATCACTACAAAAAACGATTTAATACCCACCAATAATTTTTTTTCTCTCTGTGTATATATCTAAATATATTTTTTTTAATAGATAAATTCAATATTATTTTGGTAAAGATTAAATTAATTTACTACTAGTTGATTAATTTGATTTTAATAATTCATAAAACATATTGGTAACGTCAGGATGTATATAATGAAGTTGCCTCGGGATATTGACAAAGAATTTATAAATACAGGGGGATGATATCTAGCACGCGTATCAACATTTTTTAAATATTTTTTCACTTTAAAACAATTTTCTATACAAACAAAAGCGATTTAATTCGGTTGCCACAACAATGATAGGTCAAAACCTGAGCTGCGGCTATAAAAAGATCGTTAAATGTTACCATTACATCTCCAATTAATATTTAACGTGTTATAAATGGAATATTCGATTATGCATCAATTTTTACTTTCCCGACCCACTTCAGAGAAGGTAAAGTATTGTGAACGAGCAAAAGAAATTTTCGAAATAAAGATGGAAATATACATTTTGAGGTCACCTAAGATGTCTGTCTGTTTGTTTGTCTGTCTGTCTGTATGTATTCTTCCACGATAGAGGCCACACGTTTAATCCGATTGAACTGAAATTTGGTATATGAGTTTGAGTTACCCGTCGGAAGAACCCATTCATTTTTGTACGTCATCTGCCAAACGAAAGTGTCACTATCAAAAAATGACAGATGCAATATGCAACGGAATTTGACTTGCAATGTGTCATTTAAAAGCCCTTGAAAAACTCTATTCAGAACAGCAAAAATTATGACTGCAACTGCCACCTGTCAAAAATAAAAAATGTCAAAATTTGACACATTTAACATTAAATATATGGATACTCGTCGGGAAAGTTTTAGGGTGACACAACTGATTTTTTCCCGATTTCCTCCTTGTTCCCAGTTTTTTACTATTTTTCCCAATTTTTAACTTTTTTCCAGATTTTCCCCTATTTCTCGCTATTTTTCAATATCTTTCCAAATTTTTCCTGATTTTCCCAGATTTTACCCTATTTCCCCCTATTTGTCCGGATTTATATCTATTTTTCCCAATTTCTCGTATTTTTCTTTAATTTAACCGAATTTTACACTATTTGTCCAGAGTTATCCCTAGTTTTCATTAATTTTCCACATTTTTTGACCATTTTTTTAGATTTCCTCCCATTTCTAACTAATTTCCACTAATTTTCCCAATTTTTGTCATTTTTTCGTATTTATTTCGATGTATCCCAATTTTTCCAGATTTTCCACAATTGTTCACTTTTCCTATTCTTCACTATTTTTCCCCATTTTTCCACCATTTGTCAAGATTTCCCACTATTTTTCTCCATTTTCTGTTTTTTTACCCATTTTTAACTATTTTTCCATATTTTCTCTTTTTTTCATTATTTTTCCCAATTTCTCCTAATTTTTCCAGATTTTGTCGTATTGTTCTTGATTTTCTCCAATTTTTTTTAATATTTAGGTTTCTGCAAAATTTTTAATATTCCTCCCTACTTTTCCAGATTTCTGCCAATTTTTCCCTATTTTTCTCGATTTTCTGTATTTTTCCAATTTTTTTATATTCATCCGAATTTTTCACTGTTTTTCACCATTCTTCCCTATTTTGTCACTATTTTTCATTATTTTTTCCCAAATTTTTCCTATTTTTCTTATGTTTCTTTCTTTTTCCGTTATTTTTTCAGATTTTATCCAGTTTTTTAATGTTTTCCCTTATTTTTTCATGTGTTTCACTATTTTTCTCTATTTTTTCCCTATCTTTCTTTAGTTTTCCTTATTTTCCACTAATTTTGATTATTTTTCCATTTTATACGTTTTTTTCAATTTTTTTCCCAAATTTTTGCTATTTTCCCAATTTTACTTTCTCGACCAACCTTTTAGAAGGAAAAGTAGTGTAAACGAGATACAAAAAAATTTCGAGATAAGGATGAAAAATATCCATTTTGAGGTCACCTGAGATGATTAAGGCTATTTCCAAATGGAAGTGTGTCTGTCTATCTGTTTGTGTGTATTATTCCACGACAGAGGTCACACGTTTAATCCGATTGAGCTGAAATTTGGTATACGGGTTTGGGTTAGCCGTCGGAAGAACCCATTAGTTTTGTAAGACATCTGTCAAACGGGAAGTGTCATTATCTAAAAATGACAAATGCAATATATCAAGGAATTTGAATTCCAATATGTCATTTGAATGCCCTTGAGAAACCCTCTATTCAGAACAGTCAAAATTATTTCTTCAACTGTCACCTGTCAGAAATAAAAAAATGTAAAAATTTAAAACTTTTACACTAAATATCTGGAAAAATATTCGTCTCTGGACACAACCGATTTTTTTCTCAAATTGCTTTGAGAGAAAATACATTCTTGTTATATCAATTTTTTTTTTCTTTTTCCTATTATATGTGTAAAAAAACGCATTCTTGATTTTTTACCAATTTAGATTTGAAAAAATGCGTTTTTGCTGTTTTTCCAATTTTTTTTTGTGGAAAAATGCAGTCTTGCTGTTTTCCCAATTCATGTGTGAAAAATGCATTTCTGCTGTTTTTTCTAGTTTTTCGTGTAGAAAAATGCATTGTTGCTTGTTTCTTTTTAAATTTGTGTGAGATAAAAATACACTTTGCATTAATTAAAATTTGAATAAGAAAAAAATTATTCTTGCTTTTGTTTTTTTTTCAAATTTGTGTAAAAAAACGTATGTTGTTTTTTCCAATTTTTATGTAGAAAAACCATTCTTGCTTTTTTTCCATTGTATGTGTGAAAAAATGCATATTTGCTGTTATTTTATCCAATTTTTTATGCATTCTTGCTTTTATAACAATGTATATGTAAAAAATGCATTTTTGCTTTATTCCACATTTGTCTGTGAAAAAATACTTTTGAATTTTTTTCTAATTTTTTTTTTGTGTAAAAATGTGTTTTTATTTCTATTTTTTCAAATTCATGTACAAGAAAACGCATTCTTGATTCTGTAGCTCTTTTAAATTTTTGTGAAAAAAAATACAATCTAGATGTTTTTTTTCAAATTCGAGTGTGGAAAAAATGTATGGTGAACGAGCTAAAAAACTTTTTCGAGAAAGATGGAAATATACATTTTAAGATCCCTTAGGAGGATTAAGACTATTTAGTCTGTCTGTCTGTTTGTCTATGTATTTGTCTGTGTGTATTCTTCCACGATAGAGCCCACACGTTTAATCCGATTGAGCTGAAATTTGGTATATGGATTTGCGTTATAAGTTGGAAGAACTCATTAGTTTTTGCCCCACATCTGTCAAACGGAAATGTAACTGTCAAAAAATGACAGAAGCAATATGTCACGGAATTTGTCTGTAAAAATATTCGTCTCTGGATACTCGTCGGGAAAGTTTTGGGGCGACACAACCAATTTTTTTTTAATCTTGTATATTTTGGAGGATTTTAAATTGAAATAAAATACCATTTCTAATAGAATCAAAAACGTTATCGTCAATGACATACTAGAAAAACCGATATTTAACAAACCAGAATAAAGAATGAAACCTCTAACCATACCATATGCATTTAAACGATTCAAAACGATTCAACGTGAAGGCAGGCAACGTTCATTTGTCTGCCACGGGGGCTAGAAGAGCTCGAAAAGAGCTCTTGGGCCGAACGAGAGCGCGCACTCCTCTAACTCGGGCTATTACAGAAGAGGATGGTAAATTGTTAATAATTGAGGGAAGCTTTGTAATGTGGCTTTGTTGAGTGCTCCCCCTATCATGTTTTAGGATAACTTTCGAGCTTTTGGGGTTGATGCTTATTGCACGTGTTCTGTTTTTAAAAGGTTCTGAATGGGTGGAAAATCTGATTCGGGGAGTCGGAATCGGTTTCTTTTTTTTTTAAATGGCATATTATTGTTTGAGTTTAACAAATTATTAGTAATTTTAATAGATTTGTTTTTGAATTAATAAAAAATAAAAAATACAAAGAAAATTAAATATTTGAACTTAGATTTTAGTTCTGATCAGATTTTTTTAATAACATTTTTCGATGTTGTCAAATTTAAAGGTTGAGTCAAATTCATATTTTTTCAATACTACTGGAAAAAAATCGATATCTGATGATTGTATTTTAGATTTCAGAACAAACAAAACGTTTTATCAAGAATGACATTTTTCCATTAAATTAAAATATAAAAATTTTTCACCTATAGGATACCGCATCCGTGGACACACTGTATAAAGTAAGACCGGGTAATATTGATACAACTTTAGAAAAATGCTTGCATTTTTCGTAGAAAAACGCATTCCAGTTGTGCATTTTTCGTGGAAAAACGCATGTCTGTTGGGCATTTTTCGTAAATAAAACGCCTGCCAATCAATCGTGCATTTTTAATAAAAAAAAAATTGTCAATCGTGCATTTTTCTTGGAAAAATTCATGCCTGTTGTGCATTTTTCGTAAATAAAACGCCTGCTAAATGTGAATTTTTCTTCTAAAAAATGCACATCAGTTCCGCTTTTTTTAAATAATGCCCTTTTCTGGAACTCGTGTAAAAAAAGACTCGACATTTTTTCGTCGTTAAAACGTTTCGCACTCGAGCCTTTTTCGTCGATAAAACGATTTTTTTAGCTTTATTTTTTTTAACAAAAATATTTCTCATAAAACATTTCTTTACGCGAGCATTTTTTAGCTTTTGTTTCGTTAATAAATTTTTCTTATATGGAAAAATACCTCGTTCTCATATTTTGACAAAATGCTTCACTTTCGAGCTTTTTCCTAAAATTTGTTTACTGACAACTTTCGTTTTGAAAATGTTAATTTCCTGGTCTTTTTTGGTTATAACTTCCAAACGTTTCGACTGCAAATGCGGCAGCTATCTTCAGGGGCGTGGACAAAGTACTCTTACCTACGTATCTATTGGGACTAGTTTAAAAGAGGATAATTGATTAAAAATAAATTTAACATTCCCAATATAATTAATAACGGATTCACCCAGTATTAGATAAATACACTTTATTTAAATTTTTTATGTCCCTGAAACTTTTACACCTCTTCCTATCAATTTTTCAGTAAATTCATGTTTTCACTTAGATACGATTGATTCATTGTCTTAGATAACTTCTCTTGACTTTTTCTATAATTACTGAGGCCCAAAAGCCTCAATATTAGTTTCATGATGGCGAAAAAAATTTCTTACCCCCACTTTTTTTCACTTTTCTCGACGTTTCCGAGTTCCCTAGTCCGAAAATGCAAAAAAATCCTTTCCGGACGTATGGATGTCTGTTTGTCTGTATGTAAACATTGTAACTTTTGAACGAAAGCTCCGATCGAGTTTTCACTTTATCTAGTTAGTTTTGTCCAAGTAAAAACCCTATTGAATTTGAGCAGGATCAGACCAGCCCTTTCGGTACGCATCGTACAAATTAAAGTGGTTTGCATGGGAAAACTTTTTTCCAATTTAAATTTTTAGAACAAAATGTCAAACGGAGTTTACGAAATGGATGCGGATGTTGCAGAAATTATTGATACACTTTTTGATTTCAGCGATTTTTTTTTGCATTTTTATAATTTTTTTAATTATTTTCGTTTTTTCCGGATCTTTTTTTTTCTATTATTTTTCTTTTACTTTTCCCCGTTTTCTCATTGTTCCGATGTATTATTTTTTTTCTGGTTTTTGCTGCTTTTTTTTCGATCTTATTTAATCTTTTCTTATTTTTTCTCATTGGTCTGTTTTTATGTTTCTTTTTTTTTCGTTTTCTAATTTTTCATAATTTTGTAATTATTTTTTAGAAAAAGACTTTCTGTTTTTTTTTTCTCATTTTTATGATTTTTGTATTTTTTTTCTGTTTTCGTTTTTTTGCCATTGTTTTTTCTTTCTTTTTTTTCAATTACTTTTTTTCCATTTCTTTTTTGTTCTCTCGTTTTTTCTCATTTTTTCTCATTTTTTCTCATTTTTTCTTATTTCTTTGATTTTCCGATTTTTTACGATTTTTTGCCATTGTTTTTGTTTATTTTGTTGCGATTTTTTTCAATTCTTTCGATGTTTTTCATTAATTTTTTTATTTCCGATTTTTTCTTATGTTTCGATACTTCTATTTTTTTCTCGTTTTTCACTAAATTTTTTAATTTTTTTTTCGTGTCTTATTCTGATTTTTTCATTATTTTTTAATTTTTTTATTTTTTCTCATTGTTCCGTTTTTTTCTTTTCCTTTCTAGTTTTTTCCCATCCTCCGAAATTTTCTGATTTCTGATATTTTTCTGTTGTTTCTAAATTTTTTCTATTGTTTTTGTTTTTTTGTCAAATTCCTTCAGTTTTTTTCTAACTTTTTCTTATTTTCTGATTTTTTCGATTTTTATCGATTTCTTTCGATCTCGTTGGATTTTTTTCGATCTCTTTCGATTTTGTCGATTCCTTTTGATTTTTATTGATTTCGTTGGATTTTTTTTTATAATTTTTTATTTCTATTGATTTTTCCACTTGTTGATCTTTTTCGATTTTTGTCTTTTTTTTTCGATTTATTTCGATTTTTGTCGATTTTTTTTCGATTTCTTTTGATTCCTTTCCATTTTTTTCAATTTCTTTTGATTTTTTTCCATTTCTTTTATACAGTGTGTCCACGGATGGGGTATCCTATAGGTGAAAAGTTTTTAAATTTAAGTTTTGTTGTACTGAAATCTAAAATACAATCATCAGATATCAATTTTTTCCAGTAGTATACGAGGTTTGTCAAAAAATATGAATTTTACTCATCAGTAAAGTTCCTTTAAATTTGACAACATCGAAAAATATTACTTAAAAAAGTTGATCAGAACTAAAAACCAAGTTGAAATATGCAATTACATCCATTTACATTGAAAAAATGTATTTCTAGGTACAAAAACAATGCAAATGTTACTGTAGTTACGTGTTTAAATTGTAAAATTGTTAGAAAATATTAAGAAACGAGAAAGTCGGATGGATGTAATTGCATATCAGAATTTAATATTTAATATTTAGTTCTGATCAACTTTTTTAAACATCATTTTTCGATGTTGTCAAATTTAAAGGAACTTGAGTAAAATTCATATTTTTTGACAAACCTCGTATACTACTGGAAAAAATAGATATCTGATGATTGTATTTTAGATTTCAGAACAAGAAAAACTTTTTATCAAGAATGACTTTTTTCGCTAAAATTAAAATTTTTTCACCATCCGTGGACACACTGTACATATATTATATATTTTATATATTAAAGTAAAACTTTCGGTACGATTTTTATGAATTTGCACTAATAAATCAAAGCGAAAGTTCGATTTTCGTAACGGCTACAGAAAAAATATCATTTCCAAGAATGATTGTTTGTTTGTATAAATAGAAATTTACAATGCGACAGTCTCGTAAAATTGACTCTAAATTAAACTAAAATTACTGACTCGACTTTATATTTTTTTCCCTGTTTTTTTTTTCAAAGACTGTTTATGTCAAACTTCAATTTTCCGATTACCAACATGATCTATGCATCTCAGAGAGCACGAAATTTGTTTTACTCATTAAGCATGTATACATACGCAGATATATATCTGTCATAGCAATTTGCTTCGAGTTTAAGACTGTTTCAGATTCTCGAAAAATCGTCCTAAGTCACGTTCGAGCATCGTTCCATCAATAGTTATAGCCCCGTATAGATTTACTGCCATTGTTTTTGATCAGCGATCCATTGCGGTTAGTACAAGTGTTGAGGCAAATAAAACAGAAGAAGAGAACTCGAAGGCTTTTGTCATTTTTGGAAGCATATCTTATTTCTGTTTTATAAGTTCTCGGAAACTTTCATTTCGAATTCTATTTCGTTTTGAGAGTATTGAGTGACAGCTATAAGACAAATATTGTTTTAACAAGATATGTAAACATGAGCGGACGAACAAGAAACGAGTCATAAAAAAAGGGTATTATTTTTAACAAAAATTTTGATATATTTTAATAATTTTTTTGTGGATTCAATGATAGTTTAATCGATTTTCTCAAGTTGAAAATCTTTATTGATTTAGACCACAACATGACCAACCAGGATGGATAAAAAAAATCAAAAACAAATGAGCGACTTTTGACAGTCGACCTGTACGTGTTTGAAGTCGAAGAGTCCGAATATGTAGAAATATGCCATTTCCGGTTAAACCATATATCGCCCATATTGATTTTTATGTAAAAAAATTTAAAAATAGCTCTATGTAGAAATATACCGGGTGTTTCATTTGAATTTCCAATTTCTATGTCATTTCCGGTTAAACCATATATCGGCCATATTGGATTTTTATGTAAAAAAATTTAAAAACAACTCTATGCAGAAATATACCGGGTGTTTCATTTGAATTTCCAATTTTTATGTCATTTCCGGTCAAACCATATATCGGCCATATTGGATTTTTATGTAAAAAAATCTAAAAATAGCTCTATGTTGAAATATACCCAGTGTTTCATTTAAATTTCCAATTTTTATGTCATTTCCGGTTAAATTAATGATATCGAAAAAAATCGAACGAGATCGAAAGCAATCGACAACAAAAATGAAAACATTTCACAAAAAACGAAAATAACGACAAAAATTAAAAAAAAAACAATATAAATCGAAAAAAATGGAATAGAAACAAAAGAAATTGAAAAAATATAAAAAAAATCAAAAGAAATCGAAAGAAATCGAAAACAACGACAAAAATCGAAAACGATCAACAAAAGTAGAAAGAAATTGAAAAAATGAATAGAAATAAAAAAAAAATAAAAAAAAATCCAACGAAATCGACAAGAATCAAAAGAAATCGACAAAATCGAAGGAAATCGAAAAAAATCGAACGAGATCGACAAATATCGAAAAAATCAGAAAAATAAGAAAAAGTCAAAAAGCAATAGAAAAAATTCAAAAACAACAGAAAAACATACGAAAAATGACAAAAAAATACGAAAAAACTAAAAATCAAAAAATATTGCAGGATAGGAAAAAATTAGAAAATAAAAGAAAGAAATAGAACAATAAGAAACAGAATCAAAACAATTGGAAAATATTGAAAAAATCAGAATAAGACATGAAAAAAAATTAAAAATTTAGTGAAAAACGAGACAAAATTAGAAGTATCGAAAAAATAAGAAAAAATCTAGGATAATCGAAAAAGAAACAAAAATTATTGGAAAAAAATGAAGAATAAAATTATAAAATATGGAAAAAATAAAAAAATCAAAGAAATCGCAAAAAACCGGAAAAAGTTTAGGTTAGGTTAGGTTAGAATAATGAGAAAACAGAAAAAGACAAAGAAAAATAATAGAAAAGAAAATAATACGGAAAAAACGAAAATAATCAAAAAAATTGTTAAAAAGCCAAAAAAAACCGAAAAAAAAATCGTTATAATCAAACAATATGTCAATGATTTCTGCAACATCCCCATCCATTTCGTACATTCCGTTTGACATTTAGTTCTAAAAATTTGAATCTGTATGGCGGGTAGCGGAAGGGCTGGTCCGATCCTGCTCAAATTCAACAGGGTTTTTCCTTGGACAAAAGTAACTCGGTAAAGTGAAAACCGGAATTCAATCGGAGCTTTCTTTTAAAAATTACAGTGTTTACATCCAGACAGACAGACAGATTTTTTTGCATTTTCGGACTCATATGGAACTCGGAAATTTTTTTCGCCATCACGAAACTAATACTGAGGCTTTTGGGTCTCAGTAATTTAGTTTCCTTCCCTCGAAAATGTTGCACTATGTAATAAAAGTTCTTGTTCATAATAGCTTAAAATTTATAATTAACTATTCTCGATTTAAACTGTAATAAGTAAAATAATTCAGGAACTTTATTATTATAGTGTGGTAAAATGTCAAAATTATTAAATAGCTTTGTAGAAGGAGTGTCATATAATTATTATATATGGTGTCCCAGGATTATAAAGTTTAAAACACGTATATAGGGTGGCGAAAATTTAATTCGATACTATTGGGATTTCGTCAACCAAAAGTTGGTTAATTGTAAAAAAAAATACTTACTTTTAAGACAATTTTCATTTTATTTATTTAACACCATAAACATAGAAAAATATTATTATAATGCTTTTTTATTAAAGATCAAATACCGCTAAAAGTAGCGTATCCAATTTTGTAAAACAACGTTTCGTCTTTGAATAACCACCCTCATTTATTGTTATTTTAATACAGCCCTTTATTTTTAATTTGGATTTTGAAATCCCCTATTCAACCATACTTAATTTGTTCTTAGATTTCGATGATGAACTGTACAGGGTGGCCAACTAAGAATGCGATGTACTGTATCTGGGAACCTAGCCATCGTAGAGGATTGCGGCAAAAAAAGTTATAACTAAAACGGCAAAGAGAAAAACCTGGAAAATATTTTCAAGTTTCTGAAATGGCCGCTAGGGGGCGTAACTGCAATCTTGAATCTAAAAAAGTTATGTTTCTGTGAAATCTGATATATTAACCTAACAAAAAAATAGTTGATCTTTAAAGTCGAGGATAATCTGAATCTTTTTTATCTGACAATTTTTGCTCTATTTCTAAAAATAAACTGGTGGGGGGTGTTCAAAGGTTTCCGTAGAAAACACCATGTATCTTCAAAACGGCTGAGCCGATTTTAACCAACTTGGGCTGGTTGAAAAGAGCTATTCTTGGACTACAAATAGTTAGAGTTTTGATAGTTTTATATGTCGC
Source organism: Neocrepidodera transversa (assembly GCA_963243735.1). Lineage (NCBI taxonomy): Eukaryota > Metazoa > Arthropoda > Insecta > Coleoptera > Chrysomelidae > Neocrepidodera > Neocrepidodera transversa. The sequence continues at coordinate 7,058,644 of OY725340.1, forward strand.
CGCTAGAGGGCTTTTTTCGACATTCCGACAGAAATGGTTAATTTTCTCAAAAAAAAATAAATGCATTGGTATAATTTTTTTTTCATGAAAAAGTAGCTAAATGATGCTTAAACGAAAACCGCATCTCGATATCTTGTTCCTAACCTAAAATTTAGGTCAAAGAAAATTTTATACGGAAATCCCTTACATTTTTATTTTTTTTTAAACTAATTTTTGTGGAATTTCTTTTTATTATTCAGTTGTGGCCCTAAAAAGGACCGATTTAAAAAGAAATGTTTTTAATGCCCCCGTAAATGCTCGAAATGCTGACCATCATGCTCTATGCATTCTTGAATGGGTAGACAAAACTGCAGCTTCAATTTCGGCTCTCGGTATGTTACGTATTGCATTTCGAATCCGGTTTTTCATATCTTCTCTCGTCGTAGGTTGAGTCTGAAACACGATGTCCTTTAACCGTCCCCATAAATAAAAATCCAGACAAGTTAAGTCTGGTGATCGCGGAGGCCATGGAAACAGACTTCCTCTTCCAATCCACCGCTGTTGAAATAATGCATTAATATGCTCTCGCACAATAATTGAAAAATGTGCTGGGCAACCATCCAACTGCAAAAACAAGTTTTGCCGTGTTTCCAGTGGCACATCTTCCAACAGCAACGTTAATTGATTGTCCAAAAAGTCAAGAAAGACCATGCCATTTAGAGATTGCTCGAAAAAATGTGGCCCAATAATTCTGCCTTCCAGTATGCCACACCACACATTTAAACTCCAACGCCCTTGGTCCTGAACTTCAAGCAACCAATGCAGATTTTCTGCAGACCAACAATGCATATTATGCAGATTGACTCGCCCGTTACTATTAAAGGTGGCTTCATCGGTCCAAAGAATTTGAAATAAAAAATCTCTATTTTCGCGTATCATGTCTAACATCAAATGGCAATAGTCCAACCTCCGATCAAAGTCTTTCTCTTTCAAGGCCTGATGCAAAACGACATGATATGGGTGCATTCTAAAAGTAATAAAAAAAAGGTAAATTCAAATAAATCTCTATATTTTGAAGGCCATTAGAACTTTCCTATGGTCCTTCAAAATATTTTGAACCGTTGTTCGTGATATGCCCAACTCTTGTGCTAACATGGGGATTTCCTTCAATATATCCCAGTACGTGGTTAATATTTTCTTGTGTTCTTCCAATTCTTTGGAAACGAAGGCCGAAAACTACCATTGGCTCGTAAGCTCGCCACTATTCGGGGAAAAAATCTCACATCGCAAAGATGCCGATTTGGATATCGAGCCGCGTAAACTCTTTTTGATACTGCGGCATTCTGAAGACATTCAAAATAAACTGCAAGTATATCAACAGCTTCATCGTTCGTAAAACGCATTTTGTAAGCACAAAAATTGCTCAAAGTAACTCAAAACTATTGACAATTTGAGGATTATTTATTTTTGAATAGGTATTTGTTTTGTTGTATTCCATGGCCTGCTCTTATTAATTGTCTTTTTCGTATATACCCATTGTGAATATGCATTTAAACGAAAAATATGCCTCTTATTATTAGCATTACTTACTTACCTTTTAGCGCTATTTTGCAGTATTTTCAAAAAAGGTGATTTTATTCTGAATTCCAGAAAAATTAGTTTAAAAAAAAATAAAAATGTAAGAGATTTCCGTATAAAATTTTCTTTGACCTAAATTTTAGGTTAGGAACAAGATATCGAGATGCGGTTTTCGCGAGCTTATTTAAGCATCATTTAGCTACTTTTTCATGAAAAAAAAAATTATTCCAATGCATTTATTTTTTTTGAGAAAATTAACCATTTCTGTCGGAATGTCGAAAAAAGCCCTCTAGCGGCGACATATAAAACTATCAAAACTCTAATTATTTGTAGTCCAAGAATAGCTCTTTTCAACCAGCCCAAGTTGGTTAAAATCGGCTCAGCCGTTTTGAAGATACATGGTGTTTTTTACGAAAACATTTGAACACCCCCCACCAGTTTATTTTTAGAGATACAGCAAAAATTGTCAAACAAAAAAGATTCAGATTACCCTCGACTTTAAAGATCAAGTATTTTTTTGTTAGGTTAATATGGCGGATTTCACAGAAACATAACTTTTTTAGATTCAAGATTGCAGTTACGCCCCCTAGCGGCCATTTCAGAAACTTGAAAATATTTTCCAGGTTTTTCTCTTGGCTGTTTTGGTCATAACTTTTTTTGCCGCAACCCTCTACGATGGCTAGGTTCCCAGATACAGTACCTCGCATTCTTAATTGGCCAACCTGTACTTTAGGAATTTTTATAAGTACGGCCCTGTTCATTTTTAACCCTGAAATTGTAATTTCTAGTTATCCACAATGAATTTCGGTGTAATACAAGTAGAAATTTGTTTTCGACTTAAACATATACTATGGATTAGATAAGTAAAAAAACAGATAGATTTTACATAATCATCTATTAAGTATAAACTCTATTGATGTTTCTCACGAAAAATCCATTAAAAGTCAATTAAAAAAAAAATTGATTAACTCGTAAGCGGAATAATTAGAACGTAACGCTTCTCTATAATGATTTTATAACATCAATAGTTGATATAATTGACGAAGCCCACGTCTCTCACTTATACCCAAATAATTGTTGGGGTGATCGCGTTTCTCTACCCATCAAACAATTTGGCGTAGTGTGTGAAATGACAGGAACTAAACTCGGTTTCTTAATACTTGAGCCACGTGTCCTATTCCCGAAATTACGGCGGGGTCGTGTCTAAATTGGGTGCTGCCAGAATCATATCCTCCATGAAAAATTACTTATTGCGGGAGGTTTCCACTGTGGTGAACACTTTCTGATACACCGAGACACCGTTAAGTAAAAAGTCGTGTTTCGTGTTTTCAACATAACCGGAATTTTTCTCTGCTCTGCTCCAACCCCTGATTCACTAGGGAATTAAATTGAGTTGTTGGAGAGTTTGCTTTTTATTGCTGCTTCTTCTCTTGACAGGAATTGCTTATATAGTTTATACGTTTTTGTCCATTTTTTTTAATAAATAGGTGAAGTTATCATCAAATATTTTACTTAATTTTTTTTTCATGTCTTATTCTGATTTTTTCAATATTTTATATTTTTTGATTTTTTTTCTCATTGTTCTATTTCTTCCTGTTTCTTTCTTTTATTTTCTAATTTTTTTCCTATCCTCCGATATTTTTTTGATTTTTCGGTTTTTTCGTATTTTTTTTCTTATTTTTCTGTTGTTTTTGAATTTTTTCTATTGTTTTTTGATTTTTTTCAAATTCCTTCGGTTTTTTCCAACTTTTTCTTATTTTTCTGGTTTTTTCGATTTTTGTTTATTTCCATTTTTTTCGATTTTGTTGATTTCCTTCGATTTTTGTCCATTTTTGTTTTTTTATATTGTTTTCGATTTCCTTTGATAACTTTCCATTTCTTTCAATTTATTTTGATTTTTTCGAAATTTGTCGGTTTTTTTTCGATTTCTTTCGATTTTTGTAGTTTTTTTTTCGATTTCTTTCGACTATAATAAAAAGATTTTCCTGCTATCTTACACAGTTAAATTATTTTCGAGAAAATAACGAGTCAAAATTAAAAAATAAATATCCAGTTTCAATAAAAATCTTCGTTTTATAAAGGGTACGAAAAAAAAAAACAAAATTAAAAAAAAACAAAATTCAAAAAACAACAAAAATTTAAAAAACAAGAGAAATTCCAAGAGAAAAACCAAAAAACAACAATTCAAAAAACAACAAAAAATCAAAAACAACAATAATTCAAAAATTAAAATTCAAGAATTTAAGGATTTGTTTAGGATATTTTAAGGATTTTTCATGACTAATTTTAAGGGATTTGTCAAAAATTGTCAAAAATTGTTTTTAAGCAGTTTTCAAGGATTTTTTTATAAAAAAAATTCAACGATTTTTTAAAGACCTTTCAAGAGTTTTTCATAGCATTAATTTTTATGGATTTATCAAGGATCTTACAGAAATTTTTTAAGGATCTTTCAAGAATTTTGCATGACTTTAATTTTTAAGGATTTATCAAAAATTGTGAAAAATTGTTTTGAAGGATTATTCAAGGAACTTTTAAGAATATTTAAGGATTTTTTCAAGGACCTTTCAAGGATTTTTCATAACTTTAATTTTTATGGATTTATCAAGGATTTTTCAAATATTTTTTAAGGATCTCTCAAGGATTTTTCAAGTCATTAATTTTTAAGGATTTTTCATAACTTTAAGTTTTAGGAATTTTTCAATAATTTGTCAAAAATTGTTTGGGAGCATTATTCAAGGATTTTTAAGAATATTTTGGGATCTTTCAAGGATTTTTCATAATTTTAATTTTTATGAATTTATCAAAGATTTTTCATTGATTTTTTACGGATCTTTTAGGTATTTTTCACAAATTGTTTTGAAACAGTATTCAAGGATTTTTTAAGAATATTTAAGGATTTTTCAAGGCCGATTCAAAGATTTTTCATAACTCTAATTTTTAGGGATTTATCAAAAATTGTTTTGAAACATAATTCAAGGATTTTTTAAGAATATTTAAGGATTTTCAAGGATCTTTCAAGGATTTTCCATGACTTTAAATTTAAGGGATTTTTCAAAAATTGTCGAAAATTGTTTTTAAGCAGTATTCATGGATTTATTTTTTAGAATATTTTTTAAGTATTTTTTAAGGACCATTCAAAGATTTTTTATAACTCTAATTTTTAGGGATTTATCAAGGATACTTCAGAGATTTTTTAAGGATCTTTCAATGATTTTTCATGTCTTTAATTTTAAAGGATTTTTCAAAAAATGTTAAAATTGTTTATGAATCAGTATTCAAGGATTTTAGAATATTTAAGGATTTTTTCAAGTACCTTTCAAGGATTTTTCGTAACTTTAATTTTTATTAATTTATAAAGGATTTTTCCGAGATTTTTTAAGGATCTTTCAAGGATTTTTTATGACTTTAATGTTTAGCGATTTTTCAAAAATTGTGAAAAATTGTTTTGAAGCATTATTCAAGGATTTTTTAAGAATATTTAAGGATTTTTTCAAGGACTTTTCAAGGATTTTTTGTAGCATTAATTTTTATTAATTTATAAAGGTTTTTTTCAGAGATTTTTTAAAAATCTTTCATGGATTTTTTATGACTTTCATTTCTACCGATTTCTCAAAAATTGTCAAAAATTGTTTTGAAGCATTATTCAAGGATTTTTTAAAAATATTTAAAGATTTTTTCAAGGACCTTTCAAGGATTTTTCGTAACATTAATTTTTATTAATTTATAAAGGTTTTTTCAGAGATTTTTTAAAGATCTTTCAAGGATTTTTTATGACTTTCATTTCTAGCGATTTCTCAAAAATGGTCAAAAATTGTTTTAAAGTATTATTTAAGGATTTTTTAAGAATATTTAAGGATTTTTTCAAGGGCCCTTCAAGGATTTTTCGTAACTTTAATTTTTATGGATTTATCAAGGATTTTTCAGAGATTTTTCATAACTTTAATATTTAGGGATTTTTAAAAATTATTTTGAAGCAGTATTTAATGATTTTTTAAGAATATTTAAGGATTTTTCAAAGACCTTTCAAGGATTTTTCATATCTTAAATTTTTAGCGATTTCTCAAGGATTTTTTGAGAATTTTTCAAGGATCGTTCAAGGATTTTTTATAAATTTTTATGAATTTATCAAGGATTCTTCAGAGAGTTTTTAAGGATCTTTCAAGGATTTTTTAAGAATATTTTGAGATTTTTCAAGGAACTTTTAAGGATTTTTCATTATTTTAATTTTTATGGATTTATCAAGGATTTTCCAGAGATTTATTAAATATCTTTCAACGATTTTTTCATGAATTTAATTTTTAGGGATTTTTCAAAAATTGTCAATATTATTTTTGAATTAGGATTTTAATAATTTCTCAAGAATTATTCAACGATATTTCAAGGATTTTTTAGCACCTTTTTTAAGGATTTTTCATGACTTTAAATTTTTAGGTTTTTTTTCTGAAATTCATCGTACTCCTCCTATAATGCGCAGCTTTACCTCATCTTAGATACGATGATGAGGTAGCGCAGATACCGAAATTCGTCGTACTACTCCCAATAATGCGCGGATTTTTTTTTTTTCTTAGTTGGCGCTTAGTAAATAATAAAACATAGTTATTATTCTTCTAAGAGTTCTTTCTTACGATCATAAATACCAAAAAAATATAATTAAGTGTGTCTTAGATACTTGGGGAACTGTAACTGAATCATGTCACGCCCACGTGGGTTTAAAATCCTTAATTCCCATGCGTGCATTAAATAGTACAATAGTACACAATAATAAACTAGGAAGACATAAAAAATCATGTCAAAATGAAGATATTTACCCATATTTAAAAATATAGTTTTTTTAATATACATTAAATAGAAATTTTTAAATTTCCTCTGTGTTATATTATAAGAGAATGACATTAAACATTATGAAAAATATTTTTTTAAATATAATACGAATATTTTTAGGTATAAAAAGATCCACGGCAAATATGACACATGCAGACGTTAAAATCCATTCCCGAATTTTCTATAAAACGTATAATTACGTAATCGGCAGGAAGTCTTATCTTCAAAGTGTTAGAAAATACACCCCGTAAATTCAATTTAAAATTAAATGGGGATCTGTGGCCTCACTTCTCTCTCTCTCTGGATTCTACACGCTATACTATACACAAAGACCGTTTTGAAGAATATTTTCAGTACCGGATTAGGATAGATTTTTTTAATATCTAAAAATCAATAAAATTTGAAACAATTTATTTTTATTGTGTGGTAAAAATCTTTCAAATTGCACCAAAAAAAATTCCTGTACATCTAGACGCCATAACGAACATAATATTCTTTTGCAACAAATTTTTTCAACAATACAAATTACTACAACCGTAACAAACTGAAAAGTAAACTCAACAAAAATATATTATATATGTATTTAATTTTTTTAAGCTTGTGCACCATCGTCCTGAATTTGGCAAGACTAAAATATTTTATTCGGAATAAAAATCAAATCAACAGAAAAACATCAGAAAAGTGAGAAAAAAAATACGAAAAAAATCAAAAAATATCGGAAAATAGGAAAAAATTAGAAAAGAAAAGAAGGAAATTGAAAAAAAATAGAATAATAAGAAAAAAAATCGAAAAAAATTACGAAAATATTGAAAAAATCAGAATAAAATATGGAAAAAAAAACAAAAAATTTAATGAAAATCGAGACAAAATTTGAAGCGTCGAAAAAATAAGAAATAATCGAAAAAGAAACAAAAATTATTGGAAAATATTGGAAACGAATTAAGAATAAAATTGTAAAATATGGAAAAAATAAAGAAAATCAAAAAATATCGCAAAAAAAACGGATAAAGTTGGAACAAATCGTAAAGAGCAACCAAATTCCGGAACAATTGTCAACAAAAGAAAGAAAGAAAAAAATACATGAATAAAAAAAAAATCACAAAAAAAATGGCAAAAAAATTGGAAAAAAATTGGAAAAAATCAAAGGAATGAAAAAAATAAGAATAAAATTAGAAAACAAAAAAGAAATGGAAAAAAAAGTAATTGAAAAAAAAAGAAATAGAAAAAAGACAAAACAATGACAAAAAAGAGGAAAATATAGAAAACATCGAAAAACCCAGAAAAAAAAAGATAAAACAAAAATCAGAAAAATGAGAAAAAAATCAGAAAGAGTCTCTATTAAATAATTATCAAATTATAAGAAATTAGAAATCGAAAGAAAAAAATAAAAAAACAGAACAATGAGAAAAAATGATACAAGATTAAAAAAATGGAAAAAAAAAACAGAAAAAACCAGAAAAAAAACAGAACATCAGAATAATAAGAAAACAGGCAAAAGTAAAAGAAAAATAATAGAAAAAAAATTAAATATTTTACGGAAAAACCGATAATAATTAAAAAATTGTAAAAAAGCCAAAAACAAACCGAAAAAAAAATCGCTAAAATCAAAAAATGTGTCAATAATTTCCGCAACATCCCCATCCATTTCGTAAACTCCGTTTGACATTTTGTTCTAAAAATTTTAATTAGAAAAAAAATTTCCTATGTAAACCACTTTAATTTGTATGGCGGGTACCGGAACAGCCGGTCCGATCCTACTCAAATCCAATATGGTTCTTCCTTGAACAAAACTAACTCGGTAAAATGAAAACCGAAACTCGATCGGAGCTTTCGTTCAAAGGTTAGACATCCAGACAGATAGACGTCCGGACAGGATTTTTTGCATTTTCGGAAATGTCGAAAAAAGTGAATAAAAAGTGGGGGTAAGAAATTTTTTCGCCATCACGAAACTAATACTGAGACTTTTGGGAGTCAGTAATTATATGTTTATAAATTCCAAATTTTTTATTAATAATAATTAATCAAATCTGTTTTTATTCGTTTTCATCTGTTTCATATTTTCAATTAAAAATTTTTCTTACTTTTTTTTATTTACAAAACAAAAAATTCTTTTGAAATTCAATAATTCATACAAATAATTTCCTTATAATATACAGTGCGTCCATAAAGTAACGCATAAATTCATAATTAGCTAAATGAACGATTAAATTAGAAATTCCCGAAACAGGTCGATTTTTGATTTCAATTTACTATTTTTTCAGATCATAATCTAATATACAGGGTGAACCACCTTCGTGTAATGACGTCATCACCATTTCTTTTAAATGGAACCCCCAATTTTTTTTCAATTTCCGGATTGCCCTTGCTGAGCTGATTCCAAAAATATATAATATGTTGCTTCAAATTGGTACAGAGTGGGCAAAAATGCAAAAATTTACTATCAAAAACATCCTGCATTATTCTTAATAATTGTATCTACAAATACAATTATTGGTCCATATTTTTTTGATGAAAAATTAACAGGAGCATTATATCTGGATTTCCTACAAAATACATTAATTCCTGATTTGATCCAGCTTTTCCCTGATATTCAAATACCCACTAATGTAGACCGCGGAATCTGGTTTCAACAGGATGGCGCACCGCCACATTTCGCAGTAACTGTGCGCGATTTTTTAAACACAACTTTTCCACAAAGGTGGATAGGAAGAAGGGGACTAGTGGAATGGCCTGCTAGATCACCTGATCTGAGCCCATTAGACTTCTTTTTATGGGGTTATTTAAAATCTAAAGTCTACTTCAACAGACCTGGAAATATCCCTCAACTACAAGACCGAATTAGACAAGAAATACAGAACACAACACCCGCTATGCTACAGAATGTTAGAGATGAAAGTAATGCCCGGTTCAGTCATTGTATAATGGTCACTGGAGAACAATTCGAACATTTATTGTAAATTTTCGTTTGTTTGTTTTTGGTAGTGTATCACATTAATCGCATAACTACATAATTCCATTTAATTTGTTTATTACATTCAGTAACGTATAACTTTCCATAAACAATTTTCATAATTTTATTTTTTGCATTTTTGCCTACCCTGTACCAATTTGAAGCAACATATTATACATTTTTGGAATCAGCTTAGCAAGGGTAATCCGGAAATTGAAAAAAAGGGGGGGTTCCATTTAAAAAAAATGGTGATGACGTCATTACACGAAGGTGGTTCACCCTGTATATTAGATTATGTAGGTAAAACATTGAAAAAAACGCAGTTTAGAAATTTATCACAAAAATATGTAATACAAGTAATGAATAAAAATGAGTTTAGCTCAAATACATGGGAAATGTCCAAAAATTTATTTGTTGGACGTTTTAATTGAAGTGAATTTTTTTCCTATTCCTTTTTCCCAAAAGTCAAAACGTAAATGTATCAATCATTTACGACATACATATACACACTCTGTACATTTAAATATGAAGTAAGGGACATATAATACAGAATAATATTATTTCTGTATGTCTGATCTCTCTATTGTGACAGCAATCACCCCTTTTGCCTTTAACAGCGGCGGCACGTGGATCAAAATCCAAAGAAGGGGACAAAACTTCATCCATCAAAACATCGATAAACCATGATAAAACGATAAAGTCGATCCTGCTTTTAAAACGTCTGACGGTATTGCAAAAATTTCATTTAATTACCACAATATTATCAAAAAAATCGTTTGTGGCCAACACAAGACCTCTCGCCATTTTTAAATTAAAAATTAAAACGTTAACATAAAAAAGTATGAAAAAAAAATTGTGCGGTCGGGGTATCCTAGTATGGAACAAACTTACTTATGCTATTTTTTCACAATCGAAAGAAATCGAAAAAAAATCGAAAGTAAAAGAGGAAATTGAACAAAAATCGACAAAAATCGAAAAAACCAGCAAAAGAGAAAAAAGTGGAAAAACCTGGAACAATCCAAAAAATCAAAAAAACAACAGAAAAAAATATAAAAAAATAGTAGAATAAAAATCAAAATTGGAGAATACGGAAAACCAGGAAATCAATAAAACCCAGCAAAAATGCAAAAAATATCGTAAAAAAAATCGCAAAAAATTGTTAAAAGTTGCAATATAAGAAGAAACAAAAAACCGGAAACAATTGTATTTGAAATTTTTAAAAAAATTTTTAAAAAATTACAAAAAATTTCAAAAATCGCAAAAAAAACGGAAAAAACAAAAAAAAATGACAAAAAATTGCCAGTGAAAATAATTGCAAAAAATCTGAAAAAAATTGCAAAGAAATCGTAAAAAAAGAAATTAAAAAAAAAATCGCAAAAAATCGAAACAAAATTATAAAAAAATTACAAAAAATTTCAAAAATCGCAAAAAAAAGGAAAAAACACAAAAAAATGACAAAAAGTTGCCAGTGAAAATTATTGCAAAAAATCTGAAAAAAAATTGCAAAGAAATCGTAAAAAAAGAAATTAAAAAAAAAATCGCAAAAAATCGAAACAAAATTATAAAAAATTACAAAAAATTTCAAAAATTGCAGAAAACGGAAAAAACACAAAAGAGACAAAAAATTGCCAGTGAAAATAATTGCAAAAAATCTGAAAAAAATTGCAAACTAAAAACGGAAAACAACTGTAGACATAACAAAATCAAGAAAAAGGGCAAAAAAGGAGTAAAAAGGCACTAAAAAAAGGCAAAATAAAGCTAAAAACATGACAAATAAAAAAACAAAAATGCTTCATAAAAATTAGAAAATATTGAAAAAATCAGAATAAGACATGAAAAAAAATCAAAAAATTTAGTGTAAAACGAAAAAAAATTAGAAGTATCGAAAAAATAAGAAAAAATCGGGAATAATCGAAAAATAAACAAAAATTATTGGAAAATATTGGAAACGAATAAAGAATAAAATTGTAAAATATGGAAAGAATAAAAAAAAATCAAAAATTCGCAAAAATACTAAATGTTGGAAATAACCGCAAAGAACAACCAAAAACTGAAAAATTGTGAATAAAAGAAAGAAATAAAAAAATAAATTAAAGACATCCAAAGAATTGAAATAAATCGAAACAAAATTACAAAAATCTGATGTGGCCAGCACATGACCTCTCGCCATTTTTTAATCAAAAATATACAAGTTGACACAAAAAAGTATGAAAACAAAATTACTTTTTTGTAAATCTGGCAACAATGGTAAAAGTTTCGAAAATTTTAATGAGATGAAAATCAACTATAGGGTATACAAAATATATGTGTAAAACTTTATTGCCGTTTTGTATAATAATGGCGTCATCACCCATAGCAACTGCCACTTCCGGTTGTCCGATTGGCACCAAAATCTAATCAGATCTAATCTAGGGTATCAGAATCCTGTATGCAAAATTTCATATTTTTTTATTCAGTAGTTTTTGAGTTATCGTTACTACAACATCCATCCAAACACCTACACACACACTAACACACACACACACACACACTAATACACACACAGACATCATCGCGAAAATATCAAAATCGTATTCTAGGGACCCCAAAACGTATTTATCCATTAAAAAGTCACTACCCAATTTTTAGCATGATTCCTATACCTCTCTTATCTGAAAGGCGAGAGGTAAAAATGTATTTACCTCATTTATATTTTTAATGCATCACCCTGTAAAATACGGGCGCCTTATATAATAATTCGGGGCCATCAATAACCGACTTTCAAATATAAAAGTCTAATATACATGGTAGCAAACAAGCGACCATCCCTTGTAATGTTTCTAAAACATATATGAGGGTGAGGCAAAATGCAATTTCTTTTTATTTATATATCTCATATCTCAACTAGTCATAAATGTTTGATACACACACATTCACACACCCGGTGACAATGAAGTTATACTGGAAACTCTTTTTCACGCTTTTATCTACAGGGTGATTTAAAATGCTGAAAGTAGTTGAATCATATAAAAATAAGTAAACGAATTCACGTTTTTATCTGCAAGATGATTTGAAAAGCTAGTTAAATCATATAGAAAAAGGAAAAAAAAAACAAATATACAGTATGTTTCAGTAAGTTGGAACCGTGTGGGAAAGTTTTTTATTATTAATTTTAGGAAAAAAACTTATTCTTCATAAAAAGTTCTGCATATTCTAAAATCTAAAATGAATTTTTTCCAATAGGTAAATAAATAAATAAATAAATAAATTTATTTAAAAAGACAAAAGAGGTATATATAAAAAAAATGAAAGAGTAAAATTACGTACAATACATATAATATTAAAATTTATAACTAAAAAATTCCGAATATTCCTAAAAAGTTTCTTCAATTAGAATTTTTTTTTACATAGGTTTTAAATGTTTTAATTGAAAAATTTTTATAATGTGGGGGTAGACAGTTATACATTTTAATTGCTATGTGACAAAAAGGTTGTTGTGTTCTTTTTAATCGATGGTAACGAATAGTTATAGAGTCTTTATATCTCGTATCATATTCGTGGAAATCTGCGTTTGTAAGCAAATCATTTTCTTTAATAAAATTTAGACATTGATATATGAACATAGAGGGTAAGGTCAACATTCCCATCTTTTTAAAAATAGGTCGACAGTGTTCTCTATTGTTTACACCATTTATAATTCTCAAAACTTTTTTTTTGGATTTTAAAAATTCGTGCAGACTCCGAGGTACCTCCCCATAAAATCAAACCATAATTTAGCAGGCTATAAAAATTACTATAGTAAAATGACAAAGCTGTATCTGTTGTTGTTAACTGAGTTAATTTTCTTATTTGAAAAACTACTTTATTTAGATTCTTTGCTAAATGATCTATGTGAAAATGCCAACTTAAATTTTGATCTATATAAATAAAGTTATATTTTCTGTTTTATGTTCATTTAATTTTAATGTATTTGCTTGAAACCATGTATTAGCTTCCCTTACAAATTCATCGCGTCTAGAGTTTAAAGTTTCTAGATCTTGGGCAAAATTGATTATTGTAGTGTCATCTGCATATAAAGCTAAGATTTCTGCATAAACATTCGCTGGTAAATCGTTTATAAAAATCAGGAAAAAAATTGGACCCACTATGAAACCTTGAGGCACTCCCATATTTAAAGAAATAGTTTGAGAAGAATCAGCTGAAGGTAACATAACCATCTGAGACCTGTCTTTTAGGTAGGATTTAAAAAATAATAAATTTGGTTTGTCAATAAATATGAATTTTACTCAAAAGTAAAATACGACAATATCGAAAAATGTTGATCAGAACTAAAAACTAAGTTCAAATATGCAATTACATTCATTTATATTGAAATAATAGGTTTTGTGCTATCCTATTGTTTCTATTTTAAATGAACATTTATCTCTTGTGATTATAAACGTCATGATAATCTTTTCGTTTCTTAATGCTTTCTAACAATTTTTCAATTTAAACACGTAACTATACAGTAATATTTGCATTGTTATTTTCATTTCAAAAATGAATATATTTTTTCAATGTAAATGGATATAATTGAATATTACTGAGGCACAAAAGCCTCAGTATTAGTTTAGTAATGGGAAAAAAATTCTCACCCCCACTTTTTATCACTTTTCTCGACGATTCCGATTTCCCAAAAGTCCAAAGATGCAAAAAAAACCTGTCCGGACACCTGGATGTCTGTCTGGATGTAAATACTGTAACTTTTGAACGAAAGCTCCAATCGAGTTCCGGTTTACATTTTACCGAGTTAGTTTTGTTGAAGAATGAACCGTATTGGATTTAAGCAGGATCGGACCGGCCCTTCCGGTACCCATCATACAAATTAAAGTGGTTTACATAGGATTTTTTTTTCCAATTCAAATTTTTAGAACAAAATGTCAAACGGAGTTTACGAAATGGATGGGGATGTTGCGGAAATTATTGACACATTGTTTGATTTTAGCGATTTTTTTTTCATTTTTTTTTTTGCCTTTTTTTCAGTTTTTTGATTATTTTCGGTCTTTCCGTATAATATTTAATTTTTTTTCTTTTACTTTTGCCTGTTTTCTTATTATTCTGATGTTTCGTTTTTTTCTGGTTTTTTCTGTTTTTTTCCATTTTTTTAATCTTTTATCATTTTTTCTCATTGTTCTGTTTTTTTATTATTTTTTTTTTTAGATTTCTAATTTCTTATAATTTGATAATTATTTTATAGAGACTCTTTCTGATTTTTTCTCATTTTTCTGATTTTTGTTTTTTCTCTTTTTTTCTGGTTTTTTCGATGTTTTCTATATTTTCCTCTTTTTTGTCATTGTTTTGTCTTTTTTCTATTTCTTTTTTTTTCAATTACTTTTTTTGTTTTGTTTAAGGAAGAACCCTATTAAATTTGAGCAGAATCGGACCGGCCTTTCAGGTACCCATCATACAAATTAAAGTGGTTTGCATGGGAAAACTTTTTCCAATTAAAATTTGTAGAACTAAATGTCAAATGGAGATTACGGAATGGATAGGAATGTTGCATAAATTATTGACACGTTGTTTGCTTTTAGCGATTTTTTTTTTCCTTTTTTTTTTGGCTTTTTTACAATTTTTTTGATTATTTTCGTTTTTTCCGTATTATTTTTCATTTTTTTTCTATTATTTTTCTTTCACTTTTTTCCTATTTTCTCATTCTTCTGTTTTTTTCTCTGGTTTTCAATGTTTTTTTTCTATTTTTTTAATCCTTTCTCATTTTTTCTCATTATTCTGTTTTTTAATTTCACTTTTTTCCATTTTCTAATTTTTTATAATTATTTTATAGACATAGACGTTTTCTGATTTTTTGTTTTTTTCTGTTTTTTTTTTTCGATGTTTTCTAATTTTTCCTCTTTTTTGTCATTGTTTTGTCTATTTTTCTATTTCTTTTTTTTCATTACTTTTTTCTCATTTTTTTTATTCCTTTGATTTTTTCCGATTTTTTTACGATTTTTTTGCCTTTTTTTTTGTGATTTTGTTGCGATTTATTTCAATTCTTTTAATGGTTTTCGATTATTTTTTATTTCTTTCTTTTGTTTACAATTTTTGGTCGTTCTTTACGATTTTTTCCAACTTTTTCCGGTTTTTTGTGATTTTTTCCGCATATTTTACAGTTTTATTCTTCATTTGTTTCCAATATTTTCCAATAATATTTTTGTTTCCTTTCCGATTATTTCTTATTTTTCCAATTTGTCATTTTTTTTGTAATTTTTTCGACGTATTTCATTTATTTTTTTTTTCTTTCTTTTGTTCACAATTGTTCCGATTTAGGTTATTCTGTTCAGTTTTATTCACCTTTTTCCGGTTTCTTGCGATTTTGTTTCATTTTTTTTTCTTCATATTTTACAATTTTATATTTCATTTGTTTCCAATATTTTCCAACAATTTTGTTTCTTTTTCGATTAACTCCGATTTTTTCTGATTTATTCGATTATTCTAATTTTTCTCGTTTTTTACTAATTTTTTTTATGTTTTGATCTGATTTTTTCAATATTTTCTAATTTTTTTGATTTTTTTCTCATTGTTCTATTTATTTTTCTATTTCTTTCTTTTCTTTTCAAATTTTCTTCCTATCCTCCGATATTTTTTCGGTTTTTTCGTATTTTTTTCTCATTTTTCTGTTGTTTTTAATTTTTTTCTATTGGTTTTTTTTCAAATTCCTTCAGTTTTTATATTTTTCTGATTTTTTTCGATTTCTTTCGATCTTGTTCGATTTTTTTCGATCTTTTTTGATTTTTGCCGATTTCGTTAAATTTTTTTGAATTATTTTTTATTCCTATTGATTTTATCAATTTATTTCGGTTTTGGTTGACATTTTTCGACTTTTATCAATTTTTTTGTTTATTTTTTCGATTTCTTTTGATTTTTTTTATATTTCATCTTTGATTTCTTTTGCTTTCTTTCTATTTCTTTTGATTATTTTTGATTTTTGTATTTTTTTCGATTTCTTTCGATTTTTGTTGATTTTTTTCGGTTTTTTTTTTTTCGATTTCTTTTGATTTTTTCCATTTCTTTTATATATTTTTCGATTTATTTTGAGTCCGTTCCATCTCTTTCAATCTGATTTTTTTTCCATTTTTTTTATATTTTTTTCGATTTCTTTCAAAAGTTTTCAGATTTTTGTTTTATTATTTTAAAATTTTAAAAAGTGAAAAAATAACGTAAGAAACTTATTTCCTAACGGGGTTCCCCGGACGTCTGTCTGTCTATATGTAAACACTAACTTTTGAGCGAAAACTTCCATCGAGTTCCGGTTTTCACTTTTCCTAGTTAGTTTTGAATTTGAGCAGGATCGGACTGGCCCTTTCGGTACCTACCATACAAATTAAATTGGCTTGTATGGGAAAATTTTGTCCAATTCAAATTTTTAGAACTTTTTCCACTTCACATCGTGTATAATATTCCCCTACATGTATGTAAAAAGTTTGGCCAGTATTGCACAAGCCATTCCGGTACCCGCCACAGAACGATCCATAAAAAACAAGTTCGTATATTACTGGAAAAAAATTGATACCTAATGATTATATTTTAGATTTTAGAATATGCACAATTTTTTATGAAGAATAAGTTGTTTTTTTTTAAATTAATGATAAAAAAGTTTCCCATATGGTTCCAACTTACTGAGACATACTATAGAAAATCTTTAAAAAAATTGTAAGAAATAAAAAAAAAATTAGTAAAAAATAGTCTCCCCTCCGTAACAATATATATCGATCGAAATTAAATCTTACGAGTTATTTAGAATAGTAAACTAGTAAATCTGCAATCTGACAGGAAGAGAGGGTGGGACGAAAAAGAAAGACACATACCGGAAATAGGACTGTCATGACTCCGGAAGGTGCAAAGTAAAATCTGCTTTACCTAGACAGCGAACGTTTATTGAAAAGGAAATTGTTAGATTCAAGTCTGATTTTTCCATTGTCAAAACGTAAGGGTAACTTTTAAACCATAGTTTAGCAGATGTACACGTTATATATCATTAAGATTATTTTTTTTAGTTATGTATAAAATAAAATATTAGTTATTTAACGGTGTACTTGATATGTAAATTTAAAATTATAATAATTAAAAATATCGCTAATATAGGATTATAAAAGTATACAAGTAAATATGTCACGAAAGAAAAGGATATCTACCTGATATTGTAGGAGCAAAGATTATTGATAAATGACAAGAATAGTAGATTCTGTAACAAGATTAGAATGAAAAATTCGACACGAGTGGAAAATTCCGAACGCGAGCGTCAGCGAGTGTGAGGAACCACGAGTGTCGAATTTTTTCATTCTAACCGAGTAACAGACTATATTTTCTCCACGATCAAAAAGTATAAATCAAAATTAAATTAAATCTGAACACAAGTTATTTGTTAACATATTTGTACAATCTTGTGCATTGATATTTTTTCATAATTTGCAATATTAAATTTATATTAAATTCTATATCTAGTTCACTTGATTTTTCACTCATTATTTTGTTTGGATTAAAACTTGTTTGAAAATAATTATTACCGTCGCCATTTTGTATCTGACAGTGACACTTTTGAAATCCATGGCAATCCCATATCGTTTATTTCAATTACAGAAAATCCATTCTTTACCTTGATAAAGAATGAAAATACATGCAAAATACATAAACAGCAAGTGTTTTAGAATAAATATTCATACTCTAGAGGGTGAATGTTTACATTCTATTATAAAAAATGATTTCGGAATTCATATATTCAATAATGGTCGTGGAGAAAGAATCTTTACAAATGGTGTATTAGAACGTATTTTAGTTTTTTAATGGAAAAAAAATATTCGCCAAATGTGTGAAATGTCTCAAGTATTGTATACAAAAATGGTATTTCAATAATAATAGGTCATAGAATAATTGGAAAATTCTGTGCCTAAAATATAGAATATTTTATTTAAAAATTAAATGTTTTTCTCTGATATCGTTTATTATTTTATTGCAAATTATAAATTTTTTTCTAAATTGTTCACCATTGGTGCGATCAACATTTTAATATTAGTTTTTAATTTTCCAACATTTACGTCAGTTTTTCATAATCATAAAGTAAAAGTATTTTACAGGATATTTGCGTCGGAAAATATGGCAGAATATTCAAAGTAGTTTTCTTTTATTTTTTATGAAAAAAAAATTATGTTTTTTTGCCAAATTTTACTATAAAATCATCAACAAGTATTTTGAAATTGTTTTATAGCCCATTATTAATGAAACACTTTATATATGTTGTAGGACAAATCTATATATTGTAATGAAATACTCTGTATGAGTTTTTTTTTTGAAGTTCTAATATAATTATGGAAATTTAAAAGAAAATTGTAATTATAGAATAAGTAAATTATAAGAGACAGACAAAAGTGATTAAATTTTTTTTTAAATAATCTAGGAAGAAAAATTTTTATTTTGAAAAAAAACATGAATAATAAATATATGGATGCCACCTGTTCCTACTGCACTAATTTTTTTTGCAACTTTTCACCATCCCCGCGTTTAAAAATGATCTTCCATGTTTTGTTAATTAAAAAGTAAAAAATTTCAAACTTATGAAAAATTATTTAATCTGTCGATGTATAAAATTTTAAGGGATTTTAATTATCATTTTTCTAAATAAACTGTAGACGCTGAGAAGGCCATACACAATGCACCACAATGTGTTTGGTCTGAATCAAAAATTAATGTGTGTCGATTTCATCTTTGCCAAGTATGGTACAGAAAAATTCAAAGATTGTGACTAACAGAGCATTATAAGGATAAGGACTCTGACATAGCTATTATAAGGTATAAGGTACATGCAATATTTATAGCTAGAGAGGTTTCATTAGCTCTCCCGAACATTGAGTGGCCAATCTGCCAACGCGCTCAAAAAGATTACACCATATTTATAGTCAAATATTGTAATTTTTAAACAAACTGTCAACTGTAGACAAATATATGCCAAAATATGGTCAATAATAATGAAATAGTCTCAATTAGAGTCAATAACAGTCATAATTATAGTCAAATATTATCATTTTAAGACAAATTGTCAATTGTATGCCAAAATATGTGCCAAAATATGGTCAATAATAATGAAATAGTCTTAATTATAGTCAATAACAGTCGTAATTATAGTCAAATAATATCATTTTAAAACAAACCGTCAATTGTAGTCAACAAGAACAATTATAGTCAAATATATGTCAAAATATGGTCAAATCGATCAAAAAGGATAAATTTAATAAAAAAAAACGATAAACCTCCCGGATAAAAATTATATAAATATCAAGTATTACAAAAGGCGAAAAAATGTCGAGTCCACTATGAACACCGGCGATTGCATTTTAGAGTGAATTGTCAGTGCTCAAAATAATCTTAAATTGTCCAAAATCATCTAAAAATTGTATAAATTAATAATAAAACTGTCTAAAGTTTCTAAAATTGTTCACGATAATCTAAAATGGTATAAAATAATAATAAAACGGTCTAAAGTTACCTAAAATGGATCTGAGGATTGTTAAAACTAATCTAAAATTATCCAAATTGTCTAAAACAGTCTGAAGTTGTATTGTTCAAAATAATCTGAAATGGTCTAAAATATTCTAAATTAATAATAAAACGGTCTAAAGTTACCTAAATTGATCTGAGAATTGTTCAAAATTAGCTAAAATGATGTAAAATTGTCCAAAACCTTCTAAAAATTGTCTAAATTAATAATAAAATGAAGTTACTTAAATTGATCAGAGAATTGTGCAAAATATCTATAATGGTCTAAAATTGTCCAAATTGGTCTTAAAATTGTCTAAAATAGTAATAAAACGGTCTAAAGTTACCTAAATTGATCTGGGAATTGTTTAAATTATTAAAAAATGGCCTAAAATTGTCCAACAAGGGTCTAAAATGGTCTAAAATTGCACAAAATCTTATCAAAATTGTCTAAATTACTTCGAAACTACTAGTTATTTAAATTGATCAGAGAATTGTTCATAACAACATTCAATGGTCTAAAACGACCTAAAGTTACCTAAATTGCTCACAGAATCGTTCAAAATAACCTAAAATGGTCTAAAGTTGAAAAAAAAATCTAAAATAATCATAAAATGGTCTAAAATAACTTAAATTGATCAAATAATTATTGAATACAATCTAACATAGTTTAAAATTGTGGAAAATATTCTAAAATTGTCCTTAATTGTCTAAAATTGTCCAACAATGGTTTAAAAGAATAATAAAACGGTCTAAAGTTACCTAAATTGATCAAAGAATTCTTCAAAATAATCTAAAATGACCTAAAATTGTCCAAAATGGTCTTAACTTGTCCAAAATAATCTCAAATTGTTCAAAAACGGTTTAAAATATTAGTAAAACGGTCCAAAGTTAACTAAATTGATCAAAAAATTGTTCGATATATTCTAAAATGGTCTAAAATTGTCCAAAATAGTCTCAAATTGTCCAAACATTGTCTAAAATATTAGTAATATGGTCTAAAGTTACCTAAATTGATCAGATAATTGTTCAAAATACATTAAAATGGCCTAAAATTGTCCAGAAAGGGTTTAAAATTCTCCAAAAACGACCAACTCGCGAATTTTAGAGAGTGGCTTACTTGCATTAGTGTCTTGTTTTTCTAAATTGTTTTCATGTTATTATTTAATCAAGATGGTGTTAATGAGACCTTTTATTGATGTTTCTAATAATGTTGAATAAAGGAGAATAAATATTGTATTTTACCTTCCATTGACCCAAATTATTATAACCCCAAATTCAGATTCAAACTCTGAAAATTCAGATATTGAATCTTAACTTTTTATTAAATTTTCATTGGCATTACTCTATATTACTAATAAAAAAAAATATCAGTGTAAAAATTACTTATTAAAAAATAAATTATATCTCGCCGCCCATGCTTTACAAAGAAATCTCCGATGGTAGGTAGATTTTTAGTTTTTATGCCGTTCGAATTGACTTCGTATAGACTATAAGTCCTGATTTATTAATATAGTGATTGTGAAAAATTATTAAAAAAGTGATTAAATGAATTCAATTTTATACAGGGTCTTTCCAAATGACGCTTACAACCTTTGTCTATAGATAAAATTACAACATATTTAATTTTTGGGAAATACAGGGTGTTTTGCAGTTATAAAAAAAATAAATGATTACTTTAAAATGAATGAATATATTGATTTGAAATTTTGCTGGTTTGTTTTAATGTTTAATGTTTTAATCAAAAAACACGTTTGAATTCTTGATCCAGAGGTGTGCATTTGGAAGAATATGTCATCTTTCTCCTCCTATTTTTGACGCCCCTGACATTTGAAGCTATTTTCATTTTTTTTTGTTATTGCTCAATGATTTTCACGTAAAATCCGCACGTCTCAAAGTTACCGTTAAATATTAAAGTATCATATCAGCCATTGGTGCGTGTTTTTAGGAATTGATTCTTATAAAAAATATTAGCTAGATTTTAATATAAATAAAAGTCTATTCTCCGCTACATTTGTTTATAAATTCTTTTCTGAATAAACGTCGTTATAAATTATTTTCATTATAATGCACTTGAGTTATAATACAACGACTCGAACATAATTTGGTACTTACAGCTTTCTATATAGTAAAAGTCATATATTATTTATTTTACACATGACTGTTAAAATTTTTAATAAAATCTCGAGATAATAAAATACTGTTCTACCAAAATCAATCTGATCCGTCTTTTGATAAGATCGTGGCAATCTTTCTTTGAACTGTTAAATGTTCGGGAGAAATGACCGAATTTAAATGCAATGGGTCGCAACTTTAAACGGCATTGACATTTAGATAAGCTTCGGCCATCTATTTTTCACATTCCTTTTGTTAAGTATCAAGAGGGTTTATTTAAAAACAGTTCGCCCGCTCTGGTCAGGGTATTTTCGATTTACCAGATCTTTTAAACCATCAGGAAAGATTTACTTATATAGAAAAGTCATTTTTTATAAACAATCACGATATAAATAAAATTATTTCAACTTGTTAGAGCTTGATATTTTTTTACTAATAACTATAGAAATAGTATATTTTTATTTATTTATTTACGGAATCAATCTCATTACAAAAAAATAATTTAATACAATAAATATAGAAAATTAATATATAATAATACATAAAAAATTTTAGAACAATAATCAATCCAGAACATGTTAATAATAAAAAAAAAATATTACAAACTATTAATAAAAAAAAATTAACTTATTTTCATAATTTGTCTTTTGAATCGAGCTAAGGAAATGCCCTGTATATAAACAGATGTATAAGTTTTGAAATAAAAATTGATTTAAAAGTCACAAATTATTTAAAAAATTTAATTCACAATTAATATAAATACAGTCCACAAACATTTTTTCGAAGGACCAAAAAATGTTTGTGCATGGTCGAGAATTTATATTATTTTCGAAATTCTTCTAACTATGATGAATGCTTCGTGAATATCCGACTCGAAGGACCAAAAAATGTTTGTGCGTGGTTGGGAATTGGAACTGTAGGGGAGGTTGGGGCAATGTGGACTATGGGGGCAATGTAAACCACCTAGCTTTATTTGTTAACAGCGGCAACATCGCGGTAGATTCTTCCATACTTATGTGCATAGGTATTCGACCGATACGCAGTACAAATTTAGCGGACGTGCGGTACTGTGTGTCTAAGTTAATAACCAAAACCTGTTTATCGGCGTCGGCGATCTAACAAACGAGTAAAACTAAAACCAGAATTACTTGGTAAGTACAGATAGTTTTGTTTATTTTTTGGTCTCAATACGTTGTGTCCAACTAGCGGCGTTAAGATTTGTTATCAACTTTTGATATGATCTACACGTGTTTAATTTAATATCCATATGGGGCAATTTGAACCGTTAGTGGTCCACATTGCCCCGAATAAAAATATTATATTTGTTTTTCTCGTTTTTAGGTGCTTAGTCAATATGGTCCGTAATTATGTAAGAAAAAGGGAAAAACAAACATGATCCCTTGTTGCAATGGAAAATGCAATTAAAGCAATCAAAGGCGGACAAATGGGCTATTTGAAAGCAAGTAAATATTTTAATATTCCAAAAGCAACTTTAATTCGAAGATGTAAGGAACAAAATAAAAGAGTTTTACCCAACGAAAAAGATTTGGGATTTTACAAACCTGTTTTTACCAAACTACAGGAAGAAGAATTAGAAAACTATGTTCTGGATATGGAAATACGTTTCTTTGGCATTACTTCGCTTGATCTTCGTTCTCTTGCTTTTCAATTAGCCAAAAAAAAAATCAGATACAGCACCCATTCAATAAAACTAAGAGGCTTGCTGGCCTTGACTGGACCTATGGATTCCGTAAACGTCATCCAAAAATTTCCTTGCGAAAACCAGAGTCAACTTCAGCTGCAAGGGCACAAGCCTTTAACCGTTATAATGTCAAGCAATTTTTGACCTATATAAAAGCATTTTAGATTCTAAAAAAATCCAACCAACCAGAACATATAATTGTGATGAAACCGGTTTAGGTACTGTCCCAAAATGCAACAGCAAAATATTAGCTAAAAGGGGCAGGAAAAAAGTTGGCCGTCTCACATCTGCGGATAGAAGCGGAACAACCACTGCAGTAATTTGCATGTCATCATCATTAACCTTTGTACCACCATTATTAACTTTTGCAAGAAAAAGGATGAAGGTGGAACTACAAAACGGCGCACCACCAGGAACAATATTTGTATGTAGTGAAAGCGGCTGGATTAACGCAGAGATCTTTTTACTCTGGTTTAAGCATGTTCAGGAGGATGATCCCGTCTTACTAGTTTTGGATGGGCATAGCAGCCATACAAAAAATATTCATGTAGTTGACATGGCCAGACAATAACATGTGCATATTATTTTTTTATGGCCCCATTAGCACGGTATTACGATATGGCGTCGAAAAAGTTTTTGAACAGAGACAGAGTTGTCACGGTCTTTCAAATTGCTAAAATTTTTGGTGATGTGTATTTACAGGCAGCAACTCCTTTAACGTCTATTAACGCTTTTAAAAAGTGTGGCTTAGTCCCATATGATCCCAATATTTTTACAGATTTAGACTTTGCTCCGTCTGATGTGACTGAAAAAAATCTAGCGTCGAACGATCTCCAACAATCTGATGAAGTCCTTCCCTCAGAATCTACTACAAACGATCTGTCAGAATCTGAAGATAAAGAATCAATTCCTTCAACTTCTACTGCAGGTATGACTTTGTCAAAACTCACACATTCTAAGCTGGAAGAAGAACTTCCTTCAGCATAGCTTCGCTCTATAGAAAATAAAAGAAAAAGTAGTTTTGGATCGGAAAGTCCACTTCCAAAGAGAATTAAAACAGATCAACCATTACGGAAACATAAAAAGGGCAAAGCAGCAATATTAACATATAGCCCTTATAAGTTGGAATTAGAAGCTGAACTAAAAATAAAAGAGGAAAAAGAAGCAAAGAAAAAACAAATGGTTAAGAGAAAAATTGCGAGTCAAGAAGATGAACCAAAGGAAAAAAAAGCTAGGATTAAAAATATTCCTTTTAAAAAGGAAATGCTTACAATGGGCTCATGAAGCATGCGCAGGAATAGAGCCAGAAGACGATGAGGCTTTTATTTGTGAATATTGTGCCGAATGTTAACATTTTAAAGTGTACTTTTTAGTTGACAGTGCCGTTTCTTATGTTCCTAAATAATTTTTTTTTGGTTCATATTGCCCCACCCCATGGGGCAATATGAACTTTTTACATGTGTTCAGATTTCATTTTTTTATAACAAAATAGTTCTAAGAAATAAGTATTTTCAAGTTTATAATGATAGTAGAAGGTTTACTTAAGAATTGAAACTTTGCAGAATTTAATATTTCATCTTAATAAAAAAGTTATAAATTTTTTTTTCTTAGATAGTCCATATTGCCCCAACCTCCCCTATTCATATTAACTGTGAAATTATATTTGTTGTTGTTTAAATCAATTTTTATTTAAATTTTCGAAAACTCGTAATTACGGCAAAAATATTGTCGGTTTTCACTTGTTAAAGTAAAACTAAAAAACTCTAATTAACAATAAAAAGTTTGTAAGAAATTTAGAACAATCTGAATGAAAAGAAAATGTTTCAAAAAAATCATTAAATCTGGAAAACTGAGTCAAATGGTGTTTTAGGTATACAGCGGACAAGATACCTCTAGGACACAATTACCAGTGGGACGTAATCATTAAAAAGTTCGTTATAGCATGACAAAACAAACTAATATAAGTAACCCTCCTTGTATGAAATAACCTTTAGAAATTAGAAGCAGACAAATATTTTATTGTATAGATATGGCGCGGCGAGCGAGATCTGACTTGATGTAATCGTATTGAATTTCGCTTTCTTCATAGGATAAAAGACTTCCGCACACCTTTTGTCGATAATGGGACTACACGGAAACTAATAATATGTTAGACTGACTCGCCGATCTTGAAATCAAACTTTACTCTAGTCTAGTGGCTATTGTGTTTGCGAGATTTTACGATTGACAATTAATAATTAGGAGAGAAGATTATCAGAAATTTCGGTTATTCTCTTGACTTTTTTTTAACGCTTTTCAGATTAGTATTTATTTTCGGTATTGGTTCTCTAATACTGAGATTCTTATTATGAAAATATAATTTTTGTTATGTTTATAGGTGTCGCGAATCTAGACTGTTGGGATTTTAGCTGAAGGGTTTATGGAACCCACTTATATGTTTTATTAGTAGAATAATTGATTAAACAATTACTTGCGAGATTGTAAAGATAATTTAAAAAACTTTAATATATAGAAAAAATCGACTGTGTCACCCTAGATCTTTCCCGACTCTTCTGTGGAGAATAGGATTATTTTAATTAAAAAATACAAAAATCCTGAATGGGAAAGTAAAATGCTGTAAAAATGAAGTAAATTGCTGAAAAAAAAAGGGTAAATATTGCAAAAATGCTCAAAAATTAATTAAAATGAAATGGTAACAAAGTTATTATAAATACTAAAAAGGTGATGAATTATTTCCAAAAAATTGTTAAAAATAATAAAGAATTGCTAAATTTCAACAAAAATTAAAACTGTAATAAAAAAAGAGAAAAATAGGCAAAAATCAAAAAGACGATAAAAATCTGAATACAATTTTTAAAAATTGGAAAAAAGAGGCAAAGACAAAAAGCACAAAAGGTGCCTAAGAAAAGAAAGAAAACGTAAAATAAAGCAAAAAGAAAAAGTGGCAAAAGAAGAAAAAAGGGTAAAACAAAAATCAACAAGAAAGCCAAATAAGACATAGTAAAGGGAAAAAAGCAAAAAACGCCAAAAAATACAAAAAAGATCAGAAAAGGACAAAAAAGTCTAAATATTTTAAAAAAAAAAAGTAAAAAAAACAAAATAAAAGTCAAAAAAGTGGTAAAACTGTAAAAAAAATCTGTTGTGGCCAACACATGATATCTCGCCATTTTTAAATTAAAAATTAATACGTTAACATAAAAAAGTATGAAAAAAAAATTGTGCGGTCGGGGTATCCTAGTATGGAACAAACTTACTTATGCTATTTTTTCACAATCGAAAGAAATCGAAAAAAAATCGAAAGTAAAAGAGGAAATTGAACAAAAATCGACAAAAACCGAAAAAACCAGCAAAATGAGAAAAAAATGGAAAAACCTAGAACAATCCAAAAAATCAAAAAATAACAGAAAAAAATATAAAAAAATAGCAGAATTAAAATTGGAGAATACGGAAAACCTGGAAATCAATAAAATTCTAAAATAACGGAAAACCCAGCAAAAACGCAAAAAATCGCAAAAAAATTGTTAAAAATTGCAATATATAAGAAGAAACAAAAAACCGGAAACAATTGTATTTGAAATTTTTAAAAAATGAAAAAATTTCAATGAATTGAAATAAATCTTAAAAAATTGCAAAAAATCACAAAAAATCGAAACAAAATTATAAAAATATTACAAAAAATTTCAAAAATCGCAAAAAAACGGAAAAAACACAAAAAATTACTAGTGAAAGTAATTACAAGAAATCTAAAAAAAAATTGCAAAGAAATCGTAAAAAAATAAATTAAAAAAAGAATCGAAACAAAATTATAAAAAAAATTACAAAAAAACGGAAAAAACACAAAAAAGACAAAAAATTGCCAGTGAAAATAATTGCAAAAAAATCTGAAAAAAATTTCAAAGATATCGTAAAAAATAAAATTCCAAAAAAATCGCAAAAAATTGCAAACAACTAAAAAAGGAAAACAACTGTAGACATAAGAAAAAATTGTATTGTTATTATTTTTTTTTTAATGAAAAAACTCGTTGAAATAATTCGAAAAATTCAGAGGAATAAGAAAAAAAAGAAAAAATCGGAAAACAAAAGAAAGAAATAAAAAAAGTTGGCAAAAATGTCACAAAAAAGGAACAAAACAAAAGGGCAAAATAGAGACAAATAAATGCAAAAAAAAGCCAAAAGCTCCAAAAAGTCCAAAAAAACACATAAAAAAAATCAAGAAAAAGAGCAAAAAAGGCACTAAAAAAGGCAAAATAAAGCTAAAAACATGGCAAATAAAAAAACAAAAATGCTTCAAAAAAATTAGAAAATATTGAAAAAATCAGAATAAGACATGCAAAAAAATAAAAAAATTTAGTATAAAACGAAAAAAAATTAGAAGTATCGAAAAAATAAGAAAAAATCGGGAATAATCGAAAAGAATATAAACAAAAATTATTGGAAAATATTGGAAACGAATAAAGAAGAAAATTGTAAAATATGCAAATAAAAAAAAATCAAAAATTCACAAAAATACTAAATGTTGGAAATAACCGCAAAGAACAACCAAAAACTGAAAAAACTGTGAATAAAAGAAAGAAATAAAAAAATAAATTAAAGACATCCAAAGAATTGAAATAAATCGCAACAAAATTACAAAAAAATGATAAAAAAATTGAAAAAAAAATAGGAAAAAATCAAAGTAATAAGAAAAAATTAGAAAACAAGAAATAGAAAAAAAAGTAATTGAAAAAAAAAATAAAAAACAAGACAAAATAATGACAAAAAAAAAGAAAAATTAGAAAACATCAAAAAAATCAGAAAAAAAAAACAGAAAAAAAAACAAAAAATCGGAAAAAATCTCTTTCTATAAAATAATTATAAAATTATAAAAAATTAGAAATCGAAAGAAAAAGAAATAAAAAACCAGAACAATGAGAAAAAATGAGAGAAGATTAAAAAAAATCGAAAAAAAAACAGAAAAAACCGAGAAAAAAACATTAGAATAATGAGGAAAAAGTAAAAGAAAGATAATAGAAAAAAATGAAAAATAATACGGAAAAAAGAAAATAATCAAAAAAATTGTAAAAAAGCCAAAAAAAATCGCTAAAATCAAATGTGTTAATAATTTCTGTAACATCCCCCCTCTCCCATCCATTTCGTAAACTCCGTTTGACATTTTGTTCTAAAAATTTGGCTTGGAAAAAAGTTTTTCCATGCAAAACACTTTAATTTGTAATTTGTATGATGGGTACTGGAAGGACTGGTCCGATCCTGCTTAAATTCAATAAGGTATTTCCTTGGACAAAACTAACTAGGTAAAATGAAAATCGGAGTTTTCGTTCAAAAGTTACAGTGTTTACATCCAAACAGACATCCAGATGTCCAGACTGTATTTTTTTTTGCATTTTCGGACTCAGGGAACTCGGAAACGTCGAGAAAAGTGATAAAAAGTAGGGGTAAGAAATTTTTTTCGCTACTACAAAACTCATACTGAGGCTTTTGGGCCTCAGTAATAATGGTCGCATTCGAGGCACATACACTAACCCATCATACCAAATTTCAGCTTGATTGTTCAAACCGTTTGACAGTTATCGTGGAAGATTACACACATATACAAACACACAGATAGACCATATTCTGGAAATGGTTTCAATTTCCTTGGGGACCATATTTCCATCAATATCTCGAATTTTTCTTTTGCTCGTTCACTATAGTTTCCCTTTGATTGGACCAGGAAAGTAAAAAAATAAAAATGTAAATCGATCAATATTAAAGATTTTTAGGGTTCCGTACCCCAAAGGGTCGAACGGAACCCTATTGCTCTCACTCGCGTGTCCGTCCGTCCGTCTGTCACACCGGTCTAGCAGTTAAACCGTTGAAGCTAGAGTCTTCAAATTTTTACAGTTTATGCGTCTTGTTGACCCAAAGCCATATAAACTATCAAAAATATTTTTAAATGTTTTCAAGGGGGGCTCCCATACAACTAAAGGGGGGCGCCGAATAAAAATTTTTGGCCTACCCCATCGAGTGAGGTATCGTTGAATAGAGCTCATTGAGTAGATAAAAGGCTTATTTTTTGTTTTAAAAAATATTGCAAAATGACCTATAAAGTTGAAATTTGGTGATAATGTTTATTGTTAGGTATATTTTACCAACAAATACCAATATATTAATAAATATGATTTTTTCATTAACCTTCCCTCATTTTTAGGGTTCCGCTCCTTCGTATATATGCGACTTGTAATATTCGATATTTTATTATTTTTATCTGTGCTATTATTAATTTTGTTAAGAAATGCATTTTTTGTCTAATAATTTTGTTTTCTTCGTCGAACGCACATGCGCCAGATTATTTTTCTTTTCACTTCTTTAAATCTTTTTACCAAGTATTTTTGACTTATTAGTTCGATTAAAATTTTAAAGTCCTTTAAGAATCCTGACTCTGCACAGCTAGCTTATATTCTACATTTGGTACGGAACCCTAAATGTGCGAAGTCTGGCACGCACTTGACCGATTTATTTTAAATGTTTGCTATATTAATCGATGTGTGGAGAAGTGATAAGAACCTCGTTTTATCTACGCCGCTGTTTGCCTTAAAGTTTATTAATCAAAGTTTCACCTATTATACATTTTTTTTTTCGGATGCTTAATACCCGAAAAACAATAATTCAGTTATAAAGAAG
Organism: Neocrepidodera transversa; assembly: GCA_963243735.1. Taxonomy (NCBI): domain Eukaryota; kingdom Metazoa; phylum Arthropoda; class Insecta; order Coleoptera; family Chrysomelidae; genus Neocrepidodera; species Neocrepidodera transversa. Next base: position 7,088,934 of record OY725340.1, read on the forward strand.
ACAGCAGCAATCACTTGGGAGAACAATTAGTGCTCGAACACTTGGCGATAATTACATTTCAAGTTTACAGCACTTGAGGCGTTTATCATCCTTGTTCAGCCGTTATAATCTCGATGAGATATATGAAACACTGCCTGTCAGACACAAGTGACAGTATAGAAAAGCAGTCGCTTTGTATTAAAATCCAACGCTCTAAAATTGATATTTGATCTCAAAACAGAAACGACCCTTCCAGATTTTTTGCTCTCTAGATAATCTATAAACAGGTGGATGACTACGGGGTGAAAAGAAAAATTCATTCCTTAAAAAATATATTATCAAAACCAAAGTCGATTAAAGGTTATACTATTTTTTCTCCATTCAGTGGCGTATCAAACAAGTAGAAAAGTGTTAAACTATTTATCTAAAGGGTGAGTCACGTCTTTTAAGGCCAAAATATTAAATGACCATTAAAATGTTTCTTTTCTGTTAATGGGTCGTTATACAGGGTGCGCATACTGTAAGGGTAGATTCGGCACACCGAGGCGAACCAAAATGACCTATATTTAATAACCTGTATTTCTTTATAACCTAGATACAGAGTGATTTAATAATTTTGTCCCTTTTTTTAATTAATCATAACTTAAGAACCACCCTATATATTTTTCTAATACATTTTTTGTCCAATGTGGTGTCGATTAACATAATAATTAAAAATCTTATTCCAGGTACGGCGTTAAAAAAATTAATAAGTAGGTTTCGACTCCAAACAACACCCTGTATATCAACATTTTAAAATTGTATTAACATAATTGGAAAGCCCAGAAAAAATTGATCTTTCGATAAAAAGGATACACAAATTTAAAAAAAAAATTAAAAAATGTTCGTTCCTAAAGGATAATTTTCCAGCTTTAATCAATAAAATCATCAACTATTTCATATTCTATTAATTTCTGAATCTTAACCTTATTGTAAAACTTTAGGACAGGTCCGTATTTGGGACAAAATATTATCAATGACTAACTTTCAAATGTATACACTGTAATTTTTGAACGAAAGCTCCGATTAAGTTTCGGTTTTCAGTTTGCCTAGTTACTATTGTCCAAGGAAGAATCCTATTGAATTTGAGCTGAAGCGAACCAGCCCTGTGGTTTGTATAGGAATATTTTTTTCCAATTTAAAGTTTTAGTAAAAAATGTCAAACGGAGTTTACGGGATATATGTGGATGTTATTTTTTTTTCGTTTTTTTTTGGCTTTTTTACATTTTTTTTTTGAATATTTTTATTTTTTCCGAATTTTTTTTTTATTATTTTTCTTTTACTTTTTTCTGTTTTTTCATTATTCTGATATTTCTTTTTTTTTCTGGTTTTTTTGTCTTTTTTTTCGACTTTTTTTAATCTTTTCTCATTGTTTTGTTCTTTTAATTCGTTTTCTTTGGTTTTCTGATTTTTCATAATTTTATAATTATTTTATGGAAAGAGACTTTTTCTGATTATTTCTCATTTTTCTAATTTTTTGTTTTTTTCTGTTTTTTTTTCTGATTTTTTCGATGTTTTCTAACTTTTCTTCTTTTTTGGGCATTGTTTTGTCTTTTTTTCCATTTCTTTTTTTCCAATTGCTTTTTTTTGTTTTCTATTTTTTTTTTTTGATTATTTTTGTTTTTTCCGTATTTTTTTATTATTTTTCTTTTACTTTTTCTTATTTTCATTATTCTGATATTTCGTTTTTTTTCTGGTTTTTTTTGTCTTTTTTTTCGACTTTTTTTAATCTTTTCTCATTTTTTTGTTCTTTTAATTCGTTTTCTTTCGTTTTCTGATTTTTCATAATTTTATAATTATTTTATGGAAAGAGACTTTTTCTGATTATTTCTCATTTTTCTAATTTTTTGTTTTTTTCTGTTTTTTTTTCTGATTTTTTCGATGTTTTCTAACTTTTCTTTTTTGGGCATTGTTTTGTCTTTTTTTCCATTTCTTTTTTTCCAATTGCTTTTTTTTGTTTTCTATTTTTTTTTTTTTGATTATTTTTGTTTTTTCCGTATTTTTTTATTATTTTTCTTTTACTTTTTCTTATTTTCATTATTCTGATATTTCGTTTTTTTTCTGGTTTTTTTTGTCTTTTTTTTCGACTTTTTTTAATCTTTTCTCATTTTTTTGTTCTTTTAATTCGTTTTCTTTCGTTTTCTGATTTTTCATAATTTTATAATTATTTTATGGAAAGAGACTTTTTCTGATTATTTCTCATTTTTCTAATTTTTTGTTTTTTTCTGTTTTTTTTTCTGATTTTTTCGATGTTTTCTAACTTTTCTTTTTTGGGCATTGTTTTGTCTTTTTTTCCATTTCTTTTTTTCCAATTGCTTTTTTTTGTTTTCTATTTTTTTTTTTTTGATTATTTTTGTTTTTTCCGTATTTTTTTATTATTTTTCTTTTACTTTTTCTTATTTTCATTATTCTGATATTTCGTTTTTTTTCTGGTTTTTTTTGTCTTTTTTTTCGACTTTTTTTAATCTTTTCTCATTTTTTTGTTCTTTTAATTCGTTTTCTTTCGTTTTCTGATTTTTCATAATTTTATAATTATTTTATGGAAAGAGACTTTTTCTGATTATTTCTCATTTTTCTAATTTTTTGTTTTTTTCTGTTTTTTTTTTCTGATTTTTTCGATGTTTTCTAACTTTTCTTTTTTGGGCATTGTTTTGTCTTTTTTTCTATTTCTTTTTTTCCAATTGCTTTTTTTTTATTTCTTTTTTGTTTTCTATTTTTTTTTCTCATTTTTTCTTTTTTCCCGTTTTTTTGCCATTTTTTTGTGATTTTGTCGCGATTTATGTCAATTCTTTGGATGGTTTTAATTATTTTTTTTTCTTTTATTCACAATTTTTCTGATTTTTAATTGTTTACGTTTTTTTCCAACTTTTTCAAATTTTCTTGCGAATTATCGATTTTTTATAATTTTTTCCATATTTTACAATTTTATTCTTCATTCGTTTCCAATATTTTCCAATTATTTTTGTTTCCTTCTGGATTATTTCCGATTTTTCTTATTTTTTCGATACTTCAAATTTTTTCTCGGTTTTCACTAATTTTTTTGATTTGTTTTTCATGTTTTATTGTGATTTTTCCATTTTTTTTCTAATTTTTTTTATTATTTTTTTGCATTGTTCAATGTTTTTTCTATTTCTTTCTTTTCTTTTCTAATTTTTTCCCATATTTTTTTGATTTTTCGGTTTTTTCGTATTTTCTGTTTTTAAATTTTTTCTATTGTTTTTTGATCTTTATCAAATTCCTTCAGTTTGTTTTTAACCTTTTTCTTATTTTTCTGCTTTTTTTCGATTTTTATCGATTTATTTCGATTTTTTCGATTTCTTTCGGTCTTGTTCGATTTTTTTCGATCTCGTTCGATGTCTGTGGATCTTTTTAGATATTGTCGTTTTTTTTTATTTCTTTCATTTTTTTTCGATTTCTTTTGATTTTTTTCGATTTTTGTTTTTTTTTTAATTTCTTTCCATTTTTTTTCGTTTTTTTTTCGATTTCTTTCGATCTTTTTCCATTTCTCTAGAGGAATTAAAAGAAAATATAAAAATTTACAAGGTGAGATTGTATTAGATACTTAAAATAAAAAATATAGAGAATATACCGAAAAGTGAGACAGGTAGATAGAGGAGACAGGACAAATTAAGGGTAAATAAGGAATTAAGTACGATAATTGAACATTCAGAGGAAAAGGAAACAAAAAAGAATCAGAGGTAAAACAAACAGAGACAGTAAAAGCAGAAATATAAAACACATATCAAATACCTGAAGAATAGAAGAGTAATCATTTATAGTAAGAAAAAGAACTATTTGAGACTCATTATACAGGTCGAATGTAATAAACTACCTACCCTTAACCACATCTAACAATGGTTTATGAGAACGGCCATAAATTCAACCACGTTTCAAAATTAGACACCTCTCTGGTCCGTATTACAAATTTTGTTTTTAAAATAATAAGTATTGACTTATATTTAACTCAAATTGTATTAACTGTTAAGGATCTATTATTTTCCAACAAAAAACTGTAATTTCAATTTTCTGGAAAATTAGATAGGGTCGATTATAAAGTAATTAAAACGAATTACTTTTTAGCTAAAATTGTTTTGTTTTTCTCAAATAAAGGAGGCATGTTATTTATTTACAATATTATATTTTAAATATAAATAATTATTAAGAAACAAAAATAAATATTTGACAAAATTAAGACTTTTTATGTAATTTTTGTTTGATTATAAATAATTAAGACCAAATTATTAGAACTTAATCAGAAATCGATTTATCAAACCTCTATGGTTTTACTCCATTATAACTATTTTTTTTTGTAAATATTAATATTGAGTCATGTAGTACATTTATTTAAATTACTGTATAAAATTACAAATTATTCATTTGTATTATATTATGTTGTTTACAAATTGTTGTGTTTTTTTTTATACTAAATTGTAATACAGCGATTTGTATCTATCTTTGTTTTATTTTAATAAAAATTAACACCAATTAATGAAACATATTTACCATTTCTTTTAAAGATTTATAACAGTTGACTATAATAAAACAGTAAAAACCCTCATAAACCCTCGTAAAATATGAATAAGTCAATCTCAAATATCAGTTCCAAATACTATAATTTGAAATTTTTCGATATAGAAAATATCATTACAATATATATTTTTAAATGATTTTAGATTGATATAATAAAAGATTTATTAAAATGAAAATATTTCCGAATAAAAATCTAAAAATAACGCCCTTAACTAAATCATCACGTCTCTTCTCAATCATTAAGTCCATAACAGCACAGTTCTTGCTCAATTGCTATTAGGGATAAAACACAAGAGTTCCTCACTAATGGATGCTATCAGGGTCGGCGTAAGATTGTTTTTTTTTCGTTCAACAAAAAGTTTTCCCTTTAAATCGATTACTGACGAAAATGTAGACGGTTAGGAAAAAAATAATAACCTTAGAAGGGTTATTACAAAAAAGGTTAAATAATAAAATTCTTTAAACAAGTAAATAATAAAAGATTAGAAAAAACAGCACTAAAATAATTTTTATACATTATTCTAATTATTTTATTATTAGATTTAAAAACATTTTTGTTATTTAAAAATATTAAAATAAACAAATAATAATAATAATAATGATAAATCAGGTTCGCGTAATCAGGGTTCTATACTAGAACTTTATTAACAAACAAAATCGATCAAACCTGATCAATATACAAAATATATCAGAATATTGCCCAGCTCAGGAAATGTTTATTGTTGGATTTACATATATATAGGTTGCTATCTCTTTGAGATGGGTCATTCTTGATTCGTTATTTCCAGATTTTTCAGAAATATAGGAGCTATATTAAAAATTTGTCTTTAACCTTAATGACTTTCTTTAGAAAACAGAACTATGGGAATTTACATGTTAAAAACTGAATTTCCAATCTTAGTTTTCTCCGTCACCTTTGTACCAATTCAGTTTAGATCATATAAAGTGAATTGTCGTTTTTTTGAGAATTTTAGACCCTTTTTGGACAATTTTAGGCCATTTTATAATAATTTAAACAATTATCTGAAAAATTTAGGTAACTTTAGACCGTTTTACTAATATTTTAAACCGTTTTTGGATAATTTGAGATTATTTGGACAATTTTAGACCATTTTAGATTATATTGAACAATTTTCTGATCAATTTCGGTAATTCTGATCGTTTTATTATTATTTTAGTCTATTTTTAGACCATTTTGGATAATTTTAGATTATTTTAAAAATTCTCTGATCAATTTAGGTAACTTTAGATCGTTTTACTAATTTTTAGACCGTTTTTGGACAATTTGAGATTATTTTGAACAATTTTAGACCATTTTGGATTATATTGAACAATTTTCTGATCAATTTAGGTAACCTGAGAGCGTTTTACCTTGGACCTTTTTTTCGATAATTTAAGACTATTTTGGATAATTTTAGACCGTTTTAGATTATATTGAACAATTTTCTGATCAATTTAGGTAACTTTAGACCGGTTTATTATTCTGTTACATATCTGATCAATATTGTTAACATCATATCATTTTTGGGAAATTTTAGACCATTTTGGACAATTTTAGACCATTTTAGATTATTTTGAACAATTTTCTGTTCAGCTTGGGTAACTTTAGACCGTTTTACTAATATTTTAGACCGTTTTTGGACAATTTGAGATTATTTTGGACAATTTTAGACCATTTTGGATTATGTTGAACAATTTTCTGATCAATTTAGGGAATTTTAGACAATTTTATTATTATTTTACTTCATTTTTGGACAATTCTAAACCATTTTAGATAATTTTAGATTAGTTTAAAAAATTCTCTGATCAATTTAGGTAACTTAAGATCGTTTTTGGGGAATTTTAGACCATTTTGAACAATTTAAGGCCAATTTAGATTATTTTGAGCAATTCCTTGATCAATTTAGGTAACTATAGACCGTTTTATTATCATTTTAGATCATTGTTGGGTAATTTTAGACCATTTAGAACAATTTTAGACTATTTACACAATTTTAGATTATTTTCAAAAAAAATTTGATCAATTTGAGTAATTTTAGACCATTTTATTATTATTTTAGACTATTTTTGAACAACTTTTACCATTTTAGATTATATTGAACTATTCCTTTAATAATTTAGGTAACTTGAAGCCGTTTTATTATTCTTTTAGACAATTTTGAGAAGATTTTGGGCAATTTTAGACCATTTTAGCTCATGTTGAACAATTCTCAGATCAATTTAGATAACTTTGGACAGTTGTATTATTAATTTAGAAAACTAAAGATCATTTTACATTTTTTGAACAATACAATTGATCAATTTGAGTTTGAGTAACTTTAGACAGTTTTGTTATTATTTTAGACAATTTTTAGACCATTTTGAACAATTTTATACCATTGCAATTCTGATCAATTTAATCAACTTCAGACCATTTTAGACAATTTTTAGAATATTTTGAACAATTTGAGATTATTTTGAACAATTTTCTGATCCACTTTATAAAACTTTAGACCGTGTTATTATTAATTGAGACAATTTTTAGATTTTGGACAATTTTAGACCATTTTAGGTTATTTTGAACAATTCTTTAATCAATTTAAGTAACTTTAGAGCATTTTATTATTAATTAAGAAAATTTTAGACCATTTCAAATTATTTTGAACAATACAATTGATCAATTTGAGTTTGTTTTAGACAATTTTTAGAAGATTTTGGACAATTTTAAATTAGTTTGAACAATCCTCAGATCTATTGTATATGTAACTTTAGACCGTTTTATTATTATTATAGACCATTTTGGATAATTTTAGACCATTTTAGATTATTGTGAACAATTTTAGTAACTTTATTATTAATTTAGACAATTTTTAGAAGATTTTGAACAATTTAGCTCCGTCTGGTCTTCTGGTACTTTAGCTCTATCTAGTTCGATAGCAGATGTACCTGACAAAACTGAAGACTAGACCAGATCGAGCCGGAAAGCGATGACAAATGACCTTGAATTTGTCAATTTTTGCCAGGATTGACATTAGCGATTTCTTACGGAAAATGCGGAGGAAGTTTTGCTGCTCCTTTACTAGAGTGGGGGTGGAAGTGAAACAATAAGGATATTCCTTTGCTTACAATAATTATATGCTGCAATAGAAATACGGTTGTTGTGATTGTGATTGTCCATAATTAATAAAACAGGAATGGTTGTAGTTGGACTTATCAAAATGTCATAACCATTTGATGATCCTTAATAGGGAAAATTTCAGTTAAAGGACTATCCCGACTTTAAAAGAGATTTTGGGCATTTTTCTTAATTTTTATTGTAAATTTTTTTGGACAACTAAAATTGTTATTTTCATCATCATTGAATTTTCTATTCGTACAAAAGTTAAATTAAATTAATCAACCTATAAAGAGGTCAAATTAAAAATGTTTATTTTTATATAAATATTACATTGTTACATTAAAATCCTCCTAATTTCTTGTTAACAGGTATCCTCAAAAACATTTGGCTGCAAGGGATCATCTGTAATTTCCAATTTTTTGAACAGTTATTATAGGGTGAATCCTATTAACCCACCAAATATTTAAAATCTCTCTCTTACGGCTGTTACGTTTCTTTAACTTTTTACAAAGACTATAATGTTTAAAAAAAATATCTTATCTCAAGAGACCATCTGGATATTCGAGTTTTTTGTATAGTGATTAGGGGTTAGCAAATATTCAATTAAAATAATATAAAATTTTCATTTTAGCGCAAATATGTTTTTTAATCATTTTGTTAAAGGCCCAGAAAGCTGAATAGTCCTTAGTCTACTGAAGTTGGACTTTAATGGGAAACTTTTTGATTATTGGTTTTAGGAAAAAACTTATTCTTCATAAAAAGTTGTGCATGGTCTACAACCCAAAATGCAACGATTAGATAATACATTTTATTACCCGTATACGAGAGGCATCAAAAAATATAAATTATGCTCAAGAGTAAAGTACTCTTATTTTAAACAATATAAAAAAACGTTAATTGGAAACTTTGTTTATAAACAATACGTACATACCAATATGAAATTACAGCCTCCTATTTCAAAAAATATATATTCTTCAATTTTTTCATTGGAGCATAGTTTAATACGTATAAAATTAGTTTCCACATATTATTTTAAGCCAAAACCGTTAACTGGGATTTAAAAAATATGTAGAAACTAATTTTTTATGTTTTTTTATGAACTTAATTTCAAGAAAAAAATTAGAAAAAAAATTATTTTGATATATGAGGCTGTGATTTCATATTTGTTTGTACATATTGTTTCTAAACAAGGGTAAGGGTACTTGGATACGGCCAGCTTGCGCCCTCTCATTAATTCAGCCGGTTTGCGCCCAAAATTCTAAAGGTACATGACGGTCGACCGATTTGCGCCCTTAATAAATAATCAATCCATTCGAATCATAAGAACGAGAAAAAATGAGAAAATAGAAAAATGAGAAAAAAAATGTGAAAAATTTAGAAAGCAAAAAAATGGAAAAACAACAATGAGAAAAATTGAAAAAATTGAAAAAAACCGAAAAAAAATCATAAAGAATGATAAGAATCGATAAAATCTGAAAAAATCAGAAAAAAATAATAAAAAAAAAATTGAGAAAGAAAATAGAAATTATTGGGAAAAAATAAAAAATACATTTGTAAACTACGGCAAAAACGAGAAATAATAAAAAATGTAAAAAAGACGAAAAAATCAGAGAAATAAGAAAAAATGAGAAAAATTAGAAAACAAAAGAAAGAATGGAAAAAAACAGAAACGTTTAAAAATAAGAAAAAAAAACAAATAATCATAAAAATGAGGAAAAAAACGAGGAAAAATTAGAAGAATCGAAAAAATTACAAAAAAAAAAACCGAAAAAATATCACAAAAAATCGCAAATTATCACAAAAAATCAATGGAATAAGAAAAAATTAGAAAACAAAATAGAATAGAAAACCAGAACAATGAGAAAAAAATGAAGAAAGATTATAAAAAATTGGAAAAACAAAAAAAAAAACAAAAAATCATATAAATGAATAAAAAAACGTTAAAAAATTAGAAGAAATAAAAAAATTAGAAAATAAATTAGGAAACATTTGGAAAAAAATGAAAAATAAAATTGTAAAATACAAAAAAAAAAAAAAACGAAGAAATCAAAAAACCAAAAAAAAGGCTAAAAAACGAAAAAGAGGGCTAAAAAAAACGCAAGAAATCGAAAAATACCACAAAAAATCGCAAAAAAACTGCAACAAAATCACAAAAAATTACAAAAAAAAATCGCAAATAGTCACAAAAAATCAAATGGACGAGAAAAAAATTAGAAAAAAAAACAGAAGAATGAGAACACAAAATGAAAAATTAGAAAAAACAGAAGAAAAAAACAAATTTTATTTTCTGGATCTCCATATTTTAACACTTTTTGTAGATTACTTCTGAAATAATCATTTCCTGATAAAAGAAATTGTAATTAACAAATAATTTCCAAAAAAGTCAAGAATGGTACTAAAAGAAATCATTTAGGTTATTTATTTGGAAAAAAAAAATTAAAAAAATTGTTTACTGTCCTCCAATCCTATCAAAAATTTAGTTAATTAATAATTTTTGTTATGAAAATCATGGGGTGCTAATTCCGTCTTATTTTATAGTTTTTAGATACCTTTACTTCTCGAGATCTTTCTATTAATTATAATTTTAAATACAAAATAAACTCTTCTAAGAATTATTACGGTGAGCGGAAACAGGCCATCCAGCAGGTACCCTTAATTCATTGGGCGCAAACTGGCTGAATTAATGAGCGGGCGCAAGCCGGTCGGGCGCAAGTTGGCCGACACCAGGGTACTTTACTCTTGAGCAAAATTTATATTTTTTGACGTCTCTCGTATACGGGTAAAAAAACGTATTATCTGATGGTTGCACTTTAGGTTGTAGACCATGCACAACTTTTTATGAAGAATAACTTTTTTCCTAAAACCAATAATAAAAAAGTTTTCCATATGAGTTCAACTTAAGCATAATCTTTTTTATAGCGAAATCGTAACTGTAAGTATTAATTTCGATATAAAATTATTACTTTAATATTTTTACCTTAAAAAATGTAAAAAAATAAAATTTCTGAATTCTAAAACAGTCCTGCAAACAAATTGTCATTTAAATATATTTTTTTCTGAATAGGGAATTTTAATTCTTTGGTTTTTAACAAATTTGAAGAATTTTTTTTCTCAGTTTTTGTTTAATATAAATTAGATGAAGGAATTCGAAATATTTTGTTCTCCATCCTGTAGACCTCTTCAATTATTCCAACACAGACAATAGCGCAGAAACTTTATCCAATATATACCCTCCTAAATTATCTCAAACGATGAAAAACTGCTCAGCCAAACGAAAAAAAAACCGTAGAGTTAAAAAAAAAGAGAAGAAGAAAAACAAAACCTAAATAAGTCGTAACCCCCCACCACTTATCAATTCCACAGAAGCAATAAAGCTGTTATCAGCCTTGACGACAAACTGTCTTTATCCTTAAACACGATGGGCTGATATCCGAAAGGAGTGGGGCACTTTGTCCTGTGGGATCGTCCATCCCATTTGCTCCTCCCCGAGACACGCCCCTATCAGGAAGCTCAATTTCCAGGAGCATCTTGATTGCAGTGCCGAAATAGATTCCGTGAATGTTATAGTAAATGTTGCGTGACCCGTGTATGTGAATTTTGTGAGTAAAAATGGTGATTATTGATTTTTTCTTGTTGTGTTGATTATTGACGCATCCCCTTTCATGATAAATATCAAAAAATGACAGGTATGATATTTTAATTAAAGGATATTTTGAGGATTCAAAAAAAAAATGACAATTACTGTGACAATAAAAATCGAATGCAACAATTTATTCTACAAATAGTAGTTTGTACATATTTCTATTGTTATATATTTAAACATTGATAAATATATCAAAAATATGATAATTCTTGTGATATTTTAGTCATTATTAATAATCTCTTACGAGGGAATGTCATAAAATAGTTATTTATTTTATCATTTAACCATATTCACTGAAAAATGATAATTACTGTAATATTCTAATTAAAGGATGTCGATATTTGGTCATATTCATTAAAAAATGATAAAAGTTGTTATAATTAAAAACAATGATGATAATCAGTAGCGGATCCAAAAATTTATTCTAAGGAAAAAATTCATTTAATAGTATAATCCAATATTCAAATTGTCATTACATATTTAGATATTGATAAAGGAGGACGCACACTCCTTGTTGAAAATGGACCCAGGTCGATTTTCTTGAAACTAGGAAATTATTATACATGACCTTGTGACAAAAAGTATCCACAGGCACAATCCAATCCTATGGCTAGTTATCGATATACAGGGTGTTGAAGTTGACAAATTTCAAATTTATCTTATACAATATCTCGAATTTGAAGAATTTCATTAAATTACTTTCCAGGCCCACCTTCGAGAACGAGCTAAAAAAAATTTTCGAGATAAAGGTGGAAATATCCATTTTGAGGTCACCTGAGATGATTAAGATAATTTCCAGATGGAAGTCTGTCTGTCTGTCTATCTCTCTGTCTGTCTGTATGCTTCTACGGTAGAGGCCACACGTTTAATCCGATTGAGCTGAAATTTGGTATATGGGTGTGGGTTACCCGTCGGGAGAATCCATTAGTTTTTGTATGATATCTGGCAACCAGAAGTGTCACTATCAAACTATCAAAATATAACAGATGCGAGAGTCACAGAATTTTGTAATATGTCATTTGAAAGCCCTTGAAAAACTCTATTCAGAACAGTCGAAATTATTTGTCCAACTGTCACCTGTCAAAAATTAAAATATGCTAAAATTTTAAACTTTAACATTAACTATCTGAAAAAGTATTCCGATTTTTTTTTTGTATTATATTTGACTTTTTTCGAGTTTTTTTTCAGTTTTTTTTTTCGGTTTTTTTCAATTTTTATTTATTCTTTTGATTTATGTCGTTTCGATTATATTTGATTTTTTCGATTTTATAACCGTTTTTTTTTCAATTTTTGTTGATTTTTCCCATTTTTTTCCTTCTTTTTTCGATTTTATCCGATTTTTTGGGAATATATTTGATTTTCCACTATTTTTTCGATGTTTTTTAATTTAATCCCATTTTTTTTTTAATTTGTTCCATTTTTTTTTGATTTTATCCGATATATTCGATTAATTTTATTTCATTATTTTCATTTGTTTTAGTTTTTTTCGATATTTTTTAATTTTATCCAATTTTTTTTTCATTTTGCTCGGATTTTTTTCTACTTTTTTCGATTTTTTCAAACTTAACCCATTTGTTTTTTATTTTTATCGATTTTATTTGTTTTTTTTTTTACAAATTTGGTCAATTATTTTCGATTTTATCAATTTTGTTTAGATTTGTAAAAACCTAATTGTTTTAAAACCGTTAAGATACAACAATTTGACCCACCCGATTTTGGTATACAGAGTGAGCGTGAAAAATTCCTATTTTTCAAGATTATTAGTCATTTTATATTTTTTAAAATGAACTAATCACCTTGTAAGTGCTATATAAAATGGTGAAACTGGTACTCAAATAGATATCAATAACGTAAATCGTTTTGTTTATACAGGGTTCTGCGAAAGATTTTAGAAAAAATTAGGGATTAGTGTAACCATAATAATGAATCGCCCTGTATAATTAATAAGAAATAAACTTTGTGCACATATTAACATTATATAGCTACAATAATTTGATTATCTTAAAATGTGATTTTTAATTTCGTAATCACCCTGTAACAAACGACTTTTTGTTTCCTCTGCATAGGTCTCTGACTACAGCAAAATATAACGAAATTCTTCATATTCGAGAAATTCCATAAGAAAAAATTGAATTTGACAACTTCAACACCCTGTATGTTAATAACTAGACATATATTTTGGTTAGGAATTTAGTCGCAAGATAGTAAAACCTAATTATTTTAAAACTGTTAAGATACAAAAATTTGACGGACCCGATTTGGATATACAGGGTGAGCGTGAAAAATTCCTACCTACACCTTGTATGGGCTAGAAAAAATAGTAAAACTGGTACTCAAATAGATATCATAATAGGTTTGTTTATACAAGGCCCTTCGAAAGATTTTTGAAAAAATTCTAGATTGGTTATAAATATACAGGGCTATTATTTTATGGTAATAATTTGATTTTCTTAAAATGTGATTTTTAATTTCGTAATCATCCTGTAATTAACTACTTTTCGTTTCCTCTGTATAGGTCTATATCAAAATAATACAAGAATTTAATGAAATTTTTCAAATTCGAGATATTGCATAAGGTAAATTTGAAATTGGCATCTTCAACACCCTGTATATCGATAACTAGTTATATAATTGGATTGTGACCGTGGACACTTTTTGTTAGAAGATCATGTATAATAACTTCCCAAAGTTTCAGAAAAATCGACCGGGTCCCTTTTCCATAATGAGTGTGCCACCTCCTTTACTAGTTGTTCTAATATTTTAATAATTAATAATCAGTAGCGGATACAACATTATCTCTTACGAGGGATCATCATAAAATAGTTAAAAGTGTTTCAAACTTTATCATTTTAACATATTTACCGAAAAATGGTAATTACTGTGATATTTTAATTAGAGAAACATAATGTCGATATTTTAACATATTTATTAAAAAATAACAAATATTGTAACAATTAAAATCATATTTAGTACCGGATGCAACAATTTATTCTACAATTAAAAATCATTACATTTATAGGGCTTCATCCGAGAAAGATACTTTTCTCGTTTTGTTTCATCTCGTCTCGTAAAACTGACACGAGACCTTGAAAATTATTTAGGTGATACTGAGACCACATATACGGCGAGACCCGAGAGTCTCGTTCATATTTCTTCAGAATTTGTTTCTGAATTTCCGAGAAAAATAAACCATCATTTAATTTTTTTTTAATAAAAAAAGATCTGCATAGGTTACGATAAATTTACGAAATCTAAAATCTGGTAACCATCGGTGAAATATTTTACAAAAATAAATAAATAATCAGGCATTTATAAATTACAATAAAATTAATAATTATCTCTTAGAAATTTTACGCAACGAGACGAGACCGAGACTTATTTTTTCTCAACTAATGAGACAGAGATGAGATTTTTGAAATTCTCGCCTTATCTCGTCTCGTGTGAAGCTCTAGTTTGTATACATATTCCAATATTTTGATTATAGTTACATATTTAAATATTGATAAATTCACCAAAAGAATGACAGGTATTCTGATATTTTAATCAATATAGATAATCAAGAATACAAAACATGATAATCAAAAATTAGAAAAAGCAATAGAATATGAATCAATGAAATCATACAAACTACAAAATAAAGAAACAGCAGAGAGGTATAAAAAAACATTAACAGAAAAGTTCTATAATGATACAGATATAAATGAAAATAGTAATATAGAAAAAAATGGGATTATTTTAAGAAAACAGTTATGGAAACAGCTAAAGAAATATGTGGCACTAGTAAGAAGACTAATAAGAAAAAACAAACAGCATGGTGGACAGACGAAATAAAAAGACAAGTAAAATTTAAAAAAAAAGGCATGGAAAATTTATATAAACAACACAACAACTCAAAATTATGAAAAGTACAAAGAGAGCAGGAAAACAGTAAAAGATATGGTAGCAGCAGCAAAAAGAAAACAGTGGGAAGAATTTGGTGAAAAAATAGAAAGAGATAGTAAATCAAATCAAAAACTATTCTACAAAACTTTAAAGTCGCTAAGAAAAGAGAAAGCACAAGAAATAAGCTGGATAAATAATAAAGAAGGAGATAAACTAACAAATGAAAACGAAATAATGAATGGATGGAAAGAATATTTCCAGAAGTTATTAGGAGCAGACATAATAATACAAAATGAAAACAAGGAAAATGATGCGATTCGAGAAAATCAAGAAAACACGGAAAATATAAATATAAGTGAGTTGCAGGAAATAATAAGGGAATTAAAGAATGGAAAATCACCAGGAACTGATAAATTAACAGCGGAGATGTTTAATAATTTAGGGGATACAGGAATGGAAGTACTATTAAGAATTTATAATACAGACTGGAAAGAAGAACAGATACCGGAAGATTGGAAAACAGCTCTGATAGTTCCAATATACAAAAAGGTGGACAGGAATGATTGTAATAACTATAGAGGAATAAATCTACTTAGTACAGCAATGAAAATATATGAGAAAATTATTGACAATAAAATAAGACATACAATAGAGAATACCCTCGAGGAGTCGCAAAGTGGGTTTAGAAAAGGTAGAAGCATACAGGACCACATATTTACGGTAAAACAAATAAGTGAAAAGTTCTCACAGCAAGGGAAAGAAGTATATATGGGATTCATAGACCTTGAAAAGGTTTTTGATAAAGTACGAAGAGAGAAGCTATGGAAAATATTAGAGGAAAGGGGAGTTAACACTAAAATAATAAGAATAATTAAAAACATGTACGAAAACAACACAAATTGTGTAATATATAAAAATAAAATATCAGAATCATTTTCAACACAAGAAGGATTAAGGCAGGGAGGAGGATTAGTCCATTATTATTTACGATTTTTATTGATGAAATAATAAAAAAATCTTCAAACAGAATGACAAAACTACACGTAGGACACTGGAATCTAAAAAGAGTAGATTTATCAGAAGGAGCTTTTGCAGATGATGTAATAATTATGGCAGAAAAAGAAGAAGATTTACAAAAAAATATGGAAATTTTGAATGTAGTTTATGAAGAATTTGGAATGAAAGTAAGTAAAAACAAAACTAAAGTTATGGTTATAGGAGAGAAACAAACAAATATAAATGTACAAATAGATGGAGTAAAAATCGAACAAGTAAACACATTTAAGTATATGGGAGTAGAAATAGAAGATAATGGTAGGCAAGAAATAGAAATTAACAATAGAGTAGAAAAAACAACAAAGCTTAACTACAGGATGAACTCGGCATTTATAAATAAAAAAGAAATTTCAAGGAAAACAAAGATAAATGTATTTAAAACAATATATCGACCAATCTTAACATTTGGATGTGAATCATGGGTGTTGACCAACAGACAAAAAATTAAAATACAAGCAGTTGAAATGAAGTACCTCAGACGAGTTAAAGGTGTCACAAAGATAGATAAACTCAGAAACACACAAATAAAAAAGACCTTGACATAGAATCAACACTCAAGTTCATTGAAAAGCGACAATTAAGCTGGTGGGGACATCTGCAAAGGATGAATGACACAAGAGTAGTCAGAAGAGTATGGCAAGCAAAGATAGAAAAAAGAAGGAAAAGAGGAAGACCAAGGCAAACATGGGATGGAGTTATCGGAAGCATATTGCAAGAAAAAGGAAAGTCATGGACGGAGGCAAAAAGAATGGCAAGAGATAAAAAACAATGGGCGAAATTTGTACATGGTATAGATAATTTCTGTTTAGATTAAGTAATAATTGTAAAGAAAGTATTACCCCTACACCATATATAATGGTATTTGGGGATTTGATAATATATAATATATATAGATAATCAATTATCTTTTACGAACGATCTTTATAAAATTGTAAAAAGTTTTTTAAATGAATTTCAAATTTTATCATTTAGATATATTCACAAAACAAATGATAAATTGGTCAGTGATATTCTAATTATAGTCCAGTCAACAAGTGCTTTTTGGGTCAAACTTTTTTCTCCGCCTCCGAAAAATATCAACGAGGTATCATTCGATTCTGATAATAAATTTAAATAATATTTATTCATTAAAGGAGCACTCCCTGTTTTCGGTCGTATTTTCAATACTCTGGGAAAATTATTAATATTGTTCCTACAGTTCCCGGAGGTATAGTTTTTTTTTGGTAAATTTCCTCTTTTTTTTAAATCTTTTTCAAATTTAAAAAATGTCAAATGGTTTTTAAAATATTTGCCAAAAACCAAATTCCATTTTTATTGTTCAGTTAATTATTTATAATTTTTGCAATAGTTGCCAAAAAAGATTTAATATCTGCGTTTTGCTCAACAAAAAAGTGTTCCTTAGATTTATCACATCAAACTAAGCTTCTTTGATACCTAATGAAAAATAAATAAAATTGTCACAGCACCTGTCATTTTTCGGTAAATATGTGACATTAATATATTGTGAATTTATTGGCACCCGCTACTGAACGATAATAATATAACTTAAATTGTAATGCCATAAAATACTCAACTCAATAAATATCGTAATATAACAAATTATTACGAATATTACACAATATAAAAACTACAATTTTATGACTTTCTCTCGTATAAAATTGTTGCTGATTTATTAATAATAATGTTAATTCAATTAAAATGTGACTGCATTTCTATAAAAATCATACTAACGGTGAGAATTGTGCTATTTTGAGAGAAAGAGATGAAACCATGGTTCGGTCAATCTCTGTCTCTCTTAAAACAGTATCGTATAGTTAGGATGTTAGAGATAGCGTTAGACCGAACCTACACACCATCTATGTCACTCTTTTCAGCAAAAAAAAAAATTACAATATACGAGTTGGGAATGAATATGTCAATGAACAAAATTACAATATTTATTTTAGCCTAATATGGGCATTATACAAAAATAGCGTATTTGAGGAATTTTTACCTAAAATTAACCGTTAGTATAAAAAAAATATTAAATACTTTAAATTAAAATGTAGCTTATGGTAAAACAACCGGTAACTTCGCTTTATTTATTACATTCCTACAAAATGATTAGTCACTGTACCATGCATGATAATTTTATGGTTTTTGATGAAACTCGCGGTAATAGTAAAGACTTTATTATTAACGATATATATCCAGGAAGGTCTGTCAATTTTTTTAAAAGGTTATTGGAAATTAGTAGTGATAAATAAATATAATCTAAATTTTTTTTTGATGGAAATTTATATCGCAGATCGTAAATATTAAAAATGTGAGGTGTTAATAAATTTTAAAAGTGGCTTATATTTTAAATGTATAAAATTTTGATCATAGTTATTTTGGATTTTTTTGAAAAATTGTTTGTTTGAAATAATGCCTTCTATTTATTCATTTAATTAAAACACTATTATAACGGACCCCATAGGAAATAGTATTTATTTTAGTGATATTCTTGGTAAATAAATATATTAAAATAAATAAAATATTGAACTAAATAAATGGAATATTTTATAACATTACCCTGTAAAATAAATTCTTGCGTCTACCACTGAATATCATGTCACTTTTAATCATAAAAAAGAACCAATAGTAATATAAAAAAAAATTATTTTCACTGATTAATCAGGTTTTTTAATTTTTAACCTAAGTAAATTGTTAATAACAAAGTGAAAAATAACAATTTTTTAATTTTTTCTTCTGAGATCTTTCAAAAATATTTACAAAAAAGAAAAAAAATCAGATTTGTTATTTCACAATTATCGCATTGACAATGTTCATATTCAAGTACGAAAAAATTGTTAATTAACTAATGTATAAATTAATAGAAAAATCGCGATAAAAAATTTTTGACCGCCGATTATTGTTCATACGTTTATCCAGTAAAAGCCTGATTTTTTTCAATTTTTGATTTTCATATTTAATTAGTTTAAATAATATTTATTCATTAAAGGTCCGAAATACGCAAACCGGAGTGTTTTTGGCCGTATTTTCAACACTCTGGGAAAATTATAAATATTGGCCCTACAGTTCCGGGAGGTAGAATTTTTTTTTTGGTAAATTTCCTTCTCTTTTTGAATCTTTTTTCAAATTTGAAAAATGTCAAATTATTTTTGAGATTTTTAAAAAAAATCAAACCCCAGTTTTTTTTTCAGTTAATTGTTTATAATCTTTGCAATTTTTGCAAGCGGCTCTTGAATTTTTTCAAGAATCATATACAGGCTATTCCAAATCAAATGACGCCTCATTCATATTTTTCGAAGTCAAGTTTGACCCAAAAAGCACTTGTTCATTAGACTATATTAGAATAAAATCTAACAGATTAAAATAATTTTACTTTATAAAATACAAAAATCGGTTGTGTCGCCCCAAAAATTTCCCGACGAGTATCCAGAGACGAATAATTTTTCAGATATTTAATGTTATAGTTTAAAAATTTAAAAAAAATCGAAAAAAAAATCAGAACAAACTGAAAAAAAAATGAGATTAGGTAAATGAAAAACATCGATAAAATTCAACATAAATCGATAAAAATAGACAAAAGACAAATACGAAGAGAAAAACTGAAAAAATATAATAAAAAATTCTATAATCGAAAACAATCGAATAAAATTGACAAAAATAGTAAAAAACCAAATAAAATCGATAAAAACATAGAAAATCAACAATAAATAAATACAAAAAAAAACCGAAAAAAAAAACTGAAAAAAGTCAAATTGACAAAAATATTAAAAACCCAAATAAAAGGGAAAAAATTAATAAAAACCGAATAAAATCATATAAAATCGAAAAAAACAATTGAAAAAATCGAAAAAATCAAATACAATCCACTGAAATCGTAAAAAAAAACAAATAAAATCGACAAAATCGATAAAAATCGAAAAAAAAAACAATTAAAACCGAGACAAATTGACAAAAAAAACAAATATAATTCAGTGAGATCGAACAAGCGTAAAATAAATTCTGACAAAATCGATAAAATCAAATATGGTGGAAAAAAACCAAATGAAATCGACAAAAAATCCATGAAGTTTGAAAAAATCGAAAAATGTTGAAAAAAATCGGAGCAAATTGAAAAAAAAATTGAATAAAATTAAAAAACATCGAAAAAACTTAAAATGAAAAAAATTGAAAAAATTAATCGAAAATATCGGATAAAATCGAAAAAAATTGGAACAAATTGAAAAAAATGGGATAAAATTAAAAAACATCTAAAAAATAGTCAAAAATCAAATACGTTCCCAAAAAATCGGATAAAATCGAAAAAAAAGGAAAAAATCGGAAAAATCGTCAAAAATTGAAAAAAAACCCGTTATCAAATCGAAAAACATCGAAAAAATCAAATATAATCGACTAAAATCGTTAAAAAAAACAAATAAAATCGACAAAATCGATAAAAAACGAAAAAGAAAACAATTAAAACCGAGAAAAATTAAAAAAAAAAACAAATGCAATTCAGTGAGGTCGAACAAGCGTAAAATAAATTCCTACAAAATCGATAAAATCAAATATGGTGGAAAAAAAATAAATGAAATCGACAAAAAATCCACGAAGTTTGAAAAATCGAAAAATGTTGAAAAAAATGGGAATAAATTGAAAAAAAATTGAATAAGATTAAAAAACATCGAAAAAACTTAAAACGAAAATAATGAAAAAAATTGAAAAAATTAATCGAAAATATCGGATAAAATCGAAAAAAATTGGAACAAATTGAAAAAAATGGGATAAAATTAAAAAACATCTAAAAAATAGTCAAAAATCAAATACGTTCCCAAAAAATCGGAAAAATCGTCAAAAATTGAAAAAAAACCCGTTATCAAATCGAAAAACATCGAAAAAATCAAATATAATCGAAACGACATAAATCAAAAGAATAAAAAAAATTGACAAAACCAAAAAAAAAACTGAAAAAATCGAAAACATCAAATACAATAGAAAAAATCGGATAAAGTCGAAAAACAATCGGAATACTTTTTCAGATATTTAATGATAAAGTTTCAAATTTTGACATTTTTTTTTTGACAAGTGAGAGTTGGAGAAATAATTTTGACTGTTCTGAATAGAGTTTTTCAAGGGCTTTCAAACGACATATTGCAAGTTAAATTCTGTGTCATTTGGCATCTGTCATTTTTAGATAGTAACACTTCCCGTTTGACAGATGTCTTACAAAAAGTAATGGGTTCTTCCGACGTGTAACCCAAAGCCGTATACCAAATTTCAGCTCAATCGGATTAAACGTGTGACCTCTGTCGTGGAAGAATACACACACAGACAGACAGACAGATAGGCAGACAGACAGACAGGCTCTCAGGTGACCTAAAAATGGATATTTCCATCTTAATCTCGAATTTTTTTAGCTTATTCACCTTCTTTCAAAATTGAACTGTTATTAAAAAAAATCTTCAATAGATTTCAAGACCATTCCCTATAAACCCCCATCGTTTATTTTCTTTTTAAACAAGAAGGGTAGATTACAACTGCCTTCCTGTTATCGATTAAATAGATTTGATTCGATAAGTGTGAGTGAGACCTCTCACTCTCTCTCTAGCACTCGTAACAAGTCAACTTTTCAAAATAACATCTCCAGGGGCCAGATCGAGAGATCGGAAAAACGATAATTGAAGTGTTATTGCCCTGCTTAAGGCGTTTTGCAACCACTCGAGACTTGTGGAACATCATCCGAAACAATTTTGAAACACGATAACCAGGTGCTTTGGGAATTTGCAACATTATTTACTGATAAAATATATTGATTTTAGTAGAATGTAAATTTGATTAAATTTTTTTTTAATCTGAACAAATTATACTTGTAAAAAGATAACAGAATACAATTAAATACTTTTTATTTATTATTCATAATTTTTGTGTTAACATATTTTAATCTTTTATTGATGAACCACAAAATAGTTAATTTGTCCGCAAACCACGTAACCGCCAATACAGACTTTCTTTATCGTTATTGTTACCTTTTGAATGAATAATCTACGAGTCATTTAAATATTTTCTACTTATCTCTGTATTGTAACAAATTTATATAATTTACAGTATTCTAAGTTCATTAAAATGATGCTAACACAATGTATTTTAAAGGGCAACAACTTACCCTATAATTTTGTGACCAACCAACCCCCGGTATGTCATATTATTTTTTCAGCAATTTAATGGTATTTTATTTCGTCTTATTGAATATTTTTCAATGAACTTTAATGAACTTTAATGTGTTTTGTTTCGTATTAGACTTTTTTAATTTTTTTAAGCCCCACTTGATCTGTTTGTGTTTATATTGTCAAAACGCATTATTTTTAATTTCGTCTTCATTTCCACTTATCTCAAGATACTTTAGATGGCTGAAAAAAAAATAGTACACGGTACCACAAAACATTATGACGAAAATTTAACACAATACAGAGTTGGGCTTAAATTTAAAAACTGAACAATTTTTGTCTGTATATTATGATTAACCCTGTATCAAAATATAGAGGTAAAGTAAAGTACGTTAATAATTCCGATATTAGATAACTATTTTAAATTGTTTATTGTTTGTCAAATTTGTTTTTATTTTATTTTGTTAATATTTTTTTTTTATAAATAGGACTTATAGGTTTTATTCACTCAGTATAAGTTGGCAAAGCTCTTACATTTTGGAGAATCTTTTTAATCAAATACATTTAAAAAATTGTTCAGTCCACAACATTATAAAACCCCATATTAAAAAACAAGTGGGTCTAGAACAGAACATTGGGGTACTGGCCAAACTTCTCCAATGCATGTAGGGGAATATTATACATGTGATGTGGAAAAAGTTCTAAAAATTTGAATTGGAAAAAAGTTTTCCCATGCAAGTCACTTTAATTTCTATGGCGGGTACCGGAAGGGTCGGTCCGATCCTGCTCAAAACCAATAGGGTTTTTAATTGGACAAAATTAATTAGGTAAAGTGAAAATCGGAACTCGATCGGAACTTTCGTTCAAAAGTTTCAGTGTTTACATACAGAGAGACAGACAGACATAAAGACGTCCGGAGGATCCCCGTTAGGAAATCAGTTTCTAATGTTATTTTTTTACTTTTTAAAATTTTAAAATAAGAAAAGAAAAATCTGAAACTTTCAAATGGAATCGAAAAAAATATAAAATAATGGAAAAAAAACAAATCGAAAGAGATGGAAAGGATTCAAAAGAAATCGAAAAATATATAAAAGAAATGGAAAAAAATCAAAAGAAATCGAGAAAAAAACGAAAAAAATCAACAAAAATTAAAAATGGAAAAAAACAGCAAAAATCGAAAAAAAAAACAAAAGAAATCGAAAGAAATCAAAAGAAAATATAAAAAAATCAGAAATATCGACAAAAAAAAAAACCAAAAAAAATCAACAAAAATCGAAAAAGATCAACAAAAGTCTAAAGAGATGGAAAAAAGCAAAAGAAATAAAAAATAAAAAAAAACTCAATTAGATCGACAAGAATCAAAAGAAAACGACAAAATCGAAAAAATTAGAAAAATAAGAAATAGTTGGAAAAAAACTGAAGGAATTTGAAAAACATCAAAACACATAGAAAAAATTCAAAAACAACTGAAAAACATTAGAAAAATGAGAAAAAATACGAAAAAAACCGAAAAACCAAAAAAACATCGGATGATAGGAAAAAATTAGAAAAGAAAAGAAAGAAAGAAAAATTGACCAATGAGAAAAAAATTTTAAAAAAATAAAAAAAAAACACAAAAAAAGAAAGAAAAAAAACAAAGGATCAGAAAAATAAGAAAAAAAAACGAGAAAAGTCCAAAAATATCAGAAAAAATCGCAAATCAATCGCAAAAATTGCAAAAATACCGCAACAAAATCATAAAAAAAAATGGCAAAAAAATCGCAAATAATCACAAAAAATCAGAGGAATATGAAAATATTAGTAAACGAAACAAATAGAAACCAAAACAGAACAAACAGAAAATAATAAAATATACAGAAAAAAAGGAAAAAAGAACAAAAGATCAGAAAAATGAGAAAAAGAAAACGAAAAAATACGAAAATATCACAAAAATCTCAAAACAATGGCAAAAATTGCAAAAACACCGCAACAAAATCACAAAAAAAATCGCAAATAATCACAAAAAATCAGAGGAATAAGAATAAATTAGAAAACCAAAGAAATAGGAACAAAAACAGAACAATGAGAAAAATAAAAAAAATTAGAAAATATACAGAAAAAACGGAAAAAAGAACAAAAGATCAGAAAAATGAAAAAAATATTAGAAAAACAAAAACCAACCAAAAGACCGGAAACAATTGTAACCATAAAAAAATAAAAAAATTAAAAGAAAAATATATGAAATAAATCGCAAAAAACCGGAAAAAAATCGCAGCGAAAATCCCAAAAAATGACAAAAAGTCGCAAATAATCACAACAAATCAGAGGAATAATAAAAAAGTTAGAGAATGAAAAAAAAAAACAGTGAAAAAAATTAGAAAAAATCGAAAAAATCAGAAAAAAAATGTAAAAACAAAAAAAAAACAGAAAAATTAGAAAAAAAATTCAAGGAAAAATTGAAAAAATCAGAATAAAACATGAAAAAAAAAATAAAAATATTAAATGAAACACGAGAAAAAATTAGAAGTATCGAAAAAATATGAAAAAATCGGAAATAATCGAAAAAGAAACAAAAATTATTGGAAACGAATGAAGAATAAAATTGTAAAATATGGAAAAAATAAAAAAAAATCTCAAAACATCGGAAAAAGGTGGAAAATAATAAAGAACAACCAAAAACTGGAAAAATTGTGAACAAAAGAAAGAAATAAAAAAATTAATGAAAAACATTGAAATAAATCGCAAAAAAATTACAAAAAAAACGTAAAAAAAACGTAAAAAAATCGTAAAAAACAAAAGGAATAAGCAAAAATGAGAAAAAAAAATTAAAAAAAAAACAGAAAAAACAAAAAATCAGAAAAATGAGAAAAAATAAGAAAAAGTCTCTTGCTATAAAATTATAAAAAATTAGAAAACGAAAGAAATAGAAATTAAAAAACAGAACAATGAGAAAAAATGAGAAAAGATGAAAAAAAAATCAAAAAAAACAGAAAAAAACAAAACATCAGAATAATAAAAACAGGAAAAAAGTAAAAGAAAAATAATAGAAAAAAATGAAAAATAATAGGGAAAAATCGAAAATAATCAAAAAAATTATAAGATAAAAAAAACGAAAAAAAATCGCTAAAATCAAACATCCCAATCAATTTGACATTTTCTTCCATAAATTTGAATTGGAAAAAAGATTTCCCATGCAAACTACTTTAATTTGTAATTTGTATGATGGGTATCGGAAGTACCGGTACGATCCTGCTCAAATTCAATAGGGTTTTTCCTTGGACAAAACTAACTAGGTAAAGAGAAAACCGGAAAAGTTTCAGTATTTACATCCAGACAGACAGACATCCAGATGTCCGGACACAATTTTTTTGTATTTTCGGACTTGGCGAACTCGGAAACGTCGATAAAAATGATAAAAAGTGGGGATAAGAAATGTTTTCCGCCATTACGAAACTAATACTTAGGCTTTTGGGCCTCAGTAATTTTGATCGATAGAAGCGTTTATGAAACCAGTATATATAGTATGTCCCAAAAAGTTTACACCATATGAAAATTTTTTTTGATAAACAATTATTCTTAATAATAGTTGATACTTTACTTAAATGATGATATTAACTTATAACATTTAAAAAAAAATAGAAATTCAATTCAAAAGTAAAACTTTGAATTAAATGAAAATTCAATTAATTAAATTCATCTTATTTTTTTCCTTCTGATAATTTCACATCTATTTTCTTTATCATTGATCTAAATATAATAAACATAACAATTTCCCTTATTATTTTGATCTGATTTTGACATAATTTTGAGGGATGAAAATTTTCTGCGGTTCTTCCTGGGTACGTCTCTGGCTATTATATTTATAGAGACAAGTTCCAAAATCACAATCTAATCCAATCGCGTTATCGTTTATCCTGGCAAGAGGGTTTAAAATAAAAGACGTGTAATTGTAATAACAGGATCGCACTAATTAAAATTTAATGATAGATTGTGGTTTTCGTGGCCGCAGTTTAACCACAAGAGGATATCCGTTGTTAATTAGAACGTTTTCTTTTTCGAAGATAATTCCAGATATTTTTCGAAAAAAGGCATAGGACTTAATTGATTACAAGTATAAATAAAGCGATAATTAGACTAGAATGTTTCTTATCAAAAGGAAGTTTTTTTGATATTGATATTGAAATTTGTTTAAAGAAATAAATCGGTTGAGTTTGATTATTTTGTGTTTGTGTTTCGTATCTGGAAGTTTAAGGTAAATGACAACATTTTATATGCACCACAAGGTTCCATCTTAGGGCCCAGTATTTGATAACTAGCATAATATACAAAATTGTGTTTGAGATATTTAAAAAAATATTATTATGTACGAGGGAAATCAGCGAATATAAATCCTGTTCAAGAATAAAGTATCATTATTTTAAAAAATATAAAAAAATATTATTTGATCCTGTTCAAGAATAAAGTATCATTATTTTAAAAAATATAAAAAAATATTATTTGGAAAATTTGTTTGAAAATATTATTTAGAGCCAAATATAAAATCACACGATCTTAACTCAAAAAAAAATTATTTTTGTAATAGTTTCAAATTTTGCTATAAGGAAAAATATTGTTTTGAGATATGAAACTGTGGTTTAATATTTAGCTGTAAATATAACAATTTTTCTAAATAATATTTTTTCATATTTTTTAAATTAATGGTACTTTGCTCTTAAAACTGAATTTATATTTTGTGACTTCCCTTGTACATTTTTTTTATTTTTAAGCTACTACGATTATCAGAAATAATTTTTAATCAAAAATCAAAGTTTTCCATACTTTTTGAGACACACTATATATACTAACTTTATAAACGATTAGATTGATCAAAATTTAGTCTCTTTAATGGATTTCCAAATAATTTAATAGTATGTTACATTAGTACTTCTAGAGTACCCCAATGTTCTGTTTTAGACCCATCATTTTTTAATATACCTATATAAAACATTTTTCACTTTGATTAAAACTACAATTTAAAAATATTTTAAAACATACAGTACATTTTTTAATACTAATGCGATCTTCTGATGGATAACCCAAACCCATATACCAAATTTCAGCTCAATCGGATTAAACGTGTGACCTCTATTATGGAAGCATACACACAGACAAATACACAGAAAGACAGACGCACAGACAGACAGACTAAATAGCCTTAATCGTGTCAGGGGATCTTAAAATGTATATTTCTATCTTTCTCGAAAAACTTTTTTAGGTCGTTCACAATACATTTTTTATACACTCGAATTTGAAAAAAAACATAAAGACTGCATTTTTCACAAAAATTTAAAAAAACAACAGAAGCAAGAATGAGTTTTCTTGCACACGAATTTGAAAAAATAGAAAAACAAATACATTTTTCAACAAAAAAAAAATAGAAAAAAATTCCAAAGTATTTTTTTGACAGACGAATGTGGCAAAAGTGAAAATGTATTTTTTTCACATATAAATTGGTATAAAAGCAAAAATGCATAAAAAAAACTAGAGAAAAAAACATCAAAAATGCGTTTTTTCACACATACATTGGGAAAAAAGCAAGAATGGATTTTTTATATAAAAATTGGAAAAACAGCATACTTTTTTTACACAAATTTGAAAACAAAACAAAAGCAAGAATACATTTTTTCCCTATTCAAATTTGAAAAAATGCAAAGTGCATTTTATCTCACTCAAATTTAAAAAGAAACAAGCAACTATGCATTTTTCTACACGAAAAACTAGAAAAACAGCAGAAATGATTTTTTCACACATGAATTGGGAAAAAAGCAAGAATGAATTTCTCCACACAAAAAATTGAAAAGAACAACAAAAACGCATTTTTTTTCACTAAATTCGAAAAAGAGAACAGAAGCACGAATGCACACTCGAATGTGGAAAAAACTACAAAAATGAATTTTTCTACAAAAAAAAATTGGAAAATACAGCAAAAACGTATTTTTTCACATATAAATTGGTAAAAAAGCAAGAATATATTTTCCCATATAGGAAACCAAAAAAAGACAGAAAAAATGCGTTTTTTACACATAAATGGAGAAAAAAGCGGGCATGCATTTTTCCACACAGGAAAACTAAAAAAAAAACAGTAATAATATACCAAAAGTACAGCTTAATCGGATTAAACGTGTAGCCTCTATCGTGGAAGAATACAGACAGACAGACAGACTTCCATCTGGAAATGGTTCTTAATCATCTCAGGTGACCTCAAAATGGATATTTTCATCTTTATCTCGAAATGTTTTTTTACTCGTTCGCAACACTTCCCCTTCTTGGAGGTGGGTCGGGAAAGTAAAAAGGGTAAAAATAGACAAAAATCAAAAATACTATAAGAATCTTATTACAATTTGTAAAAATTGGCAAAAGAGGCAAAAATGCAGAAGAAGACAAGAAAAGCAAAAAAGATACCTAAACAAAAGGAAAAAGACATAAAATAAAGCAAAAAAGGAAAAGAGGCTTAATAAAGGCAAAAAAGGAAAGTGGGTAAAACAAAAATCATCGAAAGTCCAAAAAAAAAGGCAAATAAGACAAAGTAAAGGGAAAAAACAAAAAACGCCAAAAAAAGGTCAGAAAAGAACAAAAAAGTCCAAAAAAATTAAAAACTATTAAAAAACGTATAAAGCAAAAGACGACAAAATAAGGTCAGAAAACAATAATATAAAAAAAGCAAAAAAAAGGACAAAAAGGAGTAAAAAGGCTAAAAAAAGGAAAGAAAAGCAAAAAAGGCAAAATAGTGAAAAATAAAGGCAAAAAGCTCAAAAATGTCCAAAAAAAATTAAAAGAAGCAAGAAAAACGACAAAGAAAGGGTAAAAACTAAATACAAATGTTAAAAGAAATTTGGTGCTCTTCGTTTATTATACTTTCCCTTTGATGGGAGTGGAAAAGTAATAGTTTCCATTAAAACAAAAAAAAAATTATCCACAAAATAAAATAAAAAACCAAAACTTTGATAACTACACAATTTTAAAGAGTTATCTAATATCGATTTTTTTCTGTCGTGGATTTTACGAACGTGGGGTTTGCGAACATATACCTGGCATACCCTAGGTCAGTTTATGTGCGAACACTGATAATACAGGTCATTTTTTATTAATTTAAATTTGTGTGGTCCTAATTTTTGTATTTTAATAGAGCAACAAACTATTATTAGCAGAGTATTATGAGAGTGTTAAATTAATAAATGTTATATTCCAGCTATTTTTTTTGTATACATATTTACATTTTAGAAAAGTCCTGCGCACTCATAATTTTTTTAACAATAGCAAAGGTGGGTAAAGTAACTAATTTTTAATTTTGAAAATGGCGGAAAAAAATAAACAATTTGAACGATTAACTGTTATTTATTAATCAACTTGAATGGAGTAGAATAAACGAAATAAAAACAAATTATTGTTTTGGAACTTCTGAGAGTCTATTACGACGACGCCGATAATTTCGACAAACAGTTAGGTTTTACTTCTTCAAAACCAAATCTATTTTCACAAATTAAACTACAAACATCATCAATAGAAGCTACAATATTCGACGTCATTCAATGTTGCGACGTCTTCACACCGACGCTCAATATTTCGAAACCGTTCTCGAGTTATTGCTGTGACAGATGGACAGACAGACGGCCGGACGCTACTTAATAATTATTTCAGGATTCTTTAAATAAATTTACAAATTAACAACATATAATGAAAGTTTATTTATATTTTGTTAATTAATCTTCTTAAATTATTAAGCAGCGAAGGTACTTATTGACTTAACAATGTACGTCCGTTCGACTGTCTGTCTGTCTATCTGTTTGTAACAGTAATAACTTGAAAACGGTTTTGAATTTTATAACTCTGTTTTCAGCAATCGATAGCTGGTCACAATAGCTGACCCACCTACTATTTTCAACTGCAATTGTCTGTCTGTCCGCTTGTGAGTGCGTTTTTCCATCTATTTCAACGATAACTCAAGAACGGTTTCGAATTTTGGGTTTCTGTTTTCAGCAATCGATAGCTAGTAACCTTAGCTCGCCAATCTACTATTTTTAGTGACCGTTTGTCGGTCTCTGAGCTACTTCGATATTGTTAGTTTGCTAGGTTTATTTATGCTTTGAATTGTGTATTTTATTTATTTTTAATTAAAAAAAATACCAGTAATTTATATTTTATATAACCAGTAAAAAAAATTTTCGAGAAAAAGATGGAAATATCCATTTTGAGGTCACCTGA
Source organism: Neocrepidodera transversa (assembly GCA_963243735.1). Taxonomy (NCBI): domain Eukaryota; kingdom Metazoa; phylum Arthropoda; class Insecta; order Coleoptera; family Chrysomelidae; genus Neocrepidodera; species Neocrepidodera transversa. Next base: position 7,119,514 of record OY725340.1, read on the forward strand.
GATGATTAAGACCGTTTCCAGATGGAAGCCTGTCTGTCTGTTTGACTGTGTGTATTCTTCCACGATAGAGGTCACACGTTTAATCCGATTGAGCTGAAATTATGTATATGGATTTGGGTTACTCGTCGGAAGAACCCATTAGTTTTTGTACGACATCTGTCAAACGGAAGTGTCATTATCTAAAAATGACAGATGCAATATGTCACGGAATTTGACTGGCGATATGTCATATGAAAGTCATTGAAAAACTCTATTCAGAACAGTCAAAAATATTTCTCCAACTGTCACCTGTCAAAAATAAAAAATGTCAAAATTTGAAACTTTAACATTAAATATCTGAAAAAGTATCCATGGATACTCGTAGGGAAAGTTTTGGGGTGACACAACCGATTGTTTTGTTTTTGTTTAAACCCTCTTTTACTTTTTTTAAACTTTTTTTGCCCCTTTTTTTAAACTTTTTTTGATTAATTTTTTTAATCTTCTTTGCCGTTTTTTTTTGCTTTTTTACACCTTTTTTGCTTTTTTTGTTTGTTTTTTTACCTTTTTGGTTGCTTTTTTACCCCTTTCTTGCCTTTTTTTTTTAATTTTTTTTGCCATTTCTGCTTTTATTTTCATACTATTTTGCTTTTACCCCTATTTTGACTTTTTTAAGCATTTTTGATTTTGTTTTTACCCTTTTTGCCCTTTTTAAAACTTTTTTTGATTAACTTTTTGAACCTCTTGCGGTTTTGTTACTTTTTTATCTTTTTTGTTTCTTTTTTACCCCTTTTTTGCATTTTTTTGCCGTTTTTGTCTTTTTTTGCCTTTTTTGTCTTTTTTTGCCTTTTTGCCTTTATTTTCATACTATTTTGCTTCTTCTTTTTACTTTTTGGCGTATTTTGGTTTTTTCCCCTTATTTGGGGACTTTTGTTTGGATTTTTTTTGTTTTTTTTTTGGCCTTTATTTTCCCTCTATTCTGTTTTTTTTTTAAACTTTTTGTATGTTCTTTTTCTTTTTTGGCGTATTTTCCTTTTTCCATTTACTTTGTCTTATTTGGCCTATTTTGGACTTTTTGTTGATTTTTTTTGCCATTTTTGCCATTTTTGCCTTTATTTTTTCTCTATTTTGCCTTTTTTTTTATTTCATTTTAACTTTTTTGGCGTACTTTGCTTTTAGTTTTTGGGCTTTTTTAACCTTTATTTGCTTCTATTTTGTAATTTTTGTTGTTGCTAGTAAAAACCTTTTTTGTTGCTTTTTTTATCCTTTTTTGCCACTTTTTTTTCTTGTTGGTATTTATAATAAGTAATATTTGTCGTTTTTCATTTTAATTAATTTTTGTGTATTTTTGGAATGTTTACCCATTTTTTTTTCAGCAATTTATTTCATTTTTACAGCATTTTACTTTTCCATTCAGAAATTTTGTATTTTGTAATTAAAATACTCCTATTCTCCACAGAAGAGCCGTATTGTTTATCCACTTTTTATCACTGATTTTATTATTTTTAAGCTTTTTATTTTTTATGTTTCAACTATTTAATACTAATTATTATTGACTTTGATTATTTTTGATTTTTGGTCATATATGTCACTTCTTCTTTTTTTTTAACTGACAATTTTGATTATTTTTCTATTATTTATTAACACTTATTGACTTTGATTGTTTTTTATTTTTTTATTTACGTTGTATTTTCCATTCTCTTACTTGTCCAATCATCTGTCACTTCTTCTTCTTCTTTTTGAGTTGTCAACGGCTGTTTGGTCATAATGTTGCCTACGTTGCATTCTTCTTCTTTTCCATCCAGTTTTATATACATTTTTTCATAACTTTTCTCTAGTAATTATTTTTCTTCTAAGTTACTTTTTATAGTTTCTAGCATATGTAAATTTTCCACATTCAAGCATTTGCGTTCTATTTTCTCAGTTTTTGCTGTTTTCACGTTCTAACATACTTCTTTGGACACAGATTTTTCGGCAATTCTCTAGAAAATAATAGTAATGTTCCTGTCTTTTTTACAGAAGTTTGTGATGATGAATTAGAAGTAACCGATACAAATCCTTATCATCAGCATCACGCATCTCTCGAGAGGATGGTCCCACCTCATGGAGACGCAGAAGCCATCCGATTTTACCATTTCGACAAGAATTACTGCAAGACAGAAAGCATAGAGGAATTACCTACATCTATAAACAACATCGTGGTGGAAAAAAATATAGTGAAAGAAGAAAAGTCAAAAGTTGATGTATATGAAGGAGAGATTATCTTAGATAGTCGGTTGCTTCCTAGTGAATTAGAATTGAGAGAAGAAGGTGTTTTTACTAAAGCGAGTGTTAGTAAAGGTACCAAGTATGGTCCTTTCCAAGGAAAATGGGCTAGTGTTCCTCAAGATTTTAGATATGCGTGGGAGGTAAGTTAGCAATTTTTTTCTTCTAGTTACCTCTCTTAATTATTTTAAGAAATAAATAATTTTGATTGGAGGAAAACATCTCGCAGGAATATTAAATATTATACAAAGATAACAAATAATTTTTAAATGTTCTTTTAATTTCTCTTACACATTAGAATTTTATTATTTAAAATTCAAAATTATAATAATGGGGATAAACAAAAATTATTAAAAAATAATTATAAACCTAAAGATTAAAAATACCGTAAATCTATTAAAAATTGTGCGTTTAGGGGATCCCCATTAGAAAATAAGTTTCTTACGTTATTTTTTCACTTTTTAAAGTTTTAAACTAAAATCTGAAAACTTTCAAAAGAAATCGAAAAAAATAAAAAAAAAATTAAATCGAATGAGATGGAAAGGACTCAATAAAAATTGAAAAATATATAAAAGAAATGGAAAAAATTAAAAGAAATCGAAAAAAAAACGAAAAAATCGAAAGAAATCGAAAAAAAAAAACGAAAATCGAAAAAGATCAACAAAAGTCGAAAGAGATCGAAAAAATCAATAGAAATAAAAAATTAGAAAAAACTGAAGGAATTTGAAAGAAATCAAAAAACAATAGAAAAAATTCAAAAACAACAGAAAAATGAGAAAAAAAAATAAAAAAACCGACAAATCAAACAAATCGGAGGACAGGAAAAAATTAGAAAACGAAAGAAAGAAATAGAAAAAAAATGGAACAATGAGAAAAAATCTAAACAATTAAAAAATATTAAAAAAATTAGAATAAAACGTAAAAAAACCGGAAAAAAAACAAAAATTATTGGAAAGTATTGCAAACAAGTGAAGAATAAAATTGTAAAATATGGAAAAAATGAAAAAATCAAAAAAATCGCAAAAAACGGAAAAAGGTGGAAAAAATTGTAAAGAACAACCAAAAACAGGAAAAATTGTGAACAAAAGAAAGAAATAAACAAATTAATTGAATGAATTGTAATTAATCGCAATAAAATCACAAAACAATGGAAAACAAATCGTAAAAAATCAGAAAAAATCAAAGGAATAAGAAGAAATGAGAAAAAAATTAGAAAATAAAAAAGAAATAGAAAAAGAAGTAATTGGAAAAAAATAGAAACAAGACAAAACAATGACAAAAACGAGGAAAAATTAGAAAACATCGAAAAAATCAGAAAAGAAACAGAGAAAAACAAAAAAACAGAGAAAATGAGAAAAATTTAGAAAAAGTCTCTTTCTATAAAATAATTATAAAATTAGAAAACGAAAGAAAAAGAAATAAAAAAACAGAACAATGATTAATGAAAAAAATGAGAAAAGATTAGAAAAAATCAAAAAGAATCAAAAAAAAAACAGAAAAAAAAACAAAAAATCAGAATAATGAGAAAACAAGAAAAATTTCAAAGAAAAATAATAGGAAAAAATTGGTTGCGTCGCCCTAAAACTTTTCGGGAAAGTAAAATCCTTGAAAAGTCTGAAAATTTTATGAAAAATCCTTGAAATTTATTTCAAACAAACTTAAAAAATCCTAGAAGAAGAAATCCATGGAAAATCGTTTAAAAAAAAAATTACAAATTTTTGAGTGCTTCAAAAATCTTTGAAAAATTTATGAATCATTCCTAAAAAACCCTTAAAAAAATTTCTACAAATCTTGGAAAATCCTTGAAAATTATTTGAAAAATTTGAGAAAAATCCTTGAAATTTATTTGAAACAAATTTGAAAATCATAAAAAATTCTTCAAAAAAATCTACAAATCTTTGAAAAAATCCTTAAAAAGTCTTTGAAAAATCCTTGAAATTTATTTGAAACAAACCTGAAAATCATAAAAAAATCTTCAAAAAAATCTACAAATCTTTGAAAAAATCCTTAAAAAGTCTTTGAAAAATCCTTGAAATTTATTTGAAACAAACCTGAAAATCATAAAAAATTCTTCAAAAAAATCTACAAATCTTTGAAAAAATCCTTGAAGTTGTAAAAAATTTATGAAATATCCTTGAAATTTATTTGAAACAAACCTGATAATCATAAAAAATTCTTCAAAAATATCTACAAATCTTTGAAAAAATCATTAAAAAGTCATTGAAAAATTTTTGAAAAATCCTTGAAATTTATTTGAAACAAACCTGAAAATCTTAAAAAAATCGTCAAAAAAATCTACAAATCTTTGAAAAAATCCTTAAAAAGCCTTTGAAAAATTTATAAAAAATCCTTAAAATTTATTTGAAACAAAACTTGAAAATCATAAAAAATTCTTCAAAAAAATCTACAAATCTTTGAAAAAATCCTTGAAGTCGTAAAAAATTTATGACAAATCCTTGAAATTTATTTGAAACAAACCTGAAAATCATAAAAAATTATTCAAAAAAATCCACAAATCTTTGAAACAATCATTAAAAAGTCTTTGAAAAATCCTTAAAATGTATTTGAAACAAACTAATAAATCCTAGAAGAATACATGGTAAATCCTTAAAAATATTTCTACAAATATTTGAAAATCCTTGAAGTCATAAAAAATTTCTGAAAAATCCTTAAAATTTATTTGAAACAAAACTTGAAAATCATAAAAAAATCTACAAATCTTTGAAAAAATCCTTAAAAAGCCTTTGAAAAATTTATGAAAAATCCTTAAAATTTATTTGAAACAAAACTTGAAAATCATAAAAAATTCTTCAAAAAAATCTACAAATCTTTGAAAAAATCCTTAAAAAGTCTTTGAAAAATCCTTGAAATTTATTTGAAACAAACTAATAAATCCTAGAAGAATACATGGTAAATCCTTAAAAATATTTCTACAAATATTTGAAAATCCTTGAAAAGTCATAAAAAATTTCTGAAAAATCCTTAAAATTTATTTGAAACAAAACTTGAAAATCATAAAAAAATCTACAAATCTTTGAAAAAATCCTTAAAAAGCCTTTGAAAAATTTATGAAAAATCCTTAAAATTTATTTGAAACAAAACTTGAAAATCATAAAAAATTCTTCAAAAAAATCTACAAATCTTTGGAAAAATCCTTAAAAAGTCTTTGAAAAATCCTTGAAATTTATTTGAAACAAACTAATAAATCCTAGAAGAATACATGGTAAATCCTTAAAAATATTTCTACAAATATTTGAAAATCCTTGAAGTCATAAAAAATTTCTGAAAAATCCTTAAAATTTATTTGAAACAAAACTTGAAAATCATAAAAAAATCTACAAATCTTTGAAAAAATCCTTAAAAAGCCTTTGAAAAATTTATGAAAAATCCTTAAAATTTATTTGAAACAAACCTGAAAATCATAAAAAATTCTTCAAAAAAATCTACAAATCTTTGAAAAAATCCTTAAAAAGTCTTTGAAAAATTTATGAAAAATCCTTGAAATTTATTTGAAACAAAACTTGAAAATCATAAAAAATTCTTCAAAAAAATCTACAAATCTTTGAAAAAATCCTTAAAAAGTCTTTGAAAAATCCTTGAAATTTATTTGAAACAAACTAATAAATCCTAGAAGAATACATGGTAAATCCTTAAAAATATTTCTACAAATATTTGAAAATCCTTGAAAAGTCATAAAAAATTTCTGAAAAATCCTTAAAATTTATTTGAAACAAAACTTGAAAATCATAAAAAATCTACAAATCTTTGAAAAAATCCTTAAAAAGCCTTTGAAAAATTTATGAAAAATCCTTAAAATTTATTTGAAACAAAACTTGAAAATCATAAAAAATTCTTCAAAAAAATCTACAAATCTTTGGAAAAATCCTTAAAAAGTCTTTGAAAAATCCTTGAAATTTATTTGAAACAAACTAATAAATCCTAGAAGAATACATGGTAAATCCTTAAAAATATTTCTACAAATATTTGAAAATCCTTGAAGTCATAAAAAATTTCTGAAAAATCCTTAAAATTTATTTGAAACAAAACTTGAAAATCATAAAAAAATCTACAAATCTTTGAAAAAATCCTTAAAAAGCCTTTGAAAAATTTATGAAAAATCCTTAAAATTTATTTGAAACAAACCTGAAAATCATAAAAAATTCTTCAAAAAAATCTACAAATCTTTGAAAAAATCCTTAAAAAGTCTTTGAAAAATTTATGAAAAATCCTTGAAATTTATTTGAAACAAAACTTGAAAATCATAAAAAATTCTTCAAAAAAATCTACAAATCTTTGAAAAAATCCTTAAAAAGTCTTTGAAAAATCCTTGAAATTTATTTGAAACAAACTAATAAATCCTAGAAGAATACATGGTAAATCCTTAAAAATATTTCTACAAATATTTGAAAATCCTTGAAAGTCATAAAAAATTTCTGAAAAATCCTTAAAATTTATTTGAAACAAAACTTGAAAATCATAAAAAAATCTACAAATCTTTGAAAAAATCCTTGAAGCCTTAAAAAATTTATGAAAAATCCTTAAAATTTATTTGAAACAAACCTGAAAATCATAAAAAATTCTTCAAAAAAATCCACAAATCTTTGAAAAAATCCTTAAAAAGTCTTTGAAAAGTCCTTGAAATTTATTTGAAACAAACTAATAATTCCTAGAAGAATCCATGGTAAATCCTTAAAAATATATCTACAAATATTTGAAAATCCTTAAAAAGTCTTGGAAAAATTATGAAAAATCTTTAAAATTTATTTGACACAAACTTGGAAAACCCTAAAAGAATCCATAGAAAATCCTTCAAAGTTCTTTGAAAAATTTATGAAAAATTCTTGAAAATTATTTAAAAGAAACTTGAAAAACCCTAAAAGAATGCATGGAAAATCATTAAAAATTTATTTACAAAACTTTGAAAAATCTTTGAAAAAAGTGGAACATTTTATCGACGAAATGTTTTTTTTTCACGAATAAATTTACGATTGACAGGAACTCGATCGGAGCTTTTGTTCAAAAGTTACAGTGTCCAGACAGACAGACATCCAGATGTCTGGACAGGATTTTTTTGCATTTTCGGACTCAGAAACGCCAAGAAAAGTGATAAAAAGTGGGAGTAAGAAATTTTTTTCGCCATCACGAAACTAATACTGAGGCTTTTGAGCCTCAATAATACAACTAAACAATTTAAGGGAACTAAAACATAAAACATTCAATTATAAATGATCCCAACCCGGAGTATTTTTAATTTCTCGTAGAATGGAACATGACCTCATTACAAAAGTTTTACTAAATATAAACTCGGATTTTTTAACGAGCGTTAGTCACAGTCATAACATCGGTTGGTGTAAATGTTTATTGACAAAAACATCGAAACGGTTCATGATGAATATTAATATTTTAAGTTTTCATTTCCAGTGTCGGACTGGGCCACAAACCAATCATTGAACAGAAATTGATAATCGTGACTATTGAGGAACATAAAAATATTAATTTATACATACAGTAATTACTTATTATTTTAACACATTTAGTGCCAGACAATTCAATCGCATTTATTTTGACTCGGAAATAGCTTGAAAGATCGTATCATCTTAGATAATGGAAAATTCTGTTTAAAATACATTTCAACTTATGGAACCGCTGGAATTTGTAAATTAGTTGTTTCCTTTTTTAAATAATTACAAACTTTTGGAAATGTGTATTTTTTCATTTCTGATTATTGTGTATTAAAATTATTGTGCTGTTTTATTATGCGTACAAGTAATTATGTGTACAGAAATATTTTAATATAATCATTCTTGAGATAATTGAAACCGGGTGCTTTGCTAATGTTTTTAGGGTTTTTTTCAAAAAATCGCTTAAAACAGAAGAGAGATTTTTTAAAGTTTTAACTTGTTGTAAACATAACAAATCAAATATGCTCATAAATTACCTACCACATTGTCCTATTAGATTTTTCGAAAAATAAAAATTTGAGTTTTCCAAAAAAACACTTATAGAACGGTTTTGTCCATCTGTCCGTTTATCTATGACAAGATTCAACTCAGAAATGGTAATAGATAACGATAAACAGACAATCATAATCGACTCAGCATCGTTAAGAACCCCTAAAATGATAATAATCGTTCTTCACTTGTTTAAAAATATTTTTTTGTCGGAACATTTATAATTGTATTAACCGCAAATGTTTTATATTTAAAAAACACTTTCCCGACCCACCTCCTAGAAGGGAAAGTATTGTTAACGAGCTAAAAAAAATATCGAGATAAAGATGGAAATATATATTTTGACGTCACCTGAGATGATTAAGACCGTCTCCGGATGGAAGTCTGTTTGTCTGTCTGTCTGTATATATTCTTCCACGATAGAGGCCACATATTTAATCCGATTGAGCTAAAATTTGGTATATGGATTTGGATTACTCATAGGAAGAATCCATTAATTTTTGTACGACATCTGTCAAAGGGAAGTGTCACTATCAAAAAGTGACAGATGTAATATGTCACTGAATTTGACTTGCAGTATGTCATTTGGAAGCACTTGAAAAACTCTATTCATAACAATTAAAATTAATTCTCCAACTGTCACCTGTCAAAAATAAAAAATGTCAAAATTTGAAAATTTAACATTAAATATCTGAACGATTGTTTTGTTTTTGTTTTTACCCTTTTTTACTTTTTTTTAAACTTTTTTTGTCCTTTTTTTAAAACTTTTTTTGATTAATTTTTTTTAAACTTTTTTGCCTTTTCTTGTTGCTTTTTTACACCTTTTTTTCTTTTTTTTTTGCATTTTTAAAACTTTTTTTGCCTTTTTTACCATTTTTGCCTCTCTTTGTTTTGTCTTTTTTAGGTTTTTTTACCTTTTTTTCCTTTTTTTTCCTTTTACGCCTTTTTGGTTTTAATTTTTTTTTACTTTTTTGCATTTTTTGCTGGTTTTTTTTACCTTTTTTTGTTGCCTTTTACCCCTTTCTTCCCTTTTTTTGTTTTTATTTCATTTTTGCATTTATTTTCGTTTTTTGCCCTTTTACCCTTGTTTTGACTTTTTTGGGCATTTTTGATTTGGTTTTTACCCTTTTTCCCTTTTTTGACATTTTGGTTCGTGTTAAAACTTTTTTTGATTAATTTTTTGAATTTTTTGCGGTTTTGTTGTTTTTTGGCCTTGTTGATTTATTCCCTTTTTCCTTTTTTTTTGCCATTTTTGCCTTTATTTTTCCTCTAGTTTGCCTTTTTTATTTTTTTTAACTTTTCTGGCGTTTTTTTTTTCTTTTAGTTTTTGAGCTTTTTTGACGTTTTTGCCTCTATTTGCTTCCATTTTGTAATTTTTGTTGTTGCTTTTTTACCTTTTTTGTTGCTTTTTTTATCCCTTTTTGCCACTTTTTTTGATTTTTTTTATTTGTTTTTGTTTTTTTTTGCCCTTTTTACTTTTTTTTTAACTTTTTTGGCGTATTTTGCATTTTTTCTCTTTTCTTTGTCTTATTTGACATTTTTTTGTTAATTTTTTCCTTTTTTTCTTTGTCCAGTTTTTTTTGCATTTTTTGCCTTTTTCTTTTTTTTATTATAATTTTACTTTATGCTGAAAATTCTTTATCATTTTTGTCGTTTTTTATTTTAATTAATTTTTGTGTATTTTTGCAATGTTTACCCATTTTTTTCCAGAAATAATTAAAATAATCTTATTCTCCACACCTGAGCTGGGAAAGTTCTGGGATAACACAGAAGATTTTTTAATATTCTATCTCAGTTCTAATTTCGTATTCAATAAATAATAACTTGTTATGAATTTCAACTTCTGGAATACCCTGTAAAAAATTTACCTAATTCGCCCCATTGTAACATGACAAACAAATCAATTCGGACTGAAAGCCAACATGATCTTTCCCACCAATTGTATGAAAACGAGACAAGATAACACGTTTTTTTCTATGCCACATTCATTCATTCATTCATTGAAAAAGCGAACGGTTATGGTTATATTTCTATTCCTCTGGCCTACCGGGATATATAAACACCCTGTCGTTGTCCTTCAACCACCCCCCCGTCACGGCAGGTTTTCGGCACGTTCATCCCTTACTAGGCCCCTAGGGGATTCTTTTTTCCTGTCATTCGAATTTTGATAAATCTATTAAGAGTTTACCCTTTGTCATTACACCATTACTATGATGTAATAGTGTGTACGTACGTTTTTTTTTTGTAATGGCACATGAGCAAATATTTTATTATTTATTAATATTACAGACTCTCAAACACCAAATCCTAATTTTTTCTAATATCTAAGAAAAATTGTATAGAAAACAAATCAAAAAAAATATGTATAAGTGTCACTTTATGATAAAATAAAAAAATATTTGTTTAGATGAAAATAGCATCGAATATAAAAATTTATTAAAAGCAGTTATAAGAAGACATTATTTCAACCACAAAATTATCATGCAATTTTTTCCTAAAGTTATCTGTTATAAAAAAAACATAAATATGGAAACTGATACAACATTAGTCATTATTTAAATTGTGTGCAATACGGTAAAAATTTGACCTTTTAGTTCGCGAGTACCATGATATGTTAATGGTTTATAGTGAAATTTGCGGTAATAGTAAAGGCGCTGTAGAATTTTAAGATGAACGATATTACGCCGATTGCTGAATTTATACCAAAGATAATTTTTTAGATTATACAAAAGAAAATAAAAAAAAATACTTTATGTGATAAATGTCACCTTCTTTTATTTGTCTTTATTGTAATTTTATTCTTGAAGAAAATAGAAAAAATGGTGAAAATTTCTATTTTCTAAAAAATAGGAAAAATAAGAAAAAACAAAAATGGAAGAAACATGAGAAATACAAAAAAAAGTGAAATAATAGGAAATGGGAAAAATTAGAAAAATGAGGATAAAATAGGAAATAATGGAAAAAAATAGGAAAAAATACAACAAATGCAGAAAAATATAAAAAATGGGTAGAAATAACTAAAAGTAAAATAATAGGAAATAATATGGAAAAATAAGGAAATATAAGAAATATAAAAAAATATAAAAACGTAAAAAAAAATATTGAGTATTAAAGAAAATAGTAAAAATTAAAAAAATAAACTAAAATAAAAAAATACAGGAAAAACAGTGACATATAGAAAAAAAGAGTAAGAAATAGTAAAAAATTGTAAAATATGGAAAAATAGGGAAAAATAGAGAAAAACAGTAAAAAAATTGGAAACAGTAGGAAAATGAGAAAATATAGCTAAAAATGTAAAAAAATAGGAGTAAATAAAAAAAACAGAGAAAAGTGAGAAAAAATAGGCAAGAGCAGAAAAATGGGAAAACATACGAAAAAATTGAGAAAACCGGAAAAAAAAGAAAAAAAAAACAAAAAAATTATAAAAAAATTGACAAATTTGGAAACAATATGAAAAAAACCGAGAAAAACTAGAAATAATTCAAAAAAATAAAAAAAACAGGACAAATAGAAAAAATAAAAAAAGAGAAAAAAGACGAAAAAACCGGAAAAAACGGGCAAAATAGGGAAATAGGGAGAAAAAAAACAAGAAAAAAAAACAAAAAAACATGAACAATAAATAAATAAAAAAGCAAAAAAATAGAGAAAAGCAAAAAAAAATGGAAAAAAGAACAGCTTAAATTTTATTAGAGTAAACGACATAACATTCTGTTTTTTTATTGGAACTTTATTTTTTATGAAAAGGTAAAAAAAAGTTTCCTTGGAAAATGCGAAAATAGAAAAAATAAGCAAAAATATGAAAAAATAGGAATAAATTCGAAAAATTATTTTCCTATAAAAATGCAAAAATTGGAAAAATAGGGAAAAGTAAGAAAAAGATAAGCAAAAATAGATGTATTTCATGTAAAAATGCATAAATTGGAACAAATAGAGGAAAATAGGGATAAATAGAAAAGAATATGGAAAAATAGGAAAAATATTTTTACGGGAAAATGCGAAAATGGGAAAAATAAGCAAAAATATGAAAAAATAGGACCAAATTTTTACTGGAAAAATACGAAAATGGAAAAAAATAAGGTAAAATAGGAAAAATGGTTTCCTGTTAAAATGCGTATAGGAAAAATTAGGTGAACTAGGGCGAAAAAATAGGGAAAAATGGGGAAAAATTGGAAAAATAGAAAAAAGGGAAACATACGAACAAATATTCGAAAATATTTTCACTGGAAAAACGATAAAGGAAAAAAATGAGGTAAAATAGGAAAAATGTTTTCACTATCAAAATGTGTAAATAGGAAAAATTAGGGCAAAAAAAATAGGGAAAATATTTTCATTGGCAAAATGCCAATATAGGAAAAAAATAAGGTAAAATATTGAAAATCTGTTCACTGGTAAAATGCGTAAATATGAAAAATTAGGCTAAAAATAGTGCGATAAAATAGGGGAAAATGTAAAAAATAGGGAAAAATCGGAAAAAATAGAAAAAAGGGGAAAACACTTACAAATATTAGAAAACATGAAAAATATACAAAGTTAGAATAAAATCCCATCGCAAAAAAATCGCACATTCCATTTTTTTTTAATGAAACACATTTGTACCCCCTCAAATTCTCACCCCCTTAGAGGTAGAATGCCCATTTTCGATACGCAATGAATTATGACCCCAAAGAATTTTTCTACCAAATTTGGTGTCAATTGGACAATTTTTTTACTGATTCTTATTCTCCAGGCCATAAACGGTGTAGCGCCCCTATTTCCGAGTCTGGGTCACGTCATTGAATCGATTACAATAGGTAGATTCCACATATGGAAATCTATCTAAAATGACCACAATTAATTTTTATCTATAAATTTTGTCTGAAACGTTTTTACCTAGTTTGAACTTTTTTTGATCCCCCAGAACATGGAAAATTTACTATTTGTTTATGTAAACAATATCTATGTAAATATTATGAGAAGTATAATGTCAGTTGTAACCAGATATCACCGAACGGTATCTACTCCGGTGTAGACACATAAAACAAACTTGCACCGTGAAAAGCGGGTACTAATTTCGCTAAAAAGCACTTAACTTTATAATTTAATTAAATAATGAAATCTAGGGACTATTTTTTATTCCTAATTTTATATTATTAAAATGAAAAATTAAATGTTAAATATCTGAATTTTAAAATTATAATTTCAGATTTGAATTCAACATGAAAAATTGTATTACAAACAATTTGGGCTTAAAAAAACAAAAAATTATAGTGTTTTAAGGTTTATTAATTCTTTTTTTATTTGAGTAAAATTTAAAATTATAATTTCAAATTTAGATTCAGCACAAAAAAATAAACAAAAAATTACATTATGAAAAGTTTGTGCCTATTAACACTATAGTTACATAGGGTGTTGAAAATTTCAATGTACACTAAACGGGAAAAAAGTTGCATGTTATTAAGACAAATTTACTGGATTTTGAAAAATTTTATATCAGGTCCGGTTTCAGAGATATTTGCTTAAAACCAAAATTGACGATTTTCGTTTTATTTAATTATCACTTTTACTTTTAAAGATAAAAGACAACTTTTTTTGTTAAATGTCTTTACGTTCAAAATTGTTAATTTTATTGACATTTATAATAAATTACCTTACAAAATGCTTAAAGTTGTTTAACTTAAATTTTAAGCCATAATTGACGAAAAAAGTAGCACAAACTATATTTGTTTAGAAAGCTTAAATATTGAGCTTTGTGTTAGGCTAAAAATATACAGGGTGTTCTAGTTAAAATAACAAAGTTGCCCTATCCCTAAAAATCACCGTGTTAATTTCCGGTCAAACCGGCATTACGATAAAATATCCCATTATTGAGAAAAAAACTTCTATAGATTTCAATAAAACTAGCGAAAACCGCATGTTTCTATTCCTAAAACTATTTGAGTAATAAGCGATCAAAACCCCGAAAAGTTAAGTGGGACCCAAAAACGATATTAATCTTTAATCTATTTTCACTTTCTCGATACTTTATTGTCGTAATTTTAAATTTTCAAAAACTCGTAATTACGGCAAAAATATTATCGTTTTTACACTTGTTTTAATATTTTTATTTTAAAAAATTTGACTTATAAGTAATTTTTTTTGTGTCACCCTGTATTCAAAACGGCAGCCAATAATTCACCGAATGAAATCGACGTACCCTCCCCGATAACGTGCCTACGAACTGTCAGATAACAATTGAAAACCAAACATCAAACATTTAAGCCGATGTTCAGTTCAAACGGATCGACATTGAAATCAATCACTCCTGCCTTTTAGAAGAACTTTTGTATCTTCACAAACAGATGGATGGATCACTACGACGTGTCACTAAGGTAGTTGACACCCCACGTGAAATGGGATTCTAACCAAAATTAATTCTTGATAAAAGGGTCGCTAAAAAAAAATATGTATGTATTCATTATTTGCGGCTTGAGGGTAGTGAATCTTCAATTTTTGGTCATAAAAGTTACACAAAAAGAGGTAAAAAAATTATATGGGAATCATGTATAACCGTCAAAGTTTGGGTACAATGAAAAAATAATTATATCAAGATTATACCTGAGTGATTTTTCAAATTTTTACCTGTTTATAAATAAAACACAGTTGTTTTAGATATGAAATATACAGGGTGGGGTACAACATACAGCACTGAATTTAGTACCTAAAAAAATATTTATTTATTATTATTTTTAAAGATGGAAGATTATTTTTAAAGATGGAAGACAAATTTTTGAATCTTTTTTGTTGAAGACCAAACACCGTTTAACATAGCGTGGTCAGTTTTTCGATACAACGTTTCGTCTTTAAAGAGCATTCCTATTTTTTTTTAAATACGGACCTGTACTTTTTATTTTATTTTTGTAATCTACATTTTATTCTCTATCCAACCATGTATCACACTTATTTTTTTTTGATTAATTTTCGACAATGAAATGTACTTTAAGAAATTTTGTAAGTACTGTCCTGTTTATTTTATTGCAGAATATTTTTAAACCATGTTTTCGAAAAAATTTTTTAAAAAGTTAGCACCTAGGAAAAAGCACAATTTAATCACAAAAATGCATACACAAATATACAATTAGAACAAATAAATACGAGGTCGTTTAAATGAGAGAGAAGTTTTTATTTTACATTTATTTTTTATTTTATTATGTTCCTGTTATAATTTAATGCTTAATAAATTTTATTCAAAAATATTTATAAATATTCAAGATGAAAATGATCAGGACAGTATTTACAAAATTTCCTAAAGTACAGTTCATTATCGAAATTTAATAAAAAAAAATAAATTGTTATATTGAGATTTCAAAAATAAAATAAAAAGCACAGGTCCGTATTAAAAAAAAAAAATTGAAGAATGCTCTTTAAAAACGAAACGTGGTATAAAAAAACTGACTACGCCATGTTAAACGGCATTTGGTCTTCAACAAAAAAGATTAAAAAAGTTTTCTTCTATCTTTAAAAATAAAGGTGATAACTAAATAAAACGAAAATCGTCAATTTTGGTTTTAACCGGACCTGATATTAAAATTTTTCACAATCCGGTAAATTTGTCTTGATAATATACAACTTTTTACCCATTTAACCAACTTTGTATCTATTACGGTTAACGAAATCCCAATAGTGTACATTGAAATTTTCAACACCCTGTATATGCATATAAAAAGATTTTTTCCGTGGCGTATGTGATGCTCCAGTCTATACGTAATTTTTTAAAAATGTTTGGTCATGAAAAATATCAAATATAAACTTTAAAAATATTACCCGGGATTAAAACATACGAAGTTTTTAGTACTTGGGCACGAAAAATTCACTTTAACAATAAACACAAGAACTATACGCAACACGGAATTTGTGGAATTAACGCTATGAAGACATTTTAGTCTTTTAAACAGATGTAATTAAATAAATTTTTTAGGCTTTTAATTCCAATTTTTTTTAACTTTTCCCATTTTTTTGTTTATTCCAATTTTTTCCGATTTTTTATGACTTTTTTCATTTTTTTTAATTCACTCGAGTTTTTCAATCCTTACCCAATTTTTCCGTCTTTTTTTCTAATTTACTAGCGTTTTTCGATCTTTCCCGATATTATCCCCTTTTTTCCATTCGGTACAGGTTTATTCAGTTTTTCGACTCTTCACGATTTTTCACGGTTTTTTACGATTGTTTATGCTGTTTACGATTATTTGGCATTATTTACGAAATTTTACGACTTTTTACCAGTTTTTTACGACTTTTTACCAGTTTTTTACGATTTTTTACTGGTTTTTTACTAATTTATTACTATTTTTTTAAAAAAATTTTTTACAATTTTTTATAAATTTGTACAATTTTTACGTTTGTTTTTTTAAATTTTTACTATCTTTTATGATTTGTTTTAACGATTTTATACGATTTTTTGCAGTTTTTTACGATTTTTTACGGATTTTTACGATTTTTTACCATTTTTTACTGGTGTTTACGATTTTTTACGATATTTTGCGAGTTTTACGTTTTTGTACGATTTTCCACGATTTTTACGATTGTTTACGATTTTTTACGATTTTTTAAGGTTCTTTACGTTTATTTCGGTTTTTTACGGTTTTTTTGGTTTTTATGGGTTTTTACGGTTTTCCACGATTTTTACGATTGTTTACGGTTTTTTACGATTTTTTAAGGTTCTTTACGGCTTTTTCGGTTTTTATGATTTTTTATGGGTTTTTACGGTTTTTTACGATTTTTACGAATTTTTCGGTTTTTACGATTTTTTACGGGTTTTAACGATTTTTTTCGATTATTAACGATTTTTTACTATTTCTTACGGATGTTTACGACTTGTTCCATTTTTTTACGATTTTTGCAAGTTTTTATGATTTTTCACGATTTTTCACGATTTTTTACAGTATTTTACGATTTTTTTGCAATTTTTTTTTGGGATTTAATTTTTTTACGATTTCTTTGCATTTTTTTTTCAGATTTTTTCCAATTATTTTCACTAACAATTTTTTGTCACTTTTTATGGTTTATCCGTTTTTTTGCGATTTTTGAAATTTTTTGTAATTTTTTAATAATTTAATTTCGATTTTTGTTTAAGATTCATTTTAATTCATTCGAATTTTTTCACGTTTGAAAAATTTCTAATACAATTGTTTCCGGATTTTTTGTTCTTTTATTTATTGCAATTTTTTACAATTTTTTGCCATTTTTTTTGGGATTTTTTACGATTTTTGGCGTTTTTGCTGGTTTTTCCGTTATTTCACAATTTTATTGATTTCCTGGTTTTTTCCGTATTCTTCAATTTTAATTTTCATTCTAATATTTTTAGATTTTTTTCGATTTTTCGAGATTTTCAATTTTCTTTTTAATTTTTCTGTTGTTATTTGATTTTTTCAAATTGTTCTTGATTTTTTCCAACTTCTTCTCTTCTTTTTCTAGTTTTTTCGGTTCTTATCAATCTGTTTTTTTTTCGGATTTTTCGATTTTTTTCTCATTTTTCTGTTATTTTTTGAATTATTCTAGGTTTTTTCCAGCTTTTCTCTTTTTTCGGTTTTTGTCAATTTTTGTCGATTTTTGTTCATTTTCCTCTGTTTCTTTCGATATTTATTTTGATTTCTTTCGATTGTGAAAAAATATCGTATACGAAAGTTCTTTCGCACAATTTTTTTTCATACTCTTTTTGTATTAACGTATTAATTTTTAATTTAAAAATGGCTACACCAGATTTTTTTCAAATAGAATCCCATACTTTTTTCAACATTTTTAGAACCTACATAATCACCCCCAAAATTTTTTTAAACTCAGTTTGAAAATTTCATTTTAAACAAGGAGGTCTAAAATAAATTTTACAATTCCAAATTTTTTCTACAACTGAAGTACATAAAATGTGAATTCTAATATCAATCTGCGTTGCTAAATTATTTATTTATAAACGAATATATCAAATGTTCACCTTGTTTAAAATTCCTTGGTACGTCTATGTAACACTTAATCGAGGAGATTTATTCAAATTAACTATATTAGTGCATTTTACACTGATAAACGAGATATAATTAAATTTGATAACACACCGAAATGTTGCACAAACCAACGCACTTTTTACTACCCTTAATTTATCTCGTTTCGGGATGATATATCTGTCAGTTAGAGCCCTCGTAAATTCAATTTGTAATAACCCTTTAAAGGAAAATATTACATTAAGAGGGTAGGGACAGTTTTTTTTTATATTTAGGATAGGTATTATTAAAAATATAAATTTTATACATAAAAAAATGTATTAATTTTTAGAATAAACAAAAACAAAATACGTGATCTAGAATTAAATACAAAAATGTAATTTACTGTAACGTAAATAATAGGTTGTGGTCAGAAAAAAATATGACAGAAACAGAAAAAAATGTGAAAAAATTGACTTTTTAGTAAATCTAGCAATAATGGCAACAAATTAGAATTTTATCAATGTGCTAAATATTTAAAATTATGAATCAGAGTCTTTTAGGGATATTTAAAAAAAATGCTTCATTTATTTATAAGATTTCAATTTAAATTGAAAAAAAAGTTTTCCCATGCATGCCACTTTAAATTGTATGGCGGATACCGGAAGGGCTGGTCCGATCCTGCTCAAATTCAATTAGGGTTCTTCCTTGGACAAAACTAACTCGGTAAAGTAAAAACCGGTGATCTAAGTTTTCGCTCGAAAGTTACAGTGTTTACATACAGACAGACAGACAGACAGACACCCAGACGTCCGGACAGGATTTTTTGTATTTTCGGACTCAGGGAGCTCGTAAAAGTGATGAAAAGTGGGGGTAAGAAATTTTTTTCGCCATCACGAAACTAATATTGAGGCTTTTGGGCTTCAGTAATTCGTTAAAAATAAGAAAAAAATACAAAAATGGGGAACAACAAAAACTAATTAAAAAATAATTATAAATCATCTAAAGTTGTTTTTTCACTTTTTAAAATTTTAAAATAAACAAACAAAAATCTGAAAACTTTCAGAAGTAAATCGAAAGAAATATAAAAGAAATGGAAAAAAATCTAAAGAAATCGAAAAAAAACGACAAAATCGAAAAAGATCAATAAAAGTCGAAAGAGATTGAAAAAAATCAATGGAAATAAAACATAATAAAATAGAAAATCAAACGAAATCGACAAAAATCAAAAGAAATCGATGAAATCGAAAGAGATCGAAAAAAATCGAAATAAATCAACAAATATCGATAAAATCAGTAAAATAAGAAAAAGCTAGGTTATTAAGCAGGCACGTGACGACTTCTAAAAAAAAATTCGATTATCTCATGAACCATAAAAGATATCCCAAATCTGTTTTCAAATATCGATTCAGTGTTAAATTTTACGTCGGAATGCTATTTTTAAAACCGGAAGTATCACTTCCGGTTCTTGTTTGTAAAACCAGTTTTGAAACCGGAAGTCATAAAAATCTGAAAATTTATTTGGGAGCTATAAATGCGGACAGACGGGCAGACGTCATTACTAAACAAGATAGCAATAAAGTTTTACACATATATTTTTTATACGTTATAGTTTAATTTCGGATGTTTAAAATTTTCAAAAACTTTTGCCATTGTTGCCAGATTTATCAAAAAGGAATTTTTTTTCATATTTTTCTTAAATAACCAAAATAATGAATTTTTGTGAAAAATTACAAGATATTAAAGTTGTAGAACATAAAATTTTCTACACATTTTGTCATTACCGTTTTTTTGAATTCCTCATAGTTTCGCCGAGAGAGGGCGCGAAAAATATTTATATATACATGTTTGTGACTTTGTAGATTTTGAGACAAAATTATGGATTTTTATGAAAAATTACATGATATCAAAATTGTAGAGCATAAAATTTTATACAAATTTTTTCTTAACAATTTTTCCAAGTTGCCCATAGTTTCGCCGCTAGTTTTTTTTTAATTTTTATCTTTATTAAATTATTATTTTTTAGTTAAACTTTAATATTAAAAATTTGAAAAAAATATCTTTAAATTTGTAATAATTAATGTTATTATCATAATTTTTTTCAAAATTTTATTACAAAAATTGTGGAATTTTTAAAAATTGGCTAAGAAACATTTAAAATTATATTATGATTTTAAACTAAATTAAATAACTTCTAAAATATTAAAGTTATTGAAATGGGATTTTCACCATTCAAAAGATAATACTAAACTCTAAATTTAGAATGTATTTTAGTTTCTTAGAATTTAGAATTGTAATTATTATAGCCAAAATTAAGATTTTTTTTTAATTTTTTGTTTTTCGTTTTATCAATAAGTATAAAATAAATGAAAAAAGTACTTAAATAGCATATCCGAAAAGGATCCAAAAATACTATGTGTGCAAATTATTTCATAATTTTAGCATGCTATTTGTAAAAGTTATAGCAAAAAATGAAAAAAGTTTAAACAATTCATTGGGTACCCTTTTGACAAAAAATTTGATTTTTTTTTAGTTTTATAAACTAACTTTATTAATGGATTTTGATCCATAAAATCTTAAAAAAAGGTCTGTTTCCCATTTTGAATATAATTGAATGAGATATTAATTATTTATTGATTTTAAAATTATTCAAAGGTTTCATTTTTTTAAGGTTAATATTAGTATTAAAAATTAAAAAAAAATACCTTTAAATTTATAGTAAAAACCTCTATAATTGTGATTTTTTTCAAAATTTTATTCAAAAAAATTTTATCTTTATCTTGTTTTCGAATTCCGCATAGTTTCGCCGCTAGTTTCTATTTTAATTTTTAAATAATTTTTATCTTCTTAAATAGTTTATTTTTAGATACATTTTAATATTTATTTTAAAAAAAGACTGTCAAATTTATAATAAAAAAAATTTACAATGACAATTTTTTTCAAAATTTTATTAAAAAAAAATGGATCACAAAATTTTTATTACGATTTATTGAATAACTTTTAAAATATTAATAGATACTAAATGGGATTTTCACCATTTAGAAGATCATATAACACTCTAAATTCAGAATGTATTTTAGTTTCTTAGAATTTAGAGTTATAATTATTACGACCAAAATAAAGAATGTTTTAGAAATTTTTTGTAATTTCATTTTATCAAAAAGTATAAAACAAATGACAATTTTTTTTAACTAGCTTTGTTAAAATATTTTGATCCAGGAAACCTAAAAAAGGTCTGTTTCCCATTTTGAATAAAATTGAATGAATTGTTTATTGATTTTGAAATTGTTCAAAAAAAGTTTTTAATTTTTTTTAAGGTTAATAATAATACTAAAAATTAAAAAAAAAACAATAAATTTATAGGGAAAAGCTCTATAATTGTGATTTTTTTTTTAAATTTTATTCAAAAAATTGTAGAATTCGTAAAAAATACCGAATTTTTTTTTAAATCTATACCATTCGAAAGCTAATATAAAATTCTAAATTTAGAAAATATGTTATTTTCTTCGAATTGTAATAAAGAAATTTTTTTGTCTTTTTGTTTTGAAAATGAGAAAACAAATGAAAAAAGTAAATAGTACATCCAAAAGGGATCAAAAAGTACATTATGTGTCAATTATTTCATAATTTTAAAATAATACATGTAGAAGAAAATTATAAAAAGTAAAAAAGAAATTTTGACCATAGATTTAGTTTTTTTTTAAACAAATTTTATCAATGTATTTTAATGGAGAAAAACTAAAACAATTGATTAAATAATAATTACTTTACTAGGAGTGTTCGGAAAGTTGGGTGGGATTACCCCCTCATTTTTAAATATTGTAAAATAAGGATTTTTGATTATTTACAGTAGAAACGACCCCTTTAAAACTATTTAATTTGTTATAAATATTGTTATTTTTACTATTGCCAGTACCAGTTATATGATACATCCAGAACAATACAAATATAAAATTAATATTATTAAATATCCCGTTTTAAGGTGCCACTGTTTGTTCGGCAATGTTCGGAAAATTCTCTACTAGCTTCAAACCGGTCAAAAAACTTACCTTTCAATATATTTTAGTTTTACATTTTACTAGAAATTCTAAGCCACTTTTTATATGCACAGTGCTTCACTGAGACTCAAAAAAAAGAAAATAAATTGTTTAAACACTTATCAAGGTCTCTGGCTCAGTCCCGCAGCAAATATTAGTAATTTAATATTTGCCTGCAGTCTGCAGTCGAGCCGAGTTTCATTCATAGCATTACCTACAAGATCAAAAAGGTTTAGTAGCTGGCAGCTGGCACTTTATGTGTAGAGTCAGAATCTAATAAATATATTTATTCATTCTCTCAACCAATAAGTATACATCATAAGCGCTACATTATCTTATTACCAACGAAAACCTCATAGGTAATCTAAAAACTCAAAACCATAAACTGTTAGAAACAATTTTTTTAGGTTAAATAACCCCCAACCATATATTTAATACTAATATCAACAAGTAAGAAAAATAAAAACATTTAATTCACATTAATAATATTTTGAAAATAGTACCAAGAATATACTCCAAAATATAAAAGCAATATTACA
Organism: Neocrepidodera transversa; assembly: GCA_963243735.1. NCBI lineage: Eukaryota > Metazoa > Arthropoda > Insecta > Coleoptera > Chrysomelidae > Neocrepidodera > Neocrepidodera transversa. Next base: position 7,142,208 of record OY725340.1, read on the forward strand.
TACCTTTTGTGTCGAGGATCTCCAGCACAGCGTAGGAAGAGGGTACCACTCCAACATCAATTTATTCTCCTCTTCGAGTATCGGCGAAACCAAATATCACTTCACACATCTACGTTTTACAATTTCGCCCGAAAATCCACTATCACGCACTGACACAAAAGTTATAGATAAAAATAACTAAAACGACCATACAACGGCAAAACTCAAAAAGATGGCGAATAATAGCGTCTTCCTCTTCACTTATCTCCCAAATGAGTTGGCGATTATTGCCGATCTAACGATCCCTAACGATCATTGAACAAATCAAAATTATTAAAAACAGTAGGTAGGTACCAACTTAAGACAAAATACCCTAATATCGTCGATTGGAATATATAGTTATAGTCCAGGGCAGATAGAGAAAATTAAATGAATTTGGAGGTGAAGCAGATATCGAGATGCGGTTTTCTGCATTGTGTTCAGGAAGGTCACAGAAAACGAGGCTACATGGTCTGGTTAATCCGTTTTTGAAAAAATGCCTTCTGGGCCGGAAAATGTATTTTCCAATTGCATCACTACTTGCACCATTATAGGAACGACTGGAAACTCGGAAAAATCGCTCGGAAATTGTTACTCGGGGGTTTTCAGGCTCGCCGAACTCGATTCTGGCATTAGAATTACCCGGGGGCGCACGGGGGCGGCTCTGCGGGGAGTGCGGGGGTGGTTAATTGGGGGAGAAATTGCAGCGTGCATGGAAATCGCTATAAAATCGTTACTCGGGGGTTTTCGGGGATGACGAATTCAATTCTTGCATTGGAATTACCCGGGAGCGTCTCTGCGTGGAGTGCGGGGGTGGTTAATTGGGGGAGAAATTGCAGCGTGCAAGGAAATCGCTCCAAACTCGTTACTCAGGGGTTTTCGGGGATGACGAATTCAATTCTGGCATTGGAATTACCCGGGGGTGTCTCTGTTGTGGGTGCGGGGATGGTTAATTGGGGGAGAAATTGCAGCGTGCATGGAAATCGCTAAAAACTCGTTACTCGGGGGTTTTCGGAGATGCCGAATTCAATCCCGACATTGAAATTGTCCGGGGGAGCACGGGGGCGGCTCTGCGGCGGTATCCGGGGGTCATTCTGGGGGGAAAATTGTATAGTCCATGGGAAGCGCTCCAGACCCGTTACTCTGGGGTTTTCGGGGATGCTGAATTCAATTCTGTCATTAGATTTCTCGGGGGCCCCTCTGTAAGGATGTCTGTGGGTAATTGGGGGGGTGGCAGCGTCCACCAATGGTAAAGGAGAAGGTGAAAAATCTCAAATTATGAAAATAATACTTTATTCAAATAACAGATAGGAGTTTTTATTAATCTCGAATTATTCATTATAAACTTCAATTTTTAACTAAAATACTAAACATCTTGTTCAAACTCTTCTTCGTCTTCTTCCCGTTCTTCAACTACTCTCCCTCCTGAATTTTCTTCCCCTCCTTCATCTTCTTCCTCGTCACAACACTCGGCCTCATTGGAATCGTCTTTTTGATTTAAGCAATTGCCATCGCAATGCTTGCATGCAAGTGAGCACTCCAACCCACTTCGGCGGCACCCGCACCTCGGGCCACAGTCGGTTTGACAAGAACAAGAAATATTGCTCAAAATTTCCTCGGGACCGGCTTCCTGCGCGCATGAACTGGAGCCATATTTTTTTCTCTTCAGTCGATACAAAATACTTCTGTTCGCGCTGGTCCCGGTGGTAAAGAGACTCTACTCTCTTTAGGTTTGTCGCCTTTTTTAAATCCAGTTTCGAGGAACAAGAGACTTCCAAAGCAATTGTTTTTATAATATTTGTAATATTTATTTATTTAATATTCCATCAACATTTTTATTATTCATATCCCCGGTGAAATGTAATGTCTGATTGTCATGGACGTTGACATCCCCCCCTAGGGCACAAAGCACCCCCAGACAATCTCACAGAGGGGCCCCCGAGCGGCCCCGGAGAAATCTAATGATAGAATTGAATTCGGCATCCCCGAAAACCCCCGAATAACGAGCCTGGAGCGCTTCCCATGGACTGTGCAATTTCCCCCCCCCGAATGACCCCCGGACACCCCGCAGAGCCGCCCCGTGCTCCCCCGGGCAATTCCAATGTCGGGATTGAATTCGTCATCCCCGAAAACCTCCGAGTAACGAGTTTGGAGCGATATCCAAGCACGCTGTAATTTTTCCCCCAATTAACCACCCCAGCACCCCCCGCATAGACACCCCCGGGTAATTCCAATGCCAGAATTGAATTCGTCACCCCCGAAAACCCCTGAGTAACGAGTTTGGAGCGATTCCATGCACGCTGCAATTTCTCCCCTAATTAACCACCCCCGCACCCCCCGCAGAGACACCCCCGGGTAATTCCAATGCCAGAATTGAATTCGTCATCCCCAAAAACCTCTGAGTGACGAGTTTGGAGCGATTTTCATGCACGCTGCAATTTCTCCCCCAATTAACCACCCCAGCACCCCACCGAAGATCCGCCCCCGGTAATTCTAATGCCAGAATCATGTTCGGCGGGCCTGAAAACCACCGAGTAACAATTTCCGAGCGATTTTTCCGAGTTTCCAGTCGTTCCTATAATGGTGCAAGTAGTGATGCAATTGGAAAATGCATTTTCCGACCCTGAAGGCATTTTTCCAAAAACGGATTAACCAGACCATGTAACCTCGTTTTCTGTGACCTTCTTGAACACAATGCAGAAAACCGCACCTCGATATCTGCTTCACCCCCAAATTTATTTAATCCGGCCGATTTTGCTCTAAATGCCCTGGACTATTAGTAGGGAGGAGAGTTTACTATGTATAAAATAAACGTGTGTAATGTGCGAACTCAGACAGAGCCGTATTATAAGATTTCTTCTTTAGGATTTAGAAGTCTAAAATTCAAAAACAACAGAAAAATGAGAAAAAAAAAACGAAAAAACAAAAAAATATCGGAGGATAGGAAAAATTAGAAAAGAAAAGAAAGAAATAGAAGAAAAAATAGAACAATGAGAATAAAAATCAAAAAAATTAGAAAATATTGAAAAAATCAGAATAAGACATGAAAAAAAAAACAAAAATTTAGTGAAAAACTAGAAAAAATTATAATAATCGAAAAAGAAACAAAAACTATTGAAAAATATTGGAAAAACAAAAAAAAATCAAAAAAATTGTAAAAACGCAAAAATGCGGTAAATCGAAATTTATCTCAAAAAACCGGAAAAGTTGGAAAAAAGAACAACCAAAAACTTGAACAATTGCAAACAAAAGAAAGTAATAAAAATAAATGAAAAACACAGAAAGAATTGAAATAAATCGCAACAAAATCCCAAAAAAATGGCAAAAAAAATCAAAAGAATAATAAAAAATGAAAAAAAAATTATAAAACAAAAAGAAATAGAAAAAAATGTAATTGGAACAAAAAAGAAACAGAAAAAAAGACAAAACAGTAACAAAAAAGAGGAAAAACTAGAAAACATCGAAAAAATCGTGTGTGTGAAGTTAGCCCCCCATTTTTCGATATTTAATATTTTGAAAGTTGTTCCAAATTGTTCTAGATTTGTTCCAAATTGTTCCAAAAATTATTCCTTAAACTTAAATACAATGGCCAGAAAACTCAAAAAATCATTTTTAGAGCTGTAGCCCCCTATTATTTTTATTTCGATTTTTTTTCTATTGCTCCAGATTGTTCAAGTTGTTCTGAACATTGTTCCAAATTTTCGTGTCTTAAAAAAATATTTCAACCCCAAAATCAATAAAAACCATTTGGGTCAGCCCCCCATTATTTTTTTTGAAGTTTTTTTTATTGTACTAGATTGTTCCAGTTATTCTTAGCATTGTTTCAAATTTTCATGTTTTAAAAAAAATATTTCAAGCTCAAATACAATTAAAACCATTTATAGCTAACCGCCCATTATTTTTTTTTCGAATTTTTTTTGTTGTACCATATTGCTCTAAGTGGTCTTTGCATTATTCCATATTTCCATGTCTTAAAAAAATTATTTTAAGATCAAAATTAATTAAAACCATTTATAGCAAGCCAACCATTATTTTCGAAAAAAAAATAATGGGGGGCTTGTTCTAAAAGGTTTTAACTGATTTTGGGCTTGAAATAATTCTGGAAATTTAGAACAATGCTAAGAATAACTAGAACAATTTGGTGCAACAGAAAAAAAATCGAAATAAAAATAATGGGGGGCTAGCTCTAAAAATGGTTTTTTGAGTTTTTCGGCATTTGTATTGAAGTTTAAGGAATAATATGGTACAAACCTAGAACAATTTGGAACAACTTTCAAAATATTAAAATTCGAAAAATGGGGGGCTAACGAAATCAGAAAAAAAAATAAAAACAAAAAATTAGAAAAGTGAGAAAAAGTCTCTTCCTATAAAATAATTATAAAATTATAAAAAATTAGAAAACGAAAGAAAAAGTTATAAAAAACAGAACAATGAGAAAAAATGAGAAAAGATTAAAAAAAATCGAATAAAAAAACAGAAAAAACCAGAAAAAAACAAAACATCAGAATAATGAGAAAACAGGAAATAATCAAAAAAATTGTAAAAAAACCAAAAAATGAGAAAAAAAAATCGATAAAATCAAACAATGTGTCAATAATTTCCTCATCAATTTCTTTAACTCCGTTTGACATTTTGTTCTAAAAATTTGAATTGGAAAAATGGTGGGTACCGGAGGGACAGGTCCGATTCTGCTCAAATTCAATGGAGTTCTTCCTTGGGCAAAACTAACTAGGTAAAGTGAAAACTGGAACTCGATCGGAGATTTCGTTCAAAAGTTACAGTGTTTACATCCAGACAGACAGATTTCTTTGCATTTTCGGACTCAGGGAACTCGGAAACGTCGAGAAAAGTGATAAAAAGTGGGGGTAAGAAATTTTTTTCACCATCACGAAAATAATACTGAGGCTTTTGGACCTATAAAATAATTTTGAGCAATAAATTTGTATTTGTATTAATATCGAAAATTCTGAAAAATGAATTCCCCAACATATTAAGTTGTAAGTGAATGGTAATCGACACGAAATTGATTTTATTCAACTTCTCGCTCATGTCAGCGACTAATCTGACACATCTGCACCGATTTTCGTTCTCCTCCCCTTCGAAAATAAATCAGTCGCGAACAATATTGTTCTGACCTTTATGCGATTGTTACAGATATATCCAACTATCCCTACGGTCGTGCCCATATGTTATTTAATATGAATTTCAGATATATAAAGGGATATATAGAAAAATCCTTACAGATTTTTCTTATACGAAATCTAGAACGCGTGTTGTGGTTATATGAAAAATTTATATAATAGGTAGGAAATAAATACTTAGGTGCCTATTAACTATAAAGAAATTAGAAAAAATAAATTAAATAATAGATAAAATCACAATATTTTCATTATTTTTTTTCATATTTTTCATAATTTTTTTCTATATTTTTCATTATTTTTTTCCAAATTCTTCATTATTTTTATCCAAAAACTGAAAGAATAGAAAAAAAATTTAAAAAATTGGAAAAAATAGGAAAAAATAGGAGAAAATAGGAATAAACATTGAAAAAATTAAAAAAATGGGAAAAATGGGAAAAAATGAAAAATATACAAAAAGAAAAAACATAAAAAAATTGTAAAAAACGTTGAAAAAACAAAAAAAATTGTGAAAAATTGGAAAAAATGAAAAAATAATAAGGAATAAAGAAAAAGGAAAAACAAGAAAAAATACTAAAAAATAGGAAAGAAGAAAAAGTAGGGAAAAGTAGGAAAAAGCAGGAAAATATTGTCAAAAATGGGAAAATGGAAAAAATAAAAAAAATATTAAAAAATTAAAAAAAAAATGAAAAAATTAAGTAAATAGAGAAAAAGGTTTAGACATAAATTTAAAATATTGACATTTTCGGAAAAACAACACACAATATTTTCATTATTTTTTTTCCATATTTTTCATTATTTTTTTTTCATTTTTTTTTTCATCTTTTCCCGATTTTTTATTATTTTTTTTCCATATTTTTTATTAGCGAATTAATTTTATAATAATTAGAACAAAATATAAAAATATTGGAAAATTGGAAAAACGGCGATAAACCCCAAAATGGGTGGCGCAAATTTAATTGAATTGAAATTGATAATAAAAAGGACAAATATTTTTTTCATTTACAGGCTTGAGTGGTAAAAAATAGATATTTTTACATGGACAGGTCAAAGGCGAAAAATTTCAAAAATTAAAAAAATTAAAAAAAAACAAATTTTCTAAAAAAGGCAAAAATTTTAATTTAGAAAAAATTAAAAACAATCAAAGACTTCATAAAGCGGAAATAATTAACAAATATTTTTACATGAACAGATTTAATAAGGAACAAAAATTTAATTAAAAAAATTACAAAAATTTCAAAACCAAAAAATTCAAAATATAAAAAAATATGTTATAGTTAGGTTTTATGTCTCTAATTTTGATTAAAAATAATTTCAATTTTTTTTACAGTTTTTTAAGGTTTTTTATAATTTTTTACGTTTTTTTACGCTTTTTTTTAAGGTTTTTTACGGTTTTTTACGGGTTTTTTACGGGTTTTTATGGTTTTTTACGATTTTTTACGATTTTTTTACCAATCGATTATGTAGTTAATTCTTTAGAGCGCGTCTGTGGAAGTTTTTTTAAATTATTTTTACTGAAAGTGATACGATTGTCTAGATAAATTTGAAAAAAATAGCACAGATAAATACCATGAAAAAAACCACACATTTTTAGTTGCTATATTAGGCGAGTTGTCGGCCACAAACGAATAATTATGTGGGTGCACGCTTACGCATTATTCGTTTCGCCCTAATCGGCTTTTATTGCAGATCGAGACTATACACCTGTGGATAATTTCAGAAATTACCCACACGTTAAAACATTATCTGACCTAAAAAAATATATGTATTTTATTAAAAGAAGTCTTGACTATCTAAATCTAGCCTATGTATTTAAAAAAAAATATGTATTTTATTAAAAGAAGTCTTGATTATCTAAATCTAGCCTGTGTATTTAAAAAAAATATGTATTTTATTAAAAGAAGTCTTGACTATCTAAATCTAGCCTGTGTATTTAAAAAAAATATTTATTTTATTAAAAGAAGTCTTGACTAACTAAAGCTAGCCTGTGTTTAAAAAATAAATAATAGACAATGTGGGATTCGATCCCCGGTCCCATTGCATCACTAGCGTGCAATATATCACACGGCTACTAGAGCGCGTGCTTAAATATGTTCAAACTTATTATTTAAGCGAATCATGTTTCACGTGTGGGTAATTTTTAAAATTATCCACAGGTTAACGTGTGGCTAGTCACAGTGTTTATGGTACGTTAACTTGAAAGTTTGATTTTTTGTCACTGTGAACGGTGTGGTCCAGTGTTAGGGTGGAATCCTGATATATATTTTTTATTTTCTTTACGAAATAAATACACAGGCTAGATTTAGATAGTCAAGACTTCTTTTAATAAAATAAATATAAATAGTGTTTCCCTTTATCAAGCGTGAAGGGATTCAGAAAATAATTCGTTGCTGTTTATCTAACCGCCAAACACAAAAGTCACGTGGTTTGCGGGCCTCTTAAGAACTCGGACTAAATTAATTTTTTTGTTTCCCCTCTTCCTATTGCCTAATGCTTAAATATATTATTAGAACAATAATTTTTTTGTCATCATTTTATTATATAATGGCAAAAAAAATGCTTGTTAGTGTTAAAATAAATATTCCTATTGATTCAGAGGTTAAAGAAAAAACTTGTTTCCTAATAAGTTAATGAAGATTGTTAAAGTTAATTTAGGAAGTTTTAATCGAAGATAGTGGGGTGTCGAAAATAAGGGAAGTAATTAGTATATCGTCATCTACAAGGGTGAAAAGTATGTTTGCAAGTGGTGTTGGCAACAAGGGGGAGGGAGTGCAATCAAAATGTCACGTTTGTTATTAGCTCGTTTATCAGTTAACATCTGGCTTTGATGGCTTCTCCTTCTTGACCTTTATGTTTATATTTTTCTTTAACTTTTATAGATAATATCCACTTCTAGTTTGGTTTGATATAGGGTGAGGCGATATTAATATGTTACAGGGTTTGATTCAAAAATTCTTAAGGTCTTCTTGTTTAACAATACTTAAATAACTCACATACTTTTTTGAATTACTGAGGACCAAGAGCCTATCAGTATTAGTTTCGTGATGGCGAAAAAAATTTCTTACCCCCATTTTTTATCACTTTTCTGGACGTTTCCGAGCTTCCTGCGTCCAAAAATGCAACAAGAAATCCTGTGCGGACATCTGGATGTCTGTCTGTTTGTATGTAAAAACTGTAACTTTTGAACGAAAACTTCGATTCGAGTTCCGGTTTTCACTTTATCGAGTTAGTTTTGTCCAACTAAGAACCCTATTGAATTTGAGCAGGATCGGACCGGCCCTTCCGGTACCCGCCATATACAAATTAAAGTGACTTGCATAGGAAAACATTTTTCCAATTCAAATTTTTAGAAATTTTTCCATTTCACATCATATATAATATCCCCTTACATATGTATATGTGAAAAGTTTGGTACAAGCAATTTTGGTACCCGTCCCACAACGATAAATAAAAATCAAGTTCTCAAGGTATAAATTTTTTAACACTGAAAATTAAAAAAAAATTACGTCAGATCATATATTTGAGAAGTTTGGCCAGGATCGCAGAGCGCCAATACTTCACAGCATAAAAAATGTTCGCTCGATGGGCCGAAGTCCCGAAACGGTGCACCACCATTTGAGCGTCTCTAGACTAACTAATTTTAGGAGTCACAAATCCAGAACAAAAGTCAAAATAACAATTTAAAACAGTTAAATATGGAATTATCAACTAGGTTTTTTTATTTTAGCATAATTTTTATTTCTATAAAATTATTTTTTACACCGCCGGCAGTGAAACTAGTACTTTAGTCCCGCATTTGCTGGGCTAAAGTGCGACTTTTACTCCCTTGGGACTAAAATTTTTTAGTCCCGCAAATAAAAAACAATTGAAACCAGCTATCTTGTTTATTCTAATTTAATTCAGAACTGTCAAATACTTCCACAAAGGAGTATAGGAAACAATTTTCGGTAGTACAGTCTTCAATTTTCTTTTCTCCAACACCATTTTACGAGATCGTAGTAAGCTTTGTTATATATTTTTTACCATTTTATTCTAAAATATCTTAAATATGACAAGTCGCAATCTTCTGTTATTATTGATTTGAATGCTGATCGAAATTAGTCTGAGTTCGAGCCCGATCGGGAACCCCGATTTTTTTATAACTTTTTTAAGAGCCGGTATTTTATAAAAAAAAAATCGGCTGTGTCACTGCAGAACTTTCCCGGCTCGACCGTGGAGAATATGTTATTTATTATTATTATTATTTTAATTACAAATTACTAAGCATTACAATAATTTATAGAACACATTAAAAACAGCGAACCGATGTTGAATACGTCTACCGAATTGATATTTCAATGTTGATAATGACATAAGATGCGCGTGCGCACGTTGTATATCACACTGCTACAATTAGGATCTCCTAAAATCATGTGTGAGAACTATTGCGAATTCGGGAAAAATTTTCATACAATAGTTGTAGGGAATTTTATGCTTTACAACTTTGCACTGAAACTTTTTGCACCAAAGAGCATAATTTACGTCTAATTTTAAAAAAATGGAAAATTATAAATGTGTATTTTTGCCATCTAGCGCCGAAACTATGAGGAATTCGATAAAAAGTTAAACATAAAAGTTAAAGAAAATTTGATGCTTTACAACTTTGAACCACAAAATTTTTCACTAAAATGCATTGTTTGTCCTTAAAATCAAGAAACATTAGAAAAAAACCTACATGCACATTTTTTACGCGCCCTCTAGTGGCGCAACTATTGGAAATTCTAGAAAAAGTTTCAGACAAGAGTTGTAGGGAATTTTATGCCCTAAAACTTTGTACTACAATATTTTGCATTCAAGTGTATTAATTGTCCTCAAAATCAAGAAAAACTAGAGAAAACATACATGCACATTTTTTAAGCGCCCTCTAGTGGCGCAACTATTGAAAATTTTGGAAAAAGTTTGAAACAAAAGATGTAGGGCATTTTATGCTATAAAACTTTGTACTACAACATTTTTGCACTAAAGAGTACAGTTTGGCGTTAAAATTTAAAAAAATAAAAATTTGTTAAATATGCATTTAATCAATGTCGGTCTTGAGGATCTTCTACTGTACCAATTTGAACCAAAATTTAATGGTCGCATTCTAGGCACACATCGACCCTCCATACCATATTTTAGCTTGATTGGTCAAACGGTTCGGCAGTTACCGTGGAAGATTACACACAGACACACAGACAGGCCATGCGCTGGAAATGGTTTCAATCTTCTTGGGGGACCTCAAAATGGATATTTCCATGGATATCTCGATTTTTTTTTGCTCGTTCACCTTACTTTCCCTTTGATGGGTCCGGGAAAGTAATACATAATTTAATATCAAACATGATTACCTAATCAGAAGTAGGAAGCTTACAAATAATAGAATTAATTGTTACGTTTAAATATTTACTAAATTAACAGGTAAATAATTATTTTTAAATTATCCTTTTTTTCACGTTTTTGTCAAATTTTTCTAAAATTATCCTAATTTTCTCATTTTTACTACTTTTCAATTTAAATTTTGTCTTTTCCTCAAAAACTTCCCCTCGTTTTGTTACTTTTTACCTCTCGCCCTTCAGATAAGAGAGGTATAGTAATCATGCTAAAAATTGGGTAGTGAGTTTTCAATGGATAAACACTATAGTTTATTTTTGTGTCATTAAAATTTTCAAAACTTTTGCCATTGTTGCCAGATTTACAAAAAAGTAATTTATTTTCATACTTGTTTGTGTTATCCTGTAAATTTTTGATTAAAAAATGGCGAGAGGTCATGTGCTGGCCACATCAGATTTTTGGTCTCAAATTTCCTATCTTTTCTCTCAAATTTTCTCACTTTTTTACTGAAATTACTCCATTCTCTCTCATTTTTGTCACTTTTTTGATTTAAAATTTCCGCTCGTTTTTCCTAGGTTTTTTCCCTTTTTTGTCTCAAATTTTGTCACTTTTGTCCTGAAATTTTCTCTCTCGAACATTACCACTTTTTTTTATAAAATTACCTCTTTTTTATTATTTTTGTCGAATTTCTCTTCTTTTCTCTCAAATATTCTTACTTTTTTGCAGAAATACACGTTTTTTAAAAAACTACCTATTTTTTCTAAAATTATCCCTTTTTTTCTCATTTTTGTCACTTTTTGGCCTTAAATTTTCCCTCTTCCTATAAAATTTCCCTTTGTTTCTCTCAACTTTTGTCACTTTTTTGCCTCAAATTTCCTTTCTTTTTTCCCTAAAATTATTTTTTTTCTCTCATTAAAAGTACCCCTTTTTTTCATTTTTGTCTAATTTCCCTTCTTTTCTTTCAATTTTTGTTACTTTTTTGATTAAATTACACATTTTTTAAAAAATTACCTCTGTTTTTTCGAAAATTACCCTTTTTTCTAATTTTGTTCATATTTTTGTTTAAATTTTCCCCCTTTCTCCAAAATTTACTCTTGTTTCTCTCAACTTTTTCAATATTTAATGTGAAATTTCCTCTTTTTCCCTAAAATTACCTCTTTTCCCGCATTAAAAATACCCCGTTTTTAAATTAAACCTTTTGTCTCAAATTTTATCACTTTTTTCTGATTACCTCTTTTTACTTATTTTTGTCTAAAATTTCCTATCTTTCTTCAAAATTTCCCCTCGTTTCTCACCAATTTTGTGTCCCCCTCAAGAGTATACTTTATATATCAAATTATAAGTTTGTTAAATTGTTCAAAAACATATTTTAAAGGACTAAAATTCTTTAAAAGAAGTTTTAGAACAAAGTTATATTTAAAAAAAAATTACATTTAAATAATTATTTGAATTTTAAGGGGCCTTGGGCACCGCGGTGTAAAAAATATCGTATATACTATTGATTTGAACGAAAATAGCTATTTTTTTTTGTAAGAAAACTTTTATGCGTGTAGAAAACCAGTATCTGTTTAAAATAGGAATGGAAATTGTAATCGAGCGAAAATCTTGGTCGAAGAAGGCAACTAAACGATGTGATAAATGTGCAGCTGACTTTTGGCATTCGTCTGTAAAATTGATGAGTTATGGATTTTGGGAAATTGCCCAAAATTGTATAAGAAGTGAACAAAACTTATAATAACTTTCTTCAACTATTAGCACAGATCAGGATTAAATAGATTATATTTTTTTTTTCAAGTTTAATTTTTGTCTCGTTTTATTTTCAATAATTGCTTTAAAAAAAAAAGCCTAAAATTTTTATGCCCTTCAGATTGCGTTAGAATGGAATATCCTTTGGAAAAAAAGAAAAACTGAAAAAGACGGAAAAATAGTGAAAAAAAATAATCAATAATGAAAAATATGAAAAAATAGATACAAAAAGGTACAAATAGGTAAAATAGGAGAAAAATATTAAAAATGATGAAAAATCGACTAATATTGGGAAAAAGGGGTAATTTCTGAAAATATTGACAAAATTTGAGAAATAAAGAGGTGAAATTTGAGAAAAAAATGTGGAAAGAGCAAGTAATTTTAGAAGAAAAGGTCTAATTTCTGAAAAAAATCACGAAATTTTAGAGAAAAGAGGGGAAATTTGAGAGATAAATGAGGGAAATGCGGGTAATTTTAGAAAAAAGGGGTAATTTCTGAAAAAATTGAAACAATTTGATAGAAAACAGAAAATTTGTGAGAAAAATGAGGAAAAAGCGGACAATTTTAGAAAAAAATGGTAATTTCTGAAAAAAATTGACAAAATTTGAGAGAATAGAGGGGAAATTTGAGAGAGAAATAAGGAAAAAACGGTAATTTAAAAAAAAGGCAATTTCTGAAAAAAATTGACAAAATTTGAGAGAAAAGCGATGAACTTTGAGAGAAAAATGAGGAAAAAGCGGGTAATTTTAAATTAAAAGAGGTAATTTCTGAAAAAAATGAGAAAATATGAGAGAAAAAAGTGGAAATTTGACACAAAAATGAGGAAAAATGGGTAATTTTTTAAAAATTGGTGTAATTTCTGAAAAATTTGAGAGAAAAGAGGGGGAAATTTGAGACAAAAATGAGGCAAAATAGGTAATTTTTTAAAAATTTTGGTAATTTCTGAAAAAAAATTGAGAGAAGAAAGGCGGAATTTGAGAGAAAAATGAGGAAATCCACTTCTCCTCATTTTCTCTCAAATTTTAGAAAAAGGGGGTAATTTCTGCAAACACTGACAAAATTTGAGAGAGAAAAGGAGAAATTTGGCAGAAAAATGAGGAAAAGGCGGGTTATTGTAGAATATAAGGGGTAATTTCTGAAAAAAAATGACAAAATTTGAGATAGAAAAGAGGAAATTTGACACAAAAATGAGACGAAATGGATAATTTTTTAAAAATAGGAATAATTTCTGAAAAAAAATTGACAAAATTTGAAAGAGAAATGGAGAAATTTGAGAGAAAAATTATAAAAAAGCAGGTATTTTTAGAAATAAAGCGCAATTTCTAAAAAAAGTAGCAAAATTTGAGAGAAAAGAGGGGAAGTTTGAGAAAAAAATGAGGAACAAAGGGCAATTTTAGAAAAAATACTAATCATTTTAAAAAAAGTGACAAAATTGGAAAAAGGGGATATTTTGGAAAAAGAGGATAAATTTAAGAAAAATATCACAAAAATAAGAATAAAAGGGATAATGTTAGAAAAAAGGGGGGTAATTTTAGAAAAAATAATGGACATTTGAAATAAAAGTAACAAAATTGGAGAGAAAAGTGGGGAAATTTTGGAAAAAGAGTGAAAATTTAAGAAAAATGTACACAGAAATAAGAATAAAGCTTGTAATTTTAGAAAAAAAGGAGTAATTTTAGGACAAAAGTGACAAAAATTAAGTGAGAAAATTTTAGAGAAGGAGGAGAAATTTAAGAAAAAAAATAACAGAAATGAGAAAAAAGGTTAATTTTAGAAAAATGTACTAATTTCAGGTAAAAAATGCCAAAAATAAAAATACTGTATATTGTTGACAGATCTATCAAAAAGTTGATTTTTTCATATTAAATAGTCAAAATTATGTAATTTATATATAAAAAAATTCAGGATATCAAAAATACATAAAATTTTCTCTTTATCGTTACTATTTTTTCGAATTCCGCTAGAGGGCGTGATATAAATATGTCTAAACTTTGGCGCCTTTTTTTTAATTTTGAGCTAGAATTTTGGATTTTTAAGAAAAATTACAAGAAATCAAAATTAAAATTTCCTACAAATTTTGTTTCGAATTCCGCATAGTTTTTATTTTATTTTTTAAATAATTTTTATTTCATTAAACTTTTTTTTTAGTTAAATTTTAATATTTACCTTTTTTAAAGAATATCATTAAATTTGTTTATAATTGTTTTCTTGTCCAAAATTTTATTACAAAAATTATGGAATTTTTAAAAAAAACTGTTTTTCGAATTCCGCATAGTTTCGCTGCTAGAGGGCGTAAAAGAAATATAATATATAGACCGCGTATATTTTTTACACAAAATTGAAAATATCATTTTAAAAATGAAATATTACACTGTATATTAAAAAAGTTTTTTTATCAAAAGAACAATTGAATTAATAGGAGTGTTCGGAAAATTGGGTGCGATTACCCTATCTTTATTTTATCAAATAAAATAGTGGTTTGTACAGCAAATGCGTAAAACGTCACTTTTCCCACAAGCCCAGAAGTTTGTGGCCCGAGCCGTAAGGCGAGTGCCATAAATTTAGCGAGTGGGAAAAGTACTTTGCATGCGCGTACAAGTTGTAAACAATATTTTTCCTACAACCATATTTATTAATGAAAGAAAAACAGTAACTTGTCAGACAGGTCATAGCTGTGTTTGACATTTCCTTAGGGGAAAGTACTTTTCGCACTCTAAATTATTATTTTTCCAGCGGATATCAAAGAAATTAAGAAAAAACCTGCTTTACGTATAAAAATTTGTGTAGAAAAGCGTGTTTTGCATAGTGGTTGTAAAAAAAGTATTATAAAAATGATTCTATAGGTCTAAAAATGACTCTAGGAGTCTAAAATTAATTCTAGAGGTCTAAAAATGACTATAGAGGTCTAAAAATGATTCTAGAGGTCTAAAAATAAACAAAAAATAATGTTAGAGCTTTATAAATTAACAAAAAATTATCCTAGTTGCCTAAAAACGATTCTAGAGGGTCTAAAAATGATTCTAGATGTTTAAAAATAATTATAGACGTCTAAAATTAATTCTAGAGGTCTATGCATGATTCTGGAGGTCTAAAATGATAATAGAAGTCTAAAAATTATCCCAGAAGTATAAAAATTATTATATAGTCCTAAAAACGATTCTTAAGGTCTAAAAGTGATTCTAGAGGTCTAAAAATAAACAGAAAATAATTTTAGAGCTTTATGCATTAACAAAAAATGATCCACGTTGTCTAAAAACGATTCTAGAGGGTCTAACAATGATTCTAGATGTCTAAAAATAATCATAGAGGTCTAAAATTAATTCTAGAGGTCTAAGCATGATTCTGGAGGTCTAAAATGATAATAGAAGTCTAAAAATTATCCCTGAAGTCTAAAAATTGTTCTATAGTTCTAAAAACGACTCTTAAGGTCTAAAAGTGATTCTAGAGGTCTAAAAATAAACAGAAAATAATTTTAGAGCTTTATGCATTAACAAAAAATGATCCACTTTGTCTAAAAACGATTCTAGAGGGTCTAAAAATAATCATAGAGGTCTAAAATTAATTCTAGAGGTCTAAAATTAATTCTAGAGGTCTAAGCATGATTCTGGAGGTCTAAAATGATAATAGAAGTCTAAAAATTATCCCAGAAGTCTAAAAATTGTTGTATAGTTCTAAAAACGATTCTTAAGGTCTAAAAGTGATTCTAGAGCTCTAAAAATAAACGGAAAATAATTTTAGACTGTTACACATTAACAAAAATGATACAGGTGGTTTAAAAATGATCCTAGAGGTCTGAAAATGATTCTAAATGTCCAAAATAATTCTAAAGGTCTAAAAAAGATTCTAGACGTCTAATTATGACTCTACAGGTCTAAAAATGATCTTAGATGTCTAAAAATGATTACAGAGGTCTAAAAATAATTATAGAAGTCTAAAAATGATCGCAGAGGTCCAAAAATGATTCAATTGGTCTAAAAATTATTTTAGGGATAAAAATGATTCCAGAGATCTAAAAATGAGTCTTGAAGTCAAAAATAATTCCTTAGATCTAAAAATGAATATAAAGGTCTAAAAATGATTCGAGGGCCCTAGAAATAAACAAAAAATAATTTTAGACTGTTATACATTAACAAAAAATGATCTTATAGGTCTAAAAATGATTCTAGAAGTCCAAAAATGATTCTAGGGGTCTAAAAATGATTCTAGAGGTCTAATAAAAAACAAAAAATAATTTTAGAGTGTTATACATAAATAATACATAAAATTATATGTATGGCGTAAAGAGACGACACTCACCTAAATTTATTAATACAAATATTAACACAAATTTATAACTCCTGTAATAAAACCGTTAATATTCTAAGAAAATTGACTATTTACTGTAATTCATTTCTCGGGATTCATTTTGCAATCAAAAATGTTATCTAAGCAAATAAAAACAGACATTCCATACTTGAAGGGTAGATAAACATATAAATCAACAGGTACCATATCGTAAAAATATTTTTTAAAAAATCGACTTTTTGAAGTACTAATTAGAGTACTAACATGAGTTACCATTTTGATTATATTAAGCAGTATTAGGAGTCTATTCGGTTAAATTTTAAAGGCCTTTAAAATTTTAACAGCCGGTATTATTCTTTCGGTATTCGCTAACTGTCTTTCCGTTTAAAACTAAAAGGATTCCTTTAAAAGAGTCCGTTAAACCTTTAAAGGGAAGTTAAGCAAGTATTAAAAGGTAAAGGTATTAAAAATGGAGTATTTTGATATTACTGGTGAGGTTTTAATTGAAAAATTAATATAAAATGAAGATAGGTAGTTATTAAAATAGAATTTTTAAGTTTTAAGTTTCGTGTTAAGTAAATATTTATTTTATTTTAGAGCTGAATTAAGAGTGAAAGAGCCGCCAAGATCACTGGTAATGGTGTTTTCTAAATTCTTCATGACACCACCTTCTCTTAAAATGACTCCTTCAATACTTATTTTAAATGTCAAAGCATAAATTTTTCCTCCAGGTCTTTACTGGAGCTTTATATTTCCAGAAAACCTATTAATTAGGTAATTATTTTATTTTTTCGTGGTTAATTTAATTGACACTTTACACCAACATTTTGAGGTTAAGCAGTCGAATATTGTCTTCTTTTTTACCTCTCGCCCTTCAGATAAGAGAGGTATAGGAATCATGCTAAAAATTGGGTAGTGAGTTTTCAATTGATAAACACGTTTTGGGGTCCCTAGAATACGATTTTAATATTTTCGCGATGATGTCTGTGTGTGTGTGTGTGTTAGTGTGTGTGTGTGTGTTAGTGTGTTAGTGTGTGTGTGTGTGTGTTTGGATGGATGTTGTAGTAACGATAACTCAAAAACTACTGAATAAAAAAATTTGAAATTTTGCATACAGGATTCTGATACCCTAGATTAGATCTGATTAGATTTTGGTGCCAATCGCACAACCGGAAGTGGCAGTTGCTATGGGTGACACATGATTTTAGGAGATCCTAATTGTAGCAGTATGATATATAACGTGCGCATGCGCAGCTTATGTCATTACCAACATTAAAATATTAATTCAATATCAGCTCTCTATTTTTAATGTGTTAAATAAATCAATGTAATGCTTAGTATTTTGTAATTAAAATAATAATAATAATAAATAACATATTCTCTACGGTCGAGCCGGGAAAGTCCTGGGGTGACACAGCCGATTTTTTTATATAGAATAAGGTTTGTGTTCATGCTTATCTTTTCCTGTGATGACCACTAGATGGCAACCTATGTTATTCAAAATTTTAAGCTGTCTCAAATTAATTACCTTTTTCATATGTTCCTTTATCCTTTAATAGATTATTGTTTTGATCTGATCTACAAATTAAAATTTTTTTATTGTCCTATGTACTATGTATTTAATGGATATTTTTGTTTCATTTGCAGGTAATAACAGGGAATGGTGTTAGGGGTTGGCTCGATGGTACAATCAATAATCGAAATTGGTTAAAATTCATCAAAATTGCAGCAACTAAAGCAGAAGCGAACATTAAGTACATCTTGCATGGTGGCCAGGTAAAATTTCATAAATAAATCAATTGATTTTATTTTTTAAGATTCGTTTATACGCTTCATAATATCGATTAATCAAATTTATGGGTATTAGGCACCATTGTTGTAATTGAAATGTCACTGGGAATCTAATAAACATGTCCTTGCATATTTTTGACAATAGGTAATTAACTACTTGATAATAATTATTTTATTACTTTTATAACTACTAATGATTTCATTTGATTTTAGTCTCATATAAGCTAAAGTATTTAAAATAGAGATGAAAATAATTTCTCGAAAAACATATTTTCATCTACATTATACATTCATCTCTATAGAAATTAATTAATAATTGTTATCTTAGTAAAAATAAATTTTGATTAACCTGTTCCAAAAATCCAAAAATGTAGAATTTTTTTTTATCTAGAATATAAAGAAATTTTTAAATTTCTTGAGCTCAATAATTATTCAAAAATTTAACTGTCACAGTACAATTTTTTTATTTTGTTAGTTCAATAGACAATAAACTTTAGTGTTAATAAGTGACGATAATGATTTTGACAAAAAAAAAACCAATTGGAACACACTTTAAAATCTTAAATTTCTATTTTTTTTTGGGAATCCTAACAAATGTTTCATATGAACTTAAGTCAACAAGTGCTTTTTAGGTCAAACTTTTTCCTCCGCCTCCGAAAAATATGAACGAGGTGTCATTCGATTCGGAATAGCGTGTAGATGATTTTTGAAAAAAATCAAGAGCCGTTTGCAAAAATTGCAAAAGTTATAAACAATTAACTGAGAAACTGCCCACTTTGAACTTAACCTAATCTTATTAAATATAAAAATTAAAAATTGAAAAAATTCAGGCATCTTCTGGATAGATTTATGAACAATAATCCGCGGTCAAAAAATTTTAATCGCGATTTTTCTATGAATTATACATTATAGTTAATTAACAATTTTTTCCTACTTGAACATGAACATTGTAAGTACGATAATTTTTAAATAACAAATATGACTTTTACTTTCCCGGACCCATCAAAGGGAAAGAAAGGTGAACGAGCAAAAAAAAATCGAGATATCGATGGAAATATCCATTTTGACGTCCCCCAAGAAGATTGAGACCATTTCCAGCCTATGGTCTGTCTGTGTGTCTGTGTGTCTGTGTGTCTGTGTGTCTGTGTGTCTGTGTGTCTGTGTGTCTGTGTATCTGTGTGTCTGTGTGTCTGTGTGTCTGTGTGTCTGTGTGTCTGTGTGTCTGTGTGTCTGTGTGTCTGTGTGTCTGTGTGTCTGTGTGTCTGTGTGTCTGTGTGTCTGTGTGTCTGTGTGTCTGTGTGTCTGTGTGTCTGTGTGTCTGTGTGTCTGTGTGTCTGTGTGTCTGTGTGTTGACCAATCAAGCTGAAATTTAGTATGGAGGGTCGGTGTGTGCCTAGAATGCGACCATTAGTTTTTGGTTTAAATTGGTACAGTGGAGGGTCCTCAAGACCGACATTGGTTAAATACACATGTAACAATTTTTTGCTTTATTTAAATTTTAAGGACAAACAATACATTTTAATGCAAAATGTTGTGGTACAAATTTTTAGAGAATGAAATTCTCTATAACTTTTGTTTCAAACATTTTCCAGAATTTCCAATAGTTTCGCCACTAGAGGGCGCGTAAAAAATGTGCATGTAGGTTTTCTCTAGTTTTTCTTGATTTTGAGGACAAACAATATACTTTGGTGAAAAATTTTGCAGTACAAAGTTTTAGAGCATAAAATTCTCTATAACTTTTGTCTCAATCTTTTTCTAAAATCTCAAATAGTTGCGCCACTAGAGGGCGCGTAAAAAATGTGCATGTATGTTTTCTCTAGTTTTTCTTAATTTTGAGGACAAACAATGTATTTAGTGCAAAATTTTAATGCAAAGTTGTAAAGCATCATATTTTCTTTAACTTCTATGTTTAACTTTTATCGAATTCCTCATAGTTTCGCCGCTAGATGGCGAGAAAAATACACATTTAAAATTCCCTACAACTATTGTATGAATATTTTTCTCGATTTTAGAAGATCCTAATTGTAGCAGTATGATATATAACGTGCGCATGCGCAGTTTATGTCATTACCAACATTGAAATATTAATTCACCATCAGCTCGCTATTTTTAATGTGTTCCATAAATCAATGTAATGCTTAGTATTTTGTAATTAAAATAATAATAATAAATAATATATTCTCTACGGTCGAGCCGGGAAAGTCCTGGGGTGACACAGGATTTATTTTTTCTTTTTTGTACCTATTTTTGAAAGGTCTCAGAAGAGATTCCCGCGGGAAATATTAAATAATTGTTATTAACAATTTACTTAGGTTAAAAATTAAAAAGCTTGATCAATCATTGAAAATTTTTTTTTTTCATATTTCTATTAATCCGTTTTTTTATGATCAGAAGTCACATAAATTTTTTTATTTTCAATTGTTTACAAAATGGTTATAAACAAATGCGTATTAGTCTCTGGACAAAACCGATTTTTTTTCAAATTCTGTTGAGAGAAAATACATTTTATGTATGAAAATATGCATTATTACTTCATTTTTTTAGTTTTCCTGTGTAGAAAAATGCGTGATTGCTTTTTTCTCAATTTATGTGTAAAAAACCCATTTTAATGTTTTTTTTTCTGGTTTTTTACGTGGAAAAATGTATTCTTAATTTTTTACCAATTTATGTGTATTTTCCAATTTTTTTTGTGATTTTTTCCACATTCGAGTGTGCATTCGTGCTTCTATTTTTTTCAAATTTGTCGAAAAAAAATGTGCTTTTGCTGCTCTATTCAATTTTTTTGTGTGGAAAAATGCATTCTTGTTTTTTTCCCAATTCATGTGTGAAAAATGCATTTCTACTGTTTTTTCTAGTTGTTCGTGTAGAAAAATGCATTGTTGCTTGTTTTTTTTTTTTAAATTTGTGTTGCATTTTTTCAAATTTGAATAAGGAAAAATTTACCCTTGCTTTTGTTTTTTTTTTCAAATTTGTATATAAAAAAGTATGCTGTTTTTTCCAATTTTTATGTAGAAAATCCATTCTTGCTTTTTTTCCAATGTATGTGTGAAAAAACGCATTTCTGCTGTTTTTTTTCCTAGATTTTTTGCTTTTATACCAATTTATATGTGAAAGATGCATTTTCGCTTTTTTCCACATTCGTCTGCAAAAAAAAAACTTTTGAATATTTTTCTAGTTTTTTTGTGGAAAAAAGTGTTTTTGTTTCTATTTTTTCAAATTCGTGCGCATAAAAACGCATTCTTGCTTCTGTTGTTTTTAAAAAAATTTTTAAAAAAAATACAATCTTAATGTTTTTTTTTCAAATTCGAATGTGGAAAAATGTATTGTGAACGGGCTAAAAAAGTTTTTCAAGAAAGATGAAAATATACATTTTAAGATCCCCTGAGATGCTTAAAACCATTTAGTCTGTCTGTCTGTTTGTCTGTGTATTTGTCTGTGTGTATGCTCAACGATAGAGCCCACACGTTTAATCCGATTGAGCTGAAATTTGATATATGGATTTGGGTTATCCATCAGAAGCAGTAGGTTGTGGTTTTTTTCAGAAATTAGCACTCTTTAATAATAGTTAAGTGCTTTCGACTTTAAAGAGTGGAGTGGAGTTAGTGCTGGTAGAGTCCAGTCACGTGATGACAGCGCGCTCGGAGCAAAATACATTTTGTTGATCAAATGTCGATTTACACTTTCAATTTATTTTAGCTTGTGACATAAAAATGTATTTTTTTGATAAAATATCAAAATACAATAGAGCTTATTTTAGCTCGGTAGAAAAATGCATTTTTTGAATAAAATGTTGAATTAGACTTAAGTTTTTTTAGTTCAGTAGGTAAAAATACATTTTTCTGATAAAACGTCGATTTACAGCTTAGTTTATTTTAGCTCGTGACATAAAAAAAAAAAATTTTTCAACCGCAATCACTTCTGAGACTTTTCAAAAATAGGTACAAAAAATCTGATGTGGCCAGCACATGACCTCTCGCCATTTTTGAATCAAAAATTTACAGGTTGACAAAAAAAAGTATGAAAAAAAATTATATTTTTGTAAATCTGGCAACAATGGCAAAAGTTTCGAAAATTTTAATGAGATGAAAATAAACTATAGGGTATACAAAATATATATGTAAAACTTTATTGCCGTTTTGTATAATAATGGCGTCATCACCCATAGCAACTGCCACTTCCGGTTGTGCGATTGGCACCAAAATCTAATCAGATCTAATCTAGGGTATTAGAATCCTGTATGCAAAATTTCAAATTTTTTTATTCAGTAGTTTTTGAGTTATCGTTACTACAACATCCATCCAAACACACACACTAACACACACACACACTAACACACACACACACACACAGACATCATCGCGAAAATATTAAAATCGTATTCTAGGGACCCCAAAACGTGTTTATCAATTGAAAACTCACTACCCAATTTTTAGCATGATTCCTATACCTCTCTTATCTGAAGGGCGAGAGGTAAAAAGGAAAAAAAAATCAGAATTGTTATTTAACAATTATCGCACTTACAATGTTCATGTTCAAGTAGGAAAAAATGGTAATTAACTAATGCATAATTAATAGAAAAATAGCAATAAAAATTTTTTGACCACCGATTATAATTTATATAAATCTATCCAGTAGATAAATGATTTTTTTCAATTTTTAATTATTATGTTTAATAAGTTTAAATAATATTTATTCATTAAAGGCCTAAAGTGGGCAGCGTTTCCTCATGTCGGAGTCCACGTTTTCGGGAAAATTATAAATATTGGTCCTACAGTATAGTTTTTTTTGGTAAATTTCCTTCTCTTTTTGAATCTTTTTTTTAAATTTGAAAAGTGTCAAAACGTTTTTGAGATTCTTGCAAAAAACTAAACCCCATTTTTTTTTCAATTAATTGTTTATAACTTTTGCAATTTTTTCAAGCGGTTCATGAATTTTTTCAACATCATCTATACGCTATTCCGAATCGAATGACACCTCGTTCATATTTTTCGGAGGCGGAGGAAAAAAATAATTTAAAAATATAATAATCAATTTTCAACTAAAATTAAACCTGATCTGTATTTAATTAATGGGGTGTTTGAATATTTATTTTTAATTTAACATATTTATTATCCCTATTGAATATTAAACATTTCTATGATTTTAGCGAAATGGACTATTAGAAACCTGAGCAATAGATATTTAAACTGTGTTTTTTTTTATTTTTAAGCCTATATTCTGGTAAAAAGCTAAATCTGAAGGGAATGATAAAATATCTTGAGGTAATCCTAAACCCAAAACTTACCTGTAAATTAAAAAAAAATTGATTGATTTGATTTTTCGGGGTTTTCGTATTTTTTTTCTCATTTTTCTGATGTTTTTCTATTGTTTTTTAATTTTTTACAAATTCCGTCAGTTTTTTCTAACTTTCTCTTATTTTTTCGATTTTAGTCGATTTCTTTCGATTTTTTTGATTTCTTTCGATATCGTTCGATTTTTTTCGATCTCTTTCGATTTTTGTCGATTTCTTTTGGTTTTTGTCGATTTCGTTGGATTTTTTATTATTTTTAATTTCTATTGAATTTTTCGATCACTTTCGATTTTTGTGGTTTTTTTCGATTTTTGTCGTTTTTTTTTCGATTTCTTTCAATTTTTGTCGATTTTCTTTGTTTTTTTTTTTCGATTTTTTTTTATTCTTTTCGATCTCTTGTGATTCCTTTCCATTTCTATCGATTTCTTTTGATTTTTTTCGATTTTTGACGATTTTTTTATTTTTTTTTCGATTCCTTTTAATTCCTTTCCATTTCGATTTTTGCTGATTTTTTTGTTGTTTTTTCGACTTCTTTTGTTTTTTTTATATTTTTACAATTTCCTTTGATTCCTTTCATTTCTATTGTATTTTTTTTTTTGATTTTTGTCGGTTTTTTTTCGATTTTTGTTGATTTTTTTCGTTTTTTTTTCGATCCTTTGATTTTTTTCAATTTTTGTCGTTTTTTTTCGATTTCTTTCAATTTTTGTCGATTTTCTTTGTTTTTTTTTTCGATTTCTTTCGATTTTTTTTTAGTCCTTTCGATCTCTTGTGATTCCTTTCCATTTCTTTCGATTTATTTTGATTTTTATCGATTTTTGACGATTTTTTTGCTTTTTATTTTCGATTCCTTTTAATTCCTTTCCATTTCGATTTTTGCTGATTTTATTGTTTTTATTTTCGATTTCTTTTGTTATTTTTATATTTTTCAATTTCCTTTGATTCCTTTTCATTTCTATTGTATTTTTTTTTCGATTTTTGTCGGTTTTTTTTCGATTTTTGTTGATTTTTTTCCATTTTCGACGATTTTTTTTCGATTTCTTGTGATTCCTTTCCATTTCTTTCGATTTCTTTTGATTTTTTTCGATTTTTGACGATTTTATTGTTTTTTTTCGATTCCTTTTAATTCCTTTCCATTTCGATTTTTGCTGATTTTTTTGATGTTTTTTCGACTTCTTTTGTTTTTTTTATATTTTTTCAATTTCCTTTGATTCCCTTTCATTTCTATTGTATTTTTTTTTCGATTTTTTTCGGTTTTTTTAGATTTTTGTTGATTTTTTTCGTTTTTTTTCGATCCTTTGATTTTTTTCGATTTTTGACGATTTTTTTTTGGTTTTTTTTCGATTTCTTGTGATTACTTTCCATTTATTTCGATTTCTTTTGATTTTTTTCGATTTTTTTGGTTTTTATTTTCGATTCCTTTTAATTCTTTTTTATTTCGATTTTTGCTGTTTTTTTTCGATTTCTTTTGTTATTTTTATATTTTTCAATTTCCTTTGATTCCTTTTCATTTCTTTTGTTTTTTTTTCGATTTTTGTCGGTTTTTTTTTTCGATTTCTTTCGATTTTTGTTGATTTTTTCGTTATTTTTTCGATTTATTCTGATTTTTTCAATTTATGACGATTTTTTTTTAGTTTTTTTCGTTTCCTTTCTATTTCTTACGATTTCTTTTGTTGATTTTTTTTTCTTTTCGACTTTTGATTTTTTTATATTTTTTCGATTTCTTTTATTTTCTTCTTCTTTAAACGGTTTATAATTATTCTTTTAATAGTTTATGTTGTTCCCCATTTTCATAATTTTTTTTTTATTTTTAACAAATAATTATAATTTTTTCCTATTTGTAACGAATTACTGAGGCCCAAAAGCCTCAATATTAGTTTCGTAATGGCGAAAAAAATTTCTTGCCCCACTTTTTATTACTTTTCTCCACGTTTCCGAGCTCCCTGAGTCCGAAAATGCATAAAAAATTCCTGTTTGTCCAAGGAAGAACTGTATTAAATTTGAGCAGGATCGGACCGGTCCTTCCGGTACCCGCCATACAAATTAAAGTGGCTTGCATGAGAAAGCTTTTTTCCAATTCAAATTTTTAGAACTTTTTCTACTTCACATCATGTATAATATTCCCCTACATGTATGTAAAAAGTTAGGCTAGTATCGCACAAGCCATTCCGGTACCCGCCCCCTTGCAGTTTTTTATAGTATTAATTTGTAGTAAACGGTCTATTGCCGGACACGGAAAAAACTGTCGGCTATAACCTAAATTCAGATAATTGACGACTGGCGCCATCTTTCGCATATTTATCTATCTTAAAACGTTATAGATTTTAATTTTTGGTAATTAAAGGGCATAAAAAATACGGTTAAATAATTATTGCTCTAATGGTCTATTTACCTAAAATCATGCAATCACCCGATTCCCATTAATGACTGTAGCTTAATTGGTTTTTTTACAGTTGTGGTATGAAACGGCTAAAGATCTACCAACCGATTCTGAGTTAATTTTGACACCCAAGGAACCATTAAGTCTTCAAGATATGTTCGGGGATTCTACGTCAGCTGATGAACGATCAGACAGAGAAACTGGTAATTAATTTGAATTATCGGAATCAAAAACAATCACATTATATCTAACTTCTAAATTTATTCTAGCGAGAAAAAAAAATAGTTTATTCACCCCTTGTTGAAAAAAAAAACAGTTGAAAAACGGAAACAGGTTGACCTCTTAATAACTTCCGATTGAAATATTCGTTATAACAGATGTAAATGGGGTCAACAGAAATCACTTCCTTTGCAATCGGGTGAATGTTTTGAACCCTCCTTTTGGTCACATCCTTTTTTTCTGGGGCGAAAAAAAGGGGTGGAAAATGTAAAAATGACCAATAAAGCACCGTGCGATCGTATTATACTGATTTAAATTCGTTCAGTTAGTTGGCTTTTGCCTTTTGCTTGTAATGGTTTTTTTGAAGTTAATTAAATTACATCAGTCAGTTGAAGTGTTAAATTGTTTTGTTTTGTGAACAAAAAAGGTATAATAATATTATATTTATTTATATATTAAAAATATAAATTATTAATATTGATTTTTGATGAATTACTAACTGTATTTTTAAACATATAGTATATAAAAAAAATTGTGTGCAAAAGTATTCAAAATTAATAAAATAGTAAAATAACAAAAATCATTAATAATAAATTTTCAATTTATCTAGTGGGTGATTTTTTGACATAAAATTTCATTCTTGATAAAAATTTCTAAATATAATAATCTTTATTAAATTGGAAATTAGGTATTAAAAAGATACAGGATGATGTCAAAAATACGTAATATATGAATATAAAGTAACTCTTTAGTTTGCACACCCTGTACTATTAATTTTGACATAAAATTTCATTCTTGATAAAAATTTCTAAATATAATAATCTTTATTAAATTGGAAATTAGGTATTAAAAAGATACAGGATGATGTCAAAAATACGTAATATATGAATATAAAGTAACTCTTTAGTTTGCACACCCTGTACTATTAATTTTGACATAAAATTTCATTCTTGATAAAAGTTCCTAAATATAATAATCTTTATTAAATTGGAAATTAGGTATTAAAAAGATACAGGATGATGTCAAAAATACGTAAATTATGAATATAAAATCTTTAGTTTAAACACCCTGTACTATTAATTTTCTCAAAAAATTTCATTCTCGATAAGTTTCTAAATATAATAATCTTTATCAAAATGGAAAATAGATATTAAAAATATACAGAATGATGTCAAAAATACGTAAATTATGAATATAAAATAACTTATAAGTTTGCACACCCTGTACTATTAATTTTGACAGAAAATTTCATTTTTGATAAAAGTTCCTAAATATAATTATCTTTATCAAAATGGAAAAAAGATATTAAAAAGATACAGGATGATGTCATAAATACGTAAATTATGATTATAAAGTAACTCTTTAGTTTGCACACCCTGTACTATTAATTTTGACATAAAATTTCATTCTTTATAAAAATTTCTAAATATAATAATCTTTATTAAATTGGAAATTAGGTATTAAAAATATACAGAATGATGTCAAAAATACGTAAATTATAAATATAAAATAACTCTTTAGTTTGCACACCCTGTACTATTAATTTTGACATAAAATTTCATTCTTGATAAAAGTTCCTAAATATAATGATCTTTATCAAAAGGGAAAGAAGATATTAAAAAGATACAGGATGATGTCATAAATACGTAAATTATGATTATAAAATAACTCTTTAGTTTGCACACCCTGTACTATTAATTTTGACATAAAATTTCATTCTTTATAAAAATTTCTAAATATAATAATCTTTATTAAATTGGAAATTAGGTATTAAAAATATACAGAATGATGTCAAAAATACGTAAATTATAAATATAAAATAACTCTTTAGTTTGCACACCCTGTACTATTAATTTTGACATAAAATTTCATTCTTGATAAAAGTTCCTAAATATAATGATCTTTATCAAAAGGGAAAGAAGATATTAAAAAGATACAGGATGATGTCATAAATACGTAAATTATGATTATAAAATAACTCTTTAGTTTGCACACCCTGTACTATTAATTTTGACATAAAATTTCATTCTTGATAAAAGTTAATAAACATAATGAATGATCTTTATCAAAATAGAAAATAGATATTAAAAAGATACAGGATGATATTAAAAATACGTAAATTATAAATATAAAATAACTCTTTTAGTTTGCACACCCAAACAGGTCAAAATAGGGGAATAAATAGGAAAATTTGGGAAAAATAGTAATTGGGGAAAATAGGGAAATTTGGGAAAAATATGGAAAAGAGCGCAAAATAAGGAAAAATACGGAATAATTTGGAAAAATAGCGCAAAATAGGGAAAAATATGGAAATATAGGGGAAAATAAGAAAAAATGGGAAAATAGGAAATAATAGAAATAAATGGGAAAAGACAGGTAAAAATAATGGAAAACAGGAAAAATATGCATAAATAGGAAAAATAGAAAAAAATAGGGATAAATAGTGAACAATAGCAAAAATTGGGGAAAAATAGGGAAAAATTCTGAAAATAGGGAAAAATAGGGAAAGCAGAGAAAAATAGAGAAAAATAGGGAAAAATAAGTACAAATAGGAATAAATAAAGAAAAATAAGGAAAATAGAATAAAATATTGGGAAAAATACCGAAAAATAGAGAAAATATGGGAAAATAGAAAAATTTGCGAAAAAAGGAAAAAATAGTAAAAACAGAAAAATTTTAGAAAAATATAAATGAAATAGGGAAATTAGATTTAAATAGAGAAAAATCGGAAATTATATGGGAAAAATAGAGAAATGTATTGGGAAATATGAAAAGATAGTAAAAATAGGAAAAACTAGATAATAATAGGGACAAATTGGGAAAACAGAAAATAATAATGAAAAATAGGAAATATACAAAAAACTATGAAAAATCATGGAAAAATAAGAAGAAATGTTGAAAAATAGGGAAAAATAAAAAGACTACTGAAAAACAGAAAAAATGGGACAATGTTCCGAAACTCCGACCCCTGTAACTGCCCATCACCCTTTTAAATTTTTCTCAGCAACTCGAGAGTTTGTTGAAAGCTCCATGGATAGCTCATGAAAAAATGTGGATTAATTGCATTTCCACGATAAAAGGAAAATGCAATAAAGTCACTTTCCCTGAAAAAGCTTTAATATATGTTTATAATTTAATATACTTTTTTGAATAACTACCATATTAAATTTTTTTAGCATCTCAACACAGTGAAACAATAGACGATCGTGAAGATGATGAAGATATTAACGAAAGTCGATGTTCTGTCTGCGACCAAATCTTTATTGATGTTGATAAGTAAGTAGTATATATTAAATTGTACAATAAATCAATTTTCTTTTATCTGATTATTATATCAATTAAAATTACTATGGCAGTCGACGTGTTATAATCGACTAATTATCGAAGGACCAACTAGCTACAACGTTGATAAATTAATATACACTTTAATAATGATCAAATTATTTAACTGTTGTCAATCACTATTCATTGTATAACTAGGTAGAATACTTTAGTGAAATCTCAGAAAATGTTTTTAACGAATAACTTTTACTTTCCCGCACCCATCAAAGGGAAAGTAAGGTGAACGAGCAAAAAAAAACGAGATATCGATGGAAATATCCATTTTGAGGTCCCCCAAGAAGATTGAGACCATTTCCAGCGTATGGTCTGTCTGTGTGTCTGTGTGTCTGTGTGTAATCTTCCACGATAACTACCGAACCGTTTGACCAATCAAGCTGAAATTTGGTATGGAGGGTCGGTGTGTGCCTAGAATGCGACCACTAGGTTTTGGTTTAAATTGGTACAGTAAAAGGTCTTCAAGACCGACATCGATTAAATACACATGTAACAAATTTTTACTGCTTTTAAATTTTAAGGACAAACAATACACTTTAGTGAAAAATGTTGTAGTACAAAGTTTTATAGCATAAAATTCTCTATAACTTTAGCTTTAAACTCTTTTTAGAATTTCCGAAATTTGCGCCACTAGAGGGCGCGTAAAAAATCTGCATGTATTTTTTCTCTAGTTTTTCTTGATTTTGAGGACAAACAATACCCTTTAGTGCAAAATATTGTAGTCCAACGTTTTAGAACATAAAATTCCCTACAACTTTTGTCTTAAGCTTTTTCCAGAATTTCCAATAGTTGCCCCACTAGAGGGCGCGTAAAAAATGTGCATGTAGGTTTTCTCTAGTTTTTCTTGATTTTGAGGACAAACAATGCATTTTAGTGCAAAATGTGGTAGTAGAACGTTTTAGAACATAAAATTTCCTACAACTTTTGTCTTAAGCTTTTTCCATAATTTCCAATAGTTGCCCCACTAGAGGGCGCGTAAAAAATGTGCATCTATGTTTACTCTAGTTTTTCTTGATTTTGAGGAAAAATAATACACTTTAGTGCAAAATGTTGTGATACAAAATTTTAGACAATAAAATTCCCTACAACTCTGGTCTGAAACATTTTCTAGAATTTGCAATAGTTGCGCCACTAGAGGGCGCGTAAAAAATGTGCATGTATTTTTTCTCTAGTTTTTCTTGATTTTGAGGACAAACAATACACTTTAGTGCAAAATATTGTAGTCCAACGTTTTATAACATAAAATTCCCTACAACTTTTGTCTTAAGCTTTTTCCAGAATTCCCAATAGTTGCGCCACTAGAGGGCGCGTAAAAAATGTGCATGTAGGTTTTCTCTAGTTTTTCTTGATTTTGAGGACAATGTATTTTAGTGCAAAATTTTCTGGTGCAAAGTTGTAAAGCATCAAATTTTCTTTAACTTTTATATTTAACTTTTTATCGAATTCCTCATAGTTTCGCCGCTAGATGGCGAGAAAAGTACACATTCAGTGCAAAGTTGTAAAGCATAAAATTCCCTACAACTATTGTATGAACATTTTTCCCAAATTCCCAATAGTTTTCACACACGATTTTAGGAGATCATAATTGTAGCAGTGTGATATACAACGTGCGCATGCGCAGCTTATGTCATTATCAATATTGAAATATCAATTCGGTAGAAGTATTCACCATCGGTTCGCTATTTTTAATGAGTTCCATAAAATAATGTAATGCTTAGTATTTTGGAATTAAAATAATAATAATATTCTCTACGGTCGTGCCGGGAAAGTTCTGGGGCGACACAGCCGAATTTTTGTGGTTATAATGGACTAACCCACCCGAAAGGCTAATTCAATGTGACTGCTCACTCCGAAAGTTAATAAAACAGTGATACTTTTGGCGGTTTAAGTTTTTTATCCAACCCATAAAAGCCAGGCGAACGATGCGTATGGAGATAAGTCGACTTAAATTCATTGGTTGAAAATTAGTTGAGTGATATGGGAAAAATTACAAATATGGAATAAAGTATTAAGACAATATTTCTCGTCTGGAAAAATATTAGCCGTTTAGAAAATGTTGTTGCAAAATAATAACGCTTTTGGATATTATATTAAATATTTATTATTGAATGTGACACATTCAGATAGGAATTTAAATTCTGGATAACATTTCAATGAAATTTATCCAAAAGTCTATTCAAATAACTAGAAAAAAATTATTCTTTTTAAATTTTGACTAAAAATTCCAGTTCTATAATTTCTTGTTTATATAAATATAATAATAAAAAAAACTTATATTACTACATATATCATTTTAAATTTTTAAATTTCACATATTTCTAAGCTTCTTTAGCCGTAAATACTAACAAGGGCGTAGATGTGAGGAGGGTAAAGGAGGTTATTACCCCCCAACCAGGATACCAAAAAATAGCACGAATTTGGAAAAAAGGAACAAGAGCGCATTTTTCTACACTTGAATTTGAAAAAAACAAACAAGAATGCATTTTCAATAGTTAAATTTTAAAAAAAAGAGCAAGAATGCATTTTTCCACTCTCGAATTTAAAGAAAAGTAACAGAAATGTATTTTTAAACTGTTAATTTTGAAAAAAAAACAAGAATATATTTTATCATAGTTAAATTTGAAAAAAGAAGCAAGAAAACATTGTTGAATTGCTATAGTCCATTTCACAGAAAAACAGCAAAAATGCAATTTTCAACCATAAATTGTAGAAAAAACAAGAGTATTTTCCCTACAAAAAATTGAAAAAAAAAAAAACAGCAAAAAAGCATTTTTCCCTACAAAAAAATTGGAAAAAACAGCAAAAACGCATTTTTCACAAACAAATTTGAAAAAAAAACGGAAACAACAATGCATTTATTCCCATAGAAATTTATAAAATAAAGCAACAATGCATTTTTCCCTACAGGACACTGAAAAACAAAACAAAAAACATTTTTTCACATAAAAATTTAAAATCTAAAGCAAAACTGCATTTTTCCACAAAGAAAATTGAAAAACAAAGCAACAATGCATTTTTTTGTCCAAGACTTTGAAATTTAAATCAAGAATGCATTTTTCCACAAAGAAAATTGAAAAACAAAGCAACAATGCATTTATTTATATAAAAATTTTAAATTCAATGCAACAAATTTAATTTTCCGCAAAGGATATAAAAAAAAACAAAGCAGCAATGCATTTTTTCATACAAAAAATTGAAAAACAAAGCAACAATGCATTTATTTATATAAAAATTTTAAATTCAAAACAATAATGCATTTTTCCATACAGTAAATATAAAAACAAAGCAACAATACATTTTTTCACACAAAAAATCAAAAAACAAAGTAAGAATGCATTTTTCCACACAAGAAATTAAAAAAACAAAGCAGCAATGCATATTTATTAAACAAAAATTTGAAATACATAGCAAGAATGTAGTTTTCCATACTGGATATTGAAAAACAAAGCAACAATGCATTTTTCTACATCTGGGGGGGGGAAGATAAAGGGAGTAATTGGCCATCCTAGGATACCAAAAAATAGCACGAAAAGGACAAACATATTTGTCTAAAAGTTTGATTACCTCCTCCAAGAAAAAAGTATTATCCATCCTAGAAAAAAAGTACCCCCCCCCCAGAAAAAAGTTATCTACGCCCTTGTAATACTACTATTCTTGATAGTCCACTTACCCTCGTATTTCCCTTTTATTTTTTTTAATGCAAAAAACAGTTTCTATTAGAGCTTTACACAAGAATGATATAGTATAAACATTTAACTTTTTTTATAATAAAAAAGGGCCTGCATAGGTTACGATAAATTTACAATATCTAAAATTTGTTAACCATCTGTGACATATTTTATTTTATAATTTTGGACTTCAGTTATAGCAAAAATGTTGTTGACGTTTAGAATTTTTTAGGACAATATTTTGATTATAATTTGTATAGATAATGATTTATTGACGTCCAAATAAAAAATTAAAATAAATAAATAATCACGCATTTATTAATTACAATAGAATTAATAATAACGAGATTTGATGAGACGAGACGAGACAAACAGTTACGAGATGAGACCGAGACTGAAACGAGACCGAGACGAGATTTTTGAAATTCTCGCCTTATCTCGTCTCGTACGAAGCCCTATTTTCTATAGATAATTAACTAATTTTTAATTTATTTCAGACTAGATGAACATCTCATATCAAAACACAACTATCGACGAGACGAATATCACTGCGACTTCTGTTCTCGAGCCTTTTCATATCGCCCATGCCTAATAAAACATCGTGCAATTAAACACGGCGAAACCAAAAAATACCACTGCGAGAATTGCTCAAAGGTAAAAACAATCTATTTCGTCATTAAGATAATATAATTAAAGCTCTTTTTCCAGGTATTCACCGATCCCAGTAACCTCCAGAGGCACATAAGGACCCATCACGTAGGCGCCAGATCGCACGCTTGCCCGGAATGTGGGAAAACTTTTGCTACATCTTCAGGATTAAAGCAACATACGCATATTCATTCGTCTGTGAAACCGTTTCAGTGTGAAGTTTGCTTTAAGGTAAAATTATATAAAAATAACAATGAATCGGTCATTAAAAAAAAATTGTTTTAGGCTTATACGCAGTTTTCCAATCTTTGTCGACACAAACGGATGCACGCGGATTGCCGAATGCAGATAAAATGTGGAAAATGCGGACAATCCTTCTCTACAGTAACTTCACTATCAAAGCATAAACGATTTTGTGATTCGACAAGTTCTCCTCCATTTGGAAGCCAACCCCATCTTCCTATTAGTCCAATCGCAATGGCTGGTAACGATTCGTTTAATCTCTATCGTTCCGGTTGTTTACCGTTTTTTCCCCCGCAATTATCTTCTTACCACTTCTTCCCCACAGCTTCAGTTATCCCCCCGCTATTCTTTAACCAAATAACAAAGACTGCTGATGACCACTTAGAAAATAGAAGAAGAAAACTATCACCAGAACGTCTTAACCTAGACATATTCCCTACTAAAAGGACCAAAACTGAAGTAGTAGTACCTAAATTCACCCCACCAAAGCTAGAATCACCAAAGCCTCTTCCAAGCACCCCAACGAACGAAGAAAGTGATAAACCTCTAGATCTCAGCGGTTGGAAACCCAACCTCATTCCACCAAAGAAAGAAATAGAAGTACCAGTACAAGAAGAAAAAATTCCACAACAGATGATTTGTCCTCGTCCTGTTCATCCGGTTATGCCAGATTTATGTAGGAACCTTCCATACAATTACCAGAATCCAGAAATACCGTTTTCGTTTCATCACAGATTCTCGTTTCTTAACGGATTCCAGCCGCAGAGAATGGATATGATTCGTTCTAACGTTAAACCATTCCAGGAGGTAATGCAGCAGTATACACCTGGAAAAATTAAAGATAGATACGCGTGTAAGTTTTGCGGGAAGATTTTTCCACGGTCAGCGAATCTAACGCGACATCTAAGGACTCATACTGGTGAGCAACCTTATAAATGTATATACTGTGAACGATCTTTTAGTATCTCTAGTAACCTACAAAGGCATGTCAGGAACATCCATAATAAGGAGAAACCTTTTAAGTGTTCTTTGTGTGAAAGATGCTTTGGACAACAGACTAACTTAGACAGGCATTTGAAAAAGCATGAAGTAGATGAAACTCCGGCGGATTCACCAGGAAGTAGTAATGAAAATGAGCGAGAAGATGCTTGTTTTGATGAGATCAGATCTTTTATGGGTAAAGTGACTTTCGGTAGCGCTGAGTATTACAACATGAAAGAGTTCGTATCTCCTGCTAATGTCGGTTTGGATCGACATAGGAAAGATGACGAGGATTCTGAAACGGAAATTGAAGACTATTCTAAATTGAACTCTGATGTGGAAAACGAGGAGTTAGTGAAAAATGATCATATTGTCAAAGTGTCTACTTAGTCATTTGTAAAAAAAAAATATCTTTATATATATATTTATCTTGTTGTTATTTTTTTTTAATTGTTTTTGTGCCACAAATTTCGATTTATTTCTGTAATTTTTTTTTACTGAATATGACGCTATTAGGTGATATTTTTTTTTACAAAAATAAATCGAAATTGTGGACGTTCTGTACAAATGTATCTCTTTAAAGTACAATTTTTTTGGAATATTATCTAATGATTTATCAAATGTTTCCCATTTTGTAAAATTGTAATTACAATTTTATACATTGATTAGTAATGTACCTATCTAAATATGGAATAACCGGAAATTATTTCACGTAGATTTTAAACAAAAAAAAATTGTATGGGATTGAGAAATTTACATTGTTTTTGTTAAAAAAATGGAAAACGTCATCTAATAGAAATAATTATTCAAAATAAATTCCTAAATATCTCTAAAACCGGACCTGATATTTTAATTAAAAAAAAAAAACAATCAATTCAATTTTTTAATGTTAAATTAAATTTGCGCCACCCTGTATATAAAACCTGGTTATACGTATTCTGTAATTCATTATTTAATTAGTGAAAATTTTATTTAATTAATTTAATTAATTAACGAATATTTTCACCCCTCCCTGAAAATATTCCTTACTAAGCCAATGTGTACCAGCATTGTGCATTAAAATTACTGATGTCCAAAAGCCTCAGTATTAATTTTGTGATGGTGAAAAAAATTTCTTACCCCCACTTTTTATCACGTTTCTCATCGTTTCCGAGTTCGATGAGTCCGAAAATGCAAAAAAATCTTGTCCGGATGTCTAGATTTCTGTCTGTCTATCTGGATGTTAACACTGTGACTTTTGAACGAAAGCTCTGATCTAATTCCGGTTTTCACTTTATCAAGTTTTGTCCAAGGAAGAACTTTATTAAATTTGAGCAGGATCGGATCGGCCCTCCCGGTACCCGCCATACAAATTTAAGGTGCTTGCATGGGAAAACTTTTTTCCAATTCAAATTTTTAGAACAAAATGTCAAACGAAATGGATGGGAATGTTGCAGAAATTACTGACACATTGTTTGATTTTTTCGATTTCTTTTTCGTTTTTTTTTTTGGCTTTTTTACAATTTTTTTGATTATTTTCGTTTTTTCCGTGTTATTTTTCATTTTTTTTTCTATTATTTTTCGTGTACTTTTTTCCTGTTTTCTCATTATTCTGATGTTATGTTTTTTTCTGGTTTTTTCAGTTTTCTTTTTTCGATTTTTTTTATCTTTTCTCATTTTTTCTCATTGTTCTGTTTTTTTATTTCTTTTTCTTTGGTTTTCTAATTTTTTATAATTTCATAATCATTTTATAAAAAGAGACTATTTCTGATTTTTTCACATTTTTCTAATTATTTGTTTTTTCTGTTTTTTTTTCGAAGTTTTCTAATTTTTCCTCTTTTTTGTTATTGTTTTATTTTTTCTTTCTATAATCTTCTTTTCCAATTACTTTTTTTCTACTTCTTTTTTGTTTTCTAACTATTTTCTCATTTTTTCTTATTCCTTCGATTTTTTCCCATTTATTTTACGATTTTTTTGCCATTTTTTTGTGATTTTGTTGCGATTTTTTTCAATTCTTTGGATGTTTTTCATTTATTTTTTTATTTCTTTCTTTTGTTCACAATTATTTTTCCGGTTTTTGGTTGTTCTTAACGATTTATTCCATCTTTTTCCGGGTTTTTTTTCAGATATTTTTGATTATTTTTATTTTTTCCATATTTTACAATTTTATTTTTCATTTGTTTCTAATATTTTCCAATAATTTTTGTTTCTTATTCGATTATTTCCGATTTGTCTTATTTTTTCGATACTAATTTTTTCTCGATTTCACTCAATTTTTTGATTTTTTTTCATGTCTTATTCTGGTTTTTTCAATATTTTATAACTTTTTTGATTTTTTCTCATTGTTCTATTTTTTTCCATTTCTTTCTTTTCTTTTCTAATTTTTTCCTATCCTCCGATATTTTGTGATTTTTCTGTTTTTTCGTCTTTTTTTTCCTGATTTTTCTGATGTTTTTTCTTGTTGTTTTTGATTTTTTTCTACTGTTTTTTGATTTATTACAAATTCCTTCAGTTTTTTTCTAGCTTCCTCTTATTTTTCTGTTTTTTTCGATTTTTTCGATTTTTTCGATTTCTTTTTTTTTCTACTGATTTTTTCTATCTCTTTCAACTTTTGTTGATCTTAAAAAGTGTTCGCTCGATCGACCGAAGTCCCGAAACGGTGCACTACCGTTTGAGCGTCTCTAGCATTAGATTTCAAAATATTTCCATCAGCTGCTACCTACCTGAGATAATATTTTTCTTTTTTGTTTGCTATTAATTATTTTGCAAAATGTTAAATAAATTATTAACATTGATATGACGTCATACTAATGTTTCAAAAGTCTCGAAAACATGCCAAAATTTTAATTACAAAGTTTCCTACCCTGCTGAATACTATCAAAATATTCGTTACTAGCCCACTGTGCTGTTACCTAATTGAGATAATATTTTTCTTTTTTGTTTGCTCTTATTTATTTTGCAAAATGTCAAATAAATTATTGAAATTAATATGACGTCATACCAAAGTCCAAAAGTCTCGAAAACATGCCAAAGTTTTGATTTCAAAGTTTCCTACCCTGCTCGATGCTGTCAAATTTGACATATAACAATTATGTTTTTATTTAAAATAGTGCTTATAAATTTTAAGTATTGTGGTTATTAACGTGTTGCATTAATTATTATCAAGCCATTCTTCCATATATTGCTGTAAGAATCGTAAGTAAAGACATTTAGATTAACACATAATAAAATTTCATATTGAAAAAGTTAGGTTATATTAAATGTTTTAATATAAGGCAACACTATAAGATATTATTTTGTGTCGTCTTATTATTCTTACGTAAGAATTTATTTATTCTACCAAGCACAAAAACCCTTAAATATTTCATATCTTTAAACAATTCGTTACTTTTCAGTGACTGCCAAATTAATTATAATTAAACTAATTGTTCATAAATATTTAATAAAAAAATGTAAATTTCTCAATCCCAAACACTGTGTGGACATTGTTATATGGAATTAATTCCATAATTTTAGTAAAGCCATCTGGTAATTTAAAGTGCTCAATGGAGATACACATCTAAACTTGGCTTTGCTTTTTTTAACAGTAAACACCTGTTTAAACCCTATTTAATTAGGAAGTAACGTAGCGTAACGTATAAACCTTTATGTTACCTACCGTTTTAGTTTTAGGTTATGTACGTTACTACTTCCTATAAAAATTGAGCTTTATTATCAGTTATAATGTCCAAAAACATTTTTTTTATCAGAGCTGCATATAATTTATAAGTATTTTATTCTAAAAATTACAAAAACAACCATATATTACCATCATCTAACCCAGTGGCGCCATCTATATATGAATATACAAATTTCTCAGATTAAAAATTTTAAATCCAATTGAAATCAAGAAAATTGTTTTATATTTAAAATAAATTATGAGTTGAAACTTACAATATTTTAATTTAAAATAATTAAAGCTTCATTAACATATTTAAAAAAAATTATGGATAAAAAATGGCTGTATCAAATTGCTTAGCGTGACATCTATCAGATACAAATTAAAATGTAATTTTACTTTATATGCCTAGATGGCGCTAAAAGGTGAGATTATTCATTTTTATTTAAAAAAATGGTTTTTTAATATAAATATAATCAAAAAAATCAGCTCTGTTTTTTTTTTAATTATAATTTTTAAATAAACATAAAAGCACGCAATATTGTTATAAGAATAAATTGTATTACTATTTTTTTCATTTTTTAGTCAACAAAATAATTCGTACTACCTTATAGAATAATCAATAATCACAATTATTAGACTGTTTCTCCAACCTTGTAAATAAATCGAATGTTAACACGATAAATGTATTTTTTTTTAAATTTCGTTACGGTTAAATGCTTTTTATCTATTTCAAAAACAACAAAAAAAATTATTTGTCAGAACTACTACAATTTTCCGTTCTTCTTCATATTTAGATTAAAAATTTATTCGTACGTCTATGAAATTGCGGATTAATCTTTTTTCTATTAAGATTTCGGGGTTTCAAGGTATTTAGTATTTGTCACGAGCTTAAAATCGATCATGAATTTAGTTAAAAAATGATAGAAAGCTGTTAAATTGGATTTAAATACAGAACCGTACTTTGGATTATTTTTAACACTTTCAGGAATTTTTAACAAATTTCTAAAATTTTTAGCCATTTGTTAAACTTTTCAGTCAATATATTTCAAGTGCTTTCAATAATATAAAAATGTCTATTTCTGAACTGAAACAACAAAAAAACAAAAAATAGTGTAACTAATAAAAACCGTTTAGTAGTATTATACAGGATGTCTTATTTATATGAAAAGAACAGATTACTTTTGAGCTTCAAATATCGATAAAAATACAATTGTTAATTTTGTTAA
Source organism: Neocrepidodera transversa (assembly GCA_963243735.1). Lineage (NCBI taxonomy): Eukaryota > Metazoa > Arthropoda > Insecta > Coleoptera > Chrysomelidae > Neocrepidodera > Neocrepidodera transversa. Next base: position 7,182,162 of record OY725340.1, read on the forward strand.
TTTAAAACCGTATACTAAAATATACAGGATGGCCCATCATATACACGTCGCGTCGGTATTTATATGGAAAACGACAAGATTGTATAAAAAATATTTACTGCAGGTACAATTTTACATTATTTTGATTTATACAGGGTACATAAATAAAATGACCTGCACCATAGTTATATTATCTTAAATGGAACACTCTGTAATTTTTTACATTTTTGTGTTCGTCCTTGTTTTGAAGTCATAATGAATTTAAAATCGCAAATACCGAAAGAAATCGAAAAAAAACCGAAAGAAATCTGCAAAAATCGAAAAACTAGAAGAATAAGAAAAATGAGAAAAAATCTGAATAAATATGAAAAAATCAAAAAACAACAGAATAATATCAGAAAAATGAGAGACAAAGAACGAAAAGTCAGAAAAATCGAAAAAAATCGAAAAAATCAGCGGAATAAGAAAAAAATGTGAAAAAATTAGAAAACAAAAGAAAAAAACAGAACAATGAAAAGAAAATGAGGAAAGATTAAAAAAAATTGGTAAAAATTAAGAAAAAAAAACCAAAAATCTTAAAAATGAGAAAACTCCAAAGAATCGAAAAATCGGAAACAATCAGAAAAATGGTAAAAAATAAGGAAAACCGAAAAAAAAGGAAAAAACAAAAAACCTTTGGAAAAATTGAAAAAAAAAATCAGAAAAAATAAGAAATAAAATTGTAAAATACGGAAAAACGAAAAAGTCAAAAGAGTATAAAAAACCCGAAAAAACGCTAATAAACGCAAAAATCGAATAAGTTGCAAGAAATCGAATAAGTTGCAAAAAATCGAACAAGTTGCAAAAAATCGAATAAGTTGCAAAAAAACGCAAAAAATCGAAAAATATTGCAGAAAAATTGTAAAAATCAGTCGAAAATAAATTACAAAAAAAACGCAAGAAAATTCCAATAAATGGCAAAAAATCGGAAATAATTACAAAAAATCAGAAGAATAAGAAAAAATTAGAAAACGAAAGAAGTATAAAAAAAACAATGAGCAAAAATTAACGAAAAATTAGAAAAAATTGATAAAATCGGAAAATAAAAACAAAAACAAACAACAAACAAATGAGAAAAAAACGGGAAAAATATCGCCAAAAAACAAAGAAAAACCAAAAAACCGGAAACAATAAAAAAAATTCAAAAACAGTGAATCAAATTGAAAAAAACCGGATTTAAATCGCAAATAATTGGAAAAAAATCGAAACGAAATCCCAAAATACTGGCAAAAAAATCACAAACAATTGCAAAAAATCATAGAAAAATAAAATTATAAAAATTAGAAAACAAAAGAAAGAAATAGAAAAAGAACAGTGAAGAAATATTAGAAAAAATTGTCGGAAAAGCAACAAAAAAAAATAAAACATCTGAAAAATAAGAAAAATCAAAAAAATTTCTCTCTTTCTCTTTCTCTATAAAATGATTACAAATGAATATATTAAAAAAAAATTTAAATAAGAAAATTTTATATTGTAGAAAAGGACAGAGAGCAAGAGAAAAAGATGGAAGGTCACCTCGAGTAGACATAACGCTTTTTCGTTACGAGACAATTCTGCTAACTAATCTTTACCGCAAGCCGCGTTAAGGAACTTCGTTCCAATAAAAAAATACAGAGTGTTTCATTTAAAATAAAATATTTTTTATACAATCTTACAGTTATTCATAAAAAAGAACAACACGAACGGTATATGATGGGCCACCCTATATATTTCATTATAACTGAGGCCCAATTTCTTAACCATCTGTATACAAATAAGATTCTTTTAAAGGAAAAAAAAACTAGTATTAGAAATAAAAATTCGTATATTTTTCTTAAGTGTACAAAAGAAAAGTGGGACAAAATACGTCTACGATTTTCTCAGTCCTTCGAATTTAGTTTTACAATCGTCAAAATCGGGATTGATTTGATTAGTTGTATACTTAAAAGTAAGTTAGATTCGTGCAGAAACATACTTAAGTGAGTATTTAAGTGCAATCTTATTTTTTTTAAATAAAACTTAATTGATGCAAAAAAAGGAACTAGTACGTAAGTGCGTTTTTCCACATTTTAAATTTCAAAAAAAAAATGAATATTTCAGAGCATTATTATAAGAAAATACACGAAGAAAAATGAGGCTTCTAATAATTTTTATAAAAATTAAATTCGGGTTCAAAAAAAAATTTTTTTTTAATAAAAATATTTGTTTTAATAATACCCTGAAATTTTAAAAAAATGGTAACTTTGAAATTTGTAATTTAAAATGTGTAATTCGAAAAAAATATCATAATGAATACTGATTAACAACGTTTAATATTAGAGATCGCCAATATTTATAAAAATTAAGTACTATTATTTCTTTTTTAATATACATAAATTAAAAAAAAATAAATTCAACATTTTTAAATATTTATTTAACCTATTTTGTGACAGTTTAGATTAAAAAAAAATAATCAGAGTAAAACACAATATGGAATGTATTTAAAAAATTACAAAATTAAGCCTTTATTCACAATTTCATAAGGCTAAATATATAATTTATTTTAATATATTACCAATAAAATAATATACACTTAGAAAAGAGTTGAGCTTGGTGTACAATTTGAATTATTATATTTTGTTTAGCCCTTTAAAATAATGATAGAATCAATTTGTTTGTTTTTTACAAGCATGTAAAAAATATTTTGTCATTTCTAAAACGAAACTATCGATTGGCTTTGATTTTCTGATCGAAATATGTCTCTTTCTTTTGGATTACCATAACATTTTTTTATAGAATATTTCAAGAATATTGAGAGAGTTTTTGCATTACTTTGGAATATACATGGTGTTTCCTAAAACCAATGGCGTACATATCTTTTTTCCTGGGTGGGTACTTTTTTTCCTGGGACAGGTAATGAAACTTTTAAACTAATATGTTTGTCCGTTTCTACATTTGATATATTTTATTTCTTTTTTTCGTGCAATTTTTTGGTACCCTGAGGGGGTAAGTACCCTCTTTACCCCCCCATATATACGCCCTTGCGTATAGACGACCTAGATGGAATTATAATTGGTTTTTGTATGAAAAAATGCATTTTTGCTATGTATTTCAATTTCTTGTGTAAAAAATATGCATTCTTGCTTCGTTTTTTTAATTTCCTGTGGGAAAATGCATTCTCGCTTTGAATTTCAAATTTTTATATAAATAAATGCATTGTTGCTTTATTTTTCGATTTTCATTTTGGAAAAATGTACTTCTGCTTTGAATTCAAAATTTTTATGTGAAAAAATGTTTTTTGTTTTGTTTTTTAGTTTCCTATGGGGAAAATGCATTGTAATTTCCGTTTTTTTTTCAAGTTTGTGTGTGAAAAATGCATTTTTGCTTTTTGCTTCTTTTTTTCTAATTCGAATGTGGAAAAATGCATTCTTGCTTCTTTTTATTTAAATTGAACCGTGGAACAATGTATTCATGCTTTTTATAGTTTTCTCCTAACTTTCGTAAAAAAAAATTATTTATTTTTGTAAAAATTTGCACTTTATATTATGTATTTTTTCCATCCTTTCGTTTTCATTGGGAGAATTTTAGAAAAAATTTCCCCATTGGAAACTGTGGGAGCATTTATATATCATTTTTCTTTGAGTTTATTTCTTTGATTTTCTGGTTTATACAAAGGCGTAGGTAACTTTTTTTCCTGGAGGGTAATCAAACTTCTAGACAAATATGTTTGTCCGTTTCAACATTTCATATATTTTATTTCTTCTTTTCGTACTATTTTTTGGTATGCTGGGGCGGGGGTAATTACCCTCTTTACAGTTTCCATATCTGCGTCCTTGCCTAAAATATTATTTTCAAAATTAAAACTTTATTTTAATTAACTCACCATGTGGTATTTAATGAAATGTAAAACTAGCGAGAATTACCAAAAAGTTATTTCTGTATTAAAATAGATTTTTTTTACTACTTTTGTCGCTCATAATATCTACGCCAATGGAATAATTACAACAAAATTATGTTTTTTGGATTTAGTTTTTTGGAATTAGTGTTGATTAACAAATATTTACATCATAATCAAAAATCACCAAATGCAAAGAAAATACACCGTAAAATAGGAGTATACAACTAGAGAAGAGAAAAAAAGAAAAAAGGAAAGAAGAAGAGAAAGAATACAAGAAAAAAATAAAAGTGAAGTATAAGGGAAAATCGAGAACCGATTAAGATAGTGAGAATAGCGAGGAAAAACAAAAACAAAATAAGACAACAAACATATAAAGATAGATAAAGAAAAAAATTAATATTAGTACATTAGACATAAGTACCCTAAACAAAAAAGAAAAATCAATAATAAATGAAAGAACGCAAAAAATGGTAAAAAATTTCAAAAAACAACCAAAAAATCGAAAGCAATTGTAACCATATAAAACAAAAAATCACAGGAATAACAAAATAATGAGAAAATAAAAGAAATAGGAAAAAAAATGAGAAAAAATCAGAAAGAACCGAAAAAAATGAGAAGAAAAAATAAAAATCCGAACAAAACAGAAAAAATTTAAAAAATGGGAAAAAAACCTAGAAAAAAGTCGAAAAAATCAAAAAAAAGGAAACACTGGAAAAAAATGGAAAAATTACGAAATCGAGAAAGAGAAAGAGAAGATAGAAGAGAGAAAAGAAAAACAAAAGACAGAGAAGATATTGAAGAGTGAAAAGAGAAAGAGACAAGAGAGAGAGAAGAAAGACACGAGACAGAGAAGATATTGAAGAGAGAAAAGAGAGAAAAGAAAAAGAGGCAACAGGGACACAAATTAAGACAAAGAATAATCAAATAAAAAAAACAGAACAAGGAGAAAAAAAATGAGGAAAAATTAAAAAAACCGAAAAAAAATCAGAAGAAAAAACAAAAATCCGAACAAAACAGAAAAAATTTGAAATATGGGAAATAAATCTAAGAAAAAATCGATAAAATCAAAAAAAGGAAACATTGAAAAAAAAAATGGATAAATTACGAAATAGAGAAAGAGAAAGAAAAGATAGAAGAGAGAGAGAAGAAAGACAAGAGACAGAGAAGATATTGAAGAGAGAAGAGAGAAAAGAAAAAGAGACAAAAGAGATACAAATTAAGACAAAGAATAATCAAATAAAAAAAAACAGAACAAGGAGAGAAAAAATGAGGAAAAATTAAAAAAACCGAAAAAAAATCAGAAGAAAAAACAAAAATCCGAACAAAACAGAAAAAATTTGAAAAATGGGTAATAAATCTAGAAAAAAATCGAAAAAATCAAAAAAAGGAAACATTGGAAAAAAATGGAAAAATTACGAAATAGATAAAGAGAAAGAAAAGATAGAAGAGAGAGAGAGAGAGAAGAAAGACAAGAGACAGAGAAGATATTGAAGAGTGAAAAGAGAAAGAGATAAGAGAGAGAGAAGAAAGACACGAGACAGGGAAGATATTGAAGAGAGAAAAGAGAGAAAAGAAAAAGAGGCAAAAGGGACACAAATTAAGACAAAGAATAATCAAATAAAAAAAAACAGAACAAGGAGAAAAAAAATGAGGAAAAATTAAAAAAACCGAAAAAAATCAGAAGAAAAAACAAAAATCCGAACAAAACAGAAAAAATTTGAAAAACGGGAAATAAATCTAAAAAGAAATCGAAAAAATCAAAAAAAGGAAACATTGGAAAAAAAATGGATAAATTACGAAATAGAGAAAGAAAAGAAAAAATAGAAGAGAGAGAGAGAGAGAGAGAGAGAGAGAGAGAGAGAGAGAGAGAGAGAAAGAGAGAAGAAAGACAAGAGACAGAGAAGATATTGAAGAGAGAAGAGAGAAAAGAAAAAGAGACAAAAGAGATACAAATTAAGACAAAGAATAATCAATATATAAATATTTTAAAAGGCAGTTTTTTTAAATCATACGATTTAGTAAAAGAAGAATTGTAAGAAGAAAGAATGAAGAAATTTTCATTAGGGTTTGTTAAAGGTAAAATTAGCTAAGTTTTTTATAAAAGACTGTCAAACTGAAAAGTATTTAAAAGAAGATGAAAATAAGAAGGCATATTAGGAGAAATCCAGGGCAGAACATAGAAATAGAATAGGAAGAAAATATTAAAATTGTTCAGGAAGTAGATTTCATAGACAATACAGATGAAAATGACAAAAATGATAAAACAAGAACAGATATAATGTAGAAAAATGTAGATAAAATAGACGAAAATCCCAATAATGGAAATAGAATTGAAGAAGAATCAAGTAAAAAGAATATAAAAGATTAAAGAAATAAATGAAAGATGAAGAGAAAAAATAGTAAAGAATGGAGAAGCAAGTATACAGGAAATTGTATGTTGTAAAGGAAGAGGAAAATGGCAAGGAACAAGTAAAATTAGATTTAAAAAAATAAAAGCAAGATTTTGGTAGGGTAGTAGAAAATATGGAAATAGAAAAACAGAATAACGAATGAAAATTATGCAAGAAAAAAGGCTGTGCTTTGAGTTTTTTTTTTCTTTTAAATAAATGGTTATAATATTAGAAATCAGAAACCTAATTGTAGTTAGAAAGAAAGGCAGAGAGTTAAATTAACAAAGACAACAATATGAAAAGAAAGATACAAGAGCATCATATTGTCATAGTAGCACAAATCCATTATCATGATTTTTAAATACGCACGAATCAAAGAAAAATTGACCTGTATTTATGAATATCCGTTAGAGCTCATTAAATTGGACATACACGAATTTACTCTAACAAGAGATATTTGGTTTTGTTATTAGTTGAGGAAAGATTTTGGGAGTGATAAAATTCTTATTGGGGCAAATACAAAGAATTTAAAAGAAATAAATAAATTGGTATTGCACTGAACGGACATAAATAAATACGAAATTTTGGTTTGTTTGTATACCTTCCGCTCGTGCACGATTACTCGGTTATCTTTTTAAAAAAATACAATTTTGTTTTTTTTATATTAAAGATAAATGTTAACTTTAGGATTGTATGCATGTAAAATATTATTATAATTTTTCAGAACCGGTAAAAGTTACCAGGAAATTGTAGTATTTTTATAGTTTTTAAATTGTCGTAGTTTTTTCGTTGTTATTTTTTTTTAAATTTGACTAGCATACAATCCGAGCATTATGTTTTGTAATGCCAAAAATATTTAGAAATAAAGTAGAAAATTAAATATGTTGCTATAATCCAGCACGAGTTGGATCCGTAAATCAGTCCAACAAATCAGCGGACGGTAGAGCCTTAAGTAACAGAAGATTTATCTTCTGTGATTAAGTGCTATAAATGGATATGATATATAGAAAAGAAAAATTGGGGATGGTTATAAATTATGGTAAATGGGTAGAATGTTAAGAGAAAAGAATAAATTTTTTTAGTAAGTTTGAAATGGAAGGATGAACTACAGAAAGAAAAAAAAAGATGTTAAATATAGTGAAAGATTTGAGAGAAAATTATAAAAAAAGAAAACAAGGAGTTTTACACAAAGAAATATAAAAAAATATTAATTCTAGTGACGGTCAAACGGTGGTGCACCGTTTCGGGACTTCGGCCCATCGAGCCAACACTTTTTATGCTGTGAAGCATTGGCGTTACTTGTGTGATTCTGGCCAAACTTCTTAAATGCATACATAGGGAAATATTATACATGATGTGAAGTGGAAAAAGTTCTAAAAATTTAAATTGGAAAAAAGTCTATGCAAGCCTCTTTAATTTGTATAGCCAGTACCGGAAGGGCCGGTCCGATCCTGCTCAAATTCAATATGGTTCTTCCTTGGACAAAACTATTCGCTAATAAGTAACAATGTTTGCATACAGACAAACAGACAGACAGACATCCAGAGGTCCGGAGGATCCCCGTTAGGAAATAAGTTTCTTACGTTATTTTTTCACTTTTTAAAATTTTAAACTAAAAAAACAAAAATCTGAAAACTTTCAAAAGAAATCGAAAAAAATATAAAAAAATGGAAAATAAATCAAATTGAAAGAGATGGTAAGGACTCAAAAGAAACCAAAAAATAAATAAAAGAAATGGAAAAAATCAAAGGAAATCGGAAAAAACCGAAAAAAATCAACAAAAATTGATAAAACAAAAAAAAAATCGAAAGAAATGAATAGAAATCAAAAGAAATCGAAAAATGTATAAAAGAAATCGAAAAAAAAAGACAAAAATCGAAAAAAAAAACAAAAAAAATCGAAAAAGATCAACAAAAGTCGAAAGGATCGAAAAAATTAATAAAAATAAAAAATAATCCAACGAATTCGACAAAAATTGAAAGAATTCGAAAAAAAAACCGAAAAAAAAATCAACGAAAATCGAAAAAAAAATCAAAAAAAACGACAAAAATCAAAAAAATCAAATGAAATCGAAAGAAATGAAAAGGGGTCAAAAGAAATCGAAAAAAATATAAAAAAAAACAAAATAAATCGAAAAAAAATCGAAAAAAGACCAACAAAAGTCGAAAGAGATTGAAAAATCAATACAAATAAAAAATAATCGAACGAAATTAACAAAAAACAAAAAAATTAGAAAAATAAGAAAAAGTTAGAAAAAACTCAAGGATATTTGAAAGAAAACAATTGAAAAAATTCAAAAACAACCGAAAAACAGAAAAATGAGAAGAAAAAAATACGAAGAAACCGAAAAATCAAAAAAATATCGGAGGATAGGAAAAAAATTGAAAAGGAAGAAATAGAAGAGAAATAGAAAAAAATCAAAAAAAAATAGAAAATCAAAAAATTTAGTGAAAAACGAGACAAAATTAGAAGTATCAAAAAAATAAGAAAAAATAGGAAGTAATCGAAAAAAAGAAACAAAAATTATTGGAAAATATTGAAAACAAATGAAGAATAAAATTGTAAAATGTGGAAAAAAAATCAAAAAAATCGCAAAAAAACGGAAAAAGTTGAAAAAATTGTAAAGAACAACCAAAAACTGGAACAATTGTGAACAAAAGAAAGAAATAAAAAAATGAATGAAAAACTTCGAAATAAATCACAAAAAAATGGCAAAAAAAGTCTTAAAAATATCGGAACAAATCAAAGGAATACGAAAAAATGAGAAAAAATTAGAAAACAAAAAAGAAATAGAAAAAAAAGAAGTTGGAAAAAAAATAGAAAGAAAGACAAAACAATGACAAAAAAGAGGAAAAATTAGAAAACGTCGAAAAAATCAGAATAAAAAACAAAAAATCAGAATAATGAAAAAAAAAATCAGAAAAGTCTCTTTCTTTCAAATAATTATAAAATTATAAAAAATTAGAAAACGAAAGAAAAAGAAATAAAAAAACAGACCAATGAGAAAAGATTAAAAAAATCGGAAAAAAAATTATGAGAAAACAGGAAAAAGCGAAAGAAAAATTATAAAAAAAATGAAGAATAATCCGGAAAAAAAAACGAAAATAATCAAAAAAATTGAAAAAAAAGCCAAAAAAAAAATCGCTAAAATCAAATAATATGTCAATAATTTCTGTAACATCCACATCCATTTCGTTTGTTATTTTAGTCTAAAAATTTGAATTGGAAGAAAATTTTCCCATGCATTTAATTTGTACGGCGGGTACCGGAAGGGCCGGTCCGATCCTGCTCAAATTCAAAAGGGTTCTTCTTTGGACAAAACTAACTCGGTAAAATAAAAAACGGAACTCGATCGAAGTTTTCGTTCAAAAGTTACAGTGTTTATATCCAGACAGACAGACAGACTACCAGACATCCGGACAGAATAATGAAAAAAAAAATCAGAAAAAGTCTCTTTCTTTCAAATAATTATAAAATTATAAAAAATTAGAAAACGAAAGAAAAAGAAATAAAAAAACAGACCAATGAGAAAAGATTAAAAAAATCGGAAAAAAAAATTATGAGAAAACAGGAAAAAAGCGAAAGAAAAATTATAAAAAAAAATGAAGAATAATCCGGAAAAAACGAAAATCATGAAAAAAATTGAAAAAAAGCCAAAAAAAAATCGCTAAAATCAAATAATATGTCAATAATTTCTGTAACATCCACATCCATTTCGTTTGTTATTTTAGTCTAAAAATTTGAATTGGAAGAAAATTTTCCCATGCATTTAATTTGTACGGCAGGTACCGGAAGGGCCGGTCCGATCCTGCTCAAATTCAAAATGGTTCTTCTTTGGACAAAACTAACTCGGTAAAATAAAAAACGGAAGTCGATCGAAGTTTTCGTTCAAAAGTTACAGTGTTTATATCCAGACAGACAGACAGACTACCAGACATCCGGACAGAATTTTTTTTTGCATTTTCGGGCTCAGGAAGCTGGAAAACGTCGAGAAAAGTGATAAAAAATGGAGGTAAGAATTTTTTTTCGCCATCACGAAACTAATACTAAGGCTTTTGGGCCTCAGTAATAATGTGTAAATTAAATATAAAGGATTATATTTAGTAGGATATGCGAGTAAAAAAAATGTATATAAGAATATTATATTTAACTTCCACGTCAGTTTTTTTTTCATGTAAGACGTTTTGGCAGTAAGAACTTGGTAATGTAATATTTTTTTATATAAAAACTACAAAATAATTATTATACAGTTAAGAAATACGTTTTACTCCATTTATACGTTGCAAAAATTCTCTATTGCATAAATTTTTAATTTTTAGATCAATAATTAATGAAGCTTCAAATAGTTTTAAAATAACTATGTTGGTATTCGCACTTTGGAATTATTTCCTTTTAGGTCACCTGAATATCAAAAATTGTTTTTAAATAGATGTATATCAAAATCCAAAAGAAAAAGGCTACTTCGATCAAAAAATAAAAATAATATTAAACACAAATAACGATTTAACAGATGTTTTAATATAATCCCGCACTTTTCTTCACAGTGCCTCCCTCCTAAATATCTGATTAACCTGAAAATAAAAAATTGATTTAAATATTGATTAATTATAATATTATAAAAATACGAGAGGAAATTACGAAAGACAATTTATAATAATCAATACGGAAAATAAAAAAAATAGGAAACACGTAAAAATTATGGAGAAATAAAGAAAAATAGGAAATAGCGGAAAAATAGGCAAATTTGGAAAAATAGAACAAAATAAAAAAATTAATAAAAAATAGAAAAAAATTGTCAAAAAAATTTAAAAAATAGGAAAAAACGGGAAAAACAGAAAATAAATAGTAAAAACTGAAAAATAAGAAAAATAGGAATAAACGGGAAATATGGGAAATTATAGGAAACGGGAAAAAAGGAAAAAACTAGGAAAAATGGGAAAAAAATAGAGAAAAATACAAAAATATAAGAAAAATGGGAAAAACAAAAAAGGGGGTAATGGTGAAAAATAGGAAGAAACAGATCAATATTGAAAAAATGGGATAACTGGGCAAAAATAGGAAAAAACAGGAGAAAATAGGCAAATGGGGATAAATAGAAAAAACTAATAAAAAATAGAAAAAAAAAACAGTAAAAAAGGTTAAAAATAGTAAAAAACAATCAAAAACAGGGAATAAAAATGCGAACAAATATGAAAAAATCGGAAAAACGGTAAAAATAGTAAAAACAGAAAAATAAGAAAAAACAGGAAAACATGGGAAACAATAAGAAATGAAAAAAAAATAGGGATATGAGGAAAAAATAGGAAATAATAAGAGAAATTAAAAAAAATAAAAAATAGGAAAACTTCAAAAATAGGGAGTAGAGAAAAATAGAAAAAACAGGAAAAAACAGAAAAAAATACGAAAAAAAAACAAAAAAAAACAGTAAATAAATAGGAAAAAATTGAGAAAAATAGAAAAAACAGGTAAAAATAGGAAAAACAAGAATAAATAATCAAAAAATGGGAAAAAACAGAGCAAAATAAAAAAATTTAGGAAAATAAAGAAATATAGACAAAATACGAAAATGGAAAAAAATAAAAAAACAATAAAAAAACAGGAATAATAAGAGAAAAATATGAAGAAATAGGTACAGATATAAATTTTAAATTTCAAAAATAATTTAAAAAAATCCAACAAAATCGACAATAATCAAAAGGAATAGTCAAAATCCAAAGAGATCAAAAGAAATCGAAAAATCGAAAAAAATCAGAAAAATAAGAAAAAAAACTAAAGGAATTTAAAAAAAAAATCAAAAAAACAATAGAAAAAATTCAAAAACAACAGAAAAACATTAAAAAACGAGAAAAAATACGAAAAAAACCGAAAAATCAAAAAATTTCGGAATGATAGGTAAAAATTAGAAATGAAAAGAAAGAAATAGAAAAAAATATAAAACAATGAGAAAAAAAATGAAAAAAAATAGAATATATTGAAAAAATCAGAAAAAGACATGAAAAAAAAATCAAAACATTTAGTGACAAACGAGAAAAAATTAGAAGTATCGGTAAAATAAGAAAAAATCGGAAATAATGAAAAAAGATACAAAAATTATTGGAAAATGTTTTAAAAAATGAAGAATAAAATTGTAAAATATGGAAAAAATAAGAAAAAATCAAGAAAATCGCAAAAAACCGAAAAAAATTGGAGAAATAGTAAAGAACAACCAAAAATCGGAAAAATTGTGAACAAAAGAAAGAAATAAAAAATAAATGAAAAACATCGAAAGAATTGAAATAAATATCAACAAAATCACAAAAAATGACAAAAAAAATCAAAGGAATAAGAAAACAAAAAAGAAATAGAAAAAAAGGTAATTGAAGAAAAAAAAAGAAATAGAAAAAAAGACAAAACAATGTGAAAAAAGAGGAAAAATCAGAAAATATCGAAAAAATGGGAAAAAACAGAAAAAAACAAAAAATCAGAAAAATGAAAAAAAAATCAGAAAAATTCTCTTTCTATAAGATAATTATAAAATTATAAAACATTAGAAAACGAAAGAAAAAGAAATAAAAAACAGACCAATGAGAGAAAATGAGAAAAGATTAAATAAAATCGAAAAAAACAACAGAAAAACCAGAGTAAAAAACAAAAATACCAGAATAATGAGAAAATAGGAAAAAAGTAAAAGAAAAATTATAGAAAAAAAAATTAAAAAAGAAAATACGGAAAAAACGAAAATAATCAAAAAAATTGTTAAAAAACCCAAAAAAAAACATCGTTAAAATCAAACAATATATCAATAATTTTCGTAACATCCACATCCATTTCGTTTAACATTTTGTTCTTAAAATTTGAATTGGAAAAAAGTTTTCCCATGCAAACTACTTTAATTTGTAATTTGTATGATGGGTACTGGAAAGGCCGGTCCGATCCTGCTCAAATTCAAAAGTTATATCCAGATAGACAGACATTGAGATGTCCGGACAGGATTTTTTTGCATTTTCGGACACAGGGAACTCGGAAATGTCGAGAAAATTATACTGAGGCTTTTGGGCCACAGTAATTAAGTTTCTATAGTCATATTTATTATTTGTATTGATTATTAATCAATCATTTCATCTATAATGGGACCAAACTTACCTTTGAAAATTCCATCACTAATTTATCACATTCTGTTTTCTCAAGTTTTATTCCCAATATTTGTAACATAACTATCTACATTCATATTATCTCTAACTATATCATCTCTGCTGCAATCAACGTCTTCTTCTTTTTCAACATCGGAATTCGTAGAAGACGTCGAAGAGTAATTTTCCTTCTCTACGTATGTACAAGTCTTTTCAGGTGATTTAGCCGGTAAAAAATTCGCCATTTGCTTAATATTTTGCATCGGCTGAACCAATCTACCATCGGTAACTTTCCCCATAAACGATCTGATTTCCTCGAAATAAGATTCTTCGTTGATATTTTTACTCATAAGACTTTTTTTCTGCAACAAATGCTCGTCCAAAATCGTCGGACCGTCAGCTTCGTGTTTCTTAAGATGTCGATCTAAATTAGTCTGTTGTCCGAAGCATCTTTCACATAAAGAACACTTAAACGGTTTCTCCTTATTATGGATATTCCTGACGTGCCTTTGTAGGTTACTAGATATACTAAAAGATCTCTCGCAGTATCTGCATTTATATGGTTGTTCTCCAGTATGAGTACGAAGATGTCTCGTTAAATTCGCCGACCTTGGAAACACTTTCCCGCAAAATTTACAAGCATATCTGTCTTTGATTTTAGGTACTGAAGAATCGAACATTTTCCCGGATTGATTTCTTATCATGTCTAAAGATACTAGATTAATAGGAGGGCTTAGTACAGAAGGATTTATAAAAGGGTACCTCTGTCTGACTGGGGAAGTATGTGGGATTAAGTTTTTAGGAATTATATCTGGATTCTGTGAGCGATACATCACTTCCAGCATCATCGAATGGACAGGTTGTGATGGAAACACCATAGGATAAGGTGAAAGTTGATGTGGTATAGTCTTTTGAACACCTATAGCTTCTTTCTCACTATTAATACTGTATGTAGGTGATATTAGATTCCTATTTTCATCTTCACTAAATCCAATAGAAGATTTTTTATGTTCTACTCGAAGATCTAGAGGTTGGTTATCGGATTCTTGAGTTTGCGATGGATGGCAAGCCGGTGACATATGTGGACCTGGTGATTTCGAGTTTCTGGATAGATCGAAAGGAATATCGTCTCCTGGAGGAACTCGTATCGATAGAGGATAAGTAGCCGCTTGTTTTGGAGAACTGTGACCACCTGAAGCGATTAACATTTTTCTTGGGAATGAGTCTTTTTCGCGCATCTTAGGAGGTAGTAACGTGTAATTGAGCCCAGTTAATTCCACATTTGCAATACACATGGGGAGACCTGGAGTATCTGAAACAAAAAATTAATATATTTTTATTAACTTATTCTATTGTTTGTTTAAAAATGAATTTTTTTAAATATTGTATTTTAAAGAAAATAAAAATTTTATTATTGTAACAGAAAATTCTAAAGGGTCAGTCCGATCCTGCTCAAATTCAATAGGGTTAGGTTAGATTGGTAAAGTGAAAACCGGAACTCGATCGAAGTTTTCGTTCAGAAGTTACAGTGTTTACATACAGTCAAACAGACAGACAGACAGACGTCTAGGGGAAACAAAAATCTGAAAATTTCAAAAGAAAAATCAAATAGAAAAAGATGAAAAGGACTTAAAAGAAATCGAAAAATATATCGTAGAAATGGAAAAAAATCAAAAGAAATTGAAAAAAAAACCGAAAAAAATCAACAAAAATTGAAATATATCAAAAGAAATCGAAAGAAATGAAAAGGAGTCAAAAGAAATCGAAAAGAAATCGAAAAAAAAACAAAAAAAATCGACAAAAACCGAAAGAAATCAAGAAAAAAAACGAGACAAAAATCGAAAAAGATCAACAAAAGTCGAAAGAAATCGAGCGAGATGGAAGAAAATCGAAAAAAATTGAAAGAAGTCGACAAAAATCGATAAAATTAGAAAAATAAGAAAAAGTTAGAAAAAAAAATGAAGGAATTTAAAGCAAATCAAAAACAATAAAAAAAACTCAAAAACAACAGAAAAACACCAGAAAAATGAGAAAAAAAATACAAAAAAACCCAAAAATCAAAAAAATATCGGAGGATGGGAAAAAATTAGAAAAGAAAGAAATAGAAAAAAAATGGAACAATGAAAAAAAAACCAAAAAAATTAAAAATTTTTGAAAAAATCAGAATTAGACATGAAGTATCGGAAAAATAAGAAAAAATCGGTAATAATCGAAAAAGAAACAAAAATTATCGGAAAATATTGGAAACAAATGAAGAATAAAATTCTAAAATATGGAAAAAATTAAAAAACCATAAAAATCGCAAAAAACCGGAAAAAGTTATAAGTTGTGAACAAAAGAAAGAAAGAAAAAATAAATGAAAAATATCGAAAGAATTGAAATCAATCGCAACAAAATCACAAAAAATTGGCAAAAAAATCGTCCGGACAGGAATAAAAATGGAAAAATAGAAAATGCAGACATAATAGGAATACGAAAAAATTGAAAAAAATAAGGAAAAATAGTAAAAAATACGGGGAAAAATGGAGCATAAGAGGGAAAAATAAGAAAAATAGAGGAAGATAGTGAAAAATGGGAATAAGAAATGAAACAAAAAACTGAAGAATAAGGTAAAATAGGAAAATATAAGCTAAAATAAGAAAAAGGAAGAATAAAAAAAGTAGCAAAAAAGAAATATAAGGAAAATAGGGAAAAACAGGAAAAAATAGAGAAAGACAGTGAAAAATAGGAAAAGTATATAAAGATAGGAGGAAACAGGGAAAAGTTGGAAAATTATAGTAAAATTGGGAAAAAATAGGGCAAAATTAAGAAAAATAAGTAAAAATAGTGCAAAACATAAAAAGTAGAATAAAATATAGAAAATTAGTGAAAAGTAATAAAATTATGAAGAAATGCGGAAAAACAGGCAAAATAGAAAAAAGAGGGAAACACATTAAAAAAAAATGTGAGGAAATACGGAAAAATAGGGAAAATAGGCAAATGTAGGAAAAAATAGGGCAAATATGCAAAAATAGGGAAAAATGGAGAAAAATAGTGAAAATAGGAAAAATGAGGCAAACTGATGAAAATAGTAAAAAGCAGGATAAAACAGGGAAAAATAGTGAAAAGTAAGTTAATTATAGGGAAAAATAAGCAAAAATGAGGCAAATGAAAACTAAGAGAAAAATGGGGAAAAATAGAGTTAATAAGGGGAATATAAGAAAAAATAGGACAAAAATGGAAAAGAAAATAAGACAAAATAGGAAAAAGTGGAGAAATGGAAAAATAGAAAAAAGAAAAATTTCAAAAAACAGAAAAAAATATGACAAAATCGGAACAAATAAAAAAAGAGATAAACATGATGGGAAATGGGAAAAAGTTTTCAAAAGTTGGAAAATTAGGATAAAATTTGGAAATGGGGAAGAATTAGAAAAAACAGGAAAAAATAGCTCAAAATCTGGAAAACAAGAAAAAATAATGAAAAACAACAAAAAAAGAAATAATGGGAAGAATACGGAAAAATGTGGGTACAAATAAGAAAAAATGGGAACAAATGTGTCAGAATAGTGAAAAATAGGGAAACACACAGTAAAACAGGGTAAAATAAGAAAAACGGTGGAAATGGGGACAAACTGGAAAAAATAGGGAAGAATAAGGAGGAATTTAGAAAAAAAATAATGAAAAATAAAAAAAAGGAAAAAATATAAAAAAAATAGATAAAACATGGTGGGAAATGGGGAAACATTGGGAAAAGTTGAATAATCAGGTTAAAATGGAGAAAAATAGGGAAAAGTATGGCGAAATAGAAACGAATGGGGAAAAATTAGGAAAAACAGGAAAAAATTGATCAAAATAGGGAAAAACAAGAAAAAATAATGAAAAACAAAAAAAAAAAAAATTTTAGGAAAAATGTGGGAACAAATAGGAAAAAATGGGATCAAATGTGTCTAGAATAGGAAAAATTGGAAAAAATAGGGAAGAATAAGGAGGAACTTGGAAAAAAATAATGAAAAATAAAAAAAATGGGTAAAAACAGAAAAAATTGGAAAAAAATAAAACATCAAGTAAAGCATGGTCGTGAAAGAGACTTCGTAGCAAAGCACGGCTAGTAATTAATATAAAATAATGTCGCTGTCTTAAATTACAAGATATATGTAATTCTAATAATAAAAAAAAATTATGAAATAAATTTTAAAGAACTAATCTAATCTAATTTAAGAAAAAGAATCTAATTTCATAATTACGTAACGAAACGTCCCCAACGGTATTCGTTAACAGCCTCAAGTAGCAAAACAGCCAGATCAAGTAACAAACAAATAAAAAATAATAATAACGAGACAACGATAATGATTTATATAATAATATTTTACGAAGTGAACTGAAATCGTTTTTAATGAACGAACGAAAGAAACGTTAGCCACACAATCTGAAAACAGTGAAAGGTATTTAAGCATTAGAACGACCTACGGTGTGTTTTCAGCACGTGGACGACAGAGCTGGAGCAAAATGACATTATATTGCTCGAGCTCGTGCAATTATTAGACTTTCTTTGCCTCTGGCCCTCCGAATTCTTCTATAACTGATAGGTAAATGAATCAGAGCAAGTAAAATCATTTTGTCACAAGAAATTGTTTTTTTTTTTTTTTTATCTTAGCGCTTGCTTAGCTCGGTTCTCGTTGTTGTTTTGCATTTTGGTTTGGAGGAAGAGAAATTCTCGAACGTTAATTAACGCGCTGATACACTCTAGTGCCAACGAATTACCAATAAATCGACTATTTTGCTATTGAGAGACTTCAATTCGATCTCTTTAAATTAATCACTTTCTTATTTTTGATCATCGATTTGTCTCTCTTCATTGTTTTGTGTAAAAACAACCATTTAAATTTTACATAAAAAAAAATACTTTATCTGCAATTCATGTATCTTAATTTATAAAGCGTAGATTTAAGGGATCTTAAATATTTAATTAATATATCAATTAAATAGAATTTTATTTATTTATTAATAATTATTTTCCAATAAAGGTGAGGAAGAAGAAATTGAAAAACGAGTGGCGAGAGGATGCATAAAGTCGAAAAAGGTCTCAAGGGCAGCAAAACTAAAATTATATCGAACAGTAATACAACCAACGGGAGAGAATACGTCTATCAACTTAGCAAGACAACTTCGGAAAATTACAACGGTATCTTATTAGTAATTTGCCGCTTTTTTGCCGCTCTTTTTTTTCCCAAAAATTCAATGTCTTGCTAACTTGATATCAAGTTAGCAAGACAACTGCGTAAATAATGACGATATCAAAAACCTAACAGCTGGAGAATTTGCCGCTTTTTTGCCGTAAATTAGTTGTGGAAAAATAAATTTTGCCGCTCTTTTTTTTCCCAAAAATTCAATGTCTTGCTAACTTGATATCAAGTTAGCAAGACAACTGCGTAAATAATGACGATATCAAAAAACTAATAGCTGGAGAATTTGCCGCTTTTTTTGCCGTAAATTAGTTGTGAAAATATAAATTTTGCCGCTCTTTTTTTTCCCAAAAATTCAATGTCTTGCTAACTTGATATCAAGTTAGCAAGACAACTGCGTAAATAATGACGATATCAAAAACCTAACAGCTGGAGAATTTGCCGCTTTTTTGCCGTAAATTAGTTGTGGAAAAATAAATTTTGCCGCTCTTTTTTTTCCCAAAAATTCAATGTCTTGCTAACTTGATATCAAGTTAGCAAGACAACTGCGTAAATAATGACGATATCAAAAAACTAATAGCTGGAGAATTTGCCGCTTTTTTTGCCGTAAATTAGTTGTGAAAATATAAATTTTGCCGCTCTTTTTTTTCCCAAAAATTCAATGTCTTGCTAACTTGATATCAAGTTAGCAAGACAACTGCGTAAATAATGACGATATCAAAAATCTAATGGCTGAAGAATTTGCCGCTTTTTTGCCGTAAATTAGTTGTGGAAAAATAAATTTTGCCGCTCTTTTTTTCCCAAAAATTCAATGTCTTGCTAACTTGATATCAAGTTAGCAAGACAACTGTGTAAATAATGAAGATATCAAAAAAATAAAAGCTGGAGAATTTGCCGCTTTTTTGCCGCTAAAGAGTTGTGGAAACAAAAAAATTGTCACAATTTCCAGGATTTTTATATACCAACTTCAAATTTAAGAAAACAAAAAAATTTACTTAATGCGGCTTTACAAAAGTTAGCCTTTAAATTTAATTTTTTTAAAAATCTATGTTCCAACGGGAATCTCTTCTGAGACCTTTTAAAAAAGGAAAAAAAAAACAGTTTATTATTTCACAATGGGGACGCATTATGTAAAATTTTTAAATTAGCACTTAAAAGTTTATCAAATATGCCTAGAAAAAATATTTATAAACTTTTTAAACCTATATTTTATTAAAAAAAAAAAAATTAAAAATATCTACATTAATTGATAATACTGTTCATAGATGGCAGTATATACGAACTGAATTCCTTATTAAATAGAGGCCAGATGTAAACATGAGAAAAGAAGAAAATTGTATTGTTTTTATTTTCGCCGTGACTAGCAGTACATCGGATGTACTCGTTTATATCGTAGATCGGAAAATAAAATAAACCATCTAATTTTTACATCTCGAACTTGAAAAAAAAATTAAAAAAAAGACCTTTACTGTATAAATGAAACTGGTTATCAGTCACTATTTTTATGTAGTTTTAAAGAAGTTAAAAAGCAAAAACTAATAAACATTAATTTTGGAGATAAATAATAGAAAACCAGGAAAAAATTTAAAGAAAAATCATAAAATTTGGAAAAAAACAAAAAAATCAAACGCTAAAAATTGCAACAACAAAAACGACGCAGAAAAACGTAAGAAATCAAAAAATATCGCAAAAGAAAACACAAAAAATTTATGAAAAAAAAAACAAAAAACCGGAAACAATTGTAACAGTAAAAAAATATACAAAAAAATTAAAAATTCGAAAGAATTGAAATAAATTGCAAAGAAGCCTCAACAAAATTTCAAAAAAATGAAAAAAAATCGCAAATAATCGCAAAAAAATAAAGGAATAAGAAAAAATGAGAAAAAAGATTAGAAAAAAAACAACAATTATGAAAAAATGTGGAAAATGAGGAAAAATCGACAAAAAAAAACGAAAAACTAGAAAAATAGGAAAAATACGAGAAAAAATTTTAACAACCCAAGAACTCAGAGAAAATCGGAGTAATAAGAAAAACAGAAAACAAATTTAAATAAAAATATTGGCAAAAATGAAAAATAAAATTGTAAAATGGAAACAGCAAGCGCTAAACACAAAAAAACAGAAGAAAAAAAAAGAACAACCAAAAAAACAAAAAAATTGTAACGATAAAAAAATTGAAAAAAAATGAAAAAAATCGATTGAATTAAAAAAATTACAACAAAATTCATGAAAACGGCAAAAAAATCGCAAATAAACAGAGGAATAAGAAAAAATGAGAAAACAAAAGAAAGAAATATAAAAAAGACAAAAAATCATAAATTAGAAAAAAAAACGAAAAAAAAAACAACAATGATGAAAAAATGAGAAAAGATGAGAAAAATCGGAAAAAAAACGGAAAAAAATCAGAAAAATGTGAAACAACCCAAAAAATCAGAAAAAAATCGGAGTAATAAGAAAAACAGAAAACAAATTTAAATAAAAATATTGGCAAAAATGAAAAATAAAATTGTAAAATATGGAAAAAATGGAAAGACCAAGCGCTTTAAAAGTGGCAAAAAACCATGTAAATAAACGCAAACAACGAAAAAAAAAACACAAAGAACAACGAAAAATTGTAACAAAAAAAAATTAAAAAAAGCGAATGAATTAAAAAATCGCAACAAACTTCGAAGAAAATTTCAGAAAAATCGCAAATAATCATAAAAAGTCAGAGGAATAAGAAAAAATTAGAACACAAAAGAAAAAATTAGAAAAAAATAAACAACGAAAACAAAAAATCAGAAAAATGACAAAAAACGAGAAAATATAAAAAACTTTCTCTATTTATAAAATAATTATAAATAATAAAATGAGACAAAAATTATATTGTGGAAAGAGACAGGGAGTAACAGAAAGAGAGGGATTCGCTTGGAGGGGGCACAACGCTTTTTCCTTATGTGATGCTTTGTACCAGTTAAATTCTACTACAAATTGCACCCAAAAAATATCCATTCTGAAAAAGTGTACCGGATTGAGAAAAGGTACCGAAACGCCGTTCTGGCAGTGAACGGCTGATATATACAATAAATGCGCACATCCGATGTACTGCTAGTCATAGCGTTTTATTATTCACTTTTCAGTATAACATAACCTATTATTTTTTTTTTTTTTTTTTTTTTTTTTTTTTAATAAGTAAAACACGAAGTCAATACCACAAGTAATATATTAAAGGATGATAACAGGCGACTAGTTTCGGCTAAAAATCCATCATCAGGCCAAACTGAATATAATATCAAAGTTGAATAGTAAGAAACGTAAAAAATTTTTGGGCACAACCGCGCGGTTGTTAAATCAACATAGTATAAAATTGTTAAGGTGGTACATTAAAAAAACTACTTATAAAAAAAAACAAAACTAACGGTGAAAAAATTCCACATTATGGAAAGTTGGGTAACCAATGGCTGTTAGCAACGAAAATCAAAATCACGCACCCTTCCAAAAAGGGAGGCAGGAAAATAGATAATTGTATTATAAGTGGTATTTCAGACCACATAATATTAAGAAATTTAAGATTTTTATGACACCGAAAGTAGAAGTAAGTACCGGCAACACAACCATATCAAGATGGAAGAAAACTCCAATGCCCAAAAAATTTTTACGTTTTTTACTATTCAACTTTGATATTATATTCAGTTTGGCCTGATGATGGCTTTTTAGCCGAAACTAGTCGCCTGTTGTCATCCTTTAATATATTACTTGTGGTACTGACTTCGTGTTTTATTTATTTGAAAAAATACTTGGACCACATTTGAGACATGGATAACCTCTTCGGTTTTATTATTTTAATTTTTATGTGTCGCCTATGTGTTTTGCTTTTTTCTTCTTTTTTTTTTTAATAGTCAAAATCGCTAAGGTTATTTGGTTTAGTAATACTCGACAGATAACTGTAAATTATACCTTGTCATGCCATCTACATTACTTTAAATAAATTAATGTAGCTGACGTCATTTTTGCAATTATTTCAAAAATCATCTACATGCTATTCCGTCGTTTATATTTTTCGGAGGCGGAGAAAAAAGTTTGGAGCAAAAAAACACTTGTTGACTAAATTAAATAGCCGCAACATATTAAAACTTGATAAAATTAAGTGATATCATTAATCAGGGGAAAAAATATACGTCCGCCTATGTCTCCGATACGGTTTTTTTTCCCTATTAAAAGAAAATCTGAAATCTAATCCGAAATTTCGTCAGTGTCGTATCCTAAAAAAACAATCGATTGAGAATAGATGGCGCAATTTACGGGCGACCTTCCACAGTTTGTGAACCAAAAATATTTTGCGCGTTAACAGATTTCTGTGTCTTACAATCAAATCCGTAATTGAATTGTTTCGCATTAACTGGGATATTTCAAATAATGACATTACTGCAATCGGGGTCATGGGCGTACGGAAAAACTATAGTTATTTTATTTTGTTAAAAGGGATAAACATGTTGTAATGGAAAAATTCATTTAATAATAATACTTCAAAGCTTCCAAGAAGCACATTAATAAAATCATCCCGTTAGTGTGTCTGTGTGTTAGTTTTCTGTCTGTAAGAGCTCTCACAGCCGTTTCACTGGACCGATTTGCTTCAAACTTAGTATATACCTTAGGGTCATATCTCGGTCGAGTTTAAATATTAATTAGTTTAAAAATATTATTTTATTATAATAATTTATTTGTTATAT
Organism: Neocrepidodera transversa; assembly: GCA_963243735.1. Classification (NCBI taxonomy): domain Eukaryota; kingdom Metazoa; phylum Arthropoda; class Insecta; order Coleoptera; family Chrysomelidae; genus Neocrepidodera; species Neocrepidodera transversa. The sequence continues at coordinate 7,205,406 of OY725340.1, forward strand.
GGGAGAAAAAAAATTACAATTGTCGAATTTGAATTGGAGAGCATGTTAATATTGATTTCGTTATTCCTATTTTCAATGGAATTGAAAATTTTATTTAAAATGTTTTATTCTGCACACATATCTTCAAACTTCAACAACAAATGTAGTTTCTAGATACCCTTTGGGTACCTAAAAAAAATCGAAACACACTGAGTGTCATTTTATATAAAATAAAATATTTCACAGATGATTACCAAATTTTAGATTTCATAAATTTATCGTAACCTATGCAGACCTTTCTTTTATTATAAAAATAAATAAATTTTTATACTGTTTGCTAGTATATTTTTTTCGGAAATTTAGAAACAAATTCTGAAAAAATATGAACGAGACTCTCGGGTTTCGTCGTATGTGGTCTCTGTATCGCTTAAATAATTTTCAAAAAGGTCTCGTCTCACTCTCTTCTCGGTTTTACGAGACAAACGAGACGAGAAAAGTATCTTTCTCGTGTGAAGCCCTAAAGTAAGTTTTCCTTTAGAGGTTTACATTTTTTTAGTTTTAAATGTTTAAATTGTAGATTACTTAACATGAATATGTTTATTGGAAAATGTTTTTACGTCTTTTACAAAAATCGTATTAAAATAATCATGTTTACGCTGAGGATTTTTGAGAAAATATTAAACGATGAAATAAAACAATTTAATTTGTTTAAATCTTCATTATATATTTGAACTAAGTTCAATATACAATCGTGACGCGTTTCGCTAACACAGTAGCATGGATCTTCATCAATTAAAAGCCTCATTCAATTATTAAAATATTAAGTTGAAACAAGCCACTAATAATACATTCATTAATAAATATATTAAAGAAGTGCAGACAACAGTAATTTACGTAAGTAGTCCGGAAAATACTATTTTTTTGGACGAGTAGACAAAATTCTAGGACGAACCGTAGGCGAATCCTGCAAATTGCAGCAATTGTGTAGAATAACAAATCAATGAGACACATTTCTTTTTTATATTTATTTGTAGAAACAAAATTTCAAATATTTTAATTTTTATTTGTGTTAAATATAGAAATTCGAACAAAAGATACGTACTAAAACAAACATTATAATTCTTATTTATATTCATTTTCAAATTCACTCTCGCTGCTGTTTTTCATAGTTTATTGCGATAATTGCGAAAAAAAATAATGCAAACTTTTAAAAATCAAAATGTTGACTAATTCCATGTTAAATAGTTGTCAGTCGTTATTTCGTTGCTATGGTAATAATCAACTGCATTTATCAAAACCATACCTACCAAGATTTTCATATTTACAATGACAACGATGTGATTCTTACCGGCCTAGTACGGGAAGTACGTACTTTCCGGACTAGGTCGGAAAAATGCTACTTTCTCAAAGAAAAAGCGTCGGGGAAGTTGCCGAAAAAAATGTTTTTAATTTGTTATTATGTTTTGATTTAAATTTAAAACTTTGAAAATGTATAAAAAAAGACCCCGCACAATTTTGGATATGTTGTTCGTTTCGGCATCCTAAACAAAAGTCTCAATATGGGCACGAAACTCAATTTTGCTTGTTTTGGCTCCTACGGAGCTGGAAAGCTACACGAATTCACCATTATTTACTACTTTGAAAGTTTAGTATTTACTGCGTTAAAAAAAGTACCCTCTTATGTTTTCGAGGTCTCTGTATCCAAATCCAATGCCAATATAATAATATTGACAGTTGACAGTTGTCAACTAGCTGTCAAACAACAAGGAATTCGCAAAATTGATAAAATTATTATGTAAATATATGTTTTTGAGGTTGCTGAGTTTAAACCTGATGTCAAAAAACGATATTGACAGTTGACAACTGTTTTGAACTCGGAAACCTCAAAAACATACATTTACATATGGATTTTATCAATTTTGATGATCACATGTTATTTGACAGTTAGTTGACAGCTGTCAACTGTCAATATAATCTTTTTGACATCAGTTTTGACCTCAGCAACCTCAAAAACATATACTTACATGTAGATTTTATTAATTTTAATTCCTTGTTGTTTGACAGCTTGTTGACAGATGTCAACTGTCAATTTGCATTGGATTTGGATACAGAGACCTCTTAAACATAAGAGGGGACTTTTTGTTAACGCAAGCAAATACTAAATTTTCGAAGAGATTACCCTTTTAAGTAATAAATAATTACCAAAATAAGCAAAATTGAGCTTTGTGCAGGGTTCTTTAAAAAATATTATTCTGAAAACAGAAAAGAAAATATGGGGAGAGAAGAAATAAATAAAAATCAAAAATACACTAAGAAACAAATAAAATAAAAAATGATGAAAACTATACTTCAGCATCAAAAACAACACAAAATATGATAAATACAATCAGACATCAAAATATCGATAATGGAAGTGGAACTGACAAAACGGGAAGACTCAAAACAAAAATAACTTAAAAGTAGGTTATTTAAAGATCTATTTATAATGACAAGGGAGTCAACTTCAAAAATTCTTTCGGCAATGGGGGAGTTCCTTCAATGTTGCCAACATAGAAAAAGGTCTACCAACGGGGAAGGATTATTTTTGGTCAAAATCTACAATGATAAAATATGTGTACAAAATTCTATTGAGCTTTCCAGAATGTATCGTTACAAAACTATAATGGTTTTAATATACTCCACTTCTGATTGGCTGAAATTTCGTTGTCAAATGTCATTCGTCATAGAGTAAGTATAATAGAGCGACATGTTTCATTTTCAGATTATAGAATATTCAAACTAATCGCCAAATTTAGTTTAGTTCCACCAATCCTCCAAGGCTGTAGGTCAGTCGCTGAAAATGAAATATGTCGCTCTGTTATATTTACTCTATGACGAATGACATTTGACAACGAAATTTCAACCAATCAGAAGTAAGATTTTATTAAAATCATTATATTCTGGAAAGCTCAATAGAATTTTGTACACATATTTTATCATTGCGAAAATAATGAAGTAGATTTTGATCAAAAATAATCCTTCCCCGTTGGTAGACCTTTTTTTAGGTTGGCAACACTGAGGGAACTCCCCCCTTGTCTTCTCATGGTGAAAAGACATTCAGTATTTCTTGAAAAAAAAAGCAATATTATTTTGTGCAGATTCACCGTTCCCCAATTTGGAAAAAGATAACAAGTCACCTATGAAATACAAGGAAAATGTCAGAAAAATTGAGAATAATATACAGGGTTTTTAAATTTATCAAACTCGGAATATAATAAATTTCTTACAAAAATCTGAAAATTTAATTTGATATCAATAACTTACATTTTTTTTATTATTTATACAGGGTGTTTCATAGGTAAACCGACATACGTTAACTGCAAATAGACGGTACTTGGGTAATTCCAAAAAACTATTAGTTGATAGGTCTAACCCGCCTCATAAGTGAGTTACTGAGTGTTTTGTCAAAATTGCTTATTTCTTCTAACCCTCGTTTCTTCGGAACCACCCTGTATATTTATTTCATATTTAGCAAGCTTGTTTGAGTCTATTAGTACATTATACTGACATAGTAAGCAAAATAAAAATCCAGGTCCGGCTTCACAAAAAATTATATCAGAATTTTAAAAATTGGATAGTATATTCGAAAAGAGCGGAAAAAGTTAAGTAGGAATTCATGTTTTTTGAGACTGCACCTGTCATTTTGCTATTAAAACTTTTAACTCAAACTAAAAAATTGTTCATTTTTGTCGAATTCGTGCTATTTTGCTTAATATGGGAAATTGGTTTGGTGATGGTGCTCCTAGAAAATAGTATACACTTATTAAAGGAACAAATAGAAAACATTTTGTATTTTCTAATTTTTTTTTTTCATTAGAAATAAATTTGATTAGAATTTTTTGTTAGCAATAAAGTCTTCGAACTATTTCTTTAATAAGTGCACTATTTGCGCGGACACCATGTATAATAAGCAAATATTTGTACTTTTGCTTCCTTACTGTAAGCAATTTTGATTATTGTATTACAGAAATCTTATTTAGCATCATTTACATCAGCTATATTTTTGAAATCGGAAAATAAATGATATTTACAATACAATTAAAATAAATATTATATTTTGAACTCTATAGATTTTTCATACCACTCTGTCTTTTTGATTATTTTTTCAAGCAAAAATGTTTATATACATTACAATTTTTTTATTTAAATAATAATACATTAGCCCAAATAATCATTTTGGGCGAATTCTCCACAAACTCATTCATATTGGACATTAAATGTCTATTGAGAAAGTATTAATCACGATGTAATTTATTTTTTAATATGCTACAACAAATTACTCTCTTTGGAAAATGTTGTTTGATTTTTTGCACTAATTGAATTTTGTAGGCTTTGATTTAAATTTTTTTCTAATAGAAACACGAGATTTTCTCGAATCACACCTTGAACTACCATAGTTATATTTAAAACAGCTTCACGGTTTACAGTTATTCTGGTTTTTTTTAAACAACCAATTTTGCTAATTTCCTATTGATAAAACATTCTAAAGTTCTATAGACGCTCAAACGGTGTTGCACCGTTTCGGGACTTCGGCCCATCGAGCGAACACTTTTTATGCTGTAAAACACTATTATATTTTTTTAATTTGCAGTGTAAAAGAGTTGATCCCTTGAGAACTTGATTTTATTGGATCGTTGTGAGTGGAAAAAATCCTAAAAATTTGAATTGGAAAAAAGTTTTACCATGCAAACCACTTTAATTTGTATGGCCGGTACCGGAAGGGCCGGTCCGATCCTGCTCAAATTCAATATAGTTCTTCCTTGGACAACACTAACTGGGTAAAATAAAAACCGTAACTCGATCGGAGTTAGTTCAAAAGTTACATTGTTTACATACAGACAGACAGACAGACTGACATCCAGACGTCCGGACAGGATTTTTTTTACATTTTCGGATTCAGGGAACTCGGAAACATCAAAAAGAGTGGTAAAAAGAGGGGGTAAGAAATTATGTTCGCTATCAGTAATTCGTTACAAATAGGAAAAAATTATTATTATTTGCTAAAAATAAAAAAAAAATTATAAAAATGGAGAACAACAAAAAATATTTAAACAATAATTATAAACCATCTAAAGAATAACTTATTAAAAATACTGTAAATCTATTAAAAATTGTGCGTTCGGGGGATCCCCGTTAGGAAATAAGTTTCTTACGTTGTTTTTTCACTTTTTAAAATTTTAAAACAAGCAAACAAAAATCTGAAATCTTTCAAAAGAAATCGATAAAAATTTTAAACAAAAAAATGGAAAAAAAATCGAATCGAAAGAGGTGGAAAGGACTCAAAAAAAAATCGAAAGAAATCGAAAAAAAAACGAAAAAAATCAACAAAATCGAAAGAAATCGAAAAAAAAACAACAAAAATAAAATAAATCAAAATAAACCCAAAGAAATGGAAACGAATCAAAAGAAATAGAAAAAATATAAAAAAATAAAAGAAATCGAAAAAAAAACCAAAAAAAATGAAAAAAAAAACGACAAAATCGAAAAAGATCAAAGATATCAATGGAAATAAAAAATAATAAAAAAAAATCGAAAAATCAAAAAAATATCGGAGGATAGGAAAAAATTAGAAAAAAAAGAAAGAAATAGAAAAAAATAAAACAATGAGAAAAGAATCAAAAATTTTTATGAAAAACGAGAAAAAATTAGAAGTATAGAAAAAATAAAGAAAAAATCGGAATTAATCGAAAAAGAAACAAAAATTATTGGAAAATATTGGAAACAAATAAAGAATAAAATTGTAAAATATGGAAAAATAAAAATAAATCAAAAAAATCGCAAAAAAAAAACAGAAAAAATTGGAAAAAATCGTAAAAACCGGAACAATTGTGAACAAACGAAAAAAATAAAAAAATAAATGAAAAACATCGAAAAAATTGAAGTAAGTCGCAAAAAAATCACAAAAAAATGGCAAAAAAATCGTAATAAAAATCGGAAAAAATCAAAGGAATAAGAAAAAACGATAAAAAAAAATTAGAAAACAAAAAAGAAATGGAAAAAAAATCAAAATAAATCGAAAAAAAAACAAAAAAAATTTAAAAAAAATCGACGAAATCGAAAACGATTAACAAAAGTCGAAAGAGATTGAAGATATCAATAGAAATAAAAAATACTAAAAAAAAACCTAAAAATCAAAAAAATATTGGAGGATAGGAAAAAATTAGAAGAAAAAAGAAAGAAATAGAAAAAATAGAACAATGAAAAAAAATCAAAAAAATTAGAAAATATTGAAAAAATCGGAATAAGACATGAAAAAGAATCAAAAAATTTAATGAAAAACGAAAAAAAAAATAGAAGTATTGAAAAAATAAGAAAAAATCGGAGGTGATTGAAAAAGAAACAAAAATTATTGGAAAATTTTGGAAACAAATGAAGAATAAAATTGTAAAATATGGTAAATAAATAAAAAAATCGCAAAAAACCGGAAAAAATTGGAAAAAATCGTAGAGAACAACCAAAAACCGGAACAATTGTGAACAAAAGAAAAAAATAAATGAAAAACATCGAAAGAATTGAAATAAATCGCAACAAAATTACAAAAAAATCGTAATAAAAATCGGAAAAAATCAAAGGAATAAGAAAAAATGATAAAAAAATTAGAAAACAAAAAAGAAATAGAAAAAAAAGAAGTAGATAAAAAAAAACCAATGACAAAAAACATCGAAAAAAACAAAAAATCAGAAAAATGAGAAAAAATCAGAAAAAGTCTAGAAAAATAATTATAAAATTATAAAAAATTAGAAAACGAAAGAAGATATTAAAAAACAGACCAATGACAAAAAATGAGAAAAGATTAGATAAAATCGCAGAAAAAACAAAACATCAGAATAATGAGAAAACAGGAAAAAGTAAGAGAAAAATGAATGAAAAATAATACGGAAAAAAACGAAAATTATCACAAAAATTTTAAAAAGGCCAAAAAAAAACGAATAAAAAAATCGCCAAAATCAAACAATTTGTCAATAATTTCTGCAACATCCCCATCCATTTCGTAAACTCCGTTTGATATTTTGTTCTAAAAATTTTAATTGGAAAAAAGTTTCCCTATGCAAACCACTTTAATTTGTATGATGGGTACCGGAAGGGCCGGTCCGATCCTGCTCAAATTCAATAGGATTCTTCCTTGGACAAAACTAACTGGGTAAGTGAGAACCGGAACTCGATCGGAGCTTTTGTTCAAAAGTCACAGTGTTTACATCCAGACAGACGTCCAAACAGGATTTTTTTTGTATTTTCGGACTCCGGGAACTCGGAAACGTCGATAAAAGTGATAAAAAATGGGGCTAAGAATTTTTTTTTGCCATCGCGAAACTAATAATGAGACTTTTGGGCCTCAGTAATAGAAGCAATAAAACTAACACAATTAGAGTGTTTTAGCACCTCATCCGCTAACTTTAGCGCTAACGCTAATCCTCATTAAAGGGGGGAACTGCGCATGCTCACGTAAAAATAAAAATAGTGTTATCCGGTAAATTTTCCAAAATGGCGGGAAGTTTTTCGAGTCCCCTATTTAAAACAATTGTCATAATTGACACATGATATAATCTAAAATGCCGAAAAACGCAATTGTTTTGGTAAAACTATTTTTTATATTCCGTTATTCTATACGTTAACCAAATTTAGCGTTAACGTTAGTGTTAGCGTGTGAGGTGCTAAAACTATCTATTATTTGTCAATTCTGAACTTTTTTTCTAAAAAAAATCGCTTTAATTTCTATAAAAAAAAAAACAAAAAACCATTACATAATATGCAACATTTTTAGAAAGGAACTTTGAACGTTTAAAAATATACAGGGTGTTCCATAAAAATTAACAAAACTGCTCTATATCTGAAAAAGGTCGAAAGCAAATAAGAAATAAATCATAAAAAAAATAAACAGATAACTAGAAAATATGAAATTAATATCTTAAATAATTTTTAAGATGAATCTTTAAAATGGCTTCAAATATACTTGATCACTCGGTATTGATTTTTAAAATACTTTTCTTAGTACCCGTGTATATATCTCTATACGAGTGTAACAACATAACTAGGTAAATTAAGTACTTTGATGTCTGCTTATTTTAATTTAACATAAAAAGTGACAGTTTAAATTTATCTTAACACCCTCGTATTTTGAAATAATATTTCTTTTTGTTCTCATATAAGGGATGTTTTTTTTATACTGGGCGAATCTAGATTGATATAAAAACAACATTTAACTATTTGTAAGTATCAAAATTAAATTAAAATTAGTGGACTGGAAATAAACGTATATTTATTCTTGATACAGGGGTGAAAACAAAAATAACAATAATTTAAGTACTTTAAATAATTAGAAAATAGAATAATTTTAACTGTATTTATCCTCCCTCGTATATTTATTATCTATATAGGGTTAGTAACAATAATTTTAAGTACTACTATTTCTAAATATTTAAATAATTAAATGACAGAAAATAGAAAAAATTATTATATTTATCTTACCTAGTATATTTTGTATCTATACGAGGGTAGTAACAAAAGTGCAACAATTTTGGATTTTGTATATTTTTTTATACAATAATGATTTTTTTACATAAAAAAACAGGAAATTTCAAAATACAAATAATTCGTAAAAAACGGTTAGTACCGATTTTCTTCATAAATTAGTTGTTATAAATAATTATACCAACCTTATTTTTTGGCTTATAATAGTTGTTAATTTTTTTTCGAAAAACTTTTGCACAACGAATCACACGCAGTTCTTTTATAGTTTTTTTAACAATAAATATCACTATGAAAATGAATAGATGGTAACTTAATTCCACTAAAACACAATTGTAGTGCGCGGGATCGGTGGGGCCAAAAGGGCACGATATTCGTACCACGCATCATTCCCGTTACATATTCAAAGGTAGCGCACACGTGCGATCAAGTACAAAAACAACTGAGATGTACTTTCTTCTATATCTAAGACGGTACTGGACCATTGCCTTCGTAATCTCGACAGACTATACGAGACACTGCTCTAGTTTGGCGTCCGTCTTAAGATCGAAAGTGTTTTGTCGGATGGGTTAAGTTGACTTGATATGGTTTCGGTTTTGTGAGTTACCTTTGTAAAGGTGACGGCAATAATTGAGTGGTCGTCAGCCAGTTCCTGTTTTTTAATTGTTGGATCTACAAAGTGAGACTTTTAATGGATTTATTAAGCATAATCCTTTATTACTTAAGTATCTCTTTGAACAAGCATATTTGCATTCGTTGCGATTTAAACGAAACGAAGAATTTATTTTTCCAACAAGTTTTTTCCAGATTTTTTTACTGAGGCTCAAAAACCTCAGTAATAGTTATCGAAAAATATTTCTTACCCCCACTTTTTATCATTTTCCTCTACGTTTTCGAGTTCTCTAAGTCCGAACGTCTTTATGTCTGTCCGGATATAAACACTGTAAATTTGAACGAACGATCCGATTGAATTTTCACTTTTTCTCTCTTTTCCTCAATTTTTCCTGTTTTTCCGTGTTTTGTCATAATTTTCCTACTTTTCACTAATTTTCCTGTTTTGCCCTATATTTACCTGTTTTTCTTCATTTTGCCTTATTTTTTCCCAATTTTACCCTAATTTTATAACTTTTCACTATTTCCCCCTATCTTTATCTACTTTTTCCTATTTTTCACTGTCTTTCTCTATTTTTTCCTGTTTTTTCATATTTTCACTTATATTTTCGTTTTTTTGCTATTTTTTCTTATTTTTCCTTATTTTCTTAATTTTTCCCTATTTTAGCTTATATTTTCCTATTTTATCTTATTTTTCCGTTTTCTGTTCATTTCTTATTCCTATTTTTCAGTATTTTCCCCTATTTTTTCTATTTTTCCCTCTTATGCTCCATTTTCCCAATTTTTCCCTATATTTCTCCATTTTCCCTATTTTACCATATTTTTTACTATTTTTCCTTATTTTTCCTATTCCTATTTTGTCTGCATTTTCTATATTTCCATTTTTGTTCCTGTCCGGACGTCTGTCTGTCTGTCTGTCTGAATGTATACACCACTGTGACTTTTGAACGAAAGCTCCGATCGAGTTCCGGTTTTTACTTTACCGAGTTAAGTTTTGTTCAAGGAAGAACTCTATTGAATTTGAGCAGAATCGGACCTGCCCTTCCGGTACCCATCATACAAATTGGTTTGCATAGGAAAACGGAGGAGAGGGATGTTGCAGAAATTATTGACACATTGTTTGATTTTAACGATTTTTTTTTCGGTTTTTTTTTTTGGCTGTTTTACAATTTTTTTGATTATTTTCGTTTTTTTTTCGTATAATTTTTCATTCTTTTTTTATTATTTTTCTTTTACTTTTTTCCTGTTGTTTCATTTTTCTGATATTTTGTTTTTTTTCTGGTCTTTTTCTGTTTTTTTTTAATCTTGGTCTGTTTTTTTATTTCTCTTCTTTCGTTTTCTAATATTCTATAATTTTATTATAGAAAGATACTTGACTTCTTCTGATTTTTCCTCATTTTTCTGATTTTTTTTCATTTTTCTGATTTTTCTCTTTTTCTGATTTTTTGTTTTTTTTCTTCTATTTTTTTTTAGATTTTTTCTAATTTTTCCTCTTTTTGTTATCTTTTTTTCAATTTCTTTTTATTTTAATTACTTTATTTTCTATTATTTTTGTTTTTCTAATTTTTTTCTCATTTTTCTTATTCCTTTGATTTTTTCCGATTTTTTTACGATTTTTTTGCCCTTTTTTCGTGATTTTGTTGCGATTTATTTCAATTCTTTCGATGTTTTTTTTTCATTACTTTTTTATTTCTTTCTTTTGTTTACAATTTTTCCGGTTTTTGGTTGTTTTACAATTTTACAAATTTTATTCTTCATTTGTTTCCAATATTTTTTGTTTCTTTTTCGATTATCTTTTTTATTTTTTCCCATTGTTCTATTTTTTTCTATTTCTTTCTTTTCTTTTCTAATTTTTTACTATCCTCCGAAATTTTTTTGATTTTTGGATTTTTTTTCTCATTTTTCTGATGTTTTTTTTGTTGTTTTTGAGTTTTTTCAATTTTTTTATTTTTTTTCAAATTTCTTCAGTTTTTTCCTAACTTTTTCTTATTCTTCTGGTTTTTTCGATTTTTTTCGGTTTCTTTCTATCTCGTTCGATTTTTTTCGATCTCTTTCGATTTTTGTCGATTTCTTTTGATTTTTGTCGATTTCGTTGTTTTTTTTTATTTTTTTTTTATAATCTATAGTATATTTGTGTATCTTTATAATAGCCATTTGAAATTTTGGAAAAGTTAACTTAAGGATTGTCCGGAAAGGATCTTCTGGAGAAGAATTTTCCAGAATGGCTTGTTGTGTCACCTAATCTAGAGTACCTAAAGTAGGCCCTACACTACTAGCCAGCTTGATCCAACGCTTCAATCAACCCTTTAATTTTTTTATCAAAATTCGCTCATGGCTTACCTAGACACCTTTTTTTCTCTGGATTGCCTTGTATCTTCTGTTGAAATTGGAAATATTAATTTTCTTCTGTTTAGTCCGACTTTAACGCCTTCAATACCCTAACAATTTTTTCTAAAGGAACAGTTCTTTTATATTCCTGTTTAACTATTCCTTGCTCTTTACCTTCCAGAGTTTAGAACAATCCCTTTACAATTTTATTAGGAGGCTGATAAACTCATATCTTCGCCGGATTTGGTATTACCGGTATTAAATAAGTTGTTATTTTTACTTTGTAATTTTATTTGGCAGTAAGTTTTGACGTTTTTAGAAGCGAATACACTAACGCCCGATTTTCTGACCGTTTAGAGATTTCTTGATAGCCTTGGAGTATTTTTCCTCACCGACGCTGCCCGGAATAAGTGGTCTTCAAACTATAAGCGAAAGATGGCTTCCCAGACATACCTTTACCTAAACAAAGGTGTTAAACCGAACGTGTAACGACGAAAGAGCTTTACAAAAGATTTTATTAGAAAAAAAATTAACATTGCAATTAATAATTTAATTAAATGACGGTATATTGACAGCTAATGGTATGTTTTTTTTCATATTAATTCCGATCTTGGGCTAATCTTCTTACTTTACTCCCTTTCATTGTCCTTTTTTTCGTGAAACAACAATCCATTACGAAAAATTATATATATATATTTAGCTCTGTAGGCCTAAGAGGCCCATGGCTTGGTTTGTCACTTCTTTCCATTTGTTCCTATTTTTACATTTATTCTTCCAGTTTTGTACCCCTAGACTTTCCGAATCCAATTCCACTTCTCTCTTCCATCTTTTCTTTGGTCTTCCTCTTCTCTTTTTTCCTCCTATACTTCTACTGATGATCATTTTTATGATTCTATTTGGCGCCATCCTTTCTAAGTGCCCTAGCCATCTTAGTCTTTGTTCTCTCACAAATCATGTTATGCTTGGTCCTTTTCGAAAAGTTATTCCCCAAAAAATTCTTTCTCACAATAATCTTTCCTTTCCCCAAACAATCCTTTTCTAAACAATCTTTCCCCAAATAATCCTTAACGAGCAAAAAAAAATTCGAGATTGAAACCATTTCCAGAGTTAGGTCTGTCTGTGTGTCTGTGTGTAATCTTCAACGATAACTGCCGAACGGTTTGACCAATCAAGCTGAAATTTGTTATGAAGGGTCGGTGTGTGCTTCGAATGCGACCATTAGTTTTTGGTTCAAATTGATACAGTAGAAGATCCTCAAGACCGACATTGATTGAATAAACATGTAATATTATTGACCTTTTTTAAATTTTAAGTTCAAAGAATACACTTTAATGGAAAATATTGTAATGCAAAGTTTTAGAGCATAAATTTCTCTACAACTTTTGTATCAAAATTTTTTCCGAACTCACAATAGTTTTCACCCATGATTTTAGGATATCCTAATTCTAGCTTCTTGTACCGTTTCTATTTTTTTGCCATGTTTTTGGCTTTATTTTGCCTTTTATTGTCTTTTTTTGTCTTTCTACCCCTTTTTGCCCTTTTTCTGCCTTTTTTTGGTCTTTTTTGGACTTTTGGAGCTTTTTGCCATTTTTACCCTTATTTGTCTCTATTTTGCCTATTTTGCTTTTCTTTCCTTTTTTTTGGCATTTTTACCACTTTTTTGCCTTTTTTTGGACTTTTTTGTCCTTTTCCCTGTACTTTGTTCTTATTTGGCTTTTTATTGGATTTTTTGTTGTACCCTTTTTTCCTTTTTTTGTCTTTATTAGGCCTCTTTTTCTTTGTTGCTTTATTTTACGGTTTTTTCCTTTTCTTAGGTACTTTTTTTGCTTTTTGTCTTTTTCTGCATTTTTTCCACTTTTTCCAATTTTTTCAAATTGTATTAAGATTTTTATCGTATTTATGATGTTTGCCTATTTTCACTGTTTTTTAATTATAGTTTTAATTTTTGCTGAAATTTAACAAATGTATCGTTTTTAACAATTTTTTATAAATAATTCGTTATCTTGTTACTATTTATAATAACTTGTTACCATTTTTAGTAACTAGTGTCGTTTTTCATTTTAATTATTTTTTACGCATTTTTGCAATATTTACCCATTTTTTTTCAGCAATTTACTTCATTTTTACAGCATTTTGTATTTTTTAATTAAAATAATCCTATTCTCCTCAGAATAGCCGGGAAAGTTCTGAGGTAACACAGCCGATTTTTTTGTTTGGCTGTAGTAATTTCTGTTGATAATTTTTGCAATAAAATCAACCGTAAAAGTAAATTTATTCCCCCCCTACAACATATCAAAAATTCGTCAAATTCTGAACGAAGGGTATTTTACATTTAAAACGTGTCCCCCCTTTAAGATTGTTGTTTTTATGTGTTAATTTTTTTTTAATAATATAATATCAGGATTTTTATAATTAAAATTTTTGGAGGATTATTCTAATTTTTGATAATTTTTCTAACGTTGTATAATATTTTTAAATTTTCCAAATTTTTTATTTACCATGTTGATAACTAAAAATAATTTTTTCTACAAGCGTGCGGAAAAGTATACTTTTCCGCACGCATTTGAGTGCGGAAAGTTGTACTTTTCCGCACTAGTGCGGAAAAAAGTTTTTTCCGAAAAGTACAACTTTCCGCACTCAAATGCGTGCGGAAAAGTATACTGATGTTTCTTGATGTTAGCTTTTGTGTATTTTCCGCACGCTAGCAGAAAAAATAGTGTACCTAACACGTGCGTAAAGTGACTTTTCCGCACGCGATTGCTGGCCGAACTCCGCTACGCGTCGTTCGGCCATCTGCAATCGCGTGCGGAAAAGTATCACTTTCCGCACTTGTTAGGTAAACTACTATAAAATTTTGTTAAATAATTTAACAATACTTATAATTTGTCTGTAATTTACAATATCGTTGGTACAATTTTTTGCGCCAGGAAACATACATTTTGAAAATTTTTAATACTTGAGTTATTTTTTTAGCTTTTTGTTACTATATATCTCAACTTATTGAATACTTTTAAAGATAGACATTTTTTAATTATTGTTTTTTATTTAATACTCCAGATGGTATCTCTCATTTGTTTTAAAAAATTGACCATAAAGTGAAACACGTCTTCCTCTTATAAAATTTTAATGAATTTACAAGCTTCATCAAAAGAGAAACACATTTTTATAGTGAAAGAAGTAATAAATAAAAAAGAACATAGTTTAATTAATATTAGTCAGTGATAATAACTGCCAGTTCTTTACAATAAGAAAAAAATTAATGTTTGCTATGAAATTTCTTAAATTGGAACAATCATAAAAGAGATTTATTTTATTATAAATTTTTTTTGTTGAAAATTTAAAATAAAGATTGACACGCGTTTTTGGGCCAATAATTGTCTTTAAACCCTTTAATAAAGCCATCTCAGTTGACTTATACAGCTGAGTAAAAATTTTGGTAAAACGGGGGAAATCTGATATAGACTAGACTCGATTCTTTTATATTTTCCCTATTTTCCTGTTTTTTCAATTTTTTCTGTTTTGTTCTATTTTTTAATATCCGTTCGATTTTCTCTGGATTTTATTATATTTTACTATTTTTTTCATGTTTCTTTCTCTATTTTCCTGTTTTTTAATTTTTCCTGTTTTTTCCTATTTTTCTTTTCTGTTTTTTAATATTTTTTCGATTTTTTTTCCTACTATTCACTGTTTTTTTCTATTTTTTACTATTTTCTTCATGTTTGTTTCTCCATTTTCCCTATTTTTGTGTTTTTCAATTTTTTTCTGTTTTTGTCCTGTTTTTTTCTATTTTACTTTGGTCCGGACCGGAAATATTAAAATCATAAAAAAAAATGTTTGCTTAAAATGACTTTTCTCGGCGTTTTAAGCCACCCACAACACGATAAGAACCAGTCGTCGGACTTCAAAAATTCTTTCGCCAATCGTTTTCTCGTATCTATCAGAGGAACTCTATTGTTTTTGGGCATTCTTCCTGTAAGGGGGTGGAAGCTGGAGGGGGTTGAAATTTCAAAAAATTCATATCTCCGCCATTTTTAAAAATATAGAAACAGGTCATAAGACTTTGTTCATGTCCTAATTATTATAAAGTTAATTGGCTTAAAACTTTTTTCGATTTGACATTCATGGGTGGAACTGGAGGGGGTTGAAATTTCAAAAAATTCGCCATTTTTAAAAATATCGATACAGATCAGTAGACTTTTTTCATATTCTAATCTTTATAAAATTAATTCGTTAATTTTTACGACCTTTTACAGATTATTAAAAAGTTGAGAAAGAGGAAAAAATGGAAAGAAAATGTAAAAAATCGTAAAATATCGTAAAAAAATGTAAACAGTCGTAAAAAATCGTAAAAGATCGTAGAAAATCATAAAAAATCCTAAATAATCCTAGAAAATCGATAAGACCGTAAAAAATCGTAAAAACCGTAAAAATCGTAAAAAATCGTAAAAAATCGTAAAAAATCGTAAAAAATCGTAAAAAACCGTAAAAATCGTAAAAAATCGTAAAAAATCGTAAAAAATCGTAAAAAATCGTAAAAAATCGTAAAAAATCGTAAAAAATCGTAAAAAATCGTAAAAAATCGTAAAAAATCGTAAAAAATCGTAAAAAATCGTAAAAAATCGTAAAAAATCGTAAAAAACCGTAAAAAACCGTAAAGATTTTTAAAAAACCGTAAAAAACCCTAAAAACAGTAAATAATCGTAAAAAATTGTAAAAAACCATAAAAAACTGGTAAAAAGTCATAGAATTTCGTAAATAATGCTAAACAATCGTAAAAAACTGTAATAAACCGTAAAAAAACCGAAAAAAAAACTGGAAAAATCTGGAGCAAATGGAAAAAAAGGGATAATATCGGGGAAGATCCAAAAAGGCGAGTAAATCAGAAAAAATTGACAAAAAAGAAAATAAAATCGAAAAAAATCGAAAAAAACTGGAAAAAACAAAATAAAAAGACGGAAAAAAAAGGGAAAGATGGGAAAGTTAAAAAAAATTGGAAGAAAAACCTGAAAAATTTATGTGACTAAAATGTCTTCACAGCATTATGTCCATAAATTTCGTGGTGCGTATAGTTCTTGTGTTTAACATCATGTTTTTACCCCGTGTAATATTTTTATTATTTTTTTCATGTTTCTCCATTTTACCTATTTTTCTGTTGTTTCAATTTTTTCTGTTTTTTTCTGTTTTTTAATACCCTTTGGTTTTTTTTATCTTTATCCTGTTTTTCTTTGTTTTTTCCTATTTTTTAATATTTATTTCATGTTTCTTTGTCCATTTTCCTATTTTTTTAATTTTTTCTTTTTTTCCTGTTTTTTCCTGTTTTTTAATACTCTTTCGATTTCTTTAAATTTTTAGTATTTTCTCTGTTTTTTTCTATTTTTTGCTATTTTTTTCTAGTTTCTTTCTCCATCTTCCCTATTTTCCTGTTTTTTCCATTTTTTCTGTTTTTTTCCTGTTTTTTAATAGCCTCTCAAAACTGCATTTTTTCATACAAAAAATTGGAAAACAAAGCGAGGATGTTTGATTACTCCCTCCCAGGAAAAAATAAACCACCCCTCTCCAGGAAAAAAGTTATCTACGCCCTTGCTATACATAGAATAAAGTTAATGAAAAAAAGTTAAGTCACACTAATAATAACAGATTTATGTTCGATGTATGGTATAATGTCTAATAAGATAACGAATTATCTTGTGATACCTTGATTGACTTTCATTTGATAACATTTAAAATATAATATTAAGCGAGAGCAACAAAGGCAGATTATAACGGGTATACGCGGGCAGGCAGGCAGCCAACTAGCCAGCACATGAAGGCTATTGTATATAAAATAGTAGCACTTCACAATAGTAGCATGGTGAGTGAGCAAAAAATATTAGTTGCTTGCGTAGGCCGGACCCCACCCATTAGAAAGTAATTCCGTTAAGTCCAATGGAGTGATTACCCGATATGGAGCATTTTGCGACAAATAAATTCATAGCCGTTCGTTGTTACTTGTTACAGTTTAGGTATAAAAAAAGATTAAAACGCTTTCGAAGATAAGAAGAAGAGAAAGAAGTCTTCTTTTGTAGATGCATAAAAAATTATGATGAAAATGTTATGCATATATACTTACTTGTAGATTTGAGAGATGTTGAAAAACAGATTTATTAAAATACTTCCTTGAAAAACTAGTTTTCAAGGCTTAATTGGATTAAGACAGGACCGTAACTAGGGGAGGGAAAACTGGGTAATTAAATTAAATAAGTACGTGAAGAAATTTGTTTTCTATTACTGGATGGTTTAAGTGTAATTGGTGTCTTTATAGGTAGTTGGGGACTTCTTATTTGGATACTTTATCTGTTACACCTAATACTATTCTTATTTTGATACCTTTCTTGAACCCTTCATCTTTACTCGTTTTACCTGAGAGTGTGATTAGGAGGATTTCAATTCATTCAATAGAAAATCTAGAAACGCTCAAATGATGGTGCATCATTTCGGAACTTCGGCCCATCGAACGAACACTTTTTATGCTGTGAAGCATTGACGCTACTTATGCTGAATTTACATGTGGATAGTAGCTAAAGCAAGTAACTAAAGCAAGTTACTAAATGGACGATTTTAGTAAGTAAGATTTTTAGGATTTTTAATACACCGACACTTAATCTTAATCATATTTATTCGGTTACAAATCAAAACCCACCCAAAATAAACTTCCTTTTTTTAAAAATGATGATTTTTTAAAATACGTGACGTATTTACTGATCTGGGAAGTTTATTCAGTGATTTAACTTATGTTGGTACATATGACATTTTGTTAAGTAGAAAAATCGATTAAAATCGAATAGAAAGTCCGTATCTGTTATGATTTCACATTTTTTTTTCAAATGAATATCGCTCCATATCTGATTTTGGACATTTAACTATTATCAGTTTTCTGATTTCTGAACTTTATTAGGTATTATTAATAATTATTGCAATTAACCTATTCATAATTTAGCAATTCGATTATCAATGTCACATCGAATGATTTCAACGAATGATCGAGTAGACACTTCTTATAATATCGATACAGTATGTGACGTAGGTAAAGCTTCTGGTATTACGTCATCAAGCCCGCGTAATTTAAATAAGAGTATGTTTTTAGCTTAAAGGGTTGTCTTAAAAAAATAACAAAGTAGTATAAATAGTACATTTGGACCTTGTATATTAAAATATCGATTTAAAAAAAATGCTAAAATTGTCCATTTAGCTGCTGGCAACGAGTAGGTAAACGTCTGATTTAGTACTTGAACCAGTCGCCAATTTAGTGGACATTTTAGTCTAGTAAATAGGATGCGATTCTATTTACTGGAACAAGTAGGTACCCCCACTACGTGATTTGTTTACTAAATTTCACACTAAACACGTATAGACAAATCTTTTTTAGTATAGTAGTTTAGTTGTGGTGTACGTTATTTAATTTATTAATAGAAAAATGGTTGTGTCCCGTTCTAATGAAGACACAACATTAAAATTTGTGCAGGAATATCATATGGGAATGTTTGTGGAACACAAAGAGTATTATTTATAAAAACAGGAATGCCCGTGAAACAGGTTTTCAAGAATTTCAAGAAATAATGGACATCTTCAGTATCCAGTTCCTTTAGCAACATAAAAGAAAATTTATGAGTATTTCTACGAGCTAACCATTTTCTAGTCCATACGCTTCTTTTTGTTCAGTTCGCGTTGTATTATTTTACTAATTTCTTCGCATAATAAAACTACATACTCTTTTACAACCGATCTAAAACGCTTTCATTCAATGGGCGCCATTTTCATTCTGCTACTAAACAGTATGAGCTAAAATGCTGTGTGAATAGATACTAAATGGTAAGTAACTAAAATTTTAGTAACTTGCTTTAGTTACTGGCTTTAGCTACTATACACATGTAAATTCGCCTTTAGGCTACTTGTGCGATCCTGGCCAAACTTCTAAAGTTGACGTATATCTTTTTTTTAATTTACAGTGTAAAAAGTTTATACCTTGAGAAATTGATTTTTATGGATCGTTCTGTGGCGGGTACCGGAATGGCTTGTGCGATACTGGCCAAACGTTTCACATACATGTAGGGGAATATTATACATGATGTGAAGTGGAAAATTTTTTTCCCATATTTCCCTTGCAAACCACTTTAATTTGAATGGCGGGTACCGGAAGGGCCGGTCTGATCCTGCTCAAATTCAATAGGGTTCTTCCTTGGACAAATCTAACTAGTAATCGGAGCTTTCGTTCTAAAGTTACAGTGTTTACATCCAGACAGACAGACAAGATTTTTTTTGCATTTTTGGACTCTGGGAACTGGTAAGAAACGTCGATAAAAGTGATAAAAAGTGGGGTTAAGAAATTTTTTTCGCCATCACGAAACTAATACTGAGGCTCTTGGGCCTCAGTAATTCGAATTAACAGCAATTCAGGCACAACGATCATACTTTCCCAATGCGAAGATTATGGATTGATTGATTGATTTGATCAATGTTACTGGCTAATGTTTAGGCCTCAACACTGCATACATTAAAAATCACGGATGCCTGGCCAATCAGAGCGCACAGAGGTGTGGCCTGAAAACCGCTAAATTTAATTCTACGAATTTATTTTTTATTTACAGACTCATATATTTTTTCTTTTTAAATTATGAAAATACTTGGTCCGTACAAAAAATATTATTTATACTACTTTATTTCCTTTTTGGATATAACAATGCTGTGAATGTACATGTGGGAAATGATAAATAAAGAAAAATTAATTTTAACAATTTATTTTAAGACACAATAAAAAAAAACAGAAATTAAACTAAAAATTAATTTTAACAATTTATTTTAGACACAAAAAAAATTACTTCTCTGATTCCATGTTTATTTATGTATGCTGTGAAGTAAAATTTATATTAGTGTATCAATAAAAATTACTATTTTTTATTTTTAACAAATGAAAACTTAAAAGCAATTACCAAATATGAAATTAGTTTTAACAAATTTCAGAAATACAATTTCGCATAAGAAGTCAATGTAAAAATGTAAAATAGCGCGAAAACATCTTCAGACTTCGGAATAAGCGGAGGAACGTTGTCGAACGAAGAAAAATCATTCGATGTGTTCTGATTGGTTAGGCATCCGTGATTTTTAATGTATGCTCAACACTAGCAGCCTTAAGACTTATTATGTTATTCCAATTACATTGTTGTTATCAGGTGAAAAGGTTTGTTACCTTTATCAGGCTTAGCATCCTATTCACCAGATTTTCTCTGGGGAAGGCTTCCTGTGAGTTTTGTGCCTCCAGGAGATTGTACCTCCAGTTTATAAGTGGTTGACACTTTAGTATAATATGAGAGGCTGTTTCCTCCTCCTCATTATATAATCTACAGATGGGTTCGTCTTCGTAGATGTACATTTTGTGTAGCTGTTCCCTAAAGTTGCAATGTCCAGTTATTAGTCCCATGAGTATGTGCCCAGTGTTTCCACAATGACGGAAAGTTACCCTTTGGAGGGGAATGTAGACTTCATAAGGGAAAAAAGGAGAAATGGCTAGTGAGGGGAAAAATCATACTTTATTCGACACATTTAATCATATTGGAAATTACTTAACATATATTTTTTTGCTACCATTTTTGAACCTAGAATGGGTTGGGGATTGTTTTGCTACTGATTTGGCTGCAATAACGCCAAACACAGAACCTGTAGTAAAATTTTTGGATTATCTGCTGGAAAATTATATTTCCTCCTTTGTTTTATTCTCCACATCCTAATATATTTCAGTTTTTAGAGGTTTTAAAAAATATTCAAATAGACACTTTAAAGATAAAAAGCCGAAGTTTACCAAAAAAAAGTATATCGCAGAGAAGCTCGTTTGAGGAAAGAATTTGTAGAGAAACAAATTTCTCTACTAAAAGAAAATGACAACGCATATAATATATTTGATTTTGTGAAAATAATGTCTCATAGGTATAAGCGGCTAGTAAAATAGTTTTAAAATAACTGTATTTTTAGGAATAGCTCAAAATATACTCAAAATGGTAAATCATTAATAATTTTACAAATAAAACCATCTTTTTTATTTTTTAATATTCTATATAATCTATTAATCTATCTGGATGCGGCAGGTAAACCGGAGCGAATTAGTATAATATTTTGGAGCAAACTCGTATACGATTAACAAGCTCAACTGACCGCAGGAGCGAACTAGAATGCGCCCTTTTTATCTACCTGTCGATTTGGTCCGCAACTTTACAAAGCCGGAAAATTATGCGTCGAAATTTTATGCAGCAGATGAACTTGTCCCATACCGAAAAAAATAATCTCATCAACAAAATATCTTAAGAGTTAGTAAAACTCAAAATCCTGTACCACAAATTTATTAATACCTCTTTGATGAATTAAGGGAGTGAAGAGGCTTCAAATTACAAAAATGGGGACTAGTTTCGGCATTAAGCCATCATCAGGCCTATAATACATAGTGTAAGAAACAAGAATGGTACAAAAAATTAGGAAGACTTACCAAACTAAATACAATCAAAATTAGTATATTAAAACATTTACGAATGTGCGCACAAGCAGGAAGTAGAATAAAATAAATGGGGGCAACAAAGGGATAGTGGTACTGGGGAAAAGGGGGGAATTATTGGGGTAAAATAAGAGGAGGGTTAATGAAAGGATAACACCCCATGGTGTTGTGCGAAAGATCCACATTATGAGTGGACCAAAGGAGTTAAAAGGAAATGCCGAAACTAGTCGCCGACCCCCCTTTTTGTAATTTGAAGCCTCTTCACCCCCTCAATTCATCAAAGAGATATTAATAAATTTGTGGTACAGGATTTTGAGTTTTACTACCTCACCATTAGACCACATTTGAGATTATGGATAACATTCTGGACTTAAAATATCTTAAGTTTTTCTAATAATTTTCCTTTTCAGACCAACATCCACTTACTGTATCGGAGTAATTGTACTCCTACAGCAGGGTACAAGGAACAAATTACACACCCCTGACTCTGCATGGAGTCATCAGGGGCGAGTCCTGCACTATCTCACGCATAGATCCTCCACAACTCAGGACAATAGTTGTAATACAAAAAAAAATAAAATCCTCTTAATATAAGAGATATTAATCGAGTGGTATTTCGGGAGGATTTTGTTTATAGTTTCCAGTTTTAGAGTTTACCGTGTTTGTCGGCACACTTTCTTGAATATTTGTAAAAAACTTCACATTGACATTTCGCAGAAATAATTGATTAACGTTACTCTGGTAATGAATAAATTTTTTTAAATTCAATCGCGATTGAGGTGTTCTTCACCCATTTGTTGTCCTCTCTTTGTAATTATACATATAAGTTTTCTTAACGACCTAAAATAATAAAGATGAATGGTATTAAAAAGCACAAAAAACCTAACCAATGCTACCAACACCTAAAAAATATACGTCATTATGACATTAAAATTATATTTTGTACGTTTTCTCAAAAGATTTGTAGAAACAGAAAAAATAATAATTCAAAAAATGTGGCAAACAACGCCCTATATATCTGGAGCTACCATTGCTATTATTTTTCTGTGATTCTCGAACAATTTGCGTGGATTGATCTATGTTAGGATAACCAGATCACACTTGTCACACCCTGTAACGCAGTAATTCAATGAAAAAACCTTGAGATTTATATTTCACAATGGAGAACCATACGAAGTTTGCTGCTGCATGACCATCGTAAAGAAATAAAAGTAGACTGATGACCGATTCGAAGCAGGGCGTGGTTACTTTTACTATCTGCATTACCGAGTGCTGTAACCACTCGACCATCGAAGCACCGAGTCACCTCACCGTCGAGTGATACATATAAAGTTGCCAAATACACGCAGTTGCCACGTTTAACAAAATATACAACAAATTATACCTTATATCTTGTTTTTGTATAATTTATAACAGATACTAAAATTAGACGTTAAAACTGCCATTTCAACGTCTATGTAGTCTACAAAATTTCCCAAACTAAGAAAAAATCATGTGTAACGAAGTTACCTTATTTCCGGAACTATTTCCATTAGTTTAAATAAATATTTGATAACTATATCGTATATAGAATTAACTTAAAATTATGGGAAATGCAATCTTGCTTCGATAAGGTCAGTCGTACCAGTTAAACCCCCGCTCAATGGATGGAGATATTCGCGTCCGTTCTTTTTAGACACTTCAATCCTTTCCGTATAGGACGATTCATTCCGCAGTGGCAGTCCAAGTTCCAGTGGCTGTTCGAATTGTAGCTCGAGCCGACAACTAGATCTAGCTGAAGTACCGGTTCACAGTGACCTTTAGAGACAGGTCAAGCTGAAGTCAAATTCAATTATAACCGGAACCCGGAACCGTCAATCCTACCACACCATTCCAACCTGGAGGACGTGCTTATACGGTTTGATTGTATCACCGATTAAAGAACCATGTTGCATACCTCTTTAGGGATGTTCGATCTAAATCGATTATTCACAAAATCGATCTTCTTACTTGCAATTCTCGATCTATTAAATCGATCTTTTTACAAGCCATTAATCAGTGTATCGATTCATTTATTACAAAATCGCTTAAGAAAGATCGGACGGATTTTCAGCCATTTATTTCATTTCATAGATATATATGATTCCCTTAGATGAGAGACAGAAGGAATAAAAAACTACCAAGTTTCAAGTATTTTTGTTTATTTAACTAAAATAAAATTTTATGAATAAATATTAACTTATAAGATCGATTTTTAAGAAAATCGATTTTTTAGATTCGATCTTTAAGTACATTGATTAAATACCAAACGATCTGAATCGATTCAGGAGATCGATCTTTTGGAAATAATCGCACATCCTTTTCTTCCTCGCCGGAGTTTATTTAATATCAGTAAAAGCAATTATTTTGATTTAATGAATTTTAGTAGCTAATATACAGGTACTTAACCCATTAAGGCAAGTAACCCCCTCCTGGGTGGCGCTCGAGACAATCCGAAACTAAGGCGCTAAAATATGCAAAGAGTGTTACACTTGTATTTTGTGATAAAATATTAATTTATAAAAAAATGTTAGTGTAACCGACCGCGATCAGGCCTATATATATATATATATTCCTCGTAGTCTGGGTACCAGTGTACCCAAGACTCCTTAAGGTACGTTGACATGATATGGAATAAAGTGAACTGGCTTGTGTGCACGCGTACTCGCACTATGTCAACACATGAAAACAGTGTGAAGACAGTCAGTTGACTAGAGCGAGTGGACTCGGATGCTTTCCTACTTTTTGCCGTACGAGTATTGATTAAAGATGACGGCTATCTAAAAAAACTTAGTCTTAAATGATTTTTGTATATATCTGAATCATTAATTGCAACTTCCTTCAAAAAAGTCACCAAAGTACCTAGACAATTTCTTTCTGTTATTCACTTTTTTATCCTTTTTCTTGTTATTTTCCCCATTCAAATGACTAAGGTTGAAAGCCCACTTACACGACATATGCTACAAGAAAAAACCAACTGTAGGAACGCTGGGGGCTGACGGTACTTTTTCATTGGGAATAATTTGTTTTGGTTCCCGTGGAACCACTCAGCTGACCCAGGCTCCGATCGGGTCCAGAATTAACGTCTGATGGCCGACCGGCGGGGAGTATTTTTTTCTCACTTTTGGTTCCACCCGACTGACATACAGTCAGATTGGACCCAAAAGCGTTCATCCAAAATTCCGAAATACACCAAACCGAGCTAAACTGATCATCATTTTAATAGTGGTAATCAGGGAAAAGGGACTATGCTCAGTAACTATAAGGACATGATCCATACAGCGGTCCGAAAAAACCAAGCATAGTTGGTTGGGAAATGAACTGTAATTAACAATTTTTTTTGAGAGTAGAGTGAAGGGCTCTGACATTAGAAAAATCCTAGGCCAGAAGCTAGAAGAGCACAATAGACATGACTAGACCATGACCCATACATAGCACCTAATCTAAGCATGATTAGGCATCAATTACTGATCTCAAGTCAGCTCAGGCCTAATTGTTTTGTCAGCAAATTCCACTGAGCTTATTATAGAAAATATTAGGCCTGGTTTTTTGATGGCCACTCTTTAACTTAGCCACTATGTTCAGTTTCATAGTCCTAACTTTTACTATTCCACAGACATTTATATTTTTGATAAATGGTAATATACTTGCAATATATCTCCTCTGACCATCTAGGCGCTATTTTTTACAACCGTTGTTTAATGCAAAAAGTTGAACATGTTTCAACTTCAACTGAGATGCAATTCAATTCACGCGATCGAGTGAAATGAATCGAGAGGTTTAGATATTAAGTCCCAGCTGACCAGATAACGTCACGAATACGTCGTTTATACGATATAAAATCCGCGTCAGCAACTGACGTATTCATAACGTCTCAATCACGTGAAAAAGTCACAGCCCCGTGACGTCGGCAGCTGACGTTTATTATATGTCGTCCATTATCTTGTTGGTAACGTCATACTGACGTACATCTTAAGTCATATTTCTTCTATTCTTATACATATCTACTTATTATAACATGCACAGAAACGTTGATCATGAAATGACTGACAAAAGAAGTTAATCTGACGTAAAAATATATTGTCTTGGAAATATCATTAAAAAAACGGCTTTTCGACGTCATATTTTGTCAGATGACCAATAAGACGTATAATGACCTAAGAATGACGTATTTTCGACGTCAATATTGGACATCTGGTTAGAGGAACGATTTTAAGTCATTTGAAATCAACTGACTTGATCAACTCACTTGACAAATGTAAACACATCTTTAGAGTTCGTTTCAACTATAATTAAAAAAAATTCCTGTCGGTAGGGTCGACAGGGAAGGTAGATTGTCTAAATTTGAGCATCCTTCCCCACTCCACGATATGGTCAGATCGAAAAAAGTTTCAAACAAATAAATTTTATAATAATTAGGACATGAAAAAAGTCTAATGACCTGTTTCAATATTTTTAAAGATAGCGGAGATATGAATTTTTTGAAATTTCAACCCCCTCCAGTTCCATCCCCTTAGGTCCGATTAAAAAAAGTTTCAGACAAATTAATTTTATAATAATTAGAACATAAAAAGAGTTTTATGAACTGTTTCAATATTTTTGAAAATAGCGGAGATATTAATTTTTTGAAATTTCAACCCCCTTCAGTTCCATCCCCGTGGGTGGGATCAAAAAAAGTTTCAGATAAATTAGTTTTATATTAATCATAGCATATTAAAAGTCTTATGGTCTTTTTTAATATTTTCAAAAATGGCGGAGATCTGAATTTTTTGAGATTTCAACCTCCTGCAATTCTCACCCCCTTAGAGGTAAAATGCCCATTTGCAATACGCAACGAATTACTGCCCCAAAGAATTTTTGTAGCAAATTTGGTGTCGATTGGACAAAAATTGCGACCTCTATCGTGCCGGAATGGAATGTCTACACATACATATACATATACCGATAATTTTTTTTTACTGATTCTTATTCTCCAGGTCACAAATGGCGTAGCGCCCCTATTCCCGGTTCTGGGTCCCGTCATTGAATCGATTACAATATATGGAAATCTACCTAATATTGGATTGAATTTCTACTTTCCTCTTTTCAAAATATGTATGATTTATAACTAAATTGTTTTTTTTAAGCCTGCGCCGCCCCTTTTATTAAATTTTGTGTGTCTTACACATATTTGCATATTTCTAATTGTACAGTGTTGGCAAATGTTTGATTGGATTTTATCAGGCGGACTAGGGTACTAAAATTTTGCGGATTAGGGGACTAAAGCAGTGGAAAAATTTCACTTTTGCAAAAATTTTTATTAAAATTCCAGCAAAAAAATTTCTTCGATTTATTACGTGGCAACGCTGCAAAAATAGAAGTTAGCGCTATTGCTCGATTCGACTACAGGCCATTAGACATTGAGGGCTAAACTAACCGAACCGATTGAAATATTGATATCGATTTCGAAATATCTACTGGAAGTTGCCGAAAAAAAAATACTCCTGTATTGATGCAATTTTTGATGGGTTGAAGGCAGTGGCACACCCAAAGGGGAAGGGAGATAGGTGGCGAGGCACGTGCCCCTCTCTGAAAGCGAGAGCCCACACCTAATAAACAATGTTTGATGGTATAGTGGGTGTCAAATTATTTGGGATAATTAGATGGAAATGTAAACTAGTTGAGTTATATTTATTTATTTCGCTCCTTCCGTAAAGTGTACCTAATTAATTGTCTTCACATATATTACAGTCACTTTATGTGAAAGAGAAAACTAAAATCAGTAAACTGGTCTGATATTATGATAATTAGTTTATGAACAATTTAATTAATAATAAATATTCAATATAATGTTGTAAGTTATGGTTCAAGTATTGATAAAAATAATACTGCGGAATTATATCTTCCTGTATTTCGCTAT
The DNA here is from genome assembly GCA_963243735.1 of Neocrepidodera transversa. Classification (NCBI taxonomy): domain Eukaryota; kingdom Metazoa; phylum Arthropoda; class Insecta; order Coleoptera; family Chrysomelidae; genus Neocrepidodera; species Neocrepidodera transversa. The sequence goes on from OY725340.1 coordinate 7,233,263, forward strand.
TAATTTTTTGATATTTTCATATTTGTCTTAATTAATTATAGTTAATTAATTAATTTTAATTGGATACAATATAATAAGTGTTTAAATATTTTTTTAAAGAAATAGCTAATATTATGCATTATATTTTACGATTTTTATAAGTATTAGCGGCTTAACTTAAAAATTTCTTTAAACATTAATTTTGAAAAGAATATCGATATACAAAGTGTTTCATTAATAATTGTACATATTGTAACTAAAAAATCCTTGACACTAAAATGACCAAAAATATTGCTCCTAACAAAGTATGTAATATTTTGTAATTTTTTTTAATAGAAGTTTTTTTATTAAATCACTAGTGACACATTTACAAAATGGGCGAAAAACATTTTTCAAAAAAAAAACATATAGACAGACATCCAAACGTCCGGACAGGATTTTTTGGCATTTTTGAATTCGGAGCTCGGAAACGTCGAGAAAAATGATAAAAAGTGGGGGTATTAAATTTTTTTCACCATCACGAAACTAATTTTGAGGCTTTTGGGCTTCAGTAATTCGTTACTAATAGGAAAAAATAATAATTATTTGGTAAAAATTAAAAAATATATAAAAATGGGAAACAACAAAAACTATTAAAAAAATAAATATAAACCATCTACAGAATAATTTATTAAAAATACCGTAAATCTATTAAAAAATTCGCGTTCGGGGACCCCCTTTAGAAAATAAGTTTCATATGTTATTTTTTCACTTTTTAAAATTTTAAAATAAGAAAACAAAAATCTGAAAACTTTCAAAAGAAATCGAAAAAAATATAAAATCAATTCTAAAGAGATGGAAAGGGCTAAAAAGAAATCGAAAAATATATAAAAGAAATGGAAAAAATCAAAAGAAATCGAAATAAAATCGAAAAAATTGATAAAAATCGAAAAAAACCCGAAAAACCCGACAAAATTCGAAAAAGATCAAAAGAAATTGAAAGAAATGAAAAATAATCAAAAAAAAAAATTCGTAAAAAATATAAAAGGAAAAGAAATCGAAAAAAAATGACAAAAATCGAAAAAATCAAAAGAAATCGAAAAAAAAACCCAAAAAAAATCTACAAAAGAAATTGAAAAAGAAAACGATAAATATCGAAAAAGACCAACAAAAGTCGAAAGAAATCGACAAAATCGAAAGAAAGCTACAAAAAAAGAAAAAATTAGAAAAATGAGAAAACAAATACAAAAAAACCGAAAAATCAAAAAAATATCGAAAAAAATTAGAAAAGAAAAGAAAGAAATGGAAATAAAAAAAAATAGAACAATGAGAAAAAAATCAAAAAAATTAGAAAATATTCAAAAATTTCAAAAAAATTTATTGAAAAACGAAAAAAATTAGAAGTATCGAGAAAATAAGAAAAAATCGGGGATAATCGAAAAAGAAACAAAAATTATTGGAAAATATTGGATACAAATGAAGAATAAAATTGTAAATATATGGAAAAAATAAAAAAAAATATCGCAAAAAAGCGAAAGAAGTTGGAAAAAATCGTAAAGAACAACCAAAAACCGGAACAATTGTGAACAAAAGAAATAAATAAAAAATAAATGAAAAACATCGAAAGAATTGAAATAAATCGCAATAAAATCACAAAAAAAAAAACAAAAAAATCGTAAAAAAATTGGAAAAAATCGAAGGAGTGGAAAACAAAAAAGAAATAAAAAAAAGTAATTGGAAAAGACAGAAATAGAAAAAAGACCAAACAATGACAAAAAAGTGGAAAAATTAGAAAACATCGAAAATCAGAAAAAAACAGAAAAACGAGAAAAAATCATAAAAAGTCTTTCTATAAAATTATAAAAAATTAGAGAAAACGAAAAAAAAATGAAATAAAAAACAGAACAATTAAAAAAAATGAGAAAAGTTAAAAAGAATAAAAAAAAAAAGAGAAAAAAAAACAGAAAAAAAGACAAAACATCGGAATAATGAGAAAACAGGAAAAAAGTAAAAGAAAAATAATTTAAAAAAAAAATGAACAATAATACGGAAAAAACGAAAATAATCAAAAAAATTGTAAAAAATCAAAAAAAAAATAACCAAAATCAAACAATGTGTTAATAATTTCTGCAACGTTCCCATCAATTTCGTAAACTCCGTTTGACAAAAAATTCGAATTGGAAAAAAGTGTTCCTATACAAAACCACTTTAATTTGTATAATGAGTACCGGAAAGGCCGCTCCGATCCTGCTCAAATTCAATATAGTTCTTCCTTGGACAAAACTAACTCGGTAAAATGATAACCGGAACTCGATCGAAGTTTTCGCTCAAAATTAACAGTGTTTACATACAGACAGACAGACAGGTATCCAGACGTCCGGACAGGATTTTTTTGCATTTTCGTACTCAGGGAACTCGGTAAAGTCGATAAAAGTGATAAAAAGTGGGGAAAAAAATTTTTTTTTCGCCACCACGAAACTAATACTGAGGCTTTTGGGTTTTAGTAATACTACAATAAATGTGTATATGGTACTGAAACTATTTACCATATTTACTACATAATAATAGTTTTATGCCGTTAAAACGTTTATTTGACATACGATTATTATAAATATGAAAAATATGTAAAACATTTATTAACATAATATAACATGTAAAAAAAGAGTACCTATAATACCACGTCTAAAAAGTGATTTTCTGTATAATAAAAAACTACACACGAGTTTATCTTTTGAGATTCCTTCTGTAAAATTTCTACCAAAAATAAATGTCCTCATAAATCCATTCGAACGGTTAAAAAAAATCCATTTCAGTCGATACTATTTATCATTTCTCGTACTATAAGTCGTCAGCATTAAGAAACCTTGCAATAATAGAAGAACGTTCTGCAACATACAATCTCGATTGTTGTGTAATGCGGTGAAAGGAAGGGCATCATCTTCGAACGGGCCACCGCCTTAGCCTGGGGCTACGGCCCCCGCAGTGCTAGCTACCAGACATTCAGTGGCTAGTATCGCCGTTTTTCTAGGGTTACCGCTATTAAAATCTAATTAATAAAGTCTTAGTTTGTTACCTTGAAAAAAATGTGGATACTTTCCCACAAATATCTTTGTGTATTTATAATTATTTGCGGTTAAGTTTTCCCACAGGAGATAAAATATAGGGTGAATTTAAATATTAAGTTAAGGAATTTTACATCTTTTAAATGTTTAATTGAAATAATAATGGGAGAGGCAAAAAAACACCAATTAATTCAATTGTGCTGACGTTTGGTCTAATTTATCTAGATTTCTTCAAGGCTGAAATATACAAAAAATGTGTACCTACTACATATTTGTTATGAATTAATATTTAAAAAATTAATTTATAAAAATACAATTTTAATAATAAATCTTTTGTGAGGTTTCGATTTCCCGAAAAAAAAACAGTGAAAATAACTTTTTTGCCAAATAAAATTTAGTAATCAAAGGTATCAATTTAAAAATTTAGGTACTTACGTATTTAAAATATTCAAGTTGAGGGTGGCTCTTTCAATACGAAACGTCGGATTAAAATTTTAACTATGTAAAGATGCATATAAAAACATTTTTTTAAATTATTTTCTTACAAAAATAATTCCAATCCTACCTTAATTTAAAAACATCGGTACTGTCACTGCGTATCCTATAACCCTAAAAAAAATCTACTGTTAAAAGATTCTGCTGCCAGAAGATTACGTTACTAAAATATTCTGCTAGCAAAAAAGTTTTGCTAATAAAAGATTCTCTTGATAAACAATTCTGCTACTAAAAATTATGCTGCTTAAAGATTCAGCTGCCAGAAGATTCTACTACTAAAAGAATCTGCTACCAAAAAGTTCCGCTACTAAAAGATTTTGTTGTTAAAAGATTCTGGTGCCATCAAATTCTGCTACTAAAAGATTCAGCTACTAAAAAATTCTGCTACTAAAAGATTCTGCTACCAAAAAGTTCTGCTACTAAACGATTTTGTTATTAAAAGATACTGTTGCCAATACAAATTCTGCTACTATAAAGCATTCTGCTACTAAAAAATTCTGCTACTAAAAGATTCCGCTACTAAAAAAATTCTGCTGCCAGAAGATTCTACTACTAAAAGATTCTGCTACCAAAAAGTTCTGCTACTAAACGATTTTGTTATTAAAAGATACTGTTGCCAATACAAATTCTGCTACTATAAAGCATTCTGCTACTAAAAAATTCTGCTACTAAAAGATTCCGCTACTAAAAAAATTCTGCTGCCAGAAGATTCTACTACTAAAAGAATCTGCTACCAAAAAGTTCTGCTACTAAACGATTTTGTTATTAAAAGATACTGTTGCCAATACAAATTCTGCTACTATAAAGCATTCTGCTACTAAAAAATTCTGCTACTAAAAGATTCCGCTACTAAAAAAATTCTGCTGCCAGAAGATTCTACTACTAAAAGAATCTGCTACCAAAAAGTTCTGCTACTAAACGATTTTGTTATTAAAAGATACTGTTGCCAATACAAATTCTGCTACTATAAAGCATTCTGCTACTAAAAAATTCTGCTACTAAAAGATTCCGCTACTAAAAAAATTCTGCTGCCAGAAGATTCTGCTACTAAAAGATTCTGCTACCAAAAAGTTCTGCTACTAAACGATTTTGTTATTAAAAGATACTGTTGCCAATACAAATTCTGCTACTATAAAGCATTCTGCTACTAAAAAATTCTGCTACTAAAAGATTCCGCTACTAAAAAAATTCTGCTGCCAGAAGATTCTGCTACTAAAAGATTCTGCTACCAAAAAGTTCTGCTACTAAACGATTTTGTTATTAAAAGATATTGTTACCAATAGAAATTCTGCTACTATAAAGCATTCTGCTACTAAAAAATTCTGCTACTAAAAGATTCCGCTACTAAAAAAATTCTGCTGCCAGAAGATTCTGCTACTAAAAGATTCCGCTACTGAAAAAATTCTGCTGCCAGAAGATTCTGCTACTAAAAGATTCTGCTACCAAAAAGTTCTGCTACTAAACGATTTTGTTATTAAAAGATACTGTTACCAATACAAATTCTGCTACTATAAAGCATTCTGCCACTAAAAAATTCTGCTACTTAAAGATTCCACTACCAAAAAATTCTGCTACTAAAAGATTCTACTACTAAAAAGTTCTGCTACTAAACGATTTTGTTATTAAAAGATACTGTTGCCAATACAAATTCTGCTACTATAAAGCATTATGCCACTAAAAAATTCTGCTACTAAAAGATTCCGCTTCTTAAAAAAGTTCTGCTGCCAGAAGATTCTGGTACTAAACGATTCTGCCACGAAAAAGTTCTGCTACTAAACGATTTTGTTATTAAAAGATACTGTTGCCAATACAAATTCTGCTACTATAAAGCATTCTACTACTGAAAAAATCTGTTACTAAAAGATTCCGCTGTCAAATGATTTCGTTACCAAAAGATTCTGCCAATAAAAAATTCTGCTAATAAAATATTCCTCTACTAAAAAAGATCTGCTGCCAGAAGATTCTGCTACTAAAGATTCTGCTACCAAAAAGTTCTGCTACTAAACCATTTTGTTATTAAAAGATACTGTTGCCAATACAAATTCTGCTAATATAAAGCATTCTGCCACTAAAAAAATCTGCTACTAAAAGATTCCGCTACTAAAAAAATTCTGCTGCCAGAAGATTCTGCTACTAAAAGATTCTGCTACCAAAAACTTCTGCTACTAAACGATTTTGTTATTAAAAAATACTGTTGAAAATACAAATGCTGCTACTATAAAGCATTCTGCTACTAAAAAAATCTGTTACAAAAAGATTCCGCTGTCAAATGATTTCGTTACCAAAAGATTCTACCACTAAAAAATTCTGCTAATAAAATATTCCTCTACTAAAAAAATTCTGCTGCCAGAAGATTCTGTTACTAAAATATTCGGCTACCAAGAAGTTCTACTACTAAAAGATTGTTAAAAGATTCTGATACCAAAAAGTTCTGCTACTAAAATATTCCGCTAATAAAAAAACTCTGCTGCTGAAAGATTTTGCTGCCAGAAGATTCTTCTTAAATGGTTCGGCTACCAAAAAGTTCATCTACTAAAAGATTTTGTTATTAAAAGATACTGTTGCCAACAAATTCTGCTACTATAAAACATTCTGTAACTAAAAAATTCTGCTACTTAAAAATTCCGCTGTCAAAAGATTTGGTTGCCAAAAGATTCTGCTATTAAAAATTTCGACTAATAAAAAATTTGGTTATAAAAAAAATTCTTCTGCTAAAAGATTCTGCTGCCAAAAGATTCTGCTACTAAAAGATTTTATTGTTAAAAGATTCTGTTGCCAACAAAACAAATTCTACTGAAACATTAAGTTACTAAAAAAATTCTACTATTAAAACTACTTCCTGTTTTCAAAATTTATAATATTTAATACAAAATAGCATTTTTTTTTGAAAAATCCAAATGTTTGTTTATTTTTTTTAGTTTTGCTATTTTTTTTAAATTTATTCGTTAATTCAAATAAAAAAAAATAGAAATCTAGAAAAAAAACATTAAATATTATTTAACATGAACAAATGGTAAAAAATCAGAATTTTAATTTTACATTCTAGAAAAAAAAACATCAAATATTATTTAACATGAACAAATGGTAAAAAATCAGAATTTTTAATTTTACATTTGTTTTTTTTTATATATGTTTGACATTAACGTAAAAAAAATCAGGGCACCAAAAAAATATAAAATAAATTTTTTTTAATCAAAAAAACTAAATATTTTAAAAATATTTGAATATAATTTGCCTTATAGGACCAAAGAGGCCGTTATAGTTACAATAAGCAGTGTCTAAGAGTTCGTATAGTTTTATATTTTTTAAAGAACCTCATAATCTAAATTACCTATGTGACGCCTCTGATGGCATTACTATTATCGAGCTCTCTGTACGGATTTTAAATAACTGGACTGGGTGAGGACTTTTAAAAGCAGTGTCGCACGTTATAATAAATAATAAACATATATATTCCTCTGTGTAGTGAAAAGAATTAAAACGAACTATTATACATTTTTATGGCTAAAAAACGAAAAAAATGTCCCCATTTCGAACATATTTCCCAAGACTTGTTATAACAACTATAAATCTATCCAATTATAAATCTATTAAAACCTATATAAGTACTTATAATTAGAATAAAAATAATTACTAAACTAATTATCACTTTAATCATAAATTTTGCAGAAATTCCTGTAACTTTATTATTTTTATAATTAATATTGATAAATAAAAATTCTTTATTTCACACATTTTTTTAAAATTTGTTTTTCAAATTTTCAATATTTTTTAATGGACTAACAATGGCGTCAATAAACAAAGTTGACACCTATTGGTATATACATTAAATAATTACTGGTTGATGTTTTTTAACATAGGTGGAAGTTTGTTTAAAATTTTATCTTTGTTTCTAGTTTTTCAAATTTTAATAAATGTCCAAATTGCATAACTAAATCAGTCAAAATTATTCTTTATACTGTTTTTGTAACAACTTTTTTTATGTCAATAATCGAAAGATCCATCTATTAATGAGTAGTTTAAACTATACGTATGTTTATCTTCTAAATCAACAACAATGATTTGTTCACTAAAATTTTAATTTATTAGATTTTTACATTCGAATAAAAACATACACGTCTTTGTTATAATATAAGTTTTTAATGATTGTTAATAAAATAATGACCGGTGTTTTTATTTTTATACTATTGGCGATAGTAGTATTTATTGTAAATAAGGGAAAAATCACGGAGTGGGGGACATCTATCGTTTACTATTTGAACGACTCGAGATGTGAACAATAAACCAATTACCGTTGTCTATATTCAGACAACGCAATTACGTACTATTATTTCTCTACATAAGTGCATTTCCATTAGATCCCAAGCCAGTTAAGAAATGGAAGAATATCTTGAAGATAGGAAAACCTAACTCAATGTATATGTTTGTTTGCAGCATACACTTTGTGATTATGAAACTGATAAGAATGAAGTAAAAAGAATACCTGATTACTCTCAGTACATAATATTTCAGGCTCATTTCCAACAGAGATAAGATGGAGTTAGAACATGCAGATCCAAATAAGAAAGTGGAGTATTAGTTCTTCACACTTCAATCCGACATTCTGTCACTATGCAGTGCCATCTCGCGGTATGTGATTTTTCCCTATTAGTTTCTGTCTGACACTGAAGAAAGAATAGATTTTGATGGTTTAATAATTTTCATTGTACGTTATGTGACAGTTATTTATTTCATCTATTTTTATACTGTTTTTCAAATATTTTTAGTCAATGAATCAACAATGGCAACTACTGCTCGAAAAAGCCATCTATTGGCGCTTAGCTTAAACTAGACGTAACTTTAGCTTTTTACTAATAAAGAAATAATGATTTGTTTAATAAAATTTTAATCAATGAGACTTTTATATAGAATTAAAAAAAACATCTTTACGTATAACATACATTTTTAGCGATTTTCAATAAAATTAAAACTGGTGTTTTTATTTTTAAACTATTGGCAACATCACTTTTTATTTATTCTTAAATGTCATTTGTCAGTGAAGAAAAAGAAGAATTGAATTTGATGTTTTATTTAGAAGATGAATCTGATATTCCTTTTTTGAATACAAACCAAAATGATTTTACTTAAATCAACTTAATTAACTATACGTTATGTGTCGCGACATAAAAATTTTAATTATATTGTCCTACATTTTATGTTTCAAAGTTTTTCACATAAACTCGAAAAGATCGCAACTATGGAAGCTGAGTCCGGACAAAACGAAAATAATAAAAGGCACAGAACCCCAACCCGTTGTATATTCTAAAGACTTTAACGGAAAACATTCCATAACTGGAGATCCACTGTTTGATGTAATTAGTGCAGAAAGTTTTGGGAAATCTTGGGTTACACAGCCGCATCAAAATTGCATTGATTGTGTAGAGGATCAGGAGTAAGTTTTTATTGAACTTTCTTCATTTAAAGAAGTACTATTGTAGTTAGTTCTTAGTAATTAGTAGGAATAGTGAATATTATTAATTATATTTTTGTAGAAATGATACAAACGCAAAAATATCTTCTGGTCAGTTTAGTGAGACTTTAGATTGTGGAAAACCAGTTAACTTCACGTATTTCGATAATTTAGTAGGTGTTATAAATAGAAATAGGCATCCTATAGTTCCTGAACCACAAGCTGTCCTCTATTTCACTAAAAACTATGGAAAAAATAAACACGAAATAAAAAATTTCGATATCGATGCGTTGGAAAAGAGGCTAAGAAAAGCCAAACGAGAAAAGCCAAAGTCAATTCAATTATACAATCAAATAGGAAATTTTTGGAGAATAAAAGGGGATGCAAATAAAGCCATAGAATGTTTTCGTAGAGCCTTAGCGGCTTCACCTCATAACGCTGAGGTTCTTTTAAGTCTCGCTAGAATGTTATTCTCCTTACAGTACTTAGATGATGCTATTTACCTAACACGAAGATCATTGGAAGTTCAAACTCCCGAAAAAGGTAATTACTATCCCTACGGATGTTTAAATATTATGGTTTTTTCTTTTCAGGAGCTTGGCAACAATATTTTACCTTAGGAGAGATCTTTAAGGCTTACGGACATTATCAGGAAGCATCGATACATTTGAGACATACTTTGGAGCTCAATCCAAAGTTTGAGCCTGCCCAACAGGCTCTACATGAAATGGAGGCAATACCTAGTGCTACTATTCACATTTATACTCTAGTTATTATTGTGTGCTTGGTAAGTGCTTTTTTTATTTTGGAAATGGGGAATTTTATTCAGAATACTAATGATTTTGATTAGAAATAAAATTGTCGCCATGTTTGTTAAATTCAATTCATACAATCTATGAAATTTCTACTTCAACAATGTTATCTTCATAAATTTTAATCAGAAGTAAATTTTTGCCACTGTTTTCATAAAATATATATGATCAGCTAGTAGGAACAGCATAAATTTATTTTAAGACAACATTTAATTTTTTATAGTAACTTCTTGATTGTTGGAAGTCTACATAATACTTTTTTTAACAGATTGTTACTAGTACTCAGTTTCTTACATCATATTTTTTGTGTTTTTGAATATATTTCATTGTTTTACTTCTTCAATCATTTTTACCTTCTGGACTGTTTGTTTCATAAGAATACATGTTCATGTTCTGAAACAAAATCAACAGTTTCATATTAATTTATTGGTCTACTCTTGGGAATGTTTTTATTAATTTCGACCTTCCTTGACTTTTCTTTTGATCTTCAAAGTTATTTTGCGATCTCTAAAGAAAATTAAATTTTGTATGGTTGTTTATATAATTAAGATTTTCTAATAAAAAGAAAAAGCAGTCACAAACATTCAGGTGAAAATTAATACATATTACAATTAGATAAATTACTGAGGCCCAAAAGCCTCAGCATTAGTTTTGTGACGGCGAAAAAAATTTCTCACCCCCACTTTTTATCACTTTTCTCGACTTTTCCTGAAAATGCAAGAAAATCCTGTCTGGATGTCTGTCTGGATGTAAACACTGTACTTTTAAACCAAAGCCCCAATCGAGTTCCGGTTTTCACTTTACCTAGTTAGTTTTGTTCAAGGAAGAACCCTATTGAATTTAAGCAGGATCGTACCAGCCCTTCCGGTTCTCAAGGGATAAACCTTTTTACACTGCAAATTAAAAAAAAATTACGTCAAATCATGTAGAAGTTTGGCCAGGATCGCACAAATAGTTTAAGTAACGCCAATGCTTCACAGCATAATAAGTGTTCGCTCGATGGGCCGAAGTCCCGAAACGGTGCACCACCGTTTGAGCATCTCTAGAATTAGATTTTTTACAAATAAAGACAGTTAAAATGGTTGGAGCGTAAGATCAAATAAAAATTAATAATTTCTTGAAACGATTGAGGATTATGCTTGATATGTAAATTTGTTATTAAAGAAAATAGAGCTAGGAACTTCAAAATTTGTTTCTAATTTAAAGACTCATCACTCAAATTAAGCCTGAGTAATAAAAATAGCATCGAACCGAAATAAAATCGCTTTGCTTAAATTTTTTGGTTCAAAAACCACATATACTGTTTTGAATACAAATTGAGTTATTTTTTTAGGTTCTAGGCGTACTTCTGGTAATCCTTTCCTCTGTTGATAGTTCCGAAGACATAAAACCTCAGCGGCACTTCAACAAAGCTATGGCGATGAGATCTCTAAGGGGGATTTCAATGACGGCGAAACGTTGCAAACGATCTTGTTAGTCAAATGCTCCGATTCTATGTTTATTATTTTATTATAACTTTTTCGAAAATCGATTTCGACTGGTTTTATATGTACCTGTTCCGATTTTTCTGTTTTTATTTTTTGTTTTATTTTATGTAATATATTTAAATGAGCGGAGGATTTTTTTCTAAAAACTAATTGACTATTTCAAAATTATTAAAAACTGACAGCTTCTCAGGACGGATCCAAAATGTAACAAAATACAGAGTGTTTCATTAAAAAAATACAACTATCACTTTCCTGTAGCACTCTGTATAATTGAAATTATTTTTTGATTTTTAAAAAAATGTTTAGTTTTTGCTCTACAGACCGAGTATAAAAAAGAAAGAAATAAAACAAATCATTCTTATTATTTCGATTTCGTTAAAGTGTTTATTGAAAAAACGGACAATCCTTATGCGAGTTTGTTTGAACACAATAAGTTCCACGTGCCCTAAAAAACAAAAAAATATTCAGCATTATTTTCTCATAATTAAATTTAGTTTTTTCATCACATTTCAATAGAAAAAAGTTTTTACCCAAATGGTGTTTCTTGTCCCATCGGAATCGCTTTGCCTGGTAATAAACCCCAATTCGACGTCTTTTTCGGGCATATAGATGTACAGGGTCTTCCCATAATTGAACTACCATATTTTACAGTGTGGGCGTAATAACACGCACTCTGGAAGTGGCTACATCTTGCCCTATCTAAAATATATTAAAGTTTTATATATTTAACATATTGATCGCTATTGGATTTTATAGAAAAGTAAGAAAACTTATAGGTACATACGGGCCACGTGTTCGTGTTTTTCCAGTCTGACGTATTAACAAAAATTCTTAGCCAGACAAGTTGTAATGGATAAAAGTGATTTTAAACTTTACTTTAAGATAAAAATTTAGGAGGTGTTATGAAGTGCTCTTTCATACAAAACTTAACAAAAATTGCCAGTCAGATATTTTTTCAAAAATGATTATTTTAAAACAATTTGTGTAAATTTCAAGCAAGTGCATGGAGGATCCCAAAAAGTGGTCAAAAATACATACAAATAAGTACCCTAATAACACAGGGATATCCTATGTATGTCTTTTTATGTATTATTAGGACATCCAGGGAATATCCCTCTGCGGTTGTCCAGCACGTTTTTTATAAGAGTTAATCACAATTTTTGGATGATTTATACTAAAATTACACTAAATATAAAATAGTTTTTAGGGTGTAAAAAAACGTTCACACAATAAACGATAGCTTTTAAAATACATTGACATCTGTCAGAATATTTGGCTTAAGTATCACCAACTTCTTAAAACTAAAATCCCTAGCCAATTTCATTAATAACAAAATTTATGAATGAAGACGCCATTTTGGAATTAGTAGGTATTTGAATGTAGCGTACGTTTATAGTAAATTATGTAATATCGTAAAATAGGTCTGGGTTGTTTACAATTTAATGTATATAAGAAATTGGAAAATAATCAAAAAAAAATCGGAAAAAACCGAAAAATCAAATAAAAATAGATTTAGAAAAAAAATTGCAAATTCAAAAAAAATCAGATGAAATCCAAAAAAAATTGACAAAAAATGCAAGAAAACCTAAAAAAATTGCGAAAATTTGAAAAAATCAAAAAAAAAATCGAAAAAACTGAAATTAACAGAATAAATTGGAAAAAAAATGAAAAATCATTTTTTTTTACTTGATTTTTTCACCTTGATTTTATTAACTTGCATATTTGATTCATTCAATTAGGGCACTCTTGATTTTTTTATAATTTGCAATATCCGAAAATTGCATTTTTATCTAGAATGAAACACTATAACTTAATATTTTATCGGTAAAATGCATTTACTTCCGAGATAACAAAGTCTGAGTCTAATTAGATATTTTATTGAGAAATACATTTTTACCATGCAAGATAAAACGAATTAGAGTGCAATTCGATATTTTATAGGAAATATGTATTGTTATCCCGTGAGCTAAAATAAACTCTAGTGTAATTCGACATTTTTTCGGCAAAATGCATTTTTAACCCTTATTAAAAGGCGCCAACACAATATGTTATCTTGCGTGAAATCGTTTTTGGGCGGGCGCTCCGTTAATATTGAAGACAGGAAGCTTTAAATTATTTTTAGTAAAAGTGATACGACTATATATCAACTGTTTTCTCTAGATGAGTTTGAAAAAAGTAGCATAGAAGCGCTCTTCTGATAAATATTTTAAAATTATGAAAAAAAATATTTTTATTGGCTATATTAGGCGAGTTCGCCTCCAAAAACAAATAATTATGTTTTATGGCTCCTACCCCATGATCTGCGCAGAAAAAATAAGTTGTGTATTTTACAGTTGCAAAATTGAAATAATAATTAAGTTGAGTTTAAGGTTCCGTCTAACAATAAATCATGATATTTTTTTTAGTCTTTCTTTCGAATCAAAGACTTGATTGATTCTGAATATTTTCTTTAATGCGATGCTTTGTATATGGTATATTTATCAATTAGATACATATTAATACAAAATGGATCGTGTACCCTTAAGGCTTGAGAGAAAAAGAGACTAAGTAACCAGTGTATTAATTTTTGCATTAAAGTCGATTTGTGTTGAACATCTTTATATTTATTTATTTTTTTCATATTTTCCATGTTATAATTCAAATTAAATGAATTGAAAAAAGGACATTATCCTCACATATCCCATTGATATCGATGGGATTTCCTACTTCAAGGACTTGGTACATCTCTGGGACATAGAAATACGTCCTATTATATATGTGTCTTTTTTGGTGAAAAGTAGATGTCCCTGGGACGTCCTTATTACGTACCTTGTCCCGAAAAAGATATCCCAGGGGCGTCCCAGAAGCAAATGAAGTACATCCCTGGTATGTACAGAGGATGTACTTGTGTTGTTAGGGTATACTGGGTGTTTCAGAATAAAGTACCGTAAATTAGGGACTGTATAGATCTTGACGAATTATTAAGAAAATTCAAATAACATTTTTCTGTAAACCCACCCGTTTCCATTCTACAGGGTGATAAAGTGAAAGTGAAAAATACATATTTTTTTAAATATCTTTGCTTAGAGTAGAAACATTAACTTGAAACTAAATACATATTAGATGTTCAATAATACGAACTAGAACCACTTTATTTCGACAAATTAGGATAATCCATTGGCGTAGAAACAGGAGGGTGATCAAATCATTTTTAGCTTAACTTTTTGAATTTTCCATTTTTGAGATATTTCAAATTTAATGCTACTAATACAACGCGATTTATTTAATAAATTAACTCCAACAATGAAAAGTTTTATTTTATGGATGGATTATCCTAATTTGTCGAAATAAAGTGGTACTAATTGGTATTATTGAAAATCTAATATGTACCTAGTTTCAGGTTAATGTATCAACTCTAAGCAAAGATATTTAAAAAAATATGTATTTGTCACTTTCACTTTATCACCCTGTAGAATGGAAACTGGGGGGTTTACAGAAAAATGTTATTTGAATTTTCTTTATAATTCGTCAAGATCTGTATAGCCTCTTATTTACGGTACTTTATTCTGAAACACCCTGTATAATATGGCATGACGATTGTAGATAGTCAGTGCATCTTTTGCTAGAATTTCAAATAAAATTTTCACTTGCTAGGGCAGTGCAACATCAACCTTTATGACTTATTTTCTTCGAGTCACACAGTTTTCATCTGATTTCGACTGCTATTCACGAAGAGTGATTGTACGTGTTCCTGTTAGGTGTTTAAAGTAAAATTATTAGTGAAGCATTCTTAAAAATTAAGTATTTTAAAGTACATTATTGCCAAATTGATAAAACGGTGCTAATATGAAATAAATTGCTTTATTTACGGAGCTGATCAGTAAACAAATTTGTGCGCTTCGTCGACTTGATGTAGACATACAAAAAATTCAACAAGTTTAAAAAATGTTCAAAAAATACTTTGGACCTTTCTTAATAACATATTAAAAAAAAGTTTTGTCCATTCTTGCGCCTTTTTATAATATTGTTTTCACTCATCCTTTATCAAAGCAATTGTTTCACTACATTTATTTTAACTGAGAGGTTGAATTCTATACAAATATGAAATTATTTTAATTTCAACCTCAAAAACATTCAATTTCAAAAAACTCCAATTTTGAGAAATAATGTTTTTCACTATTTTTCCTATAATGACCAACTGATTGAACGAGTTTCAGAAGTTTCAGATTTTTGGCCACTTCGTTGTTTTCGACCCATCACGAGGTATTTTGAAAAGCAGAATCGTTTTTTTAGCTAAATACAAAAATTCATTAAAAATAACAATTAACAAACTTTTAACCAGTCTGGCAACAATTTCCAAGTTTTAAATTTTAGGAGGGGATTTTAGTTGTACTAGGGTAAAGCTCTATAGTATAGTCATAATAACTAAGAAAGCCGACTAGACTGTATGTATATTCAGAGATCATTGATCACCGGTATATCCATTTTTCTTATATATATCAAAAGTTAAGATAAGGACATGGAAACCGTTTTTTTGGATATAAAACTGGTCCGCTTTTTTCAGTTTTTCAGAAAGGGATACGATTCCAATATACATACGTAATCTGTGGCCGTAACAGCTTGGTTGAAAGGTTCCTCCATTTACACAGAAATTTACGTGACCACTTTGATCGGATTCGCCCAAAAATCCAGCGTTCGTATTGATGATTTGCACCTGATGAGCATCATCTCTCGATAATCTAAATCTAGGATCCGCGAAAATGTCAATCAGAGGCCTAGCAGGGTCTAAACCTAAAAAATATTGCATTAATAAATAAAAACCAAGTTTGGGCGATTTTGTATAGAAGTTTGAGGAAATAAAACTAATTTGACTTCACAATGCTTAATATATATCTTCAATCCCCCTGTGTCACTGTGCCGATGATGAATAATAATAATAGCCGTCCCTTCCCCGCACAAGCCATTGGCTTCTGGGGTTCACTCGTAAGGGGGTGAAATGTAGGGCGAGTATTATTATTATTATTATATATAGAATCAATTAAATTTCGAATTTCAACAAAAAACAAAGCAGAAATAGATAAATAACTATATAATAAATAACAACTTTTACTTTTAATAGTCTATTATAACCGGTATTAAAAAGTATAAACATTGTGAAAATTGTTTGTAAAATTCTTTTGCATTTATTTCGAAAAAAAAACATATTTTTAAGCACCTAAACAAAACGTTTTTACTAGTAGATTTAAAAACGACTTAAATAAAACGTTTTAAAACGTCCCTATTGTGACTTTATAAAAAACGTTCTGACCTGGAGTCATTAAAAAAAAAACGTTTAGTAGTCGTTTTTTTAATCTAGGTTTAAAAACGTCTTGAGTACTGTAAGGTAAAAAACGTTTAGTTTTTAATTTATGAGTTCGGATGTTTTGTCGACATATTTTGGACGTTTCTTTATGTCCCTTTTAAAAACGTTCTTGCAGAAACGTTTTATTTGGTCCTTGGACGTTCTGACGTTAAATGAACCATAAAAAACGTCAATCGGACCTTTTGTGCTATTTAGGGATATCTTAAAATCCATTGTCTCACCCAAAAACATTTCTGCTAGCACGCCTACTATTCCTCGCACAATTGCTTTCGTCGCCGTTTTAAAACTGAAATTGTTGATTAGTTTCTGTTGAAACGTGTGAACAAAAATTCATTCAGTCTTTTTTTGATCAATTAAAATCAACTCGTGAGAATGTGCCCGTATTTTTCGAATATGCCTCATATATAATTTACGATTATGATTTTCCGATTCAAAATTACTCGGCTTCGTCTCAGTATTTAAGACTGCTTTTTCATTAATCTCTCCAACCTTAACACGTTCAGTGCCAGCAATATATAAATTACTCAATATTGTTTCCAACTCTGTATTGAGTGATGGTACACTGAGGAAAAAGTTTATTAAGAATATAATTATAGTAGCTAAAAACTTTAATACGTATTAGGACTCAACAAATGTTTAGTTATGACAATAAAAATGGCTTTAATTATAATCATTAGGGTTAGTTAACTTAAGGTAATTAATCATTTTAATAACAAATAGAAAACAGTAACCGTTAGTAATCAAAAAATAATCACCTTAAAAATCCAAATTATGGGAGTATTAAATATTTTACTTAACACAATTAAACAAATTATTAACTGTAATTAAACAAGTTGTATAGTGACTAGTGAGAAGTTTTATTAGTTTTGTGTTATAAATGCATAGCTTAAAAATGGAATTTAAAGTACTTCTCGTAAAATCGGGACTCGGCAAATTTCCTGGATCGCTTTAGAAGTTTTACAAGTTAATCATACGATATTCTGTAATTATTTTTGTCTGGAATATAGAATATAGGTACATTAAATGTTAAAGTCCCCATGATCCAATTTGTCTGAACAAAACACAAATCGCAAAATAAAGATGTATTCTATTTAAATCTACGTATTTAAGATATAAATTCTGTTTATCCAAGACGAAAATAATTAGAGAATATTGTAATATGATCAATTTGTAAAACTTACCTCTAAAGCGGTCTAGAAATTTTGAAAGCCCTATGAGAAATACAAATGCCATTTTTAAAAACTTGTCACTAAAATCACTATACATAGTAGGGGGTCAGTACGAAAATGTATAACCCTTTTTAAAACGGTAGGGTGATAAATATATAAATAGAAAAAATAATCTATTTAAATTCTACAGTATGTGAATGCCTGAAAGCGACACCAGTACCAGGCGACACTGGCATGATATTGGAGTATATACATATTTCGTAACATGTAAAAAACGTATCCTACACTTTTATCAAAATTGGTAAAATCAGAAACCTACCTACTATTCTGTGTTGTTTTACATCTAAATGATTGCTGACCATGCCACAAATGTGGGCTCCTAGTGAATGACCAATACATGTTGTTTGCGTGGCTAATCCTCCGTTGTTCATTATAAACGAGTACAATTTGGCTGTACATTGTCCAACTATTCTGCTATTGGAAACTGCTGATACGTAGCATGGAAAATGAGTTATTGGCGACCAATCCACCGTAAAAATGTTGAATTTTTTCGTTGAAAGAAATGCTTAAATTGTATATTAAAAAAAAAAAAAACAGGTGTTAAAATTCGTATATAACGATATCATTTTTTTTATTTTGTGCTTTTTGTCTATTTAAATTAAAATATACAACTAAAAAAAAACTTTTCGAATGTATTATAGACGCAAAATATAAAAAAATATAAGTCAGTTGAAGAATATTTTTAATTTTTTTTTTTAATTTTTGTCTTACCATCACGTAATATGGTAATCGGTGATCTACTTTCTGTACCATTAAAACCATGAATAATTATAACATTCTTTTTTTTCGGATTATAACTCGTATACTTTAGGGCAAATTGATTTCGTACGTCAATTGTTAGTCTCTTAACCCCCGATTGTCTAAAACATAAAATACGATTTGGCAACAATATAATAATCACAATTTTTTGCAAAAAAATATTCATCGGAAATATTTCTTAATCTACAAGGTGATCATTTCTCTATTGCGCAAATTGTTTAATTATGAATTTCAAGGTTTGACATACTTTTATTTCTGAGACATCCTTTATACTTACGTTGTGTATAAATAGTATCTGATATCGTTATCTGGACATTCGTAATATTTTTTTAAAACACATCTCCAATAATTTACGTCCCAAACATTCCATATTCCTCCGGAAATTTCTAAAAAGTGAAAAATATTAAAAAGTTTTTTAATCGTTAAATATTTCTTACTTTAAAAATATATTTTTAGCAAAAATAAAAACTTTTTTTAATAAAAATTTTATTTTTATAAATTAAAAAATTCAATCCAGAGATATATACTAGTACACAAAAAAAATGTACATTTTTAATAACCTACTTTTCTTAATTCTTAATTATTTCTTACCTTTGAAATATAAGCCAAAAATACCAAAGCTTATTAAACAGAAATGACTTAATTTCATTTTCTTTTAAACAATTTTCACTAAAAATCTAAAAAATTTGGTAACTGTCGTAAATAAATGTAGTAGCTCGATGAAGAACGATGCATTAAATAACCTTGAACTTGATTTTTGCACTACTGTTCCACTAAAATCTAACAGAAGAGTTAGTCAAGTGAAGAATATTTTAAACAGAGAAAGGATTGTTGTTTGTAAGTGGTTTTAATCTAAATTTTGCTTTTTGGAACTACTGCGACAAGGTTTACTTTGTATTATACAAAATTTGATTTTTTTTAACAAAATGTTGCTACTATCTTTTATTTTTATATATAAGAAAGTAATAAAGCCTAATTACTTTCCCATTACATATACTATATCCATTTATAACGGGAAAGTATTGTAATCGGGTAAAAAACCGATCTCGAGATTTTAATTTTTCTAAAAAATGTATGTACATATGTATACATGTGTTAAACGATTAAAATTTCCACACAACGGCTTACATACAGAAGGGTCTAGAACCCAATTGCAACTCGAGTGCCCACCGCTGTTGCCATCGGTTTGTACGTTAACTTGAAAGTTTGATTATATAATATTGTGATACGAAGTGGTCCAGTGCTAGAGTGTATGCTTTACACATAAAACTTCCTGGTTCGAATCCTGAGGAATTTTTTTATTTATTTATTTTTTTTAATACACAGGTTAGATTTAGAGAGTCAAGAGTTCTTTCAATGAAATAAATATATTTTTTTTACGTCAATAAAACACTTAAACCTGGCAACAGCGGTGAGCACTCGAGTTGCAATAGGGAGTTTTCAAGGTAACTTCCAAAATTTTAGAAAACATAACCTAGTTATTGTTTTCATTGCAAACGAATTGGTAACGTTTTAAGTGTTTCTTTATTTTTTGTAAAATAATTATTTTTTCATCAAAATGTTTGAAGATAATGTTAATAAAAGTTATGGGTCATGGTCGCTTACCCAACTCAAGGATGAATTACGAAGAAGAAATGCGAAAATCCATGGGAAAAAAGCTGATCTTATTGGAAGGTAATTAAACTGCCACGTTAATAATTTACTTGGGTGCTTTTGTTCCTATTATCGTCTTGCTGTAATTTGCGAATCATTCATACTGTAAATAACTTCGCTGACTTGCAGAGTCAGGAATAAAAAAATACTTATGGGATTCTGTTTACATAATTTTTATATTTTTATTTTAGATTGGAGGCCTATGACAACCTGCATCATATACCTACAGTGTCTGTGGACGAAAATACATATACGATGTATATACCTCCTTTGGAGAAATTCCAGGATATCAATGTAGATTCTCTTCTGCCTGATTTAAATTTGATACATTTGCAGACATATGCAAAAGTTTGTAATAAATTATGTGATGAAAGAGCCAAACGAATGTATGAAGTGTGTTTAAGAAGTGTTATTGAGAATAACCAATTTTACATATATGGTCATGTTTCCAGTGAATTCCGGAAACGAATTTTGTATTCAGTTCATGTAGTGTTAAGCTTAGTTTTCATGCATCGGAAATCCGATGTCCGAATCGGAATCGGATTGTTTCCGTCGTGTCACCGATAAATGTCAATTTTCATTTATACGAATATTCTGTGCGATTTTGGTAAAATTATTTGACATGATAAATGAAAACATAACCACCGGCACCACAGCAGAAGTCTTATTTTTTCTTATATCTAGTGCTAGTATTAACTCGTGTTGAATTATGGATACTTTGGAGGCCTACAATTGTCAACAGGACTTCAAAGTTATGAAAGTCACCTTGCCTTTTTCGATTTTTAAATATTGGACGAATCCAGAATCTTTTTGGTTGTAATTTTTTTTTCATAATCAAGAATAATGACGCTATCAAAATTATAATTTTTTTACGTTTCAAATTTTCTATACGCGACATATCTAATCAATTTACAATAAAAAATGTGAGGTTAATATTCCTACGATTTCGGAAAAAGTTAAAAACATTTTAACTTTGTCCGACGATCGTAGAAAGTTGAAATATCGGATAAATTCTTCCCGCCAAATTATTTTTGAATTCTTACACCAATCAGAATACATTCGGACCGTCGGATCGTCGGATTTCGGACGCATGAAAACTAAGCTTTAAGCAGCAATTCCATTTTAGAAGCACAGTGCGAATATGCTGCAGGTAGGGACCCTACAGCCCTTTGCAAGGCTGTGTTTGTTGTTATTTATGCTCTTCTAGATTATGGCGCCAAAAAAATAATAAATGTGCAAGAAACATGTACTGACCGTTTACAGACATTTCAAAAGCCAAAAAAATACCATGGATCACCTGTGAAGGCAAAGAATTTAATTTTAAGGAAGAAAATGACATATAAAAGGCTACTAGACTTTGATCCTCGGTCAAATACTGCGAATAAAGTGGAGATCTGTACCAATGCCAGAAATCTTTGTATTGCATATGCTGCAACACATACGGACGAAAGAAAAATGCCAATTTTACAAATATATCCACCAGCTAATTTAATTGCAGTCAGTAGAGATCATGATTATCTCAAGTTGTCACCTGAAGACACTTTCTTACAAAGTTTGTATTTTTTGTCTGAGTTAGAACGCCATAATCTAGAACTAAGAAGAGGTCAAGTACAAAATAAAGAATGGCAGAAACAACATTGTATCCGCTTATCTAGTTCTAGATTCGGGAGGATTTGTAAGTCTAGGGAAACATCAAAGTTAAATTTGGCAAATACCTTAACAGAAATCAAACCTCCTCTAGCAGTGCCTTCAATAAAACATGGCTTACAATATGAACATATTGCTTTGCAAAATTTTTCAACTATATCAAACTTAAATTACAGTGCGTGTGGTCTATATGTTCATGGAGAGCTTGGATATTTGGCTGCCTCACCAGATGGGATTGGTAGTGAATATCTTGTAGAGGAAAAATGTCCATATTCAGCAAGAAACAAAAATATAACACCGGAAACAGTACCTTATTTATATTTATGTGAAAAAACAGGGTACACCGATCTACTTTCGCCAGTTGTTCGTAGTCAGTTTGTGTGCCATAATCAACACTAGTAGAGAGGTGGGTTTCATTTATATCATACTCTGCTCCTACATGTTGTACTTTTTCTTGATCTTCTGCACTTTAATCAATTTGAATGATACTTGGAGTTTCATTAGGCAATTTTACAGGTCTTTGAACGCTCCGTTTTTCTCTACTCAGTAACCTGTTATTTTGTGACTGATGCTGACCTTTATCACCTGGTGGATTAGACCATGTAAATTTGCTTGGTACAGCACCTTTTTTTAATCGGTTTACTAATGGTACATTTCCACCTACAAAAAATGTAAAAAATTAAAAAAATATATTGAAAATTGAATGACGAAACAATATTTTACATGTTTATAAAAAACACACTCACCTCTGAAAGTATCTTGTGTATAATCTAATGTTGTAAAATGGTTTTTACATACAAAGCTACATGTTGTTGGGCGAAAACCTTGTCTTCTAATGCCATTGCTTTCTTGGCTGTTTGTCTTTAGGGAAAATGTGACCTCCTCTATTGGAACACAAAGGTACACAACAACCTGACAAGGGAATTTTATAAATAAAAACACAAATAAACAATCGAAAAATTATTAAACTTTGGCATTCACACAAATGTCATAAAGCGGAATGATTTTGTTGACACACTGAATTCATAATGGACCGTGTTGGGCTGTGCTACCCTCATCGAGCAAATGCCAAAGTACAAACCTCCTATTGGGATCTAGACGCTAGTCTTACATACCCCTATTTGAACTTTTCAAGTACTACCTGGTGACATACCTATGAGAAAAATGCATACAGGATGTGATCAATGGTTTCTACACCCGGTACGTATCCTTCCACTATTTGCATGTCCATAATCGCAAACTAGAGCGATAGCGTGAGCGGTGGTGGACGCGTTGGCGATACGGTCAACCGCTGTGAATGTAACTAAATAGAATGCTGCATGCGCCATTTGCCAATCTAGTTTGCGAGATCTGCCACAATAGGAAATATTTTGATACAGAGAAACTCTCCGAAAAAGTGCAGCGTCAGTCATTCTAAAATAAAGGAAAAATCTCTCTCTGTACTTTCTCATTTCATAAAATTCTCCGTTCCTTTCTCGATGTTGATATCGTGAACAAAAATTCTTCGTTTACTCCTGAAAAACAAATATATCCTCATCTTCGTCTACTAATAGGGTAAGAAGTAAAGCTCATTCCTCTATATCCATTTTTGAAAAATAGTAATATTGAACGCGTTGGTGTTCGCTTTTGTTTGTTCGCCGTATGTGACCGCATCGCGACCGCGTCAGCTATCACTCTAGTTTGGGGCTCGCTTTAAGTCGCAAATCACGGGTTCGCACACGTTAAACAACTATATGTCTTTTCACTACTTCTTATTACATCGATAAACCCTTTTCAATACTTATCACAGGATTTTAAAAAATGTATAAAACACTATTTTGACTTTTACATATTTCATAACAACATTTAGTTGTCCCCTTTATGATTTTCAAAAAAATAAAATCGTGGCGGGAAATTTTTCTTAAAACATTTGAGTATAATTTAAGTTCTTTTGGCATTCAATAAGGAAAGTTCACATCAACCAATATTTTTTTAAAAAATTAAATAATATGGCAAACGAAAGCCAATCGAAAATTTTTGATTATTTTCATTTCCATAGTAACCAGATTTTGATATTTATCAATAATTTTTTTAAAATGAGTCAAATGATTTAAGTTATAGATGTATAAATTATTTTAAGGTACTTATAATAATATAACTACTTCATGATTATTTCCAAATTTTGTTATTTCAATAATTCATTTTCTAACTCTAGATAATTAAAAAGTAACAATTAACTTAAAATTTAAAATTTAAATTTTTGAAATTTAAAATTAAACTTATTTTGAATATATCTAATTTGCTTTATTATCACTATTCAAAAAACTCCATTTTCGCATTTAAATAAACTACTATTCATTTAAAAAATATTGACACCTGTGTTTAAAGTTTTGCAAAATGAAAATTATAACGTTGCTTGCTTTTTATTTGAACGTCCTACGAATCTACAGGTTATCGTGAACTCCGGACAACGGTTCTCAATCACCCTAAACCCCGGACTATGCCGTAGTCATTTAGGTGATCTATCGATTATTAAGTGTGTTCCTGCAACTATCAGTTCCATGAGATATCTCATCTCATTGCACAAATATCCTTTTTCACTTGCCCAAAGTCTTATCCGACTTATTTCCAATCGTTTTTCAATGGGAATCGAACCCACGACCCAGAAATCAACCAACTATAAAGGCTGATGCCTTATCCAATCTAGCCACCGTGTTTGGTGATTATAACATTAATCGAATACTTAAGATTAATCTTAGTTTTCCGTGCTTGTTCTCTGATATAATTATAACCCACATTTCCCTCCATATGACTACAAAAGTCAATTTTGAGAAGAAAACAGGCCAGAAATCAACCGAACGATAAGTCATCCTTTGTTTTTGCTTTAAAATCGTATCGATAAACACATTTACGTTTTTTTTCTGTGCCATCCTGTATTTTCATTATTCCTCTGCTCAGTATATCTTAATTTCAGATTCGGTTTATATCCCTTCTAAAGATCTCCCTTTCTTCTTGGTATTACTATAAAATGTCTTTCCCATGTTAACAATTCTCTCTATTTGCTTCTTTAATCAAAACAATTGACTCTATACCGTCTATGTGGCTTATTGAAAATTTATTTTCTTCGCCTCGTACTATATAGTAAGTTTTTATTATATTATACTATATTTTCACTTATGTCCCCTATTATCATTATTAATTATTTCGACGCTTTTACATTTATTTACTGTTATTGTTAATTCTTTTTTTATGCCGGTATATTTTTTTTATATTTACTTAAAAGTTCATATCTTATCTTTTATAATACTATAAAGTATCTAATGTTTGTGGTGCTCTTTCAGTCTCGATTACAAAAAGGTAATCTATTTTTAATTTGTTTTTACTGATTGTTTTAAAATTTTATTCATTATTTTTATATTTCATATTTTGATCTAAAAATTCATGCATTTCATATAAATATTATGCTTGTTTTATATTCTTTTTTAAAAAAACAGAGAACACGAAATCTGATAATTTATAAGATTTTTGTCTTATATTTACTTTATCTGAACTTTTACGGTTTTTGGAACAAGATTTTTGGACAGAATATTTTCTTTTTGGGACCACAAGTTTTTGGACTGAACATGTTTTTTTGGAACGACCAGGTTTTTTTTTCCTAGTTTGGGACCTAACGCCTTCTACTGCCGGATCCAGGAAATTTTTAGATGAAATTCGAAGACAAGCCGAAAACCAAGCCAAGTCAGATTTCCAGAAAAAAAGAAAAAAGTCACTTGAAAGATTTAAATTATTCTTATAAAATAAAATATGACGTTCAATTTGAGTTTAATTTCCTTAAACCCACAAAAAGAAAGAAAGGACGGATTTTGAAATATATCAAAGATTTTTTTGTCAATTGTTTCTAAATACATCAAAAAATCAATTAGACGAACCTATAATAAAAATAATTGAGCTTAAATCACATTTACTACTGGTTATCAACAAGGAAGTCAAGTGAAACAAAATTCTCAGTCAATCATATTTTCGTAAATTTAGTTATAAAGACGCATCTGGCAACGTAATTACTAATGCAATTAACAGAGAATAATTAAACCCAAAGTGGGCTTCAAGAGACTTGTCGTGAAGGACCACGCAGCTATTTGTAGAACTGAGACTATTGTGTTTAAATGAAGATACAACTATTTTAATTCTGAAGGGATTTTACATGCTCATTTATTCATAATAAAACATTTAGTATGTTTACATAATATTAGAATTGATCACAATTATATGAACAAACAAAGAAACCGGGAAATGAGGCTATTTTAATACAACTAATTAAAAGAATTGCTTTTGTACAATTTATCTTTTTATAAACCTTAGAAAATTTACATATTGATTTAATTTGATTATGTCTCGATTTTAGAGTTTTTGATGACTGAATTATTGACATATTTTGATTGGTTGGAAATATATGGAATGATATTTCTCAAGTTCTTTTGAAAGTCAATCGATTTTTTATTGTATAGGAGTCCTGACAGGACACTTAGAATCTCATAGGGGTACCGGAAGATTCTTTATGTAGGAAATGTGTGAAAGGGAAGGAAACTCTTTTTCATATACATATTATGCCATATGGAAAGCGAATGGCGGGGTAGAAAATTCTGAACCCGAAGAGATAGCGAAAGCTAACATCAGAACTATTCTGGGATTAGTTTAGAAAACTGGCGGGGCACAATAGGCCTAGGGCCTCAGTACAGGTGGGATATCCCACCCCAGATTCAGAAGAAGAAGGAACTATGAATTTATATTCAAAAAACAAAGCATTGAGTAAATGATTTAAAAGTTTTGATAATTTCAAATTATAGCATATAAAAAAAGATAGTTAATGTAGGATTTATTATTTAATGCTTTTATAAAGAATGGAATTATTTCTTCAATACTTAATGTTTTAGCATATAAATTGTCATTTCTAAATTTACTTTTTAAACATTGAAATTATGTAGAAATACTATAAATAAATATATAATCATTTTAAATTGTTTTTTGTAAGTTTTTTTCACCTTTGAATTCGGGGGGTCAATACTTTTGAATCGCATAGTACATTTATAAATTTTTGATATCTTATCATTGAATGATTATACCTCAAAAGAATGTCAAAAATTTTCACACGATTTACGTAATCGTAAACTTAGTCATATCAAAATAACACGACAAAAAATCTTGATAATAAATTTTTAAATTTTAATTGTTTAATTTAAAATTAAAATTATTTACGTTGGCACTGAAGCTGAAAATTAAAACTTGAGATATTAAAAAAATATATCAGTAACTTTGGATCTATAATACAGGGTGTTTCAGAATTCAACGTTCAAATGTTTATGGTAGATAAAGAGTATCAGAAATCAGTAGTTTTAGAAATACAGGGTGTTAAAATTAATAAATAGAAACAGTTTGTTTGTTGTAACTTTTTTAAAAATGAATATTTTTAAGCATGTTCGATTCAATTTTTACTTTCCGAACCCAACAAAGTTGTATAGATCATGATTTTTTGGCCATATCCAAATTTTATCGAATCCTTACGATTTGAGGTCACCTGGATCCATTTCTACCATTTTTAGCATGGTGTCTGTCTGTGTGTCTGTCTTGTGTATGTGAACAAGATAGCGTCTAAACGGCTGCAATGATTTAGATGAATTTTTATATATTTAGAGTAACAAGAAGACGACCTATGTAGATTTTGGTGTTATAAATGGAAGTGACAGTTGCTATAAGTGATGACGTCATTACTAAACAGAAGGCAATAAAATTTTACACATATATTTTTTATACATTATAGTTTAATTTTTAATAATTAAAATTTTCAAAAAAAATTGCCATTTATGAAAAATTACAGGATATCAAAGTTGTAGAATATAAAATGTTCTACACATTTTATTATTACTTTTTTTTTGAATACCGCATAGTTTCTCCTCTAGAAATATATATAGCGCTTTGCTTCTTTTTTTTTGAGATTTTTAAATTGATCCCAATTTAATTTTTTTGGAATTTACTGGTAAAGTTGTACCTGTCCTCTTAATAAATTATTTTAAAAAAAATAGTTAACTTTTATTTTTTTTATAAAGAGCGTCTGCCGTAACATAAATTTACCATTTTTATCAAAAATTTAAATTTTAATTTTTTTGTCAGCATATAGTTAAGAAATTTTTATATAGCTTTAGTAACATTTTGATTATAAACGAATTCCCCTTGCTATGGCTGAACATTTTTTTAAAACAATTATTATATTTTTAACAGGTAACTATTTTGTTTTCGTATTTTATTTTTATATAGTTTTTAAGTATACGTTTGATTTAATTAAAAATATTTTTCTCTTTTCCAGGGATCACTTTTCTTAATGGTAAGTATTACTAATTAAATGTTACCATTCATATAAAGAAAAAAAAAACGAAATAGTTAAATTCGATTCTATCCTTTTTTGCAGTGTATGATTGGTATTTTTTCTTGATATCTTACACTTTATAATTTTTTTTTATATTTACTTTTTGTCTTTTTCCTTTATATGTACTTTTCTTTCTGCTTCTTCCTTTCTTTTTTCGTCTATCTGTTATCTTCAATATTTGTGCTATCCCTGTTTCTTCTTTTTTTTTTTAAATATTCAGAACTGATTATTATTAATCTCTTTTAGCGCAAGAATGTTTAATTAAAAGCTATGGTACAAATAAATTAGTTTGTGTTTGTAACTCTAACCACTGCGATTCCATTCCGCCAATAGAAAAAGTAAATTCAACCAATTTTGTTGTATATACTTCAAATAGAGCAGGATTAAGGTTTAGCAGGACTGTAGGAGAGTTTAAACCCTTGCAGAATGATTTTAAAAATGTCATAAATGTCGGTAAAGTCGAATATCAAAAAATTGAAGGATTTGGTGGAGCTCTAACCGACGCAGTTGGTATAAATATTAAATCTTTGAATACGGAAGCTCAAAACAATTTGTTAAAGTACGTAAAGCTATTTTTTTATTTGATAGATGAAAAATTTTTTTAATGTTTGTTAATTTGTTTAGATCATACTTTGGTCCAAATGGTATTGAGTATAACATCATCAGAGTACCAATAGGTTGTTCAGATTTTTCAGTTCGAGGTTATTCATATGACGATTCACCTGTTGAGGATCCCAGTTTGGAACATTTCAAATTAGCAGATGAGGACTATAAGTATAAGGTATTTATGTATCACGAATCAAATACATTACTTTAAGCTGTAAAGAAGGAAGTATATGAAAAGTTTTTAAAAGTTTTGTTTGCATAATGAAGACAATTGTGGCCAAGTTTGCAATATTATTTTTAATTATTAAAATAAAACCAGAACAAATTTTATATTCAAACTTATCCTCGAATGCAGCAAATTATACATAGAGGAGGGATCAAAGCAAACATAAGAGTATATGTAGATAAAAGGCAAAATATTATCAAGATGCCCAAAATTTATAATATAACATTTAAAAAAAATATATTGATATGATAATTTGATATGAAAATTTAAAATAGAATGATACCAGGTCATTTCAGATGTCATATCTGTGATGATCAGTCCTGGTTGACTAACAATCTGGGAATTTAAAAAAAAATTTAATCAAGTGAGAAATAAAAAATGAGGATGAGTTTTGTCAATTTTGAAATATTTTGATAATTAAGAAATGTTTGAAATTGTCAGAGATGAATTATAAGAAATAAAATTAAACTCAAGGTAATCTTATTATTACACAGAATAACAAAAAACTTAAAAGTAAAAGGAATACAAAAATAAACATACAAAAACAGAAATAGAATAAATAAATATAAGGATATGAAGTCATTTAGATTAAATTATATGAAGAGATAGAAACGAGAAAATTAATTTGAAGATACATATACAAACAAATATAAAGTAGGAGGTAATACACGGACAGCGTCAAGAAACAGATAGGAGACACATTAGTGAAAAGGAAAAACTGACAGAAGTTAAAGAAGTGCCAGGACATGAAAAATTTAAATAAACTGTATTTTTTTTATAATTTTTAAAGTTTATAGTGAATTGTACCCAACCCCGATTGAGAATTGTAGATAGGACGTCTGAAATACCGGGTGGTCCGTATCAATATATTATATGTGATGCTGCATGCAGGCCTTTTAGGCCCATAGCTTGGTTATTCTTTTCATCTGCTATTTCCTGTTTTTTGTCTCCGGCTTCCAATCTTCAAATCCTCCCTCTCTTAGGCCTTCTATCGCTTCATTGTGCTACCTTTTTTGGTCTTCCTGTATGATCTATACCTACTATTTTTTTGTCATTCTGGTATCTAGCTATCTCTGTATATGACCCAGATACCTTATTCTTTTTGTTCGTATTATTTTACTAATATCTTGTTCTTCGATTGTTCTTCTTAATCACACTGCTTCTTCTTTTTTCCCTCTTATAAGTCTTTTTCCTTTTCCATATATTGTTGTTTCACTTCCATAGAGCGCCTTTGGTCTTTATAACTGTTTTGTATACAATTCATTATTAGCTAAATGAACGATTTTTGATTTCAATTTACTATTTTTTCAGAACATAATCTAATATACAGGTGAACCACCTTCGTGTAATGACGTCATCACCATTTTTTTTAAATTGAACCCCCCCCTTTTTTTTCAATTTCCGGATGGCCCTTGCTGAGCTGATTCCAAAAATGTATAATATGTTGCTTCAAATTGGTACAGGGTGGGCAAAAATGCAAAAATTTACTATCAAAAACATCCTGCATTATTCTTAATAATTGTATCTAAAAGCTTTTATTAGTGATCCAAGCCCGTGGACTATACAATTTTTTTTGGCAATATTTTTTACCATTTTTTTTTATTTGATGTTAAAAACTGTCAACAACATTGAAGCACAGTTTTGTATTTTTAACGCTTTAGAGAAGGTACGTTCGTGATTTTTTTTTACAAAATGCCTTTAACCGAAAGTGCTAGGATTGAAATATTAATGATGATTGGTATTGGCGACAAGATGCGAACTCAACAAGACATAATTTTGTCGGCAGTAGAAAATCCACACTGTAAAGTGCGAGGATTATCTAGGGATTTTGGTATTGGAAAGTCTTCAGTATCAAACATTTTTAAAAAGGTAAAATACCATCCTTATAAAGTACGTCTTATCCATGAATTGGCTGAAGACGACTTTGACCGAAGAACTGAATTCTGCGAGTATATGATGAACCAAAATAACAATTTCATTGATAACGTTTTATTTTCGGACGAGGCAACGTTTTATTTGAACGGTCATATTAACCGGAAAAACACCCGTTATTGGTCTGATGAAAATCCACACTGGATGCAAGAGTACCATACGCAAAGACCACAAAAAACCAACGTATGGGCTGGTATTGTGAGAAATACAATTATTGGTCCATATTTTTTTGATGAAAACTTAACAGGAGCATTATATCTGGATTTCCTACAAAATACATTAATTCCTGATCTGATCCAGCTTTTCCCTGATATTCAAATACCCACTAATGTAGACCGCGGAATCTGGTTTCAACAGGATGGCACACCGCCATATTTCGCAGTAACTGTGCGCGATTTTTTAAACACAACTTTTCCACAAAGGTGGATAGGAAGAAGGGGACCAGTGGAATGGCCTGCTAGATCACCTGATGTGAGCCCATTAGACTTATTTTTATGGGGTTATTTAAAATCTAAAGTCTACTTCAACAGACCTGGAAATATCCCTCAACTACAAGACCGAATTAGACAAGAAATACAGAACATAACACCCAGTCATTGTATAATGGTCAATGGAGAACAATTTGAACATTTATTGTTCCATTTAAAAAAAATGGTGCTGACGTCATTACACGAAGGTGGTTCGCCCTGTATATTAGATTATGATCTGAAAAAATAGTAAATTGAAATCAAAAATCGACCTATTTCGGGAATTTCTAATTTAATCGTTCTTTTAGCTAATAATGAATTTATGCGTTACTTTATGGACGCACTGTAGATATAACTTGGTCTTTCTGGGTACTTTTTTTGAGTTTTATTATTTTACTATTTTGAGTTTATTCCCTTTCGCTAACTTTGCTTCTATGTTATTCTCTCTTTGATAAATATACTGTCTGTTTAATTCTACTGGAAAATTTCTTTCCTTTATGGTGTTATTATTATCATAAATTTTGATTTCTCTTCATTAACTCTGCTGTCTCTGAAAGCTTTATAAAAAAACAAAAATTATATAACTCAGATTTCAGTCGGAATTTTATTTTATAACTTTTATAAGTAAAAAATGTTTCTGATGCCTTGTCTAATTCACAGATTCCTGTTCTTCAAGAAGCTAAAAAACTATCAAATGACATAAAATTAACAGGAGTAGCTTGGACTGCTCCAAAATGGATGAAAATCGTACCGCGATACATAGCGATGTTTGGAGAACTGAAGAAACGGATGTATCAGTCTTGGGCTGATTATCATTTGAGATTTTTGGAGGAATATGAGAAGAATAATTTAACATTTTGGAGTTTGTCAACAGGAAACGAACCTAGCGTGGGGTATTCGATGGTTTCTATTCCTACTGTAGCATTTAAACCTTCTTCGTTGGTAAACATATTTTTTTAATTAAGCGTAGCGGTTTTTTTAACTAATTGTTTTTTAGTCAAAATGGATTGCAAATAATTTGGGTCCCACTATTCGAAAATCTAAATATTCTTATATAAAACTTATAGTTATGGACGACGAAAGGACATTTTTACCACTTTTAGATATAGTACGTAATTCCAAATATAAAATTAGATTTTTTACAAAAATATTACTTTTTAGGTATTTCATAACAAGGCAACCCTACAATATATAGACGGTATAGGTATACATTTTTATCTTGATAAAATAACACCAAAGTTTTTTATGGATATTACTCATAATACATATCCTACCAAGTTTATGATGATGACCGAAGCATGTAGAGGTATTTTCTGATATTGCATCATCGATAACAGAAATACAATGTTTAATTTTAGGTCAGGTACCGTTTGAAAAGAATGTCGTTTTAGGGTCCTGGGAACGTGGAGAAGATATCGCTGATGGTATGATAGAGGTCAGTAAAGTTTTAGATTTTGTCAATGATTAGAAAAAAAAAATATTCACCTCAATTTTTTTTATTACCTGTTAATGTTAACTCATAGTTCTGTTTTACTTTCCCGGTCCCATCAAAGGGAAAGTATAGTGAACGGGCAAAAAAATCGAGATATCGATGGAAATACCAATTTTGAGGTCCCCCAAGAAGATTGAAACTATTTCCAGAGTAAACTCTGTCTGTGTGTCTGTGGGTCTGTGTGTCTGTGTGTAATCTTCCACGATAACTGCCGAACCCTGTGACCAATCAAGCTGAAATTTGGTATGAAGGGTCAGTGTGTGCCTCGAATGAGACCATTAGTTTTTGGTTTAAATTGGTAGAGTAGAAGGTCCTCAAGACCGACATTGATTGAATACAGATGTAAGATTTTTTGCCTTTTTTTTAAATTTTAAGGACAAACAATACACATTAGTACAAAATGTTATAGTGTACAGTTTTAGAGCAAAAAATTTCATACGATTTTTGTATTAAACTTTTTCCAGAATTCCCAATAGTTTTCACCCATGATTTTAGGAGATCCAAATTGTAACAGAGTGCTATATACTGTGCGCATGCGTCTACTTATGTCATATGTACATTGAAATATCAATTCTGTAAACGTATTCACCATTGGTTTGTTGGTTTAAAATTTGTTCCATAAATTAATTTAATGCTTAGTATATTGTAATTAAAAGTTTTGAGGTGACACAGCCGATTTTTCTATTGTCCTCATTGTTCACTATTTTTTCCCTGTTTTCTCATTTTACTTTAATTTTTCACCTTTTTTTTCCTATTATTTCTTATTTCCTTCCTGTTGTTTCCTATTTTTTACTATTTTATCCCGTTTGTTTTTTCATTTTTTTCTATTTTTGCCCATATTTCCCTGTTTTCCTATTTTCCCTTTTTTACATGACTTTTCTGGTTTTTCTCTTTTTTTTTACCATTTTGCTTATTTTTTCTATATTTTCTTGTGTTTTCCTGTTTTTCCCATTTTTTTCCCATTTGTTCGATTTTTCTCTTTTTTTACCTTCAGTTTATTTTTTTTACCTTTATTTTGTCTTTTGTTTGCTTTTTTTCCTCTTTTGCCATTATTTTGCTTATATTTTTTACCTCTACTAAGCCTTTTTTCCAGACTTTTACCATTTTCGCTTATTTTATTATGTTCTTAACTTTATTTTGCCCTTTTTTGATTTTTTTTTTGTTTTTTTAACTATTTTTTTTCTTTTTTTGCCTACCGACCCCTTTTTGACTATTTTTTGACCTTCTTTTTTGCTTCTATTTTGTCTTTTTTGCTTTTTTAACTGTTTTTTTTTTTAACTTTTTTGGTATTTTTGAATTTTTATTTTTATGTATTTCGTATTTGCACTTTTTGTTGATTTATTTTACCCCTTTTCCTCTTTTTTGCCTCTTTGGTCTTTATTAACCTTTTTTTTGTTTTTTTGCTTTATTTTACCTTTTTCCGTTTGTTACCTTTTTTCTTTTTTTGGCTTTTTGCCATTTTTAACAAATTGTATTAAAATTCTTATCAAATTTTTGATTTTTGCCTATTTACACTCTTTTTTCAATACAGTTTCAATTTTTATTATTATTTTTAAAAAAAATTTTTCTTTTTTTAAAATAATTCGTTACTTTCTTATTGCTATATTTATATGCCATTTTTAGAAACTTTTGTCGGTTTTAATTTTAATTAATTTTTGCGTATTTTTGCAAAGTTTACCCATTTTTTTCAGAAATTTACTTCATTTTCACAGCATTTTACTTACCCATTCAGGAATATTGTAATTTATAATAAAAATAATCCTATTCTACACAACCGAGCCGGGAAAGTTCTGGGATGACACAGCCGATTTTTTTTAATCGCTATAAATCGTCTGAACACACTAAAATTTTGATTGGATTTATATATACTTAAATTCAATCGATAAAGTTCTAGTACGGATCCCTGACTACGTGGGCTCACGTAATCAGGGTTCCATACCTATTATTTTTGCGTTTAGCTAGCTTAAATTTAAATTACCTTATAGAATTTCAACCACTGGTCTGTAGGATGGATTGACTGGAATATGGTTCTAAATGAAATAGGAGGACCATCTTATGTCAAAAATTACGTTGATTCACCGATTATTGTCAACGCTACCGCAGGAGAATTTTATAAGCAACCAATGTTTTACTTCTTGGGCCATTTCTCGAAATTTATTCCAGTTGGTTCGGTGCGATTACAAGTATCACAATTTAATAGTAAAATCAAAACAATAGCATTTAAACGACCTGATGGGGGAATTGTAATCATTATTGTAAATAAGTAAGTAGAAATTAATCGATTGGAGTTAAATCTGGTAACCACGTAAATTATGTTTTTTTAGGACCAATTACGTAAAGGATGTTATTGTAAAAGATAACGTCAAAGGACAGATGTCGCTTTCTCTTACCGCTCGTTCAATCACAACGACTATATTTTGGTGATAAAATAAAGATAACTGGTGTATATGTTTGTATAAACCAAAAATAAAGATTTTTATTTATATGCAATGCAATGCGTCCATATTTTTCAGCATCCGTACATGTATGTACAGTGCGATTCATAAAAATGACACACTTAGGCCGTTCGCATATTGATCGACTATTTAGTGACTGTAATTTCAAAACAAAATTCCCTTTATTATTGATCAAAAAGAAATGACACTCGAACGGATTTTTGAAGTTTCAATCTCACAGGACACAGTTTATAAGCTGCATGATGAGGGCCTTTACAATTACAACAGATGGGGCTACTCTTTGGTCTATTACAGTTTTCTACTTGATGCTGTTCGCCGCAACGAACGCAACGCACGTTTTGCTTGCACGTGTTCGCCGTGTGCCAGAAGCCTTGACACCTAAAAATTTAAAAAAAAAATCTTAAATTATGGTTTTTAGGTTCTCTTCAATTTATCTTCAATTTGTTTTTGGTTTGTTTTTAGATTGTTTTTAGTTTGTCTTCAATTTATCTTTAATTTGTCTTTAATTTGTCTTTAATTTGTCTTTAATTTGTCTTTAATTTGTCTTCAATTTGTCTTCAATTTGTCATCAATTTCTGATCAATATTTCATCAATTTTTCATCAATTTCTCATCAATTTCTCATCAATTTCTCATCAATTTCTCATCAATTTCTCATCAATTTCTCATCAATTTCTCATCAATTTCTCATCAATTTCTCATCAATTTCTCATCAATTTCTCATCAATTTCTAATCAATTTCTCATCAATTTCTCATCAATTTCTCATTATTTTCTCATCAATTTCTCATCAATTTCTCATTATTTTCTCATTATTTTCTCATTATTTTCTCATCAATTTCTCATCAATTTCTCATCAATTTCTCATCAATTTCTAATCAATTTCTCATCAATTTCTCATTATTTTCTCATCAATTTCTCATCAATTTCTCATTATTTTCTCATTATTTTCTCATTATTTTCTCATCAATTTCTCATCAATTTCTCATCAATTTCTCATCAATTTCCCATCAATTTCTCATCAATTTTTCATCAATTTCTCATCAATTTCTCATCAATTTCTAATCAATTTCTCATCAATTTCTCATTATTTTCTCTTTATTTATCTAAATCTATTGATCGTAATTTTTTTTGAATATTATTTAAAATATTTTAAGTCATTAAATTTCGAAAAATATTAATAATTTAAATTTCACTTTAATTTGTCTAATTTTTTTTTTCTGTTAAATTTTGTTTATATTGATAAGAACCTACTTGTAACATTGTATAATGTCGTCGCTCTTATAGTGGATTTCGTCATTTAATCCAGCGTCTTCAGAGGCTTGAAACATGACAGAATTGTAAAAATTGATTCCCTCTTCTCTGAGCCTTTGGTAGTTCGGAAAATCTGTCACTTCAATATATAGGGTGGATTTTTCTCTGGTTATTCTACCGTATTTGACACCTTGATTTTTTAAACATTGTTCTATTTCTTCGACTCGGATACACCAAGGAATTTGCTTGAAGCTGACAATTTTTAAATAGTTTCCTGAGTATAACGGGACAGCCTAAATAAAGAATGTCAGATATTAAAAAATATGTAGATATATTATAATAATTATTAAGTCGGTGATAGATGATGGAAATTTTTGCTTGCTTTTTTTTAAATTCTTAGATAATTTTTTTAGCTGTATTAAGTACTACAAAAGTTATTTGAAATGCTTGATTTATCGATTTTTTGGAATTTTCAGAAATGGTGTAAATATTTTAAATATTAATTATAATTTTTTTACATTTTTGTAGAAACATTAAAAAAAATTGAAATTTTTAAAAAAAATTATGGTACCTAAAATTGTTTAAATATTTTACTAGTTTGTCTGTTTTTTCTAGTTTCTTGAAAAATTAATTAAAATTAGAATGATAAAGAAAAATTTTAAAATCGACCAAAATTTCAATATATTTCAATCATCTTTTTAAAGAATAACTTTTTTAAATTTAAAATA
Source organism: Neocrepidodera transversa (assembly GCA_963243735.1). Classification (NCBI taxonomy): domain Eukaryota; kingdom Metazoa; phylum Arthropoda; class Insecta; order Coleoptera; family Chrysomelidae; genus Neocrepidodera; species Neocrepidodera transversa. The sequence continues at coordinate 7,270,711 of OY725340.1, forward strand.
CATATAGAATAGAAACTATCTGAAATAAAAACAATTTTATTAATAAGTATTATAATTTTCTACAACATGAGTTACAAATATTTATTAATGAGTATTTCAAAAATTATAAACATGAATTAGAAATTTTTTCGAGCATTGCACACAAATAGGTTTCTGGCATTTAATGCACTTGTAATTTGTGTTTCTATTTGAACCAGGCATTAAGTACAAAATACACAATATCTATATGTAGCGAGAAAGTAAAAAGAACGGTACACAGCTGTATAATAAACTTATCTCCGAATAATTACCCATTGATGTGCAAAAATACCCAAAAATGGGAAATTCCCTACAAATCGGCATCACTGCGTTGATTACAAAATACCCAAAAATAGGAAATTCCCCACAAGTCGGCATCACTATTTGATTACTGACTTATTGAATGCGCTACGCGTCTAGCATATTATAAAGTTATATTGATAATAATATTTTCCCTACATTTCACTCCCTTACGAGTAAACCCCCAGAAGTCAAAGGCTTGTGCGGTGAAGGGATGGCTATTATTATTATTTACTTACTTTACTTACTGATGACTGATTGCACCATCTATAATATAAGCGGCAAAGTCCTGACTGATTATCTGACTGATTGACATATAATTAACGCACAGCAAAATCTACTTAACCCAGAGACTTCAAATTTTGATAATATATTCTGTTCGTAACATAGACACCCACTAAGAAAGGATTTTGCGAAATTTTGATTTTAAGGGGTAGAAAAGGATGAAAAACGGTGGCTAACATAAAAAGGAAAATTATAAAAAATAGGAACTATTATAGAAAAACAAAAAAAAAACATGGACAATGGACTTATCCAGTAGGAACGAATTTATGGGTTTTATATTAATGAAATAAAGAACCTAGTTGCTTATGTTGATTTTCATTGTTCTTATAATATTCATTAATTAATAAAAATCAATAAAAAGTTATTAATATATTTTGAAAGTGGTGCTGCTTCTTGACCAATAATTAAAGTTTTACTTTCTACAGCATTGCCAAGATTCTAGCTTTGTTCGTTTGTAGAAAAATTTGACATACTTCTTTCCTTCTTTTATACATAACAAGTGAGAACGAGAGTGCCAGTTTTATCGATATGACAACATAGCCAAATATAATCTGTTTCAATTGGGCCACGTCACAAGCCACTATAGCCGCGATATTCAAATTTTAAGAATTAATTACAATGTTTTATGATAGGCCTAAATTATAAAATAAAAATATAAAAAACAATCACTGGATGAGTCCATTAGGGACAAAAATAATATATAAAAATCTGATGTGGCCAGCACATGACCTCTCGCCATTTTTGAATCAAAAATTTACAGGTTGACACAAAAAAGTATGAAAAAAAATTATTTTTTTGTAAATCTGGCAACAATGGCAAAAGTTTCGAAAATTTTAATGAGATGAAAATAAACTATAGGGTATACAAAATATATGTGTAAAACTTTATTGCCGTTTTGTATAATAATGGCGTCATCACCCATAGCAACTGCCACTTCCGGTTGTGCGATTGGCACCAAAATCTAATCAGATCTAATCTAGGGTATCAGAATTATGTATGCAAAATTTGAAATTTTTTTATTCAGTAGTTTTTGAGTTATCGTTACTACAACATCCATCCAAACACACACACACACACTAACACACACACACACACACTAACACACACACACTAACACACACACACACAGACATCATCGCGAAAATATTAAAATCGTATTCTAGGGACCCTAAAACGTGTTTATTCATTGAAAACTCACTACCCAATTTTTAGCATGATTCCTATACCTCTCTTATCTGAAGGGCGAGAGGTAAAAATGGGGAAAATTGCAAAAAATAGGGGAAAATAAGAGAATGTATTAAAAGTAGTGAAAAATAGAGGAAAAAAAATTCAGAAAAATAGGTGAAAATACGAAAAATAGGGGAAAAAATAGCAATTGTGAAAAACAGGAAAAAATGAGCAAAATAGGGATCAATAGGGGAAATATGAAAATACATGAATAGGAAAATGTGGGAAAAGTAGTAAAGCATATGGAAAAATTGGGAAAAAATGGAAATTTAGGTAAAATAGGTAAATATGAGGAAAATAGTCAAAAATAGGGAAGCAGTAAGGAAAAATGAGAAAAAATACGGAAAATACGGAAAAATATAAGAAAAAAAGAAAATAGGCGATAATAGTGAAAACGGGTCTATGACAAATCGCCGAATGGATAAATTGCCAAATGGACAAATTGCCGAATGGACAAATCGCCGAATGGACAAATTGCCGAATGGACAAATCGCCGAAAGGCTGGTCAAAACGCCGAAAATAGAGTAAATACTTTTATGTAGTATTTTATGAAATGTAGGTGGCATAAATGAGATATTAAGAAATTGAAGATATTATTTAGAATCTAGGAACTGAGAGTTAGTAGTTATGTCTATAGATTATATATTATATTAAAAATTTATATAGGTATCCACTTCAGTCGATTATTGTGAGTTAAAGAGGTCGCGTTCTAAATTGTCTTGTATAAAAAAGTAAACCAAATCTGAAGTGTTGTACACATTCTTGTTTTGACAAGGATACAAAAAATTTATGTATAAGTGTGTACATTTTTTAATGGATTGAATCCAACCTCTTTAAACACCTTCAGCATTTAAGGGCCATCGGCCTATAATGGTGCAAAAAATTGTGCAGCTCAAGAACTTGTGAGAAACGAAAAAATTATTTTAAATTTTTCATTTAGAAATTTTTTGCTAAAATTTTAATCTTAAAGTAAAGCGTGTTTAAACCCAACATGGCAACGTCAACAAACCGAGAAACGTGAAGTCTAAATGTCAACTTTTAGAGTTTTCGAAGAAAAAAAACTGTTATAAGATGGTTTTGTCCGTCCGTATGTTAACCTGATTCAACAAGGGTCCCTGATATTAATAATTTGATGGACATGGAGGTAGTAACAAATTTAATAATGATAAAGAACCTTCCAAGGTTAATTATTAATATTTTTCACATACTCAATGTAATTGTTAACAGGTGCCGAAGAAAAAGTAAATATTACTGGAAAACACATATACATATATAGCTCACTCAATCTATAACGTTAACAACAAGAAGGAACTTGCTAGTTGTTAATATTGTATAAGATATAAAATTAAACCAGTGTATATACTTTATTTTGATGTTTCTAATTTAATAACAATACAAGATAAAAGCAATCTCACATAACGTAAAATAGGATAACTTCAATAACATACAAAAAAAATTACAGATACCGTCATAGCACTTTGGTTACGAGCGCTGACCCAGCAGTGTACATACTAAAAATGCAATATTTGAACTTCAAATTATTGAAAGAAAATGGACTTTGATTTTGATTTCAATAAAAAAAAATAAATAGAATTACTAAACGAATTTAGTATTTTAAAAAACAATTATCAATAACAATTAATGAAAAGAAATTTAAATTTGTCAATTCCGTACAAAGGTAAATTGGTCATCATGTTTAACCGTATTCGCAGTTGGATGCATGGATCTGTATTTGTTATTAATATCTTATTTGACGTTTACAAGATACTTCTGTCAGATCAATAATTAAAAAAGGATTATAGAAACAAATTTAAAGTCAGTTTGCATAGTATTCTTTGAATAATTTTACCACATTTGAGAATGGATAATCTCCTGTTTTTGAATAATTAAAAAGTTGATATTTAGACTTCACGTTTCTCGGTTTGTTGATCTTGTCATGTTGGATTTCATAAAATACTGTGTAAAAGTATTTCTACAAAAGATTTTCGTCGTTTTGACCAGCCTTTCGGCGATTTGTCCATTCGGCAATGGGGAGTTCAACAAAAATATAACCTCACGTTTTTTCTTTATTAACAGTTAGAATTGATCAAATAAAACCCATTGAGTTTAATTTTCTACCGTAATTTGAGCTAAATTTTTGAATAGAAATTCAAATTTCTAATTATTTGAATATGCCGCCATTACGATCGTGACGTCACTTATGTGCAATGAAGTTACCGTCAAGCCATTAAATGCAAATGTGTAAAGAAGAGAATACGAATGAATAACAGCTGTTAAATCTCACTTATACAGACAAAGATGGAGAAAACCATTATATGATAATTGGATAAAGATGAAAACTTGGACCTATCCACTGTGAATTCGCATTCAAAATCGAGAGAGATAAATAAATATTAGATTCCGCTGTTAGATAAAGAAAACGACTATTTTAACGAGATCAGGTAATAATTTGAGTAGATAAGTCTACACCATTACTACCGCCACTATAGGGAATTCAACGTGTTAGAGAGATTGAAGTATATGAAATTCATCGTGTCAGAAAGAGAGAGCGCCATGACGTCACACACACACCAGTTGAAAACGTCGTAAAATGTGACGTTTCAAACGTTTTTTCAAGTTCTGTTTTTTGATTCGATAAAAAGCGTTGAAAACGTTGTAAAATGTGAAGTTTCGAACGGTTTTTAACCCTTCAAGATACTGAACGTTAAAAAACGTTCGAAACGTCACATTTTATGACGTTCTCAACGTTTTTTAACGTTTACTTTTTGCTGTGAAAAAACTTTCACTTTTTTGTATCAAATACATGTATTTCATATAAGGAAACATAAATATAACATGTCAAAAGCGATGAAATATAGCATTGTTTGACGTGTTTTTTCTAATCAAAGTTCTAAGCGTTAAAAAACGTTGAAAACGTCGTAAAATTTGACGTTTCGAACGTTTTTTCTCGTTCTGTTTTTTGATTCGAAAAAAGCGTTGAAAATGTTGTCAAATGTGACGTTTCCAACTTTTTAACTCTTCAAAATACTGAACGTTAAAAAACGTCGCGCTCTCTCTTTCTGACACGCTGAATTTCCTATACCTCTCTCTAAGACGTTGAATTCCCCATAGTGGTGGTAGATATCTACTAATTTGCTGTTTGGTACATAAGTGCTAAGCGTTCCTGATTAAGTGAAAGCGTCGCATCCGCGTCTACTTACTGAATAGTTTACTGTCACTGTTGTAGTTTGTACTCTGTAGAGCTGGTTGATGTTGATAATTTTCCGTGTTTATTTGTATTTGTAAAGATACGTAAACAAAGGTAAAAGTAAACACAATTAAAAACATATTGACCAAACGACACTTTATAAGCAAACGTCATCTATATTTGAAAGCGTCAATTTTATTTAGGGAAACTGGCCCACGTTAATATTATGCTGCAGCTATTGCACATAAGTGACGTAGGTGCACTACAAGTTGCATAGATGCAGTAATTTTTAAATATCAATTTTGTCATATTAAATTAAAGAAAAAAAAAACAGAAAAAACGATTTTTTCATAAAAAAGAAATTCATTTTCGGCGATTTGCCCAAAGACTAATTTCGGCGTTTTGACCACCCTTTTGGCGATTTGTCCATTCGGCGTTTTGTCCGTTCGGCGATTTGTCCGGATCCCGTGAAAACTTGGGGAAAATTGAAAAATATGAACAAACAGTTCAAAATAGTGAAAAATAAGGAAAAAACAGTAGATAAATAATAAAATATTTTTACTAAAATTAATAAGATACTTCAAAGAAATTTAATATTACCTGCACGGGTTTTTTAAAAATTTTCGCCAAATCCATCTGCAACAATTTCTGCACATACGTATCATTTAATAAATTAATAATCAGTCCATATTCAGTTTCTATGACGCTATCCAGATTGAGGTAAGGCATAGCACTTTTTAAAGTCTGTAAAGACAATTTCGTCGCGACGTCTTTTTCGCACGACGTTATATACAGAGTGACTAATCCTGTCGAATTCCTTACGTATTTGAAATTCGAAGAATTCTTTTTCTGTTTAGACTTTTTGTTGCTTGTACCTGAAACCTAAAGTGTAATTATTAACTGCTACTTTCGTGTTTAAATAAAATAAACTTACTTCGACAATTTCAGAACCCCACTCGACACGTTTTGTTGCATATTTTTCTTGTTCTTCTATGCTGTTATATTCCTCGATGTTGTTGAACTCTTCCATGTTATTTTCTTCCTCGATGTTGCTGCATTCTTCCGTGCCATTGTAATCCTCAACGCTGTTGTACTCGTCCACGTTGTGAAATTCATCCACGTTATTGAATCCCTCCATATTGTTTATATCCTCCATGTTTATTTCGATCTGTATGTATAAGAGTATGAGTATTAATCGCATCGAGGGTATAATAAGTTGCTAATGCAAGGATGAGAATAATCTTCTCTACCGTGGTTTATATACTATTTTTTCCACTAGAATATTTAATAATTTGACATTTCCTTATGGTTGCCGGAAATCTTATTAAAATCAATAGGTTGAAATTATTTGATCGAAAATCAATTGATCGAAAAATCGATACACGAAAAATCGATAGACGAAAAATCATTCGTTAGAAAAATCAAATGAAATTGGGTGTGATAAAAACAAATCGATATGAATTTTAAATATTATGAGCCAATTATTCAATTCAAAATGTAGTTCGATCAACTGCAATTTTGTTCATATGATTTTTCGATGAAATGATTTTCGAACGAATGATTTTTCGGTCATTTGATTTTTCTATCAATTGATTTTCGATCAAATGAAGTTCGATCAAATGATTTTGATCAATTAGTTTTCAATCAGATATCCAGTAACGTCTTTTTATTTTCAGAACTTAACAAAGTTATACAGAAGAAAAGTATTGCGATCATGATTTTCTATTATTTTTAGCATAATGTCTGTCTGTGTGTGTGTCTGTGTGTGTGAACACGATAGCGTCTAAACCGCTGAACCGAATTAGATGAAATTCTATATACATATTAAGGGGAGTAAGGAGACGACCTGTATAGATTTTGGTGTTAATCGGACAGCCGGAAGTAAAAGTTGCTATAAGTGATGACGTCATTACTAAACAAGATGGCAATAAAATTTTATCCGTATATTTGTTATACAATATAGTTTAATGTCGGGTAATTAAAATTTTCAAAAACTTTTGCCATTGATGCCATTTATCAAAGAGTTAATTTTTTTCTTTTTTTTTTTTTTAATTGTAAAAATTATGCATTTTTATGAAAAATTACAGGATATCAAAGTTGTAAAATTTTCTACATATTTTTTCCTTGATGTTTTTTCGAATTCATAATAGTTTTGTCGCTAGAGGGCGTTAAAGAAATATATATATATAGACTTTTGCGCCATTTTTTTAGATTTAAGCCAAAATTATGGATATTTATGAAAAATTATAGGAATTCAAAATTGTAAAACATAAAATTTTCTACAAATTTTGTCTTTACTTTTTTTTCGAATTCTACATAGTTTCGCCGCTAGATTTTATTTCAATTTTAAATAATTTTTATCTTTATTAAATTTTAATATTAAGAATTTAAAAAAAATATCATTAAATTTGTAATAAATAATTTTATAATTGTGATTTTTTTCAAAATTTTATTAAAAAAATTGAGGAATCATTAAAAAAATTGGCTAAAAAAATTTAAAATTATATTGCGATTTTGAACTAAATTGAATAACTTTTAAAACAAGAAAAATATTAAAATGGAATTTATATCATTCGAAAGATAATATAAAATTCTAAATTTACACTATATTTTAGTTTCTTCGAATTTAGAATTGTAATTATTACAGCAAAAATAAAGAATTTTTTGTAATTTCGTTTCTTCAAAAAGCATAAAACAAATGAAAAAAGTAAATAGTACATCCTAAAGGGATCCAAAAGTACTATGTGCGTAAATTATTTCATAATTTTAAAATAAAATTTGTAAAAGTTATAGTCAAAAATGTAAAAAGTTAAAATAATTCATGAATTTTTGATTTTTTTTTAGTTTTTTAAACTAACTTTATTAATATATTTTGATCCAGAAAACCTAAAAAAAAGTTGTTTCCCATTTTGAAGAAAATTGAATGAGATATTAATTATTAATTAATTTTAAAATTATTCAAAAAAATGAGGGGGTAATCCCACCCAACTTTCCGAACACACCTAATAAAGTAATTGTTTCATCGATTATTTTAGTTTTACTGCATCAAAATACATTAATAAAATTAGTTTACAAAAATTAAAAAAAAAATTAATTTTTTCTAAAAAAATTTTTTAACTTTTTATAATTTTGTATAATTTCTACAAGTATTATTTTAAAATTATGAAATATTTCACATATAATGTACTTTTTGATCCCTTTCGGATGTACTAGTTACTTTTTGCATTTGTTTTACCATTTTCGATAAAACAAGAGGACAAAAAAATTTAATTTTTGTTTTATTTTGGTTATAATAATTACAATGTTAAATTCGAAGAGACTAAATTATTTTTTAAATTTAGAGTTTTATATTACCTATCGAATGGTATAAATCCCATTTTTACATCTTTAATATTTTTAAAGTTATTCAATTTTTTTTTAAACTTATATTAAATTTCAAAAAAAATGAGGAATTCTACAATTTTTTGAATAAAATTTTGAAAAAAATCACAATTATAGAGTTTTTTACTACAAATTTAAGGGTAATTTTTTTAAAATTTTTAATATTAATTTTAACCTTAAAACAAATCAAACCTATTTTTGAATAATTTTAAAATCAATAAATAATTAATATCTCATTCAATTTTATTCAAAATGGGAAACAAACCTTTTTTTTAGGTTTTTTGGATCAAAATGTATTAATAAAGTTAGTTTAGAAAACTAAAAAAAAAAAAATTCTTTTGTTAAAAATTCATGGGTAACCCATTGAATTGTTTTAACTTTTTTCATTTTTTGCTATAACTTTTACAAATACTATGTTAAAATTATGAAATAATTTACACACATAGTAATTTTGGATCCTTTTCGGATATGCTATTTAATTTTTTCATTTATTTTATACTTATTGATAAAACGAAATTACAAAAAATTTTAAAAAAATTCTTTATTTTGGTTATAAATATTACAATTCTAAATTCTAAGAAACTAAAATACATTTTAAATTTAGAGTTTTATTTTATCTTTAGAATGGCGCAAATCCCAGTTTAATAACTTTAATATTGTAGAAGTTATTCAATTTAGTTTAAAATCATAATATAATTTTAAATGTTTCTTAGCTAATTTTTAAAAAAATTCACAATTTTTGTAATATAATTTTGAAAAAAAATATAATAATAAAATTAATTATTACAAATTTAAAGATATTTTTTTTTAATTTTTAATATTAAAATTTAACTAAAAATAATAATTTAATAAGGATAAAAATTGTTTAAAAATTAAAAAAAAACTAGCGGCGAAACTATGCGGAACTCGAAAAAAAATTAAAGACAAAATTTGTAGAAAATTTTATGTTCTACAATTTCCATTTTTTGTAAATTTTCATAAAAATCCATAATTTTGTCTCAAAATCTAAAAAAAGTCGCAAATGTCTATATACATTATTTTTCACGCCCTCTAGCGACGAAACTGTGAGGAATTCAAAAAAACGGTAATGACAAAATGTGTAGAAAATTTTATGTTGTACATCTTTTATATCCTGTAATTTTTCATAAAAATGCATTATTTTGGTTATTTAAGAAAAATATGAATATATGAAAACTGTAGAATTCGTAAAAAATGGAGAAAATTTTTAAAATTTAATATAAAAATTGTGAATAACTTTAAAAATATTAAAGATAATAAAATGGGATTTGCACCATTCCAAAGGTAATATAAAACTCTAAATTTATAATATATTTTAGTTTCTGTGATTTTAAAATTAGTTTAATCAAAATAAAGAATTTTTTTAATTTTTTTGTCCTTTCGTTTTATCGAAAATGATAAAACAAATGAGAAAAGTATATAGTACATCCGAAAGGGATCAAGAGCTACATTATATATGAAATATTTCATAATTTTAATAATACTTGTCGAAGTTATAGCAAACATAAAAAATCTTAACAAAAAATTTAATTTTTTTAAACTAACTTTATTAACTAAAATAATTGATTAAACAATTACTTTACTAGGAGTGGGATTACCCCTCATTTTTTTTTCTTTCCTATATAATAAAAAATTAGTTCCTACTAGGAGAGAAATAATTAATGATATTTTTTAATAATAGTAAGTAATGGAAAAAATATTATTTTTAATTGATTTTACCAACTTTCATTATTTTAGTTATGAAGGTAAAATTCATACGGGTATTTTACAAAGTTATATATTTATTCTAGAATATTACTAAAATATTTGCTTAATTGCAAGTAACGTTGACCTCGTCATACTTGTATTGCATACGACTTAATTGTATTTCTTTTATTTATACTATAATTAATCAACTATTTGGTCACCTAATGTTTTTGTTACAAATTTAACACAATCAATTAGTATTACTTAATTAATATAATTTATTACAAATTATTTTGGATAGCTTACATAAAAGTCTTTTGGCCTCATTTATCTTTATTTTACAAAAAAAAAACAATTTGTTTTATACGAAAAACATATTTTATGAGCATTTTAAAATAAAAGTTTCTTTTGCTGTTTATTTTGGAAATTACTTGCTTAATTACCCAATAAATGTAAAAGTGTAAATAAAATATAACCGGAAGAATATTTATCAGAGACGGTTTACTTTTTTATATTTAATAATTTTGTTTGTATTTTTAACATTTTTTGACAAAATTTTGTTATCGATTAATTTTTAATAAAATAAATAAATTTTCAAACGTAATTAAAGAACAGATTTCTAAAATGTATTGAGTAAATAATGGCATTTAAAAATCTATATAATTGATTGGAAATTCACTGATAAAATCGAACGTATCCATCGTTAGTAATCTGGTCAAAAGATTGAATAGAAAGTACTGACCTAGATCTACAGTACGATCCAAAAATGACCATATATAAAAATAAATATTGGTCTTACGTTTTTAATGATTATGAGGAATTTTAGAAAAAGAAATTTACAAAAAAACAACAATTATTTAAACAGTATAACTTAAAATGTACTTCATTGAATCTAGAATAAATATATCGGGAAAAAGGGTATTTTACAGGACGAATATGTAGGTTTCAGGCTGATGCCGAATGCGAGAGCTGAAAAAAAGTTATGACTCAATTTCATCATCAGGAATCAGGAATCGCTGTCACATAGAATAATAGTATATTATTCAACGAGCGGTAATGAATTACAGCACTCGCCTGCGGCTCGTGCTGCAAACTTCATCTGCATGAGTTATGACCATTACCGCAAGTTGAATACTATACTTTATCTACGACTATAACAATAAATACTAAGCTGCAAGTACAGAGAAAGAACTTTATTCACAAATTATGTTGAGTGTTATGAGGATGGAGTAGAAAGTTTACAGAGACGATGCTTTATATTTATTGCTAAGTTCCTTAAAATATGCAAAAAGTACATTTTCTGTAAACGAGTTAACAATCTTGAAAATTTTTTTTCTTTGATTTTTCGGCTAAAAAATTCTATTTGTCTTATTTCTAGATGCAGGTAATATCAAAAAAAAACAGACAAGTGAAAAAAAAAAAGAAAAAATAGTTAAACATTGAGAAAATAGTAAAAATAGGGAAAAATAGGTAAAAAAAGAAAAAACAGGAGAAATTGTGAAAAATGGGTGAAAATAGGAAAAAATAGAGAAAAATAAGGAAAACAGGAAAAACCGGGAAAAATAGAAAAAATAGGGAGATATGGGGAAAATGTGACAAATTGGAAAAATAGGTTACAACGCGAAAAAGTAGTAAAATACAAGAAAAAATATGGAAAAATAGGGGGAAATGGAGATAAATAGGAAAATAAGGATATATAGAAAAAATGGAGACGAGGAAAAAATAGTGAAACATGGAGAAAAATAGGTAAAAACAAGGAAAATGGGGGAAAATTGAAAGAATTTGAAAAAAGCTAAAAACAACAAAAAAATGAAAAAAAAGAAAAAATCGAAAAACCGACTTATTGAAGAAAAAATCAGAGGAATAAGAAAAAACGAAAAAAAATTGGACATTTTAAAAAAAATTTGGAAAAAAGCAGAATAATGAGAAAAAATCTAAAAAATCGGAAAAGAAAATAAAAAATTGAAAGAAAAATCAGAATATTGGAAAAAATGAAAAATCAAATTGTAAACTTCAAAAAAAATGAAAAAATCGATAAAAAATACCAAAAAAAAAATGAAAAAAAGGCGCAAAAAATCACAAAAATCGAAAAAAAAATCAGAGGAATAAGAAAAAAATCAGAAAACAAAAGAAATAGAAAAAACAGAATGAGCAAAATTTAAAAAAACGAAAAATGGGAAAAAAACGAAAAAAAATTGGACAATTTAAAAAAAATTGGAAAAAATCAGAATAATGAGAAAAAATCTAAAAAATCGGAAAAGAAAATAAAAAATTGAAAGAAAAATCAGAATATTGGAATAAAATGAAAAATCAAATTGTAAACTTCGAAAAAAATGAAAAAATCGATAAAAAAACCAAAAAAAAAAATGAAAAAAAGGCGCAAAAAATCACAAAAATCGAAAAAAAAATCAGAGGAATAAGAAAAAAATCAGAAAACAAAAGAAATAGAAAAAACAGAATGAGCAAAATTTAAAAAAACGAAAAATGGGAAAAAAACGAAAAAAAATTGGACAATTTAAAAAAAATTGGAAAAAATCAGAATAATGAGAAAAAATCTAAAAAATCGGAAAAGAAAATAAAAAATTGAAAGAAAAATCAGAATATTGGAATAAAATGAAAAATCAAATTGTAAACTTCGAAAAAAATGAAAAAATCGATAAAAAAACCAAAAAAAAAAATGAAAAAAAGGCGCAAAAAATCACAAAAATCGAAAAAAAATCAGAGGAATAAGAAAAAAATCAGAAAGCAAAAGAAATAGAAAAAACAGAATAATGAGCAAAATTGGAAAAAAACGAAAAAAAATTGGACAATTTAAAAAAATTTGGAAAAAATCAGAATAATGAGAAAAAATCTAAAAAATCGGAAAAGAAAATAAAAAATTGAAAGAAAAATCAGAATATTGGAAAAAAATGAAAAATCAAATTGTAAACTTCGAAAAAAATGAAAAAATCGATAAAAAAACCAAAAAAAAAATGAAAAAAAGGCGCAAAAAATCACAAAAATCGAAAAAAAATCAGAGGAATAAGAAAAAAATCAGAAAGCAAAAGAAATAGAAAAAACAGAATAATGAGCAAAATTGGAAAAAACAAAAAATCAGAAAAATGGGAAAAAACGAAAAAAAATTGGACATGTTAAAAAAAATTTGGAAAAAATCAGAAAAATGAGAAAAAATCTAAAAAATCGGAAAAGAAAATAAAAAATTGAAAGAAAAATTAGAATATTGGAAAAAAATGAAAAATCAAATTGTAAACTTCGAAAAAAATGAAAAAATCGATAAAAAAAACCAAAAAAAAAAAATGAAAAAAAGGCGCAAATAATAACAAAAATCGGAAAAAAAACCAGAGGAATAAGAAAAAAATTAAAAAAAAAGACTGGATACCTTTGTATACTAAATATACTGTTATGAAATTTGTTATACCCTGTAATTTTGGGAAATATCATAGTAAATAGGGGTTGGTTGAGTTAAAAAAAAATAGTAGATAAACATTTTGGGCTTAAAAAAAAAATTGAAAGTGATTATTGATTTTTAAAAAAAAATTCCTGTCGGTAGGGTCGACAGGGGAGGTAGATTTCTATTGTCTAAATTTGAGCATCCTTCCCCACTCCACGATATGGTCAGATCGAAAAAAGTTTCAAGCAAATAAATTTTATAATAATTAGGACATGAAAAATGTCTAATGACCTGTTTCAATATTTTTAAAAATAGCGGAGATATGAATTTTTTGAAATTTCAACCCCTCCAAGTCCATCCCCTTGGCTTCGATTAAAAAAAGTTTCAGACAAATTAATTTTATAATAATTAGAGCATAAAAAGAGGTTTTACGAACTGTTTCAATATTTTTGAAAATAGCGGAGATATAAATTTTTTGAAATTTCAACCCCCTCCAGGTCCATCCCCTTAGGTCCGATTAAAAAAAGTTTCAGACAAATTCGTTTTATAATAATTAGAACACAAAAAAAGTCTTATGACATATTTCAATATTTTTAAAAATAGCGGAGATATGAATTTTTTGATATTTCAACCCCCTCCAGTTCCATCCCCTTGGGTCCGATTAAAAAAAGTTTCAGACAAATTAATTTTATAATAATTAGAGCATAAAAAAAGTTTTACGAACTGTTTCAATATTTTTGAAAATAGCGGAGATATAATTTTTTTGAAATTTCAACCCCATTCAGTTCCATCCCCCTGGGTCGGATGAAAAAAAGTTTCAGACAAATTAATTTTCTAATAATTAGAACACAAAAAAAGTCTTGTGACCTGCTTCAATATTTTTGAAAATGGCGGAGATATAATTTTTTTGAAATTTCAACCCCCTCCAGGTTCATCCCCATGGGTCAGATGAAAAAAAGTTTCAGATAAATTAATTTCATAATAATCAGAGCATAAAAAAAGTCTAATGGTCCTTTTTAATATTTTCAAAAATGGCGGAGATCTGATTTTTTTAAGATTTCAACCCCCTTCAATTCTCAGCCCCTTAGAGATAGAATACCCATTTGCAATACCCAACGAGTTACTGCCCCAAAGAATTTTTGTACCAAATTTGGTGTCGATTGGACAAAAATTGCGACCTCTATCGTGCCGGAACGGAATGTCTACACATACATATATATAGAGGTATATACCGATAAATTTTTTTTTACTGATTCTTATTCAGAAGGTTACAAACGGCGTAGCGCCCCTATTCCCGGTTCTGGGTCCCGTCATTGAATCGATTACAATAGGTAGATTCCATATATGGAAATCTACCTAAAAATGGCACATAAAGTGCAGGTCCGTATTTGAGAAAAAAAAGTTGAAGATGAAATTCAAAATCTAATATTATGACACGTTTTCAGACAAAAGCACTGGAGCAAATAATAGAAAATGTGTATTTTTTTCTATCAATTATTATGAAAACCGTCCCTGATATCTTTAGATGGAAAACACCAAACACCAATCCATTAGCTTTCAAATTGAGAAACTTTTGCTTCGTATCTCTTACGGTTTCCGAGATTATCTACAATACATTGCAATGAAATTTTCACCACCCTGTATATTGGTCAAGGTATATACACTCTCCAATATGAATATGTATATGAACAAATGTGCATTTTTAAACGATATCGAAGGTTGGGCAAAATTATGACCTTTTCCGAAATACTGTCATTAAATTTTTTTGCGACCACTGAAAATTTTTACCAACATATCAATTACAACATTTCAACTTCTGGAGTGAAATTCAATAATGGATTTAAATAGTTCGGAGTCCTTTATGTCAAATTTAAGAAAAAATTACTAAATTTTAATTGATTTTCAGACATTTTAAAATTCAAACGAATTCTGAATTGTTTAATTTTTTTCATTATAATCCTAAAGCAATTTTGAAAAAACTTTTTAAAAATTCAGAAAAAAATTTATGAAAATAAAGCTGAATTAAGAAAAAACGATTAATCTTGACCAGGAAACTACTTAAAACAGAGCTAGTGCAGTCAAGCAAGCGCGACTTAACTATTATTAAAACCTGGTGCAAATAATAAAATTTGTAATTGATTTTGATATAAACTGTACCTCGAACTGCACATTGGTGATAAATACATTCATTAGTTGGTTTAATCAAGCCGGTGATCGTTTCTCCATACAATAATGTTTTTCTGTTTATACTGACCTAGAAAATCCGTTGTGGCTCATACTCATGACTGCGTCGATTTCCGTTTTTAGTCTGTCTACTGCTCCCGTCCGGCATACAAATACGATCATTAAAGAAGTTGAAATTTACTCTAAAAAAAATGTGACATTCAGAATTCACGCGTGAAAACACACGTCAAAAATTATGTAAATAAAATCGTTGTCCGGGCAACTGGATTTTTTTTTCTTTGAAAAATGTTACTGTCAAATTCGGTTATGTTTTTGATAGTTTTAATCTTGTGTTTTATTGAAAGCCAGGGGAAACCCTCGCCCTCGTTTTTACCGACGATTTCAGGGATTATTCATAAAACTGAATCCCCTGAAACGATAAAAAGTTATAGTGGACGAAGGATTAATAAGGAGTCTATAAGGATGGTTTATTTTAATGACCAAACCGTTGCTGTGGTTGAGTTAGGACCAAATAAGTTGCTGTTGAATTGTGAACTAATTGAAATTTTGTAAGTACAAATTAGATTTTAGATTAAATTAAATAGTTGATTGAGAATAACTTTTTTTTAAAGTAATATTATTTGAAAATATAACTCCTAATTTTAACACTAAGAAATAGTTTTTAAGTACATTTTTAAAGTATTAATATTATGTGTTTCACTAAGCCCACTGAAATTTTCTAAGTTCAAGTTTTGTTTGTCAAGTATTTTTTTTCAATAATTGATCATCAATTACATTTTTGAAAATATTATTTCAGAATGTAACTAATTTTTCTCACATAAAGTTGTTATTCCAATATATTACATAATAATAAGAAATAAGTATTGTTAGAATAAGTATAAGTCTATACACACAGAACCGTAATTTATTAAATTTGAAACTTATATACCTATTTCTTTATTTTTTCGTGTTTTTTACTGTTTTTTATTATTTTCTTTTATTTTCTCCATTTTCCTACTTTTGCCCATATTCTCCTATTTTCCTATTTCTCTACTTTTACCTGTTTTTTAATGTTTTTTCTTGTTTTTTCTATTTTTCTCATTTTTTCTATTTTTGCCTATATTTTCCCATTTTTTGTTTTTTTTTCGATTTTTTTCGATTATTTCTAATTTTTCCTCATTTTTTTCTCATTCTGTTTTTTTTTCTAATTGTTTCTTTCGTTTTTGGATTATTTTCTTATCCGTCCGACTTTTTTCGATTTATTTCAATTCTTTCGATTTTTTATTTTTGTTATAATTGTTTTCGGTTTTTTAGTTGTTTTTTGTGATTTTTTACCACTTTTGCGTTTATTTTTGCCATTTTTTTTGCTATTTTTTGTTTTTTTTTTATTTGCAAGTTTTTCTGATTTTTTAAAAAAAAATTCTATTTTCTAAGTTGTTTTTTTTTCGATGTTTAGACTTTTTTTACCGTTTTTGTTTGAGTTTTTTTATTATTATTTGTCATTTATTTCAAATCTTTAAAAATTTTTCATTTTTTTTAATTATTTTTGGCTTTTTGCCATTATTTAAATTTTTTGCATTTTGTTTGCAATTTTTTGCGATATTTTTCGATTTTTTGCGATTTTTTTCCCATTTCCCATTGTTTCCACTTTTTTCATGTTATTTTCTATTTTTGCCTATTTTTCCCCATTTTTTATTTTATTCCGATTTTTTGCGATAATTTCTAATCTTTCCTCATTTTTTTCTTATTTCTGCTTTTTTTTCTGATTCGTCCGACTGTTTTCGATTTATTTCAATTCTTTCGATTTTTTTTATTTTTGCTACAATTGTTTTTTTGTAATTTTTTACCATTTTAGAGATTTTTTTGCATTTTTGTTTCTGTTTTTTTTACATTTACAAGTTTTGTGAATGTTTTCCGATTTTTAAAAAAAAAAATTGCCATTTTCTGCGGTTTTTTGTTCCTTTGTTTTTTGGTTCTTTAAGCTTTTTTTACCCTGCATTTGTGTTTGTGATTTTTTTATAATTATTTACTATTTATTTCGAATCTTTAAAATTTTTTAATTTTTTTATTATTTCCGATTTTTTGAGATTTTTTTCAAATTTCTCATTGTTTCCAATTTTTTCTTGTTTTTTTTTATTTTTATTACTTTTTTGTTATTTGCTGTTTTTTTTCTTGCATATTGTTTTCCTTACTGTTTTTTACTGTTTTTTTGTATTGTTTTCTGTTTTCCCCATTTTGCCTATTTTTCCCTGTTTTTTTCCTTTTTTTCTTATTTTAGCCCATTTTTACCATTTTTTCTTTTTTCCTATCCAAAAATACATATTTCTTTATTTTATCCCATTTTTCGTGTTTTTTCCTATTTTTTATTGTTTTTTTTTAATTTCTTCCATTTTCCTATTTTTGCCCATATTCCCCTATTTTCCAATTTTTTTCTACTTTTACCTGTTATTTAGTATTTTTTCATGATTTTTTCTCTTTTTTCTCATTTTTCTATTTTTGCCTATATTTCCCCATTTTTTGTTTTTTTCCGTTTTTTTTTCGATTATTTCTAATCTCTCCTCATTTTTTTCTCATTCTGTTTTTTTTCTATTTCTTTCTTTTGTTTTCTGATTATTTTCTTATTCGTCAGACTTTTTTCGACTTCTTCCATTTTTTTTATTTCTATAACATTTTTTTTCGGTTTTTTAGTTGTTTTTTTTTTGTAATTTTTTACGATTTTTTTGCAAGTTTTTGTGATTTTTTTCCGATTTTTTAAAAAATCTTTTCCATTTTGTGTGTTTTTTTCTTGCTTTTTTCGGTTTTTTACGCTATTTTTACCATTTTTGTTTGCGATTTTTTTATAATTATTTGCTATTTATTTCTAATCTTTACAATTTTTTCATTTTTTTTTATTTTTTGCGATGTTTTTCGATTTTTTGCGATTTTTTATTTTTCCCATTTCTCATTGTTTCCACTGTTTTCCTGTTTTTTTCCTTTTTTTTCTTACTTTTCTATTCTTTTTTTGCTGCTGTTTTTCGTATTTTCCTCCATTCTTTTCAATTTTTCACCATTTTGTTTTGCCTATTTTCCCTGTTTTTTTCTCTTTTTTCTTGTTAGCCCAATTTTTTCCTTTTTTTTTTCTTGTCAGCCCATTTTTTTTTACCTATCCAAAAATCGTTGAACGTGACTAAAAAAGTTTTCACTTCAAAACTAAAATTACTATAAATAAAAAAATATCTTCGCGTCGTTCGGGCAACTCCAATTGCGTGCGGAAAAGTATAACTTTCCGCACTTGTTAGGAAAATAACTATATAATCTTTATCTAAGAACAAAGTTTGGAATTGCTAAATTACCTGTATAAATATTTTAACTACAATATAAAGATAATTAAAAAATTTATCTATAAACTGAACAATTATTTTTATTTTGACATTTAAAGATAATTACGTATAACTATTAGTTTTAAATTGACACCTATATTTATTAGTTTTTATTTAAAAATAAACATTCTTTTAATTTATTAGTATTTGAAAAATAAAAAATTTTGAACATACCTAGTAATTTCGAAAATAAAAAAAATTCTTAATATTAATTCAAATATTTATAACAATATAAATGAACAAAGGCTACTTAATAAAATATAATAAACTATAAATTTAAAACCTGCAAAATAACATTGTGGGTAAAATGCACGAATAAAATTGTATTTTATTTTGTGTAGATTAATATATCGAAATTTAATACACATGTCACATAATACCGTTTAATGATTTTTCTATTGTTTTTTTGTTATATAGTGAGCCGGACCAATTATTCAAAGCACTGGGCGAACTTCAAAGCCATGCCCGACCAGTAGGTGTAACATTTACCGAAATGATCACCCTTATGGGCCAGTGCAAACAACTAGAAGAACGTCAAACAAGAAAACATACGGAGCTGTTAAAAAACAATTCAAATACCCAAATTCAAGCCAGGGGAATATCCAATCCATTAACCATACTCAGTGGAATCATTCCAGGTAATAAAAAAATAGACTTTTTCCTTGTTACAAACAGAGATTGTGTCATCAGAGGTGAAGGAAGAGAGGATGAGGTCATGGTTTGGGGATAAGGAGGATATTTTTGAGGAAGTTTTTGGAGATGGCCTTTGAAAGCAGTGGCCTGTTCCGGGGTATGGAGGGTTTGTCGGTTTACCTGTAGGTAAGAATGAGACTTGTTGAGCCTGTTCCAGAACCTGGAACCGTCCCTGTGGTCGAGATTGGATGTAACCTCGATCCATTTTTCTTGGTTGTGGGTGTTGATCTGGAGTCTGATCAAAGAGTTCATTCGGTTTCTAGTTCTTACGAACTGGCGATAGAGTTGGCCGAATGTTTGCAGGGAGGAGTTTTTGCTCAGTGTTTATTATTACTATAGGGACAGCAATATCAAGGGCCTAGGAAACGGTGTTGCTAATGGAATTTGCCAGGTTATCGATGTCCACGTTCGAGTCAATAACGGGGGGAAAAATTCACTAACTGTAAGTGAAAATTCGCTTACTCCAAGTAAAAATCTGTATTAAATACGAAACAAATGAACGGTAACTTGCTGTAAGTGAATTTATTGATCACTTAAAGTAAGTAAATATTTTTGCTAAAACAGGTTACCATTTAACTTATAGCAGGAAATATCGCAACTAATGGTAGCAACAAAATTAACTTAGAACAGCTTTATTTTTATTGATTTTCGCTTAAAGTAAATGAAAGTTTTGACGAGAACTAAGTCAACAATTCAGTTGTTTTAAGAAAAACCGGTACTTAATTAAGAGAGCAAAAAATTTATTTACTATAGCTAAAAAATATTCTTGTTCTAGGTAACACTTTAGCTACCACAAAAAACACTTTTTCTACTTTAGCACTTTGGTTTAGGTGATTATTTTAGCTGCTCTTTTGAAAAAAAAAGAAACAAAAATTATTTTGAATTAATGGATGGACAGGGCATTAAATATACAACAGGTGTTCAATACAAAAATTTATTCAATGAAATATTAATTGCATTTTTACAGGTATTCAACATACAATAGTTAAAAGTGAAAAACCTTTTGAAAATTACCTGGTAATTACTATTTCCTCAGCTATCACTTCTGTATTCCCAATACTTGTTTTTAAATATGAATTTGGGTTCAGTTTTTATAATCAGGCTGTTAATGGTCTCATTATCGAGGAGTTTAAAACTATCTTCAGTGATTCCCTGGTCTAAAAAAAATTACTGTAGTTAATACTGCAAATGTAACTATTACTGAGTATTTTTGTTAACAAAAACGTCTTTAAAAAACCGCCATTTTATTTTTCAGTAAGCAGGAAGCGATAAAAGTTTTGATTGAGTGAATTAAAACTTGAAATAATTTAAAGCTTGTACAATACTGGAAAATATAAATAATGGACACCCGGTATACATATTAAATACTCAGAAATCCTGCAAATAATCTATAAGAATCTAGCTGATAGCTTTTAATATTTTTAGTTTGAGTTCTTCTGAAATCCTGATGTAATACTTTTGTTCATTTACCACCGATAATATTAAATTTTCTTATTTTATTAACTTACCTTCAAATTAAATCCGGTAAACTCCAATGTACTAGTAAAATTTTGTAGTCTTCCATCTCACAGCACCTGTTTGTCCAATTCCCACTTTCACTCACAAAACGAACACAAAAATCGTTTTTCCCTAAAAGAAACTGGACGGACAAACGAGCCTGAAATATCTGTTTGCCTATTTCGGTTTATCGTTCGATAATTTTCGTTAGAACAAGAGTAACGACTGTTAATGACAATTGGCAATGTTTTTTATATGCAAATCAGTCATTATCTTTTTCATAAGTCTGACGACCGTTAAATTATTAAACGTCTGTAAAAATATTAACTTAAAACAAGTGAACTGTTTAGTTAGAATAAGTAAAAATATTTCAAGAGAGTCAAAAACAAGTGTAGGAAGTTTGTTCACTTATTTTAGCTATCCGAGGTATATTTTTTTATTGAAATTAACTTTTAGGATAACAGTTAGCTTACAATAGTTTAATGGAGTACCTATTCTAGAATGTTATGATTAGGAAAATTATTGTTTTTACTACAGCA
This sequence comes from Neocrepidodera transversa, assembly GCA_963243735.1. Lineage (NCBI taxonomy): Eukaryota > Metazoa > Arthropoda > Insecta > Coleoptera > Chrysomelidae > Neocrepidodera > Neocrepidodera transversa. Next base: position 7,292,455 of record OY725340.1, read on the forward strand.
TAAAAATTATGCGTAAGATAAAAAGTACACCAAAATGATAGATAGTCACGCCATCTATCGTATTGTTTGATGGGTACCATCCTGGCTAGTGGTTTAGCAGAATACAATTCTGTAAACGCATCTCCAAGTACAACTTGGATTGCCGGCAGATGGGGGAACCCATCAACCATCATCTAGGGGGGAGCGGGCACCTCGCAATAAAATCAAAAACAACAAATAGAATAAGTTTTTGAAACTATACATTCCGACCATTACCATACATATTTCATCCTTATAGGAATCTTCAGTGGCACCACTAGCCAGGATGGTACCCATCAAACAATACGATAGATGGCGTGACTATCTATCATTTTGGAGTCACATAAAAATAGTTGAGTATATAGAATAGATTTTTGAAACTATGCATTCCGACAAAGTGCCACTGAAGATTCCTATAAGGATGAAACATGTATGGTAATGGTCGGAATGTATAGTTTCAAAAACTTATTCTATTTGTTGTTTTTGAGATAAAAAGTAGTTGGTATAATTAAATAAATGTCAGAAAAAAAATGTTCTTGGCCCCGTTTTCTCTGTGTAACTTCTGATTTGGTATTGGGTTCTTCTTGAAGGAATGGTGTGGTTTCTACCTTAAGGTGTGGGGATCAGAAGTTACAGAGGTGCCAATGAAGTATTTAGCCTCGACCTGATCTCTACATATCTATCTGTAAGCAGAATATTGTCGATGATAGAGCTTCCTTTGGTGTCCTACAAATACGATGAGATTTAAAGTAACCCTTAAAACATTTAATCAAGTGAAAATATATTATTTTAAATAACTGTTATTGAAAATGGAAATTATCTGAAGAAACAAGTAGATTTGTTTAATTTACTTGATATACGTATCCAAACAGCTATTTCTGTCTCTTAGGGATCATCAGTCGATCTATTGTAAAGATATACATCAAAATTATTAATCGTGTTTAATGAGACAGTATATGGAAACCTTTTTTATTTTCAATTTTATGGAAAAATACAACCATTAGTTATCAATTTTTTTTAGTCGTATACGAGGTTTGTCAAAAAATGTAATTTATGAATTTAAAATGTGCTTATTTATGTCAATTTCGAAAATTGGTTAAGCTAAAGTTGATCAGAATTGAAAACTACGTTCAGATGTGCAATCATATCAATTTATTAAAAAATAAGATTTTTTATTGTTGCCTACAATAACATTTTATGTTTATTTTAGAGCGAGATTTGTTGATCATAGAGTACTGAGATGGACGTGACTAAATTTTTAATACACGCAGTACTTCACATTTTTCGACATACCTTGTATACGACTAAAAAAATTGATATATAATGGCTTTATTCTGTGTTTCAGACCATGCAGAACTATTTATGAACAATAACGTTTTTCCATAAAATTGATAATAAAAAGTTTTCCATATACTGCGAACTTAAGTGGACACACTGTATAGACTTGAAAATATGGACGATCGATCTGTTTTTTTTTTCAACAAAAATTATTTTATTATCTTTAGATCGCAAAGATATATTATAAAAAAGTCTTGGTGCTCTTTAAATGAAGCTATTTAAAGTTCTTAAGCCAAGCTGCATTTTTGCTGTTTTTTCTAATTTTTTGCAGTGAAAAATGCTATTGTTTTTTCTTCAATAGCTTTTGAAAGTACTGAATCAACTTTAAAAAAGTCTAGAGTTACGGAATTTGAGCCCATAATATCCCGGAATGGCTAGTGCGATCCTGGTCAAATTTTTCACATACTTGTAGGAATATTATACATGTGACATGGAAAAAGTTCTAAAAAATTAAACTGGAAAAAAGATTTTTTTATGCATAATACCTATAATTTGCAAGAGCGTAGATATGGGGAGGGTAAAGGGGGTAATTATATTCACGAAAGTTAGGAGAAAACTCCAAATAGGCCTAGAAACAATCACACATAAATTGGGAAAAAGCATGAATACATTTTTCCACAGTTAAATTTGAAAAAAGAAGCAATAATGCATTTTTCCACTGTTTATTTGAAAAAAAGGAACAATAACGCACACTCGAATTTGAAAAAAAAGAAGCAAGAATGCATTTTCCATAGTTAAATTTGAAAAAAATGAGCAAGCATGCATTTTTCCACATTCGAATTTGAAAAAAACAGGAATGCATTTTTCCATAGTTAAATTTTAAAAAAGAAGCAAGAATACATTTTTCACAGTTAAATTTCACAAATTAAAATTTAGAATTACGAATTTTTCGGTAAAATGTTGAGTTGCTATAGTCCATTTCACAGAAAAACAGCAAAAATGCAGTTTTCAAATATGAGTTGAAGAAAAAGCAAGGGCATATTTCCCTACAAAAAATTGGAAAAAACAGCAAAAATGCATTTTTCACACACAAATTTGAAAAAAAAAAGTTTGATTACTCCCCCCCTGAAAAAAAATTACCCCTCCCAGGAAAAAAAGTTATCTACGTCCTTGATAATGTGTATGGCGTGTACCGGAGATAAGAGCCGACCCGATCCTGCTCAAATCAATAGGGTTCTTCCCCGGTGAAAACTAATTCCTAGGATTAGTATATTTTTTAACTTAAATTTAACTTTTGTGATATTTCGTAGTTTCATTATCAATAAAACAACCAAAACGAATTAAATGTAATTAAAATTGCTACTAGTGGAAAAAAAATGGAATATATATCCTATGGTTTAAAAAATTGTTATAGTTATATAGTAATTATAAAGTTAAGTCCAAAAGGTTATCCATAATATAAAATGTGATCCACCAATGAAGGAATAAAAACCAAAGTCTAGTACACCACAATTAGCTTTAATACAATAAATTGAAAGGGAAACTGGCAACTAGTTTCGGCAAAATGCCATCATCAGGCCTATAATATAAATGTTATAATGAGAAAAAATCATACAGTTATAATGGTATCGTTTTTTTATACTATTTATATTTAATACCCTCAACATACTATTAACCGAATAAAATTGAAAAAATAATTTTTCTAACAGAATTTTTATCCAATTTATCTTGATGTTTAAGTTTGACGTTTTGAATGTTCCTGTTTCAAATAAATATAAATTTTTAATACAAGTAAAAATCTATTTTTGTATTCTTTATAGGTACGAAATGGTGTGGAACAGGTGATATCGCTAAAGATTATTACGATTTAGGCGAAGATCGAATGGTAGATACCTGCTGTCGAGCTCACGATTTGTGTCCTGTTAAAATTATGTCTAAATCGAAAAAATACAATTTAACAAACAATTCTGTTTATACCAAATCGCATTGTAAGTGTGATGATGACTTGTACAATTGTTTAAAGAAAGCAAATGCATCGAACACCGCTAATATTATGGGAAATATTTATTTTAATATTGTCCAGGTACCTTGCGTAGATGACACAAAGACTGGGAAGGCCTTTAGGAAAGCCAGAAATAATTTTTGATATGTGTATGTTTATAATATAAAATAATTCAAAATTAATTAATTTGTAACTGTGATTGTTCTATTATATTTTTCAAATAAAATATATATAATATATACATTCTAGTAATTTTTTATTAAATTTTTAATTTAAATTTAGATGAAAAAACGTATTTTTGTATAAATATTACAGCCACATTAATACTGTCGCTAGACAGGGATACTTTATATTTATACATATATAACTGTAATTACGGGACTTTATTAAACTGGTTGTCTAACTTTAAGTAATGTAAGAGGCGCCTGTTTGCAGGTTCCCATTCCATTGTTGCCATATCTTTCACTTGAGTGAAACTTGATTCACTTAAATAATAAGTAAATAAACTAACTTATTTATACTTCTGACAAATATATCTCAAAAAATAAATATTAAAATAATATCCAGACTCCACATCACTAATTCCCCAAGTTGATGTGTTGATGATAAATATTGATAAAATATAATAGCTGGATAACAGATATAGTAGAGACTGTTATAATGACGTTTAATTAAAAATAAGAAGAAGTAAATTGTCATTAGAAATGTCAGTTTCTATTTCAGTCCGTTTTCTGTATCCCATTTTTGTTATTTGATCGATCCAATTTATCGGATTCAGCGCAGTAACGCTGAAAGTTAAAAGCTAGATTAATCAAAACATGGAGGGTGCTGGTGGTGCCTACGGTGGTGGAAAAGCCGGTGGATCATTTGATCCCATTTCGTTTATACAAAGACCTCAAGTTATACTTCGAGCAGTATGCTGGGTAAGTATATATTTATTTATTTTCACAATAACTGACTGTTTGATAGAATTAAGATACATTTTTTGTAAAATAGAACTTAAATCAATAAATAAGGGGAAATTCTTGGTGGGGGGTGTGTCAGATGGTTATTGATTAGTCGAATTTGAAATGGGTCATAGCAAAAATTATGAATTTTACAGCTATTATAGATTCAATTTTATTGTATTATCATGTAATGATATTTTGAAACACCTTTTATAATTATATATCGTTGGGCAGCCTATTTAATCTACCTTTTAAGTTAAGCCCACTCATCATTGTTATAAATGGATTTTATTTAGTTAATTATTGACGGAGCTATAAACCATTATTTGTTTACAATGACCCAAGTGTAGTACTGAGAAAAATTAACTCTGATACAGCTAAAATAATATTTACTTATGAAATTCAATACATTTTATAGGAATTTTATTTATGAGTATTTTATCTTTATCCCGTTTCGATAATAAATTGTGGGTGGGTCCCAAAGTATATACCTACACACAAAATTAGCAATTTTAATTAGGCACATTTAGTGCTAAATATATGAGGTTTTTGTTTAATTTTAAATATTTATGTTGGCAATAAATGCAAATATGTGTTCAGTAAACAACAGTAAAATTTGTTTAATTTTATTACAAAAATTTTTGATTTTTTCGAGACATTGATCATTTTGTAAATAAATGAATTACTCTATATGTGTTCCAAGAAACTACAAAATATATATAAGTTTATACAAAATATAAAATTTCTAACTATTAATTAAACAAAATTTTGATAATATACAGGGTAACTGTTTTAAAAAGAATAACCCGTATATTATGATAGTCTGATAATGATGATAAATTAGGTAATGATCCTTGAAACTTTTTTATAGTTTTAACAATACCTTTTTTCGTTAAATTACTTAAATTTCTATTATGAATTGGCAGTTAACAATGTCGATTTTGCAAATTAAATGAATTACTGAGGCCCAAAAGCCTTGGTATTAATTTCGTAATGGCGAAAAAAATGTCTTTCCCCCCATTTTTTATCACTTCGCGATGTTTTCGAACTCCCAGATAGTCTAGTAGTTAACAAGTGCTTTTTGGGTCAAACTTTTTTCTGCGCCTTCGAAAAATTTGAACGAGATGTTATTAGATTCGGAATAGCATGTAGATGATTTTTGAAAAAATTCAAGAGCCGCTTGCAAAAATTGCAAAAGTTATAAACAATTAACTGAAAAATAAAAATGGGGTTTGGTTTTTTACAAATATCTCAAAAACTATTTGACATTTTTCAAATTTGAAAAAAAAATCAAAAAGTGGAGGAAATCTACCAAAAAAAACTTTACCTCCCGGAACTGTAGGACCAATATTTATAATTTTCCCAGAGGGTTGAAAATACAGTCGAAAAAAGAGACTCCGGCTTGCGTAAGCGCTGCTCACTTTATTTCTTTAATGAATAAATATTATTTAAACTTATTAAATATGAAAAAATTGAAAAAATTCAGGCATCTACTGTATAGATTTATGAACAATAATCCGCGGTCAAAAAATTTTTATCGCAATTTTTTTATTAAGTATGCAATAGTGGGCAGCGCTTACGCAAGCGGGAGTCTCTTTTTTCGGCTGTATTTTCAACCCTCTGGGAAAATTATAAATATTGGTCCTACAGTTCCGGGAGGTTAAGTTTTTTTTTTGGTAAATTTCCTCCTCTTTTTGAATCTTTTTTCAAATTTGAAAAATGTCAAATACTTCTTGAGATATTTGCAAAAAACCAAACCCGATTTTTATTTTTCAGTTAATTGTTTATAACTTTTGCAGTTTTTGCAAGCGGCTCTTGATTTTTTTCAAAAATCATCTACACGCTATTCCGAATCGAATGACACCTCGTTCATATTTTTCGGAGGCGAAGAAAAGTTTGACCCAAAAAGCACTTGTTGTTGGAAAATGTTAAAAAATCCTGTCTACTTATCAGTCGAACGAAAGCTTCGATCGAGTTCCGGTTTCCACTTTACTTACTTGGTTTAATTCGGGAAAGAATCAATCCTATTGAGTTTGAGCAGGACAATTATGTACTGTGAGTTTTTGTATACGACAGTATTACAAAAAATTATTCATGGACCTTCGCCTTGGCATTGCTTGTTTACATTTCTCTTTTTTTAATCTGATTGTGTCTTTTTCACTTGTGTGAAGTTAGCTCCCGGAGCTGGCTCCCATAATTAGCTCCTTTCCCCCCCCAGGGAGCCAAGTTCACACAGCTTAAATGAAATATTCATTAGTAAGGGAGCTTACTTCTCTTAAATAAGGCTGAACAGTAAAAAAATCAAATCAAATCAAAACTCATTAAAAAAGTAATTTCGTGTAGAAAAAATAAAATATATAGCTGTTAGGAGGACTAAACTGTGTTAACGAAAAAATTAACTTTCTAAAATCTCTCCGAAAATGAAAAAAACATTACAGTTTACGACAAAGTAAGCTTCATGTTAGATTTCCATTACAAGGACTGAAAAGTACTCAATTTTCTACTTTCAGCCAAAAACTCAACATCCTAAAACCCTGGCGTCATAATAAAAAATTATCCCCTTCAAAATGAAATAATTATTTTTTTTACGACAAAGCAAGCTTTGTGACGGATTTCGATTAGAAGAACTATGAAGGACTCAATTATATCTACGTTCAGCCAAAAACTCAACATTCTAAAACCCTGGCGTCATAATAAAAGGATGTTGAGTTTTTGGCTGAACGTAGATATAATTGAGTACTCCATAGTACTTCTAATCGAAATCCGTCACAAAGCTGGCTTTGTCGTAAAAAAACTAATTATTTCATTTTGAAGGGGATGATTTTTTATTATGACGCCAGGGTTTAGAATGTTGAGTTTTTGGCTGAACGTAGATATAATTGAGTACTTCATAGTTCTTCTAATCGAAATCCGTCACAAAGCTCGCTTTGTCGTAAAAAAAAAAATATTTCGCCAGGGTTTTAGGATGTTGAGTTTTTGGCTGAAAGTAGAAAATTGAGTACTTTTCAGTCCTTGTAATGGAAACCTAACATGAAGCTTACTTTGTCGTAAACTGTAATGTTTTTTTCATTTTCGGTGAGATTTTAGAAAGTTTATTTTTTCGTTAAAACAAAAGTACCTTGTAATCCCCCAAACAGCTATATTTTATTTTTTCTACACGAAATGACTTTTTTTTATGAAAAATATGTTTGCTGAAGTTAGACATTTTTTTAATCAGGAATAATAAAAGTAATAGATACTAGGTAAGAATTTTATTTGATTTGATTTTTTTATTGTTCAGCCTTATTTAAGAGAAGTAAGCTCCCTTACTAATGAATATTAATTAGCTGTGTGAACTTGGCTCTCTGGAGGGGGAAAGGAGCTAATTTTGGGAGCCAGCTCCGGGAGCTAACTTCACACAAGTGTCTCTTTCCTCTTCCTCGAGGAACCTTTTCTTTTAAGGCAGAAATATTCCGTAACGTTGTTACCAAGTTGTCTTTAACTAAGATTTTTTTGAATTTCTAATAAAGACAGTGAAGAACTTGTAATCCGTATAACAATAATTAGATTAAAAAAAAACATTTACATGAATTTTTACTACAAAAAAATGGATTAAAATAAATTAGAAATTTAAAAAAATGTGTTTAAATGTTTAAAAGCTATTGGAATTAATTTGGGTACAACTCACATAATAGGTTCGTTCCAACCTCAAATCACAAACCGATTTCCAACAATTTACAAATTGTTTTTAACGCGCATGTCTGTCAAATAATACGATTAATAATCATTCTGATCAAGGGTTGGAACAACAAACAATTGATAACTTACAGTCTGTATATTGTACATGCGCAATCTGTAATCAGCTGATAAAGCTGGAAAGGTGAGGAGGCGAGATTATGATTAAAATCATTGTTTTAAATTTGTATTTATATGTTAAAAAAGAAAAATGAAGCAATCCTAAATTATCGTTATTGCTACTTCCCATGGACGATGTGACACTCACCTCACTATTCTCATTTTTTGATTAAAAATGAGAGTTAAACTAGCTTTTTTTTTAAATATTCAAAAACAAACATAATTCGCATTCGATAGTTTTAGGTTATATGTTATGTTATTGTAATAATTATTATCAGTAAATCAAAACAATAAAATAGACAGCAATACGCATGCGTCGGATAAATTACTGGAACAAAGTCATCAAACCGTTCTGATAGTTTTAAAACCGTTTTGAATCATGCATGGAACAAAAAACTGATCGTTTACTAATCGTTAGTTAGTGTGGTTGGAACGCGTTTAAGTTATTGCGCAAAATCATTAGCGTAAGAAACTGTTTCTGATGTTGGTTGGAACGAACCTAATACAACATTTAAAATCAAATATGCAATGATTATTTGTGGTAGCAGTTTCCGATGTAAATAATAGACCTTGAAAAAAAAAAAAAATAAATAGTGCATATCGAAAAGGTGGCACGTTCGTAATATATATATGATAACTAATCTAGTGATTTTGATGACGATCACTGATTGTGATATAAACGGATAGAAGTATCGTTGTCTGACAACGGAAGTATGTTTTAATTATTTTTAAAATAAATGGATCACAATATTTTTAAATATAATATAAAGAACTGATGTCAGAAAATTATCGTCTTATTACAACATACCCAAACTTTATATATATAAAGCCATTAACAAACATTTCAATTCACCATGTGACAAACATTTATAAATCTTTTAAACCTTATAAAATTAAAATTTTAGATTTATCATATACGAGATTTACTTTTAGTTATCTACGCCTACGAAGTCTTTGTAACTCTTACAGCACACCTCTTTTCTCTAGAATTTATTTGAGACAAAAATAACACTTTCCTATCATAAGAAACTGATAAAATATAAACTGCAGTTAAATTATCAATTATAATTTATTAACCTGTTCATCCCATCTTATTTTTATTTCATTTTTTCCTTGGGTTCTAGCTACCTGAACGACCGAGATTTGCTTGTTCTTTCGTATTTCTTCCCATTTTTCCTATTATTCATTATTGTTTCCCTACTTTCCCTATTTTTTCATATTTTACCTATTTTACCCTATATTTTCCTATAAGTCTCTGGGTTCAGTAGATTTTGCTGTGCGTTGATTCTATGTCAGTCACCCAGTCCCAGTCAGTCAATCAGTCAGGATTTTGCCGCTTATATTTATAAAGAAATTGATTGCATATAAATTCTGTTCATAACATTTTTTATAGGACGCTTTTAATAAATAAAGTCGTACACACAAATTTTGATTATGAGGTTCTGCTTTTTGTGATTAAGGAGAAATACAAAAAGAAAAATTTTTATCCATGTTTCAGCTCTTTTCGGTAATAATATTTGGCTGTATATCATCTCAAGGATGGAGACTCGATTTGAAAAAAAGACATGTCTGTCTTTACTATGATGATCCAAATGCTTGCAACTATGGCGTGGGAATAAGCGTCATAGCGTTTTTGGCCAGCATGGGCTTTCTTGTTGGTGAATATTTCTTCGAACAGATGTCATCAGTCAAAACCAGGAAACATTTCGTATTGGCTGATTTAGGATTCTCAGGTAATTAGATATTTAACCAGGTAACCAAAAAAATTTACACAATTTCTCTCACTCTAGATTTTTTAAATTTCTAGAGAAAAACTGAAATACAATATAGCTACTACTTTGAATAGTTTAATCTTCCAAGTATGTATTTTTCTCTTTGGATAGTCAATTACCAAAAAATTTACACAACTCAATTTCCATAAAAATTTGTCAAGAAGCTATTTCCTAATATTTTTCATCACTTGATAGTAGTGAAAATAATTTCCATGAGCGCGATTTGCCATATGGATTATACCAATATTTGGTTAAAAAAATTGACGAAGAGAAAAGTAGTTCGTTTAGCGAATTACTTCGGTCCGGACCTGAAATATTAAAATCATAAAAAAAATTTTTTTGCTCAAAATGGATTTTCTCGACCTTTTGAGCCACTCACAACACGAGAGGAACTCTATTATTTTTGAGTATTCTACCTGTAAGGGGATGGAAACTGCAGGTGGTTGAAATTTAAAAAAAAATCATTTCTCCGCCATTTTTAAAAATAACGAAACAGGTCATAAGATTTTTTTCATGTCCTTATTAATATTAAATTAATTCTCTTAAAACTTTTTTCGATTTGACCTTCATGGGTGGAACTGGAGGGGGTTGAAATTTCAAAAAAAGTTATATCTCCGCTATTTTTAAAAATATCGAAACAGGTCATAAGACTTTTTTTATGTTCTAATTATTATAAAATTAATTCGCTAATTTTTACGATTTTTTACGGATTTTTAAAAAATTAAAAGGAAAAAATTGTAAAAACATTGAAATAATTTTTAATTTGAATTATAGACATAAAAACTAACTTGAACATTTTTTAAATATTTGGAAATTTTTGGTCTTTCAAATTTTTGAATCTTTATTTTTTTGAATATTTTGAACTTTTTGGTTTTGAAATTGTTGAATTTTTTTAAAAAATTTGGAGTTTTTTAAACTTTTGTCTCTTAAACCTACCCATGTGAAAATATTTGTTCATTTTACCATTTCAGCTTTATTTAATCTTTGAACTTTTTTAATTTTTTAAAATTGAATTTTTTGCTTTTTTTAGAATATTCGTTTTTTTCGAAATTTTTGAAATTTTTCGCCTTTGACCTGTCCAGGTAAAAATATTTATCTTTTATCACTCAAGCCTGTCAGTGAAAAAATATTTGTCTTTTTGTTACCCTCTCAATTCAATTAAATTTGCGCCACCCTGTATATAGTATCGCCGTTTTTCTAATTTTCCGGTAAAATTATATATTTCCGAGAAAAAGATAACATAGGGAGATTTTAGATAACTAATTCTCTACAACTTTTGTTTTATGTTCTAATGATTATAAAATTAATTCGCTAATTTTTACGATTTTTTACAATTTTTTACTGATTTTTAAAAAATTAATAAAGAGGAAAAAACGTGAAAAATCGTAAAAAAAAAAAACGAAAAAAATCGTGAATAATCTTAAAAAATTGTTAAAAAACCGTTACATTTCGTAAATAATGCTAAATAACAGTAAAACATCATAAAAAATTGTAAAAAATCGTGAAAAACCGTAAAAACCCTAAGAAAACTGGAAAAATTTGGAATAAATGGAAAAAAAGGGTAGTGTACAAAAAGTTCGAAAAATGCGAGTAAATTAGAAAAAATCGAAAAACATAAAACAATAGGATAAAATTAAAACAAAATCATAATAAGTCGGAAAAAATCGGAAAAAAAAAACAAAAAAAAGAGATTGAAAAAATGGGGAAAGATAGGTAAAAAAATTTAAAAAAAAATGGAGGAAAAGCCATAAATAAATTAATTTCAATAAAAATGTATAATAAAATCCATTTTTTCTTAAAATTTGAATCTCGACTATACTATATTTTCGTGGTGCGTATAGTTCTTGTGTTTATTGTATCGTGTAATATTTTAAATGTTATATTTTTTAGGTTTCTGGGCTTTTCTCTATTTCGTCGGATTTTGGTATCTGACAAGTCAGTGGGGGAAATCTGAAACTCCACCACACAATATTGGGGTTAATAATGTACAGGCTGCCATTGCTTTCTCGTTCTTTTCCATATTTGCTTGGGTAAGTACATGAAAGTTATCTTATTATCTATAATTTAGATTGAAACAATCGAAAAAAAAATATCACCTAACAGATTCGTAATAAGTGACAATGAGAATAAATTCGTTTTAGTTTAATAAATTTTTTAACAAAAGTTTAACGCACATTTTGAATTTTTATTATTAATCTCTTTGACTCTTTCCAACTTGATCCCAGTTGGAATTTAAAAAAGTAGCCTTTTTTTCATTTTTTTCTCTTAGGCTGGATCTGCGGTTTTCGCGTACAAACGTTTTAGACAAGGAACCGCCGCAGCCTTCGCCACCAACTATGAGAATGACTCCGCCATGCCCGCGTCTTACCCTTCGTATCCTGGTGGACCAGAGTCAGATCAACCGTACCAAGAACCACCGTTCTCAGCCGGTCCTGGCCCAAGAGGTAACAATTTTACCTCAAAAACGACTAAATGAAATCATCCGTCACTGCAAAAAAACTCGCCTTTAATTAATACAAACTTAAATTACGTGGCGGCCATTTTTCGCGGTGACAACTTAATAAAAACAATATATAAATATATTTTTTTTATGTTTAGGTCCTACCGATTTCCAGGCTCCAGCTTACTAAAACTGAAAATATTTTATAATTTTTTCCAAAGAGTCGTCGACTTCAAACGCCACCTTACCTTAGTGAAGAAGAAATCCTATTAAAAAAATAAATAAAAGGTTACCGTACTTAGGAATATATGAAACAAGCAAGTGTTAAAAAAAAGTTGATTTCTCATGAGAAGGAATTAATATGTACTCTGATTTATTTAATCAGCGCAAAAGTTATTTTTGTGTATATAGCATACAAAAATAATTTATTATTCCAATGTCTACAAAATTCTAGAAGTTTGGGCCGTTTCTTTGTGTAATTTTAATAGAATTTTTCTAATCTGAATATTAAAGTTTGGACTAATACCCTGATTAATAAAAATTTGAAAATTTCGTTTTCAAGAAACTTGTTGGATTGATCATTTAAATTTGTGATCTGTAGGCATCATTAGAAATGGGTTTTGGTCTTACCTAGATGTTATAAGTCTCTATTTTTGCTTCCAAATATATTTTTTATCTGATTTAATCATCAAAAATTCTTGTTAAAAGAAATTTTTGTAATTTTTTTTTTAAACATTCCTTTAATTGGTAATTTCGAGTTTTAATGTCGCCCAACCCTTTTTTACTAACAAAATCTATATGATATTTAAAAAAGTATGTTATACACATAAATATAATTTTTCGGTTTAAGTGTAACACTTCCGTTATTTTGAGGTGTCAGTAGAGGAAACTAGTCAGTATTCATTTCACTTAGGAATTATATTTTTCTGATATTGTGATGCTCCCTCTCAAGAGGCTAGTTTTTCTTTTTTTTTATTATTTTATAAAATAATATACAAAGCCATTGAAGTAAGTATGTTATATATAAATATATAAATAAATGTTAAATACTTATTTTTAGTAAACAGTTCAATGTACAGTTGATATTTACGTGTATAAGTGTCGAGATATATCATGCTTTTGTAGTAACGTTTTTTTTTTTAAATTTGATGTGAATTGGCTGTATCTCGAATGTGCAATTTCGAATATTCATTTATTATTTTTAACTTCAGATTTACTCTTCGAATCTAGAAAATTCATATTTTTCTGTTTACCATGTAAGGTAAAATAAATAATAAAGTCTTATTCAAAGATAAAAAATTATTTTAACATCATAAAACTTTAATTTTTAAGTCACATTTTACGTCAAAATTTAAAAAACTCTTATCACTGAATATCATATTTTCGTCTCCGATGAATTAGAGTGAAAAAGGTATAGAAAAGATAGTATTATTTTTTTGAAAATTATTGATTTTATAAAAATCTGTTAGAAATCCAGCCTTGATGTTGCCATAGTTTGTGAATGTTCTACAGAAATGTTCAAAAACAGTAAAACTGACAAAACACGTACATTTCTGGACATACCCGTGTTTTGCTACGATGTATTTTTCCTGTTTTTCATTTGGTTTCCCATATGTTTCCCTACGTATTCTCTAATTTCCTAATTTTTTCCAACTTTTCCTATTTTTTCCCATTTTCCCCAATTTCTCACTGTTTTTCGCATATTTTTTCCACTACTTTCTCTATTTTTCCTATTTCTATTTTTACCTGTTTTCCATTATTTTAACCTATTTTCCTTATTTTTTCTAGTTGTTCCTATTTGTACTTTTTTTCACTATTTTTCCATAAATATCCCTATTTTTCTATATTTATCTCTAATTTTCCTTTTTTATCAATTTTTTATGTTTTCCTATTTTTCCCAATTTTTTCCCATGTTTTCACGTTTTTTCCTGTTTGCATTGTTTTTCCCAATTTTTCGCCAATTTTCTTATTTTCACTATTTTTCCTCATTTTATTCATTTTTCCCATGTCTTTCTATTTTTTCCCATTTTCCATTATTTTATCCTATTTGTACTTATTTTTCCCCAATTTTCGCTAATTCAATACTTTTCTATTTCTTCATATTTTTCCTGTTTTTCAGTATTGTTTTTATCCCTATTATTTCCTTTTTTTCAGTTTTTTTCCTAATTTTCTCCAATATTTCCCGATTTTTCACCATTTTCCATATTTTCGTATTTTTCCGAATTACCCAATTTTGCCCTAATTTTTTTCGCTATTTTTCCCAAATTTCCTTATTTTGCTCATTTTTTTTTAATTACTCCCAATTGTTCCCTATTTTTCACTAATTTGTCCTGTTTGTTCATATTTTTTTCTGTTTGTTCAAATTTTTTTCTGTTTGTTCATATTTTTCCCTATTTTCTCCAATTTTTCACTATTTTCCCCTATTTTCTCTTTTCTATATTTTCCCCTATTTTTCACCATTATCCATAGTTTTCCTCATTATTCCCTATTTTTGACTATTTCCTAAATTTTCCTATCCTGCCCTATTTTTTACTATTTTTCCCAAATTTTTCTATTCATGTTTTTTCATATTTTTCCTATTTTGCCCTATAATCTCAAAATTTCAAGTCTCTGGGTTAAGTAGATTTTGCTCTACGTTGATTCTATGTCAATCAGTCAGGACGCTTGTATTATAGATTTATTATTTTCTCATATGGTATATAAGTCCCGATAGTGGTGAAAGGTTAAAAATTTGTGTGTTAAAATATGTATTCGCTGACACATTCCATGTCGAAATTTTTGTTCTTCCACATTCTACATCAAAATTTGACGGTACCATATCAAAAATGTAACGTCTGATTAAAGAAACCCTCGAATTTCATGACAAAATCTCAAAACGGTCAAAAAATAAATCTTACCTTTTTTCTTTGTTAAATGATAATTATGTGACAAAATAACTTTAAAAGTTAGTAAATCATTTAAATAGTATGAAGCTAAAATTTGAATGAAAATAAATCTTAAAGCGGGGGCTCCACCAAACTGGGCTAAATGTGTCTGTTTTAATATTCTCTAGTGTTCTATAAATTATAATTCTATCAGTAATAAGACCCTTTTTTCAGTCCATTCGGTAGAAACATGGTCATCATCTTGGGTATTTTCCGTATTCGAATCTTGGCTATCCATTTTAAAGTCAGTTGAATATCTATTGTAAGTTATTGTGTACATAAAACAAAAAAAACTAACGTACCATTCAGTAAAACATTAAAAACTACCTACCGCCGTAGCCCGCAGAAAGTACTTTGGTCTTTACCGACATATGGCCGCTAGGAAAATTATTATTACTTTAATTTTTACTCGGGTAAAAACCGGCTACACGTGCCGCCGAGCTAGCCCAGATTGGTGGAGCCCCGCCTTTTTACGATTCATGTCAAAATTTACATTGCATATCAAGAATTATACTGTTCCATGGCAAAATGTCAAGAATATCAAGAAATTGGCACTTACATTATATTTAAGTATTATTAATGATATTTGTTAAAATTGGATAAAATAATTTTTTATCTTTTGTTTCTTAAAAGATTTCGGAGGGCGAATATCAATAGTCTTTAAATGAGAGGACAAATTATCTATTTAATAAGAAGATTATGATAAGTACTCATATATTTAATGGAATAAATGGTTAGATTTGAGAAAAGTTCGAAATATTTAAAAAAAATATATAATTATTTTTTTATCGTTTACATAACCAACGAAAATTTTTGAAAATACACAAAATTGATGGTAGCAGACACATTAGTTAAGCTCAAAAACGTCATAAATGCTTTTCTGCTAAAATATAAAAAAAAGTGGGTCGTAAAGTGACAGTAAATGTTTGACACATGTTTCACAGCAAATTATCGCGTTCCGCGTCCATTATATATATTCAAATATCGCTTTCTTTGTCAGAAACATTTGCTTTTCGTCTAACATTTATTGTTTAAATGACTATTGTGGATTTATTTAAAAAAACTGCATTTTATATAACTGGTAGATTAAAATTGTAACTATAACCAAGAAAAATAAAACCAGATTTAACTAAAGATCTTTTAATGCAAAAATGACAATAAAGTAAATTTCGATGGTACTAGATGATATTTTAACACAACATATCCTTTGGAAATGAAATTTTCAAAATTGCGGCTACATATATGTCACATACATAGGTAAATTTTGTTAAAAAAAACTAAACCGACAGCTACGTTAAAAATTAGAGAAGTGGGCGAAAAGTGGGGACGCTGAAGGTGTCGTTTTAGTTTATACATAAGACAGATTCCCACTAGGAGGATAATCTGCAGGCGAATTTTTTGTATCTAATTCTATTGGTCGATTTCGAAAATTAATTCGAAATGGACCAATAGAATTAGATACAGAAAAGCCGTCTAATGGGAATTCGTCTACTCGTTATTTGTTGAAATGGTCGCCATTTTGAACTGCTAACACAGAAAAAAGGATGCACAAGAGAATTTTCTTTTTAATGTTTGCTGCTTGAAAGTGTATAGAATGTTGCATAGATAAATTGTTCCTTGTGAAGATGATAGTTATTTAGCGTTTATTAGCAATAATAAATATCTTGTGGATAGTTACGAATATTTTTTTTTTCAGTTTTTGAATGTGTCTTATACAGATCATTAGAAACATTTACGGTGATAAAGTGTTTTTTTTCCTCAGTATGTAGAATCCCCAAATATAAAATTATGTTTTTATGACAAATTCTTAATATATCAAATTCTGCTAAATTAATAATTCTAATGAACTGTACATGACCAACAATATATTTTTTTTTATTTTTTCATCTCACTTTACTTTATTATTTTAATGTGAAAAATATTTCTTATATTTATTTTACCAATAAATGTTGATTTACTTGTTTCCTTTTTTTTGTTATCCCCAATCTATAATTTTTCTCTAAATATTTAGGAAATCATTGTTAATAAAAAGTAAAAATAAATGAAAAGATCTTTTTTTTTAAACCAGGGAGTCTAGGGACGTATTCTTGTTCAAACTTTTAGACGGGATTAAAAGTATAAGTTGTAGTAAAATATAGAATATCGGCCTAATATGGAAACGTCAAGAAATTAAAGATTATTGAAAAACAAGTGAAAAAAGGCAAAAATGTTCGAAAATTTAAAAGTTACGAAAATCAATTTCTATATAGGTATATACCTATTATATACTACGTATATATGCTATAAGTAGCGGGAAAGTAAAAATATTTTCGGAATGCCCGTTCAAAAACGATTTCAGGCAAGATAAGATGGTGTTGGCTCCTTTTACGAACTAAAAATGCATTTTGCCGATAAAATGTCGAATTATATTCGAGTTTATTTTAGCTCAATAGATAACATACATTTTTCCTATAAAACATTGAATTACACTTTAATTAATTGAATGAATCAAATATGCAAGTTAAAAAATCAAGTGTGCATAAGATGTAAAAAAATTGATTTTTTTTTCAATTTATTCTGTTAATTTCAGTTTTTTCGATTTTTTTCAATTTTTCGCGTTTTTTTTTGGATTTCTGATTTTTTTTAAATCTGCAATTTTTTTCTAAATCTCCCATTTTTTTCTGATTTTTCGGTTTTTTCCGATTTTTTTCAAATTTCTAATATACATTAAATTGTAAACAATCCGGACCTCTTTTCCGATATTACATAATTTACTATAACGTACGCTACATTCCAATACCTACTAATTCCAAAATGGCGTCTTCATTTATAAATTTTGTTTATCAATGAAATACACACATTACTAATGACATTGTTCTAGGGATTTTAGTTTTAAGAAGTTGCTCATGCTTGAGCCAAATATTCTGACAGTTATTTTAAATGTATTTTAAAACCTTCTATTCAACGTCGTTTATTGTGTGAACGGTTTTTTACACCCTAAAACTTTGTTATAAATTAAATTAGTGATCCACGAGTGTAATTTTAGTATAAATTATCCAAAAATTGTGATCAACTTTTACAAAAAACGTGTTGAATCTTATGACGTAATTATTTGAAATGTGTGAAGTTTATAATTTAGATAATAAGGTGTTTATTTTTTACATTATGTGTTATTTGAAAGTGGAATCATTTATTTAGATTATTTTAATCACCATGCAGAAGGTAGTAAATTTTTATATTATTGGTGTAAATAAATAATCATTTTCCTGCTATTTGTATCATATGAACTATCATATAACGTATATAAAGTGTGTTGGTACATTTTTGTCATTTCACAATTGCAAATAAAGTAAAATAACTCTTAATTTTTAAAAAATATGCGAGGAAGCTGCAACTATTTACCTTTAATTATTATCGTGAATGGTAGAACATAAAAAAGTGGCTTCGATGTTTGTTACTTTCCATAGAAAAATAAAATGATTTAAGCAATTAATTGAATCAGAAATTAGTGTAAAATCTATAATAATATACAGAATGTTTTGTATAAAATCAGATTTAAGAAATTTAACGAACAAATAATTTACTTGATGATTCCCATAAAAAGTGGCTTCAATGCTTAATAGTTTCTATAGAAAAATAAAATGATTTAAGTGTATTAAATCAGAAATTTGTGCAAAATGTATAATAAATATACAGTGTTTTGTATAAAACCATGTTTAAGAAATTAAACGAACAAACAAATACTTTTACTTTGCTTAAAGAAAATATTCAGAATTAATCAAGTCTTTGATTCATGATTATTGTTAGACGAACTTTAAGCTCAACTTATTATTTCATTTTTGCAACTGTTACACAAACCCTAACTGAGAGAGAAAGAAGTCATTTATTTTTAACAAAATAAGACAAAAATCGTCAATACAGCGAATCTTTTTACCACCTAAACCACAGAAGCGAAAGTGAAATGAAATTTTGTTGTATATAATTTTTTGGATAGATTATGGGTATTATGCATTAACAATTTTTGCTTGCAAAATAGTCCACCCTAGAAACTTCTGAGTTACTTTTTCATTTTCTTGGTAAGAAAAACCAAGATTTTCAAATCAAAATATCAACTTTGAATCTTCAATGAACATTTTCGATGATTCTTATGTAAATGGATATCAGAAATACCAAGGACATAAAACCTATGGATATACCAGATGGGATGTCCCATGGACAACTGCAGAGGGATATTCCCTGGATGTCCCATGGTACATAAAAAAGACATACCTGTGTTGTTCGGGAAGTTTTTACTGCCAAAAAAAAAACGAAAACTTTCAGTTCTCTGTAAACATTCCAGCACAAGCCCTAGTACTATTTAAAAGTGATGGTTTTAAATAATGCTGGGGCCGCGCAGAAATTTATAAATAAAATTTGAATAGTAAAATCGTCTTCTCAACACCAAAAACCAAATCATTTAATTCAGTGTTTTGTGTTCTTTCCAAATAATGAAAACGAATTTTAAAAATTAGACATAGTTTCCAAGTTATGAATAAGGAACATCAACCACGGTTATAAAAAAGCAAAATATCCATCTTATGGGGGTTTTTAGAATCCCCTCTTATCCCAATGAAGAGCTATTGGATCGTTATATTTCTTAAATTGGTTATTAAATTTCGAATTTAAGCGTAACTGTTTTATTATATCAGGAATAAACTGAGGTGGATATTTTCTTTTAAAGACTTTAGTCTGCTTTGGAGCGTACAGTGTAGAGTTCACCATAGAAGCATCATCTGGATGATCAAATGCTTCTATCAGTTAATACAGTAGACAAAAGTTTGCATTTGGAAAATTAATTTGTAGGAAACTTTCTGTGTAAGTTATAACTAGAATTTAATTTACCAACAATATTCAATGAACTGTGCTTAGACCTTTTATTTTAATAAAAAAATTCATTAATGGTTGCATTTATTTGTATTGTTTTTGTATATTCCAACCAAGAGTAAATTATTAATTTTTTTTATTAAGTTTTGTTTGTATTCATTTATAATATTAAAATTGTTACTTAGTAATATTTTATTAATTATTTTTACTTTTAATATGTTATTGTATTTATTCTCATTTTTAACCAGAACATCCCCTGCAACCGCAGTGTACACATTCGACAATTCTTCCCTCTTCTAGTTTAGCTTTGGGTACACGACAAATACAATTTGTTCCAAAATTAGTGTCTCTAGTTTGAATGCACCTTAAGCAACACAAACTTTCATAGCCTTGTTTTTTCCATTTAGCTATTAGATTTTTATCAGCGATATTTTCCATTAAGCAATACTCATATAATTCTCTGCTAATGGCTTTCCTTCGGTAAAATAAGTCAAAAATATATCTTGATTTTTGGTGATGTATTTTAAATATTGGCCACAACGATTCGTTTTTTCTCTTTCCTTCATGGGATTCCGTTTCAGCTAAAAATTAGAGAAATTATAAAAATTCTGTACTAATTATTAAGTTTTATAGAATCGGCTTACCTTCTCTCATTTTTTGCTCAAGTTCATCTAAAGTTGGTTCGATAAGCTCCCAGCCTTCTGGTGGAGATTTTTTACTTCTTCGTACTTTCGGCATCGTAAAAATATTCTTAATTTATGTGAAAATATCCTAAAATGAAAAAAATATCAATAGTTACTAAAGTTCTAAATTTCGCCGTTAGAGGACTATAATCTGACATTCTACTTCTTCCTTAAATTATTGACTTCCACCGTCTTGGGTATTCGGCCAGTTGCGATATATTCTTTTTTGTAAAAGAGAAAAATACTCCGGGAGCGTCTGGACTAATCTATCTTCCTTTCTGCGGTTTCTTACATTCCATTAGGTATACATACGTTAATAGGACAACACAACACTTCCTCTATATTTTTTTCTATACATTTTTTTTTTAATTTTTTTTTTGTTTATAGATCTATGATTATGTAATATATGCAAAGCACGTCTAAGTAGTATATATGGTCGAAGACCATACCCGGTCTTACAGAAAGACAATCAAACTATTAATTTAAAGTTAGTAGGAGAGTGTTGAAGAATATCCCAAAACTACACTTTTTTTGAAAAACACTCTGCGTACGTTTTGCTAATTGTGTTTTATGGAATATTTTTATCTCCCGATATGGAATATTTGTCTGCCGATATAGAGTATTTGTCTCGCAATATGGAGTATTTCTCTCCAAATACGGAATATTTGTGTCCAAATAAGGAATATATGTCTCCAAATAACCGCTTAGGGTACGTGACGTGACCTTTGTAACTATCAAGTGTCAATTTAGTCATCTGATCTGACATCTGTCACTTTGTCGCTTTCTGCAAAAGAAAATCTTAATATCCACATATTTTAAATATCGAAAATTATCTCAATCTCATTAAGCTTGCGTTTTTTGTTACAACAAAAAACTGATATTGATGAATCTATAGTAACATTTTAGTAGATTAAAACCGTTTCTAAATTTTTTTTAGATTATCGTTTGTGGTTATGAACAAAATTTATTAGTGTTTGGTGTACCCTTTGCTAAAAACTTATTTAATTATGGAGAAGCACATTTTAAAAGTTTTGTAGTGGTTGCTTTTTGTTACGAAACACTAGGTAGGTACCTTTTACATTTTCTAATAAGTAGGTATATTAAAAATTCTAAGATAAATGGAATTTTTTCTCACTAAAATATTCGTTTGCTTTACGATTTGAACAAATACCTTTATAGTAGTAGGATTAGGCAAAATATTTGTCTTAAGAATAAACTGTAATTGTCAATTGACTCCTTTTATTAGGGTTAAGTGATTTGTTCCAAGGTCTAATCAATGTTTAAACTTGAAACGCTTTTTAAAATAACTAACTAAGATTATATTTATTAATAATGCGGAGGTTTGAAGGGACATTAATGATTAAATAACAATATTATTTTATACAAATGCCAATTATTTTTTAACTGGTTAATAGGTATTCTAGAACATTTTAAAATAATGTTATTAAAATCTACTATTTGTTAATGAAAACATATCAATATTATTCCTGTAAATCTAGATAAGTGTGTATAAAATGAATATATTGTGTTCATTGTTTTTCTGCAAAATTACAAAATCTATTATAATTTTATTATTCCAAATAAAATAGTCATAAAAATAACTAAAAAACAAAATATTCCTTCTCGGAATTGCAATGTATCTCTACACGTTTTTTCAGATCTCTTTTTGTGGAAGGATTTTTGAATTTTTGTCATTTAAAAATCAAATCTTAGACAATGAATGAGGCTAAAAGAATAAAATTAGAGGCTACAAAAGATCATTATCTCTATCCTGTATTATCAGATGAACTAATTTCAGACACACCTGTTACTGAAGTATATGTGGATACAATAATAGATTCAAAGCAAATTTCTAAAGTTATAGTTGAGATGAATTCTATATTACCTCTACCAGAATTGACCCACTTAAAAAGGGTGAAAGGTAAAGAAATAATAATTTATTCTGTTTCACTGGATCCAAGTGACATATTAAATATATTAAAAGAAAAGAATTTTGATATGTCTCTACTTCAGAATAATATACGCAAAGCACAAGTAGCCCAAATAGCACCTAAAACTCGCAAACAATTTGAGAAAATGAACAAATTATGGCCTTGCAATTTTCATGCTGATAAATATTTAGAGAAATTATCCACAAATACATTATTTTCCAAGGAAGAATTAAAAGGCCATTTTCAGTACATGGAACTAGCTATAGAGATTGCAAAATATGTCAAAGAACATTATCTTTTAGATAAACAAATCGGTGCAGTTGTTGTTGATCCTCAGTTGGATTCTGTAGTTGCTATTGGATTTCAACAAACCAACGAAAGTCCATTAAGACATGCTCCACTGGTAGCCATTGATAATGTCGCGAAGACTCAAAATGGAGGTGCTTGGAATACTTTATCTAATGAAGTAAAAGATGTGTTAGAATTTATGCAAAAACAATATAAAGAAATTTCATTTGGTGCTCAACCTTACAAAAATAAAGAAGATCTAATAGAACCCACGGATGGCCCATATTTGTGTACTGGTTATTATATTTATTTAACTAAAGAACCGTGTATTATGTGCGCGATGGCTTTGGTGCATAGTAGGGTGAAAAGAGTGTTTTTTGGTGTAAAATCTTCAAACGGGGCATTAGAGACTTTGTGTAAAATACATTGTGTGAAAGATTTAAATCATCACTTTGAAGTGTTTGGTGGATTATTGGAACATATTTGTACAGATTTGTAATTATAAAATATATTTTGAAAATGCTGTTTTTTTTTTAATAAAAATTTATTTACACTATGAGTATTATAAAACTTCATCATATTACCACAATTAATTAAAAACTTATGTAGAAATACAGGAAATGACTATTCTAAAATAGCTTAAAGATTGATAATAATTTTGAAAATCTGGTTAAATGGCCCACTAAACATAAGCTGTTCTGACAAAATTAACACTTTATCTGCCAGTGTCAGTGTTTGACACAATTTAAAAGTTTTAAGAAGTAAAATTAAAAAGGAACATTACGTTTTTAATTAGTGCATGTAATTATCTCATTCTTTTTATATTACTTGGGTAATTATTTTTGAACCATTGTTCTCCCTAACTTTTTCTTAAGCTAGCAGAACATAATTTTTTTTTCTTTATTAAGGGAGTGTTAAATTTTTAATAACTACAATTTATTTGCGTTTAATAATCTCATTTCTTTTTATATTAATTACTTCATCGATTTTTGAATCAGTGTTCTACTAGCTTTATATTAAGCTAGCAGAACGTAGTTTTTTTCTTTTCGAAACAAGCGTTAAATTTTCATTTGCTACGTTTAATTTGCGTTTAATTATCTCATTCTGTTTATATTAATTACTTAATTATTCATCGATTTTTGAACCATTGTTCTGCCAGCTTTATCTTAAGCTAGCAGAACATATTTTTTTTCTTTTCTAAAGGAGCGTTAAATGCTTAATTACTACATTAAATTTGTGTTTTATTTACACTTCATTATGAAATGACAATCATCGTGTTCTGCTGACTTTACTCTGCTGGCTTAAGGGACATCAACTTTTATTAATATTTAAGAAGGTTGGTAACTAGTTTCGACAAACTGCCGTCATCAGGCCTAGAATACAGAGTTCTTAGGATTAATGGGGAGAAAACATAATACAACTTACCAAAAAATTATGTTAAATTATTGATATTACTTATTGAAAGCGAAAATATAAAATTGTTTAAAATGGGTTTTGTTTTCATCGTTGGTTAGACGAAGTGTCTGCGCGCACTAGTGAAAACAGTAGGTAAAGGGAAGAAAATTATGGTACAGGAAAAGGGGAAATAATAAAATATTATGGTAAAATAAGGTGCGACATATTGTCAGCGAACAGTAACTGTATAGGTAAAAATAGATGAATAGTATTGATTAAATACTTATCCAAATTGGGAAAGGAACCATTGAAGGGAAGTGCCGCCAACAACAATAATATCCCATCCGGTTTTAAGTAGGTTTGAAAATTAGCAAAAACTGTCTGAATATACCATATAATAATATACGTTTATAATAGAGTTCAAGATCTATCACTTTATTTTAAATTGAATAAAAAACATCAACAAAATAAAGAAAAATTTCAATTGTTCCCCCTTAAGTAATTGTGTCTTTTTTAAAAAAAAAAAATCAAATATGTTAAAAAATTTTTATTTGGTCTGGACTTTCTGCAAAAGTCTGCTCTTTTCCAATCTTGGACACTCTTAGATTGCTGTGGGTTAGTTTAATTAGATTGATTCTACGTAAAGTAGAACTTTTCTGAAAGCTGCAAACTATATCTTGTCAGAAATTATATCTACACAATATTGTTTATACTACTGACTCTTATTGTATAGATATATCGGGGTTCTTATATAAATCCAGAAAAAAGAAATCTGTTATACTGATGGTTAAATTTCTGTTTCAGTGCCTGAATGCATTCAAAGTGCTCGAGTTTTGCAACGAAATTAAAACCGTCGTCGGCCGACCCATTTAAGCTGCTCCGAATCTGCGGATTTTTTATCAAGAAAAGAGAAAGAAAGAGAGGTCTGATTTAAGCAATCCGCTGTTAGATGTTTGTGTGTTGTATCTTAGATTTAACTTGGTCTCCATTCGCCAATTTATATTAATTTAAGTAATTTGATAGTTAAGCGACAACAGAACTGTCTTATTATCTCAGTTGCTGTTCATACACTTGTTGTGTTTGGATGTATTTTAATTTTGTCATAATTTGTTAAAAGTTGTGTGCAGTTTTTCGCCAAAACGGCTTAGAAAGTAACAATATTTTAGTCGCTTACACGTTAGTACTTGGTAATACCCTTATTATATAGGGTTTGTGAATAAATGGATTTTGAATCGCGGCTTTTGCTAAAGAAGATGCTTGAAATTGATTCTATTCTTTTGCAAAATCACAGACAAAGAGAAACGACAAGAGTAAAAAAATTGTACAATTCTTTTTTCGTGATGTTTTAAAGGAGACAAACGACGGAGAAAAAAAACTCGGTAGTAATTTAGCAAAAAGTAGAATAGAAAAGTTAGATTAAATCTAAAAGTTGATATGGATTATCAACTCTACGAAAACTCAGACATCTTGTTAAATCAAAATTCCGAAAATTCGAAAAACTCTTGGAATCTGCTGAGCGATTGCGGGATGGACAATCAAACTGATTTATTTCGATGGACATCAATAAAAATCGACGAACAAGGAAAAATTACAAAAAAAAGAAGGTTATCGATCGGAAATGAAGAAGATAAAAATAAACAAATCGCAAAGGAGCCGATATCTACTAATGGAAAAACAATTATAAAGAAAAACGTCATTCAAAGAGGTTAGTACAAAATTTTTTTTTAAAGTTTTAAAAATCAATATACCAGGTTTTTTGTAAAATTTTAATACGATCAGTACAAGAAAAACAGAATACGATTTTTAAATAAATTTTTATAGTTATTTTATTCAGAACCTGCATTTTTCTGAATGATTTGGCAACGTCGCAGTATATAGGGTTCGAATTCGTCTGGGAAAGTTAGAAAACATCGGCAGGAATCGGGTTACTTACTTAGTGTGAATAATTATACTAATTTTATTTTGATTACAATTTTTCATTAAAATTCTTGAAAAAGTAAAAAGTTTAAAATGAAAGAAAAATCTAAATTAAGGAAAAAAATCAAATTTTTTTGTATTAGAAAGCAAGGGTAATCGAGTGCGCGACAAGGGCGTAGATAACTTTTTTCCTGGAGGGAGTAATCAAACTTTTAGACAAATATGTTTGGCCGTTTCTACATTTCATATATTTTATTTCTTCCTTTCGTGCTAATTTTTGGTATCCTGGTGGATAATTACCCCCATATCTCCGCCCTTGACTTCTCAATTACAGGTTGGGGGGTCATCTGACGAAGCTTACCTAAGGGAACAATATTTCTAGCTACGCCACTATAAACATTAATGAAATTTATATGGGAGATTTAGGTAAAAAATAAAGATCTATTATTATTGAAAAAATTAAAAAGAATTTATGTAAACAAATAGAAACAAAAAAAATTAAATTGCTTTGGTAGGCATTTGACAAACAATCAATATTGAAATTTTTAAAAAAACCGAAATTAAAGAAAGCTCAGTATTATGTGAAAAAATCTAAAATTTAAAAGAATAAATATTAGAAAAAATCCAAATTTTGGAGGTTTAAATTGGAATTTTAGATAAAATCAAAAAAAAACAAAATTTGAAACAAGCAAACATATAATAATCAAATTATATAAAAATAAAAAACAATTGAGATTCATTTAAAAAACCTAAAATAAACAAAATTTTGAACAAATCACGACTTTAAAAAATAAAATTTGAACACATCTTAAAATTTTAAAAATCAGACTTTTTAAATGGAAATTTAAAAAAAAACAACCAAAATCTAAATTGCATTAAAAATTAAAAAGAATTTGAAAACTTAAAAAATTTAGAAGAAGATCCAATTTTAAATACAAAATTAAATTTACCGGACACGGTGGCCAGGTTGGTTAGGGTATCGGTCTTTATACTTGGTCATTATTCGGGTCGTGGGTTCGAGTCCCATGAATCTGAAGTGGAATTAAAGTCAGATAAGACTTTGGGCAAGTGCAAAAAGGTATTTGTGTCATGCGCAGTTTCATTCCCAGGCCGGATGAGATCGGATGTCTCGTGGAACTGATAGGGGTTGGTGGCACAATTACACACTTGCTAGTCGGTAGATCACCTGAATGACAAGGGTATAGTCCTGGGTTTAGGGTGATTGAGGACCGTGGTTCGGATCCCACGATAAGCTTTAGGTCCCGTCCAGATTAGCCATGGTAGCAGAAAAGAGACGTTAAAATTAATAGCAAGCAAGCAAAATTAAATTATATATAAAACCGGCAAAACATTAAAATTTTAATTGGTTTAAATTTTAAACAAATCCAGTTAAAAAAAATAAATTTAATTTAAAAATTTGGCCATTTTTTACGGATCCTAAATAATAAAAGATGTATTCATAAAATTTACGATAATACGAATTTTTTCGCTCAGAAATTTTTTTTTTTTATTATAAATTATGAAATGTATATTGTTTTCCTACATCTCCTGGCATAATCGTTTTTTGCTCATTCAATATTGATCCTAAATATTGTAGCGAAATACTTTGTATGAGTTTTTTTTGAAGTTCTAATATAATTTTGGGAAATTTAAAAGATTGTTTTTTGACGTTTCTCGAAACCAATAGAAATTTTCAATTTCAGTAATTCATATACGTTCTAGCCATTCAAAACATTATAGTGGGAATAATCTACTTACATTATTTCACCGAGAATAATTCAATGTACATTGTTTTTATTGAATGACAACCACATGGCAGTGTATTTTCTTTATCTGACATTTTGATTGTAACGTCAAAAAATAATCTATCGAATATACCACATGAGAGTTCGATAAATTAGATAATAATTCTCCAGTCATTTTCTCAAACTTGTTGCCATTTGGCAACAAGTATTCTAAAATCTGTCCAATTATTTTCAATTTATTCTCACTCTCGTAATATTACTACAGAAAATTTTTTTGACGTTTATAGTAAAATGACATTTACATCAAAAACCGTCATTGTCCTAGTATTTTTTTAATATTTCGGTGTGAAATTTTCTTACCGAATCCCCCACGTGCTTGAATTATTTACGGGAAATTTGTCTCGTACATGAATTTTTAAAGAAAATTATCCCTCGTCCCTTCGATAATTTTCAAAAAATTTATATATTCAAAAAATTTCCGACAATAATTCACGGGAGATTATAAGTGAACATTTTAGATAAACTGATTAAAAATTTTCTTAAAATTACCAAGTAAGAAAAATTTTATACAAAAAAAAACAGGTGAAAAGAATAATAAACAAGAAGACAATTTTGAAATTTATATTTTTTTTGAATATCAATATATAACTTACTATAAAAAGATGTATACACATACCACGTGACTTTTGTGGTTGCCGGTTAGAGAATTACCCAAATAAAATGTGCTTGTATTCTGATAAATTGGGTGTAAAAATTGTTGTTTTTTAGTATTTTACTGGTCCAATTTTTCTAGGGTAGAGCGTCATAAAACATAATTATTCGTTTTTGGACGAGAACTCGCCTAACAACGTGTTTTTTTTCAGGATATTTAAAATATTTATCAGAAGATAACAGGATATTTAAAATATTTATCAGAAGACCGCGCTTGTGCTACTTTTTTTTTCGAATTTATCTAGAGAAAAAAATTGATAGTCGTGTATCATTTTTACTAAAAATAAATAAAAAAAAGTGCCACAGACGCGCTCTAAAGAATTAACTACAGAATTGGTGAAAATCGCAGCTTCCTATCTTTAATATTAACGGAGCGTCCAAAAACATATGGTATTAACGCCTCTTGAAACGATAAATTATATACCATGGAAAAAATATAATTTTTATTTTGACAAAAGTGAAATAATAAATTTAAATTATAAAAGAAGACATTGTTGTAATTACAGTAAGACTAAATTATGAAAATTTGTATACAGGCTACAATTGGAGTGGTGGTCCGGATATATCTAGAATTTTATTTTTTTTTTAATTTTATAGAACCCACCCCATTTTGAGATTATTGGTTAAAAGTAAATCACTACAATATATGAAGTATTACCATTACAAAAAAATACTGTTTTTCTATATATTTTTTTTTCTTTATTACATATCTTTAAATACAAAAACTACAGGGGTGTCGTAAAATTTTTTCAATCATTTAAATTTTTAAATTGTCTTGACGAAATCCTCGTTTTCTTTAAAAACATTTTTCTTTAATTAGTTAATAGCAGCAAAAATTAAAAATTGATTTATTTATAAATGAATGTTAAAAAAGTAAATAAGATTATAAATTAAATTTTCAATTAAAAATTTTTAGCAGGTATAATTTAGCTAATTGTCTATTAGAAAGCAAATTTATTTAAAATTTTATTTATCTCTGGTGAATTATTGTTATTAAGATTAAATGCACAATAAATTAATTCTTTTCTACTGTTATTGTTAAAATGGTATGTTTAAACAGTGCAATAAAGCTACCACTAACAAAGTACTGATAAGATACTATTCAAATTAAAATTTAAACATTACATAATTATAAATGCGAAGTATATGACGCAAATATGTTATTACTATGTGCTGATTTTTTTTTATCAATAAATATATTTTTTTTGATACACTAAAGATACCAAAGATAAAACATTTAAGCAAAAACGCGGGTAATGTATATAAAAAATTGTTAAAAACTCATGAATTTGTTCGTTTTGATTAAATTATTTCTCTGGACAAATATATTCCAAGAAATGTATTTCTACAAGTGTTATTTAAGCTTCATTTGGTTATTTAGCCAATGTGAGGTTGCTGTCGCCTAATTGAAAAGGTCGAAGTCGCACAATTGTTAATAGCATTGACGTCAACGCTTGAGAATTTTTTCCTTCAACCAAATTGATTATAATAGTCTAAATTTTAGAGAGATCAAGCAAAAAAAATCTTTTAACATAAATAAATTCATTCATAATAAAACAAATTTAAAAATATGACTTCCTTTTACATATCTTAATTTGAAAAATTACAGAAATACTTGTTATGTTTCTAAAATTTTAATCGTTGCGTCTTTTAAATCTTTTTTAGCGAAATTTTCATTCAAACTCTGGCCCTGAAAGCCTACGTTCTCAAATTTAATTTTTTTAACACGAATCGTGAAGTGATTTTTAACTAGTATATTATAATGGCTCTAAATATATATGAAATATATAAAAAGTTATTAATTGACAACAATGGGGACAATTTACTACCCTTTAGATTCGTTTATTCTTACAATGTGTTTTGATAAAAAAATAACTATTTTTTATTTGTTAAAAGTCAACTGTATGTAGTTTCTTTTTATTTTATTATAATTTTTTAGTTCGGTTATTTTAATTTTATGTTTATTATTATTATCAAATGTACATTTTACTTTTTATTTTAACATAATTATAGAGCGGTTTATTGTTCTTAAAGATCTCAATAGTATCATAAAATAATAACTAATTTGTAATATAAAGATTATAAAATTGATGAATAAGTATAAGAAAAAACGAACTTTTTCTATAAACGACTTGAAGCAGAATACAATACAAATCATACATCCTTCTTGTGGCATTACTGAAATAAAACAGCATTGATTGGTATTTTTTTTTATTTCAGTTTTGGCTTTGGCAGAGGCTAATTAGTAAGAGTTATATAGGGTTTTATCTGCTAATTTAGATTTAATACTATTTGGATTATAGTTATGTTAGTCAAGAAAATTTAACCGATGAACATGATAAACATGAAACTACAAAGTGATCATATCGGAGGACAAGCGAAGGAAAATTGGGTTTTTTTTATTTCGTTTGGCTTTGGCAGAGGCCAATTAGCTAGAGTTATGTAGGGTTTATCTGCTAATTAAGATTTAATACTATTTAGATTCTAGTCAATAAATACTTGAGATGGTGTATTTAGTCGGAGAAGTATACAGAAAATTTGTGACATATTTTAATCACTTCAATCGTGTATAGTGCATCGAAAAAATGGTTTTTTTAATGTATTTTCTTGAGGCTATTAAAAAAAATCATTATACAGTTAATAATTAACAAAATGAAGCCAAATTGGTTACTCTGGGGTTTTTGTAATTACTGAACATGAATATGAATTTTGCTACTTGTTCATGAGTGAATATTCAATGCCATTGTTCTAAGATTCTGTTGTTTACTATATCGTATCTTCTTTTTACTAAACATCAAGGACACTTACCTCCTTATCGTCAAAAAATAATATTTTCTTGATAATGCTTTCGTACTTTATTCCAGATTGTGTCAGTGTGCGGTATATACATTTCTTGTTCACGCAAAATATTAATAAAATCCTCAATGTTGAACTTATTTTCTTCGTGTTTATCAATATGATTGATCTCTGTTTGATGATAATAAAAACGATTTTGTGACCTTTAATATCGATGAACAATTAATTCGGTGATATCTTGCTTTTATATTATTCAAATTTTTGTTAGATAACAAATTATTCAATATTACATCTCAAAGATCAAATTTTTTTTGCTTCAAAAATACACTGTTTTTCAAAGCCAAATTCCTTAATATTTATTTAGGAATCTGATGGAACTTCGCTGACACTGGAAGATATACTTTAATCTTTTTGTTTCAGGTTCTGTATGCATTTTAATGTACTTTGTACGACATTTTTAATATACAGTTATCGATTGGTCACACTTGTGTAGATCATCTTGATATACCTCCGAAGAAATTTTTATTATATTATCGATTCCTTTTTTTTCACTGCACATAATCCTTCGTTTATAGGAGTAGACACATACCAATCCTTAACGTACTTGCAAAACGCCCAATTATTCTCATCAGTTGATTCCATTGTTCTGAAAAAAAAAATTAAATACGTTGAAAAAACTCAAAATATAAAAAAAAAAATCCCGTGGACGAGCACCGTAAGCGATCCCAAAAACCTCCAGTAATCAATTCGGCTTTATTTTGTTAATTATTAACCATATAATAGTCTCAAGATAATGCACTCGAAAAAATGCATTTTTTCGATGCACTACAGATGCATACACGATTGAAATTATTAAAATATGTCACAAATTTTCTGTATGCTTTTCCGAGTAAAATAATAATAATAATACTAATAATACTCTTCCTATATATTTCACCCTCTTGCGAGTGAATCCCAGAAACAAAACTTATTATTTGCCATAGGTTTTATTTTCTTGACCAAGTCAGGGAATTTCCTGAATATCGATAGAATTTTGATTGTCTAAACAATAGAAATAAAAAAAATTGGCTTGTATCAAAATTTTCAAAAAATCGAAAGTTTTGATATTGAAATTAAAGAAAACTTGGGAAATTGAAATTAGTATTATCAAAATTGTATTTGGATTTTTTATAAAACAAAATATTGTTACAAAAAACAACGGTCCCGTAAAATGGAACGTTTTTAAATATTTTTAAAAATTTTGAAGAGAGTCAAATTTTTAGAAAAAACATTTAAGAAAAAGGACGAAAAATTTCACGAATTCGGCTGTTTTACCGAAAACTTATTTTCCATTAAAAAATGAAAAATACAATTATTGATAGAACCTTCAATTTGAAATAGAAATTTCGAAATCTATAAAAACTAAATTTGAGATCAAAAAATAAATTTAAAGTTTATTATAAAAAATTTGACATTTTTAAAATTTGATTGATTTTTAATTAACCATATTTTTTTTTATTAGTATCGGAATAAAAGAACAAAGTAAATGTATCAATGATTAACGAAATCTATTAGCAGTTTTTTTTATTTTTTTTTAAATATTGGCTACTAAATACTTACTAAAAAAATTGTAAGAAAACCTGGAAAAATTTAAATTGTCCAGAGTCTGAACTCCGCTCTAAATATCTTACTTAATCCTTAAAAAAAAATTATCACTCCCTTACAAAATTTCTGAATCCCGTCTTGCCTTTATTATTAACAATAAAAAATAACATTGTTTTTTTTAATACAAACGGTATCTGTTTTAACTAGTTTATTCTAAACTAAACTAGTAGCTTCCACTCTGTTTAATTTTAAACAGAGGCGGATCAAGGAGTAATGCGTTATTTACCACCATAAAAAACTAAGCACTACCCGGTATTTTTTATACAAAATTGTCTTTCATTAAAAAATGATTCATTGATTTGTATTTTGTCCTTCCAAACAAAATGTAGTTTTAAGTAAACTAAATAATAAAATATTTGTTTTTGCTATCCAGCTGATAAATTTAATGTAATAATAATGAGCTAGTGAAATAATTAATAACAAATATTTTATAGTTGTGTATTAATTTCAGTTAGAAATACTATTTTATTTTTAAATAAAATAAAATTTATTTGAGATAGAATTACTTTTTTTAGGTGCAGTAAAAATGCAACAGTGGCAAGTGGAAGATTATGGGGATTTAAATTCAGACATTGAAAATTCTTTAAACCTAGGTTCTAATGACCTAGTCGGGAATACTTATACTGTGAGGTAGGTCTCTTTATTATTTTAAATTTTTATTATAATTGTCCAACTCATTTTCAGTCCTCTATTTTATGATTTTTTCATATATTGTTTCTTGGAATATACATATTTGGACAATTCCAATTTTATATAATATTACTTTGCTGTATCTTTTACATTTGTTGTTTTCTATCAGTCCTAAGTACTTCACACCTGATGTTAGTGTGGTTAATACGTTGTTAAAGACGTTAGTTTTATTTTACAGTGTTGTAGTAGTACAATCTAGTCTACAATCAGAGGTAGGAAGGTCTGACGTCTATATAGTTCTTTAACTATTACTTTCCATTGTTTCTCCATTTTTGCTATTTTGTAGTCAAATCATTCCCATCTCATCTTTTGATCGCTTGCAGTCATTTTTTTCTCAGCTTGTCCTCTTCATTTTTTCAAATCATTGCCCTCCTTTTTTACAATTTTATATTTTTATAACATTTAAAAAAAATTTGAAAATTGTTTTTTATGCACAATACACATTCGTTGCTTAATTATTTTCATTTGGTTTTCTGCTTTTTTCTACTATTTTCTCATTTAGATCCCCTATTGCTATTTTGGAATTGGAATTGCATTTAACTTTTCATCGTTTACTGTATGCTTAAACTTTTTAAACTTACGTCTAAAAAGGCTGATACTTGAATGAATAAATGATATTCTAATTAAACCTACCTAAAATTAAATCAGCTCTTGATATCAATTATATTTATTTGCGTTTAAAACGTATCGTTTAAATTGATATCACTAGATCGTTTCAACAATATTAAAATCTCAAAAAAAAAATGATAGTAAAGTTATTAAAAAATACTAAAAATTTTAATTCAATATTCTAAACTTTAAAAAATTGATTTACTCTCAACTCTTTTTTAATGTTACTAGTTTTACTAGTTTTTATTTAATGATGGATAAATTTCTAGTAGTAATATTCTGGGAATGGGCAGCTTGACTGTATTTAAACAAGAAGTGCCTTCGCCAACTTCGAGCGATGCAACTACATTACAAGTTAATCAAAAGAATAGACAAAGTCCTATGTCTACTCATCAATCCACCATAGCAATTACCAGTACTATGGAAGAAAACAACAGCCAAAATATGTTCAATAATACAATCAATCAATTATTGAGCCAGGAAAATTTAGTTGGATTGCACAATGTCATAGAAAGTAAGGTTTTTTGTCTTTTTTTTTTCATTGTAGATAATTTTTTATGTTTTTAGATACTAACATTGCTTCTCCTAACTCTCAGGATAGTTATACTGTATCTTCGACTAATTATAATTTAATAGAAGATCATAGATTCCAGTACGTGCTGGCGGCTGCCACCAGTATAGCGACTAAACAGAACGAGGATACTTTGACGTACTTGAATCAAGGCCAAAGTTACGAGATAAAATTGAAAAAACTCGGAGATTTGTCGTTTTACAGGGGAAAATTGTTAAAAGTAAGCCAAAAAAAAATCATATATTCAGATATATTTTAAAATGTTTGTGCTTTGCTTTTTTTTAGTCTTATGTTCGTATCTGTTTCCACGAAAGGCGACTTCAATATATGGAAAAAGAACAGATGTTGGCTTGGCAAAATGCCAGACCTGGTGACAGAATCCTCGAGGCTGATGTTCCTCTTTGCTATGGAGCTTTTGACGTTACACAACCGTCTAATAACGTCAACGTTATCCATTTTAACTGGGATCCTACCAAAGAAGTAGGAGTATACATCAAGGTAAAAAGAAATTTAAAAAATATTGAAATTTAAAAAATCATATTATAGGAATTAAAAACAAATCAAATCTTGATAAAACAAACTTTTAATAAGTAAAAATTTAAAAAATAATAATTATGTTAAATTGTAAATTTTCAAGTAATAATAATAATAATAATAATAATATTTATTGATCCTTTCAGACATTTACAAATGTATAGGACAAGTCACATAAGAGTATAAATAAAATAAACACATATTAAAATTGTTAAAAAGATGTATAAATGACACATTAAAAAAAAATATAAGTGAACATGTTTATATAAAAAATTGACCACCAGAAATTACTAGTAGAAATACAAAATAGATTATACTACAAAGTGATTAATTTCGAACACGTTTTAAACTTAAATTTTTATTAAAATTTTTTGTAACTTATTAATTGACATGAAACTAATAATTTTTTTTGACTAATAATCACTTTTTTCAGAATTCTCGTAAACGCAACTATAATTGTAAATTTTGAAATCAGATTTTTATAACGTTTCAAATGAAGTATCACAGGATCCTCTTGCTATTTAAAAAAATAAAGGGGTGGCTGTCATCCGACTGGGGTTCATCTAAATAAAAAAACTTTTATTCGGATAAGTGTAAAAATCGACGTGTTCGAGCGTTTTTTTAACTCTTTAAAATAAAGCAGTTAACAGGGAGGTAAAACTTAGTCCTCTCACAGTACTTTAAATGTTTTACTGACTTTTTGAAATCTAGTACAAACCAAAGCAGCTTTGCCAATAAAGTTAAAATGTGCATTATAGAACTTATTTCCCTGTTATTCGTGCTACTTTGTATATATTTTTACATATTTTAACAATTACGTTTTTTTTTTTGGAATTCTCTTCAGGTAAACTGCATCAGCACCGAATTCACAGCAAAGAAACACGGAGGCGAAAAAGGCGTACCGTTCCGTATCCAAGTCGAAACTTACCAAAATAATGAAAACATGCACATAAACGTGAACAAGAGATTACATGCCGCTGCTTGTCAAATAAAAGTGTTTAAATTAAAAGGGGCAGATCGAAAGCATAAACAAGATCGAGATAAGATCATGAAAAGGCCTGTATCGGAACAGGAAAAATATCAACCCAGTTATGAGTGCACAGTCTTAAATGATGTAAGTATGGCTTCTGTCAGTTGAGATTATAATTTTAAGAAAAAATTGATTTTATTATACATTTTTATTGAAATTAAATTTTTTAGGATGTTTCTTTATATTTTTTTTTTAACTTTTCCCATCTTTCCTCATTTCTTTCGTCTTTTTTGTTTTTTTCCAACAATTTTTTCTGATTTTTTTACGATTTTATTTTTTTTTGGATTTATTCTAATTTACTTCTTTTTTTTGATCTTTCCCTACGTTATCCTTTTTTTTTCATTTGTTCCAGATTTTTCCAGCAGTTTCTTTTTATCACGTTTTTTTACGATTTTTTATGATGTTTTACGATTATTTGTGGCTTTTTGCCTGTTTTTTACAATTTTTTTCGTTTTTTACAATTCTTTACAATTTTATATGTTTTTTTTCGATTTCATTTTATTTCTTTTTGGTTTTTTTCTATTTTTTATAATTTACTCGCGTTTTTCGATCTTTCCCGATATTATCCGTTTTTTTTCTTTTATTCCAGATTTTTTCAGTTTTTTACGATTTTTTACAGTTTTTTTTATGTTTTACGATTATTTAGCATTATTTGCGAAATTTTACGATATTTTACTAGATTCCTATGGTTTTTACGATTTTTTACAATTGTTTACCATTTTTTACGATTTTTTAGATTCTTTACTATTTTTTAAGATTCTTACCATTTTTTACGATTTTTCCATTTTTTTATATCTTTCTCAGTTTTTTAGATTATTTACGAAATGTTACTACTTTTTGTCCGATTTTTTACATTTTATCACCAATTCAGCTGGGGATTGTCAAAACGTTAACAGAAACATTGGATGGACTATTTTCGATTTTCCCAATTCCTTTTAAAATCAGTTTAAAAAATAAATCAATTTACCTAATATCATTTGTATAAAATAATTATTGATTTATGAAAAAACACTCTTATTTAATATCGAAAATTACATTATAACTTTCTTTTCCAGTTGGCAAATGACGTAACAATATCACCACCGATGTCACCTTCAAGTACCAATGAATCAAATACAGAAAGGTAGGATTTTTTATTTATTTTAAGTATTTATTTGATATTTTGACATTTAGTTGGTTACAACTTTATATGAGTACCACCCTTAGACCATTTACTATTAGACATACCTTGTTTACATAGTTATATACAATATTTTGAAGTCGATACATCTTGTCCCTTCTATGACATTTCTCATTGTGCGGGCTATTCGGTGTGTGCGGGGAAGTGTTTACTAACATCAATAGAAGTGGCGTACGCCCATGGAACTTACCACAAGTATCGTTTACAATTTAAGTAACTTAATATAACTTTGGAAAATGAATCGGACATTTATTTAAATTCTCGATGAGTTACTTGCAATACTGTTTGTTTACGTGTTTGTATACGTGTTTGTATACAAACAAACTGTCATATCACAACCTGCTATGCTTAGATATCGACTTCAAGAGAAAGATGGAAAATTGATGTCTAATAGTAAATGGTCCAAGGTACCACCTGGGCTCCGTTCAGATTTACGTCCAGAGTGCACACCGAACGTCAAATTTCGTTCGGATTTAGAGGGCGTTTTGTCCGAGTGTACATACTTTTGCGTTCATATTTATCGTCCAGACGACAACTTTTTATCCCAGTGAATACTTGGAGGAAATTCATCCGATATGCGCAGTTTGAGCACGAGTCAAAGTTTTTAAATGGAATGAACGTCTTTTAACCTCACAAATATAACAAAATTGGCAATTGCCTTATTAAATAAATAAGTGAAATAAATTAAAATCTGATTAAAATGGATTCAGACTCTACCAAATTTTTATTATCTTGTTCAATATGATGAAAACAATTTAATAAGAAACAAAAATAATTTGGTATTATTACAAAGGTAGGTACTTGATTTTCATAAGCTGGACGTATTAATCGAAAATTTTCTCTAAATTCCATTAAAATTTTCCATTCTTGCTTGATTTCTTCTATTTATCCTGTTTCTCATTCTATATATTTGCAATCTCTTACAATTTCTTCGTCGCCAGAATTTGATTCAGAAAAATAATAATAGCTTACATAAACACCCCAGAGTCGTTCATATTTGCAAGACAATTCGTAAAGCGCACTTTAAATCTGAACGCAGCCCTGTTGAGCTCAATAGAACTTACCATTATTCTGCAAGGTGGCGCTGTTCAGAATTGTTCGAGTCCTCGCCAATACCTTAACTATACAGAAGCGAAAGTATAAGGCGGCACTTTGATCTTCAAGGAGCGAATTTTCGTGACCTTCATTCTGTACTAAGTATTACATGTCATTTTTGAGCGGCAAATTTGAATTAAATCAAATTTTTTAAACGATACAATAATTAAATAGCTTGACGGAGATTCGGTATAAGACAGGTAAGAAAGAGAAAGAGTTGACAATGACAGATGACAAGAAAGAAGAAGATATTTGAGAGAAGCTGTATCGATTAAAAAATGTTTTCTTCGCAGTTGACTTTTAACTTTTATAAATTTACTGATATCCTCAATCACTTTTCTTAATAAACATAGAATCATTGAACAAGAGTTCACACAATTTATATCTTGTATGTAATATGCTTCAGGAGTTAAATTCCTCAAGACGTCGCTCTTGTATTAAGTTTATAAATTCTATTCAACAAAAATAACTAATAATTGATTTAAACAAACAGCTCCAAGTAAATCAATATAGGTATAACTCAAGAATAACAAAAAGTTCAAAAAAGTAAAACATGGAGAGTCGTTCGATTTATTTAACAATCACTTGCGAAGAGCGAAATAAAAATAGATATTTCTAAAACAAAAAAAAACTAATAAAACCAGCGGGAAGTTTGAATTTCACGTTGACAATTGTAATACTTGGTCACAGACCATAAAATATGGACCGAAAGGCGGACTTTCGCTTCTGTGTAGTTAAGGTGTTCTGTGTTCTCGCTGATTTTATCACAGATCACTTAAAACAGATGAGATGTCAAATAAATTATTTTGTGTCAGTGTCAATGAGTATTTTCCACTGAAATATAACCTATAACTGGAACGCCAAAGTAACTTCTAAAAATTGAGCCGTTTTGAATCTCGCGCAGACTTAAAAAAAATCAGGGTAGGAGCATGCGCACTACTTTCGTAAACAGGGCCGGTGTAGCCTTTACTATGGAAGTCTTTTCTTCAGAAATATTTACTAAAATCATATTATCTTCCTCACTAGACGAAGTGTCGCCTTCCAATTTATTAAAATCTAGATTTTTAATTTGTTCTTGATAAGTCCGCTTTTTTAGGTTATCAAATAATTTTAAAAACCCCGCCATCTGTTTCGGATCACTTTTGAACCATTTCAGCGGGTGGTGCATCATCGGTAAGGGGGGAGGTGACCCAGGTCATATTTGATTCAGTTCAGTTGCAAATAAAACAGTGAAGCAAGTGACCTAGAACTGAACTGAACTGATCCAAGTGCAAAAGAAATACAGCTAATAAGTAACAAAATTGGATGCGGAAACACCAAATACATTCAGTGTTAATTAACTTATTCTGCTCTTTCCAAATATGTTAATAAAATTTAAAAATATTGATATACAGGGTGTTGTTTCGAGTCGAAACCTACTTATTATTTTTTTTAATGCCGTACCTGGAATAAGATTTTTAATTATTATTTTAATCGACACCACAGTGGACAAAAAACGTGCGTACCAAATATTAGAAAAATATATAGGGTGAAATATATAGTTATGATTAATTTAAAAAAGGGACAAAATTATTAAATCACTCTGTATCTAGGTTTATGCGCATTTCCCTTGTATATTGAGTCATGAAAGTTGATGACCTATCGAACAAACTCCAAGGCTATCAAAATGGCGGGCAAACAATTCTAAGCCGCTTCTGAATCAGTTCATCTAATCAAAGACGAACCTCATCATTTGTATATCGTCGATCAAAGACATAATTTTCACACCTTTATCTCTATTGCATCGGCGCAGATTCTGAAATTTTAGTTCCCCGAGTTGGCCTAGTTCCTCGCGCATATATATGAATTGGCATTTCATTTATAGGTTATATTTCAGTGGTATTTTCTATAATCGGTGTGTTTTGAAATTGTACATATACTACATATATTCTATCAGTATGGCCACTCTCAGACGGTCCGTTTGATCTCTTTAGGCACAGAAATTTAACCTTGACGCCATTTTTCCCGTACTGTTTTTCAGGGATGTCAAATGTAGCACAATTGTGCCAAAAGTGGCACTGTTGAAAAATAGACAAAATGAGCACTATTTCGTTCTATAATCTTTTGTTATTAAATATATTTCTTGATCTGAGTATATCCAGAAAATAATTTATTTAAAACAAGAACTCTCAAATTTGTGAAATTATTACAGTCAAATGGAATCTGCTATTTTTTTGACGTCATAAATCACGCCTCTTATTCTATGAATAAATAAAAATAAAGTAGTAAGTTTAACAAATTGTAAATAAATAATTATTGGATATAGCAATGGCGATAATAATAAGATGGCGACGTTGCCTGCGCGAAGAAAGCGAATCATTTAATATCTTTGTCACTATGGAGCGCTACAGTCGCGTGCCGTCCTGGATTGTCCGCCTCGTCGCTTTTCTAGGTTGTACTATGTCTATAATTAATTATAGATCATTGTGGAATATCGCCAAAATACGTGACTTTTATGAAGTTTGACATTGAAAAAGTCACTAGATCAGGCGCTGTCGATTGATTTTCGCCATTTTTAGCGACAACCAGCTAACGTGAGACAATCATTGACATATACATACTCATGGACGTGCCCAACCTGTATATCCTTGTAATAGTTTTTGCTGAAAAAAATGATGAGGAAGATGGCGTATATGTTCAGTCTAGCGCTATCTCTAACATCCTAACTATACGATACTGTTTTGAGCGAGATAGAGAATGACCGAACAATCGTTTCATCTCTTTCTCTCGAAAGAGCACAATTCTTACCGCTGGGCATGTCCATGAGTATATTGTCAATGTTTCTGAAGGCACTAAATGTATATGATCGAAAATTAGCAGACTTGTAATAAATTTTAAGAATCTGACAACACCGCGAGTCGGTTGGTAAAGTATAAATATGCATTGTTGATTCCATCACGTTTACTTTTCCGAAGCAATGTTGCCAAAGATACAAGTAAAATAAACATTTTTACTTATTTCTTTATTTTTTCTTTATAATATTTTCCACATTTTTCCAAGTTAAACTTAATCGAAAATTTATACTAAGAAATGAAGTAGAAAAAATATAAAACTTGATAACGGTGTTAAATGAACTTAATCTATTCGAATAAAAGTAGTGTTTTATTATGTGTTGCTAATTATAATTTTTCTAATTACTTTTATGCACCTTTATTAACATTTTACTATTAACACCTAAAATGTGATCTAAAAATGACATTTTATGTTTTACAGAAAATGCTAATAATATAAGAGAATATGAGAATTTGAGTAAAGAATATTCCTACACGCCAAATTCAGTTTAGTTCCACCAGTCGCTGAAAATGAAACATGTGGCGACTCTATTATTCTTACTCTATGACGAATGACGTAAAATGACATTTGACAACGAAGTATGTCAATTGTCACCTCGAATCTTGCGAAAATAATGAGGTAGATTTTGGTGAAATTATGTTTTCATGAGTTGGCATCCTTGCTTCATAAAATAATGATAAATCTAAAATAAATATTAAATTTCACCAACATTAATCTATTAGATTGTTATAAATTAAATTCAAGTTTACAAAATTACCTACATTATTGAATTTAATTATTTTTAATCTATTTTCTTCTCTTTTACAATGATTACAGGGTGTTGGAATTGTTTGAGTAAGAGAGAGAGAGATAATATAAACAAAGCATAAATGAGTCTGTGTTGGACATTTCTTATTATGACCTTTTTTGGTAATTTTAAGCTACTAAATGGGCTAATTAGTTAAATATTCTTTTGTATTCTTTTTTGTTTTCGTCACCTTTCGTATTTCGTTAATCTATTTCTTGAATTTATTTCCTCTAACAAATTTTTTCGGTTTTCCTTTTAGTGCGTTTATGATCTCTTTCACTATTTTTGTTTATCCATTTTTTTAACAATCTAAAAATTCACTCTTAAATAACATAATTAAAGCGGAATGAACCTAAATATAGTCCAACCAATATTTCTTTTAACTTTTTGACAATCGCCAGCTGCGTTGGCGAAAAAAAAACTCACTAAATCTGCACAAATTCTGTCAATAATCCGTCAAAAAGGGTAGTAATTGACACTATTTTAAGTTAGATTAAAGGATATAGAAATATTAAAATTTCAACAGTTTTGCTGCCGTTTTTCAGAATAAAAAATATTTAGTAATAGATTAGAATATGCTAAGTTATATTCCCTGTAATTATATTTGTTATGCATATTATGTTCAAATAATTCACTAATTTTTAAACCGAATAGACAGATCCAACCAGATTAGCCACACTATATATTTTAGCACAAAATTAATAGTTGACCTGGAGTCTGTCATTTTAAGAAAAAAAATATTTTGCTGGAGTATACTATGAGGCGCCATTTGGGACAAAATACAACTTCTTCCACGAAAATCTGAAAAGATTAAGTATATTTCTTGATATAAAAATTGTGCGTATACACGAAATACTTTAATATTATTGAAAATGGCCACAAACTACACTAAATAATTTATCGCTTAATACATGGCCAATTTGCAAAAATACCCAAAAATGGATAATTTCCAACAGATCGAAAAAAGGCAACACTGCATTTATGAATCTACGACCTACGTTACACGTCCAATCAGTGAACGGATATAACTAGCGCCCTCAATCTATTGCGGTGGTTAGTAAAAT
Source organism: Neocrepidodera transversa (assembly GCA_963243735.1). Lineage (NCBI taxonomy): Eukaryota > Metazoa > Arthropoda > Insecta > Coleoptera > Chrysomelidae > Neocrepidodera > Neocrepidodera transversa. The sequence goes on from OY725340.1 coordinate 7,336,014, forward strand.
TAGAAGTCTATATGAAAACATTCTATTATATGGAAATTTTCTATATATATGGTGCAATATTATTATATACTTATATGGATTTTTTTATATATATGGTGTAACATTATATATATTGGAAGACGTTGTATTTTGTCCCAAACGGCGCCTCATAGTATACCCTCAAATTCATTATTATTTCAATAATCTTTAAAAACGAACGTGAAAAAATGTACTTGAACTTTGAGCTATTCCAGATTTAAATGTTGTTTTCCAATTTTTTTCCACCAAAAGTAGCATATGATTCCAAAAAAAAGAAAATTATTATAAATATTTGTTTCTATTTGGAAATAATTTTAATTAGGAATTTTTAAATATTCGATCCGGCAACAGCGCTTTAAAGTGAATGCAACGCCAACAGCGATTGGAGTAATTTATTCGTTTTGTTTGTTGCTCACGCACGCTCATCCGCTTGAAACTGCTAAAACCCGGCGTAACCAGCTGTAACCGGTTTATTCAAAACGTATCCGACTTTAACTTGATTCGTAGTTCGTTTAGTGGTAATAATAGAGTTCAAATTGAGCACTTTAATATAATTAAATCAGTTTTTAGTATGATTTTACGTTAACGGCGTTCATAAATTAGTTGTGTGTGTTGTTGAAAGCAAAAGTGCATTGTCTAAGAACGTTTTTACATGATCGCTGATATAAAATATTCGAATGGTACAGGAATGGTGTCTGAAATTCTGTTACATTTTGATGCCAATACAAAAATCTGCTATCAAAATTATTCTATGTACGGATGTATGGTCGCGCAGGACTTTTTACTTAGATGACGACAAATTTAGCCTCGTAGGGGCTCGCAACAAGAGATATTTGTATTTCTGCCACGGTAGAACATCTTTGGCTCTAATTTGAAACAATCATGGAAAACAATAGCTACTTTTTGTTAATACATACCATGACCATCACCCAAAGTGATTTTATTGTACAAGCACAATTTTTTCACGCTTTTTCCGAAGATTTGGGACGTGGTAGATTAGTTGGGAAAAGGATGAATTTAAGGGTACATCCACAACTGGGAAATTCGAGAAACAAAACCAATCTGCAAAGATTATACTCGCCGAATTTAAAATCTTTGATGAAGAGAAAAGCATACGATGTGAGACATCATTTGAGAGCTGTACACATGTATGTAATTTTATTATTTAACTAATTTTTATAACTGACTGCTTTTATATTAACATTTTATACTTAAAAAATAAGTTAAATAAATATTAATTCAAAATAACAAGGACTACCTACCTAGTATACATATTTGATTTATTAACAGATTTCTTTTTATATTATGTATATGAACAAATTATTTCGAGTAGCCCACACTATATATTTTTTATACCTACTGTTAAAAATATTATTTCAGTCATGTAGTAAATAGATTAATGCATTCTTGCTATCTTATATTTTATTCTAATACAACATTTTTAATCTAAATGAATCAATTATGTTAACCAGTAAAATGCATTTCACCCATGTCTATTTTTAGCATCAATCTAGCCTTCAATTGACTACATGCTTTTGTAGTAGTTAAATTTAGATTTATTAATGTTAATATCACTTTATAGTAACAAAACAGGATGGATATTTATTTATTTACTGTATTTGTTATGTAACTGGATATAATTGAATAATTACATATATTTTAATTGTTTTTGTTTACTTTTGATAGTTATACAGTCAGGTCCGGATTAGTAGCTATTTACGCCCTAGGTCAAATTTCTAAATTACTGTGGATTTTTTTTGGAATATTTAACTTCGGCTTATTTGAGCTATTAACACATTTTTATTTTTAGTCCTTTTGAATACATTTTTTTAACTATTTTTCAAGAAAATAATAAGTATCAATCACGCAATAAGCATGTACCATAGGCCATGGCCTAGGTTGGCCTTACGGGTAATCCAGGCGTGTATACAGTGTGACCACGGATGGGGTATCCTATAGGTGAAAAATTTTTAAATTTTAGTTTTAGCGAAAAATGTCATTCTTGATAAAAAGTTTTGCTTGTTCTGAAATCTAAAATACAGTCGTCAGATATCAATTTTTTCCAGTAGTACTTATACAAGGTTTGTCAAAAAAAAGTTGATCAGAACTAAAAACTACATTCAAATGTGCAATTACATCTGTGCAAGCCTTCAAAAATCTTCAAAATTTGTCATGATTCAGATTTCAATGAAAGTTAATAGAGGGACATTCTAAATGGCGTGAATTCCAAAAAAATTAACAGTTCTAGCTCTATTAGTTTCAGAGATAATAATTTTTTTTGAAAAATTGTGAGACCCTCAATTTTTTCGAATTAAAAATTTTATAGCTGTGAAATGAAAAACAGATGGCTCCTATAAATTCCAATTAACTTACTTTATCTATAACACAATTTTCATTTAAATCTGAATGAAAAAAATGACCCCAAAAATGTGCAAGAAAAATCTTGAAAATTTGTCATCATTCAGATTTCAATAAAAATTGGTACATTCTACAGGGCGTCGATTCCAAAAAAAAACTAGTGTGAACTTGGCAGCTGATTTTCACCCACCAGCCATATGACCAGTTTCGTCGGAAGATGATTTTATTCATAAAAAAAACTTCTTTTAAGGGAACTGTAGAGAGGAATATATAAAATAAAATTATTAAATTTTCTGTATATCAGAAACAGTATAAAAATATTATCAAGGGTTTTTTAGGGAAAAGTTTACGGCCTCAGAATTAAAAATAATCTTCAAAAGTACCCTTCAGAAAAGTTAAGTAGGCAAGTTCAAATTTTACACAAATATTACTCTAGAATAACTGTATTAAGATGTGAATTATTTGCAAGCCGTCAAAGGGGTAGTAAATACCCTCACAAGTAGAAAAAAAAATCAAAAGTACCCTTCAGAAAAGTTTAGCCAAGTTCAAATTTTGCACAAATATAAATTATAAAATATAAAAATAACATAAATGAAAAATAAAATAAAAACTGCATAAATGCAGGGTGGGAATTTAGTTCCTAATCCATAATAATTTAAAAAAATCTCGTTATATGTCTATATTTACGTCAATTAGAGCTACATTTTAGAAATATTTATAAACATACAGGGTTCCATTTAAAAATATATAACTTTGGTATGCCAAATTTTTTTCAACCACCCTGTATATTTATAAATGTTTTTAAAATGTAGCTGTTATTGATATGCATAAATGAATATAAAAAGATTTTTTTTAAATTGTTATGGTTTAGGCAATAAACTCCATGCCGTATGCATTTATATTTTATGGAAGAGTTTGTATTTATTTTTTCATTTATGTTATTTTTATATTTGCGCAAAATTTAAACATGGGATACTTTTGATTTTTTTTTCTAATTGTGAGGGTATTTACTACCCCTTTGACGGCTTGCAAATAATTCACATCTTAATACAGTTATACTACGTATAGTCCATAATGTTTGTGCACAATTTGAACTTGGCTAAACTTTTCTGAAGGGTACTTTTAAAGATTATTTTCGATTTTTATAGTGTTTCTGATATATGGAAATATTTAATAATTTTATTTTATATATTTCTGTATATAGGTCTCATAAAAGAATTTTATTTACGAATAAAATCATCTTCCGACGCCACTGGTCATTTGGCTGCTGGATGAAAATTAACTGCCAGAAAGTGGTTGCCAAGTTCACACCGGTAAAAATCAACAGTTCTTCTCTACCTCTATTAGTTTGTAGAGATAATAATTTTTTTTTTGAAAAATTGTGAGACCCTCAATTTTTTCATATCTTCCAAATTAAGAATTTTATAGCTGTGAAATGGACATACTGTATAATTTTTTTAATAAAATAGAATGATAAAATTTTGAAACATCAAATATTTTTTTACACAAATACTTAATGGTGCCAAGTATCAACTAAAACATGTGATTACAAATAAAAAATTCGCTATGTTGATTGTTATATTTGTGTAGTCATCACATAGTTTTAATTAGAAGACAAACTAAATACCTATTCAGAATGACTTTGATGTGATAATGTACATAAAAATCGCGAGCTTCATTTAAAATTATAAAAAAGAAATCTGATTGTAATAGAGACAGTTTTTAAAAATATAAACTGGATAAATTAATTTTCTACGCAATTAAAGTTTTTTTACCTAAATTTTATTTCTAAAAATGACACAATTGGAGGAGAATTTTATACCTTCCCTTAAAGTCCCTCTAATTTTATTATATGTGACTTTTTTATTTATGTAATAGCTCGCCTATGTACTATAAAATATTCTTTCAGAAATTATTTCCAATTTTCTTTGTCACTCAATGTTTTATAATGCATTTATAGGTATTCTTTCTCTATTTTGATGTACAAATTTTAAAAGAAAAAATTCTTGAAATTTTTTTGAAATCAAAGTTTTTGGTGAAAAACACCATTTAAGGAGTAGGTCTAATTCTTTTTGAAATAGTCGATTTTTTTTGAATAATATCGCATTAAAAAAAATGAGACATTTATTGTGAAAATTTCAAATTTTATGAAAAATCACGTTCAGAATAAAACCGAAAAATTTGAAAAAAATACGATTAAACAAGTGAAAAAACAATTCAATTATCAATTAATTAAACAACATAAAAATTTTCTGAAGTATGGGTAATTTAATTGATTTATAATGTGATAAAACCCTTGTAAAAATAAGTCTTGCATAAGCCAATTCCAAATATCCTTTTCCCTTACTATGTTGGAATGTTTTTTTTTAATTATTTAAGGAAATAACAGTATAGTTTTTTAATTAATTTAGGGACATAATGAACAATATAAAATATATAAAAGTTTCAACCTATTATTACGCCAAATAGAATACCTTTTCTAAATATTGTATAACTTCATATAACATCAATTTCTTCAACTCTGCTTATTTATATTTTGAATCATAAAAATATTGATGAAATTGTTTATTTCCGGCTGTTATGCTGCTGTCTTCTTTGGTTATTACTTCCAAACGTTTCGACAGCAACAGTGGCAGCACTTCAATTGCGTGGAGGAAGTACTCTACGTGCCGTATCAACTAAAACTACAGTTAAAACGTTTGTAAATAATAACCAAATAAGAGCATGGCATAATGGTCTAGAAATAAACCATAAATTCTAACATAAAAATGTTGTTTCAGCAATCCACAAAATACTGTGTTGGCACCAAAGGAGATTAGAAAAACCATTGTTCAAGAACCACCTATCACTCCATTACTGGAAAATAAACAAATCCTACAAATTACTGTAAGTTTATTCTTTTTATTCATTTTAATTTATTGAAAAACTCACTTTGATTTGTTTGAGTAGAACAGCCCTCAACTCTCCCAAGATTCTACACCAGAAGAAACTGTAGAATGGTTGTCACGAAATAGATTTGAAAAATACGTGGAAACGTTTGAAAGATTTTCAGGAGATGATATGCTTAGAATGTCCAGGGAAGATTTGATGCAGATATGTGGAAATGCAGATGGAATCAGACTTCACAATGCTATACACTTAAAGTAAATAATGCCTAGAATAATGTGACTTAGATAAAATAATATTTTTTTATATTTGCTAGAAATGTGTCAAAAAAGTCACATTATACTGGATTAATTCTTAATTATTTATATATATATTTTTGTAGGACGATGGCACCAAGATTAAAAATATACGTTTGCCGAGAACACTCGTCGGTTTTTAACGCTGTATTTTTGTCGTCATTCAATACGAAAGAATTGTTACATAAATTGTCAACATTGGTAGGTGTACCTCAGAGACAAATTCGTGACGTTTATTTGGAAGGACCACATTCGATTCAAATCCAAATCAGCAACGACGTTCTACAACATATCAAAGAAGAAACCATGTTTTCCTTACAAATAACATCGCAAGATGATAATGGTTATATTTTACTTCTTAAACCTACAGGAAAGTGAAGACGAACGAAATATATCGAAATTATGATCAATTAAGAGTGATAGGTGTGAGACTTCATATAATTATTTTTTGCTTGCAAATTGAACGCCAGCAGATAGAAAAAATACCTAAACTATTTAAAGAGAAGGATCATTTGATATATTCATCAATTATCGCTTGGTAAATATGAAGTCTCACATAAAATGTTAGATTTTAGTACTATTACATTTTTTTATATAAACCATTTTATAATCAGTATTTTTTATAATACTCTTAGATTAGGTTTGTTCCAGCACGAGGTTCTAAATGAGTTTCGAACATTCTTAATGTCTTAACAAGTTAGAAGATTTACGTAAATTATCGTAGAATAAAATGGGTAAAAGAAGAATTATAAATAAATATAACCAAATATTTTTATTAATCTTTAAAATAACAAAATTATCTTCATATAGTAATATTAAATCGGTCTCGAACTGATGCTGTTTGATGACCAACAAAATATAGAAAAATGTTATACTGGTTTTCCGGAACTGATTTTATCTTTTCCACCACTTTGATATTTAAACAAATTACTTTGTCTCTGTCAATCCTAAAATGTTTTATGAACTTATGGTTATCAAACTGATGAACTATTTCCTGGATGTAATTTGGGTTTTTTGGTTATTGTCGATCCTAAATAACTCTTCTTCAACATCATCTTCAGAAAAGACTTCACTTGCGCTGGACGACTGTTTCATACATAAATTGCAACCATATAAAAAGTCCCAACTTTCGAATAGAACAATTTTTCAGCTTTCAAACATGTTTCTGTCTTTGCCGAAAACGAAAATTTACTCATGTATATACTCGGACAGTTCGAAACAATATGCTGGAAACAAACTTATTATGTTCCAATGTCTATTTTCGTTAATGGTTCTATAAGTTAATTCGTTAACGAAAAAAATCCTACACTTACTATATATCAGATTAACATATAACAGATAAAAATTATATAGATCTGCTTAAATAGATAATTTATGTTGCATATTTAAATATATGACGTGGTAGACTCATACTTTTCATTATTTGAAGGAATTTGATATTGGCAGCTATTAGAGATAATATGAAAGTGCCTTTTGAAGTACATTTCCTTTTTTGGAAATTAGAGATTAGGTAGTAAATTTTGTATGGGATAAGTAAATTATATTGTTGGTTTAGAGTTTAAATGTGCTTCTTTTCATCAAAGTTAACAAGAAAATAAAAAACCTTCCTAAATTGTTTGCAAATATATATCATGAAGAAAATAAAAAAAATTGCAATTGCGTCAAACTGAAATCTTAAATGTCAGACAAAGCGTTATACTACTTATAGTAATTTGCGATCAAAGTATATTTTAGTTCAAGATATTTAAACTTCCTGTCTTTGATATTCTCATTGCAAAGTCTGAACATTTAAATATTTTCTTTTAGCTATTATTTGTCATGCATTGAGAGAATCTCAATTTAAAGAATATTTCTTCACCCAAAAGCAGAAATATCTGCGGCTATATCGATGTCGATATATGGTACAAAATGGATGAACAAGTTATCGACAGTTCAGTATTTTCATAATATATTTCTTATTCAACTAAGAACTGAGATAGTTACTTTTCAGAAACCTGAATCATTCTCTGTTCTTCATTGGAATTTAGCATATTAATGTAATTATTCCATTATATTTTAACAGCCGCTAATATTATTTCGGTATTCCCTAACTGTCTTTCCGTTTAAAACTAAAATGATTTTAGAAAACGTTTCAATCTCCACTGTATCTTTATAATTACTTTATAGCAAAACAATAACTACCAAAATTTTCAGTAAATGATAAAACAGGCATTTAGTTCACACATGTGGGCACAGGGACAAGTGTTCAGTATAAAATGGCCAACTGATTTGTTGAGTCCTTCACGCATCCTTTCTCTTTTGAATAATATCGATATGTAATTTCAGATATAAAGTGGAATTGGCACACTTATATTTTAAGCCGACGATATTCATTGCGTTAACAGTTGCGTCAACATATCCTATTAAATAGTGATATATTTTTATATAATGTAGTTAAAGAAAAAATTAAAGAACTGGTAAAGGATGAATACTCGATCACAATATAATTTAATTAAAAAAATTGGAGAAACCATAAAATTGAAACTAATTATTGTAGAATATTTAACTATTCACTCAAAATGGGTTAAATCTGAATCATTTAACGAAATCTTGTCGATCGGATCAAGTATACTCCCTTTTATTGCAGCAAGCAAAATTTAGGCCGAAGAGATAAAATTACAATTTATTTTTAAATTGTGACTAAACAGATTTTAAAATTATTGGGTACTGTGATTATTACTGTTAAATTTTAACAAATTGCCATTTTACATATTTTGTTCTTGCTACTGGTACTGTTTTTTAAAACATGTTATGAATATAGTTATATCTAAGATACAGTTTTCTTTTTAAAAATATAGAAATAATATTTGTACATGTCAGTTACTAGAATATCTTTGTTTTTATAATGCTGTGCTTTATGTAGAAATGTAAGCTAATGATATATTTTTAATCATATATTGCATTTGTTTTGTAGAAGATCGGGGTAAAATGTGTAACTAATCGTAGCCTTAAATATGTTGCCTTAAGTAGAAAAATGTTTAGTATATAAACATATATATTTTGATATTGCGTAAAGAATATAATTCTCAATGAAACTATAAAAAACGTTTACAATTTATTTTTATTGTCTTACTATCAGACTTTTGGACGTTAAATTAATTTAAATGGATTGTTAAAAGTAATTTTTTATAATTTATATTGGTCTTTTTTTCCGTTTAATGTGGTTTTCATTTCAAACTTGTGAAGTTGCGTTTAGGTATATTAACTTTTCCATTTTTCTAATAAATTGTATTATTTTTTTAGTTAAAATGATTAAAATGGTCAAAAGTTCTTACACAAAACTTCTTTCATTAGAAAAATATTTTATTGTGTTTCTTTGTGATGATTTAACACACATATTTTTGTTTAACGCGTTTACTGCGGCATCTATTTAATAGATTTTTCTGATTTAATTAAAATGATTTTAAATTTTAAAAAAAGTGCAAATTTTTATATTAAAAAATATCTGAAAGATTTTTTTTATAAAAAACAAATCTGTTGTTATTGGCAATGAGTTGTTTTACTTTATTTTACATGTTATGAAGCTGTATTATTTGTTTATAAATAAATTATATTAAAAATATAATTTGTTTTAATTCCATTAATTTTTTTTATATATTCTGTATTCAAAATTATAAAAATATGGGTTGTTTATTTATAAGAAAAAACTAAGAAAAGTATCAAGATATCTATTATAAAAAATGGTGACTTAATATTAACAAAATGACATGCCTTTTATTGTATTTAAATCTTATTTTGAGATTTGAGATCCTTCTGGAAATTGGTGCTTCACTCAGTTGGTAAATTGTCTAAAATAAGAAAAAATACATTTAAAAAAAAAAGAGTTATTTTATTTTCATAAACATTAATGCAATACACTAATATAAAAGAAAATCAAGAAAATCTGATGTGGCCAGCACATGACCTCTTGCCATTTTTGAATCAAAAAGTACAGGTTAACACAAAAAAGTGTGAAAAAAATGAACTTTTTTGTAAATCTGGCTACAATGGCAAAATTTTTGAAAATTTTATTGATACGAAAATAAACTAGTGTATACAAAATAAATGTGTAAAACTTTGCCATTTTGTTTAGTAATTACGTGGTCACTCATAGCAACTGCCACTTCCGGTTGTCCGATTGGTACCAAAATCTTATGAGGTTTAATCTAGAGTATCAGAATCATGTATGCAAAATTGCAAATTTTTTAATTCAGTAGTTTTTGAGTTATTGTTACTACAACATCCATCCTAACACAGACATCACGAAAATATCAAAGTCGTATTCTAGGGACCCTAAAACTTGTTTATCCATTGAGAACTACGCAATTTTTAGCATGATTACTATACCTCTCTTATCTGAAGGGCGAGAGGTAAAAAAGTGTAGTCTTGACAAAAAACCGAAAAATAACAGCATATAGAAAGTTCGAATGTTCCAAAATTGGTGAAATGGTGTGTAAACCTAAAAGGAGAAAAAATTCTTCCAAAACTAGAAAGTGACGTCAATTTTTTAAGAAAATACCGTTCTGGATATGGTTTCTAAAAATATGTCGAAAAAAGACTGGGCACTTTGATTTGTCTACAGGCCATGCACTTGAGCCTGGACTAAGATGTCTAAAAACCCTGGTGCATCTACTGACAAGAGTTATGTAGAGCTGAAGATTCGAGCAATCGTCTGGATTCAATACCCAGAATATAAATACACCCTGTGAGTATAGTTTACTATGAGCGATGTATGCGCCATCTAAAATTTCAAATCTGAAACTCTAGCAATCTCAAAAAATTAGTAAAAATCAAGTCATTGTATATAGACTTCCTATGTAGGATACTCTTATGGAGACTACGTTGGACCGAGATTGGAGTCTGACATTTCAAAAACTTTCATTACAGTTTTTTCAAATGAGACACTTTTGTGTATGTATTCATCAATGGATACTGAATTTTTTGCCCTTCAACTCTGCAATTTACTGTCCGTAAATTAGAATTGTTATTTATACTATCCTTTTATTAAAAGCGTGTAAAATTGGTATCATAAAAACAATAGCATTGTTTATTATGATAAGGATACTTGATTGATTATCTACTTTTGATCCAAAGCGAGAACACCCTACTTGGATTTTTACCAAAAATGTGTTTTTTCACATTTGCCTAGGTTACTAATGGACCACCCTGTATACATGAAAATCATTTTAAAATATTTGCTTTTAACCACCATTAATACCTTTTAAATAAATCTGTAAGTTTTACACAATGAGAGTTGTAGAACTATGAAAAATATATAAGTATAATGCAAATCTTTATTTTGAGACGCCCTGTATAAATCGAAACAAATTTAAATTGTACTCATAGACCATGCATATATCTACATAAAAAACTTTTTATAAAGTGTTTCATATATCTGTTGAGCTACCCTGTATATATTTAATATAAGAAAATACATTAAATGATAAAAACGCAATAAATGTTTTAATTAAAATAAAAGAAAATTTAGAATTCAAAGTTCCAAAATTTATGTTTCGAATTTAAAAATTTAATTTTATATGCTTCTAATTTTTACTTTCCGATTTCGCATGAATAAACTTTATCTATCAAAAAGTTATTGTTTTCAAACTTTTGTAAATTGCCAAAATTATCCATTTTAATGAAAAATTACAGATTTTCAAAGTTGTAGAACATAAAATTTTCTACACATTTTATCGTAATTGTTTTTTCGAATTCCGCATAGTTTCGCCGCTAGAGGGCGTGAAACAAATATATACATACTTTAGGGCATTTTGTTAGATTTTAAGCCAAAGTTATGCATTTTAATGAAAAATAATAAGATTCCAAAGTTGTAGAACATAAAATTATTAACTTGAAAAAAAAATTAAAAGCCATGAATTTTTAATGAAAAAATTGATTTTGTTTAACTAATTTTATTAATTCATCTTAATCCAGAAAACCTAAAAAAGGCATGTTTCTCATTTTGAATAAAATTGAATGAAATATTAATTATTTATTGATTTTAAAGTTTTTAAAAAAAATGTTTTAAATTTTTTTAATGGTAAATACTAAAATTAAAAAATTGAAAAAAATACCATTAATTTTAAATTTTTAGCCAAAAATATAATTAAAAATTGATAAATGTTTGGGAACGTTACTATGACAGTAGACGTGTTAACATCGACTAATTATCGAAGGACCAAATAGCTGTTAAATTAATATAAACAAAAACAGGTATTGAAGTGAACTGTAAGGGTTTATTTTTACATTCGTTTATCATATTATTTTTACACTCACTATTAAATGCATAACTAATAGAAATCTTGGAAAATGTTTGCTAATACTGATTGTTGGCCAGCTAATCAATGCGACTGCTTACTCTGAGAGTTAATAGAACAGTGATAATTTGGCGGAGTAGCTTTTCACCCGACCCATAAAACTCATCAAGCTGACCTAATTTAACTTTTTGAAAATTCCTGGGGTGCTTTTGTGTAACGACAAATATGGAATAAAATATTAAGACAATATTTCTCGTCTCGGATAAGAGAGACATAGAGGGAGGAATTAAAATAAAGACAGAGATTATATGCAAGCCATGACATGCAGAAAAGTATTAACCGTTTTCTTAATAGGATAATTTGGATATGAAAATTAAAATTATCAATAACATGTGTATAAAACTCTGGGTAAATAATGTTAAATGTATCCACTTGCACTGAATATTTAATGAAATAAAATCATATATTTTAGTTTTAAAATATATACTTTTGTTGCCATTATTTTAATTTAGATAAATTTTCTTACGTAGTAAAAATATTCCATTCAAAAATGTTTTCCATGCGTCGTAACGTTTGTTCTAGTTATAAAAGCTCTCCTATAAACAGGTATTTGTTTTGAAACATCCGCATCTGGTGCTACAGTTGATTCTTCTGTATTCCATTCTAAAAATTTCACCGACTTTTGAAGTCTCTTCGTATTAAAATTTTCCTCATCAACCGTAATCGGCTCCAAATTATTCATGGATAAATTCTTATCGTGCGAAAAATTCGTGGGGAGCGGAATTTTAACAAATAAAATATCGTCGTTTTTGTTAGACTCGTTTGATATGTGATACTGTAAGTTTTTGAGGTCGTTGGTCTTTATAACGTTTATTAAATTCTGTACGGCGGTGTACTTTGAATCATCGGTCTTCATTCGAGCTAATTGGGAATCTGTCGAATTTGGCGGCATTTCTTTGTGAAGATATGATACCGGCCAGCGTCGTGGTTGCCCAATTCCACCTAAAAAATTTTTTCTTAGTGTTGTTAAGTTTTTTGCCGATCCGAAATAATACCTGGTAATGGCGGTTCCAAAAATTCTTCATTAAACAAAGTTTCATAACGATCTAAGCTTAAAGCGGGAGGTGGAGGAGGTGGTCGAGCTGGTGCTCTATCAGGTCTGAATATGGGAGGACGCGGACGCCACTGTTGATGATGAGGAGCAGGAGTAAAATGTTTCCTGTCATCGAATCTATCTGTATCCGTTAAATAAGGATAATACTTATCGTTACATTTTCTCCATTGAGTTCTTTCTGGACCAACATAACACCTTTAAACAAACTATTATTAATTTATACCCCAAAAATTGGCAATTTTGCTCTCTTTTTTAAATGGCTTACCAAAGATATGGGTATCCTCTGGACGCTCCGCATTGATGTTCTGGTCTGCAGCAGTAATCCCAAGCGCCGTGTTCACCTCCTTCAAGTTCACAAAACCAGAATCCTGCTTCGCGGTTCTCTCGGCACTTTGCGCCTCTCTTACAAGGCCAACCACTAACGCTATAGACCCTCCAAGTGTCCAAAGTCTGAGGGAGATCTGCAAAAACCAATCATGATATTGGTTTTTTGTTAAACTTCAAGATTCTAGTATTATCTAATAAATTTAGCGGATTGTTTAAATCAAAGGTTAAGACTAGATAAAAAAAGCGGTCAGATGAATGGTAAAAAGGTTACAAGGGAGAGAGAAAAATTTCGATAAAAAATTGATAGAATTGAACGATCTGCCATTAATGACATAAAAAATAGATGATATCCAGTATAATATCAAAATCAGATAATTACGTAAAACGGTATTAGGAAAACAGTTTGATTTTTGTTAGTTATAAACAACTGTTAAAATTCTTACAATCTCGTTCATATAAACCACTGGTAATCTGATTGGTTCTTAAATGATCATTTCCTAATATTACACAATCCGGGTTATAATTATCCCAAGCGAATAATAACGAATGTGGATCATATACGTAATCAAGTTTCGGAAGTAGGTCTCTTTGGTAAATATCAGATAAGTCACAGTTTGGACTAACTCCAGGGCTGTTGGTTCTAAAAAAAATATATAAATATAAATAAATAATTAAATGTAAATGTAATGTTTACTTGAAGCTAAACGACATGCACTGAAAAAGTGTTTCGAGTCTCACTTTGGAGCATTCTTCTTTACACTCAACTTCAGATGAGACTCGAACTGATTTTTTAATAGCCTGAGGAAGAAGACGAGCCGGTGAACCAAATCCAATATAACACACTACAAGAAAAACCATGTTAATCATAAAAGAATTGATTTATTCCTAATTGCTTACATTGATCAGGATTAAAAATTGGTTTGTGTTGATGGTGACCTTTAAGACCAAAATGAGCTGTTTCACAACCATGTCCAAAACTGCCTCTTTCATATATCTCGAATCCTGGTTCAAGAATAAAATGAATCCTAGGATCTAGCTCGTAATAAGGCCAATCAGTTAATTGGCAATTGTCGATTAATCCTCCGATTGCATGAGTACCATATCTAAATATCAATAGTTCATTGATCAAATAGCAAGCTGAGAAGAGAAGTAATGGAGACAATAAAGTATTATTTACTGTACCTGTAGCTAAATGCTCTACAAGTAAACTTATTGGACTTCAAACATTCTATTTGACAATCAACTATGGAGTTTGCTTTCAAGGAATCTCTAACTATTTTATCCTGTAAACGTTCACCGCTTCTTACTCTCCAGAAACAATCTGAAAATGTATAAAAGTTTTGTTTATTAAGATCATTTTTATTGATTTAAACTTACCGCTACTTTCTCTATTTTGGATTAAAGGTTCTTCGCATCTATTTTTGTTATTCATAGTGTAAATATCGAAATCCCTATCCGGTTCTAAATCTGTATAATTATCTAGTTCTTTATAGTCTATGTTACTTAAATAGCAATTGTCTGTTGGTTCTGAGAAAGTGATCGTATATCTAAAAAAAAGTATCCAAAATTTTCCAAAGATATTTAAAAATACAGTCCAAGTGAGTTTCTTACCGATACGCGTAAGAAGAACAAGCGAAGTCTTTTTCTTTGAAACATAACAACTCACATTCATATATGTTAGGAACAGCGAAGTATTTTTTTACTACTCTTTTGTGCAACTTAAATCCAGTAACGCTTCTTAAAGAACATTCTGTAAAATTGGAAACTTTTTAGCCAAGTTTTAGATTTAATATTTTAAACGTGACAATTTTAAAAGATAAACAATAAGAGAACAATGCACGAGCCGCGTACAGGAGTACTAATGGAACTTTCGTATTGTTCTACAGAGAATTGGGGAAATACGAAGATATGTTTTTCAACTTTAAGTGAATGTCAACATACTCTCGAAAATATTCTACATCACTAACACAGAATACATAGTTTCTGCTTGCAATAGATTGCTCCAAAATACCCAGAGTTTGATATTAATTATGAATAATAATTCAGTTGAAACTTATAATTATGTAGTGGCTAAATTTGCTGGGAAGAAAAGGATAAATTTTGCGATTAAAAGAGGCTATTGAATAAGATATAAGCCGTGTCATACAACAAAAAAGAAAATTATTTTGCCCTCAAGAACATAAAAAACATTCACAGACTTTCATCGAGAAATTAAAAACAAAAAGAAGCAAAATAGCTCTTAGAGAACCACAGATTAAAAACAGAATAAATTCATCTGCAGATAAGGAGAACGTAGTGTTGGACAAAGTTATTCCAGATTTAGAAGAAAGAAAACAAAACTTTTTGGATAGTTTACCCAAGTCAAGGCTAGATATATTAGAAATTGAAAAGAAAATAAAGTATAGAAGTAATATGCTTACTGCTTAAAATTATAGTACAATTTGCGATTTAAAAAAAATACATGCCCGAAGAAAACTATTCACAATATTTTGTTTTTTTCACTTCCAAGGCAACTAATTTGGATAATGATCGTGAAGAAAGCCACAGTAATTATTTCCTTGCTCATAAGATTTGAACCACCCTGTAGATTTTTTGCATATCTTTTTGAATGTACGGCTGTATTCAAATGTGACGAAATCCAGGTCAGGCTTGGCAAAAAATTCACAAAGTATACCATCCTCAAAACAATACCCTGTTTATGTGAGTTTTTAAAATTCATTTCCATATTTGGAAAGAGCACAAAAAACTGAATTCTGTGATGTATTTTTTACTGTTAGACCACTACACGATGTATTTACGCAGATCCATATTTAGGACCAAATACGACAAAAATTTGACTTTCGAACACCCTGTATAATGATTGTTAAAAATTTCTACTTGGTAGAATTGTAGAATGAAAAATAAAGTTACTACCTTCGCATGCGTTAAATTAACCCTTTTTACACTAGAGTACATGATGCGTTTTTTATTGTTATTAAATACTCAATCGATTTTTTATTAAATATGTATATTCTTGGTCATGGTGTCGTATGACTTAAATATGTATAAAAAATTTAAACATTTTAAAAAGAGCAAGAAAGTGTATCGACCAGAATAGGTTTTCCATCTGTTTCATTTAGTTGTTACTTAATATTTCTTGTTTTTGTTATTTGCTGTTTTCACTTGTACCATTTTATCTCAAATACGTGTGGATTAGGCTTCCACAATAAAAAAATGCACCATGTATTCTACCTCAAGGTGGTGTGGAAATGAGTACAATTAATCATGCCAAGGTAAGAACTTTATTTCCCAATCTTTGTATTTACAAATCTACTAAGTAGAAATTATGAATGATCATTACACAGGGTGTTCGAAAGACAAATTTTTGCGGTATTTGGTCTTAAATACGGACCTGTAATTACATCGTGTAGTGATCTAAATGCAAGCAAGTACGAACTTAATAGGTAAGCTTTAAAAATTTATTTCGTTAGGTTAAGCAAGCTTAACGATAACATAAAAAAATTAATAAAAACTCAAATAAAACTAGTAAAACGAATAATCTCTGCGTGATTTTTCAAGACTACAGCCCATTTCCGTCACCGGAAGAACGTCCGATTCGAAAAAATCGGAATTTTTCCAATAATTTTTTTTTCAATTTTTTTTCAACGAGCCGTATGCGATATGGATATCAATCGACGCGTCTTGACTTACACAACACCTTAAAAGAAATCAGTATCGACAAATTTGCTTTCCTTATCGAGATATCTCGAATTGAAGTTTCACTTAGTAGGCGAGACCAGGATCCTCCAGACCTGAAATTGCTCGTCTTCTGATAGAGCCTTTCTTTTTTGAATAAAAACCGATAGCCGAAAGAATTTTCCGAATCAGCCGTACCGTTCTCGAGTTATCGTGCGCACAGACATCCACACATCCACACAGATAGACTTTTTTTTCGCGGAAAATCAATTTTTTGCACGTTTTCAATTTTAAGTCATTTGGAGCAAAAAAAAATTTTGAGATTTTTGCACGATTTCAACACTAGGGTGAAGTATGGGCGGGCCGTAGTAATAAATTGACGTTAAAATTTAAATAGTAAACTCGTCTGGCCAAAAGTAAAAAATACATCACATAATTCAGTTTTTTGTGCTCCTTCCGAATATGGAAACGAATTTTAAAAACTCACATATACAGGGTGTTGTTTTGAGGGTGGAACAAGGAATTTGCAAAATGGATAAAACACCCTGTATCTCGGTTATAAAGAGCGCAATACCCTTTGTATGGGGATTTTTTAGAATCACCTCGGCGATCCCCATCCACAGTTAACGTATGTCCGTTTCCCAATGAATCACCCTGTATAAATTAACATCTGCGTGACCATCATCCGTCAGGGGTTTGCGGCTCGTGCGATTTTCTATTGGTAATAGCGTTTCTACAGGTATAGATTTAGTTCAATTCTTACCTATTCGGTTTAATGTTAAATGTTGATACATATAATAAATTAAAAAGAAACAAAAAGAATTAAGCAAGTGTGCATTAAGAGATAGACACAAATATAACTACAATTTGTACACGTAAACTCCGCATACCTTCAGTTAACATTGATTTATCTTCTTGTTAGTATTATAGTAGGTAAAGAAATACAGTGAAACCTGAGTAAGCTGGACCCTATATAAAACGAAATCCTATAGGACGGACATTTTAACGATTACCTATATATTAAAATGTAATGTAAAAATGTCTTATAAGCTGAAACCCTGTCTAACACGAACTTATAATTTCCATATTTTCTTAAGCCGGAACCAGTGGCGGCTCGTCAACTTTTTAAGAGAGGAAGCTGGACAGAAAACTTTTATGTAAAAATATACTCTTTTCAGCCAATTAATTTAACATTTGCGCAGCTACTTCAGTGACAAAATTAATTGTTGCCCAGCAAGAACCAACATATTTTTTTTTTTTTTTGGAATTTTTCATATTTTGTTTGTTTTTTATTAATATTATTTTTTTTATATATTAACGAAATTCTACGGTCTTTAGTTTGAGAAATAGTTATTTTCCTAACAAGTGCGGAAAGTTATACTTTTCCGCACGCAATTGCAGTTGCGAAGCGGAGTTCGGGCATGCAATTAAGTGGGGAAAAGATACTTTACGCAAGTGTTAGGAACAATATTTTTTCTACAAGCGCCTAGAATTAAAAAAAAAAAATAGCAAAAATATTTTTTTGTCATTAAACAAAAATTTTCTTAGTGCTTCTTAATAAATAAAATTAGGCTGAAAGTAATCATGGTAACCAAGCAAGAATTAATTTTTAATCATTTTAGCATTTATAAAATCAGTGCTGAAAAGTATACTTTTCCGCACGCTTGTAGAATATAGGTATTAAACTAATAACATTGTATCCACCGATGCCGACGTAAAGGAATGGTAACCCACGCAACACGCATGTGTTGTACATCACCGTCCGTACTGAACCGAAAAATGGGCAAAAATACCGGTGGCAGGCTTGGGATTGACGCTAGCCTACCGAGAGTGTTGCCATTTCAACTATTTTTACGGTATTTAGCAATTGGACTGGTCGAAAACGGCAACTGTGTTGAACAACATAGGATTTGAGATATATACAGAGTTTGCAGAATCTAGCCTCAGATTCAGAAATTACTACAGAAAACAGGGAATTAAGAATAATCAACAATATATTTCTGGTGCTATTTGCTGGATAAAATGGTGAGGAGGCTGAGCCTCCTTCGAGGAGCCGCCACTGGCCGGAACCTATTTATATTATTCCTTTGAAGGTAACAAGTATTTATAGATGTTTACATACATTCTTTATGTATTTTCAAAATTTAGAGACATTTAGGTACAAAAGCAGTAAATATACGAGCGCACTTCTCTCATTGTACGCGTCTCGCGATTTGACAAGTTTTTTTGCATGAATTATTTTTTATATTTTTATATTTAACTGTTTTTCAGATGCCGCTAGAGAGCGAAAAATATACACATTTTTTTGTATTTTGAAGGCAAACAATGGGCTTTAGTGCAAAATATTTTAGTGCAAAGTTGTAAAGCATAAAATTCCCTACAACTTTTGTATCAAACTTTTTCCAGAATTCCCAATATTTTTCACACATGATTTTAGAAAATCCTAATTGTAGCAGTGTGCTATATAATGTGCGCTTGCGCCCGCTTATGTCATTACCAACATGAAATAACAATTAGGTAGACGTATTCACCATTTGCTTGCTATTTAAAATTTGTTCCATAAATTAATCTAATGCTCAGTATTTTGTAATTAAAATAATCCTATTCTCTATAGCCGAGCCGGGAAAGTTCTGGGGTGAGACAGCCGATTTTTTTTAATACACAGGCTAGATTTAGATAGTCAAGACTTCTTCAAATAAAATAAATATAAATAGTGTTTCGCGTCCCGTCCTGGATTGACCGCCTCGTGAGTTGACAAGCTTGCTGAAAGCGAATAGCAAATTGGCGAGTTGTGACCGGGTTGCTAGCCACTGGTCAGTCTAGTCTGACCCGCGCTTAATTTAGTTTTAAAATTATTAAGCGAGTTATCAGACGCCTTCTCAAGCACCTGCCGGCATATTTAAAGACGCCGTGGTGAACCGCACGGCAGTGTTACCGTTTTCAATAAACCGTATTCTACCAACATTTCGATAATAAACTAAAAAAATCTACTAACTATCTAAATCTAACCTGTGTCTTTTAATTTATTTTATTAAAAGAAGTCTTTGACTATCTAAATCTAACCTGTGTTTTAAAAAAAAGAAAATATAACACTATTTATATTTATTTTATTAAAAGAAGTCTTGACTATCTAAATATAACCTGTGTATTTAAAAAAAAGAAAATATAACTTCCCTTTCCCCTTAAAATTTTTCTCCACTTCGGTCTATATTGCTTTTCACTTTCCCCTATTTTTTTCCATTTTTTCCAAAATTTTTTATTCCACTCTTTAAACTACTTTTTTTCCACTTTTTCTCCTACATTCTTTCCTAATTTCTTTGTGACAAACTTTTTTGTTCCACTTTTTCCCCTTAAAACTTTTTTTCCACTTCTTTCCCCATTTTATTTTTCACTTTTCCACTACTTTTTTCTATTTTTCCCCTACTTTTTCACTAATTTTTTTATATTTCAAACTTTTTTCTACTTTTTCCATGACTCATTTTTCTCCTATTTTTTTATTTCAAATTTTTCCGCTATTTTTTCACCATCCTTTTTGCTTCTACTTTTTTACCATTTTTTTATATTGCACATTTTTTTTCCAATTTTTTCCCCCTCATTTTTTTGTTTTAGACATTTTTTTACACTTTTACTCCTACATTTTTTAGTAATTTTTAGTTTCAAACCTTTTTTCCTCTTTTTTATAACTCATTTTTTCTCCTGTTTGATTACTAATTTTTTTATATTTCAAACTTTTTTCTACTTTTTCCATGACTCATTTTTCTCCTATTTTTTTATTTCAAATTTTTCCGCTATTTTTTCACCATCCTTTTTGCTTCTACTTTTTTACCATTTTTTTATATTGCACATTTTTTTTCCAATTTTTTCCCCCTCATTTTTTTGTTTTAGACATTTTTTTACACTTTTACTCCTACATTTTTTAGTAATTTTTAGTTTCAAACCTTTTTTCCTCTTTTTTATAACTCATTTTTTCTCCTGTTTGATTACTAATTTTTGTATATTTCCAACTTTTTTCCCATTATTCCCCAACCATCTTTCCCCCACCATCTTTCCCCTGCTTTTTTAATAATTTCATTGTGTTCCACTTTTTCTCCTTAAAACTTTTCCACTTTCCCTATTTTTTTTTCACTTTTCCCTACTTTCCTTTTTTAGACTTTTTCTCACACATTTTTTACTAATTTCTTTGGTTCACTTTTTTTCTTTAAAACTTTTCCATTTCTTTCCCAATTTTTTTCACTTTTCCCCTATTTTTTATTCTATCCTTTCCCCTACTTTTTTATTCTATCTTTTTCACTACTTTTTTATTCTATCCTTTCCCCTAATTTTTTATTCTATCCTTTCCCCTACTTTTGTCAACTTTTTCTCATACATTTTTTACTTATTTTTTTTGTTCCACTTTTTCTCCTTTAAACTTTTTTCCACTTCTTTCCCTGTTTTTTTTCATTTTCTCCTACTTTCTTCCACTTTTCCCTAATTTTTAATTTCACCTTTTCCCTTATATTTTTCCACTTTTTCTCCAACATTTTTTTACTAATTTCCTATTTCTTTGTGTCAAAAACTTCTTTTCACTTTTTCACTAATGTTTTATAATTTATAATTTGAAACTTTTTCTTTACCAATTTTTCCTCTATTTTTTTTTCCACTTTTCGCCGCAGCCTTTTTTCCTCCTACTTTTTTAGTTTCAAACTTTTTCCCCAATTTTTTATATGTAAATCTTTGTCCTAACTTTTTATTTCCAATTTTCTCCCTTTCCCTTTCTATCATTAAAAATGGAGTGGTAAGGGGGGAAAGATGGGGGGAAAGAAAAAAATAATTACACAAAAAAGTGATTTTTTCGTAAAAAAAGTGAAAATTTGACAAAAATTGACAATAATGAGAAAAAATGGGTAGTTTTAGAAAAAAAAGGGGAAAACGTAATTTCAAGAAAAAAAGTACCAAAATTTGAAAGAAAAGAGGGGAAATTTTGTAGGAAGAGGAGAAATTGAGAAAAAATAACAAAAATGAAAACATAAGGGGTAATTTTGAAAAAAATGGGGTAATTTTAGAAAAAAATGGGGTAATTTGAGACAAAAAGTGACAGTATTTGAGAGAAAAGAGGGTAAATTTTGAAGGAAGAGGAAAATGAGAAAATAAGAAGCAATTTTGAGAAAAATGGACAAAGTGTAAAGAGGAAAAATTTCAGACAAAAAAATTAACAGCATTTGAGAGAAAAGAGGAACATTTATTTCGTAAAAAAAATATATATCAGGATTCGAACCTGGAATTTTCGTTCACAGTGATGAATAATCAAACTTTCAAGTTAACATACAATAAAAGCCGATTAGGGCGAAATGAATAATGCTCAATAGTTTTAAATTCAAAACCAAATAATATACTGAAATCTATTAAAATTATCAATTCTACTAAACACCCTCATTCTTAAAAATCTACTAATTTAGTAGTAAATCTACTGAAAACGGTAACCTCATCCATATGGACGACTTGTCTATATGCATATCTGATCTAAAATGGAGATTATAAAGAACAAAAATAGCGAAATTCTACCGATGAAAACAGCAAAGAAACGAAAAAAAGAAAATACTAAGAATCTTTTGGACAAGAAGCGAAGCATAAATAGGGAAAGCAAGAGGAAAGATTATAGAACAAAATAACGATGGATTAGAAAAGATTGAAGAAGTGGGTAAATGGGGTGGAATCAATGCAACTGTTGGACACCCGTGAGAGTTCAAAATAAATCTGCAATACGACCAGGAGCAGACATTTCAAATAGTTATGTAAATGATATATTATAAACAGATGATATAGATAAAGAATCTGCAGCAATTTTAAAAAATTGTAAATATTACAATAATTTTATTGAAGTTGTTTTGTTGTGTGCTTTACCTAATTTTCCATACCCTACAATGATTGACAAGTAAAATATTTACCGTCTTGTATATAGCTGTATGTGGGCCTTCTATGTTCAACAGGTAAAAGTGAACTATCTGGTACTGGTAAAACAATTCCCGCTTCAAAGGGCTTTGGAACCGGCACGTAACTTCCAAGATTTGGAGGTTTTAACGCAGGATCTGGTGGTAGATAGCTACCGTCTCCGTATTTACTTAAACCCCAATAACTATAGTTATTTTTGTACTTGTGATAGAGACCCCAATCGTTTGGAGGATCTTTCCTAGGAGGCAAATACGAATTCGGTTTAAAACCGTCACTTTCGCCGTATCGATTCCACTCATACTTATCTTTGTGGTACTTGTAGTACTGAAGCGATGGAAATGAATCGTATGGTTTTTGATCGTAAGGAAGCGGTTTGGGTGGGAATAATGGAGGAAGAGGAGCATCAGAATATCTTCGATTGTCAATTCTGTCGTAATGAGTGTTATGGGGAAGATATGAGTAATCTGAAACAAAAACGACTTAAATTATTTAATACTGAAAAAATATTTTACATCTCGTTGTATAGAATTGACATTTTGTTATTTTAATTGGTGCTAAACATTCTACTGATAATTGCAATTAGTACTATATTTAAATAATATTCCTATTAAGTGGGTAGTTTAACGCATAAAACGTCCCAAATTATGTTATCAGAGAGATATTTACCTCCTCTTCTCTTATTGGTAGGTCTTGTATCGTAGTCGTAAGAGTGGTAATCGTATCTGCGATCTATTGGTCGGGATGGTCTGAAATACTCGTCCGGCCAACGTTCTGGTCGTCTATACTCTATGGGCCTCCTAGGAGCTGCAAGTAAAAAAAATATTCGTACACCGAAATCTAATTTTCATAATCAATTTTGAGAAGAAAGGAAGAAGATAAAATCGAAAAGCAGAAAACTAAGAGACTATTTAAAGTGAATTTACCTTCATAGTCATATCTTCTCTCTGGCCAACGATCTCTTGCTACAAACGGATTGGTTTCTCTAGGACCGTGTCTGTAGTCATCGTAATCATTATATCCGTTATATTGACCGTATTTATGACTAGTTGGCCTCTGCCTACAGTTTACGGTAGCGGCGTTACGGTCTCGTTCGTAATAATCATAGTCTGGATCTGGAAATCCATCTCTGTATATATCTATCCTAGATAGAGGAATACCTAGTAATTCGCAGTCGCCTTTTCCTCTTCCAGATGGATCCAATCTGAAATTTTTTTTATTGAGTTTAGGTATAAGATGTTTTTGGGTTTAAAAAATCAAACTTAAATGTTTTGGAAATTTACATAGAAAAAATAGCAGATCAATGTGAATTTGTTATAATAAAAATATGTTTTAACTTAAGTTTGTTGAAAATTAGTACCCTTGACTTTAAAACCTTTAATAAAACGTCATCATCTTATCGCCATGGATTTTAATGAATATTATTAATACAAATGATCAAAAATTGGTGAGAAAATCTCACCATATGTGATAATTCTGTATACAAAAACTAAGAATATCCTTGAAGAAAATTATTACAATAGCATTGTAAGAAATTTATCTCTACGAAACATCTATCCAATTAAGAAAATTTCGACAAATTATGACTATTAGATTAAACGAATTAATAGTAATTATTTGGTGTTTTTTTTTATTGTAAAAGTAGTTGTTAATTTATTAAAATCAATGAGGAAAAACTTACCTATAATTGAAACCTTCGCATATAAATAGTTTTTCATCTGCACATTGCGATTGACATTGTTCGACGGTTTCGCAAGTTAGAGCTCTTCTAACCAAACCTCGTGATATTCTTTTACCAGCCAGGACTCTTCTGAAACAAGCTGAAAAAATTGTTTAGTAAAAAAATATTTTTTATTACAATAAAAAAAAGTTACACACTTAAAAACATTTTTAAGTATTTTCTTTTGACCGATTTCATTATAAGAAATTTTTACTGGAGATATGGCTGGTGACAAAGCTTAAGGGAAAGTATTGTGATCGAGTAAAAAACCGATCTCGAGATTTTGAGTTTTCTTGACGTTTTCTGGTCCAAAAAACTATGGTTGAAAAAATGTACATTTGTGGCTGATTTTTTTGTGACTGGATTTTTTAAAACTAATGAACCAATTTTAACCTAATTTTCACTAAAAATATTTTGGTGCTACCATAGAACTGATTATTTTTTGTTACTAAATTCGACTAAAAATAAATCTATTTAATAATTAAATATTTTTTTCTCTAAAATAAATAATTTCAAAAGACAATAAAACATCAATTTTATTTTAGTTTTTTAACAATATTTTGATTTTTTACTTTCCCGGACCCATCAAAGGGAAAGTAAGGTGAACGAGCAAAAAAAAAATCGAGATATCGATGGAAATATCCATTGTGAGGTCTCCCAAGAAGATTGAAACCATTTCCAGCGTATGGTCTGTCTGTGTGTCTATGTGTCTGTGTGTCTGTGTGTAATCTTCCACGATAACTGCCGAACCGTTTGACCAATCAAGCTGAAATTTGGCATGGAGGGTCGGTGTGTACCTAGAATGCGACCACTATTTTTTGGTTTAAATTGGTACAGTGGAGGGTCCTCAAGACCGACATTGGTTAAATATACATGTAACAATTTTTTGCTTTATTTAAATTTTAAGGACAAACAATACATTTTAGTGCAAAATGTTGTAGTACAAAGTTTTAGAGCATAAAATTATCTACAATTTTTGTTTTAAGCCTTTTCCAAAATTTCCAATAGTTGCGCCACTAGAGGGCGCGTAAAAAATGCGCATGTATGTTTTCTATAGTTTTTCTTGATTTTGAGGACAAACAATACATTTTAGTGCAAAATGTTGTAGTACAAAGTTTTAGAGAATGAAATTCTCTATAACTTTTGTTTCAAACTTTTTCCAGAATTTCCAAAAGTTTAGTGCAAAATTTTATAGTACAAAGTTTTAGAGCATAAAATTCTCCATAAATTTTGTCTCAAACTTTTTCTAAAATCTCCAATAGTTGCGCCACTAGAGGGCGCGTAAAAATGTGCATGTAGGTTTTCTCTAGTTTTTCTTGATTTTGAGGACAAACAATACATTTTAGTGCAAAATTTTCTTGTGCAAAGTTGTAAAGCTCAAATTTTTTTTAACTTTTATATTTAACTTTTTATCGAATTCCTCATAGTTTCGCCGCTAGATGGCGAGAAAAATACACATTTAAAATTCCCTATAACTATTGTATGAAAATTTTTCCCGAATTCCCAATAGTTTTCACACATGATTTTAGGAGATCCTAATTGTAGCAGTATGATATATAACGTGCGCATGCGCAGCTTATGTCATTACCAACATTGAAATATTAATTCACCATCAGCTCGCTATTTTTAATGTGTTTAAAAAAACGTTCGTTAAAGTACCTGAAAACGTTTATAAGACGTTTTTCTCTAGTGCAAGTAAATGGTTCAACAAGAGACGTTTTTTGGATGTTTTTTAGAACGTCCACTGGACGACTTACAAAAACGTTCAAAAAACGTAATTTTCTGACTTTTTTGAAAACATGCTTTTGAGGACCTAAACAAAACGTGATGTGAACGTTACTGGTAGGTTTAAAAACGACTCAAATAAAACGTTTTAAAAACGTCCCTATTGTGACTTAATAAAAAACAGACGTTTTTTATCGTACGTTTTAAAAACGTCTGAGTATTGTAGCGTAAAAATCGTTTTTCTCTTTTTTTTTGAGTTCCGACGTTTTGTCGACATATTTTGGACGTTTATTCATGTCCCTTTTAAAAACGTTCTTGTACAAACATTTCTAAAATGTTTTAATTTGCTCCTTGGACGTTCTGACGTTAAATGAACCACAAAAAACGTCAATTGGACCTTTTCTATTAGGGTAAACTGCTCTTCGTTTCATTAAAAAAATCACTCCTAAGTGGTTCAATCTATTTTATATACTAAATCATAATTAGAATTTTCTAACTATACCAAAAATGAATTCATCTAGTTTATATATCCATTTTTCTGTTAACTATTAAATACATTTATTTTTAATCGTATTTAGTAACAATTATAAACAAAAAATGAGCAGTACATACATTTTTTTAACAATAGTTTTTTTGGACCAGAAAACGTCAAGAATAGTCAAAATCTCGAGATCGGGTTTTTACTCGATCACAATACTTTCCCTTAAGCGTTGTCATCTCCAGCACCGTTTGACAATTTCAGAAAAAAGTTCTTATAATGAAATCGGTCAAAAGAATACTTAAAAATGTTTTAAAGTTCGTAACTTTCCGCCAGATGGTGAAATATATCATTTACAAAATATAATTGCGTTTGTTTTTGAAGAATCGCGGAATTTTCTTTGACCTTGAAAATTTCTTAAAATCTATAAAAAAAACGCTAAAGTTTCTATAAAAAATTTTCAAAATTATAAAACTATTATTAAAACCGATGAATTTGCATTAGAAAACAATTAAAAAAGTGGAAATTTCATTAAAATGTTTTTTAAAGCCATACACATTTCTTTAAATTGCAGAAAGTCTGTCCAAACTCCTAAAGACGGCCCTGGCGGAACTCCAATGTAGAGAGCAATTTAGAAAGACTAAATAATAAATATTATTGAATTTGTCTTAAAAATTTAGACTTTTCTTCAATAACGGATTTTTGTAAAAATGCCTATTTTTTTTTCAATAAACCGCAAAATTATTTATCCGTTTTAATCTTGAAACTGTACATTGTCTTCAAAATATTTTTAAAATGCCAAAAGTTTCTTAAAAAAGGAGAAAATATTTAAAGAAAAACGTAAAAATTTCTGTATATTTCGAAATTCCTCATATCTCATATTATTATTATTTTATTATTTAAAAAAATGATAAAGTTAAAAATAATTCAGCGCGAAAATTATATATAAAAAATTACCTTTTGCATCTTCCACTATAATAATGGTAGTTTGCGTGTAAGAAAAATATCCAATAAAAAATATCACAGAAAAATCGAACACTTTCATTTTCAAAAACAATTCCTAAAGTCACGTTACGTAATTTATTTTCGGCCACATCGTTAATAACAAAATTTATTGTTTATTTCTCACATAACCGACACAAATACCTACACTACAACTATGCCGTCATGCAAAAGTTTTTAACAAATTCTTCTTTGCAACCGAACGCTAAAACAATGGAACTATTGCCAATGAGGAACAATATTGTTTGTTTAAAGAAAAATGTGCAAAGAGATGTTTGTTCGTTTTGCGAGTGGGAAACTGCGCTACTATTTCTTACTTTTTATGCACGGTAAATCAAGGATACTTTTGTCGTTTGATAGAGGTTTTATTGCAATTCCCTCTACTCAGGAGTGCCAAATACAGGATGGCCTATAAAAAAATACAGAAAAAGTTTTAGTACATAAATGTAATTTTTTGGATTAGTTGGCTAATTTTTTTACAAATTTAAGAGATGTAAATGAAAAAGAATACATTTTAAACTAGCAGAATTTTAAACATAAACACTGGAATTACGGTAGTCCCAAAAAGTGTTAAAATAGTTATATGTTAATAGTAGCTTTTGCCCACGACTTCGTCCGCGTTGATGTTGGAATAAATAAAAGTTTCCTTCTTATATCTGTTTCCTTCCCCTACTTTTTAAACTCTGTGATGAATATTGTATTGAATATTGAATATCTCGAAAACTACAACTGGTGATGGACGCTTGAAAATTTTCCTAAAGAAATGTATTTTTTAAAATGAAGGGGAGAGGTCCAAGAAAACCACACAAAAAATATGCGCTTAAAAATTGGTATGTATTTCCTTTGATAAATAAACAAACATGTACTTCAGTTTTTGATAAAATTGATTTGAGATAAATAATTTATACTTTCTCTCCTATTTCTAATTAAATTACTTGGAGACAAATAATAAAAAATCGGTTGTGTCGCCCCAAAACTTTCCCGACGAGTATCCACGAATACTTTTTCAGATATTTAATGTTAAAGTTTCAAATTTTGACATTTTTTATTTTTTACAGATGACAGTTGGAGAAATAATTTCGACTGTTATGAATAGAGTTTTTCAAGGGCTTTCAAATGACATATTGCAAGTTAAATTCTGTAATATACTGCGTCTGTAATTTTTTGATAGTGACACTTCCGTTTGACAGATGTCGTACAAGAACTAATGGATTCTTCTGACGAGTAACCCAAAGCCATATACCAAATTTGAGCTCAATCGGATTTAACGTGTGGCTTCTATCGTGGAAGAATACACACAGACGGACAGACAAACAGGCAGATAGACAGACAGACTGACTTCAATTTGGAAATTGTCTTAATCATCTCAGGTGACCTCAAAATGGACATTTCCCTCTTTATCTCAAAAATTTTTTTTAGCTCGTTCACAATACTTTCCCTTCTCGGAGGTGTGTCGGGAAAGTAAAAAAAGTGAAAAATGCTGAAAAAAAAGTAAAACGCTAAATATGCAAAAAAAATCCCAAATGAAATTAAAAAAAAAATGCAAAAAAACGAACAAAAAACATGGAAAAATACAAACATACAAAGATACACAATAATACATAAAGAGTAAAAAATGAGCTAAAAAATGTTAAAAGTTCTAAAAAAACTGAAAAGTTAAAAAAAGTACTAAAGGAAATTGTAAAGAATGTTAAAAAAATGCCAAAAAAAAAATCTAAAAAAAAGTTTAAAAAATGCTGAAAAAAAGTAAAATAATGCTAAAAATGTAAAAAAAATGCCAAAAAATCTAAAAAAAGTCAAAAAAAGTACAATAATGTTAAAAAATGCTAAAAGTGCAAAAAATGCCAAAAAATTCAAAAAAAAAATGCAAAAATATGTCAAAAATCTAAAAAGAAGTCAATGCTGAAAAAATTAAAATAATGCTAAACAACATTAAAAATGCAAAAAAATCCCAAAAAGTAAAAAAAAAATGCAATGAAAAAAATACAAACGTATACAAAGAAATGCACAAAAATACATGAAAAGCAAAATGAGCAAAAAAAAATATAAATTCTAAAAAAGTAAAAAAGTTTAAAAAGTGTTAAAAGAAATTGTAAAAAATGTTAAAAATAGCTGAAAAAGTATTCGTGGATATTCGTCGGGAAAGTTTTGGGGCGACACAACCGATTTTTTTGTATTTGACAGGTGACAGTTGGAGAAATAATTTCGACTGTTATGAATAGAGTTTTTCAAGGGCTTTCAAATGACATATTGCAAGTTAAATTCTGTAATATACTGCGTCTGTAATTTTTTGATAGTGACACTTCCGTTTGACAGATGTCGTACAAGAACTAATGGATTCTTCTGACGAGTAACCCAAAGCCATATACCAAATTTGAGCTCAATCGGATTTAACGTGTGGCTTCTATCGTGGAAGAATACACACAGACGGACAGACAAACAGGCAGATAGACAGACAGACTGACTTCAATTTGGAAATTGTCTTAATCATCTCAGGTGACCTCAAAATGGACATTTCCCTCTTTATCTCAAAATTTTTTTTTTAGCTCGTTCACAATACTTTCCCTTCTCGGAGGTGTGTCGGGAAAGTAAAAAAAGTGAAAAATGCTGAAAAAAAAGTAAAACGCTAAATATGCAAAAAAAATCCCAAATGAAATTAAAAAAAAAATGCAAAAAAACGAACAAAAAACATGGAAAAATACAAACATACAAAGATACACAATAATACATAAAAAGTAAAAAATGAGCTAAAAAATGTTAAAAGTTCTAAAAAAACTGAAAAGTTAAAAAAAGTACTAAAGGAAATTGTAAAGAATGTTAAAAAAATGCCAAAAAAAATCTAAAAAAAAGTTTAAAAAATTCTAAAAAAAAGTAAAATAATGCTAAAAATGTAAAAAAAATCCAAAAAATCTAAAAAAAGTCAAAAAAAGTACAATAATGTTAAAAAATGCTAAAAGTGCAAAAAATGCCAAAAAATTCAAAAAAAAAATGCAAAAATATGTCAAAAATCTAAAAAGAAGTCAATGCTGAAAAAATTAAAATAATGCTAAACAACATTAAAAATGCAAAAAAATCCCAAAAAGTAAAAAAAAAATGCAATGAAAAAAATACAAACGTATACAAAGAAATGCACAAAAATACATGAAAAGCAAAATGAGCAAAAAAAAATATAAATTCTAAAAAAGTAAAAAAGTTTAAAAAGTGTTAAAAGAAATTGTAAAAAATGTTAAAAATAGCTGAAAAAGTATTCGTGGATATTCGTCGGGAAAGTTTTGGGGCGACACAACCGATTTTTTTGTATTTGACAGGTGACAGTTGGAGAAATAATTTTGACTGTTCTGAATAGAGTTTTTCAAGGGCTTTCAAATGACATACTGCAAATCGAATTCCGTGACATATTGTATCTGTCATTTGTTGATAGGGATACTTCCGTTTGACAGATATCGAATAAAAACTAATTAGTTCTTCCGACGGCAAACCCAAATCTATATACCAAATTTCAGCTCAATCGGATTAATACTTTTTCAGATATTTAATGTTAAAGTTTAAAATTTTGGCATTTTTTTATTTTTGACAAGTGACAGTTGGAGAAATAATTTTGACTGTTCGGAATAGAGTTAGTCAAGGGCTTTCAAATAACATATTGCATGTCAAATTCCGTGAGATATTGCATCTGTCATTTTTTGATAGTGACACTTCTGTTTGACAGATGTCGTACAAAAACTCTTTTGACGGATAACCCAAACCCATATACCAAATTTCAGATCAATCGGATTAAACGTGTGGCCTCTATCGTGGAAGAATACACACAGACAGACAGATGGACAGACCGACATACAGACTTCCATCTGGAAATGGTCATAATCATCTCAGGTGACTTCAAAATGGATATTTCCATCTTTATCGCGAACATTTTTTTTAGCTCGTTCACAATACTTTCCCTTCTCGGAGGTGGGTCGGGAAAGTAAAATATTTGCATTCCCTCATAGGAGAGAGCCACTCCCCTCTAAAAGAATCACCCTGTATGTTTTTGGTTTTTGCACTTACTCGAGCGGGTCAATTTTTGGTTAACCGCAATTTTGAACCCCTTAAGTGCGAATTTTCCAAATTAAATTCCGAAAATCTCGGAAACGAGAAGGAATATCGAAAAATGTTAAGAGTACTTTTTTGCTCTACTTGAACAGATCCTATGAAATGAAAAAAAATTGAAAAGTAGGAGAAAATAATAGTAAACAGGAAAAGAAATATGAAAAATAGGGGAAAAATAATGAAAATAGGGAAAAAATATTGGAAAATGGGGATAAAATATTGGAAAATGGGAAAAAAAATAATAACAGAACTGACGCCATTAAAGGTTTCGTGCCGCATCGATATCCAACAGCTACAAGATCAAAATCTACCTGGCTGTTGGGGGACATTACATGTCACCATCAAAAGGTGGCAGCACCTCTAATACAATTAAATTGCAAAATCTATTTAAAAATAAATAAACAGAAAGAGGATTTTGCAAATATTTATACACCTCGACAATGATAGACAGCTGTTTCGATCTTTCTGATCTCATCACAGTATCATACCGCCATCTAAGGTGTTAGTTCTGTTCGGTTGGCTTGGCCTTCATAGGTTATACAGTCGAGAAATTTTCAAATATTTATTCACTTTGACGGTATGATACTGATGAGATCATAAAGATCGAAACAGCCGTCTATCATTGTCGAGGTGTATAAATATTTGCAAAATCCTCTTTCTGTTTATTTATTTAAAAAAAATAATAAAAAATAGGGAAAAAATAATGAAAAGTAGGGAAAAAAATAATATTTATATCTGCTCTAATTTAGCCGATGACATAGAGAAATGGAAGGGCTAATTTTTGTTCGTGGCCGCCCATTCTCAAAGCGACAAAAAAATATAAACAAATTAGAGCAGATATAATATAAAACGAGGAAATTTGAACGAGTAGACCTGAATGAATTTATGAAATTATTTGACAGTGGTGGAAAAGTGTAGCTTGGAGCTGGCCGGCCGGGAGCCAAGATCACCGAGGTAGAATTACCCGCTTTAATAATTATATCTCAAATATATTATTTTAAATGAAACACTGTTTTGTATATTTTTTATAGAAAACACAGATACATTTTTTACTTTCCCGGACCCATCAAAGGGAAAGTAAGGTGAACGAGCAAAAAAAAAATCGAGATATCGATGGATTTATCCATTTTGAGGTCCCCAAGAACATTGAAACCATTTCCAGCGCATGGTCTGTCTGTGTGTCTGTGTGTCTGTGTGTAATCTTCCACGATAACTGCCGAACCGTTTGACCAATCAAGCTGAAATTTGGTATGGAGGGTCGGTGTGTGCCTAGAATGCGACCATTAGTTTTTGGTTTAAATTGGTACAGTGGAGGGTCCTCAAGACCGACATTGGTTAAATATACACATAACAATTTTTTGCTTTATTTAAATTTTAAGGACAAACAATACATTTTAGTGCAAAATGTTGTAGTACAAAGTTTTAGAGCATAAAATTACCTACAATTTTTGTCTTAAGCCTTTTTAAAAATTTCCAATAGTTGCGCCACTAGAGGGCGCGTAAAAAATGTGCATGTATGTTTTCTATAGTTTTTCTTGATTTTGAGGACAAACAATACATTTTAGTGCAAAATGTTGTAGTACAAAGTTTTAGAGAATAACATTCTCTATAACTTTTGTTTCAAACTTTTTCCAGAATTTCCAATAGTTTCGCCACTAGAGGGCGCGTAAAAAATGTGCATGTAGGTTTTCTCTAGTTTTTCTTCATTTTGAGGACAAACAATGTATTTAGTGCAAAATTTTCTTATGCAAAGTTGTAAAGCATCAAATTTTATTTAACTTTTATGTTTAACTTTTATCGAATTCCTCATAGTTTCGCCGCTAGGTGGCGAGAAAAGTACACATTTAAAATTCCCTGCTACTATGTACGAAAAATTTTCCCGAATTCCCAATAGTTTTCACACATGATTTTAGGAGATCCTAATTGTAGCAGTATGATATATAACGTGCGCATGCGCAGCTTATGTCATTACCAACATTGAAATATTAATTCACCCTCAGCTCGCTATTTTTAATGTGTTCCATAAATCAATGTAATGCTTAGTATTTTGTAATTAAAATAACAATAATAAATAACATATTCTCTACGGTCGAGCCGGGAAAGTTCTGGGGTGACACAGCCGATTTTTTTTAATTCTTACTGCCACTGTTTATTTAATAGATCTGAAAAAAATACTATGGGAAATCCGCTCTATATTTAAAACGTTAAAAACCTCTCCTCTATAAATACTATTATGCAATAAATACTCTATAAAAGTCTGTTAACAAGTTCACTCATCTGATTTTACGATCATCATTACAAACTATAATTGAAATAAATTGTATACATTAAATGCATAGAGAGTGGTCATTTACAATTAAACTATTTTTCCTAAATAGAAATTTACACTTGATTTTTAAATAATTTTATAATAATTAATAAAATATCCACAAGGTTAGCCATATATCTACCTCTATTATATTATCGTACTAATGTTATATTGGAATAAAATATGTTTATTTCGGTAAATTTATCAACTATTTTTTACAGTATAAACAGTTTTTCTATTTAATTTTATAAGCCATATATATGACATTTTAGTGACCCACCTCTGGGTTTAGAATGAAACGAAATTGTGGGAAATGTCATATGAACTAAATATTTAACAATAGACCTATAAACAGTTCAATGGTCAATAGATTGATTTTAAACTATTAGCAAATTTCATGTTGTTATAGTATACTGAGAATAAATATAAAACTATAGTTGACATTAAAACAAATATATTAAGATAAATTAGGCAATCAGAGATGTTTTATAAATAAATAATAATTTAATATTGTATAAAATTAAAAATAAATTAATGAATGAGTCTGATATCCTTGAATGTGCTCACTTTTTATAAGAAAAAAAAACAATGCAAGAGAACAAAGTGTAAACAATTAAAATTTTATGACTATTACTAATACGTATTTGAAACAATTATTTTGTTTTTAAAGAATGAAATTATTACCAAAAATAAAAATTATTAATAAAATACTCAAGGATAATTATAATGAAATCAGTTTTGTTACAAAAAATTTGATGTGGCCTATATAATAATTTTCGTTAGTCAAGACGGATTCCCACTAGGCGGAAAATTTGCAAGTGGATTTTCTGTATTCAATTCTATTGGTCGATTTCAAAAATTAATTCGAAATCGACCAATACAGAAAATCTGTATTTATGCTTAATATTTATTTTCCTTTTTTACCTATTTTTTGGACAATTTTCGAAATATCTCAAATCCTATCAATATTAAAGGAAAATGGATAAAACTTTTCATAGGATCTTTTTTTCATATTTTATTTTTTTTTCTTAACTCTCTTGATATTATTCTGGAAAATGTTTCATATAAGATTTGTTGACCTATTTAATACCTACATTTTATTATTTTTAAATTTTGAATACCTTTCACGGCTTCGTGGATAACGATTTTCGAAAAAACAACCCGGTATAACTCACAATATTTTCATTATTTTTTTCATATTTTTCATAATTTTTTTCTATATTTTTCATTATTTTTTCCATATTTTTCATTATTTTTTCCATATTTTTCCTTATTTTTCTTTATATTTTTCATTATTTTTTCCATATTTTTCCTTATTTTTCTTTATATTTTTCATTATTTTTATAGATGTTTTTCATTATTTTTTTCCAATTTTTCATTATTTTTTCCCTATTTTTCATTATTGTTTCCCTATTTTTCCATTATTTTTTTTCCTATTTTTCATTATTTTTTTCATTATTTTGTTAGTATTTTTTATTATTTTTTTACATCTTTTTATTATTTCTATCCATATTTTCTTTCTATTTTCCAATATTTATTCAACATTTTTCCTTATTTTTTCCCTAATTTTTCAAAATTGGTCGTAATTTTTCAGGTTTTCAAAAAATTAAAGTCACGAAAATAAAATTCTGTATATATTCTAAGAGTTTTTTTTTTGAAAACTAAAATGGAAAAAATAGAGTAAAAAAGAAAAAAAGGAAAATATAGGGAAAAATAAGGAAAACTAGGAAAATATATTCAAATAGTAAAAATGAAGATAAATAGAAAAGAACTGAAAGAATGGAAAAAAATTGAAAAAAAATTGGAAAAAATAGATAAAATAGAAAAAAACAGAAAAAAGGCCAAACATAGAAAATGGGGAAATATAGGCAAAAATTTGAAAAAAAACATAAATAATACTAAAAACAAAAAAAAAACAGGGAAAAATGGGAAAAAATGATATATATAGAAAAAGAAAAAACAAGAAAAAATAGTAAAAAATAGGAAAGAAGAAAAAAGTAGGGAAAATTAAGAAAAACAGGAAAATATTGTCAAAAATAGGAAAATGGGAAAAATTAAAAAAATATTAAAAAATAAAAAAATTGGAAAAATAAAGTAAATAGAGAAAAAGGTTTAGACATAAATTTAAAATGTTGATATTTTCGAAAAAACAACCCGGTATAACTCACAATATTTTTATTATTTTTTTTCATATTTTTCATTATTTTTTCCATATTTTTCATTATTTTTTCCATATTTTTCATTATTTTTTCCATATTTTTCATTATTTTTTTTTCATTTTTTCTCTATTTTTTATTTTTTTTCCATATTTTTTATTATTTTTTCCATTTTTCATTATTTTTTTACATATTTTTCATTATTTTTATCCATCTTTTTCATTATTTTTTTAATATTTTTCATTATTTTTTTTCATATTTTACATTATTTTTTCCATATTTTTCATTATTTTTTCCATATTTTTCATAATTTTTTTTTTTCTTTTTTTGTCAATTTTTCATTTTTTTCCATGTTTTTTATTATTTTTTCCATTTTTTATTATTTTTTTACATCTTTTTCATTATTTTTTCCATATTTTTCATTATTTTTTTCATTTTTTCTCAATTTTTTATTATTTTTCAATATTTTTTTATTATTTTTTTCCATGTTTTTCATTATTTCTTCCATATTTTTTCCTTATTTTTCTCTATATTTTTCATTATTTTTTTCCATATTTTTCATTATTTTTTTCATTATTTTTTCCCCTATTTTTCAATATTCGTTCCCTGTTTTCCAATATTTTTTTTCCTATTTTCCAATTTTTTTTACCTATTTTTCATTATTTTTTTGTATTTTTTTTCCTTATTTTGTTACTATTTTTCATTTTTTCCCTATTTTTCATAATTTGTTTCCCCATTTTTCATTATTTTTTTTGTATTTTCCAATATTTTTCCCTGTGTTTCCTTATTTTTTCCCTATTTTTCATAATTTGTTTCCCCATTTTTCATTATTTTTTTTGTATTTTCCAATATTTTTCCCTGTTTTTCCTTATTTTTTCCCTATTTTTCATACTTTTTTCATTTCAAACGATCTTATCAAGTACAGCAATGAAGTAATCTAGACATTTTTCGATATTCTCCCTTGTTTTCGAGATTTTCGGAATTTAATTTCTAAAAATTTCTTTTTTTTATTTTATTTTTTTTCTCAATTTTCTCCACAAATTTCGGAAAAATAGTTCAAAAAAATACTTGTTAGGCTATTTCAGTCCTACATTTTCTTATTTTTGGTTTTTGAATATCTTTCACGGTTTCAGAGATATCGGATTTTTAAAAGTATGCCATTTTCAGAAAAACAATTCGGGAAAACCTACAAGAAATTTTCCGATCATTCCGATTTTCAATAGGCTTCCTAACAGTACTTCAAGGTATCTTTTTTCAAAATTTAAAGCGGTTTGCTCAAAAATTACGATCTGCGGCGTGTTTCCTGTGAAACTTGAAAAAAGTTGGAAAAGCCCGCAGAAAACCCCGTTTATTCATTTTCCGATTTCACTCATTTTCTACTAAAATGTAGTACTCGTGGATCTTAAAAAATGGTGAAATTTTCAAGTTGATACATTAAAAGTTATGGCAGTTTTAAGCTTTGCGGACGACAACCAGACATACAGACAGACAGACGTACAGACATACAGACATACAGACCACAGAAGAGATATAAGCGAAAATAAGTGTAAATGTATACATTTTTTGACTATTTCTTTTAATATCTTGAGAACAGTCAACGATAGGTGAAAACTTCATACGACTTAATTTGTAGAGCTTGAAAAAAGCAATAAAAGATGGTATTAAACAATTTCCTTAAAATTATGGAGAGCCGAGTTATAGCAAAAAAATACCCCTTTTTCAAGAATAAAATCTTGGTCGACTCGAGGTAAGTTTTTTTAAGGACCTGCTACAACAGATTAAAAGGATCCAGATCTGGGGCTCATTTTTGGATAGAATGACTGGACAAATAGTCTTCTATAACTTATATTTTAATATATTATAACATACATATTTATTTAGATAATAGCGCACTAATAACTATATCCAATTCATTAAATCGCACATTATATTACGTAACAACAACAATAGAATCATCTTTAATAATGACGATGTCATAGAGTGTTAAAATAACTTGTTAATGGCCACATTATTTACATCAGGTTTTTTCTTTACAAGTATTTTAGACAAATTATTGGGAAATACAAATTACTCTAATTCCAAGGAAACGGATCAAGTTAATTGATCAATTAGATCTGTGATCATCTAAACTTGACCTTGAATTTTTCTTCGCTTCGTTGACCGTGTACGATTTTTATCCTTTTAATAGTTTGTGTTAACATAAACAATAAACGTCTCACCAGTTATTACTTTTTTTTAACCAATAAATTATATGGC
Source organism: Neocrepidodera transversa (assembly GCA_963243735.1). NCBI lineage: Eukaryota > Metazoa > Arthropoda > Insecta > Coleoptera > Chrysomelidae > Neocrepidodera > Neocrepidodera transversa. The sequence continues at coordinate 7,374,622 of OY725340.1, forward strand.
CAAGGCAATTAGTGTCAATAAATCCAAAACTTTTTCTGGTTTTGTGACCCACTGTCCCTGGTATATGGTTTTATTATCTTTTTCCATAAGCGAAATTGTGATCCTACATTATTTCTTGATACAATTGGTTATAATATATTCAATATGATGGTGGTGACGTTTTCTGGGTTTCCATACACCCTGTATTACAAATGGCGCAATCGTTCATCAGATAGAACGCAACAGTATCATTAAATATATTACTCTAGAAATAATCTCTGAGGTTACTAAAACTATTACTCCTAATACCCTTCTTAATATTATTAACAAAATAATACAGGGTGTCCCAAATAAGAGTGATCGATTTTAAATATAAATGCACAATATATTAATTGTTCTAAATAAATCGGGTTTTCACTAATTATTTTCGTTTACTTAAAAGTTTTTGATGAAGTTTGTTTACATTTTATCCCGTCAATACAGGGTGATCTACTAATTTTGGTCAAAATAAATAAATTAACAAATCTGACAAATAATTTATTCAGCAACTAAACATCACAAACATTTAATAAAACTAATAATGTAATTAATAGTAATAAATAATGTAGAAGTTACAAAAATACTGTATTTGCTTACTCGCTTTTTTTTATTTTTTGCGATTTTTTTTTGCAATTTGTGCCACTTTATTTCGAGTTTTTGCGATTTTTTGCAATTTATGCAATTTTTGACATTTTGTAAGGTTTTTTTTGTGATTTTTTGCAGTTTTTGTGAGTTTTCTCGATTTTTTTTGCGGTTTTCGCGAGTTTTTGACATTATGTAAGATTTTTTTAGGATTTTTTGCAATATCTCTTGCCATTTTTTGTGTTTTCGATTTTTCAATTGTTCCCAATGTTTCATGATTTTTTCTTTCAATTTTTTTTCTGATACCTTCCATTTTTTTCGGGTTTTTTTGCAATTTTTTGCGATTTTTTCGTTGTTTCCCAATAATTTTCGATTTTTTGCAGTTTATGCAATTTTTGACATTTTTTTAGGTTTTTTTGTGATTTTTTGCACTTTTTGTGAGTTTTCTCGATTTTTTGCGATTTTCGCGAGTTTTTGCGAGTTTTTGCAATTTATGCAGTATTTTTGACATTTTGTAAGATTTTTTTATGATTTTTTCGTTGTTTCCCATTAATTTTCTATTTTTTGCAATTTATGCAATTTTTGATTTTTTGCGGTTTTCGCGAGTTTTTGCGTTTTTTCTGACATTTTTGCGATATTTTGCAATTCTTATTATGTTTTCGTTTTTCTTCTCTAATTTTTTCAAATTTTTTGCCATTTTTTAATTCTTTTCAAATGTTTCCTGGTTTTTTTTATTTCACCGACTATTTGTGATTTTCTGCAATTTTTAAGAATTTTTGGGTTTTTTTTGCAGTTTTTGCCATTTTTTGCGGTTTTTGACAATTTTGCGATATTTTGCAATTTTTTCTTTCTTCTTGTTTTTCTTGTCTAATTTTTTTCAGATTGCCATTTTTTAATAACTTTCAAATGTTTCCTGTTTTTTTTTTATTTTTTACGATTATTTTAGATTTGCTGCCATTTTTGCAATTTTTTCCGATTATTTTCCATTTTTTGAGATTCTTTTGGGTTTTTTTTTTGCAGTTTTTTGGGATTTTTTGTGAGTTTTTGCAAATTTTTGACATTGTGTGCGATTTTTTAATTTCAAATTTTTCTAATTTTGGTTTCTGAATAAATTTTTTGCAAAATTTTTATTCAATGTCGTTTTTCCATTAGAAAAAAATGCAGTGTTTCTTGTAATATCGAATATCTTTATTAATAATAAAGCAAAATATATCAAACTATATATTTTTTAAAAGATCAAGAATCGCTCTTTTAAATGCCATCAAAATATACAGAGTATTCCATTTAAAATAACACATATTTTTCCCATTTATTTTGACCAAAATTAGTAGATACCTGTATTGACGGGATAAATTGTAAAGAAATTTCAAAAAAACTTTTGGGTAAAAGAAAACAATTAGTGAAAACCCGATTTATTTAGAGCAATTAATACGTTGTGCATTTACATTTAAAATCGATCACTCTTATTTGGGACACCCTGTATAATAAATGCCAGTATACCTAATAGTGACTTTATGAAATTCTCGATGAAATTAGAAGTTGTACGAGCCCACAAAAAAAGATAAGTGCAAATTTTACTCCTAATGTGTCAATTCAAGAAAAAACCCGAGTCTGGAAATAGTATTTTATATACCAAGGGACTAAAGTGCATCTCTTAATCCCGAGGGTGAAGATTGTTTCCCGAGCGTAGCGTAAAAGACAATCAATTCTATTATTTGTGAATTTCCTACTTCTGATTAGATAATCATGTTTAATATTAAATTAAGTATTTTAAAAAACAATTTTTTTTATAAAATACCCGCTTTTACAAGAATTAAAAAAAAAATTTTGATCCACATTCAAGTTACCGTTGCGTGAAAATATTATGATAATAATGACAGAAGATTTCGACTTCGTCCCAATGAAGATATTTTTCGTGGTTTTTAATGAATAATATAATTCCAACAAAATCGTAAAAAATATATGAAAAAGCTTACGACGATCTCTTGTGGAAGTATTTGACAGTTCTGTATTAAACACAAATGCGGTACTAAAGTACTAGTTTCACTCCCTGTAAAAAAAGTTATAACATGGAGAAATCATAAAATAAAACTTTAAGGGTACTTTAAGTGGTCGCTGGCGGATACTTAGTAAAGGCAGCCTTTTAGGAGAATATATAAGCATTGCTTAATGTTGGTACAACTGAAATTTGGATTTTACGGATTCCTTAGCGTTAAGGATTGCTAAAAAAGGTTGGTGCAATCGCCCATAAGTGTAGAAAAGCGTGCTTTGCAAAGTGGTTATAGAAAAAATTATTTACATATTTATTGGTTGATTTTTATCATCTTGGTGATGAAATAAAAAAAAATCTACAGTAAATATCTTAAATTTAATGAGTTTAAATAGCCAACAATCTTGAGATAGCTAATAGCAAAATAAACAATTTAAAAAAAAATATTTTTAGATTTGCTTTTTTTATTTTTAAATTACAGAAGTAAAATAACAACGAATATATATGAAAATGCATTTTCTAATAAATTTTATTTGATCTAAACTACCGCATTAAAATTAGTTATGCACGTTTAACAACAATAAGTGACCATTGTTGTAATCTGAAAAACAGCCTTCAGCTTTTGTTGCTTTCAAGATCTTCATCGCATGACGTAATAAATGCATCACTCGCTGTCATTGGGATGATTTAAGTGGAACCCCGAATGGTGGAAAAAACGCGAAACAATGAGAACATTTCATCATTCGAAGAACAATAGAGAGCACCGTAAAATTATAAAGCAGCATATTATCGATAGGCGATATTTATTGGGGATTTAAAATCAATTTTTGAATTACTGCAAGTATCAAAATGTCTGTTTCGAAAATTTTTAATGTTTGATATTTTTATAGAATTTTTCAATTATAATTGTATGCACCACAGTAAAAAATCGGTTGTGTCGTACCAAAACTGTCTCGACGAGTATTTACAGTTATATAAAGTTAGCACAATCTACTCAGACCTTTTTCATATTTTTGTGCGCTATTCGCGTTTTTTGTGCATTTTTATTTTTTGTTAATTATGATGCGATTTTTTAAAATTACCATCATAATTTCCATCCAGTAAATTTTGAATGTATTCTTTCCATCTTTGCATTACTTCGCTATCATCTGTTAGTATTTCTCCTCATTCGTTTTTTACTGCTGCACTCATTTTTTTGAATAATAATTTTTGATTGTCTTTGCTATTTTCTTCTAATTTTTCAGCAAATTTTTTCCAGCTCTTTTGTTTTTCTCCTTTAACTTTATTTTGTACTACCAGCCGTTAATTTTAAACAACTTACAATTAAAATAGATTTAAATATTATGGAACCTTTGTCGAAATTTTAAAATTTCGCAATAACCGTTAATTTCATTAATTTTTAACTAAATAAGGATTAGTCAGATGTGTCGTGCAGTCTTTATGTCTGTAGGCGCTCGGTCCATAGCGACATTCGACGCCAAAAACCTATCAACACTGAAGGACGATCGATCCTTTTATGTTTCGGTATAAAAAATCTATATTTGTTAGTGATTCGTATAGTGCCTAACGGCATTAGATTATATCGTTATTTATCAGTTATTAAATGGTCCATAACATTTAAAATCTGTTTAGAAACCACAAAAAAATGTATTCAGTCTTTTTATTTGTTATGTTTTAGAAAAAGATGGTCTTAGACGCTGCTATAGAACCTATTGAAGTAATATAAAAGAAAATAAGAAGGACTATATGGTCACATATGACGTGTGACATACTTCACAATAAAACATTGAATCTGAGGTTATCAGATAAATTATCAGTGGGCATCATATATGTAATTATGGAGCGTATAGAAGGAGGGCAATCTCTAATGGACAACACGTTTAAAATGTGGGCAACATTTTATACGCAACTAATGGTACACAAAATAACCGACGCGGCGCTGACGATCGTATGTTGAAAAACTGTTTGTAGATTGATTAGATCCAAAATGTCAAATAACGTTTTTTATTTAATGAGCCACCCAATTTTTATAAAATACAAATCTTTTAAAAGTTTACGTAATGAATTAAAATTATTATTTGAAAAAAAGTCAAAGGAAATGTCAAAACTCGCTTAAACTGTCACCAACAGTCGATCAACAGCGCCACCAACTGGTTTCCAAAATTGGTTACCTTTTTCTAACGTTGCGATGTGACTCCTTCTATACCCTCCATATTGCCAGATTGAGAGAGAAGTGCGTCGCCAATAGTAGAGTGTAGACGATCGTTTATCTCTCACGCAGCCTCGGATAAGTCATAGACGTCACAGCTGTACGCAAATTTTTGTTGTTGCTATTTTTATATATTCAGCAGTAATGAAAACGTATAAATAAACAATGTTGTGATATATGCATTTATCATTTGTAGATTAATTTTCAAAAATAAAAATCGTCTACCTTTGCTTAACTTTCCTTTTTCTATACGTTCCCTTTTCCCACGACGCCAATGAAATTAACGATACAGCTATATACTCATTATTTATATGACGCATGCTCGTTGGCACCCGATTCCCATCTTGCATCTCCTTCTGTCGGAACGCTTTGTTTCTACAGGCCAAGATAGGACGTTGGTGATATAGGAGTATTTCATATATGGTAGGCATAATAGTTGATACTCATTAAAGACTTGCCAGTAAAATTTAGATTGGGAAATCATTTCCGATATAAATTTATTGCTTGATTAGAGTTTTCACCTGTAGGACCATTTACCAGAACTATATTAGTTAGAAAATATTTTACCAGACAATAAAATCGCACTTCAAAAACACTTTATAATTAACAAACTCACAACATCGTTTGAATGTCAACTGATTGACGTAAATTTATAACCGATTGTTCAAAATATAGTACTATATAGTTTAGTCTCTCCCTTTTCTAAGGTATACAATTTATTTTTGAAAATTTTAAAAAAAATCACACTTATAATATTTTTTATCACCTTTTAAATGACGTTAGAATAGTTTTAAAATATTAAATAGTTTTCTTGTTATACGGGTGAGAATAATTTAATAAATTTAAATGTATACATTTCATATCTTCCACCCCTCGTATCAAAAAACTATAATATGTATCAAAATAAGTTTAATGTATTTTAAAAGAGAATGAAAATTCCTACAAGTGCAAATATTTTTAAGATTTTATAAAAAAAATTGTGGGGATAAGAGAAGGGAGAGACTAAAATAATGATTTTTTTTATTTCACTATTTTAGTCCCTCCTTTTTCTAAGGTATACAATTTATTTTTGAAAATTTTAAAAAAATTAACACTCATAATATTTTTTATCACCTTTTAAATGACGTTAGAATGGTTTTAAAATATTATAGAATTTTCTTGTTATACGGGTGAGAAAAATATTTTAATTTGAATGTATACATTTCTTATCTTCCACCCCCGTAACAAAAAAACTATAATATGTATCAAAATAATAATAAAAATTTAAAAAAAATATCTTTAAATTTGTAATAATTAATTTTATTATTATAATTTTTTTCAAAATTTTATTACAAAAATTGTGACTTTTTTTAAAAATTGGCTAAGAAACATTTAAAATTATATTATGATTTTAAACTAAATTGAATAACTTCTACAATATTAAAGTTATTGAACTGGGATTTGCGCCATTCTAAAAATAAAATAAAACTGTAAATTTAAAATGTATTTTAGTTTCTTAGAATTTAGAATTGTAAATAGCATATTCGAAAAGGATCCAAAAGTACTATATGTGTAAATTATTTCATAATTTTAGCATAATATTTGTAAGCAAGTTATAGCAAAAAATGAAAAAAGTTAAAACAATTCATGAATTTTTGATAAAATTCTTTTTTTTTTTAGTTTTCCAAACTAACTTTATTAATGCATTTTGATCCAAAAAACCTAAAAAAGGTCTGTTTCCCATTTTGAATAAAATTGAATGATATATTAATTATTTGTTGATTTTAAAATTATTCAAAAAAGGTTTTATTTCTTTTTAAGGTTAATATTAATACTACAAATTTAAAAAAATACCATTAAATTTGTAGTAAAAAACTCCATAGTTGTGATTTTTTTCAAAATTTTATTCAAAAAATTGTAGAATTTATAATTTTTTTTTTTGAAATTTAATATAAGTAAATAACAAATCCGGAAGGGATCAAAAAGTACATTATGTGTGAAATATTTCATAATTTTAAAATAATACTTGTAGAAATTACACAAAATTATAAAAAGTAAAAGAAAAATTTTACAAAAAATTAAGTTTTTTTTTAACTTTTGTAAACTTATTTTATTAATGTATTTTGATGCAGAAAAACTAAAATAATCGATTAAACAATTACTTTACTAGGAGTGTTCGGAAAGTTCGGTGGGATTACCCCCTCATTTTTTTGAATAAAATTTGTTCCAATGTCAATTCGTGTACGACCCTTGACAGGTGATACTTGCATATATCTTTCTAAGGTTGAAGAAGTACAAAAGGAAAAGAAATGACGACAACCTATTTGTTTACATCATCAGCAGCAAGGATATCTGCTTCTTTGTGAGTTTTTCTTAAACCGTGATTTCGTTTGACTTCTTTACAATAAATCCTTCAAATTAAAGTACTTTATATATAGAATTGTCCATAGGTAACAGAATGTCATCACTACTTATTCAGAATAAAAAATTTAATACAATAATTTTTGGCAACCGGACCAATAGAACGAATAGTTAATCCAACTTGATTTACCAATCGGACACTATATAATAAATAATAATTCTGTACATGCACAAGAAAGAACATTTACATTATGAAAAAATAACTTACCTTTGTCTCTAATTTCGGTAATAATTGAAGTTATTTGCTCGCCTTTATATCCAGTACTGTACGTTACAATAGGTTTGGAACCAACATTTTTATAATTTTGAGGATATTTCACATTACTATCTGGTCGGCCAGTTAATTTCTTTGGTGGTTCTTGATAAAACGTATCAGTTTGTGGTCGTTTTCCAGGATTTTCTATCTCATAAATAAGAGATAAAGACACTGGTTTCGAATTTTCTTCAAGAGGTCTCGATGGTCTATTATATTGGTATTTCGTATTTGACTCATTGTCTAAAAACGGTTTAGATGGTCTATTATATTGGTATTCTGTAATAGACTCGTGAACTGGTTTATCTAGAATTGGTTTTGATGGTCTGTTGTACTGGTATTCCACATTAGATTCTTGAATACTATTCGGTTTGGAATGTGGAAACGGGTAATCAAGATGAGTTGGTCTTTCGTAGTAATGATCAGGATGTGGAATAACAGAACCATATCTGTCTGGAAGTGGATAACGCGTGTCTGGATGGAATTTTCGACGAGGTGGAGGTTTTTCTTCGTATCTATAATAAGATATGATTTATTTAATACTAAAGCATTTTTAGAGGATTATATTAGTAGCGTCCTTCACCCATCTGCTTATCGGATGAAAAGTATTTGTTTAAGGTCATAATTAATTATAATAATAATTTTTATTATGATTATTTTGCTCACTTGTTTACCAGACAAATTCAATACCAATCGAAAGTATGAAGCCTAAAGAATATACTAACGTTGGGTTGCCTACCCTTTTGTGTTCACTTCTATTGGGGTTGCCAGGTATAAAAAGGTGAATAGATTCTAATTATTTGTACTCATCTGCTTGCTCGATAAATTATGTATCAAAATAATGATAATTTTATTGCGAACACGATGGTATAGTTGTTTGTGAAAAATCATTCATAAATCACGGTTTACAGACTTTGAAATTTAAGAATTGGAGCGAATAAAGATGAGGTTTGTGCTTAATATACGGTGTAATAAAAACCCTTAATAAAGATTTTTTGTAAAGTATTAAAAATTATCATTTCAACGAAGTTTTGGTAGTTTTTAACTAACCCAATAGTAGCGAACAGAAAATGGAAAAACATACCCTTAAGGCTTCATACTTTCGATTGGAATTTAATTTATCATTCTGATTAAGTCTGTTTAAAAGACCTAAATATCAACATAGCGTTATGTTCATAAAGTTTATAGTGCGTATAGTTCTTGTGTTTAAGATTAAAGTGAATTCCTCGGACCAAAATATTAAAAACATCATCAAACAACTCGTGTAATATTTCAGAAGCAATTAAGTTGATACTAAATTCCACCTACTTCTTATATAATGACGAATTCTACAAAACAAATTAACGGTTGTGCAATTAGCTTCTCAATTTCAAATGTGATTGCTCAACTTGTGCTTGAAGATCTAGAAAAAAATGTTATAAACAGTTTTAACTTTGACCTACCGTTTTTCTATAGGTACGTAGACGATTGCCCTTTTGCTACTCCAACAAACAAACCCGAATATATCCTTAATAAATTAAAGAATTTTATTCCCACTTTTTATCAGTTTTCTCGACGTTTCCGAGTCTGAAAATGCAAAAAAAATCCTGTCCGGATGTCTGTCTGTCTGTCTGGATATAAACACTGTAACTTTTAAACGAAAGCTCCTATCGAGTTCCGATTTTCACTTTACTGAGTTAGTTTTGTTCAAGGAAGAACCCTCTTGAATTTAAGCAGGATCGGACCAGCCCTTCCAGTACCCATCATACATTTTACAAATTAAAGTGGTTTGTTTAGGAAACATTTTTTAGAATTCAAATTTTGAACGATTTTTTTTCGTTTTTTTTTGTTGCTTTTTTACAATTTTTTTGATTATTTTCTTTTTTCCGTATAATTTTTCATTTTTTTTCTATTATTTTTCTTTTACTTTTTCCCATTATTCTGATGATTTGTTTTTTTTTTCTTGGTTTTTCTGATTTTTTTTTTCGGTTTTTTTAAATTTTTTCTCATTTTTTTCTCATTGGTCTGTTTTTTATTTCTTTTTCTTTCGTTTTCTAATTTTTTATAATTGTATAATTATTTTATAGAAAGAGACATTTTCTGATTTTTTTCCCATTTTTCTGATTTTATCGATGTTTTCTAATTTTTCTTCTTGTTTGCCATTGTTTTGCCATTTTTCTATTTCTTTTTTTTCAATTACTTTCTTTCTATTTCTTTTTTGTTTTCTATTTTTTTTTCATTTTTTCTTATTCCTTTGATTTCTTCCTATTTTTTTGCTATTTCTTTTGGGATTTTGTTGGGATTTATTTCAATTCTTTTAATGTTTTTCATTTATTTTTTTCTTTTTTTCTTTGGTTCACAATTGTTCCGTTTTTTGGTTGCTCTTTACAATTTTTCCCAACCGTTTCCGGTTTTTTGCGTTTTTTTTTTAATTTTTTCCATTTTTTACAATTTTATTCTTCATATTTTCCAATAATTTTTGTTCCTTTTTCGATTATTTCCCATTTATTCTTATTTTTTCTCGTTTTTCACTAATTTTTTTGTTTTTTTTATGTCATATTCTAATTTTTTCAATATTTTCTATTTCTTTTTTTATTTTTTCTAATTGTTCTATTTCTTTCTTTTCTTTTCAAATTTTTTCCTATCCCCCGATATTTTTTTGATTTTTCGGTTTTTTCCTATTTTTTTTCTCATTTTTCTGATGTTTTTCTATATTGTTTTTGAATCTCTTCTATTGTTTTTTGATTTTTTTCAAATTCCTTCAGTTTTTTTCTTATTTTTTTCGATTTATGTCGATTTCTTTCGATTTCGTTGGTTTTTTTTATTATTTTTTTATTTCTATTGACTTTTTCGGTCTCTTTCGACTTTTGTTGATCTTTTTCGATTTTTGTCGATTTATTTGTTTTTTTTTAATTCTTTTGGTTTTTTTTTTTAAATTTTTTAATTTTTCTTTCAATTTCTTTCGATTTTTGTTGATTTTTTCCGTTTTCTTTTCGATTTCTTTTGATTTTTTTTCCATTTCTTTTATATATTTTTTAATTTCTTATTAATCCTTTCCATCTTTTTCGATTTAAATTTTTTTCCATTTTTTTTATATTTTTTTTAAATTTCTTGTGAATGTTTTCAGATTTTTGTTTTCTTATTTTAAAATTTTAAACAATGAAAAAATAACGTAAGAAACTTCCCCGGACCGCTGGATGTCTGTCTGTATGTAAATACTGTAACTTTTGAACGAAAACTTCGATCAAGTTCCGATTTTTCACTTTATTTAATTAGTTTTATCCAACTCTATTGAATTTGAGCAGGATCGGACCGACCCTACCGGTACCCCTCCATATAAATTAAAGTAGCTTGCATGGGAAAACTTTTTTCGAATTCAAATTTTTAGAACTTTTTCCACTTCACATCATGTATAATATTCCCATACATATATGTAAAAAGCTGGGCCAGTACCGGACAAGCCATTCCTTTACTCGCCCCACAACGATCCATAAAAATTAAGTTCTTAAGGTATAAACTTTTTTACATGGCAAATCAAAAAAAAAAAATACGTCAGATCATGTATAATGGTGTTCTACATTTATTTATGCTTCAAAGCATAACAAGTGTTTGCGCGATGGGCCGAAGTCCTGAAACGGTGCACCACAGTTTGAGCGTCTCTAAAATTTCACAATTGAAATTGAAGGTAACAACTTTTATTTCACTTTATTTTAGTACACAATTTAATAAAGGGGTAAAAAGTATTTTGAGACGAGTAGAAATGAGTAAATTGTCCCATTTTGAAAAAGATCAATCAAATCTAATGGGTATGAATAATTCTTTTGAATTCTTTGGAGCATAATATCTTGGACCCAAAAGAACTGGTATTCTACAGAGGTGTAATAAAGGATTTTAAAGCGGGGTTTTTAATGCTTTCAAATTTGCTGGGATGACCAATAGGAATTATGTTAACGCATAATGGATCTCTATAGTTGTTTTATGAATAAATATTTAATTTATTTGAGTAACCCCATAAATAATGTACCATCTCGTCGAAATAATGGTCCCTATATGGATATATTTTTGGATGGGATTATTATTTTGTTGTAAATTGATAAATATATTTGATAAAAAATACTTTCCATCCGATAAGCAGACTAATAAAGAATGTGACACCAAAATGATAGATAGTCACGCCATCTATCGTATTGGTTGATGGGTACCAACCGGGCAGTGCGTTTAGCAGAATACAATTCTGTATACGCGTCTCCAAATACAATTTGGATTGCCGTCAGATGGAGTAACCCATCAACCATCATAATGTCTAGGGGGGAGCGGGCACCTCGCAATAAAATCAAAAACAAATAGAATAAGATTCCTATAAAGATGAAACATGTATGGTAATGGTCGGAATGTATAGTTTCGAAAACTTATTCTATTTGTTTTTGTTTTTAATAAAGAATGCTTCTAATTGGAATTGTGGATCTTGTTTATACCTGTCAAAATATCTTCTATCTTCATTAGGTCTATTATCATGTCTGTCTATATCAGGATAGTTCCAAAAATATCCCACATCCTGGTTGATCCCATTATACTTATTACTTGTAGAAAAACTATTATAATCAGGTTGAAAGTTATAAGATTCATAATCGTTATACGAATATGGAAGTGAATTTGATCCATAATTTTGATTATCACCAGCAACGAGAATTCCATGAGTCGGGTTAAGAACTGTCTGGGGACCAGTAGCAACACTTACTACTGTCTGTATATTGTGAATTTCCTCTTGGTGATTCGGTATAGAATATGTTGATGGTGGCTTTGATGATATCTCAATTGGTAATTCGTGATGAACTACATCTTCCTCGACATTACCTAAAATAAACAACAAATTATTACAGTTTTAGTCAAATTGATTCTACTGTATATATAATAAAAATAAAGTTTTTATTTATAATATAATAATAATATTATTTACCTAAGGTAACAGGTTTAGTGGATAAATGATTATTTGGAATTGGAGATTTTCGATCATCTTGTTCGGTAACTAAAGTACAACCCAATTTTTTAATATACAAATCAAAATCCGTATCTTGAATTGTTCCAATCGGTTTTAAATCGGCAGTTTCTTTTACAGTATCTACACTTAGTTCGCACGTGGCGTTTCCTTTTGCAGATATTCTAAAAAATAAAAATAATATCAACAAAAATTAGTTAGTTAACTTAAGTTTTATAAATGATTTTGAACTTACCCAAAACTGAAAGCTTTACAGACTATTTTTTCTTCCGAGCATGCTTTTTTGCAGTCAATGGCAGTATTGTAAGGGAATGATTTGTATACATTGTTGGAATTCAGTCTTGCTCCAATTGCTATTCTTTCGTAACAATCTACAAACAAATATTTTTTTAATTACTAGTGGAGAATAGTTTTGGTAACTCCAAAAGAGGTTAAAAGAGTTTACAAGAAAATAGAAAACTTTATAAAATACTTTACACGTTAACACAAAAAAGTATGAAAAAAATTACTTTTTTGTAAATCTGGCAACAATGGCAAACGTTTTGAAAGTTTTAATGATACGTAAATAAACTATAGTGTATACAAAATAAATGTGTAAAAAAACTTTATTGCCGTTTTGTATAGTAATGACGTCATCACTCATAGCAACTGCCATTTCCGGTTGTCCGATTGGCACCAAAATCTAATCATATCTAATCTAGGGTATCAGAATCCTGTGTGCAAAATTTCAAATATTTTTATTTCGTAGTTTTTGAGTTATCGTTACTACAACATCCATCCAAACACACTAACACACACACACACTAACACACATACACACACAGACATCATCGGGAAAATATGAAAATCGTATTCTAGGAACCCCAAAACGTGTTTATCCCTTGAAAACTCACTACCCAATTTTTAGCATGATTCCTATACCTCTCTTATCTGAAGTGCGAGAGGTAAAAAATGAGGGGGTAATCCCACCCAACTTTCCGAACACTCCTAGTAAAGTAATTGCTTAATCGATTATTTTAGTTTTTCTACATCAAAATACATTAATACAGGTTTTCTGGATCAAAATTTGTTTAAAAAACAAAAAAAATCAAATTTATTATCAAAACAAATCAGAAAAAAAAAACTAAAAACAAAAAAATGAACAGGAAAATGAGAAAAAAAAGAGAAAAAATTAGAAGAATCGAAAAAAGCTGAGAAAATAAGAAGAAAAAAACACAAAATATTGGAAAAATCAGAGAATATTGACAAAAAAATGAAAAATAATTGTGAAGTACGGAATAAACGGAAAAATCAGAATTTAAAAAAAAAAAAACAAAAAATACGGAAAAAATGGCAAAAGAACGCTAAAAATAACAAAAAACGAAAAAATCACAAAGAATTAAAAAAACGGCAAAAATTTAAAAAAAAACCAAAAAAATCGTACAAAATATTAAAAAACCCGAAAAAATTGAAATAAATCGAAAAAAATCAGAGGAATAAGAAAAAATGAGAAAAATCTGAAAACAAAAGACAGAAATATAAAAAAAACGGGAAAAAACGAGAAAAAACTAGATAAAAACAAAATCCAGAAAAATAAACAGAAAAATGAGAAAAAAAACCGAGAACAAATTAGAATAATCGAAAAATTGGATATATCAGAAAATATTGGGAAAAAAAGAAAAATAAACTTCTAAAATACGGAAAAAGGGAAAAATCAAAAAAATTAATAAAATAACAACTAAAAATACGTAAAAAATTGCAAAAAACGCTAATAATTGCAAAAAAACGATCACAAAAAATTGAAGAAACAACAAAAATTTGGAAAAAAAACAACCAAAAAAATCGTAAAAATTCGAAAGAATTGAAATAAATCGAAAAAAATCAGAGGAATAAGAAAAAAATGAGAAAAAATGTGAAAACAAAAGAAAAAAATAGAAAAAAAAAATACAACAAGGAGAAAGAATCGGAAAAAACAAGAAAAAAAAAATTAGAAAAAAACAAAAAAATTAGAAAAAATTACAGAAATTACAAAAAATTTGAAAAAATCTGAGAAATAAGAAAACAATGAGAAAAATCAGGAAAGAAAGAAATAGAAAAAAAACAAAAAAATAAGAAAAAACGAGAAAATAAGAAAAAACCAAAAAAAAAATCGCTATAACTTTTACAAATACTATGTTAAAATTGTGAAATAATGTACACACATAGTAGTTTTGGATCCTTTTCGAATATGCTATTTAATTTTTTCATTTCTTTTATACTTTTTGATAAAACGAATTTACAAAAAATTTTAAAAAAATTATTTATTTTGGCTATAATAATTACCATTCTAAATTCTACGAAACTAAAATACATTTTAAGTTTTATATTATTTTTAGAATGGTGAAAATCCCAGTTCAATAACTTCAATATTTTAGAAGTTATTCAATTTAGTTTAAAATCTTAGCCAATTTTTAAAAAATTCCACAATTTTTGTAATAAAATCTTGAAAAAAATTATAATTATAAAATTAATTATTATAAATTTAAAGATATTTTTTACAAAATTTTAATATTAAAATTTAACCAAAAAATAATAATTTAATAAGTATAAAATTTGCTTAAAAATTATAATAAAAACTATGCGGAACTCGAAAAAAAAGTAAAGACAAAATTTGTAGAAAATTTTATGATCGCAATACTTTCCTTCTATCTCTGTTGTTCGGAAAGTAAAAAAACAGTGACTGGAATAAAAGCAAACCAGGATAAAACACGTACAAAATTAAACAAACATCTGATAAACAGAAAATATACGAAACACAAATTACGAGTATGGAGCGAAAGTAGAAAATATTTTTTCCTTTAAAAAATTCTTTTAATACTCTCTCTATACCTTTTTATATCTTGCTATTATCATTTTTTTCGCTACTTCATTCATTAATCTATTTTCGTTATTTATTCTAATAATACAACCCTGTGTATTAGAATAGATAACATTTGACCCCATTTATTAAAATATTAAAATTTGGAGGTCCTGAATATATGATTGTTGCGAATTTTGTTGTATTCGTTTCTGCAATCGAAGAGCGCTTTCGCCATTTTTGTAAAAGATTCATACTAAAGGAAAATTATTATTTTCGAAAATGGTGAAGGCGCGTTGCGATTACACCACAACAGTAATTTTTTTTTCAAAAATGTTTGAGGAATTAAATAATGTTTAAAGGACGAAAATATCATAGGTGAAAAAACATTCTGCCATTTAACTATTTAGTATTAAATAATAATTTTAAAAATTTAGTGCCCTATCACTGGAATATGAAGAGTAAGAATGAAAGAAAAAATAATTATCATTAATTTTAGTCTATCGGCTTCAAATTTTTGGGCAGAAACTTCTATATTTATTTTTTTTTTGGTCAATTTTAAACGAAAAGTATTATAATAAAAATACACAAAACTCGGAAAATTTTGAATACTTCAAATTGTTTTAGGAAATTATAAATTTAACTGAAAATTCAATTCTTGATAAAATAATTAAAGTAGAGAGAAAAAAGTTTTATAAATATTGTTTAAAAAATCCAAATTTTAAATAAAAATAAAAATCTAAAAACACTGGCGTTAAAAATTACAAAAAAAGAAATAAATCAAAATTATTATTTTTTCTAAAACAAAGTTTAAAAATTTGGCAAAAAAATAAATTGTAAAGATACTGATTTTTTAGACGATATTAAAATTTAAATTTTACGAATACTAAATTTTTGGTAAAAGGAATATTAAAAAAAAACCAAATTTAAGAAAAATTTTATATAAAAAAATTAATTTTTTTTTAATTAATAAAACATCTAATTTTTTTCTTAATAAATTTAGTCAATTTTCTTATTGAAATTTTTCTAAAATAAAATAACAATCTAATTTAAAAAAAATAAATCATGGAAAAAATTAGTTTCGATAACAACGAATTTTTAGACAATATTAAAATTTAAAATTTACGAAAACTAAATTTTTGGTAAAACGATTATTAAAAAAAAACAAATTTAAGAAAAATTTTATATAAAAAACTAAATTTTATTAATTATTAAAACAAATAATTTTTTTTTAATAAATTTAGTCAATTTTAAAAAGAATTTAAATAATGGCAAAAATTAATTTCGATACAACGAATTTTTAGACAATATTAAAATTTAAATTTTACGAAAACTAAATTTTTGGTAAAAGGAATATTAAAAAAAAACAAATTTAAGAAAAATTTTATATAAAAAACTAAATTTTATTAATTATTAAAACAAATAATTTTTTTTTAAAAAATTTAGTCAATTTTAAAAAGAATTTAAATTATGGCAAAAATTAATTTCGATACAACGAATTTTTAGACAATATTAAAATTTAAATTTTACGAAAACTAAATTTTTGGTAAAATGAATATTAAAAAAAAACAAATTTAAGAAAAATTTTATATAAAAAACTAAATTTTATTAATTATTAAAACAAATAATTTTTTTTTAATAAAAGTCAATTTTAAAAAGAATTTAAATTATGGCAAAAATTAATTATGGCAAAAATTAATTTCCATACAACGAATTTTTAGACAATATTAAAATTTAAATTTTACGAAAACTAAATTTTTGGTAAAAGGAATATTAAAAAAAAACAAATTTAAGAAAAATTTTATATAAAAAACTAAATTTTATTAATTATTAAAACAAATAATTTTTTTTTAAAAAATTTAGTCAATTTTAAAAAGAATTTAAATTATGGCAAAAAATAATTTCGATACAACGAATTTTTAGACAATATTAAAATTTAAATTTTACGAAAACTAAATTTTTGGTAAAATGAATATTAAAAAAAAAACAAATTTAAGAAAAATTTTATATAAAAAACTAAATTTTATTAATTATTAAAACATCTAATTTTTTTCTTAATAAATTTAGTCAATTTATTAATTGAAATTTTTATAAAATTTAAAGACAATCTAATTTAAAAAAAATATTAAATTATGGCAAAAATTTATTTCGACAACAACGGATTTTTAGACAATATTAAATTTTACGAATACCAAATTTTTGGTAAAAGAGATATTAAAAAAAAACAAATTTTATAAAAAAAAATAAAATTTTTTTAATTATTAAAACATCTAATTTTTTTTTAATAAATTTAGTTAATTTTCTAATTTAAATTTTTCCAAAATTTAAAAAACAATCTAATTTAAAAAAAATTTAAATTATGCAAAAATTAATTTCGACAACAACAGATTTTTATTCAATATTAAATTTTAAATTTTACGGAAACTAAATTTTTGGTAAAACGAATATTAAAAAAGGAACAAATTTAAGAAAAATTTTATATAAGAAAAATACATTTTTTTAATTATTAAAGCATCTAATGTTTTTCTTAATAAGTTTAGTCAATTTTCTAATTTAAATTTAAATTTTTCTAAAATTTAAAAAACAATCTAATTAAAAAAAAATTAATTATGGCAAAAAATTTATTTCGATAATAACGAATTTTTAGACAATATTAAAATTTAAATTTTTGGTAAAACGAATATTTAAAAAAATCTAAATTTTGGAAAATTTTTAACAAATTAATTTCTCTATATATTAAAACATCTAAAACCAAAGATTCCATAACAAAATCTTTTGTGAAAATAACAAATTTAGTAAATTCTCAATTTTTTTAAAAAAAAATTGTCTACTAGGCCATCAAAGTGTTTATAAAAATATAAATTAACCGATTAGAAATAAAATAATATTAAAGTTAATAAAATAATTTAGTTTAATTAATCCTGATTTATATTTTCTAGAAAATAATTATAAACATTATCTGTCCTTAATATTAAGTTTTTTAATTGTTGTATTAAGACGTATTTAAACTAAATAAAGGAAATAATTTATTTCGGATTATATAAAAAATATTACAGAATATATATAAACTCAGAAGTGACCAATAAGAATTTATATAAGTACAAAAAAGTCTAAAATAAAAATAGAATCAAACCTTTACTTAATTGTAATAATTTCTAATAAACACAAATATAATTAAATATACTTATTAGTACTATCTAATTTTATTTTTTTAAATTTGATTTAAAGGTTTGATTGATGGGTAAGTAGGAAGTAGGTTATTATTTTGCTATACAAGATTTTATTATTGCTTACTACGAAATTATAGCCTGTAGCGTAAATTAAAAAAAAAAGCTTCTGGTTCATTAACATTTTTCGTGAACTTGGGCCACATATGTATATTACAGTTAGATAAATTGTTCGGTTTTTTATATGTATATTTGAATTGGGGATTTAATTAATCTGAACTTGTTTTTTTGCTAGTATAGATTTAAAAGTTTGATAGCCTGCGAAATCTGAAAGAGAAACTAAAAAAAAATATATGGTATTCGAAATCGTTTTGGCTGATAAAAATGTGTGTTATAGATAGTTTTTAATATATGTATAAATTGTTATTTATTTTAATATAAAAATTTATATACTTACCAATGGTAATGACCCTTAATTCATTATCGATATTTAAAGCACTAACTATACCCAAAATGGCCAAACTCATTTCGAGCCAAACAATAAACATTTTCGACAATCCACTTTCTGCACAAATAGACTTTCAATTGTTACATTACTAGATCCATTAATTAGAAACAATCAGCTACCTTCGATTGTTCGTCCTCAAGCCCATTTCTTGCGACACAGGATAATATAGTTGCGTATCACCAAAAGAACTACTCAAGAATGAAGACAACAATTTTTATTAATACAGTCAGAAGCCGGTTAGGAGCCTTCGAGTTTGTTGTCTCTGGTCAGAGTGTATTTTAATTATATGGTCAAGAAGTTAAAAAAGAAGACCGCTTTTCAAGAAAAAAATAGTACCAGAGGTATAAGATCGAATTTGTTTATTTCAATTAAAAATACACTTTTATAAATAATATATAAAATTTGGTGAACTCTAAAAGGAAGTCATTTTATTAAGTTTTTAAATATATGGTATATTTATTAGTTTTTTTTTTATTTTTGATTTATACATTACTAGCTTTTGCCCGCGACTTCGTCCGCGTTGATGTCGGAATAAATAAAAGTTTATTTTCTGTGCAGGTTTCCTTCCCCGGTTTTTACCCCTCCAAGTGGAGTTACTATATTAAGTGTTGTATCAAATGAAAGGTCATTGTTTGCAAATTTCAAAACAATTTTTACTTTCCCGGACCCATCAAAGGGAAAGTAAGGTTAGATTTTGGTTTAAATTGGTACAGTAGAAGGTCCTCAAGCCCGACATTGATTAAATACAAATGTAACAATTTTTTACTTTTTTTAAATTTTAAGGACAAACAATACGCTTTAGTGCAAAATATTGTAGCACACAGTTTTAGGGCATAAAATACCCTATAACTTTTGTTTCAAACTTTTTTCAGAATTTCCAATAGTTGCGCCACTAGAGGGCGTGTAAAAAATGTGTATGTAGTTTTTATCTAGTTTTTCTTGATTTTGGGGACAAACAATACACTTTAGTGCAAAATGTTGTAGTACAGAGTTTTAGAGAATAAAATTCCCAACAACTTTTGTCTTAATCTTTTTCCAGAATTTCCAATAGTTGCCACTAGGGGGCGCGAAAAAAATGTGCATGTATGTTTTCTCTAGTTTTTCTTGATTTTGAGGACAAATAATACACTTTAGTACAAACTTTTTCTGTTTTTCCCGTTTTTTTTTTCGATTTTCTCTCATCTTTCCTCATTTTTCATCATTGTTTTTTATTCCTTTAATTTTTGCGAGAATTTACGATTTTTTTTTTGCCATTGTTCTGTTTTTTTTCTATTTCTTTCTTTTGTTTTCTCATTTTTTCTTATTCCTCTGTTTATTTGCGATTTTTTTGCAGTTTTCTTGAATTTTGTTACGATTTTTTTCATTTTTTTTTTCAATTTTTTTATCGTTACAATTTTTCTGATTTCTTGGTTGTTTTTTTCTACTTTCTCACTGCGTTTTTTACGTCGTTTTTTTTGCCTTTAGCGCTTGATCTTTTCATTTTACAATTTTATTTTTCAGTTTTGCCAATATTTTTGTTTAAATACGTTTTCTGTTTTTCTTATTACACCGATTTTTTCTGATTTTTTGTGTTGTTAAAATTTTTTCTCGTTTTTTTCTTATTCTTCTGGTTTTTCGTTTTTTTTTTTGTCGATTTTTTCTCATTTTCCACATTTTTTCATCATTGTTGTTTTTTTATTCTAATCTTTTTTTCTTATTCCTTTTATTTTTTGCGATTATTTGCGATTATTCGCGATTTTTTTGACGTTTTTTTGCAATTTATTTCAATTCTTTCGATTTTTTACTTTCCCGGACCCATCAAAGGGAAAGTAAGGTGAACGAGCAAAAAAAAAAATTGAGATATCGATGGAAATATCCATTTTGAGGTCCCCCAAGAAGATTGAGACCATTTCCAGCGTATGGTCTGTCTGTGTATCTGTGTGTCTGTGTGTCTGTGTGTAATCTTCCACGATAACTGCCGAACCGTTTTGATCAATCAAGCTGAAATTTGGTATGGAGGGTCGGTGTGTGCCTAGAATGCGACCATTAGTTTTTGGTTTAAATTGGTACAGTGGAGGGTCCTCAAGATCGACATTGGTTAAATATACATGTAACAATTTTTTTCTTTATTTAAATTTTAAGGACAAACTATACACTTCAGTGCAAAATGTTGTAGTACAAAGTTTTAGAACATAAAATTACCTACAATTTTTGTCTGAAGCCTTTTCCAAAATTTCCAATAGTTGCGCCACTAGAGGGCGCGTAAAAATGTGCATGTATGTTTTCTATAGTTTTTATTGATTTTAAGGACCAACAATACATTTTAGTACAAAATGTTGTAGTACAAAGTTTTAGAGAATGAAATTCTCTATAACTTTTGTTTCAAACTTTTTCCAGAATTTCCAATAGTTTCGCCACTAGAGGGCGCGTAAAAATGTTCATGTAGGTTTTCTCTAGATTTTCTTGATTTTGAGGACAAACAATATACTTTAGTGCAAAATTTTGTAGTACAAAGTTTTAGAGCATAAAATTCTCTATAACTTTTGTCTCAAACTTTTTCTAAAATCTCCTATAGTACGCCACTAGTGGCGAAACTGTGGGAAATTCTGGAAAAAGTTTGAAACAAAAGTTATAGAGAACCTTATTCTCTAAAACTTTGTACTACAACATTTTGCACTGAAATGTATTATTTGTCCTCAAAATCAAGAAAAACTATAGAAAACATACATGCACATTTTTTACGCGCCCTCTAGTGGCGCAACTATTGGAAATTTTGGAAAAGGCTTAAGACAAAAATTGTAGGTATTTTTATGCTCTAAAACTTTGTACTACAACATTTTGCACTAAAATGTATTGTTTGTCCTTAAAATTTAAATAAAGCAAAAAATTGTTACATGTATATTTAACCAATGTCGGTCTTGAGGACCCTCCACTGTACCAATTTAAACCAAAAACCAAAAACTAATGGTCGCATTCTAGGCACACACCGACCCTCCATACCAAATTTCAGCTTGATTGGTCAAACGGTTCGGCAGTTATCGTGGAAGATTACACACAGACACACAGACAGACCATACGCTGGAAATGGTCTCAATCTTCTTGGGGTACTTCAAAATGGATATTTCCATCGATATCTCGATTTTTTTTTTGCTCGTTCACCGTACTTTCCCTTTGATGGGTCCGGAAACGTAAAAATTACATAATACGTCCCCATTACATAACACACATAATTATGCATATAAAAACAGTTAAATAATGAATATATAATCCAACAAGGTGCTATTGATAAATTTCATATGCGACATAAACTTATAATAGTTATTTGTTGCACGAAGCATGGTTTGCAGCTCGAGACGAAGTCGAGAGCTGCAATCATGCTGAGTGCAACAAATATGCACTTTTGCACGTGTTGCACACAACATTTTTTCTACGATCGAAATAAATATGACATTTTTAACAGTTTTCAAAAAAATAAAATTTGAACTGATAATTTGAAATTAATTGCAGAAACTATCACAATCAATCGGACAGTGACAGTTCAGGCCACATCCATAGGTCAAATCGGTAGACATGAAACGATTTTGATTAATCAAACGGATTTCTATTTATAAAATGACCACTAAAATTTGGCGGCTCGGGTACGAATCCCGGCGGCGGCGTCGAATTTTTTTTAATTTTTATTTACCAAGAAATTGACAATTCAAAGCACTCTAAAATTTACTATTATGCACTAGTGCATAAAAGATTTACTTTTATGCACTAGTGCACAAAAGTTATACTTTTAACACGGTAGATAGTGCAAAGTGCAAAAAGTGGTCACTTTTTGCACGATCGTAGAAAAAAGTTTTTTTTTTTGAATTTGGTATTCTTTTTTTACTAACGTTATTAAATTCTTATATTTCGGTTCAAACAATCAAATTTTAATATATAAAACATTAGTAATGGTACGCTCAGTATGTCCATTCAGTATATATAAGAACCTTTTCTGACTTGTCATACACGTGACATATAAATAAATATGTTATTAAAATATCGGAAGTTACATGAAACATATAAACACAATATTTTTTAAAATAGTTTTGTCTCAAAATTGATCATAAAAAATAGCGAAAATGTTTTGTCGCGCCTCAGTAAAACACTTTGAGTCCATGGTAAATTATCTGACCTTTGAAAATACCTCTATTAGTACAGAGAGTTCGACTACCAGTTCCGACGACTATTCCAAAAAAGAAGTACCCATATCTATAGACAGTCTACCATCTGAAGATTCACTTACTACAACAGAAGAAGATGAAGAATCGAAATATGCGTTTCAGTTTACAGGTAAAAAATTATAAATATTTTGTAAAATTTAACATATATTATTTATAGTTTTTGTACCAAATAATCATATTTCTTGTCCGAGAGTAATTTTACAAAAAAATATCTAGTATAAGGTAACACCTTAGATTTTGACATTTATATGTTATCTTGTTTGAAATGATTTTTGGACGAACGCTCCGTTAATCTTACAGATAGGATGCTGCATTTTTGAGGAATTGATTCTGTATTTAATTCTTAAGAGCGCGTCTGTTGTACATTTTTTTTAAATTATTTTTAGTAAAACTGATACGACTATCAACTTTTTTCTTTATATGAAAAAAGTAGATAACTATTTTAAATATCATGAAAAAAACCGCATATTTTTAGTTGCTATATTAGGCGTGATCTCGTCCAAAACGAAAGATAATGTTTAGTCCTGTTCTACGAAGAAAATTTTGGACTAGAGGGTTAACATTAACCGGAAAATACTAAAAAAATAATTTTTATATTAAATTTTCTTTGGGCAATTCTCTAAGCGGCAAACACGAAAGTCATTGGCGTGCGGGCCTCTTAGGGAACTCCTCTTTATTAGAGGTTTTGATTCTTTTTCCTTTTTAACCAATTATCTTAATGAACCCATTTTTTCACAATTTTCTTTAAAAATTTCTCCTTTTTCAATTTTCTATAAATATTACTTTTTTAACTAATATTTTTTTCCTCTTTTCAATCAAAAATTACCTTCATTTCTAATTATTCATTTTTCACTTTTTTTTTAAATTATAAGTAAATTAAAAAAAAAGTTGTAGATAATTAAAAAAATTATTGATTATCGAGAAAACCGTAAAAGAATCATTTTTTTGGTTTTTAATTTTTATCTCCCGCAAAAATAATTATTTTTTATGAAACTTTGTGAGCATCTCCTTTTTTGTGTCTTAAATAAAGCTGTGATTTTTTCAAAGCCAAATCGAAAAAGTTGGTTTACTAATTTTCAATTTTTTAACTGATCGTAATAATTTTCAAAAATTTAAAAACAAAACTAGGTAGGTATAAAGAAATTTAAAAACTTCCAAAATTTTGAGAAAAAAAATTAAAATGTCTAAAAATTAAAAAATTTCAAAAAGTTCAAAATGATATCGAAAATTTCAAAAATTTTAAAAATAAAAATTTTAAAATATCCAAAAATTTATAAAATATATCGAAAAATTCAAAAAAACGTAAAATATTTCAAAAATTTTCAGAATTTTAAATATTTTAAAAATGTCAGAAGTTTCAGAAAACTTTGAAAAATTTCAAAAGTAAAAAATGTCAAAATATTTAAAAATTTCTAAAATATATCGAAAAATTAATAAATGTAAAATTATTCGATTAATTAAAAATTTTACAAAAATTTCCAGAATTTTAAAGATTTCAAAAATGTCAGAAGTTTTAAAAAAACATTAAAAAATTATTTAAAACTTTTTAAAATCTAACAAAAATTTCAAAAAATTTGAAATTTTGCATTTTTTTTTTGAAAAATTCAAACATTTCTAAAAATGTCAAAATATTTAAAAATTTCTAAAAATATATCGAAAAATTCAAAAACGTAAAATTATTCGATTAATTAAAAATATTGCAAAAATTTCCAGAATTTTAAATATTTCAAAAATGTCAGTTTTCAAAAAACATTAAAATATTATTTAAAACTTTTTAAAATTTAACAAAAATTTCAAAAAATTTGAAATTTTGCATTTTTTTTTCGAAAAATTCAAACATTTCTAAAAATGTCAAAATATTTAAAAATTTCTAAAAATAAATCTAAAAATTCAAAGACGTAAAATTATTCGATTAATTAAAAATATTTCAAAAATTTCCAAAATTTTAAAAATTTCAAAAATGTCAGAAGTTTCAAAAATTGTAAAATTTGTAAAATTTGTAAAATTTGTAAAATATGTAAATTTTTTTAAAAATTTGTAGTGAAATAAAAAAAAATTCAAAATTGTTTATTAACGATGCCCACATCACAGGATAGTTTTTCCAAAACATTCATATACGACATCCCCAGTTAAAGGTTTAATTGACTTATCTTTTATTTATTAACTTTAACACCCTGTATTTAGAAAACCAATGATTTTTAAATATCGATTTCTGACCTAAATATTAAGTATCAAATTTATAACGAAATTCTTATTAAAACCATTATATTTTAGGACTTTGGGGTAATCACAGATTTGAAAAGAATCCGTGGTCGATGAAAACGAAACCGTTCAAAAGAATGAGACATTTTGAAGACTTAAAACTTACCGATAACGAAAAGTCTGGAAAACTATCGAAAAGAATGATAGGTTGCTGCTTAACATACCTCGAAAGGTCTCCTTATGATAAGAGATACGCTCTATGTAAATGTCAATTACCTGAAAAGGCATTAGTAGATATATCAGCTTTAAAAACCTACCACTACATACAGTACCTTGATTTATCCCATAATCAAATAAGCTGTTTACAGGCACTTAGCGAGATGCCATTTTTACAATATCTGGACGTCTCTTATAACTACATAGAAAACGCATTCGATTTCAAACCACCCCTGTATTTAACAACAGTCAATTATTCCAATAACAGGATCACAAGAATGCCCGCTATGGCTGATTTTTGGTCGATTACCTCTCTGGACATGTCTTCTAATTGTATTCGGGAAATAAAAGGATTAGGAGCCTTAAGGTATATTAATATTTCCAGTGGGTATTGATTTTACCATTAAAATTAAAAAAAAAATTCAAATATTTGTTTATGTGAAATCAGTAGATATGTGAAGTCAAAATTGTGACAAATAAAGTCCTGACTGATTGACTGACTGAATGACTGACTGATTGACATAGAATCAACGTAGAACTAAATCTGCTAAACCCAGAAACTTAAAACTCGTTTGGGTACATATTCAAGGTATGCCGAATCCATTTCCGTTGTCTGTTTGTTTCTATCTATTGTGGTTTCTGAGTTATAACGCAGACGGACGGACAGACAGACAGACGGAAAGAGCCGTATCATAAGACTTTTTTCAGAAGTATAAAAATAGGAAATAATATATAAAAATAAAGAAAAACATGGATAGAAAGTAGGGAAAATAGGGAAAAGTAGGGAAACATAAAAGTAGGGAAAAACATAGGAAAATAGGAAAAATAAGGAAAAAATAGCGATTGTGAAAAATAGGAAAAAAAGGGAAAACACGAGCAAAATAGGTAGAAATATGAAAAAACATCAAGAAATAGAAAAAAACAATAAAAAAATTCCTGTCGGTAGGGTCGACAGGGGAGGTAGATTTCTATTGTCCAAATTTGAGCATCCTTCCCCACTTCACGATATGGTCAGGTCGAAAAAAGTTTCAAACAAATAAATTTTATAATAATTATGACATGAAAAAAGTCCAATAACCTGTTTCAATATTTTTAAAAATAGCGGAGATATGAATTTTTTGAAATTTCAACCCCCTCCAGTTCCATCCTCTTAGATCCGATTAAAAAAAGTTTCAGACAAATTAATTTTATAATAATTAGAACAAAAAAAGTTTTATGAACTGTTTCAATATTTTTAAAAATACCGGAGATATTAATTTTTTTGCAAATTTCAACCCCCTTCAGTTCCATCCCCGTGGGTCGGATGAAAAAAAGTTTCAGACAAATTAGTTTTATAATAATTAGAATACAAAAAAAGTCTCGTAACCTGTTTCAATATTTTTGAAAATGGCAGAGATATAAATTTTTTGAAATTTCAACCCCCTCCAGGTCCATCCCCGTGTGTCAGATGAAAAAAAGTTTCAGATAAATTAATTTCATAATAATCAGAGAATAAAAGAAGTCTAATGGTCTTTTTTAATATTTTCAAAAATGGCGGAGATCTGAATTTTTTAAGATTTCAACCCCCTGCAATTCTCACCCCCTTAGATGTAGAATTCCCATTTGCAATACGCAACGAATTACTACCCCAAAGAATTTTTGTACCAAATTTGGTGTCGATTGGACAAAAATTGCGATAATTTTTTTTTTTTTTACTGATTCTTATTCTCCAGGTCACAAACAGCGCCCCTATTCCCGGTTCTGGGTCCCGTCATTGAATCGATTACAATAGGTAGATTCCATATATGGAAATCTACCTAAAAAAGGAAAAAAACAATGAAAACCAGGATAAAAATAGAAGAAATAGGGAAATAAAGGGGAAGAATAGTGAAAATTTGGGAAAAATAGAAAAAATTAGAAAAAAATAGGGCAAAACAGGGAAAAATAAGGAAATTTGGCAAAAATTGTGAAAAATAGAGAACAGGAAAAAATTGGGTAAAATATGAAAAATAATGTAAAATGGAGAAAAATAGGAAAAATGGGAAAATAGTGAAAAATAAGGGAAAATAAGGAATCGGGATAAATGGGAAAAAGAGAAGAAAATAATGAAAAACGGGAAAAATATGAAGAAATAGTAAAAATATGGAGAAATGGGGAAATATAGAGAAAATTGGAAAACAATGCGGAAACAGAAAAATGGGAATTAAAAATAGGGTTAAAGCACGTAAAAAATAAGAGCAAAAATATAGAAAAATAGGGAAACATAATTACAAATAAGAAGAAAAAAGGGAAAAATAGGAAAATTAAAGAAAAATACCGAAACATATGAGAAAATAGTGAAAAATATGGAAAAAGAGGGAAAATAGGAAAAAAGAGAAAAAGAGGAAAAATACGAAGAAATGTGAAAATACGAAAATATATGGAAAATAGTTAAAAACAGAAAAAAAGTAAGGGAAAATAGGTAAACATAAGGAAAAATAGCAAAAGATGGGGAAAATAGGACAAAATAAGTACAAATAAAGACAAAAAAAAATAGGGAAAGTAGGGAAATTAGAGAAAAATGGGAAAACGTATTTGAAAACAGTGCAAAATAACGGAAAATAAGGAATAAAAGGAAAATAGGATAAAATAGGAAAAATGAGAAAAAATCATGAAAAATAGGATAAAGCATGAAAAAATAGGAACAACAGTGAAAAATTGGTAAAAATAGGAAAATCAGATAATAGGGAATTTGAAATTAATAGAGAAAAATCTGGAAAAATAGGAAAATATATGGGAAAATAGTGAAAAATAGGGAAATAAGAAAAAATAATAAAAATTTGTAAAAACAGTTAAAAATAGAGAAAAATAGGGAAAAGCAGGTAAAAATAATAAAAATCGGGAAAAATACGAATAGAAAAAAATAGGGAAATTAGAGAAAAATAGAGAAAAATACGGAAAATATAAAAAAATAGGTGACAGGAAAAAATAGAGAAACACCGGGAAAAATAGAGGAGAATAAAAAAAGGGATAAATAGGGAAAATAATTAGAAATGGTAATAAATAGAAGAAAATAAGGAAAAACACTAAAAATAGCCGACAATAGATAAAAATAGGGACAAAAACGGACAAATATGGAAAAACAGGTAAAATAATGAAACATGGGAAAATAGGGAAGTAAGAGAAAAAGATAAATAAATAGAGAAAGATAGGAAAAGATAGGGAAAAACAGAGAAAAAGGGGGAAAATAGGAAAAAATAGCGATATATAGGGAAAAATTTGGAAAAAACGTGAAATGGTAAAAAATAGGGGAAAATAAAGAAAAACAGGAATAAATAGCAAAAACGTGAAAAAAAATTGAAAAATAGAAAAAATTCTAGGCGTAAAAAAGCAAAAATAGTATTTTTAGTTTTCCATGTATTACTCGAAATTTTTTTTTTCCCATTTAACCGCTTCTGTATCTCATCTGTTTTTCATAATTTTTTCCTGTTTTCCTTATTTTTCCCTACCTTTTCGTATCTTTCCCTATTTTTTTTTATTATTCCCTATTGTCCCTATTTTTATTATATTTCACAATTTTTCTTTATTATTGTCCGTATTTCTATTTAGTTTTCTCTATTTTCCCTACTTTATCATATTATTTATTCTCTAGTATATTTCCCAATTTTTCCCTATTCTTCCCCATGTTTCCATTTTTTTACCTATTTTCTCTATTTCTCCTATTTTTTTTTCTATTTTTCCCCCTTTTTATAATTTTTTCTTATTTTCCCCTAGTGTCTCCTGTTTACTCCTATTTGTGTATATTTTGTTTATTTTTCCCTATTTTCTCTATTTTTCCCAATTTTTGCCTCTTTCACAATTTTTCCTAATTTTTTTCCTGTTTTTGATTATTTTTTACTGGTTTATCAATTTTTTACTATTTTTCTTTATTTTTCCCTATTTGTCACTATTTTTTCCCATTTCCACATGTTTTTTTTTTCAATTTTTCCTTGATTTTCATTATTTTTTCCGTATTTCCTTTATTTTTCCAGTTTTTATTAATTTTTCTCTATTTTCCCTATTTGTTCCTATTTTGTTTTATTTTCGCTATTTCACTTTATTTTTCCCTATTGTACTTTATTTTTTTCTATTTTCACTATTTTTCCTACTTTCTTTATTAATCCCTATTTTCCTTGTTTTCCCTATTTTTCCTATTTTTTGTTATTTTTCCATTATAAAATTGAAATAATTTCATTTTATGCATCCTACCGCAAGCCAAAAATGCTCTTCCTTATTCTTGCATTTCTGGTGGGGAGAAAAAATTAATAAAATAAATTTTTAATTATAAATTGAAAAAATACTATTTTATTTCTGCTCCACAATATTTTTTATGGATGTCTGGAATTGGAAGGGATAACATTGTTTTATCAGAAACCATAAGAGATACAGAGTTAGTTAAATGAGAAAAAAGTTAACCATTTTGGAAATTATTACATTGGTCAAAAAATATCTACAGGGACTTTCGCTATTCTCGAGTTATACATTGAAAACTAAAAATGCTACTTTTAGTTTTTTTGACATAGAATTTTTATTTGAAAAAATATCCAAAAATGGAAAAAGAAAGTTTTATTGTATCTCAAATT
This sequence comes from Neocrepidodera transversa, assembly GCA_963243735.1. NCBI lineage: Eukaryota > Metazoa > Arthropoda > Insecta > Coleoptera > Chrysomelidae > Neocrepidodera > Neocrepidodera transversa. Next base: position 7,404,730 of record OY725340.1, read on the forward strand.
TGCTACAAAACTGTACTACTAAATCTTCGTTAGGACGTTTCATGTCTTACCGGCCACCATCAAGTTATTTTTTTTATACGGACCTGTTTTTATTACAAAAATTGATAAACCGTTAAAATTCAAATTTAGTGATTTATTACACTTGTTATTTTAAAAACGTTTTATCTGAAATAACTAACATCATCAGTGATAATAGTTTTTAATTACGGTCCTGTCGTAGTTCTTTAGTAAATTCGTTTTAATTTCATCAAAATGAATATACCATTACTTAAATAATGGAAGAAACACCGAATATTCATATATAATTAATTGTATATTATTTTGTAGGTACTTGCTTGATTTAAATCTGTCATATAATAAAATAAGGATGTTGGAAAATCTGAGTAACTTGAGACTTATAAGATTGAATATAAGTCACAATATTCTCAGTATGACGGAAAATGAAGAGGAAGATACCGGATTTAATACTTTACATCATTTAAGAACTGTCGATTTTTGCCATAACAAATTTAATAGTTTAAACTTTCTTTTAAAGAACGAAGGTTTAGAGAATATTAATGTCAGCAATAATGATATTCATAATTTATTGGAGATTTATTATTTGAGAAATATGAGTGATCTTAGAACGTAAGTTATTTATAATTTCATAATATTTAAAATATATATTTTACTTTTCCTCTAATTTATGTATATGTTGTGATCTGATCATGAGAGTGATTCAAAAAAATTATGTACCTACATTTTGTCGATTAGAAAAAATTACCAAATTAATTTTAATTAAATTATCATTAATAATATTAGAAGAAAGTGAGAAAATAATAATATTCCTACTTAATAGGCAGGTTCGACATTTTTGTTTTTTTAATTGAAATCGAGAGATTTTGTTATTTAAAAATTTAAAAATGAGGGTGTAATCCCACCCAACTTTCCGAACACTCATAGTAAAGTAATTGTTTAATCGATTATTTTAGTTTTTCTGCATCAAAATACATTAATAAAATTAGTTTACAAAAATTAAAAAAAAAATTAATTTTTTGTAAGATAATGTACTTTTTGATCCCTTTCGGATTTACCATTTTCGATGACACAAAAGGACAAAAAAAATATTTTTTTTTTAATTTGGTTATAATAATTACAATGTTAAATTCGAAGAGACTAAAATATTTTCTAAATTTAGAATTTTATATTACCTATCGAATGGTATAAATCTCATTTTAATATATTTAATATTTTTAAAGTTATTCAATTTTTTTTAAACTTATATTAAATTTCAAAAAAAAATTATGAATTCTACAATTTTTTGAATAAAATTTAAAAAAAAAATTACAATTATAGAGTTTTTTACTACAAAGTTAATGGTATTTTTTTTAAATTTTTAATATTAATATTAACCTTAAAAAAAATTAAACCCTTTTTGAAAAATTTTAAAATCAATAAATAATTAATATCTCATTCAATTTTATTCAAAATAGTAAACAGACCTTTTTTTAGGTTTTCTGGATCAAAATGCATTATTAAAGGTAGTTTAAGAAACTAAAAAATTTATCAAATTTTCTGTCAAAAATTCATGGGTACCAATTGAATTGTTTTAACTTTTTACATTTTCTGCTATAACTTTTACAAATACTATGTTAAAATTATGAAATAATTTACACACATAGTACTTTTGGATTATTTTCGGATATGCTATTTACTTTTTTGACTTATTTTATACTTATTGATAAAACGAAATTACAAATAATTTAAAAAAAAATCTTTATTTTGGTTATAATAATTACAATTCTAAATTCTAAGAAACTAAAATACATTTTAAATTTAGAGTTTTATATTTTCTTTCGAATGGTGAAAATCCCATTTCAATAACTTTAATATTTTAGAAGTTATTCAATTCAGTTTAAATTCGTAATATAATTTTAAATATTTCTTGCCAATTTTTAAAAAATTCCGCAATTTTTGTAATAACATTTTGAAAAAAATTATAATTATAAAATTAATATTTACAAATTTAAAGATATTTTTTAAAATTTTTAATATTAAAATTTAACTAAAAAAAGTAAAGACAAAATTTGTAGAAAATTTTATGTTCTACAATTTTGATTTTTTGTAAATTTTCTTAAAAATCCATAATTTTGTCTCAAAATCTAAAAAAAAGTCGCAAATGTCTATATACATTAATTTCACGCCCTCTAGCGACGAAAATATGAGGGATTCAAAAAAACGGTAATGAAAAATGTGTAGAAAATTTTATGTTCTACAACTTTCATATCCTGTAATTATTCATAAAAATGCACTGTTTTGGTAATTTAAAAAAAAATATGAAAAAAAATTACTTTTTGATAAATCTGGCAACAATGGCAAAAGTTTTTGAAATTTTTAGTCATTTGAAATTAAACTGTAACGTATAAAAAATATATGTGTAAAATTTTATTGCCATTTTGTTTAGTAATGACGTCATCACTTATAACAACTGCCACTTCCGGTTTTCTGATTAACTCCAAAATCTATACAGGTCGTCTCATTGCTACCCTAAATATGTATATAAAATTTCATCTAAATCGATTCAGCCGTTCAGACGCTATCGTGTTCACACACAGACGCAAAGACAGACACACACATAGACACACAGACAGACATCATGCTAAAAATGGCATAAATGGATTCAGGTGACCTCAAAACGTAAAGATTCGTTAAAATCGGGATATGGTCAAAATATCATGATCGCAATACTTTCTTCTATACAACTCTGTTGTTCGGAAAGTAAAAAGGATCAAAAAAAATTTGAGCGCAAAATATTAATATTTATGTCCGCTATAAGCATCTTAAAATCAAACGATCGGCGAGAGGATGGAAAACGGTACCTGTGCGCGAGACGTAGGCCGGTGACGTCAGTAGCCATGAACGGTTCGCCCCTGGCCCGCTGCTGCGCTGTATTTACACATATTTTACAGGGTTACCGTTTTTAGTAAATTTCCTACTAAATTAGTAGATTTTTAGGAAAAATGAGGGTGTTTGGTAGAATTTCAGTAGAATTGATAATAGACAGGTTCGACATTTTTTAAACTGAAATCGATATATTTTTTAATTATAAAACGATCAAAAAAAAATTTAGCGATGAGACACTCGTCTTAAATATACCATAGATAGATAGCGATAAAATAATATTGTTTTAAATTCAAATCTGAAAAATCTGCTGAATTTTACAGCCGACGTAAATATTAATATTTTGCGCTTAATTTTTTTTTGATCGTTTTTTAATAAAAAAATATATCGATTTCAGTTAAAAAAAAATGTCGAACCTGTCTATTATCAATTCCATTAAAATTCTACTAAACATCCTCATTTTTCTTATAAATCTAATAATTTACTAAAAACGGTAACCCTGTAAAATGTGTTTGTATCGTGAATGCAGCGCAGCAGCGGGCAAGGGACGAACCGTTCATGGCTACTGACGCCACCGGTCAAATTTTTTTTGATCGTTTTTAAATTTCAAAACCTCTCGATTTAAGTTAAAATAAAAATAATAAGAAAAATGTCGAACCTGCCTATTCTTTCACTTTCTTCAGCCAACAAAACAGTTACCGAACATTTTATTAAACAAACTACTAATGACTATTGAAATCCCCAATTTTTTTAGTTTAAATATCAAAAACAACGCTTTATGCGAAAACTACCACTTTAAAGCGGTTTGTATTCGAACTATACCGAAACTTAGAGAACTGAATGAGGAATCAATAAGTTTGGAAGAAAGAATTGAGGCGTCGACAAAAGAGGATTTAAATACTTTAATTCCTGCTCACATTACCAATATGCAGCTCCTGCTGTTGGAACACCTCAATAGGCCTAAAATCGGTGCATACGTATGTCCGTATGGTGATCAAGCACCCAGCATCATAGTCATTGTTGGTCCACCTGCCAGTCGAAAGAAATACATTGTTAAAAAGTTTGTTGAACACAGTGAATTGTAAATTTTGTTTTATTTTTTAGTAGTTATTAGTAATGAAATTTTTTTTATTTGTAGTTTAAAATTAGGTATTAGTCATACGACGCGTCACCGGAGAAGAAATGAAGTTGATGGTAAAGATTACTATTATACAAACTATGACCACTTTGTTGAAATGATTAGAAAAGGCGAATTCTTGACAGTTACTGAATTCAACGGTAATCTATATGGAATCGGTAAGTAATCCTGTTATTTCGCTTTTAGATTTCTATTTTTAAACTTTCTAGCCCACGAAGAATTGGAAAAATCAATAAATTGCATATTGGTTTTTTACTCTGATCTAGAAACCGCTTTGATCTTAAAAATGGCCGGATTACAACCGAAATTAATATTGGCCCTACCTCGTGATGAGAAAGAGCACGTCAAATGGATTAAAGATACATATTTTTTTGATGAAAATGCTGCGTAAGGTTTTTAAAACAAGTTTATATCAATATCGGCATCGATTTTATATAATTTATAGAGACCTTGCGGAAATTGTAATCAGATCCTGTCCCGACTGTTTAAAAGAGGTTACTGATGTGCAAGAAGATATTGACGATTTTGGTATTTTCAACGAAGATAATGATGATGACGGATCATTAGAAATTGAGGATATTAGTTCATCTACTTTTGATTCCGGGAAATATCTTAAACAATCTACCTCTGGCGTAAGATTTTAAATATAAAAAAACTTATTTGTCGCTAATAAAATATTCTTTCAGCAAACTCTAGAAGTTGATGAAATTAGTATCATAAAGCAAGAAACTCAATCAGATCATTCTCTGAAACCAGAAACAAATCAACTTCATAGTGATCATCCGTAAGTTTTCATTTTTTTCTCATATTCCAAAATTATCTAGTTCCAAAAATGTATAAAAACCGGTAGTAAGAAGATCCAAATGAAATAAATAGGTTCAAGCGATTAAGAATTTTTTTTATCTTTATTACATGCACTTATCTAGGTAATTTGTTCTGATATTGTTTTATTCCTTGTGCCTTGCAGTAGGTGTAATTTACCTATTTTCAAGAATACTTTATAAGGTGTTGTTCCGAAAAGGAAAAATATTAGAAAAAATATAAGATATCAGATTGATAATTATTGAACTAATACTTAAGTAGGTGTCCATGGATGCCAGTAGGGGACTAGCTCATCTGATGCCTAGAGGTGCATCCTCAATAGTCCAAAGCTAGCAACGTTTTCAAGAGAGAATTTCAGATCGGCCAATTTTTAGATATACTATCTCTCTCACTATCCCGGACGTCATACGCGCTACCTGGTAGTGGTTGCGTTCATTAGTGCGCATCGTACCTGTACAGGTAAAATATCAATTTTTCAAATGATTTTAAGAAGGTTTCTTTTTTTTTTATTATATTAATTAAACTTTTTGACATATAAATCTATTATTGCCAGACATTTTCATTGTTGTTTAAACTGTGCCAGACGCTAATTTTGAATAAAAAAAAATTTTTTTTTCAAAATATTTTAGTATGACTGAAATTTTAATATGATGTTATTTAAGTATCTAAAAAACCAAAATTAATTTTCCAGACAATAAATCAGTTGTTAAACCTTCAGCCAGAGTGATCTAAAAGTGAAAAGTGATGTGGTATCTCTCAAATAAATTTAAGAGAAAGGACTAAAAACCATTAAATTAATTTCTAGATTAAAACGGTATCAAAATAATAATTTATTATCGTACAAAATTAATATAATGATCAAACTCATGTACGAAAATTATCAAAAATTTGGATGGTTACGTGAAAATTAAGGTTAGATTTTTTAATCCATAATTGTATCACAATAAACGGAGGCATCTTGATAATCATCATCAACATCATCATCTTCTGTCATTTTACCTGTCATCATTGAACGATTTACGAATATTAGTATTCATAAATGTTGAAAGAACACTAGACTGCGAGCATTATTTTTAATTCTTAGATTTTCTTAAAGACATCGAAGGACCAAACTCTTTAGGTAGGAGTTAAACCAAAATAAAAACAGCATTTGAAATAGGAATGTAATTTTTATTCCATTTGTTTCAAGTACGAACATGAACATAAAAATCATAAAGCGGCACATTAATTTAAACTATAAAACCGAAATCAAATATTACTCAATACATCACTCACTGTAAAAATCTATTTACATTTTTTCTTATTACGAAAACTCGGAAACTTTTTGGGTGTGGTTAAAAACACTCCGGATTCTTCTGCTTGACGGTCAAGTTGTGTTCCTTCTGATTCCTGTTCCTGCGTTGCCAAGTTAAGTTGCAATAGTTCAAATTAGTAATAAGTTTTAATAGTGTTAATTAGTTGTAAGTTAATAGTGTCAATAGTTAGTAGTTATGAGTGTAAACCTCCTAGAGAGCTGTACGTACAGTTAGTTATTGTAAATAGAACGAGCTGGGCCCACAAACTTACTTGTACCGCCATAAGGCACCATTGTAAATATATGCGTATTCAACGCGGCTTGTTATTCATCGAGAAATAAATACCATTAACAAGTGAAGCATTTTTTTCTTGCTTAAATTAGTCTTCGTATTAAAATCCCTACAAGAAACCTACGAATCAGCTTCCTACCTACTGAAATCAGTCCACCGAAGAGTTCGAAAAAGACAAAACGTGTTAGTGGATTTCACCTGTAAAACAGGGTCCCTAAACAATATCAAATATTTAAATAAATGATTTTTAAATTGATGGTCGCTATGTAGGAATTTTAGTTTAAATTTCTACAGAAGCTGTCCCAGCAAAATTGTGCCCGCTGTTGCGTCGTCGACCGGAATTCTTCTTAATTTAATTTTTACTAACAACGCACTTGTAATTATTTTAATTATTAAATAACGGTATGTTTTATATATAAGTAACAACATTTGAGGATTACATCTACCAAGTCGACCAACCGATGAAAGCGGCTCGTTTCCTAACTCTGTCACACTTACAAGTAACCGTTTCTCTTCCCCCAGAACCTAAAGTTGATCTCATTGAGGAATTTGTTGGCTTTCGGGGTGTGAATGTCTTGGCTAGGTGAGGGAAGTCGTGCGTATATATAACGTACAGCTAACACTGAGGCTTGGGGGACTAGTGCCTGATGAGTGAAAGTGTCTGCCAGGGAGTTTCCAACTTTGACACAAATGGAGCGATTTTTGAGGTAGGAATAAAGGAAAACTTTCGAATAAGTGACTTGATCAAAAGCATTTTGGACATCAAACAGGACTGCCGATGCACAGTGACCAATGTTGAGGGTTTTAGAGGCTATTGTGTGGAGTTTCACTAGTGCATCATGGATAGAGTTTTCACTCCTACATCATTGTTTGAATTAGGGGATCGTTCCCCTTTCATCCAGAAAGTTCCAGATACCATCTTTGAGTAGAGTTTCAGAGTTTACCTAGAACATTCGTCAGGGATATAATTCTGTAGGAATTTGGGGATGTCTGGTCTTTGTAGGGTTTAGGGATCAGGATGGTGTTTCCAGCAAGTGGGAAAATGAGGATGGTGAGGATGAAGCATAAGCATCTAGTATGATTCATGTATTTGGTGCTATTAATATACACTCTAATTTATACATGATACTTTTTCCGCTATTTTTTTTTGCACATTTCATATCCTTATTTATATGTCTTATTTATATATATGTTCTTTATGTTTATTGAAAATTTTGACTTGTGTTCTATTTGGCTCTTTGTCGGCACTATTCAGTAAACATTTAAATTTTTTATCAATTTCAGAACCAGAATTAGCGCTGGAGTTCCTCTAATCGAATGTGTAAGTATTTTAATTTATATAAATATTTTCGGGATTTAATTTTGTTAACAGACTAAAATGGAACGTGCTCAAGAGGCGCATACTGAGTATTGTTCGGTTCTGCGGTACGAGGCGCCGAAACAAATATTAAATTGGAAAAATTACGAGGAATTGGACATATCCGAACCGAGAGAAATAAAAGTAAAAACTAATTCGAATGTCGAAATAGAGGATTATGATTTTGAGAGCGTAAAAAGTGTTAAAGACAATAAAGAAGAAATTCTTTCAGGTAAATAAGTAAAATATCTTAAAGTTACTTAATTATATCCATTTATTATTTAGAAAATTCGAAAAACCAAGCCATTGAAGAAACCGCTCTTAGTGGGATACTAAAAAAAGATGTAACGAGTCAGGAAGAAATAACGGAGGTTAATGAAAATTTGAGAGAAAAAGGTTCATCAGTAAGCGATCAAGCAGCTGCCGAGGATGATCAAACGGAAACCAATAAGAAGAATACGAGTTTGCAAACAATCGAAACAGCCAGAAGCGGATCAACGGTAGCTCTACCTGAAGACGATGGTAGATTTAGCGAAACGTATTGTATCATACATACAGATAAGCTATCAACTAATGGAGAATATGTAATAAGGGTAAAAATTGAATTACCAAATAGAAACGATAACAGTTATATTCTTTTAGAAAGAACGACTCAGCACGCAAAAGAGGGTCTCTTTCAATAACAACAATACTGAGGATGAAATTTCATACGATGTTAGTTTATTTAATGATTCGTTGATAAGGGATCATATCAAAAGCGTTAGTAACACGCATATTTTACGTAGTATGCAAAATAGGTTCTTTGATAATCCACTGTTGAGTGTACTGAGCTCCTCAAAACTTTTAGAGTGCCAACCTGGACAACTTGGTGCAAAAGCAAAAACAGCTTATACGACACGTAAGTATATAAGTGATAGAGCTAGAATACGTCGTCTACTTTAATCAAAATAATTCTGAACGAACAAATAAACGTTAATTGAATTTAAACAAAATTTGGAAAGTCACACTTGGCATTTTATACTTTCCCGGTCCCTTCAAAGAGAAAGTATAGTGAAAGAGCAAAAAAAAATTTGAGATATCGATGGATATATCCATTTTGAGGTTCCCCAAGAATATTTTGATACAATTTCCAGAGTATGGTCTGTCTGTGTGTATATGTGTCTGTGAGTAATCTTCCACGATAACTGACGAACCCTTTGACCAATCAAGGTCAAATTTGGTGTGAAGGGTCCGTCTGTGCCTCGAATGCGACCATTAGTTTTTGGTTTAAATTGGTACAGTAGAAAGACATTTATTGAATACACATGAAAGATTTTTTTTCCATTTTTTAAATTTTAAGGACGAACAATACACTTCAGTGGAAAATTTTGTAATGCAAAGTTGTAGAGCATAAAATTTTCTACAATTTTTGTATTAAACTTTTTCAGAATTTTCAATAGCAGCGCCAGTAGAGGGCGCGCAAAAAATGTGCATGTAGTTTTTCTGTAGTTTTTCTAAATTTTTAAGACTTTGGTGCAAAATTTTCTGGTGCTCTAAACTTATTTTAACATTTGTATTTAACTTTTTTTCGAATTCTCCATAGTTTCGCCGCTAGAAGGCGAAAAATATACACATTTATACTTTTTGTCTTTTTTTTTTATTTTGAAAACAAACAATGCGCTTTAGTGCAAAATGTTCTAGAGTAAAGTTGTAGAGTATAAAATTCCCTACAACTTTTGTATAAAACTTTTTCTCAATAGTTTTCACCCATGATTTTAGGATATCCTAATTGTAGCTATATAATGTGTTGCTTCTTGTACCATTTTTCTTTTTTTGGTGATGTTTTTTGGTATATTTTGCCTTTTTTGGCTTTTTTTCCCTTTTTTTTCCTTTTTTTTTGGCCCTTTACCCGTTTTTTACTCCTTTTTTGCCCATTTTCTTTCTTTTTTTATTTTTTTTTTTATAATTTGTTGGACTTTTTTGAGCTTTTGCTTTTTTTGCCTCTAATTGACTCTATTTTGCCTTTTTTGCATTTCTTTCCTTTTTTTGGGGTTTTTACCACTTTTTTGCCTTTTTTTGCTTTTTTAGTACATTTTTTAATAGTTTTTAATTTATTTGGACTTTCCTTTCCTGATCTTTTTTGCCCTTTTTTCGTTTTTTGCTTTTTCCCCTTTACTTTGTCTTATTTGGCTTTTTTTTGGACTTTATGTGTTTGTGTTTTTGGCTTTATTTTGCCTTTTTTGGCTTTGTTCCTTTTTTTTTCTTTTTTTGGCCCTTTTACCCATTTTTTAATTCTTTTTTTTGCCCTTTTTCTTGCTTTTAATTTTTTTTTTATAATTTTTTGCTTTTTGCTTTTTTTGCCTTTAATTGACTCTTCTTTGCTTTCCTTTTCTTTTTTTGGACTTTTTACCACTGTTTTGCCTTTTTTTTTGGTTTTTTAACCTTTTTTTAATAATTTTTAATTCAGTTGGACTTTTTAATCCTTTCCTGATCTTTTTTGCCCTTTTTTCGTTTTTTTGCTTTTCCCCTTTACTTTGTCTTATTTGGCTTTTTTTTGGACTTTTTGTGTTTGTGTTTTTGGCTTTATTTTGCCTTTTTTGGCTTTGGTCCCTATATTTTTTTCTTTTTTGGCCCTTTTACCCATTTTTTAATTCTTTTTTTGGCCCTTTTTCTTGCTTTTAATTTTTTTTTATAATTTTTTCCTTTTTGCTTTTTTTGCCTTTAATTGACTCTTTTTTGCCTTTTTTGCTTTTCTTTTCTTTTTTTACTTTTTACCACTTTTTTGCCTTTTTTTTTTGCTTTTTTAAACTTTTTTTAATAATTTTTAATTCAGTTGGACTTTTTTATCCTTTTCTGATTTTTGTTTGTCTTTTTTGGCGTTTTTTGCTTTTTTCCCTTTACTTTGTCTTATTTGGCTTTTTTTTTTTACTTTTTGTTGATTCTTGTTATACCCTTTTTTCCTTTTTTTTGTCTTTATTAGGTCCCTTTTTCTTTTTTGCTTTATTTTACGATTTTTTCCTTTTGTTAGGTACCTTTTTTGCTCTTTGTCTTTTACTGCATCTTTACCCTTTCTTTCCAAGTCTTACAAATTGTATTAAGTTTGTTATCGTATTTTTCATTTAGCCTATTTTTACTCTTTTTTACTTTCCCGGACCCATCAAAGGGAAAGTATGGTGAACGACCAAAAAAAAAATCGAGATATCGATGGAAATATCCATTTTAAGGTCCCCCAAGAAGATTGAAACCATTTCCAGCGTACGGTCTGTCTGTGTGTCTGTGTGTCTATGTGTAATCAATCTTCCACGATAACTGCCGAACCGTTTAACCAATCAAGCTGAAATTTGGTATGGATGGTCGGTGTGTGCCTAGAATGCGACCATTAGTTTTTGGTTTAAATTGGTACAGTAAAAGGTCCTCAAGACCGACATTGATTAAATGCACATGTAACAATTTTTTACTTTTTTTAAATTTTAAGGACAAACTATACACTTTAGTGCAAAATGTTGTAGTACAAAGTTTTATAGAATAAAATTCCCTACAACGTTAAAAATATTTCTTGTATTCCTCCCTATATATTGAAATTCAAGTACAGCAAGTATATTGTCCTTGGATAATTCTCTTTACAGGATAACATAATTTAAATAAAATAATCCTTAGAAACCGCAGATTTCATAAAATAGTGTGTGCTTTACCCATTTAAATAATTAATAAGTTTTTATATATTAATTTTATTTTATGTCAGTTGCGGAACGTTTTGATGCATTAAAAGCAGATAAGTTGGGTCCTTTTTTGGCATATATTATGTTACTGCGCAAAGAATTGTTAGAATTACATTACCAAAATCCTGGTCTCTTTTTCACAGTGGTAAGTTATAAACGAGGCCATATATTTTTGTATAAATTTTATAATTTTAGATATTTACTGATGACAATATCAATGATTGCATGCTCGTTTTAAAATGGATCACTAAATACATTGTTGAAACTCACGAGAAAATGAAAAAAATGAAAAAGGAATCTGATGAACAGACCGCTGAATTTAATACTTATATTGCAAATAAATTGGACAAGTTAAAGATATACGACAATCGATATAAAAATTTATAGTAAGAAATTAATTATAAAAAATTTAAATAATTATAAAATTGGTTTTTAGTGACCATATTGACGTGATTTGAAACAAACATCCTGATTATTAGATTTATTATGTATTGTGAAATTAGTAAAAATGACAATTTATTTTATTTTTTTTAATTAAAAGCCATGAAAAAATTTTTAAGAAATATTATTTTTACATGAAAAGTTAAATAAAGTTTAATAAAAATAATAACTCACTACCTTCCTTTCCATAACTCACTATAGTGTTTTATTATAACTCACGCTACCTATTTGTGGATAATATTAATTGTTCAAAAACAGTTAAATAATTATATATAACTTAATAGTAGTTGATAAATTATTAATTTCAAATAAATTATTAATTTCAAATTTTGATCCAGTACCTTTTTTTCTAGTTTTTCATAAAAAACGGCTACGAAAATTAAATAGAAAAAAAATATCTGTTTTTATATTCCATGTACCGCAAAAACTACTGGTGAAAATGAAATCTGTTGGTACCCCTGCGATTCTTTTTTTTAAATTTTGTCCGCTATTTTTTAGGGTGCCAGGTCGTTCGACCGACATCAAAACTAACAAAACTTTATTTACATACTTTTTCATCCTAAACATGAATCTTTGTATAATAAACAATTTTTTTTAAATTCTTTTCTCCAAATAAAATAACTTTTGTGGAAATTATTTGTCACTTACAAAAATTTTATCCGTAAATGATTATTTCAGAACTAACGACCAAAAAGGGTTAAAATATAAAGATCCAGAAAATAAAATTAAAATTTTGTTATAAAATTAATTACTTACTTTCATTTTTTTCTGATTTTAATTAGGTGACCAGATTTTAAAGTTCGAAATTCGGGACGCTATTTTTAATATTTTTTTGCAAAAAAATTATTTTATTATTATTATTATGGTCGTATACGGAGTGGATAAATAGATTTTTACCCAACTTTGGTCGATGACAAAACAAAGAACCCCGCACACAATGTTAAGAAATTGACCTTCGGTGAAAGTTGATGAAATTTTTATATGTTGTTTGTGTTACTAAAAGTAAAAAAAATTGTCAAGTTTAAATATCTGCTATGACTGGTTTAGCCTCTACAGAGTGTTAAAATTTTATGTGGAAAGAACAGATTACTTTTGAGTTTCAATATCGATATAAATACACCAACCAAAATTAGAAAAATGTTTAAAAAATAATTATATTTTGTTATTCTCCATTTAAAGCCCTATAATCAAATACAGGAAAACGGTAAGATTGTGTAAAAAAATGTTTACTGCAGATACAATTTTAAATTATTTTGATTTATACAGATTGCCTTAATAAAAAGAACTGCACCATAGTTATATTATTTTAAATGAAACACTCTGTATGTTTCCTTCCCTCTCTTTCCCTTACTCTCTGTTTTTTTTACAGTATGAATTTTTTCTTGTTTAGAATTTTTTTATATATCATTTCTAATTTTTTTATACAGAAGTTTTTTATTTTTTCTGGTTTTTTCTCATTTTTCTGATTTATCGTTTTTTATGTTTTTTCGCTTTTTTCTACTTTTTTTTTTGTTTTTTGTGATTTCTTCGATTTTTTCTAACGTATCATCATTGTTCTGTTTTTCTTTTGTTTTGTAATTTTTTCTGATTTTTCTGATTTTTTGAAATTATTTGGGACTTTTTTGGGATTTCTTTGCGATTTTTTGCAATTTATTTCAATTTTTTCGAATTTTTTCATTTTTTATGGATACAGTTATTTCCGGTTTTTGGTTGTTCGTTGGTTTTTGCGATGTTTTTCGATTTTTCTCGCTTTTTCTTCGCTTTTTCTCATTTTTCTGATTTTTTTTTTCCGTTTTTTTTTCGATTTTTCCTCATTTTTTCTGTTTTTTTCGTTTTTTAGTTTTTTCTTATTCCTTTGATCTCTGATTTTGATGCCTTTTTTTGCGATTGTTTTATGATTTTTTCGATTTCTTGCGTTTTTCCAATTTTATATTCCATTTTTTCAAAATATTTTATAATTTCTCTTTCAATTTTTTTCGGTTTTTTTTTCCGCTTTTTTTCTGATTTTTCGTTTATTTTAATTTTTTGTTTTTTTTGTTTCATTTTTTTAATTTATTGTTTTCTTGTTTTTGGAAATATCCATTTTGAGGTCCCCCAAGAAGATTGAAACCATTTCCAGCGTATGGTCTGTCTGTGTGTCTATGTGTAATCTTCCAGGATAACTGTCTAACCGGTTGACCAATCAAGCTGAAATTTGGTATGGATGGTCGGTGTGTGCCTAGAATGCTACCATTAGTTTTTGGTTTAAATCGGTACAGTAGAAGGTCATCAAGACCGACATTGATTAAATGCACATGTAACAATTTTTTACTTTTTTTAAATTTTAAGGACAAATAATAAACTTTAGTGCAAAATGTTGTAGTACAAAGTTTTATAGCATAAAATTCCCTATAACTTTTGTTTCAAACTTTTTCCACAATTTTCCATAGTTGCGCCACTAGAGGGCGCGTAAAAATGTGCATGTATGTTTTCTCTAGTTTTTATTGATTTTGAGGACAAACAATGCATTTTAGTGCAAAATTTTCTTGTGCAAAGTCGTAAAGCATCAAATTTTCTTTAACTTTTGTGTTTAACGTTTTATCGAATTCCTCATATTTTTGCCGCTAGATGGCGAGAAAAGTACACATTTAGGATTTTTCATTTTTTTTTTAATTGAAGGTAATTTATGCGCTTAAGTGTCCCTTCGACTATTGTATGAAAAAATTTCCCGAATTCCCAATAGTTTTCACACATGATTTTAGGAGATCCTAATTGTAGCAGTGTGATATACAACGTGCGCATGCGCAACTTATGTCATTGTCAACATTGAAATATCAATTCGGTAGTTCTATTCACCATCGGCTCGCTATTTTTAATGTGTGTAGAATAATAATAAATAATATATTCTCTACGGTCGAGCCGGGAAAGTTCTGGGGTGACACAGCCGATTTTTTAATTTTGTGAACCTGAGAACTTTTTTGGTGGCTTTTTTGAATTTCTAAAAATTAAAAAAATAAAGTTGTATGTTTTTATGAAAACAAAAAAACAACTGAAAAAATAACTGTGCCCACTATCGTGCGCCCTTGCCCATCGTGCGCCCGTGACAAATGCCACTTTTGCCACGCCCTAGCTACGGCTCTGTCTAAAGTAATATTATGGTATTATGTTAAAAAACTTTTTTATTCTCTCTGAAGCTTCATTTGTAATTTTTGTTTTTTTTTTTTTAAATAAAACATGACACATTTATTAATGAAAAAAAAAATACTACAATATTATTCAATTTTTTGTTTATTTATATCAAGTAACTTTTTTATAATTATTTTTAGTGTATTTTGGTTTCTATTTTTTACTTGATATAAATACAAAGTTACAAACGATTTATTTAAAAGTTTAAATTTATTAATTAAATATTTTCTATTTTTTTAATGTTTTAGGCAATTTTTTTAAACCATCTTGTTAGTTATATTCCGGAGAAGGATCCCGTAGATATGGGTTATAAGATTGAATATTATTTATTAATTGTTCATTCTGATAAGGATAAAAAGTCGGATGTACTTGTCCAGAATTCTGAGTATAACCTAACTGTGTTGCTTGCGAATGAAAAATATTGGATTCTTGTTGTTGTTGTGGTGATTGAACATATTGTCCAGAATTCTGAGTATAGCCTAACTGTGTTGCTCGTATAGACTGAGGCTGAAAAATATTGGATTCCTGCTGTTGTTGTGACGGTTGAACATATTGTCCAGATTTCTGTGTTGCTTGTATAGAGTGCGGATCTAAAATATTGGGTTCCTGTTGGTGTTGTACTCTAAAACCTTGTCGAGAATTTTGTGGTTGACTAAATTGTTGAGAAGGGTAAACAAATCTTGGAAGTGTAATAGCTTGAACTGTTTGATGATTTAGTGGTTGAATTAGTTGCTGTTGCCCAGAGCTAACAGTATAGCCCAACTGTTGCCCTTGCATAGATTGCGAAGGTAAATTATAAAACATATTGGGTTGTTGTTGTACTGTATAAAATTGTCGGAATCTTTCAGGTTGAGTAAATTGTTGTGAATTTTGTTGACATACTGGCTGTATGATATCTTGAATGGTTCTCTGATTTGGTGGTTGGCAAGGTTGAATTATTTGCTGCTCTCCAGTATATGGTATTTGAACAGATTTCTGAGGTAAACTTTGCAACAAATTGGATTGTTGTTGTTGCTCTTGTTGTAGTGTAAATAATTGCCGGAAACTTTGAGGTTGATTAAATTGTGTACCATAATTTTGTTGATAATCTGAGGGTATTGTAGTTTGAATTGTTGGTTGTACTGGTTGAATAGGTTGCTGTTGACAACCCATAACATAAACTCCACATTGTGGAGGTAACATTGGTTGTGGCTGAAGTAATCGTCGAGGAAAAGGCTGAGGTAACTGTAAAGGCAATGGCTGAGAACATGGTTGAGGAGAAGGCTGTGGTAACGGTACAGGAGAGGGCTGAGGTAATGGTAAAGTCAATGGTTGAGAACATGGTTGAGGAGAAGGCTGTGGTAACGGTACAGGAGAGGGCTGAGGTAACGGTAAAGCCAATGGTTGAGAACATGGTTGAGGAGAAGGCTGAGGTAACGGTATAGGAGAGGGCTGAGGTATCGGTAAAGGACGAACTAGATGAATCCCATTACTGTTGGATTGTGTATTATTTTGAGGTTTTAATATTGGTGTTGCTGTTGATCTCGAATCTAAAAATATAGACAATATTATAATAATTTCTTGTGCAATAGGATTATTTTAAATACAATTTTTTTTGTCGACATGAAGTGATTTTTTTAGTTATTAGCTATTATTAATTTCAGTAAAAATATGCATTAAATGATAATAAAAATATCTATTTCAAAGAAAATTTTATTCAGCAACAAAACCTAAATGTTGTGTACAGGGTGTTTCTTTGTGAAACGGGCATATGGTAACTTCAGATAGGGCGCACCTATGTGATTCTAAATAACTCCATATGATGAGTCTAGCGGTCTTTATAACCGAGATACAGGGTGATTTATCTATTTTGTCCATTTATTTAATACCCTATAACTTACAATCCACTCTGTATATATTTTTTTTATTTTTGGGCTACACATTCTTCATAAAATGTCAAATCTATTGAGACATCCATAAATAACAAAATCCAGGTCCGACTTTACAAAAAATGTACAAATTTGGTCATTTCTGTTATTCTGTATTTTTCCCCATTTACGCTAATTTTTTATATATTTTCTATTTTTCCCAATATCCATATTTTTCCTTTTTTTCATTATTTTTTCCTGTTTTTCATTATTTTTCCCTATTTGACTTTATTATTCTCAATTTTTTCCGGTTTTCATTTTTTTCCTTATTTATCTTTATTTTTCCCTTGTTTTAACTATTTTTCTCTAATCTATTTTTCCCAATTTTGAACTACTTTTCCCTGTGTTTCAGTATTTTCCCACTGTTTCCCTATTCTTCTCTATTTTTTCCCTTATTTTCCACTTTTTTCCTATTTTTTCGTATTTGTCCCAATATTTCCCACTGTTTCCTTATTTTTCTCTATTTTTTCCCCCATTTCCTCTTCCTTATTTTTCCCAATATTTCAGTATTTCCCCTATTTTTTTATTTTTTGTATTTTTCCTGTTTCTTTGTATTTTTTCTATTTTTCATTATTTTCCTTATTTTTCTTTATTTTCCCTTATTTGTTCCATATAGCCACTTATACTTTGGCGTATTTTGCCCTAATTTTTATGTTTCTTTCTAATATTTCCTGTTTTTCCGCATTTTCACCTACTTTTTCCCTATTTTTTACCTTTTTCTATTTTTCACTATTTTCCCAAATGTTTTCCTATTTTTCTGTATTTTTCCCTATATTTCGCTTTTTTTTCGTATTTTTCTTATTTCTTTTTATCTTTTCTTGTTTTTACCTTCAGATAAGAGACTTATAGTAATCGTGCTAAAAATTGGGTAGTGAGTTTTCAATGGACAAATACGTTTTAAGGACCCTAGAATACGATTTTGATATTTTCGATGGATGTTGTAGTAACGATAACTCAAAAACTACTGAATAAAAAAATTTGAAATTTTGCATACAGGATTCTGATACCCTAGATTAGATCTGATTAGATTTTGGTGTCAATCGGACAACCGGAAGTGGCAGTTGCTATGAGTGATGACGCCATTACTAAACAAAATAGCAATAAGGATTTACACATATATTTTGTATAAACTATAGTTTATTATCGTATCAATTAAATTTTCAAAAATTTAGCTATTGTTGCCAGATTTACACAAAAGTCAATTTTTTTCGTACTTTTTTGTGTTAACGTGTAAATTATTGATTCAAAAATGGCGAGAGGTGTACTGGCCATATCAGATTTTTTATCATATTTTTATATTTTTCTTGTCCCTATTTTTGCTTATTTTTCCCCTATTTTTTCCTATTCTCTATTTTTCCCATTTCCCACTATTTTTATTTTTCCCATTTTTTCTTTTTTTTTCTCTATTTTCTTCTATTTCAGTCCATGTTTTTTCATATATTTTTCTTTTTTCGCTATTTTTCCACATTTTCTCCACTTTCCCTATTTTTTCCTATTTTCCCTATTTTTCCCCACTACCATTTTATAATATTCATATATTTCATGAAGTGCAAAATAATTAAAAAATACACTGTGACTAGCTACACGTTAACCTGTGGATAATTTTAGAAATTACCCACACGTGAAATGTGATTCGCTTAAATAATAAGATTGAACATAATAAGCATGAGGTCTGGTAGTCACGTGACATAGTGCTCGTTAGTGGTGCAGTGGGCCTGGGGATCGAATCTCACATGGACTTTTATTTTTTTTTAAACACAGGCTAGATTTAGATAGTCAAGACTTCTTTTAATATATTTTTTTAAATACACAGGCTAGATTTAGATAGTAAAGCCTTCTTTTAATAAAATAAATATTTTTTTTAAGTCAGATAACCAAGTTTGTAATTAAAAAATAAACTGTATATTAAAAATACTAACCTTCGATATTAATAATTCCTGAACATACATCAGAGCATTCTCGGTGTTTTACTCTAACACATTTATTATTTTGATCACAGCGTATACTGGAAACAATGCAACAGTTTGACTGACGAATTTCATCAAGCTCAATGTTATTATCTACTTCAGATTCTTCTTTTTTGCTTGTTAAATACATTGTAATTGTATTTTCATTTGTTGAATTTACAGTTATTGGTACAGATACGTTGTTAACGGTATTTATTGTATTGGTAAGGGTGAGTTCTATTGTATTATTGTTAATATTAGTATTATTAACAATAGTTGGATTATTAAGATAATTTTGAGCTTCTTGTGGTTGAGGAAATGGTATTAATATAGGTACCGTCTCTTTATTATCTGGTTTATTACAAGAATTATTTTGTTCACAATTCCGTCCTCTATTGCAAGCTCCATTATTGCAGTTATTTGTTTGTCTGTAGTTGCATGGTACTGAACATGAACTATCACAATCATTGTAACTATCACAACAGCAATCTCGTTTGACTATTGATTTTCCCAAAGTAGTTTGTGTTAGTACTCCAAGTAGAATCAATCCAATGATCAGTTTCATCTGTACAAAAATACAATCTGCTCATCAATATATTAATTAATAAGAAACAACAAAATAATATAACTTTTCATTTCAAACGGAATTATATTAAACAGTCGACCTTTAATTTCTACCCCTAATTTCATCCCTTACTGGACCGGAAGAACCCTTTTGAGATATTTAATTAGTATTGGATGGTGTGTCACAAAACAGTAACACCTTATCTGTTATTACAATAAATGTTCAAAATGTTCCACGTTTACCTCTTGGTAAAAATAAAGTCTATGAGTTTCTTATACTTTCGATTTTACCTAACCCTATAGAAAAAAATCTAAAGGGGTTAGATCTGGAGATCTTGTAGACCATTTCACAGATCCTCGGCGCCCGATCCATCTTCCTTCATAAACATTATTCAAATAATTTCTTACAGCAACTACAAAATGAAGATTAGCTCCATCTTGTTGAAAAATAATACATTATTTTTGACAGTTGCCAGTATTAGTGGATCTATTACTGTTTCCAGTACTTAGAAATTAATAGAACAAGTTCCAAGTCATTTGCACGGTTGAATTGATAATAAAACCCCCTTTCAAATGAGCTGTCACTCACCACCCCTTGCTATTTAAATTTTTCGAAATGGTTGCTCCCATTCAGTAAGGTATGAAATTAGGGGTAAACTATTCATACAAAAATGTACATTGTGTTGATGTATCTCGGCGAGTCCAGTAACGAGTTAAGGGGATAACATATAGGGGAATATTATACATGATGTGAAGTGGAAAAAGTTTTAAAAATTTAAATTGGATAAAAAAATTCCCACTTTAATTTCTATGGCCGGTCCGATCCTGCTCAAATTCAATACATTTGATCCTTTTAAATAAGTTTCTTATATTAGTTTTTCACTTTTTCAAATTTTCAAATAAGAAATGGAAAAAATCAAAAGAAATAGAATAAAACGAAAAAATCAACAAAAATCGAAAGTAATCGAAAAAAAAAAACCGATAAAAATCGAAAAATATCGAATGAAATGGAAATGAATCAAAAGAAATCGAAAAAAATATTAAAAATATCAAAAGAAATAGGAAAAAAACAAAAAAAAAATCGACAAAAATCGAAAGAAATCGAAAAAAAAACAACAAAATTAAAAAAGATCAATAAAAGTCGAAAGAGATCGAAAAATCAATAGAATCAAAAATAATTAAAAAAAATCCAACGAAATCGACCAAAATCGACCAGAATCGAAAAAAAGAACAAAAAATCAAAAAAAAACAAGAAAAATAAGAAGAAGAAAAAAAACTGAAAAAATCAAAAAACAATAGAAAAAATTCAAAAACAGAAAAATGAGAAAAAATAAGAAAAAAAACAAAAAATCAAAACAGTATCAGAGGGTAGAAAAAAATTAGAAAAGAAAAGAAAGAAATATATAAAAATCGAACAATGAGAAAAAAAATCAAAAAAATTTGTAAATATCGAAAAAGGCAGAATAAAACATGAAAAAAATCAAAAAATTTAGTGAAAAACGAGAAAAAATTAGAAATATCGAAAAAATAATAAAATATCGGAAATAATCGAAAATTATTGGAAAATATTGGAAATAAATGAAGAATAAAATTGTAAAAAATGGAAAAAAAAATCAAAAAAATCGTAAAGAACAACCAAAAACCGGAACAATTGTGAACGAAAGAAAAAAATGAAAAAAATCGAAAGAATTGAAAAAAATCGCAAGATAATCACAAAAAATGGCAAAAAAAACGATAAAAAATCAAAGGAATAAAAAAAAATGAGAAAAAAATTAGAAAACAAAAGCAATAGAAAAAAAGTAATTAGAAAAAAATGAAAAAAAAAGAGGAAAAATTAGAAAACATCGAAAAATCAGAAAAAGTCTCTTTATATAAAATAATTATAAAATTATAAAAAATTATACGAAAGAAAAAGAAATAAAAAAAACCGAAAAATAAGAAAATATTAAAAAAACCGGAAAAAAGATAGAAAAAACCAGGAAAAAAACAAAACATCAGAATAATGAGAAAACAGGAAAAAAGTAAAAGAAAAATAATAGAAAAAAAAAATGAAAAATAATACGGAAAAAACGAAAATAATCAAAAAAATTGTAAAATAGCCAAAAAAAAAAACAAAAACAAAATGGATAAAATCAAACAATCTGTCAATAATTTCTGCAAAGTCCCGTTAACTCCATTTAACATTTTGTTTTAAAATTTTGAATTATATGATGGGTACCGGAAAGGCCGGTCTGATCCTGCTCAAATTCAATTGGGTTGTTCCTTGGACAAAACTAATTCGGTAAAGTGAAAACCGGAATTCGATCGGAGCTTTCGTTTAAAAGTTAGTGTTTACATCCAGACGTCCGGATAGGATTTTTTTGCATTTTCGGACTCAGAAACTCGAAAACGTCGAGAAAAGTGATAAAAAGTGGGGTTAATAAATTTTTTTCGTCATCTAATACTGCGGCAAAATACAGGAACGATACAATCATAAATGGTAACGAGGAATATATGACAGAAAATAAAAGAAGAGAAAGACCAATCATAACATTGTAAACATACACAAAGAGGATAGAAAAGAAGCAAAATTTTGGCAAAATAGTAATAGACATAAAAAAGGTATTAATTCAAAAATAAATATTGTATAGATTTATCTAAAAAAATATATATAATGAAAAGTATATAAAAATATTTAATAATTTTTTATATTATCTATTACCTTTTATAAACGGCAAATTTGAAGCAAACACGTGAAAAGAACTAGGATAAAAAAAATATAGTAAATTTATCGCCGGTTAAAATTTGGATATCATGAACTTTCGTCATAGGTCAGGATTTGAAGAAAACATGATAGAATTATCTATTATTCACATAAATATTTCTTTTTTAATTATTTAAATAAAATTGGAACAAGTTCAATTGTGCTAAATAAAAATAATTAATCACAGTATGTTAATAATTTTTACTATTTCACTTCCTATATGTACCTAATATACTATTAGTATTGTTACGATAATTTTCCATCCAAAGCGATAAATAAGATTCGCCCTGTACATGACTTTATTTAAATTTAATTTATCTACAATTTCCAATACGATTTAGGATTTAGAATAAATTTTAAAATTTTAAAACAACGTTTGTTTAAAAACACTTTTTTATTTTGTCATTACAAGTTGAACAAAGAAACTTAATATCGCTTACTGAGCAGTAAGATATGGTAGCAGTAGAGATATTTTTGGATAGTAATATTTGGTACTCGATAAAGAGTACATGTTACGTTTTTTGTGCCACCCTGTATTTTTATTATTCCTTTACTCGGTCTATCTTTCTTTCTCATGTTACCAACTCTCTCGTCTGTGCTGTAAATTGAAAATTTTCATGCTTCCCCTCTTTTTATTATATTATATTACATTATATTATATATTCACCAAAATCCCTTGCCTTCATTGTTAATTATTTCGACGCTTTTAACTTTTATTTACTGTTATTTTTAATTCTTTGTTATGCCGATATATATTTTTTTGTTATATGTATTTACTCAAAAGTTCATATTTTATCTTTTTTAACAATATAAATTATCTGATGTCTGTGTCTCGTTTATAAAAAGAGAATCTGTTTTTTAATTTATTTTTATAGACTTTCTTAAAATTTAATAATGTTTGTCCACGACTGTTTTATAATGAAGCCATTTTTGAAGAATTTTCTAACTTAAAATGGTATATATTATACACTAATAGCAGTGAATAATCATTATTCACTACTTTTTATCACCGCTCTTCCTATGCTTAGCCAATGAGATATAACGATTATAAATTTTATCCATTTTATTAGTAAGCCGCGACTGTCATCCAAATGTCAAATTAATAATTTAAATTGAAATGTCAAACTTTTGACTGCAGAATATTTTATTAAATTTTTACTAAATTGTAATAAAATAATGGATTTAGATAGTGAAAATGAAATGTGCTTAACACCTGCACCGCCAGAAGTAAATATCAAGCTCCATACAAGTAAATAATTCTAATTTTTATGCCAACAATCAAAAATTTCAACAAATAATCAGAATATTAATGTTAACGTTAATCCTATTCCTGCAATTAACAACAAATTTTTCAAATGTAACTATTAACATAAATAATTGATGTTAAATTGTAATTATATAATATTAATATACTATCTAATTATGTTATAAATATTAAAAATAATGTTCCATCAATGTTTGCCAATAAAAGTTTATTAATAAATACCTACAGTCGTGGACAAAGTACAGTATTCTACTCGCATATAATGGCTATTATTCACACGGGTGATTTACGAAACTCGCCTGCGGCTCGTGTCGTAAACTTCACCCTTGTGAATAATAGCCATCATTATATGCTTGTTGAATAATATACTATTATATTTCATATTTTGATCTAAAATTCATGTATTTCATTTAAGATTTTTGTCTTTATGTGAACTTTTAGGTTTTTTCCCTTGGACTACGTTTTTTCCTTTGGACTACGTTTTTTCCTTTGGAACATTTTTTGCTTTGGAACAGTTTTTTTTGGGCTACGTTTTTCTTGGACTACATTTTTTTTGGACCAAGCTCATGTTTCTTGGACTACATTTTTTCTTGGACTACATTCTTCGTGGACTACGTGGACCACAATAGTCTTATTCTTTAGACCAAGCCACCTAAGTTTCCTTTGGAGAAAGAAAATAAGAAAAACTTCAAGAACAAGCTAAGTTTTTTTAAAATAAGAAGAAAAAAAATTCTGAAATTTTCGTTTATCATAAATAAAAAAATATAACGTTTAATTTCCTTAAACCCACAAAAAGAAAGAAAGGACGGATTTTGAAATATATCATAGTTTTTTTTTGTCAATTGTTTCTAATTACATTAAAAATCAATTAAACTGGCGTCCAATTTTTTTTTTATTTAATATTTTACTTCTGATATATTTTACACTCTATTCCCATAATTGAGCTTAAATCACGTTTATTATTTATTATCAACAAATTAAAGTATCGTTCCAGACAATAGAAAACTAAGAGTATCTTTCCTGAAAGACGATTGTCCTCATCAATATTATGTGTAAGATAGAGTAAGTATCATTTTTGTATAATTATTTTGGAGAAGTGTTAGTATTTTTATACATTGTTTTATTTAATGAATCATTATTATTTTTCTCGTACGATGCACGGTTTACGAGATATTTCACAAAACGTGTTTTTCAAGATGGCGGCTGACGGTCGCGCCCCCCCCCTATGTTCCAACAATAAAATCTCTTCTGATGTGGCCAGCACATGACCTCTTGCCATTTTTTAATCAAAAATTTAGACGTTAACACAAAAAAGTACGAAACAAATTGACTTTTTTGTAAATTGGCATCTTGTTCAGTAACGACGTCATCACCCATAGCAACTGCCACTTCCGGTTCTCCGATTGACAAAAAAACCTAATCAAATATATTTTGCTAAAAGCTTGATTAAATTTGCTAGCATTTACTAAAGTTTACTAAAATCTGCCAAAGTCTGCTAAATGTGCTAAAATTCACTAAAATTTACTGTTTCGCTAAAATCTGTTCAAATTTGTTAAATTTTGTTAAAAATCGGCTAAAATTTGTTAAAATCTGCTTAAGTATGCTAAATTCTGTTAATGTTTATTGAAGTTGACTAAAAACTGCTAAAATTTGGTAAAATTGTATAAACTTTGCTAATTTTTTTTAAAAATTGCTAAAATTTTTAAAATTTTGCTAAAGCCTTCTTAAATTTGCTAGAATTTTCCAAAGTTTACTAAAATCTGTTAAAATTCGCTAAAATTCGCTAAAATTTCCTGTTTCGCTAAAATTTGTTCAAATTTGTTAAATTTTTCTAAAAATAGGCTAAAATTTGTTAAAATCTGCTCAAATATGCTAAGTTCTGTTAAAGTTTATTAAAGTTGACTAAAAACATCTAAAATTTGATAAAATTGTATAAAGTTTGTTAAAATTATTTAAAACTTGCTAAAATTCTCAAAATTTTGCTAAAGCGTGCTTAAATTTGCTAGCATTTGCTAAAGTTTACTAAAATCTGCTAAAGTCTGCTAAAATTCGCTAAAATTTCCTGTTTCGCTAAAATCTGTTCAATTTTTTAAAATTTTTCTAAAAATCGGCCAAAATTTATTAAAACCTGCTCAAATGTGCTAAATTCTGTTAAAGTTTATTAAAGTTGACTATATACTGCTATAATTTGGTAATTGTCTATCTAAAATTCGGTCAAATTTTCTAAAAATTGCTAAAATTTTGAAAATTTTGCTAAAGCCTGCTTAAATTTGCTGGTATTTATTAAAGTTTACTAAAATCTTATAATTTCTGCTTAAATGTGCTAAAATTCGCTAAAATCTGCTAAAAATTGATAAAAGCCGCTCAAATATGCTAAATTCTGTTGAAGTTTATTGAAGTTGACTAAAAACTGCTGAAGTTTGGTAAAATTGTATAAAATTTGCTAAATTTTTTTAAAAATTGCTAAAATTTTTAAAATTTTGCTAAAGCCTGCTTGTATTTGATAGCATTTGCCAAAGTTTACTAAAATCTGCTAATGTCTGCTTAGATGTGCTAAAATTCGCTAAAATTTGCTAAATTTTGCTAAAATCTGTACAAATTTGTTAAATTTTGCTAAAAGTTGTTTAAAGTTTACTAAAAACTGCCAAAGTTGGTAAAATTGTCTAAAATTTGCTCAAGTTCTCTGAGAATTGCTAAAATTTGCAAAATTTTGCTAAAACCTAATAAAATTTGCTAAAGTTTGGTGAAATTTTCTAAAATTGCTCAAATTTACTAAATTCTGCCAAAAACCTGTTAGAGTTTATTAAAGTTTACTAAAAACTGCTAAAGTTGGTAAAATTGTCCAAAATTTACACAAATTTTATAAAAATTGCTAAAATTTGCTGGCATTTGCTAAAATTTGCAAAGTCTACTAAAATGTGGTAAAATTCCCTACAGTTTATTAAGTTTTGCTCAAATCTTTTCAAATTTGTTAAATTCTAGTAAAAATCTGCTAAAATTTTCTAAAATCTGCTCAAATTTGCTAAATTCTAAAAATCTGTTAAAATTTATTAAAGTTTACTTAAAACTCCTAAAGTTTGTCAGATTGTCTACAATTTGTTCAATTTTTCTAAAAATTGCTGAAATTTGCAAAAAGCTAAACCCTGCAATAATTTGCTAGCTTTTGCTAAAGTTAGCTTAAATGTGCTAAAATTCATTAAAATCCTCTTAAATTGTGATAAAATCTGTCAAATAATAAATCTATTCATTTCCGCTAAAAATCTGCTAAAATTTGCTTAAATTTGCTCTTTAATAAATTCTGCTAAAAACCTGTTAAAATTTATAAAAGTTTACTAAAAACTAAAAAAGTTGGAAAAATTATCTATTTACTCAAATTTTCTTAAAACTAAAATTTACTAGAATTTGCCAAAGTTTGCTAAAATTTGCTAAAATATGCTAAAATTTGCTAAAATTTGCTAAAATTTGCTAAAATTTGCTAAAAGTCTACTAAAATGTGGTAAAATTTCCTATAGTTTATTAAGTTCTGCTCAAATCTGTTCAAATTTATTAAATTCTAGTAAAAATCAGCTCAAGTTTGCTAAATTCTGCTAAAAATCTGTTAAATTCTAAAAATCTGTTAAAATTTATTAAAGTTTACTTAAAACAGCTAAATTTGGTAAGACTGTCTAAAATTTATTCAAATTTTCTAAAAATTGCTTAAATTTGCAAAATTTTGCTAAAACCTGCTAAAATTTGCTAGCTTTTACTAAAAAATGCCAAAGTTTGCTTAAATGTGCTAAAATTCCTAAAAATTCTGTTAAATTTTGCTAAAATCTGTCAAATAATAAATCTATTCAATTCTGCTAAAAATTTGCTAAAATTAGAAAAAAATTTGCTCAAATTTGCTAAATTCTGCTAACAACCTATTAAAATTTATTAAAATTTACTAAAAAAGTTGTTAAATGTACCATACTATATGTATACTCCGTTCACAATTTATGTCAAAGTAATGCCTCTAATTGAAGCAAAAAGTGTACATAAATAAGCTGTTTATGGTCATTATTCTCCTTTTTGATAATTTACCCATAAATTATGTATCGAACCAACAATAATATGACCAATAAACATATTCTATTCTATTTTGTAATACTATTTTGTAGCTCGTAAGTAAAACTTCAATTATAAGTTTATTGTGAAATGATTGGAGTTGACATATAGGAATAAAACCACCGAAAAGCGCTTTTCGGTGCGTCGTATCATAACCTTCGTGATTAGAAGAAAAAGCGACGAACGAAACATGGACGTGGAGAGAGTGCGCGAACCAGCCGAAGAAGGAATCGCGCGCCGGGTGGTGCACTAGCGCAGACTGCGCGCTCTCCACCACGTATCGAACGACATCCAGTCCGTGCCCGGCCTCGCTGTGGCAATGACCGAACATCTGCAGCCACTATGACCCCCCGCGTTGCGCTCCTCTGCGTGCTTTTGGCGCTGTTGGGGCGACTTGCCCACGCCGACACCGTCGACGAAGAAGACTACTACCACCATGAACATGAAGAAAACCTCACGACCGCGCTGGTTTACACCGTCTCTCCCGTGCCTACGCTGCACCACAACGTAACTCCTGAGAAAGACCCACTCTTCCCAAAAGATCTCTTTACAGCGGAGGAGCGTCGCAATGGGGCCATCATCCTCCACATCCTCGGCGTTGTCTATATGTTCGTAGCTCTGGCCATTGTTTGCGACGAATTTTTCGTCCCAGCTTTGGATGTCATCATCGAAAAGCTGGATATTCAAGATGATGTGGCCGGAGCGACTTTCATGGCAGCTGGAGGATCGGCTCCGGAGCTCTTTACCAGCGTTATTGGAGTGTTTGTATCTTTCGACGACGTCGGGATTGGTACCATAGTCGGTTCAGCTGTTTTTAACATTCTATTTGTTATTGGGATGTGCGCAATTTTTTCCAAGACCGTATTGTCGCTCACCTGGTGGCCTCTTTTCAGAGACTGTTTCTTTTATTCCGTTAGCCTCATTACGCTTATTATTTTCTTCAGAGATAGCTATATTTATTGGTATGAAGCATTAGTGTTATTCAGCTTCTACATAGCGTATGTTAGTTTCATGAAATGGAATCAACCCATGGAGAGGCTTGTTAAAAAACTTATCTATAAAAATAAAGTGACCAGAGTTAGAAGTACTGATCAGTTGATGCCAACGGTAAGAACACAATGTATTGTTTGTTGATAACTATATTGTTTAATCCATATCGAATTCTTTCCGCTAATTTTATTTCACGCTTAAATTAGTCTACACTGTACCAAAATCATTAACAACCATAAATTTTGTTTCTGATTTAACTAGGTGTCAAATATTTAATGTCCCAATTTTTTGTTAAATTTCAAAAATATTTAAATTCTCTTATCATATATACGCATTAGGTCGGTATTACACTAGAAAATTTCTTTGTCAAAGATCTTCTTCTTTTAACAGAAGTAATATTACACTGTTATTGTGTAAATGTGTGAAATTATATAATTTTATATGGAAAAAATGTGTGACAATTGATAATTAGCTGCGTGTTAAAAAATAAAAAAGCAAGATCCGGTCGACTTTGGGTAAGGCCTTGTGAAATGTCTATTAGAGGAATACACCTAAATCTACTCCAGGAGTTACGATCTAAAGATATGAAAATTTACAAGAACTATTTAAGAATGGACGAGGAAAAGAAACAGGAAACATTTTAAGTTTATTGTTTCCATTAATATCCTGATAGAAAACCCATTTAAATAATCTTATCAGTGTTGAGGAACGCCTTATATTTAGTTATAACAATTTACCAATCTATGTATTGGAATATGTGGACTTCTCGTTCACCCCAACTAAACCCCTTTGATTTTTTTAGCTTTGATAGCAGGCATGATTGATAGAAAATTGAAGAATTCTAAATATTTAACATGGCATATCCGGTAAAAAAGAATTAAAAATGGAAACGTACAAATATCAAAATAAAAAAAATTGGTTATGTCACCCCAAAACTTTCCCGACGAATATCCAGAGACGAATATTTTTACAGACATATTGCAAGTCAAATTCCGTGACATATTGCTTCTGTCATTTTTTGACAGTGACAACCCAAACTCATATACTAAATTTCAGCTCAATCGGATTAAACGTGTGGGCTCTATCGTGGAATCGTGTATGCAGACAGACAGACATACAGACATACAGACTAAATGGTCTTAATCATTTCAGGTAATCTTAAAATGTATATTTCCATCTTTCTCGAAAGTCTTTTTTAGCTCGTTCACAATATATTTTTTCCATACTCGAATTTGAAAAAAAAAACATCAAGACTGCATTTTTTCCATAAAAATTAAAAAGAATGAAATAAATATTTTTCCACAAAAAAAAATTATTATTTTTTCACTGACGAATGTGGAAAAAAGCGAAAATGCATTTTTCACATATAAATTGACATAAAAGCAAGAATGCATAAAAAAACTAGAAAAAAATAACAAAAATGCGTTTTTTTACACATACATTGGGAAAAAAGCAGCAATGGATTTTCTACATAAAAATTGTAAAAAACAGCATACTTTTTTTTACACAAATTTAATAAAGTAATTGTTTAATCGATTATTTTAGTTTTTCTGCATCAAAATACATTAATAAGAATAGTTTACAAAAAAAAACTTTTTATAATTTTTGTATTATTTTTAAATTATGAAATATTTCACACATAATGTACTTTTTGATCAATTTTGGGTGTACTATTTTTTCATTTGTTTTACCCTTTTCGATAAAACAAAAGAGAAAAAAAATTAATTTTTTTTATTTATTTTGGTCATAATAATTATAATGTTAAATTCGAAGAAACTGGTATTTTTTTTAAATTTTTAATATTAATATTAACCTTAAAAAAATAAAAGCTTTTTTGAATAATTTTAAAATCAATAAACAATTAATATCTCATTCAATTTTATTCAAAATGGAAACAGACCTTTTTTTTAGGTTTTATGGATCAAAATGCATTAATAAAGTTAGTTTAAAAAAGTAAAAAAAAATTAAATTTTCCATTAAAAATTCATGGGTAAATCCATTGAATTGTTTTAACTTTTTTCATTTTTTGCTATAACTTTTACAAATACTATGTTAAAATTATGAAATAATTTACACATAGTACTTTTGGATCCTTTTCGGATATGCTATTTACTTTTTTCATTTATTTTATTTTTATTGATAAAACGAAATTACAAAAAATTTAAAAAAAATTCTTAATTTTGGCTATAATAATTACAATTCTAAATTTTAAGAAACTAAAATATATTATCTTTCGAATGTTGAAAATCCCTTTAATATTTTAGAAGTTATTCAATTTAGGTTAAAATCGTAATATAATTTTAAATGTTTCTTAGCCAATTTTTAAAAAATTCCATAATTTTTGTAATAAAATTTTGAAAAAAATTGTAATTATAAAATTAATTATTACAAATTTAAACAAAATTTTTTAAAATTTTTAATATTAAAATTTAACTAAAAAATAATAATTTTATAAAGATAAAAATTAAAAGAAAAACTAGCGACGAAACTATGCGCAACTCGAAAAAAAGTTAAGACAAAATTTGTAGAAAATTTTATACTCTACAATTTTGATATCATGTAATTTTTCATTAAAATCCATAATTTTGTCTCAAAATCTAAAAAAGTCACAAAAATGTCTATATAAATTTTTTTCACGCCCTCTAGCGGCGAAACTATGAGGAATTCAAAAAACCAGTATTGACAAAATGTGTAGAAAATTTTATGTTCTACAATTTTGATATCATGTAATTTTTCATTAAAATCCATAATTTTGTCTCAAAATCTAAAAAAGTCACAAAAATGTCTATATAAATTTTTTTCACGCCCTCTAGCGGCGAAACTATGAGGAATTCAAAAAACCAGTATTGACAAAATGTGTAGAAAATTTTATGTTCTACAACTTTAATATCCTGTAATTTTTCACAAAAATTCATTATTTTGGTTATTTAAGAAAAATATGAAAAAAAATTACTTTTTGATAAATCTGAACACACACACAGACACACAGAAACACAGACAGACATCATGCTAAAAATGGTATAAATGGATTTAGGTGACCTAAAGATTCGTTAAAATCTGGGTATGGTCAAAATATCATGATCGCAATACTTTCCTTCTATACAACTCTGTTGTTCGGAAAGTAAAAATTGGAAAGTACAGCAAAAACGCATTTTTTCACATATAAATTTTTAAAAAAGCAAGAATACATTTATCCACAATAAAAAACCAGAAAAAAAAATAGCAAAAATGCTTTTTTACACATAAATTGAAAAAAAAGCTGTAGTGCATTTTTCAATACAGAAAAAATCAGTAATAATGCATATTTTCACACATAAAATAGGCAAATAGCAAAACAAATTGATATAACAAGAATGTATTTTTTCTCAAAGGAATTTGAAAAAAATCTGTTGTGTCCAGAGACGAATAATTATTCAGATATTTAGTGTTAAAGTTTCAAATTTTGACATTTTTAATTTTTGACAAGTGACAGTTGGAGAAATAACAAAAACAAAATACATAAGCGACCGTTGCTATGCAAGAAAGCGTATCTTTCTCTCATAT
The DNA here is from genome assembly GCA_963243735.1 of Neocrepidodera transversa. Taxonomy (NCBI): domain Eukaryota; kingdom Metazoa; phylum Arthropoda; class Insecta; order Coleoptera; family Chrysomelidae; genus Neocrepidodera; species Neocrepidodera transversa. The sequence continues at coordinate 7,436,860 of OY725340.1, forward strand.
TATCTCATCATTATAAGAGACAAAAAATATAGATATATTTCTTCCCGCTAATATTCTGAATTCAAGGCTAGTTACATACCACGTCTCATGTCTCCTACCAATAAAAAACCAGCAACCCTCCTTTCCGCTAAAATTCAGAGCACAATAATTCTCTATCGCATCCCAACTGTGAACTAATACAGTCGCATTCAATAGAGCAAAAAAGTTTTTTCAAATAATTAAAATGGTGCGTAATTAACCGCACCCAAAAAGTTTTCTGAGTTTTCATAGCAAGAAAAAATATAAATAGTTTTTACAGTGAGTGAAGTGATGAGTACTATTTAAATATTTATGTTTCGGTTTCATAATTTAAATTAATGTGCCGTTTTATAATTTTTCTGTTCACGTTCGTACTTGAAAAAAATGGAATAAAAATTAAATTCCTATTTCAAATACATTTTTTATTTAACATTCATATTGGTTTAACTTCTACCTAAAAAGTCTGGTCCTTCGAGAAAATCAAAGTATTTAAAAATAACGCTCGCAGTCTAGTGTTCTTTCAATATTTATAAATCGTTCACTAGGTATGGCTGAAAAATCTACTTTCCTTCTATACAACTTTGTCGGGTTCGTAAAATAATAATTAAAAACATTTTGACTTTTTTTTTCTCTCTTCTTTTTGGGATCAATTTGGGATACTCTGTGATTAAATATCTATAAGAATTTTAGAATCTTTTAACGATTTTTACTATTTAATCAGTTGACTTTCTTTCAATTAATGTGTTAATCAGGCTTGACTTATAAGTTGATAGTTCGATTCATATTGTCATGAGAGTCTCCAATTTAAAAAACCAAACCTATTTTATAAAGAAATTCTCATTTCCTGTACAATATATTATGTACCTTGTCATTTATCCCTTTTTCTGTAAAAAATAGCTAGAATATTGTCAAGTTTCCCAGTACGAAGTTAACAGTATATAACTTTTTTTTTATCGAAATGTTGCGTGAGGTACGTTTTAATACGAATTCCAATTCCATTAAAAATTGCCTGTTATCACTTTCCTTACATCTAAAACCAATTGAATCCAAGAATATACAGATCATGGAAACAAACATTCAGGCTTTTTCGTATATTTGAATAACAATTTACCTATTGATTTTATTTTTTACATGGTTGTTTCCATGAATTATTTTTAAAACGATCTCCAATAACGAATGATCAGAAAGTTTAGTTTAATTTAGATTAGTTAATTGTTTGTTATATTCTGTAGAATAAATACATAATTTTTAATTACTGAATTTTTTATTAGATTTTTTAATATGAGACATTATTTCATATGAAGATTCAACTTAGAATATCCCTTTTTAAGAAGACCAAAATGATGGATCTCAAAATTTACTCAAAATGAAGTAGTAAATTTAGCAGATAAATCTACAAGCAATATTTTGGGTATTGGAAATGTAAAATTAAATATTGATGGAGAACTAAAAATACTTTATATATTCCTGAATTACGAAACAATTTGATGTCTGTTGCCAAAATTACAGAACATGGATATGATGTTTTATTTACAAGGGACAATGCAATTATCATGGATAAAACAGGCGATCCCAAATTATATGCTGATAAAGAAAATGGGTTATATTTTATCAAACAAAAGGAAGAACTTGCAGGATTTGCCAATACTGAAATACTTAATCTATGGCATAGGAGATTTGGCCATTTGAATGAAACAGATCTCAGGTTATTCTTTAAAAAATTACCTCCATGTGAAATTTGTATTGCTGGTAAAATGACCCAAATGCCTTTTTCAAAATATTCTTTAAGAAGCACATCGATCCTAGAAATAATTCATTGTGATATTTGGGGGCCAATGTCTACAGAATCAATTGGAAGAAATAAATATTTTATTACTTTCATTGATGATCATAGCAGGTGGTGTGAGGTAAGATTTCTTAAAAGAAAAAGTGAAGCTTTATCTGCTTTTAAAGAATACAAATATATGGTTGAAAATCAAAAAAATACTCGTATCAAGTTTTTACAGATATATAATGGAGGTGAACTATGTAGCAATGAATTTGACGAGTATTTTAAAGAATGTGGAATAAAACGCAGACTAACAGTCCCTCATACTCCACAGCAAAATGGGATAGCTGAAAGACGTAATAGAGTACTTGTAGACATGGCTCGTTGTATGTTACTAGAATCAAATCTTCCAATGAAATTTTGGGCTGAGGCCATTGCAACTGCATGTTACCTTAGAAATCATTGTCCTTCAAAAAGTCTTATTGATAATGAAATACCTTATGTTATTTGGACTAATAAGATACCTAATATAGAAAATCTTAAAGTGTTTGGAAGCGAAGGATACATTTTGAAAAAGGAGCATAAAACAAAATTTGAAGCAAGGGCAGAAAAATGTATATTTTTGGGATATTCTGATGAATCTAAAGGCTACAGAGTATGGGTAGTCGACAAAGCCAAAGTGCAGATAACAAGAGATTTAAAAATGTTAAAAGAACATTTTGAGATAACCGAGAAGACAGAAATTCCAAATCTGTTAACAAAAGAATGAAATAGAAACTATGGAAGAAAAAATTGGAGAAAATAAAAATTCTGAACATAAAGTTTTAGAAGATGATTTTAATACTGATGATGAAAATATAAATATAGATAATAACGAAGAAAATCAAGAGAAGATAGAAAAGAAAGAGAAAGTGACAAGAAGTCCAGGAAGACCAAAAATATTAAGAACAGGAAATACAGGCAGAACACGAAAAATATATAATACTGTTTCAACCAAAAAGGACAAGAATTTACAATGGAATAATGTTGAAGTTTCCTGTGAAGAAGCTTTACTAGAAGAGAATTCAGAAGAATGGTTAGAAGCAATAAAAAAAGAGTATATTTCTTTGATAAAAAATAAGACGTGGATAATTGAAGATATTTTGAAAGAAATTTTTGAAGATAAGGACAAAAATATTTCTAAAGAAGCTCAAAAGATAATGAAAGATATTAAAGAAGGTAAACGTTTGTGTGCTTTAAAAAAGGCCTTATGTGGATTGCGACAGTCAGGACGACAGTGGTATATTTAACTTATTTCATCTGGTATGCGGCCTTGTACTTCAGATCCATGTGTGTATTATAACAAAAAAGAAGAAGATATATTAATTATCACTGTTTACGTTGACGACCTGATTTTGGCTTGTCAGAATGAAAAATGGTTGGCAGAAATGAAAGAATAGTTGAAGTTTTTTTTTGAAATTAAGGATTTAGGAGTTATACATTATTGCTTAGGAATTGAATTTGACTATAAACAACAAGAAAATGTAATTACCATATGCCAAAAGAAGTATATTTTTGAAATCTTGAAAGATTTTTGAATGACTGATTGTAATCCGACTTAGACGCCATTAGAAATAAATTTAAAATTAGAAAAAGAAGAAAACTTTAATGAAGAGGATAAAACAATATTCCATATAGGTCATTAATTGGAAAGTTAATGTATTTATATCAAGCAACACGTCCTGACATTACTTATGCTGTAAATTTTCTAAGTCAATTTAATACATGCTTTTCGGAAACTCATTGGAAAGCAGCAAAAAGAGTATGTAGATATCTTAAAGGAACGGCAGATTTGAAGTTAACATATCAAAATCATAGAATTCAAGTACATGGATTCTGTGACGCAGATTGGGGTGGAAATATCATAGACAGAAAATCCTATTCCGGATATGTTTTTATTCTTTCTGGCGGAGCTATAAGCTGGCAGTCTAAGAAATAACCCACTGTAGCATTATCAACCATGGAGGCTGAGTATATGAGTATAACCGAATCTTCTAAAGAAGTCGTGTTTCTTAAAAAAATTTTATCAGAAATTAGTTGTGAAAATACAGTCAGAGTGACTATTTATAATGATAATCAGAGCAGTTTAAGATTAATAAAAAATCCAGTTGCTGGATTGGTTGAAGTGAAATATAAACCTACTTCTGAAATGGTGGCTGATATTTTTACTAAAACTTTACCAAGATTTAAACACGAATTTTGCACAAAAGAATTGGGACTACGAGGTCATGTTTAAGGGTGAGTGTTGGAGTTTGTCTAAACATTAACCTCAATATTATTTATTTTGTTTATATCAAGTTGACTGATTTTTAGTTTTTAATGACAGTTGTAATACTTAAGAATTTTTCAATAAATCAATACAAAGGTTCAAACTTATTTTTATTCTGCTATTGCATCATATATTCTAATATTTCTTTGCATAATTATTATTCAAAAATACAATAAAATGTCAAAATCAGATGATCAGTTTTGTCAACAGCACTTTATTTCAAAAAAATTGTATTTAACAAAAGTAACTATACATTTTCATTATGAAACAATTAAGTTTTAAAATTAACTTTATGAGCTAAAGTTACTTTAATTATAGTGACTTAAAAATCTGATTATGAAAATGGCCGTAGTGTCTTAAAGTATTTCCTTTAAGGCATTAGTGTTAAAAGTAAAATGTTAAGTAAAATGTCTTGCATTTTTGATAAATCACAACAGCCAGCACTAGCGATTTAATAACACTGACAGAATCTTTCAAATTTTAAATCTGGATGTAAGCATGGTTGAAGTATATCAGGTTAGACATTGCGCAGGATATGTGACGTCACCTGGTGCCCATCAAAAATTTTTAATATGTCATTATATGAGGTTATTGTCTTTTTTGACATATTTTTATTTAATTTCACCTATAAACTGATTAAAAATATATTGCGCTGTATGTGGTGTATAAGTAATACTCGCTCTAAAAATAGTACAAAGTTTTTTCGATTTCAGAAGTGCCCTTTATTATAAAAACAGTTGGTTATTATATGAATAAATTTGTTTAAACATTTTTAGACTTTAAATAATACAAAAAATTGGTTGTGTCGCCCCAAAACTTTCCCGACGAGTATCCACGAATACTTTATCAGATATTTAATGTTAAAGTTTCAACTTTGACATTTTTTAATTTTTGACAGGTGACAGTTGGAGAATAGAGTTCTGAATAGATTTTTTCAAGGGCTTTCAAACGACATAATGCATGTCCAATTCCGTGACATATTGCATCTGTCTTTTTTTGATAGTGATACTTCCGTTTGACAGATCTCGTACAAAAACTAATTGATTTTTCCGACAGATAGCCCAAGCCATATACCAAATTTCAGCTCAATCGGATTAATACTTCTTCAGATATTTAATGCTGAAGTTTAAAATTTTGACATTTTTTTATTTTTGACAGTTGACAGTTGAAGAAATAATTTTAACTGTCCTGAATAGAGTTTATCTAGGGCTTTAAAATGACATATAGCATGTCCAATTCCGTGACATATTGCATCTGTCATTTTTTGATAGTGATACTTCCGTTTGACAGATATCATACAAAAACTACTTTATTCTTCCGACGGATAACCCAAACCCGTATACTAAATTTCAGCTCAATCGGATATAACGTGTGGCCTCTATCGTGGAAGAATACACACACACACATACATACACACACAGACAGACAGACTTCCATCTGGAAATGGTCTTAATCGTCTCAGGGGACCCGAAAATGGATATTTCTGTTTTTATCTCGAATTTTTTTTAGTTCGTTCACAATACTTTCCCTTCTAGGAGGTGGGTCGGGAAAGTAAAAAAGATCTGTAAGATGTCTTGTGTAATATCTTTAAGTAGTTACTTATTCATGTATTAGTTAGCATTTCATTCAATTTCAATATAAAGCTTACTTTAACCACGCAAAAGTGTCAATAAAGTCGGCTTTTTGGCTTAATCCTCCTTTAAAGTTGTATTAAAGTATACTTTATATTAATTATGGTACTGGCTGTAACAATAAAACACTGCACAACTTATGAAAAATTTTATAACATTTATTTTACATACATGTATGACTGTAAATCTAAGTTATACTCGAATTTACATTTGCCATATTCATTCTTTGAGTGTAAATTAAACACTAGGTATATAAAAGCCTAAGTGCAATAACAATATGCATCAAAAAGTTCCATTAATAAGCTATTTCAAATCACTTTTAATAAAAATAATTTTTTTGATTAAACATTTATAAAATTTCTCTAAAGTTAATCTAAAGTACTTCATTTTGTTACATATTTGACAATTAAGTTTAACGATAAAATTAGCCATAACATAATTGAGCATTTTCTGGTTTTTACATCTAGCAATTAAATATTTTTTTATAATATTAAGCACATCGGAATCATAAAAAAGTTTATACCTTTATTAAAGTAGTTATCACTTTTTAGTGTACCTACAATACTTTATAATACATTTTTATTAAATATCTAGCCGTAAAAAAATAAAAACCACCCGAAAGACACAATAACCCTATGCAATCCAATGTTAAATTATTTCGTTTGGACTCCAGCTGACGTCATGCGCAAACTTGAACGAATTTGGGACGTCTGAGTGTCTAACCTGTGTAATTTTTAAATCATGGGATGTAAGAGATTATAAACATATAATTTTCAATTATTGTATGCCTTTTATTGCTGTTTGTAGAAAAAATATTGTATGATATTTGTGTTAAAAGTACATTTTTAACACTTATATCATAAATAACCATTATTTGGCCGAAATATGTATCCATGTTTTTGTCGTTTACAACTTGAAATTAAATATTGTAATATGAGTTTTATTAATCATTGAATAATTTGGATAAGTATGGATAATTATCTGTTTTTTTTTATTATCCATTTTTATGGTACTTAATTCAAAATTATGTTTAAAGTATGATTGTCTCAACTTCTAAAAAAATAGTTCTGTATATATTTTGCATTTCGGTATACTTGAAAGCTTGTGGTTGACATACATATAGTTGTAAAAGTCTGTAAATTTCCTTTTTTATACATTGACAAACTTGTATTTTTCTCCCATTGTTTCGGTAAGTCCCTTCCATATTTTATTTACACCATTTGTTTTTTCAATCTACAATCCTGACATTGGTTCCTTATATTTCTCTTTTCCAATTATGACTACTTTTCATAATATCTCCATGTTTTTGTGTTATTAATATTAACTAGTATCTTGATAATATTTTTATTATATCAATAATAATATAAAATCCTAATATTAAAATATTTTACATGACATTATTCACAGGAAGGAATTAACTAACTTGTGATGTTAGGGGCTAAAATAAATATTACAAATAATCATTCGTGTTCTATAGGTTTATGCGCATAAGAATGAGATAGTAAATCTCTTGATCCGAGCATTTTGATAACAATCTTGCATAACACGCAAGTTCTCAATTCATGTCACGCCATCGTTTGTGCTTAGATCGACAAAGTAGAATTTAGAGTGGTTTACATTAATGAGGTACAACTTACCCAAAAAACCCTTTCAAGTTTTTGTTCTTATATTCTTAAGAACGATTATTGTTAACTAAATTAGAAATCATTATTTAATAGTTTATATTTATTGATTATATTTCTTAGAATCAATTTACTGGAATATTAATATTAACTAATAATTGTAGTGAACAAAAAAATGTTTTTAGTTATTTCGTATCTTGCAAATGATTATAAACGTAAGAAATATGTCGTGTATAGAACACTTATGCCTAAAGCCTCGAGGATATTAAATCGATATTTCATTTGCGAGTCTATTCCAACTTTGTATAAAAGGACTTTCCAACATATCCACAACAAAATACCCGCCTTGTTATAAGATGCTGTTCCCATGACATACATTTTTATCACAAAAGGAGTTCAAATTTTGTATAATAAAATAAATGTATTGATCGAAAAGCATAGATACATTTATATTTAGATGTGTCTTTGCATTTCCAAAGTCAATGCCGAAACCAAGTCACGAAGTGGGGTTTTATTGGTGATACTATCATGAATATTGACTGTAAAAAAATACCAAGGTCAGGATTGAACGGTTGTAGTACTATAACGTGATGGCCGAATTTAATAGTTTAGAAAATTCGTGTCATTTTCATTTTTATTGCGCTGTTGATGAAAAAGGACACGACGAAAAAGGTTGCTTGATAAGCACGGATTGTTTATTGATTTTTTAATATAATTCATTTTATATTCGGCACGTTCCACAAAATATCTTGTAAGTTATTCGCAAAATAGAATTAATATAGTAAACAAAACACATTTTTTTTTTATAATTTCAATAAAAATGTTAAATCCAATAAGTTATCCATATCTCAAAAGACAAGTTTGACATTTTTATTTTTTAACTTAAATCGAGAGATTTTGTTATTTAAAAAAAAATTTGAGAAAATAATAATATTTACGTCCGCTGTAAGCATTTTAAAATCAAGGATCGGCAAGAGGTTGGAAAACGGCACCTGTGCGCGAGACTAGACCGTGTGACGTCAGTAGCTATGAACAGTTCACCCCTGGCCCGCTGCTGCGCTGTATTCACACACATTTTACAGGGTTACCGTTTTTAGTAAATTTCCTACCAAATTAGTAGATTTTTAATAAAAATGAGGATGTTTGCTAGAATTTTAGTAGAATTGATAATAGGCAGGTTCGACATTTTTTTTAAACTGAAATCGATATATTTTTTTATTAAAAAACGATCAAAAAAAAATTGAGCGCAAAATATTAATATTTACATGCGCTGTAAAATTAGGTAGATTTTTCAGATTTGAATTTAAAATTATATTTTATCCCTATCTGCCTATGGTATATTTAAGACGAGTGACACGTGATTCGCTTAAATAATAAGTTTGAACAAATGTAAGTCTGAGCTCTAGTAGCAGTGTGGAATAGTGCTGGTTAGTTAGACAAATGTCATTGGGGAAGTTGCCGCACTTGAGGGTGAGGTCGAGGGCCTAATAAAGACAATCCAGGCGGCAATGGAAAAGACGATAAAGAAAAAGAAAATAAAACAGAACTGTGATAATCTGCCAGAGGTCATAAAGACACTTATAAAAGACAAAAACAAAATAAGGACCAGATGGCAAAGAACGAGGGACGGACGCGACAGACGACTAATGCTAGACATGGGGAGAGACATTGCTGACCTCATCAAAGAGCACAGGAACGAGGAATGGAGTAGGTTACTGGAAAACCTAACCCCTGCAGACAACGGGATCTGGAAGGTCACAAAACGACTGAAAAAGACACACACCCCCATTCCCACAATAAAGGTGGGAGAAAGGGAGTACTTCGACGACCCAGAGAAGGGGAGTGCGTTCGGGGAACACTTCCGAAACACTTTTAGGCCAAATGGAATTAACACGCTGCAACACAATGAGACCAACGCAAGGATAGAAGAGGAAGTAGACAGAGTCGCTCCTGAAGGGACGATACCTAGAAATCTGCTTACAACCCCGCGAGAGGTGTCACAAATCATTTCAGGCCTACCCAACAACAGGGCCCCAGGTGTGGACGGGATATACACCAAGGTGGTCAAAAATTTGTCACATAAAATGGTAGAAAAACGCACCCAAATAATAAATGCTATCTTCAGACTGCAACACTATCCTAGCAGCCTGAAGGTAGCAAACATAATACCAGTCTGTAAGCCTAGGAAAAACCCGGCCCATACGGACAGCTACCGCCCTATATCCCTCCTGAGCATCTTCGCCAAGATAATAGATAAAATTATCCTGGAGAGGCTGCTTCAGGCGGAAGGAAAACTAAAAATCATACCTAAACAACAGTTTGGTTTCAGACAGGGTCACTCCACTGTGGGACAGATAGCGCGAATAGTGCACTACGCAAAAAATGCGTATAGAGCGAAATAAAACACAGTGGTAGTGACCCTCGACATGAAAAAAGCCTTTGATTCGGTTTGGATAGAAGGACTTATACAGAAAATGATAAGGGTGGGATTTAAGAAAGTAATCTACAAACTAGTATACTCCTATCTCAGAGATAGAAAATTCTATGTAAAGGTAAATGGGCATACATCTGGACCGTACAATGCAGAGGCGGGCGTCCCCCAAGGGTCAGCAGTATCTCCGCATCTCTACTCCATCTTAACACATGACATACCCTTGTGCGATGGGGTGGAGACGGCGTTGTACGCTGATGACACTTGTTTGTACAAGAAATCACATGTGGCCCAAATAGCGAGCAAAAGGATTGAGATCCATATCAACAGGACAATAATCCCCTATCTAGATGAAAACAGGATAGAGATCAACCCAGAAAAAACAGAAATAATAATACGAGAATGAACACGTTTTAGGGTCCCTAGAATACGATTTTAATATTTTCGCGATGATGTCTGTGTGTGTGTGTAAGTGGGTGTGCGTGTGTGTGTTTTCATCATAGGTTTGGATGGATGTTGTAGTAACGATAACTCAAAAACTACTGAATAAAAAAATTTGAAATTTTGCATACAGGATTCTGATACCCTAGATTAGATCTGATTAGATTTTGGTGCCAATCGGACAACCGGAAATGGCAGTTGCTATGAGTGATGGCGCCATTATTATACAAAACGGCAATAAAGTTTTACACATATATTTTGTATACCTTATAGTTTATTTTCATCTTATTAAAATTTTCGAAACTTTGCCATTGTTGCCAGATTTACAAAAAAATAATTTTTTTTCATACTTTTTTGAGTCAACCTGTAAATTTTTGATTCAAAAATGGCGAGAGGTCATGTGCTGGCCACATCAGATTTTTTTTTAAATGTTTTACAAAGTAATCCAGGCTTTCGCCAAATTTTACAATAAAATATTAAAACATGTCAAAATAATTGACAAAAATCATTTTTAAATATATAAATGTATCGGTATCTGAAACACATTTTATCCAAGTGTTTTACGTTAAATCATCATATTTCATTATATGGCCCATTATAGCCTCTATGTACTTTTAGAATATTTGCATTTAATTGTGTGTTCCAACTAAACCAAAAGTGCCAACATAATAAATTCTGTGCGAGACTAAACGTCTAATGCATTTATTATGATATAACGTATCTAGCAGACTCTCTGATTATTAATTAATTTTACAACATAGTACAATTTCAAGCTCAAGCGGAAATGCATTTTCTGGACTGACCATGTTAAGTGTTAAATGTTTCTACAGACAAATTATAGTTCCGAAATAAAATTAAATATTACAGTAAAACTGTAGCAAATTACATTTAATTATATATAACTGATATGAGTTTAATAATGAGATACTTTGCATTACTAGTGCGGTAAAGTAAAAAATATTTATTAATTTCAGTTTATTCAATCGGAAAGAAATTATTATGTAAACAAATCTTCATTAACCACCCTTAAAAACGTTTAAAAGCAAATGAAAAAAATTGTCACTTACAACATAATATATGGAAAAATTGAAGTTCCGAAATGCCCTGTACTGCTGATAACCTTTCCTTGTTACTACTAACAATTAGAGATATGTTTGTATATGTGAATTTTTATAATCAATTTTTTTTGACAGTTTAATAAAACTAAAATAAAATTTCGTATGCACTGATTAAAGTAGACACTTCAATTTCCTATGGATTAATATTCCTGAAGTAGCAGCTAGGAAAAGAAAATTTTTATTATTAGTCTACACAAATTCCTCTGTATAGTAAATCACAATTTTAAGATATATTAAAAATATATAAAATTTTGCGTTTTTTTGAACATTGGATGTACAAATATAAGTATAGTTCATTGATTTACGAGAAAAAAAACTGCATATAGGAATACCAAGAACTACTCACTAAAAAAAGATTAAATAAAAAATTTACTCTTCAAACAAAGTATTAACATTAGTCATTGATTTAGTCATTTCTTCAATTTTAAAGGTACCATGCACTTTCTATGGTCACTTGTACACATTTATAAGTGCCAAGAAATTTTTATATGATAGTCACTTCTACAAAATTTATTAGTACTAGGCGCTTTCTATGGTCTCTTGTACAAATTTATAAGTGTCAGAAAATTTTTGTGGTCACTTCTACAATTTTATAAGTGCCAGGCCATTTATTTAGTCATTTCTACAATTTTAAAGATGCCATGCACTTCCTATAGTCACTTGTATAAGTGTATAAGTGCCAGAAAATTTCTGTGGTCACTTCTACAATTTGATAAGTGCCAGGCCATTTATTTAGTAATTTCTACAATTTTAAAGGTACTAGGTACTTTCTATGGTCACTTGTACAAGTTTATAAGTACCAGAAAATTCCTGTGAGTAACTTATACAAGTTTTTAATAGCCAGGAGCTTTATATGCTCACTTTTACACATTTATAAATGCCAAGAAATTTTTATAGTCACTTCTACAAAATTTATTAGTACTAGGTGCTTTCTATGGTCACTTGTACAAATTTATAAGTGCCAGATAATTTCTGTGCTCACTTCTACAATTTTGTAAGTCCCAGGTCATTAATTTAGTAATTTCTACAATGTTAAAGGTACCAGACACTTTCTATGGTCACTTGTACAAGTTTATAAGTACCAGAAAATTCCTGTGTTATTTATACAAGTTCGTAAGAGCCACGTGCTTTCTACGGTCATTTGTACACATTTAATAAGTGCCAAGAAATTTTTATAGTCAATTCTACAAAATTTATTAGTACTAGGCGCTTTCTATAGTCACTTGTACAAATTTATAAGTGCCAGAAAATTTCTGTGTTCACTTCTATAATTTCATAAGTGCCAGGTCATTAATTTAGTAATTTCTACAATTTTAAAGGTACCATGCACTTCCTATGGTCACTTGTATAAGTTTATAAGTGCCAGAAAATTTCTGTGGCCACTTCTACAATTTGATAAGTGCCAGGCCATTTATTTAGTAATTTCTACGATTTTAAAGGTACTAGGTACTTTCTATGGTCACTTGTACAAGTTTATAAGTACCAGAAAATTCCTGTGAGTAACTTATACAAGTTTTTAATAGCCAGGAGCTTTCTATGCTCACTTGTACACATTTATAAGTGCCAAGAAATTTTTAAAGTCACTTCTACAAAATTTATTAGTACTAGGTGCTTTCTATGGTCACTTGTACAAATTTATAAGTGCCAGATAATTTCTGTGCTCACTTCTACAATTTTGTAAGTCCCAGGCCATTCATTTAGTAATTTCTATAATTTTAAAGGTGCCCTACACTTCCTATGGTCACTTGTATAAGTTTATAAGTACCAGAAAATTCCTGTGAGTAACTTATACAAGTTTATAAGAGCCAGGTGCTTTATATGCTCACTTGTACACATTTATAAGTGCCAAGAAATTTCTATAGTCATTTCTACAAAATTTATATTAATAAATAGCACAAAAGTTATTTAAATTTATATATTTAATTTACAATTTAATTTGTAAATCACATATTAGATTTGAATAAGAGTTGGCCCTTCGACCTCGTCCACCGTGACCCTGATATATTAGGGAACCCAAATGCGGTTTAGCATATCTTTCTCATTTAAATTAGATCCCAAATATTCATTTTAAAACTAATAACATAATCATAGTCCTCATCGTCGGATTCTGTGAGCGGAATATTGTTGATAAGTTCTGAAATTGGCAAAAACATTAAAATATATAATTAAGCAAGAGAAATCTGACCGCAAGTGACCAACACTCAAATTAGGAATTTTTCATTGCAATAAAAAATTGAACAAAGGTAAATAATTTATTGGAATAAATAAATGAACAAATAGGAAAATAATCGACAGATCTTTGGAAAAGTTACTAAGGCAGTCGACGTGTTAATATCGAATAATTATCGAAGGACCAAACAACTGTAAAGCTGTTAAATTAATGTAAACAAAAACATGTATTGAAGTGAACCGTAAAAGGGTAATTTTTACACCCATTTATTATATTATAAAAGGTACATTATTTTTATATACTTAATAATCAAATTAAGTGTATGCCAAGAAAATGAATATAAATAAAATTATTAAGCACAATTTTACTTTTACAATTTTACTTCCAGAATGGGTTGAGTTATTGACATCGAATTTTTACTGTGCAATATGTTTCGAGTCCTAGTTTTTGTTTACCATGTTGCCATTTTTTAAATTTGTCTACATTCTACGTAAAAAATTAATTAAAATACAACTTTTTCTAAATTCAAGTTGTAATAACTTTGTCGTTAATAAAAATTTTTTTATAAAATTTTGGTAGTTTACATTTGTAACGATTTTGAATCCAGTGGTGTAGTCATATTTGAGAAAAAAATGCCTAATATACTTTTGGCAAAGAAACATTAACATAGAGGGCCTTGGAAATAGAAATTAAGCTATGAAAAATTGTGCCAAAATACTGTTTTTGATACTGAATCTAACAAAAACAATTAAATGAAAATCGGTTGAAAAATGCGGATTTTACAGGGGTGTTTCCAAACAAAATGGGTCACACTGTATGTTGTGAATACGTTGGCTTTTTCCTATTGCAGGCCCTTCTGAGAAGGACAGCCTTTGTCCTATTGATTTATATATCCTGATAATATTTCTAAAGTAAATATTTACAATGTATTGAATACCAACGAAATAGTCTATTTTCTGAAGTGCTTGACAATTTATTATTTCCTTTATGTCAAATAAGACCCCCCTGAATAAGTTTGAAGTTATTTTAATAATTACTTTTTCTACTACTTTATTAGTAAATAGGCGTTCCCCTTGACGTGGCTTTGTTGACATGATCTTGATACGTCCTTAATATGACCTTGTCGTGACTTTGTTAACATGACCTCGACACTTGTCATGATCTTGGCATGACCTTGACATGACTTTAACCTCGACTTTGACCTTGTGCTCGGTAAATGGGAACACATACGACCTTTAAATTTGTGATGTAAATAAAGCAGTTGTCGCAACATATTATTATTCACTAGTGAATAATGGATATTGTTATTATTTAGTAAGTTCAGGTATAATGAACAAATAATAGATTAGTGATGAATAAAATGTTTTATGGTTGTATAAAAAAATTATGTATATATATTTAATTTTAAGACGTATAAGCGTTGCATATAAATCGATTAGTTTGGAAAGAATTTGTTTAATGTATGTTTATTATTATTCTCCTCTAACAACAGCAAATATATCTGATACCTAACTGCAGTTTTCTTTCTTGCATTCTTTGCTGCCACTTATCACCAAATGATACCTGAAACCTATTTATAAAACATATCTTTAGAAACCTCATGCAGCAGTTATATTACTAGCACTTATAATGGCCTATATACAAAATGTCTAAGATAAAAACGGAACTATTTATGTCGCCCTTAAAGAATTGTTTTATTATCTTATCTTGGACATACTGTATATTCTGTTCTGTGTATCTACTAAATGTATGCTTCGTTGTTTCCAGCACCAAGCGGCAGCTCAAGCTCTGGTGAGTGAGAAATAAAGCCTTCTTTTTTTCTCACCTAACTACTTTGCTTTGCTTTTTTTTCACACAACTTGTCCTGTCTTGGCTTTGCTAATGCCTTCTATTGCATGCTTTTAATTAGATAAGTGCTTGCCATTAATATAGTTATTATATATATTCTTGTCTAAACTCAGTAATCATGTCATAATGTACAAAAAAAATCGCATCTTTTAATATACATGGTGATTAATAAATGGTGGCGACCATCCATATATCTACAATTGTTTATCTGGCTATTTTGAAAAACTAATTCTTTTAAAAAATTGAACCACAAGAAAATACTTAATAGTAGACTGTGCTATACGATACTGCACTGTAAAACATCATAACTAAAAGGCGTCTAAATCACTGTCAATTATTTTCTATGTAGGTCTTATAGGTTCAATGTTAGCTTCTCCACTACGGTCAGCAGATGCCTATTGTGGCTCACCCCTACGGGCTATAATTCACCATACAATCCACACCTTCTCACGAAGCCTATGGTTGATTTAGGTCAGGCTTCCTTGAAGTCGTTAGGCTCCAAGCGTAGGAAACCAAACGTATGAAGCCTGTAGTAACTAATGTATAAATCTCTAAACAAAACAATAAAATTACCGAACCTTAAATTAAAAAAAAAATGAAAATTCTTCATAATTTTCTTAATTACATAAAATGTTAATAAGAAATTAATAACGATTTGTTGCTATTTCATATTTTGGACATTTATTTGTTTATTTTTCATATTTAATTTTGAAAGTTTGTTACTATAATTTAGTAACACTCTTATAAGGGTGCATATATTTGGATCTAATAATTAATATTTGAAATGCTGAAAAAAAAATAATTAGACTGTTTTTGATGTAGGAAAAATATAAATATTTTTTTTTATATATTTGCATGCTGCATGTTCGAACTTTTATATTTCTTGGTATGTATTACTATTATAATAACAAGATGTTTTATATATGTATATTATATGTTTATAGGGAACGCCTAGATGATTACAAATATTTTATAATTAATAAATACTACTTATAAGCATTTTATCGATTTTATCCAATTTGTTTTTGAACCATAACTTCGGAATTACCTTTCAATTATTCAATGGTTTAGTATTTTAATTAAAATTGAAATCCAGCTCCGGCTTTAATCCTACTTCGATGTATTACTTAAAATTGAAATCAAATATAAAATATAAATATTAGTAGAGTCATTGTACGGAAAAATAAGGCGAGGTTCGTAGAAATTTGATATAGCAAAAATTATACTAAAAATAAGATGTAATTTTTTCCTGGATTGATTTGGGGGAACCACCCCTAAAAACCGAAAAACAAGTTTTTGATTTTTTTTTGGGTAGATTTATTTTTTATACCCTTTAGACTTCTAGCTAAGATTTGGGAGTTGCACTCTTTTATTGTCAATGATTGAGGAACCTTCAGTCCAAATTTGGAGTGGCTGATATGGTCAGATCGAAAAAAGTTTCAAACAAATAAATTTTATAATAATTATTAGATAAAAAAAGTCTCATGACCTGTTTCAATATTTTTAAAAATAGCGGAGATATGATTTTTTTGAAATTTCAATCTCCTCCAGTTCCATCCCCCGTGGGTCTGATGAAAAGAAGTTTCAGACAAATTAATTTTATAATAATTAGAACATAAAAAAAGTTTTAGGACCTGTTACAATATTTTTGAAAATGGCGGAGATATAAATTTTTTAAGATTTCAACCCCCTCCAATTCTCACCCTCTTAGAGGTAGAATTACCATTGACAATACGCAATGAATTACTGCCCCAAACAATTTTTGTACCAAATTTGGTGTCGATTGGACAAAAATTGCGACCTCTATCGTGTAGATATTCCGTTCCGGCACGATAGAGGTCACAATTTTTCTCCAATCGACACCAAATTTGGTACAAAAATTCTTTGCGGTAGTAATTCGTTGCGTATTGTAAATGGGCATTCTACCTCTAAGGGGGTGAGAATTGCAGGGGGTGGAAATCTCAAAAAAATTCAGATCTCCGCCATTTTTGAAAATATTAAAAAAGGTCATTAAACTCATTTTATGCACTGATTATTATAAAACTAATTTGCCTAAAACTTTTTTTCATCTGACCCACGGGGATGGACCTGGAGGGGGTTGAAATTTCAAAAAATTTATATCTCCGCCATTTTCAAAAATATTGAAATAGGTCACAAGACTTTTTTTGTGTTCTAATTATTATAAAACTAATTTTTCTGAAACTTTTTTTAATCGGACCTAAGGGGATGGAACTGAAGGGGGTTGAATTTCAAAAAATTTATATCTCCACTATTTTCAAAAATATTGAAATAGGTCATTAGACTTTTTTCATGTCCTAATTATTATAAAATTTATTTGTTTAAAACTTTTTTCTATCTGACCATATCGTGGAGTGGGGAAGGGTGCTCAAATTAAGACAATAGAAATCTACCTCCCCTGTCTAAATATTTTTAGGGATGTTAATGTTTTTGAGGATTATTTAAGGATCTTTTAGAATTTTTAAGCAATTTTAAGTATTTTTAAGGGTTTTTAGGGATTTTAAAAAAAAAATTTTCAGGATTTTTAAGGATCTTTTAAGGATTTAAAAGTATTTTTATGAATTTCTAGGATAAGATTTTTAAGGATTTTTAAATTTTTTTTAGAATTTTAAGGGGTTTTTAATAATTTTTAAGGAATTTAAAGGATTTTTACTGACTTTTAAGAATTTTTGGGATTTTTAAGGGTTTTTAGAGATTTTTAAAAATTTTAAACTGTTTTTAGGGATTTTAATGTTTTTCGAGGATTATTTTAGGATCTTTAAGAATTTTTAAGCAATTTTAAGTATTTTTAAGGGTTTTTAGGGATTTTTAAGAATTTTTTTCAGGATTTTTAAGGATCTTTTAAGGATTTAAAAGTATTTTTATGAATTTCTACGATAAGATTTTTAAGGATTTTTAAAAGTTTTTTAGAATATTTAGGGGTTTTTAATAATTTTTAAGGAATTTAAAGGATTTTTAATGACTTTTAAGAACCCTTGGGATTTTTAAGGGTTTTTTGAGATTTTTACAATTTTTTAACTGTTTTTAGGGATTTTAATATTTTTCGAGGATTATTTTAGGATCTTTAAGAATTGCTTAGGAATTTTAAGTAGTTTTAAGTCTTTTTAAGGGTTTTTTTGGATTATTTAAGGATATAAAACTGTTTTTAAGAATTTTTAAGATTTTCTTAAGATTCTTAACGATTTTTAAGGTTTTCTTAAGATTTTTAAGGATTTTTATACTTTTTTAAGAATTTTAAGGGATTTTGAAAGTTTTTCAACGATTTTTAAGGGTTTTTAAGGTTTTTTAAGAATTTATTATTCACCAAGAGCAGAGGAAGTATAATTTATAATCCAGAAAAAGTTGATTGAAGTCAGATACCTAATTGCGATAATTAGTATTTGTTATTTCTGGTGCAGTTATATATTATTGTTGGTGCACTTACATGCACTGAGTTGGAGTTTTAATTATTCGTTGAATAATTTTACCACACATTTGAGTTATGGATAATCTACTGTTTTTGTAATGATAAGTAATCCTACCCTAATTTGTTCTGCGAATAACAAAATATAATTATTCGTTTTTGGGCAAAATCTCAAATATGCGGGTTTTTTTATAGTGCTACTTTTTTAAATTTTTCATATTGATATTCTTTTTACTTTTACTAAAAATAATTTTAAAAAAATGACTGATGAATTAAATACATAATTGATAGGTGAAAGCCGCAGCTTCCTATTTTTAATATTAAAGAAGCGCATATACCAAATCCATAATACATTATTTTGGCGTCTTTATATAAAAAAAATAGTTTTTCAATTTAAATATAAGTAGTATAATCGTCTACTAAAAAAATAAAACATTCTATAGAAAAATTAACATAATATGAGTTAAAAATATTTCTCACATTCGTAACCACGGATTTTACGGCATCATTATGATTGTTTGTGTTAGTTAACTAACTATTTCTCAGATTCAGATAACTACATACGTTTGTACGAGAATATTAATGTACTCGGTAAAATTTTAAGCGAAAGATATTATGTTGGAAACTCAGTGCAAAGCTATTTAATAAATCTGACACATTTTGAATAAACTATTCAAGCTAGTTTTTAAATTATATTCATAAACAAGATGTATCTACATTAATCGAATGACGAGAATATTTTTTGGGAATACAAATATTTTTGTTTATTTTAGTTATAAATTAATAAATATTTTTTTGTTTTCAGTCTGCTTCAGTCAGTATCATAGACAGCAACAAGGTCAGTAGAGTATTTGATACTGTTGCCTACCTTTGTTGTTACCTCTTCTAACCATTACTCTTGTTGTTAATTGTTTCTTGCATTAGTACTGAAGTACTCAATATACGAATTGAATATTTCAAACGAAATAACTAAATTTTTCCTTTTCTATTTTCATAGCACAGATCAATGTGAATTTCAAAATAGGTTTCCAGATTTAGTTAATATTCTTCTTTAAAGCCTTCTCAACCAGTAGTAAGACATTATTAGTATAATTGTTACATAATACATGGATAGTTAATCAAAGAGTGACGTTGGCGAAAAGATTTTTATGCTATTTATTTCCCTATTCCAATACAATAGTCTAGTCATTATTTATAGTCCAAGAGCTGGCACCAATTTTTGGGTAGGTATTTGAGGCACATCCCCTATTATACCCCAACACAGAAATGCAGACTTGGCTGGCGAGTAGCGGGGCTAAATTTTTAAAAACATATTTTTTTTTTCAAAAAAATATTTGAGGCAACATGAAATTTTTTTATGTTGTAGTTTTAGACAATTTAGTCGGGGTTTTAACATTGCCGGACAACAGGAAAAATTATTTTGCAAAAAAATGTATTTGAGGTAACTTGAAATTTAATTAGGGTATTATTTATAATTAAAAAATAATGTCCTAAAAAATACAGATCATTTTGGTGGGACTTTCTAACTGCTAGATGATCTAAGAAATTATGTATGGGTGCGAGTGAGTAGCGCTATATGAAAGATGTAGTGTTGAAAATGGAGGTGAGCAAAAATAGACGTCTGTCAACTTAGCAAGACAACTTCGGAAAATTACAACGGTATCTTATTAGTAATTTGCCGCTTTTTTGCCGTTAATTAGTTGTGGAAAAATAAATTTTGCCGCTCTTTTTTTTCCCAAAAATTCAATGTCTTGCTAACTTGATATCAAGTTAGCAAGACAACTGCGCAAATAATGACGATATCAAAAAACTAAAAGCTGGAGAATTTGCCGCTTTTTTGCCGTAAATTAGTTGTGGAAAAGTAAATTTTGCCGCTCTTTTTTTTTACCAAATATTCAATGTCTTGCTAACTTGATATCAAGTTAGCAGGACAACTGCGTAAACAATGGCGATACCAAAAAACTAAAAGCTGGAGAATTTGCCGCTTTTTTGCCGTAAATTAGTTGTGGAAAAAAATTTGCCGCTGCTTTTTTTATTATAAATTAAACATCTTGCTAACTTGACATCAAGTTATCAAGACAATTGCGTAAATAATGACGATATCAAAAAACTAACAGCTGGAGACTTTGCCGCAAATTAGTTGTGGAAAAAAATAGCCGCTCTTTTTTTATTACAAATTAAACATCTTGCTAACTTGATATCAAATTAACAAGATAACTGCGTAAATTATGACGTTGATGGCTCTTTAGATTATGACTCACATAGATTCAGGACTTCACCCCCGGAACTCCGGCCCCCTCTTTTTGCCACCTACCGGTACTTGTTATTAATTGAAACAATTTTTTACATTTATTCCTAAAGACAAAAAAAAATGAAAAATCTAAAGAGTCGGAAATAAATCATGCAAAGTTGATTGCTTTTTAATATTTTCAATTTTAATTTTTTCCTCAAAAAACAGATGGAAACTTAAAAATCCAGCATCATCAACCTTTAGTCATTAACATTTAGAATTTGTTTCTGAAAATAGATTTTTAAAAAAATTAAATTTAAAGGCTAACTTTTGTAAAGCCGCATTAAGTAATTTTTTTTGTTTTCTTAAATTTGAAGTTGGTATATAAAAATCCTGGAAATTGATTATAAAAAACAGGTGACAATTTTTTTGTTTCCACAACTATTTAGTGGCAAAAAAGCGGCAAATTCTCCAACTTTTATTTTTTTGATATCTTCATTATTTACACAGTTGTGTCGCTAACTTGATATCAAGTTCGCGAGATGATTAATTAGGTACTAATAAAAAATAAAGGCAAACATTTTTCTCATAACTAATTAATGGCAAAAATGCGGCAAATTCTCCAGCTTTCAGGTTTTAATATTGTCATTTTCACGCATTTTTCTTATTAACTTGATACTAAGTTAGCGAGATGTTAAATTTATAAAAAAAAATGGCGGCAAATTTTTTTTCACAATTAATTATCGGCAAAAAAGCAGCAAATTCTCCACCTTTTAATTTTTTAATATCGTAATTATTTACGCAGTTGTCTTGCTAACTTGATATCAAGTTAGCAAGACGTTTAATTTTTAATAAAAAAAAGGGCGGCAAAATTTTTTTCCACATCTAATTTACTGCAAAAAAGCGACAAATTCTCCAGCTATGAGTTTTTTGATATCGTCATTATTTACACAGTTGTCTTGCTAACTTGATATCAAGTTAGCAAGACATTGAATTTTTGGGAAAAAAAAGAGCGGCAAAATTTATTTTTCCACAACTAATTAACGGCAAAAAAGCGGCAAATTACTAATAAGATACCGTTGTAATTTTCCGAAATTGTCTTGCTAAGTTGATAGACGTCAAAAATAGTTTGAGAGAGAGAGCGTTTATCTGCCGCTGTCTGCGTTCTCGCTTGCCGCGTTACTATTGGCTTTGGCGAGGTCACGTGATTTTCAATAGCCATGAGGTTTCTAGTCGGGATTTCGGAGTAAACAATGGAAATCTTAAATATATTGTTTTTTTCAAAAAGTCATGAGACATTTTTTTCAATTTTTTTTTTTATAGAACTCATACTTTTGCAACTATATCCAAAATTTTAAAAATTGTTTTTTTTTTGTGACAGCATTCTGATTTATACAAAAATTGAATATTTTTGCATGTTAAAATTAATAATGGCTAATATATTAAAGAAAGTAATGATTACAAAAATATAAAATTACAAAATCAGATTTATTGTGATAAATTAATAATACAGGGTGTTTCATTGGGAAACGGAAATACTTAAAACGCGAATAGAGGTCACCGAGACGGTTCTAAATATACTACATTTATTGGCTCTGGCGGCCTTTGTAACCGAGATACAGGGCGTTTCTTCTTGGGGCCATAACTGTCGAATCACCCCGTACATTTCTTTGATATTTGGTACACATGTTACTTATTCAGAAACCAAATGAGCCAGTTACTAATCACAAGACAAATCCAGGTCCGGATTAACAATAAAATAGAAATTTGTGACCTTGAAACAACACCCTGTATATTGAAATTTTCAAAATCTATTTGCATTTGAAAAGTGCGCTTTAAATTTTTGCGCAGACAATTTAACTACTTAAATTTTGAACTTAAAGTGAAGTTTTTAAGAAGTTAGAGACTAAAAAGTGGTTATTATTAAAATCTACTATTTTTCCGATGTATAATACACTATTTTTTTCTGTGACGGGAAAAACGACGATTTAGTATTGAAAAATTATTACAAATAGTCAGAAAATGATATAAGAGAAATTTAAAGTTTTAAACTAATAGGCTGTTATACGAGGCTAAGGAAATCTTTAAAGTAATCAAACTTCTGTCAATTTAATTCTGTTATTTGATTTAAAAATTGTTAAAAAATGGCTGATTTTGAGTTTTCTCTGACTCCACCGGAGTTATTAGAAACAGCGAAAGTAGCGTTACAAAAATTATTGCCAGCTAAATCACGGAAAATTTACGATCTACCTTTACTCATATGCATATATAATTGGGAAAAAAGTACTCACTTTTTTCCCGTGAGAACAAAGTAATTTTATAAAAAGTGACATTTTGTTACCTGCCAACAGAGATAAAATGTCAAACTTTTTTAACGTCACAGAAAAAAACTGTACATAATTTGTTAGATCATCTGGCAGGTAGAAAGTCCAACCAAAATGATCTGTCTTTTTTAGGATATTATTTTTTAATTATAAATAATACCGTAATAAAATTTCAAGTTGCCTCAAATACATTTTTTATATTTTTTTGCAAAATGATTTTGCACGCGCCTGTCAAAGCTAAAACCCCGACTAAATCGCCTGGCTATTTTTTTAAACTCTTTAAACATTAAACTACAACATATAAAAATTTTTCAAAAAAAAAATAATATTTTTAAAAATTTAGGGGTTGATTTAGCCCCGCTACTCGCCAGCCAGGTCTGCATTTCTGTGTTGGGGTATAATGGGACAAGTTTTTAGCTTGCCTCAAATACCTACCCAAAAATTGGTGCCAGCTCTTCTACTAATACATTTGGGAACGAAAATAACTATGACACAATATCCCTTTAATTTGTTATAGTAGGGGCTTAAAAAAACTTAACTTAAAATTGTCGACCAATATTTCCCGGAGGAAGCACCGGACATCTTGAAAAAGTGATAAATTTTGATTTTTTTTTGCAAAGGATTTATTGTCGTATATTGATTTTTTCAGGTCTATAACAAAGGCCCTATGAAGTGTTCACCTATTCGTTGACCGTTTTCGAGATATCGATAGAAATAGTCAAAAAATGTAGATATTGACACTTATTTCCGCTTATATCTTTTTTTTGATGATACACATCGAAATAGTTATTTATGCAACAAGTGTGTAAAATAAAAATAGATTTCGCATGCAAGAGGTTAACAAGGTATTTTCCAAAATCTTGAAGTTAACCCAGTTGATTTCTGGCACATAGAACCTTGGCAAGATAAGAAACATAAGGATATTGCAAAAAATGTGTTGCACAATGTAAAAAAGTAATTTTGAAAATTTTATTTTACTTTACGTACTAGTGAAAAAAAGTTAAACTTTACGCACTCCTTAGCGTGCTTAAAGTAATTACTTTACGGATGGTAGTAGAAAAAATTACTTATTACCAAACATGTAGAGTATACTCTTTCCTACAATTTGGTTTTTTTATTTTTTCTTTCCAACAAAAATTGCGGTTTTTAGCATCCCATGAAGTTTGAAAATCCGCTCAAAATTTTGAATATATGTATATTAGCAGCATCCGTATTAGTCGAGGCAATATACGCGGAAGAACGTCATAAAAAGGAAAATTTTTCGGGCAGCATGGATCGGAATGCGGTTTTTTGCATTCGCTTTAAAAAATTATTTGTAAAAAAGTTACCTAATTTTCATATAGCTAAAATCGAAAATTGCATTGCTGCAGCCAAAAATGCATTCGAAAAATGCATTTTTTCAGACGCCCTCCGGACAACTTAATAACTTTGTAAAAAAGAGTCAGAACTGGCCCAGAATGGGTGCCCTGTGGTTTTTGGGGTCGCTGATCACGATTATGATGTTCAAATTGACACCCTGACCACCTGGAGCTCAGGAACGCCGACGAACGTCATCTCCGTGGAACTCTCCCAGAATTCATGCGGGGAAGGAAAAACACTTGGCGCCCGGGGGTTTTTTGGGTCGCTGAATTCAAATATGGCATCGGCGAACACCCGCCAGACACCTGGTGTGCCCCAACCTAGATGTAGACGTCCTCTCCGAGAATTTTCCTGACAAGAGTGTCAAAAACAACCCAAAAATCATTGTGGGGGCGTTTTATGGATCCCTAAAGCAGAATTTGACGTTGAAAACGATCCCCCGAGCACCTGGTACACCGCAACCTGGACCTGAACGTCTTCTCGAATGGTTTTACAGATACAATCGCAAAAAACTCTGCAAAATCGTCTCATAATTTCATACATTTATCCATGCGTAACTTCCCCTGGGGCCCTCGAAAAAGTTCATCCAGTCCTGTATGAATGACGAGAATAATCTCCGGCTAGATCTCCAAACTTTGCCGAGCGGCCTTTCACTTTTCTCCCAACGCTCAAAACGCTTTTGTGTAAGTATACACAGATACTTTCTCCTAAGTCCAGGCCCCGCCCACCAACGCATGGAACGAGCAGCTGGCGGCAGTAAAAAACCGGGACCGAAATACATTTCCAAAGTTCTAAAGTCAGAAGAAACACGTGTTTGATTTTTTGATATTTTTTGAGCCACGAGATATTTTTATTACAAAAAGTTTTTGAAAGCCAATTACATAAACATCGACTTTCTATTCATTCTATTTCTTTCCAGGATACATAATTTAATTTGAATCAAAAATTTCACCCACTTATTGCAGCATTGACGCCGAGCTGGTTGACATTCATGGGAATGACATCGGTGTCGAAATAAAAATTTGGGTGCACCAGGTGTTTTTAGAATGTGTCTGGAAAAGCCTCGAAGAAGACGTTCACGTCCAGGTTCCGGTGCACCAGGTGCTCGGGGGATCGTTTTCGACGTCAAATTCTGCTTTAGGGATCCATAAAACGCCCCCACAATGATTTTTGGGTTGTTTTTGATACTCTTGTCAGGAAACTTCTCGGAGAGGACGTCTACATCTAGGTTGGGGCACACCAGGTGTCTGGCGGGTGTTCGCCGATGCCATATTTGAATTCAGCGACCCAAAAAACCCCCGGGCGCCAAGTGTTTTTCCTTACCCGTATGAATTCTGGGAGAGTTCCACGGAGATGACGTTCGTCGGCGTTTCTGAGCCCTAGGTGGTCAGGGTGTCAATTTGAACATCATAGTCGTGATCAGCGACCTCAAAAACCCCAGGACACCCATTATGGGCCAGTTCTGACTCTTTTTTACAAAGTTCAGATCCATGCTGCCCGAAAAATTTTCCTTTTTCTTGCGTATAATGACGCGACTATATACCGGGTGACAACGAGAGCATGGCCCTTATATCGCCTTCACTTTTCAACCGATTTGAATAACCTTTTTTTCACTTAGATATGAGACACAATTTTGGATTGACATACGTATAAAAACAAAATGGCTGACTTCCGGTTTTGTGTGAATTGACACCAACTTCTATTTTTCGGATAGAACATCCCTACGGCTCAAATTACAAACGATATTGTTGCCAAATATCTTATTCAAATTCTCAGACTTTTCTTTAATAAACGATCATGTTTAGATTTCAACAAATTCTTATGAATTGATACATAATCTAAATCGTTGAATACAACGATTTATTCGTTAAAAATGAATTCTGAAAATTTTATTTCATGCTGTAGTATTTGTTATTGATCTTATCGATGAAATGACTATTACTATGAATTACTGATATCAAATAGAAAAGATTTTGACTGGATGATACAAAGAAATTTTTTGTTAAAAAATAAAAAAATTGGCAACAATGTCGTATGTAATTTGAGAGGTAGAATCCGAAAAACGTCAAATATACAGGGGGTTCTATTTGAAAAATCGAATTTAATAACATTTCTGGCGAATCCGGAAGTCGGCCATTTTGTTTATATACGTCTGTTAATCCAGAATTATATCTCATATCTAGGTATCAAATTTTATTCAAATTTAAAAAGTGAAGAAGATAAAGGCATTGCCCTACTCTTTTTGCCACCCAGTATATATATTTTTTGTGTGTCTTGGAATAAAGATCCTTTATACTTTAAATCTTTTCTCATTATTTAATGACAACATTTGGACATAATTTATTATAAATTATAAAAATTTTTTGATGTTAAAATATTTACCTTTTTTGTCAATAAACATTTGTTTTCATTATTAGTAGTAAACTTAAACTAATTTAAAATGATTAAAATTATTAAAAATATTGTTTAAAACTGATAAAATTTACACATTTTGGAATCACTAATTGGTATTGTTTATACGAAGTCAATCCGAACAGCTAAAAAAAGACTCATGTACCAGGTCTGATAAATTTACTAGTTAATAATAATAATAAAATTAATGAATAGACCTCTAAGAACTTTCTTATCACTCACTCAAAGTCAGCTTACCGCATCAAGTCGAAGAAATACGCATTTTAGAATGAATTGTCAGTGGTGCGGCTTGGGTTAGGATTTATAAAATTAGTTTATTCTGCGTTTTTGCGAATTTTAATAGTATAGTGTTTTTAATAATTGTTTTCTTGTTATTATTATTCAAGAAAGCATTGTGCATACCTTTCCTTGATTTTATTAACGATTATTTAAAGTTAACAATAGTAGTAAATAAATAAAATGTGTCCAGAATGTCATAGAAAAGTAGAATATATATTGGATTTTACCTTTCATTGACCACATTATTATAATCCCAAATTCAGATTCAAGCTCTGAAAATTCAGATAATTAATCTTAACTTTTTATTAAATTCTCATAGTAGATATTTAGTTTTTAAGTCGTTAGAATTGACTTCGTATAGATTATATTAGTCTCATTATTTTTCTTGATATTGATGATAACCGATTTTTTGTGGTATGGATGGTTGGTTATTGTTATTAGTTTGGGTGAAACGAGATACATTTTTGAATTTTATTTATAGTGAAGTGCAAAAGTGCAAAAGAGAGTTGAAATTTTTTTAATTTTCTTAAATTACCGTAGTAAATAATGTTTAGATATCGGATATTATTTTTTCGTCATTTTTAATATTGATCATTTCTAAGTATGTTCTTACTTTATTATTTTTCTACTTTATCAAAGTTAAATTAATGTCCTGTTTCTTTCTTGTCGTTTGAAAAAGCAGATCTGTTTTTGAGTATTTATGTGCTTGTATTCTTTTTTGTATGTTTTGTTTGCTTTGTCCAATGTATGTACTATTGCATCGCTGGCATGGAATTTTGTAAACTGTGTGTGTTTGTTTGTTTTTGGTTTTAATTTAGAGAAGTAAGTTTGATTGGTATTAACTAATTTGTGAGAACCAGTCGTTTTTCCTTTTTGTATCACTTCATTTATTTTTCCGATAACCTACATGCGTATGGTAAAGATAAAATTTTTTTAGTTCTTTGGGATGTTGCGCTGCTACGAAATTGACTTGCAAACTTCATGTGGCTCTAACGCAATTTTTGTCGGACCGAAAAAATAAAAAAACTGAATTGTAGGTCTACATTTTTTGACAATTCTTCCGATATATCGAAAACGATCAACGATAGGTGAAAACTTCATAAAACACTATTTGTATAGGTTAAAAAAAGTAACAAAGTATGATAGTAAACTATTGAAAAAAAACGAAATTTAACTATTTTTCAAGATGGCGGTGCTTTTAAGCTTTTTTAAGACCCTGCTATAATAGATTAAAAGGATATTTTGTCACACTCATTTTTGGATAGAATAACTGGACCGGACTTAGGATTTTTATTGAAGCAAACTGACAAAAATTATATCAAACTGGAGACATAATTTTTAATAGCATAATACAACCAACGTCATTCTTTGTATAACTTGCCCCTAAAGAATGTTAAAATCGAGTTGAATAAGAAGTACAAAAATATGTTGCCCCAAAAAGAATTTTGTAAACCCTGTTATGTACTTTTTAACTATGAATATTTTCTGTAGCACCTTCTTATTTGTATTTAAAGTCTGTCCAAATATTTTTTCTTTCTTTTGTAAAATATTCTTCAGAGGTATTTTATTTTGTTTATTTTATTCCATGGTAGTATCGTGATTTATAATTTTTTATTTCTTTAACAAGTTCATTTATAAACTGTAGAAAGGTTCTTTTTTATAAAATCTTTAATGATACATATCTTGCATTTTTACTCCACTTAACTAATAAATAACTAATGGAAGACGGTGAAACAATTAATTGACATGACGTCACATTATTAGTTATTTTACTTAGCTAAATGGAATTGCAACTGGTATTCTTTATACTTATGATATTCCCGTACAATTTCTTAATGTGCATGGTGTCTTTAATCTGATTTTGTCTGATAAATATTGAACGCATGCTTAAAATCTTAATGTCATGAATGTTGACAGTTATGTTTAAAATGTAAAATTTAGTTTAATAATTAATTTAAAAAATCGGCTGTGTCACCCCAGAACATTAAAAACAACGAGCCGATGGTGAATTCGTCTACCGAATTGATATTTCAATGTTGATGACATAAGCTGCGCATGCGCACGATGTATATGATGATCTCCTGAAATCATCTCTGAAAACTATTGGGAATTCGGAAAAAAATGTCATACAATTGTTGTAGGGAATTTTATGCTTTACACTTTACACTGAAACATTTTGCACTAAAGAGCATAATTTACCTCCAATTTAAAAAAAATGGAAAATCCTAAATGTCTATTTTTCTCGCCATCTAGCGGGAAAACTATAAGGAATTCGATAAAAAGTTAAACACAAAAGTTAAAGAAAATTTGATGCTTTACAACTTTGCACCAGAAAATTTTGCACTAAAATTCATTTTTTGTTCTCAAAATCAAGAAAAACTAGAGAAAACCTACATGCACATTTTTTACGAGCCCTCTAGTGGCGCAACTATTGGAAATTCTAGAAAAAGTTTGAGATAAAAGT
The DNA here is from genome assembly GCA_963243735.1 of Neocrepidodera transversa. NCBI lineage: Eukaryota > Metazoa > Arthropoda > Insecta > Coleoptera > Chrysomelidae > Neocrepidodera > Neocrepidodera transversa. Next base: position 7,466,704 of record OY725340.1, read on the forward strand.
TGTAGAGAATTTTATGCTCTAAAACTTTGTACTACAACATTTTGCACTAAAGTATATTGTTTGTCTTGAAAATCAAGAAAAACTAGAGAAAACATACATGCAAATTTTTTACACGTCCTCTAGTGGCGCAACTATTTTAAATTCTGAAAAAAGTTTCAAACAAAAAGTATAGGGAATTTTATGCTCTAAATTTTCGTACTACAACATTTTGCACTAAAGTGTATTGTTATTATACATGTGTATTTAATCAATGTCGGTCTTGTAGACCTTCCACTGTACCAATTTAAACTAAAAACTAATGGTCGCATTCGAGGCACACATCGACCATTAATACCAAATTTCAGCTTGATTGGCCAAACGGTTCGGCAGTTATCGTAGAAGATTACACACAGACAGACCATACGCTGGAAATAGTTTCAATCTTCTTGGGGGACTTCAAAATGGATATTTTCATCGATTTCTCGATTTTTTTTTGCTCGTTCACCTTACTTTCCCTTTGATGGGTCCGAGAAAGTAATAATAAATGCCACAAAAATAAACCAATGTTTATTAAAATTTAATTAATCATTAAAAAAATTTTTTTTTTGTATTACTATTGATCTGTTTTTTTATGATCAGGAGTCACATGAAAATGATTTTTTAATTTTTTTATTACTTTTATATGTTATTTAAAATTTCTTTTTTGGAAACATACTCTTTGATGCAAATTGTGATTTTTAAAAAAAAAAAAATGGTTCCTTAATTATTTTTTTATTGAAGTAATGAAACTCAAAGTCGAGTACTACAATATATTTTAATAAAAAAAATGTTGGCGACTAGTTTCGGCCACAAGCCATCATCATACATCGAATCTTACAATAGGAAAACTTTGAATTAAATTTAACACTTACCAGAAAAATATTCAAAATACTGATGTTAATTATTGAAAAAAATTTTTCAATTTTAATTTAGAAATTGGTGACAAGTAATGCCGCATAGATGTAAATGCTGTTTGAGTGCACGTAAGGGGGAACATAGGAAATAAAATTAAGGGGAAGAAAGTGGGACAGGAAAAAAGGGGAGGTAGTAAAATTAAAATTTTAAAATTTAATTTCGGACGTGGTATCAGAGAACAAATAAAATGTATGAAATTTCTCTTCAATTTATTTTTTTTATTGCATAAAAAGGTATTTCTTAATTAACAATTTTTTCCTATCACCTGTAATTATTATTAAGGATCCATTTTTTTAATCATAATTTATCTTGCTCTTTGAAAAATAAAAAGAATTGTTTCTATTTAAATTTTAATTGTTTATTTAGTAAACAATTTGTTATAAACAATTAATTTTTAACCTAAGTAAATTATTAATAACCAAGTGAAAAATAACGTTTTTTTAATTTTTTCCAACTTGAATCTCTTTTGAGATCTTTCAAAAATAGCTCTAAACAAAAAAATATTTTATTTAACAGTTATCGCACTTAGAATGTTCATGTTCAAGTGGGAAAAAATTGTTAATTAACTAATGCATAATTAATAGAAAAATCGCGATAAAAATTTTTTGACCCCGGATTATTGTTTATAAATCTATCCAGTTGAGACCTGAATTTTTTCAATTCTCAATTTTTATATTTAAATAAAGATCTAATTTTTTTAAAACCATTTCCTCCTCTTTTTGAATCTTTTTTCAAATTTGAAAAATGTCAAATAGTTTTTGAGATATTTGCAAAAAACCAAACCCAATTTTTTTCAGTTAATTGTTTATAATTTTTACAATTTTTGCAAGCGGCTCTGGATTTTTTCAAAAATCATCTATACCCTATTCCGAATCTAATGACATCACCTCGCTCATATTTTTCGGTAGCGGAGAAAAAAGTTTGACCCAAAAAGCACTTGTTGACTAGACTACATGTATATAGTATCCCGAATTTCTAGCTTTGAAATCTGTTTACCTTAATCTAAAGATTTTCTAATAATTAATATTGTTTTATTTTCCTTGTATATGTTATGTTTTAGCACTAACTTTTATCAGGAATTAAATTTTCTGACAAATCAGTAATAAATAAATTTTTCATATAATACAAGCATTTATAACTATTAAATATTGTATTAAAATTATATTAAAATTGTGTATGGACAAATTATTTCTGAACTTAAGTTCAGTTCGAATTAATACTTTAGTTATGGACATACTTGACATTATATTTTGATCTTGAAATTTCCGACGCTTAACCTCGTTCCGGGATTGCATGCCCTACTGGAGAGTCATAACAAAAATCGATATCTCAAGATTGTTTGCCGTTTAGAATTTAGACGTAAATTCCAGAATTATTCGATGAGTACACAGCATTTAAAGTAAATGCCTAAAAGTTATATATTGTGCGAATATTTAATTATGATTCCGGTATTCAATTCCCTAATTCAATTCCAAATAATAAAAAAATGTATATAACTTCACTAGAGGTGTTCTTTTATGAATCGTAAGAGGTCAACTTATTTACTCTTATGAAGTTTGTCACTGTGTAATTTTTAATTAAAAATAATTTAGCTTATGTAGAGCGATTAAGCGTTTGTTTTATTAAAGAGAAAAAAAAACACTTCACGTTCTTTTAAATTTGTTGGTGTCGAAGACATTTCTTTTTTCTTGTGGATTAATCATAACTGCATTTAATGTTGTGACCTCTCATTAACACGTTTGTACCTTGGTCCATCGAGGTTATTTTCAATTTTCTTGCATATTTCGGTATTTGTATTCTTGTCGATTTATAAATTTATAAAACGTCACACGTTTTGTCGAATCGTCTTTGGCCAGGACAATTCGACATATAATATTTGTTCGATTACTTTAACACATATTTTATTATCTTTTTCACATATTACTTGTTATAATTTTTTACCATACGTATTTTACTGATTACTATTTAAAATCATATATTATTCATTGTAACTTTTCATCACATTGCTTAACTGAAAATTTGGAAAAAAACGAAAAAATCAAACGCTTAAAATCGCAACAACAAAAACGGCGCAGAAAAACGTAATAAATCGAAAAATATAGCAGAAGAAAACACAAAAAATTTAAAAATTCGAAAGAATTGAAATAAATTGTAAAAAAAATCTCAACATAATTTCAAAAAAATGAGAAAAAAATCGCAAATCATCGCAAAAAATTAAAAGAATAAGAAAAATGAGAAAAAAATAGAAAATGAGATTTGAAAAAAAAGAACAATAATGAAAAAATGTGAAAATATCGACAAAAAAACGAAAAATAAGAAAAAGACGAGAAACAAATTTAACCAAAAAAAAAGAACAACAAAAACACCAGAATAATTGTAACGATAAAAAAATGAAAAAAATCGAATGAATTAAAAAAAAATCGCAACAAAATTCAACAAAACGGCAAAAAAATCGCAAATAAACAGAGGAATAAGAAAAAATGAGGAAACAAAAATGAGGAAAAATTAGAAAAACTCGAAAAAAAACTAAAAAAAAAGAAAAATCATAAAAATGAGAAAAAAACGAGAAACTATAAAAAAACTTTTTCTCTCTTCCAAAAATAAGAGAAGAAAATCGCAAATTATCAATGATAAAAAAATGAGGAACGATGAGAAAAAATCGAAAAAAAATGAGAAAAATGTGAAAGACGAGAAAAAAATCACAAAAAATCGGAGTAATAAGAAAATCAGAAATCAAATTTAAACAAAAATATTTAAATAAAATTGTAAAATACGGAAAAAACGAAAAGACCAAGCGCTCTAAAAAGAACAACGATAAACCAGAAAAAATTGTAACGAAAAAAAAAATAAAAAAATCGAATGAAGTGAAAAAAAATCGAAACAAAATTCGAAGAAAATGGCACAAAAAGTCAAAGGAATAAGAAAAAATAAGAATACAAAAGAAAAAAACCAGAACAATAGGAAAAAATGAGGAAAAATTAGAAAAATAATCAAAAAAAAAATCAAGAAAATGCCAAAAAACGAAAAAATATAAAAAAATTTGATGAGACAAAAATTATATTGTGGAAAGAGAGGGAGTCGCTTGGAGGGGGCATAACGCTTTTTTCTTACACAAGTCGCTCCCAAAAAATATCCATTCTGAAAAAATGTACCGGACTGAAAAAAGGTACCGAAAGGCCGTTTCAGCATATTCCGGCCCTAATACACCCACCACTGGAAATACTGAACTATAAATATCATTATATTTTTTACCTCAATACAAATAGCAAATACACCTTTTACTACTGATCAGTTTATTACTTTAATTAAATTATTACTGTACAAATCAAACCGATTACCAATGACTGTGTTTATGTTGTTTTTAGGAAGCTAAAAAAATTATCAAAAGAAAAAAGTTGGCCGTACTGGGAATCAAATGTTATCAAGCAAATACGCAAACATACTTCCATACTTTGTAAACCTTAAAACGCAGTGAACGACCGATATATAAAATAAACGTACATCCGATGTACTGCTAGTCACAGCGTTTTACTTGTCACTTTTCAGTATAACATAACCTATTATTTTAATGTTTATGTGTTGCCTATCTATTTTGCTTTATTCTTCTTTTTTTTAATAGTCAAAGTCGCTAAGGCTATTTGGTTTAGTAAAATTCGACAGATAACTGTAAATTATTCCTTGTCCTGCCATCTACATTACTTTAAACAAATTAATGTAGCTGACGTCACTTGGAAATTTTGAAAATGTATTTCTTAGTAATCGTACTGTTTCAAAGTTAGCTAAGCCTATTTTTGTGAATAATTTTAAGTATATTTTCATATTTGCTGAAGCTACCACATCACACGTCCCCATTCAATTTTTTTCGCACTTTTTTTTATTGGAAAACTAGAATTCAAATGCATCTTTAACAGAATGTTTTGATTAAATTTTGTTTGTTTAATTTTCAAAAAGAAATTAACATTTAAACTGGCATTCTTTCTTTAATTTTCATCACACCCCTTCTTCGTTTGAAACCACCTATTGCATCTTGTCTTCGATAAAGTGGATCTGAGGTATCGTATCCTGGCCTACAAGGTCTACCGTATACCATTGATGTTACTACAGGAAACGGTTTATCTTTCTCCTTTAAATAAATAAAAAGTACTAATTAATATATTAATAATCAGTGTTGGGCAAAATTAAATTGTTCGTACAATTAAAGATTAACAATTAATTAATTGTTAATTGTGACTATCAGTTGCAGTAGTCTCAATTAACAATTAATTAATTTTTACAACCCTTTATTTGGCTTGACATGTTTGGGTCAAATTTTGCACATAAATGTAAATCAGATGACAATGCATTATCAAAATTTTGTTAGAGAAAGCAATAAAATGTCGGCTCCAAAATGGCGGACGAGATTTGTGATTATGGTCCTACTCTATTCAAAATTGGTATATGGTGGTTTCTGGTATGTGGTAGTTTTTGGCCTGAAGATGGCTAATAGCCGAAACTAGTCGCCACCCTCCTATTGTTCTAATTAAATATATAGTTTTATTTGCTATTATGTATTTTTAGTTTCAACTAAGGCTTTATTACTGTTGGAAAATTGTTATTTTATATTATTGTGTCCTTTTATATTATTGTTACCTTTTATATTAGTTTGTATATGACTTTTGTTTTTGAGAAAAAATAATAAATTTTGTCAGAACCTTTTGTCACCGAAAGTAATTTTTTATATCTTGACCATTTTAACATCGGTCTGCATCGACTAATTACGCCGATTTTTGACCATCTAAAATTCAATAGTATAGATGGTAATAATAATTATAGGTCATAAGTAGAAATTGCAAAAATTACGTTTCAACTTGTGACATTTCTTTATCGATAAACTGTATGTTGGTATTTACTTTTATTTACTTACTTGTTGAAAAATATTTTCTCTTATATCAGGCACGTATGGTCCATTTTCTCTTTTCTTTCTGGTATCCCACAGCGGAAACGTTTTGGTGTCAGCAAAATAAAGATCATATTCCTTTGCCCGAGTATGCTCGGAAATATTATTAAAGTATGTTAATTTCTTGATTAAATTAAGTTTCGGAGGTTTCTAAAATTATTTAAATTAAATATATTATGGATAACAAAATGATAGGTAACATTTCTAAGTTTTGTACAAACGTTTTGACTTGAAAACACATTTTTACTCTACTTGTAGAAAAATGTGGGAATTGCCATGATGAATAAAAGAACCAAAAAAATTCAAAAATGTTTATATTTTTAGTAGCCATTTCGACTGTTCCTGATGATGAGACTATGAGGACTATCGAGATCAAAAGTAGTAAAAAAATATGTGCAGGTTTTACTTTCCCGACCCACCTCCGAAAAGGGAATGTATTGTGAACGAACTAAAAAAAATTTTTCGAGAAAAAAATGGAAATATCCATTTTGAGGTCACCTGAGATGATTAAGACCATTTCCAAATGGAAGTCTGTCGGTCTGTCTGTCTGTCTGTATGAATTCTTCCACGATAGAGACCACACATTTAATCCGATTGAACTGAAATTTAGTATATGGGTTTGGGTTACCAGTCTAAAGAACCCTACAGTCAAAATTATTTCTCCAACTATCACTTATCAAAAATAAAAAAATTGAAACTTGAATATCTGAAAAAGTATTCCGATTTTTTTCGACTTTATCCGATTTTTTTCTATTGCATTTGACTTTTTTCGATTTTTTCTGTTTGTTTTTTTTCGATTTTTTTTTATTCTTTCGATTTATGTCGCTTAGTTTATATTTGATTTTTTTGGTTTTTACGGTTTTTTATAATCATTTTTTTTTTCAATTCTTGTCGATTTTTACGATTATTTCTTTTTTTTCGCTTTTATTCGATTTTCGAATGATTTTTAATTTTATTCCGTTTTTTCATTTTGTTAATTTTTTTTCGATTTTATTCGATATTATCGATTTATTTTTTTCATTCTTCTCATTTTTTTTTAGTTTTTTTTCGATGTTTTTTAATTTTATCCAATTTTTTTTCAATTTGCTCCGATTTTTCCAACTTTTTTCGATTTGTTCAAATTTCATTCATTTTGGTCGATTTTTTTTGGGTTTTTTCCATTGCATTTGATTTTTATCGATTATGTCAGAATATATTTGTGATTTTTTCAATGTTTCTGGATTTTATTTGGTTTTTTTCGATTTTTATCGATTTTTATCGATTTTTATCGATTTTGTCGATTTTATTTGTTTTTTTTTGCGATTTTGGTCGATTCTATTTGATTTTTTCGGTTTTATCAATTTTGTTTAGATTTTATCTGATTTTTTTTTCGATTTTTTTTTCGATTTTATATGATTTTATTTGGTCGCTATAATTTGGGTTTTTAAGATTTTTGTCAATTTTATTCGATTTGTATTTGACTTTTTTCAGTTTTTTTTACCTTTTTTTTTCTTTATTTAATGTCGATTTTTTAAATTTTTATCGATTTTATTTGGATTTTTACGATTTTTGTCGATTGAATTTGATTTTATTCGATTTTTATCGATTTTGTCGCTATTATTTAGATTTTTAAAATTTTTGTCCATTTTATTCGATTGTTTTCGATTATATTGCTTTGTTAATTTGTTCCGAATTTTTTCTTATATTTTTCCAGTTTTTTTTTTTGGTTTTTTTTGTCTGTTGTTATCGATTTATGTTGGATTTTATAGATGTTTTTAATTTTATCCCAGTTTTTTCAATTTGTTCTGATTTTTTTTTACGTTTTTCGATTTTTTTCAACATTTTTCGATTTTTTTAACTTTTTTTCGATTTTTTCAAACATCGTCCATTTTTGTTGATGAGAAGGGAAAGTATTGTGAATAGCTAAAAAAAATTTCAAGACAAAAATGAAAATATCCATTTTGAGGTCACCTGAGATGATTAAGACCTTTTCCAGATGGAAATCTGTCTGTCTGTATTCTTTCACGATAAAGGCCACACGTTTAATCCGATTGAGCTGAAATTTGGTACATAGGTTTGGATTACCCGTAGGAAGAACCCATTAGTTTTCGTATGATATCTGTCAAACGGAAGTATTACCTATCAAAAAATAACAAACGGAATTTAACTTGCAATATGTCATTTGAAAGCCCTTGAAAAACTATATTTAGAAAAGTCAATATTACTTTTCCATCTGTCAAAAATAAAAAGTGTCAAAGGTTTAAACTTTAACAAACATTAAATATCTGAAAAATTATTTGTCTTTGGATACTTGTCGGGAAAATTTTGGAGCGACATAACCGATTTTTTCTGCTTGGAAAGACTCTTTTGGTTCAATTTTTTTGCATAGAATCTCTAAAGTTGCGACTAACAAGATCTTCAGTCAAATTGATTTAAAAAGCGTTAATTAGCAAGATAAGATACTGCCAAAGGAAAAGAAATACACAGCATTCGAAGCTGACCGAAATCTATATAAATTCACCAGAATTCCATTTGGCGTTACAAATGATATTGCTGCTTTTATCCGAGCACTACAATTTGTAATTAAAACCAATAGTATACGCTTATCTAGATTGAAAAATATAACTTCTCGATTAACAAAGAGAAAAGTGTCTTCTGTACTGATTCCATTAACTTATTGGGATACACCATAAAGAACAATGAAGTACAAGAAGCTAAGAACAGATTGGATCAGCTACTTCTAACAGATCATAGAGAACTGAGAAGAGCTCTCTGTATGTTTGCGCACTACTCTAAATTGGATTCCTAACTACTCTGAAAAGATTCAACCCTTAATGATAAGTTATTTACCATTAAGCGATGAAGCGATCACGTATTTTGAATAAACATACCTATTAGACCAAGGAAGTATACTGAAGAGAATAGATTTATTGAGTCTATCACTTCTAAAAGATGGAGTAATTGAACCTAGCCATGGAGGGCTAGGTCAAAGGAGGAGATGGTATCTATTCATTGACAATAAATAAATATACCTGCTGTCTCAATTTTTACAAACTTATCATTAGAAGTATAACCATTAACCCAAGACATCACCATAAGGACAAAAACTAAAGCTAATTGAAGTTACAAATATGTTTCTTAGATAAACTTTTTTGGCAGCTGTTATATAACAAATATTGATTGATTTACTTTATTTTTTATGTGCCTTCCCATTTACCAAAATATTTGGACTCTTTAGCTGTTAGATCCAGGTCCCAAAAATAATTTGGTAAAATGAAATATTTTAAATTATTTATCTAAATATATATAAATTTTATTTCAAATATAAACATTCTTCGAACTGTATATTTTTAATAATTACCCAACAACTGTCTTCTAATCTTATGGTCAGATAATCATAATATGCTTTAACTTGAGCTGGTGTGTGCCATTCTCCTGAGGGCATTCTTGTTAATGATTTAAATGGCGAATTAAATCTTTTCAAAAAATTTTGGTCAGAACCGTATATTATAAAATTGACTTTTCAGGTATGTCATAAAATGGTATTACTTAAGATGTCTAAAAACCCTGGTGTATCCACTGATTAGATTTTGTTTCGAACTTTTTGGGAGTACCAACTGTTGCGTTCAATAGAACTTACCAGAATTTTGTAAGATGGCGCTGTTTAGAATTGTTCGTGTCCTAGCTTAGTTTGTCACAGATCACTTAAAGCAGATGAGATGTCAAATAATTTATTTTCTGTCAATATCAATGCTGATTTTACTTTCCCGACCCACCTCCTAGAAGGGAAAGTATTGTGAACGAGATAAAAAAAAATTTCGAGATAAAAACGGGAAAAACCATTTTCGGGTGCCCTGAGACGATTAAGACCATTTCCAGATGGAAGTCTGTCTGTCGGTCTGTGTGTGTATGTGTGTACGTGTGTATCCTTCCACGATAGAGCCCACACGTTTCATCCGATTGAGCTGAAATTTGGTATAGGGGTTTGGGTTACCCCTCAGAAGAACCCATTAGTTTTTGTACGACATCTGTCAAACGGAAGTATCACTATCAAAAAATGACAGATCAAATATAACACGGAATTCGACATGCAATATGTCATTTGAAAGCACTTAAAAAACTCCATTCAGAACAGTTAAAATTATTTCTCCAACTGTCACTTGTCAAAAATAAAAAAATGTCAAAATTTGAAACTTTAACATTAAATATCTGAAAAAGAATTCGTGGATTTTTTTCAATTTTTTTACAATCTTTTCCAATTTTGTCAAATTTTTTTTTCAATTTGTTTTTGAGAGTTTTTAAGTTTTTTTCAAGTTTTTTGATATTTTTGAGTTTTTTTGAGGTTTTTTGAGATGTCTTGAAATTGTTTGAGATTCTTTGGGACTTTTTAGATTTTTTAAAAAATTATAGATTTTTTTGAGAATGTTTTGAAGTGTTTTAAGATTTTTTGAGATTTTTTGGTTTTTTCAGATTTTTTAATATTTTTTAAGATTTTTTGAAATTTTTTTGAAATTCATTCGAGTTTTTTAAGACTCTTTGAATCTTTTGAGATTTTTTAGAGATTTTATGACATTTTTAAAGAGTTTTTGAGATTTGTTGAATTTGTGTTTTTAGGTTTTTTGAAATTTTTTTATATTTTTTGATTTTTTGAGGTTTTTTAAGATTTTTCAGATTTTTTTGTTGAAATTTTTTAAGGTTTTTTGAGCTTTTGAGATTTTTTGACTTCTTTGAATTCTTAGAGAGTATTTGATCAAATTTTTGAGTTTCTGAGACATCTACTATTTTAAATTTTTTGAAATTTGACGTTTTAAATTTTTTGAGATTCTTTGTGAATTTTTAGATTTTTAAAGAATTTTTGAAGATTTTTAAACCGATTGAGCTTAAATTTGGTATATGGATTTGAGTTACCCGTCGGAAGAACTCATTAATTTTTGTACGACATCTGTCAAACGAAAGTGTCACTATCAAAAAATGATAGATGCAATGTCACGAAATTGGACTTGTCGGGAAAGTTTTGGGGCGAAATAAATAGAAAAAATGGGGAAAAATAGCGAAAAATAGAGAAAATAGAGAAAATAGGGGAAACATTGGGAAAAAATAGTGCAAAATAGGAAAATTTGGAAAAAATGGGGAAATTTGGGAAAATTAAAAAAAAGTGGAAAAATAAGGAAATTTAGAGAATAAATAAGCAAATATATGGGAAATTTAGGGTAAAAATGGAAAATAGAACAAAACAGATAATAATAGGGACAAATAGGGAAAACCAGTAATCTGCCAGTATTAAATATGTTCGAAAAATCCCAGATTGAAAAAAAAATCATGCATAAAAAAAAGAATAAAATTAGTACCTAATGTAAAAAAAATACTGCAAAAATTGTCAAAAATCATTTATATCATTTATTATTGAAAATAGAACTATTATTATTATATTTTATTAATAGAACTTACCAGAATTTTGTAAGATGGAATCGACGACCCTGGAAACACCCCCACACCATTTATTTTTCAAATCTAAATTTTGAAAAATTTTGAAGATTTTTGAAGGCTAAATATAATATAACCTTACCATTTTTTTCGGGACAGATATTTTTTTACTCCGATTTAAATGAAATTTTATTTCTAGATAGAGAAAGATGATTCGAATTAAGAACAACTGTTGATTTTATTCAAATTTGTTTTTTTTTACATATTTCCAACGAATTATTGAGAAGTGGCTCTCCCACCATTTTTTTAAAAAACTAAATTATCTCAGAAACTAAAAGAGCTAGAGCAGAATAAATACTTTTTTGGAATCGACACCCCTGGGAACACCCTCACACTATTTATTTTTCGAATCTAAATTTTAAAAAATTTTGAAGATTTTTGAAGGCTATAATATAACCTTGCCATTTTTTTCGGGACAGAAATTGTTTTACTCCGATTTAAATGAAATTATATTTCTAGATAGAGAAAGATGATTCGAATTAAGACCAGCTGTTGGTTTTATTCAAATTTGTTTATTTTTACATTTTTCCAACGAATTATTGAGAAGTGGCTCTTTCACCATTTTTTTTTTAAAAACTAAATTATCTCAGAAACTAAAAGAGCTAGAGCAGAATGAATACTTTTTTTGGAATCAACGCCCTTGGGAACACCCTCACACTATTTATTTTTCAAATCTAAATTTTGAAAAATTTTGAAGATTTTTGAAGGCTAAATATAATATAACCTTGCCATTTTTTTCGGGACAGATATTTTTTTACTCCGATTTAAATGAAATTTTATTTCTAGATAGAGAAAGATGATTCGAATTGAGAACAGCTGTTGGTTTCGTTCAAATTTGTTTTTTTTTTACATTTTTTTCAACGAATTATTGAGTAGTGGCGCTTTCACCATTTTTTAAAAAAAACTGAATTATCTCAGAAACTAAAAGAGCTAGAGCAGAATTTCGGCAGGAGGAATAATTATTAAAAGAAAACGTCTTTTCTATTCTCCTGAAGACGATTTGCATGTCTTAAGGGAAGTGATCGGGCAGAATCCCTTTGAAGATCCCAGTCGATGGCCATAAATTAGACAAAATCCGATTGATTTTTGTGGAAAGGATTTCTCAGAGAGAAACCTAAACGAGAGAGTCAATTTATTGTCTCAGAGGTTTTCTGAGAAAGCCCAAAATGATATTTACAAATATAATAATCAAATATCCAAATCCAAACACAAAAATAACACAAAAATTTTGTTATAAAACCATAATTTTCAAGATATATAAAAGTTGATATTTGACTTCAATTTAATACAATCTTCCATAAAACGTTAATATTCATGAAATCTAGTATGGAAATTAGGAATACAAATATTTTGGTAGGTTATTTTAATTAAGGCGGTTCTATATTTTAATTAAGGTGGTTCTATATTTTACTCCAATTTAATTAAAGATTATACCTAAGCGTAAAATATTAAAAAGTTCAAACTCCATACGTCAAAGAATATCTTATAAGCTTGATTAAATTGAAAGATTAAACATTAAACATAGAGAAATTTTAACTCCGTTTACGGTTAAACAAAACTTTTTCGGAGGTATTTTAATTAACAGATCTGCAAAATTTATAATTCAATATTTTTCATTATTTTTTTTCATATTTTTTATTATTTTTTTTCCATATATTTCATTTTTTTCCCATATTTTTCATTAATTTTTTTCATATTTTTCATTATTTTGATCCATATTTTTCATTACTTTTTCCTTGTTTTTCCTGATTTTTCTCCATATTTTTCATTTTTTTCTTACTTTTCATTATTTTTTTCCATATTTTTCAGTATTTTTTTCCCAATTTTTTATTACTTTTTCCCGATTTTTCATTATTTTTTTTACTATTTTTCATGATTTTTTCCCTATGTTCTAATATTTTTTTCCTTATATTCCAATATTTTTTTTCATATTTTTTATTATTTTTTTTCCATATATTTCATTTTTTTCCCATATTTTTCATTAATTTTTTTCATATTTTTCATTATTTTGATCCATATTTTTCATTACTTTTTCCTTGTTTTTCCTGATTTTTCTCCATATTTTTCATTTTTTTCTTACTTTTCATTATTTTTTTCCATATTTTTCAGTATTTTTTTCCCAATTTTTTATTACTTTTTCCCGATTTTTCATTATTTTTTTTACTATTTTTCATGATTTTTTCCCTATGTTCTAATATTTTTTTCCTTATATTCCAATATTTTTTTCCCTATTTTTCAGTATTTGTTTTTCCTATTTTCCAATATTTTTCCTTATTTTTTTCCCAATTATTTTTCATATTTTTTTCATTTTCATTTTTTTCAAGTACATCAAAAATGTACTCTTGACATTTTTCGATAATCCCCCTCGTTTCCGAGATTTTCGGAATTTAATTGTTTTAAATTTATTTTTCTTTTTTTTTCTCAACTTTCTCAACAAATTTCGAAAAAATAGTTCAAATAATACTTGTTGGACTATTTAAGTCCTACATTTACGTATTTTTGGTTTTTAAATATCTTTCACGGTTTCAGAGATATCGACTTTTTAAAATGATGACATTTTCATAACAGTACTTCAAGGTATCTTTTTCCCAAATTTGAAGCGGTTTTCTCAAAAATTACGACCTGCATCGTGTTTTCTGTGAAACTAGAAAAAAAATGAGAAAAACCCGGAAAACCCCCTTTATTTATTTTCCGATTCCGCTTAAATATAACACTCGTGGGTGTTAAAAAATGGTGAAAATTTCACGTCGATACATTGAAGCATTCAAAAGTTATGGCATTTTTAAGCTTTGCGGACGACAAGCAGACATACAGACAGACATACCTACAGACCACAGAAAAAAATTAAGTTACTCAGAATTCGACGGGGATCATTTCTCCCGAAGATACTATAGCCCGTTTTCGCTTAGTTACGAAGATAGCGATTTCATATGGGTCGTAGTAAGCAACTCCCTATGGGATCGTTGGTAACAATAATTCAACAAACAACAACGAAGTTACGCGCCACCCATGTCGAGTTGATAATGAGCCACTATTGTTTTTATGAGCATATTGTTGCCTACCGGCAAGCTCCACCTTCTCGTCTTCTCCCGCCTGTCCCTTACACCCCAGAGAAACTGTTCGTAGACGACCTGACAGTGTTAAACATAGAGAAAGTATAATGATTTTTCCTCGAGGCTAACCACTCAAACCAGGTTACTCAAAAGTTAACCATTCAAATTTCCTCGATGCGTATTCCAAACTATGACGTCATACTTAACCAACTTCTCAAACCATCTGGCTGAGGTAGTTTTCAGAGTAGTTATGTTGTCAGTTGTCATTAATGCTGTGTTTTACTGATTTTATTAGGTTTTACTGTTATTTATAACATATTAATGAATGGATACATACGAAGTTTATGTAAATGAAACGTTGTTTAGGGTTACTGATAGTGAATATAACGAGACAAAGAGACAATTCATAAAAAATCCTTCGATTCAAACATTGTTTATTATAGGTGATGAATTCCTTATTAGATATATCGATAACAGGATAAAAAGTGGCACTGGTCCACTTGTTAGTCCTCATGATATGATTTCTTAAATATAAGAAGACCACAACAAAATGTAACAGACCTGGATGTGGAAGAAAATGATATAATTAATAGGGAGTTCACTGAATAAGTCAGTCTCAATCAGCTGGTAAAATGTCGTCATGCGCGCTAGCTTGTCATAATTCAAAAAGTTAACCACTCCTTAACTATGACGTCATTATTTTGCTAAACCTGGTTTGAGTAGTTAGTCTCGAGGAAAAATCATTTATGTGTTAAACTTTGTCCAACTACTAAACCTACCGCTTGGTTAAAAATTTGAGAAGTGGAAAACGAACCAACAAAGGGAAAATTAGAGAAGTGGGGACGCTGGAGGTGTCGTTTTAGTTGTTGGACAATCTATAACTCCTAAACGTTCATTTTTGGGCGTTTGGTAAACTGACTATCTTAAACGGGGTTTTACGGTAAACGCCTTTTATACAACTCGCTTTGAGTAGTTAAACTTGGATTTACCGGTAACTGAATTTTAGACAACCCGCCCTTAGTTGCAATTACCACATTTTGTGGATTATACCGTTTTTGCCACAAGCCCTTCAATTAATATCATTATTTTTGTAATTTTAGGGTTAAATCAAACTTCTTACAGATGCTTTGCTATTTTATTTACAGAAATATTGCATTTTCCTTTCCCGGACCCATCAAAGGGAAAGTAAGGCGAACGAGCAAAAAAAAAATCGAGATATCGATGGAAATATCCATTTTGAGGTCCCCCAAGAAGATTGAAACCATTTCCAGCGCATGGTGTGTCTGTGTGTCTGTGTGTCTGTGTGTCTGTGTGTAATCTTCCACGATAACTGCCGAACCGTTTGACCAATCAAGCTCAAATTTTTTATGGAGGGTTGGTGTGTGCCTAGAATGCGACCATTAGTTTTTGGTTTAAATTGGTACAGTAGAAGGTCCTCAAGACCGACATTGATTAAATACACATGTAACAATTTTTTACGTTTTTAAATTTTAAGGACAAACAATACACTTTAGTGCAAAATGTTGTAGTAAAAAGTTTTAGAGCATAAGATTCCCTACAACTTTTGTCTCAAGTCTTTTCCAGAATTTCCAATACTTGCGCCACTAGAGGGCGCGTAAAAAATGTGCATGTATGTTTTATCTAGTTTTTCTTAATTTTGAAGACAAACAATACACTTTAGTGCAAAATATTGTGGTACAAAGTTTTAGAGCATAAAATTCCCTACAACTTTTGTCTTAAGTCTTTTTCAAAATTTCCAATACTTGCGCCACTAGAGGGCGCGTAAAAAATGTGCATGTAGGTTTTCTGTAGGTTTTCTTGATTTTGAGGGCAAACAATGCATATAGTGAAAAATTTTCTTGGGCAAAGTTGTAAAGCATCAAATTTTCTTTAACTTTTATGCTTAACTTTTTATCGAATTCCTCATAGTTTCGCCGCTAGATGGCGAGAAAAATACACATTTAAAATTCCCTACAACTATTGTATGAAAAATTTTCCCGAATTCCCAATAGTTTCCACCCATGATTTTAGGAGATCATAATTGTAGCAGTGTGATATACAACGTGCGCATGCGCAGCTTATGTCATTATCAACATTGAAATATCAATTCGGTAATGCTTAGTATTTTGTAATTAAAATAATAATAATAAATAACATATTCTTTACGGTCGAGCCGGGAAAGTTCTGGGGTGACACAGCCGATTTTTATATTTTATTGTTAAAAAAGTCATAATTTTATTAGTATGGCTTACATGCGGAGACCACTTGGCGTTTAATGTGTTAATAATTATCAGGATTGACCGTTTCAACTGACCCACACCCGAATTATTTTACTTATTCAGGTCATCAGCCATAAAATTGCAAACATCTTACGAAGGATGGTGGCGATGGCGAGTAGCAACTGAGCGAGCCATTTATCGATCGATATTCTCTGTGGACCTTGGCTCTTCCCAAATTTCTGTGTTCAACCGCGTAATGCAACTTCAAACCATAAACGGGCGACGAATTATTTCATTCCTGCTTTGTAGAGACATTTACGAGGAATTCTGAATATTCGAAATACTGCAATGTTATATTGTAACATTGTAAATCATTAATTCCAAATATGAGTATATATTGTGTGTATTGGTATTAATCGCTAGTTACGAAATGGCCACAATTGTAGTAATAAAACACAAGACTTATACAGGGTGTCCAGAGATGAAACCGACAAAACTTAGGGGGCTATAGAGATTGCCAATATGATTGCAAAAAGTCATATACAAAATGTCCAAAACCGCTTCGTTACTGATATACAGTGTGATTTGTGAATTTAGACAAAAAATTCAATCCGCCATATTAAATACAGGGATAACCCGATTTGGTTTAAATTTGGTACATGAATTAAACTAAATTGTCTTAATAAGTAGCCCTTTGAACGAATCCAATAACAGGACCGGAATATTCTTTTTCTTCCATCTTAAATTCTTGTAAGAATATCTCACCCTGTATAATGATTATCAAAAATCTGAGGTCAGATTCGAAATCTACGAAAAAAATCCTACATGAACTTGTTAAAAAAGTTTCTGGCACCATTTCAGTTATAATTTTAAATTTGTAATAATTATTTTATAATTATATTTTTTTTCAAAATGTTATTACAAAAATTGCGAAATTTTTTAAAAATTGGCAAGAAAAATTTAAAATTATATTACGATTTTAAACTAAATTGAATAACTTCTAAAATATTATAGTTATTGAAATGGGATTTTC
Organism: Neocrepidodera transversa; assembly: GCA_963243735.1. Classification (NCBI taxonomy): domain Eukaryota; kingdom Metazoa; phylum Arthropoda; class Insecta; order Coleoptera; family Chrysomelidae; genus Neocrepidodera; species Neocrepidodera transversa. The sequence goes on from OY725340.1 coordinate 7,484,341, forward strand.
ACCATTGGAAACATAATATAAAACTCTAAATTTAAAATGTCTTTTAGTTTCTTAGAATTTAGAATTGTAATTATTATAACCAAAATAAAGACTTTTTTTTTTAATTTTTTGTAATTTCGTTTTATCAATAAGTATAAAATAAATGAAAAAATTAAATAGCATATCCGAAAAGGATCCAAAAGTACTAAGTGTGTAAATTATTTCATAATTTTAACATAGTATTTGTAAAAGTTATAGCAAAAAATGAAAAAAGTTAAAACAATTCAATGGTTACCCATGAATTTTTGACAGAAAATTTGATTTTTTTTTAGTTTCTTAAACTAACTTTATTAATGATTTTTCAAAAAAGGTTTAATTTTTTTTAAGGTTAATATTAATATTAAAAATTTTAAAAAAATACAATTAAATTTATAGTAATTCAAAAAATTGTAGAATTCATAATTTTTTTTTTGAAATTTAATATAAGTTTAAAAAAAATGGAATAACTTTAAAAATATATTAAAATGGGATTTATACCATTCGATAGGTAATATAAAATTCTAAATTTAGAAAATATTTTAGTCTCTTCGAATTTAACATTGTAATTATTATAACCAAAATTAAATAAAAATAAATTTTTTTGTCCTTTTGTGTTATCGAAAATTGTAAATCCGAAAGGGATCAAAAAGTACATTTTGTCTGAAATATTTCATAATTTTAAAATAGTTATAATTATAAAAAGTTAATTTTTTTTTAATTTTTGTGAACTAATTTTATTAATATATTTTGATGCAGACATATTAAAATATTCTATTAAACAATTAATTTACTAGGAGTGTTCGGAAAGTTAGGTGGGAATGCCCCTCATTTTTATAATTTGTTCTTCCAGTTGTGTGGCGCAAAAAGTTTATGATATACTGGTTGTTTTTTTATAACCGAGTTATTTATAATCTACATAAGAGAAATCGAGATCCAAATTGAGAGAAATTCATTTATTAAACGCTTTAAGTAAATTTTTACTAAAGAAAATCCAGGACCTAACGATATTTTAAAGAATTCACTGGACATTTTGAGAATAGAAAGGATTCACTTAAAATTGAATTGATTTTCTTTCCCTGCTCTACAAGGACATAATAAATGGAATGAATTACGACGTTATTGTATACTGATAACAAAAGGGACTCATATTTTATGCGGCAATTTTATGTCGGTGCCTTAATTCCACAAACATTTTCGATTCAAGTTGAGTTTAAGATGAAATATATTTCCTATTTAATGATATTTAGTTAATCTTTAGTATTTACGGCAATATAAATGATAAATAATATTTTTTTTTCAAAATGCCACATACAACACATATCTTTAAAACAAATTGTTATTTTATATCCGAAACCTCAAAAATTATACTTGTTAATTCGCCCGTATAGAGGAAATGGTTAATCCTTGGATTTTTCAAGCTTTTTACTTTCAGTTGCTATTTGTCACATGTCCCGACCACGTGAAGAGCTAAAAATCTGGGCGATTAACCGTCCTAACTGAGAAAGCAGATTATAGTTTTCGGAGCGTGAGTTAGACACATATATATTTTATCCAGTAATTGTATTGTCGTCGGTCGCTCGAAAAGAAAATTCTATGGAAACAAAACGTAATAGCAAAATGTTTTCATTCTGTTTTATTGTTTATGTTATTACTTGGATAATAATTGGATAAATTTCACTGGAATATTATCCAGAAAATACAAACTAATTTGTATTTCTTTTAAAATTAATAATATTAATCTTCCAGTTCATATTAATGTCTACTATTGTATATTTTAATATTTTATAATCTAAAAATAAATTGAAAATCAACACAATATTATTCTGTTTTTCTCTCAGACTTTTTTCTGTCTAATTGCAAAATACAGTTTAAAAAAATAAAATACATAAGCGACTGTTGCTATGCATGCTTATCCTCTCCGTTAAAAATCAGAGCACAGACTCTCTCTCTCGCATCCAGACAGTGAATCAATTCATTCATGTATTTACTAGAGCAAAAAAATTTTAAACTAACCTAACCAAACTTAATTTCAAATGGAAAGGCATTAAATAATCTAGACAAGTGAATATAATTTCTCTGACTAATAGTTTTTCTTGAAAATTCAGTTTTCAAATTTTGATTATGTTTGGATAATTATATTCTACATAATAAGTGGAATTTTTCGTATTTATAATTTACTAGTCTAAGAAAATATAGAACAAGCATATTGATAATATTACTAAAACTTTAAGATTACTTTTATTTAAATTCAAAGCTTGGTTTCACTTTCTTATTCTAGTCTCACAGGCCTTCGAAATTCAATTGCTTTCTTTGCCATTTTTCCATCTTCATGTCCCTAAAACTCAGACAACAATGGCTTAATCGATCAAGTTTTAAAACATTTTTTTTTCATTTATTTTTTTTTCAGTTACAAAATAAACTATAATATATACTATTTTAATAAATTTTTATTTAATGCAATGATTCTCAAAAATACGTATTACTTTTCGTAAAGTGGCCCAAATAATAATTGATAAAGACAATTAAGAAATTGAAAATATACACATTTTAAACGTGCATAGATATCGTTTTCTCCTTTTAATTTTACATTATTAAATCAATAAGAACATAATAATTATTAATTATTTAAATACCAATTCAATTAATCAATATTAATCAAAATACACTGAGGGGCAGAATCACTCAACAATGTTTTTCATTATTTCAATAGCAAGGATAAATATCCTTCTACCAGCACTAGGGGCAAAACGGAACAAACGGAACATCTACAAAGTATGTGATTTCTAAATTTTTTATGAATTTTAAGGGATTTTTTAAGATTTTTAAGGATTTTAAGGATTTTTGGGATTTTTAAGGATTTTTAAAAATTTTAAATTATTTTAATGTTTTTTTAAGGATTATTTTAGGATCTTTAAGAATTGTATAAGATTTTGAAGTAATTTTAAGTCTTTTCTTAAGATTTTTAAGAATTTTTAAATTTTTTTAAGCAATTCAATAGATTTTTAAAGATTCCTAAGGATTTTAAAGAATTTTTAAGGATTTTTGGGATTTTTAAGGATTTTAAAGACTTTTAAGGATTTTTGGATTTTTTAAGGATTTTTGGAATTTTTAAGCATTTTTAACAATTTTAAATTATTTATAGGGATTTTAATGTTTTTTTAAGAATTATTTTAGGATCTTTAAGAATTTTATAAGATTTTGAAGTAATTTTAAGTCTTTTAAGATTTTCTTAATATTTTAAAGAATTTTTAAGAATTTTTGAGATTTTTAAGGATTTTAAAAACTTTTAAGGATTTTTGAGATTTTTTAAGGATTGTTAGGAATTTTTAAAAATTTTAAATTATTTTTAGAGATTTTAATGTTTTTTTAAGAATTATTTTAGGATCTTCAAGAATTTTATAAGATTTTGAAGTAATTTTAAGTCTTTTTAAGAATTTTTAAATTTTTTTAAGCAATTTAATGGATTTTTAAAGATTCTTAATGATTTTAAAGAATTTTTAACGTTTTTGGGGATTTTAAGGATTTTTAAGGATTTTTGGGATTTTTAAGGATTTTTAGGTATTTTAATGTTTTTTAAGGGTTATTTTAGGATCTTTAAGAATTTTATAAGATTTTGAAGTAATTTTAAGGCTTTTTAATATTTTCTTAAGATTTTTAAGAATTTAATGGATTTTTAAAAATTCCTAAGGATTTTAAAGAATTTTTAAAGATTTTTTAAGGATTTTAAAGACTTTTAAGAATTTTTGGGATGTTTAAGGATTTTTAGGAATTTTTAAATTATTTTTATGGATTTTAATGTTTTTTTTTAAGGATTATTTTAGGATCTTTAAGAATTTTATAAGATTTTGAAGTAATTTTAAGGCTTTTTAAGATTTTCTTAAGATTTTTAAAAAAATTTAATTTTTTTTAAGCAATTTAATGGATTTTTAAAGATTTCTAAGGATTTTAAAGAATTTTTAAGGATTTTTGGGATTTTTAAGGATTTTAGGTATTTTTAAGAATTTTAAACTATTTTTAGGTATTTTAATGTCTTTAAGGATTATTTTAGGATCTTTAAGAATTCTATAAGATTTTTAACTAATTTTAAGTTTTTTGAAGGATTTTTAAGTATTTTTTAAGGATTTTAAAGTATTTTTAAGATTTTTAACGATTTTTAAGGATTTTAAGGATATTCAAAGATTTTTCAGTATTTATTACGTACCAAGAGCAGAAGAAGTATAATTTATAATTCAGAAAGAGTTGATATAACTCAGATACCTAATTGAGATAATTAGTATTTGTTATTTTTGGTGTCAGTTACATATTTCTTGTTTCTTCTTTATTGTACTATATTTTTGTACTATAATAATTTAAGTGCCCGTAATATAACAGCTTCCAATAAATTTGGCAACGATGGCCTGCTGTCCATTTGAAACTTATAACAGCGATAGTTGCTTATTTGGGAATTCGTGTGTGTGTTTCGGATATTCAATATTCGAGATAAAATAAACATTTATACTAATAAGAAAAATGCTTTCTTACACTACTAATTTGAAATTATATTATAAATGTCTAAACTGCAAGTTTACTTATATAATATTTTACAAAGAAAAACTATACAGGACCTATGTAGCTAATAGTTATTTATGTAATTATACTACGGCCCATTATTATTGAAACACTCTGTGTATATAGAGAGATAAGAAGTCCTGGATAATTATTGGAGATCCAGCAACAAATTTCTAAGCTTTATCTGCTACTTTTATTTTTCTGTTATTTAATATTTAATTTAATAATATATAGATGATAGATGACTGAATGCACGTTCTTTTATAGATTATGTAGTCATTTTATTCTTAATATTTTTTTTTGAATATAGCAATTTTTTCCGTATAAATTAAATAATGATAAATCGTTTATTGGTTTTAGCATGGCAATGTGGCGACATCGAGCGAAACGAGCGTCGGGACGCAGCCCGGTGGCAGCGTCACGTCCCGGACAGCGTCCGAAACACCCCAGGTGAAGCCGTCGACGAGCCATCACCACACAGGGGCGAAATTTCGACATGGGCTTTTACAGCTCATGATTCACACCATTGATCCTTTGCACGATGGTCAGTATGCAGGTAGTTCGTATAATTTTTTAAATCTATCGATGTTTCGTAGATTTTCTGGTATTCTTGTTAAAGTACGATAGATTTGTTATTGATATTTGTTTTTATTTCTTGTCAAGACTATATGCATGTCACCGCCTAAAATTTCGCCTAAAGACATTTCTTATAAATACCTCAGTATTAAAATTAAGAAACTTTGATAATGACCATAATGAAATAAAAAAGATTTAATCGAGAACTATCGATTACTACTAAATTAGGTATTAAATATTGATTAAAACATTATTTAATTAAGAATTAAAAATCAATATTCAATATCTAGTACTACAATAAATTAAAACAAATTAGTTTTTGTAATAATGGGTAAATGTTAGGTTATTTTTGTAAATTAAATACCGGGTGATTTAACCTATATCCAAATAAATGTAATATTTAATTTTTGTACGTACTTTGGGAATTTTTATTTTTTCTCTTTTTATCTACACCTGAAAAGAGTATAAAAAATTCTATAAGTGGGAGTTTTTCCAAAATTTTTGAGTTAGAATTGTAACCTTGACAAAGGGGAGAGACCAAAAATGAGGAAAATTAAAAAAATCCTTATAGTGTGGTCTCTCCATTTTCTCACAACCACAATTTTTTTATCTAAATTTTTGAAAAAATTCACACATATAGAATTTTTTTTTCTCTCTATCTGCACTTAGTACATTTTAATAGTTTTGTTGTTAGAGGGGTTAAACAAAAAAATATTTATTATAATCTACAATTACCTATGTTATTTTTTTAATAAAAAATATATTGAAATTATTTTAATACCATTAAAAAGAGAGTAAAAAATTCTATAAATGACAATTTTTTCAAAAATTTTAAGTAAGAATTGTGACCTTGAGAAAAGGAAGAGACCAAAATGAGAAAAAATATAGTTATGGTCTCTCCCTATTTTCACAACCACAATATTTTATCTAAAATTTTGATAAAATTCACTTATATAGAATATTTTTTTCTCTTTCTATCAACATTTAACACGTTTTAATAGTATCGATAGTTTTGATGTTAGAGGGGTTAAACAAAAAAATATTTATTATAATCTACAATTACCTATGTTATTTTTTTAATAAAAAATATATTAAAATTATTTTAATACCATTAAAAAGAGAGTAAAAAATTCTATAAATGGCAATTTTTTCAAAAATTTTAAGCAAGAATTGTGACCTTGAGAAAAGGAAGAGACCAAAATGAGAAAAAATATAGTTATGGTCTCTCCCTATTTTCACAACCACAATATTTTATCTAAAATTTTAATAAAATTCACTTATACAGAATATTTTTTTCTCTTTCTATCAACATTTAACACGTTTTAATAGTATCGATAGTTTTGATGTTAGAATGGTTAAACAAAAAAATATTTATTATAATCTACAATTACCTATGTTATTTTTTTAAAAAAAAATATTTTGAAATTATTTTAATACCATTAAAAAGAGAATAAAAAAATCTATAAATGGGAATTTTTTCAAAAGTTTGAAGCAAAAATTGTTACCTTGAGAAAAGGGAGAGACCAAAATGAGAAAAAATATAATTATGGTGTCTCCCTATTTTCATTCCATTTTCACTGAAAATATTTATAAAGCATTTTAAATAAAATTAATTAAAAATTGAGTCTACCTTGTGCTTACTTTCTATTAAATATTTGAATGTAAGTAACTATAATAAAATAAATAACAGTTATTTATGTAGCGTTACTGTAACCACTCTCGTAGGAGAGAAAATACGGCCTTGAACATTATCCAAGGCTCTGAAAGGATGGACGTGTTCCCTTTGGAACGGCCACTCTTTATACTAAAGGGTATAGTTCATGCCCCTGCGGTGTTAGAGAACCTTTACAGACAGGATTAGGGGATGAGTGAGGTTTTCTTTACACAGAGATTATATATGTAAATCTTTAAATAATTTTTCCAAACACTGTATGTTATATAAATATGGCACAATATGACAAAAAAGTATAAATTGTTTCAGTATATATTCAAGCTGTGTAAACAGTATAAATATGAACTGAAAAATGTACAATTATAAGATTTATGCATGGGCAAATAAAACTGATATCCAATAGCAACATAATAATCAGAATTGCATACATAGAAGTAGAAAGTTGAATGTTAGCCAAGGCTCTGAAAGGATGGGCGTATTCTCTTTAGAACGGCCACTCTTTAGACTAAAAGGTAGTTCATACCCCCGCGGTGTTAGAGAATCTTTATCGACAGGGTTAGGGGATAAGGGAGGTTTTCTTTACACAGAGGTTAAATATGTAAATATTTAAATAGTGTGATCAATTTAATAGCGTCCATTTCGTTTACATTCCCCCTCAGATTGAAGAATTAAATTATGCTAATCAAATTTTTAAGCGTGGTAAAGAATAAAATGTTAAAGAATTTAACAAATAGAAAAATATTAAAAAAAATTAAGAAAGTGAATTGTGTGAATTGGTAAAATAAATACAGATTGAAAATATGACAATTATTAAAAACCCATAATAATGAAATATATACTACTGATAGCACAAACATTTTAAGAACTTAGTGGTCTCTTTATTATCTATTTACCCCAGAAGGGTGGCATTCACTTGGATGAAAAATATCTCCTCTTTTCTCTTGAAAATTTCCCCTTTTTCCCTTGAAATTTTCTTCTCTTTTCCCCTGATAATTTCTTCTTTCCCTTAAAATTTTCTCCCGTTTTCCCTTGAAATTTTCTCTTCTTTTCCTTTAGAAATGTATCCTTATTTCCCTTCAAATGTCCCTTTTTTCCATTGAAATTTTCTCCTCTTGTCTCTTGAAACTTTCTCCTCTTTTCCCTTGTAAATTTTTCCTCTTTTTGAAAATGTCCCCTTCTTCCCTTGAAAATTTTCCCTTTTTGCTTCGAAATTTTCTTCTCTTTTTCCCTTGAAAAATTCTCCCTTTTTCCTTGAAAATATTTCTTTTTTCCCTTGAAATATTTCCTCTTTTCCCTTGAAAATTGGCCCTTATTCTTCCCTTGAATTTTTCTTCTTTTTCCCTTGAAATTTTCTCCTCCTATTCTTTAAAAAATTCCCTTTTTCCCTTAAAAATTTTCTCTTTTTTACTTGAATTTTTCTCCTCTTTCCCCTTGAAAATTTCTCCTCTTTTCTCTTGAAAATTTCCCTTTTTTCCCTTGAATTTTTTTTATCTTTTCCCCTGATAATTTTCCTCTTCCCCTAAAAATTTCTCCTTTCCCTTAAAATTTTCTATTCTTTTCCTTTAGCAATGTATCCTTATTTCCCTTAAAAATGTCATCTTTTCCACTGAAATTTTCTCCTCTTTTCCCTTGAAACTTTCTCCTCTTTTCCCTTCTAAATCTTTCCTCTTTTTGAAAATGTCCCCTACTTCCCTTGAAAATTTTCCCTTTTTGCTTCGAAATTTTCTTCTCTTTTTCCCTTAAAAAATTCTCCCTTTTTTTCTTGAAAATATTTCCTTTTTCCATTAAAATTTTTCCTCTTTTCCCTTGAACCGAAATTACAAAACAACAGATGGGGAATAAAAGTAAAAGAGCCAACAAAATATTATAGCAATTATATACATTGTCAAAGTAGGAAAAGGGAAATTAGCAAACGATGAAAAACCTGGGAAATATATTAATTAGCTTTAGTTTTTGAATTGTTTTCATTCTATTTATTATATACTTTTGGCGAAATATTAGCATAATTTCAACCTTTATATACACTATTCCCTACTAAATACAATTTTCATTGTATTACTAACTAAATAATCTATTTCTTTTGAGTGTACCTAATTGTTTGTCTAACATTACAACCTTGATTACAACAATTGCAAATATATTAAAAATTAAATATCAATTTGCATTTTTTTAATTCTGCAATTGTCATAACCAAGGTGTTTATCGATTTGATTTTTTCAGTAGTATTTTCTATTCAAATTATCTTTCAGGCAAAGTTGATGAGAAAGCTACGCAACTGCATGCTATAGCATCACTAAAGGTGCTCTTAGATGCCACTAAACCCCAAAACGGCGCCACTACAACATCAGCAGCCAATCACATTAACATAGCAACGAAGCAAGAGACGATGCTTGCTCCGTCTAGTATGGCCGACATGCCTAATGGAGTTGCTAATGCCTTAACCGACATCAATTTGGACGCGGTAAGTTATTTGTTATCATTTAGTTACGAACATTTTAAGTGTGTAGAAAAATAAGTGGTAGAACGTTGCTCATAGAGCTCAAAATTGAATGATTACTTTAATGGTCATTGTTTATGCAGTTTAGTTTTTATTAGAAAATATAAACATGATTACTGAATTAAATATCTATTATAATAAAAAGGAATATTGGACCGTTTTAATTTCGTTGTGGATACTGATACTCGACATTTCGCTTCCATTATAGGCAGTAGTTCAGATTAACACATTAACTCAGTAGGTAAATCATACCAGAGTTAAAACTGTGGGTTATATGCTGCTTATGTATCCAGTCGAGTTCTAGTTGATTGTGCAGGAATTATGTTGGTAACAATATAGTAACAATATGGATGATGGGCACGCAACTATAATTACATCAAACATCTAAAATCAAATATTTTTACCTTACCTTTAACCGTTGCCGGTATACCGGGTGGCCACGGGTCAATGTACGCCCCGAAAATTTTTAGAATAACAGGAATGAAAATATCACTTTCGGTTGAACTGGAAGTGACATCAATTTTTTATTCTCAAATGGAATGACTATATTTTTTGATGCTTTCTCATTAAGCATGAAATTCTAAATACAACAGTTTTTTCAGATTTAAAAAATTCCAAAAAATAAGTGAGTTACGAACAATTTTGGAATTTATTCAAAATGGCTGCGTCAGATGAATGCGATGTAAGAAAATTACTAAGTAGGCTATGGAAATTATTAATAAGGTTTTAGACTTGTCTGTAGAGAAGAAAATAGTTGTTTGAATTACTGATAGGTACTGCAATTTAAGTTTAAATGTAGATAGGTATACACAGAGAAAAAAGATTATTTGAATTAACCAAATTTTATTTGAACCAAATAAATATGTTATTTGGATAGGTCGAACAAAACGTGTTACAACAAAACTGTTTATTTAAATATACAAATAAATGATTTTGTTGAATAAAAAAATATGTTCTTAAATAAAAAAAAATGTTTTGTTGAATTTTCAACAATTACACCCACTTGATATCTCCCCATGAGAAACTACCTATTTTCGAACTTGAATTTTCAGAAGCAATGTTCAGACCAACTGTTATACTACCAACATATAACGAAATCCATACTACTAATCAGGCTCACCTTAATTTACTCCTATCCAGTTAAGCTACGTTTTCCTCCAAAAGTCGCAGTCGCTGACGACTGCGACTGGGTAGCCGCGACCGAGTCGTTGAGACATCTCTTTCCTAGGTGCTGCCGAGTCGCTACTACTAGCTACCGGTCGCCGTTCGCTTAGTCGCCGGTCGCTTGACTGCTCTTGGGGCAGACGATTCGCCGGTCTCTACGAATTTCGACACTGAAACGGTTCATATACAACCAAAAGAAATCGACAAAATCCGAAAGACATGGAAAGAAACCGAATAAATTGGAAAAAAAACGACAAAAAAATCGAAAGATATCGAAAAAAAAAAACGGAAGAAATTGACAAAAAATTAACAATGATCGAAAAAAATGGAAAAAAAATCTAAAGAAATCGAAAAAAATCTAAAGAAATAGACAAAAATCGAAAAGGATCGACAAAATGCGAAAGAGATCGACAAAAAATGAAAAAAATCGAAAAAATCAGAAGAATAAGAAAAAGTTAGATAAATCCCGAAGGAATTTGAAAAAAAATAAAAAACAATAGGAAAAAATTCAAAAACATCAGAAAAATGAGAAAAACAAACGAAAAAACAGAACAAAAAAAATGGGACGATAAGAAAAAATTAGAAAACAAAAGAAAGAAATAGAAAAAAACAAAACAAAGAGAAGCAAAATCAGAAAATTAGTAAATAATGAAAAAATTATAATAAAACATGAAAAAACCAAGAAAAATTAGTGAAAAACGAGAAAAAATTACAGAAATCGAAAAAAAACAGAAAAAATCGGTAATAATCGAAAAAGAAACAAAAAGTATTGGAAAATATTGTAAGAAAAATCTGAAAATATTGGAAACAATAAAATTTCAAAAAAATAAAAAAAAATCAAAAAAATTGCAAAAAAGTTGAAAAAACGCAAAACGAGAAGAAATCGAAATATATTGCAAAAAGTTGTAAAACAATCATAAAAAATAAAGAACAGCCAAAAACCCGAAACAACTGTAAACGAAAGAAAGAAATAATTCTAATGCATTGAAATAAATTACAAAATCCCGAAAAAATGGAAAGAAAATCTTAAAAAAAACGGCAAAAAATTAAGAAGAATGAGAAAAAAAATTAGAAAACAAAAAATAAATAGAAAAAAAAAACAAATGAATGAGAAAAAAAGAGGAAAAATTAGAAAAAATCAAAAAAAAAAGAAAAACAGAAAAAAACCAAAAAACAGAAAAATGAAAATAAAAACAAGAAAAAATTAGAAAACAAAAGAAAGAAATAAAAAAAAACAGAACAATGAGAAAAAATGAAGAAAGAAAAAATCGAAAAAAAAACAGAAAAACCAGAAAAAAAAACAGAAAACCAGAAAAAAACAGAAAAAACCAGAAAAAAAACGAAAATCAGATCAATGAGAAAACAGGAAAAAATTGTTTTTGGGCTGTGATAAGCGTCACTGAATTGTTTAAACAGCTTAGAAATAGATATATTTAAAATTAAGATGACACGACATGTTATTTTATTGTTGTGTCAAAAATCATCTGTTTCCAAATCAAATAACATATCAACATATCATTAATCTTTACCCTCTTTTCTTCATGATGTAATGATAATAATAGTAGGAGATTCACTTCTTTAGCTTGATAATTTAGCAACATTAGAAGAACCGACTTTTTAGAAATATGCATACTGATTAAATGGCACAAAGTAGCAAACAAAAAACAGCTGTTTATAAAATGGCCAGGCCGAGGCCGAGGAAAACAGGTAGAGTAGTGGCGACCTGGTCGCGGCTACCCAGTCGCAGGCGACTGCGACTTTTGGAGGAAACCGTAACTTTACGCTTATTTCTTAAAGATCTACACTGACGGTTCGAAAACTTCAGATGGTACAGGTTTTGCCGTTTTCATAGCAGACACTAACACGCACCTTCAGCATAGAATCCCAGACCACTGTTCCATATTCACTGTTGAAATGTTGGCAATTGTAAGTGCTTTAAATTGGCTATTAAAACAAGACTCTAACCACAATGCTTAATTCTGTCAGATTGAAGAATTGTTCTTGAATCAATGATCAACCTTCCTTAAACAGCTTTTCTACCTCCTCACTCTACACTTTATTTAATCGAAATCAAAAAGTCGTCTTTATATGGGTAAAAGGCCACAGCGGCATCACCGGAAATGATATAGTCGATGGCCTAGCAAAAGAAGCCACAACTCTATCAGTTTTTAGAAAACATAATAACCTGAAGGACATTATTAATACTGGTCAAAAAGAGTACATAAAAAATGGGAAAGTAATTGAAAAAAAATTGTAGAAATGTCTAAAAATCACTATACTTTAATTCATCCCACTTTGCCAAGTCGTGTTCCACATATTAGTAACTACAAAGTAAGCAGGGAGGCATACTCCGTCACCATTACACGCTTAAAATTAAATCATGGCAGATTTCCCGCACACATGCACAAAATTGGTCTTGTTCAGACTGACCTCTGCACATGCAACAATGAATCCTTAGCTGATCTGAACCATATTTTGTTCTCATGTAGAAATTACCGTCAAAGCCGATAAAACACTTTTTAAAACCCTCTCTGATAACAACATAATGATGCCTATAAACCTCACATACCTATTATGCCTTAACTCTAAAAGCATCTTAGATGCACTAGTAAACTTTTTAAGAAATATCAAACTTGACATCTGAATAATAAATTTAAATTCATAATATACCAACATTCTGTGGCAAACGGATTCTCCAATGCCAATTCTTCTTTCAACAACAACAACAACAACCAAAACAAGTACATATTTCTACAAAACGATAATACACACTTGAACCATTTGAAAAAATATTAAATTACAAAAGATAGAATGTTAAAATATTAGAAAATAATTCTTTTCATGTCTTAGGGTTAGATAACGTTCATGGGAACGAAAAGGAAATATGGACTACACAAGATTATGATGTAAAATGTTGTAACTCGGCATAAAAAGGGGGTTCGCATCTCTGAGAAGGATCAGTCAAAAATCAAATTTCAAACTACCAACATCGTCACCAGTTGGGTTTTCCTTCTTCAAAACCCAGTCCATTCTTACAAATTATACGACGAACGTTATTAGCAGAAGTTTCAATATTTGACGTCCATTCAGCGTCGCTACGCTATTCGTCCAGAAGCTAAATACTTCAGCGTCTACCCATTTTTAGACAATTTTTCTCTACGTCTAGATTTATTTTGTCTTCGTAAAAATAAATCAGAATAAGTATTTTCATATTTTAATTCGCCAACTTCTTATAGTCCCTTAGAAAAAGGTTAAATACGTTTCGACTGAACCAGCTTATAAAATTTCCATCTTCCGTGGATTGGGGGGAGAGCGTCATATATCAGTTAATTGTACCATCCTAAATAACAACTTTTATCATATAATTTTCTAAAATATATTGTGTGTTACGCAAAGGCGTACTGTGTCAATCGTATTATCTTTTTCTAAATTCTGGTCCAACGAGTATTTAATCTTAACATAAGGGTTGCATCGCTGGTATTGATCCGGTCGCAATCTAGTAGGATTGTCCATTCAAAAAATGATATCACTGATTTCCAAACAACAATAATAAAAGACGAAAGGTATTAAGCACTTTTTGTATATATTAATTGATAAATATCTAGGGGTTAGGTTAGGTTAGGTATTTTTGTCTTTAGTAGAATTCATTTCTCTAAAAATAATATGTTCTTGGGAAAATTTTTTATCTGTTATATAGATGGATCGGTGGGCACTTTATTTTGGTTAAAGGTATCAATTATTTCACAGATCGTAGCTGGATCGGTAGCCCCTATAAAAAGATAAAAATAAAAAAACTTTTAGTTCTCGCAGCGCCAATTCAAATCTTCTACAGACCTGACTCTAGCCTTATTTCCCAATTACAATTTTATTCACAAAAATTTCAAGCTCCGTGCAATTATAATTGGTTTTTAGATTTTTTTTTAAATTTTGATTTATTATTCAAATTGGTGTGATTTTTTTTGAAGTTTGTCTACAGTAACTGATTTAAAATATTTTTTTTATTTGCTTTTGCTCTTAGAGCCTGTTGTGTATTAAGTATAATATTTTTGGGTGCGTTTAATTTCTGCTTTGCAATATAATTAAAATATGCCTTTGACGATGTCTGATTGTGATACAGATAAATGTGTTAATACCTAAGAAATCAATTATGGTTTATTACCGTATTATAATTTCGTTGTTTTTGTTTTTCGATTACGCAGGTCAAATACTTATTATTTCTATTTTTTATAGCCTGTTAATGCACTCTCAAAGTCCTCGTATAACGAAAACCAACGTTCATTTTTTTCACTATTTGACATCAATAATTACAATAAAAAAATGAAATTGTACCAATAGTCTGGACGCAACGGAATAACTAGGTTGTTATTATCCATATGTATTTTATTAGAATGCCGGAGCCGCCATCCGTATTAAAAATTTTTGGAGCAAAGTCGTATCCTATTTTTAATGATAAAACGATTATTCTCAAGCATCCACGATCCATTTTAAATATCAATATTCCATCGGCTGACAAAGCGAAATTTCAATATCATCTTGAATAAGTCTCAATATATTGATAAAATTGAAGGTCTTCTCAAAGACACTTCACCCTATGGAACAAAGGATCGTGACTTTACATCCAAAATAGAAGGATAATTCACTGCAGCTATAAAATAATCAGAACTACCTGCTGAAATTAAAAAATCAATAATGATTTATGGTCAGACGAAAATCTATAAACCAAATATACATTTCCCTCCTATAGATAACATCACCAATTCTAGTATAAGCTTGCCTCCTTTTGATACAGTTTAATTTCCCGTAATTTTTTTTTAATTATACTCGCATCGACAAATTTAGCCCCCAAATTGTCAATTGTTTTTTTTGGAAATTTCACATTTATTAGTGCTTCGTATTTTTGTTAGTGCTTTTTCCGTTTTCTACATATTAAGGATTTTTTTATCTCAAGGTCAGCCCTAAAAATCTACCAAAATGGACGAAATTTGGTATTTTGATTAGTGCTTCATTTGTGTTTCTTAGTGCTTCAAAAAGTTTCGAAAGAACTTGTCTATTTTTTTGATATTTTAGATTTTAACTTCAACGTCGACCCCAAAACATTTTCCTATTGACTTAATTTTGATATCAGTTTTAGTGCTTCGTTAGTGCTTTTTAGTGCTTCAAAAAGTTTCGAAAGAAAATACTAAATAATCAGGAAACGGAAAAAGTATTAAGAAAACTATTTAAGACAATCCCATATGATTTTAGAGCTGACCTTGAAAATTGAAAGTTATAGGAAAGAGAGAGCGCTATGACGTCACAGTTTACGACGTTTTTTGACGTTCTGTATTTTGAAGTGTTAAAAAACGTTCAAAACGTCACATTTTACGAAGTTTACGACGTTGTTCAACGTTCAGTATTTTAAAGCGTTAAAAAACATTCGAAACGTCATATTTTACAACGTTTTTTTAAACTTGGAATTTTAATTCGAAAAAATACGTCAAACGTCATATTTTATCAATTTTTCAAGTTATTTTTACATATTTCCTTATGCGAAATATATGTATTTGATGCAAAAAAACTGGTAGTTTTTTCACATCAAAAGTAAACGTAAAAAATGACGAAAACGTTGCAAAATGTGACGTTTCGAACGTTTTCTAACGTTTCAAAATACTGAACGTTAAAAAAACGTCGTAAACGTTGTAAAATGTGACGTTTCAAACGTTTTTTAACGCTTTAAAATAATGTACGTTAGAAAACGTAAACTTCGTAAAATGGGAGGTCGTTGCGCTCTCTCTTTCTGACACGCTGAATTTCCTATACCTCTCTCTCTCTCTCTAACACATTGAATTTCCGATAGTGGCGTAGTAGTGGCATAGACTATCTACTAATGCCCCAGAAGTTTTTTTCGGACAATAATGTTTTATGAATCCAAGAAGTTTTTTTGGGGGACCAAACTTTTTTGGATGTCCCAGATGGTTATTGGAGGAACAATAATTTTTTGAAGCCTCGAAAGTTTTTTTTGCAGAGAGAATAAATCCTGGAATGTTTTCTGAAATTCCGGGAGATTCGATTTTAAGAGGATCTCTTTATATATTATATGGGCACATTCCATTGGTCAGCATGGAAAGCGAGTAATGTACACCTGCTAAACCTTCCTCGGTATATTTTTCTGAAAAGGAGTATTTTACTTTTCAGAGTAAAATACTCCTTGACCCTGAAAGGACCATTTTACTTCAATAGAAGGGTTAGAAGAAAAGTTGCACTACCAGGATAATATATCGATTGTTGTTGATTTTTTATTCCTAGATACCTTCGTTTTCTTCGAAATTGCACTTTTTTAATCAAAATTTCAAAAATGGTGTATATTTGTTTACTTAATGGCCAATCGTCATCTTTCTTGTTAAAGATGGGAAATTTCCGCTGATAGTTGTAAGATATTGGCTACGATGTAAGTGAAACGTCGAATATTTATTTCCAAAGTGAAGCGGTCCAATTTCGGAAAATGATTTTATTAGTTTATAGTTTATAGATCTTAAAAATTTAATTTGAATTTATTGAATTTATTTTATTGTGCATAAACAACGAACATAAATAACAAATAAAAATACTATATAACAGTATTCTGTATTGATTAAAAAATCAAAATTTATCTGTGATAAATAGTAAATTTTTAACAGAATTATTGTTATATAAAAATTGTAACAAAATTATCAGATTTTGTTACAATGACATAAATAGTTAAAAAGATATATTACTGCGTTGTATTTATTAAAAAATAGCAATATCCATGGAAACTTAAATCAATTGTAAGTTTTTTGTCTTTGGTGTTATTTGTTGAATATGTATTTGTTGATTTGTTAATGTAAATCCCCGCTGATTACTATCCCAGGAATGTGATTTTTCCCTTTCGTTTCACTTCCAACAAAAAAAAAACAATAAATATTTCTAATATTACTACTCATATGTTAAATATCTGTTGTTTTAGATTAATAAATTAAAAATAATCCCGTTGCAAAGTAACTGTCTAAATATATTTAACTTGTAAATTTACTTTACTTAAATATAATAATAAAAGAGAAATAACATTAAAGGACATCTCAGGACCAAAAAGCTGATTTGAACTAATGGACCAAATTTGGACAATCCGAAACTTGTTCCAAATCCAAATCAATTTAAATACTAGCAATAATTTGTTATCAGTTGTGCTAAGGACAAGTTTATGTCACTACCAGACTATCCAAGATCAATAGAAGCCCTTCCACAATCAGGAATTTCGCAGGGCAATAGATACACAGCACATTGATAATTAAACATATAAATAAAAGACCCTTCGTGAGCTTTTGGGCGACAAATGCTCGCAATTTGGAGACAAATACATAAATACATAAACAAATTTAAAAAAAAATTTTTTTGGAGAAATAAATGCAAAAATAAATGCAATTTTTTATTAATAAATAACTCCAACTAGACTCCGATAGTAGTTTTGTTTTTTTTATTATTATTTTAAATAATCGGAAAAAAGATAATCTAACATTACCAACGCATGCGTAGAATCTGGAGCACTTGTCGTTTAATAGCTCCACCTCTTTTATCGAGGTTTAGCTGTTAGAGCAGTTAAGGATGATTTTACATGTGTATCCCCTCCCTAGGTTTTGTCTTAGAGGTCGATTGCAAATATCTCTACTGAGCAATTGCTTCGTGCACCGTATCTCAGATAAAGGGGAAATTTCTCCTGTGAGTCCCCCACCACAAATTTTTAAGCGACCGAAGCGATTCACGTAAACATTTTATTTAACAGCGCTTTAATCCCGGTGTTTTGGTGTTTTGTGTCGACTTTTAAAATACGGACTCAAGAAATTTTCAAGCCCATTATTGTTGAGATTATTTTTAGTACCGTTAGTTTCGCGGTGTTATTTGTGGATTTTTTAAAATTTTTCTTTTTAATGGGGCTAAGGAATAAACGATATTTTCTTAAGAAAAGAAAGAAGAATATAAATGACGAATAGAAAATCGAACAATTTTTAATTTTTTGTAATACAACTTGCAAGAATTTTCATTTTTGAGACAAACTGTATACATTTGACAATATTTTTTTTGGGACGTACTGTAGGTACTGTATAGATCTTCCAAGACTTTTTATTTTTAGGACATACTGTATATAAGAATTTTCATTTTTGCGACATACTGTATATATCTTATAAGAATTTTCATTTTTGCGACATGCTGTTATAAGAATTTTCATTTTTGTAGCATACTGTATACAACTTACAAGAATTTTCATTTTTGGGACATACTGTATACATCATACAAGAATTTTCATTTTTGAGACATGCTGTTATAAGAATTTTCATTTTTGTGGCATACTGTATACCACCAATAGGATTTTCATTTTTGGGATATATTGTATACATCTTACAAAAATTTCTATTTTTGGGACATGATGTTATATGAATTTTCATTTTTGTGGCATACTGTATACAATTTACAATAATTTTCATTTTTCGGACATACTGTATACATCATACAAGAATTTTTATTTTCGGGACATGCTGTTATAAGAATTTTCATTTTTGTGGCATACTGTATACTACCAATAGGACTTTCATTTTTGGGATATATTGTATACATCTTACAAACATTTCTATTTTTGGGACATGCTGTTATAAGAATTTTCATTTTTGTGGCATACTGTATACAATTTACAAGAATTTTCATTTTTGGGACATACTGTATACATCATACAAGAATTTTTATTTTCGGGACATGCTGTTATAAGAATTTTCATTTTTGTGGCATACTGTATACAATTTACAATAATTTTCATTTTTCGGACATACTGTATACATCATACAAGAATTTTTATTTTCGGGACATGCTGTTATAAGAATTTTCATTTTTGTGGCATACTGTATACCACTAATAGGATTTTTATTTTTGGGACATATTGTATATATCTTACAAAAATTTCAATTTTTGGGACATGCTATATACATTTTACAAGAATTTGTATTTTTTGACATGCTGTTATAAGAATTTTCATTTTTGTGGCATACTGTATAAAATTTGGAAGAATTTTCATTTTTGGGACATACTGTATATATCTTACAAGAAGTTTTTTTTGGGACATTTACTGGTATAAACTAAGAGATTTTCTGAAAAGGAAAAATCTTTTAAAGACAAATATTATATACCAACTATTTAGAAAATGTATTCCTAAAAAACCCAGCTTGACACATACCGTATACATCTTACAAGAATTTTATTTTTGGGACACACTGTATATATTTCAAAAACTACAACTACTTATAAAAATTACTTCGTTTGGTTTGAATTAAAATTTGCTATTTCATTTAACTCTTGGAGTCCAACTCTGTTCTTTAAATAACGTCCCCGACAAACCGATCGAAACCGAGACTCTACGAACCTCGTGTAACGAAAGAATTGCAGATTAAGTAGTAGGGATAATATTTGTCTTATTTATAATTATTTTAGAGACAGAACGATATCTAGTATTTTAGTGATTAGAAGCTCATGTCGAATTGAATATTTAATTTGTTTTTTGCGTTATATTAAGGAAAGATGAATCTGCAGATTGCTCGAATTCTTTTTTTTTAATAATACATTTTTAATATAGTAATTGTAAGGTAAAGTTATATTATTTTTAATAATTTCACAAAACCATATATTTTTTTCCAGGCGAAATGGTTGGTTTTTTCAAACAAAAAATTAGACGAAATTGTAGATTAATCCTTTTTCTTTGTTACAAAACAAAAAGTAGTGAAATTTATTCAGTATTGTATTCTCTATTACTAAAACCAAATGCATGAAATTTAAACGTTTTGACGGTGTTGGAGCGCGAAGCAATTGCTCTTAAATACTGTGAAATGTACTCCTAGAGACTGGCTAAAGTCACATTTGGGAGATTGGCCATATATTCCAGCGCTGGTTCCTATTTCAGTTTTGGAACTTCTTGTGTACCAAACTATTTCTTGTTCTGGTGTTTTCCCAGATTTCCCTTTATAATCGATCTTGATATTGAAGGGTTTATCAAGGAGTCTGTGATTATACCTACAGGTAATTGTTGCATATTTATTTGGAAAAAGGTTCCAGCTAATGGTCCTGCTTGTCCTGTTATATTTAAAATATTTAAAATGCCCAATGATATAAAAACTTTATTTTGCAAATTAACTTTGTACTAAAAGAGAATTGCTAATATTAACAAATGAGTAATAATATTATTTCATTTAAGATTGTTTGGCGATAAAATCGCATGTAAAATATACGAGGACAGCTGCATACAAGCTAATTTAATAACAACATTTTGAATTAAATTAAATC
Source organism: Neocrepidodera transversa (assembly GCA_963243735.1). Lineage (NCBI taxonomy): Eukaryota > Metazoa > Arthropoda > Insecta > Coleoptera > Chrysomelidae > Neocrepidodera > Neocrepidodera transversa. The sequence continues at coordinate 7,505,133 of OY725340.1, forward strand.
AATAAAAAAATTTAAACCGTATAGTATAATCGATCTCTGTAATTAATATTCAATTAGAATTGTATCTATTTCTATTAAAATATATTTATTAAACACCAAAACAAAATTTATTGATTAATAACTGGTTTTATCCCTAAAAATTATGGGTATATATTTATTTTAATAATTCATAAAATTTCGATTCATTTTAATGAAATTGTTGGAAATTTTATAAATGTGTAGGTATATAATAATTTAATATCAACACCGACATGTGACAAATTAAAGAAATCGTGCTTTTGTCAAAAATGTGAATTAAAATTGAAAAATCATACCTACCAAATTTTTAATTATTGTACCAAAACATTGTGCTCATTCATGGATGAAAAAATGGGCTTTAGTTATAGAAATATTGATAAGCAATGTGCAATATCGGAAACAATGAATAATAAATTAGATAATAAAACTCGTAGTCAAGTACTACAATAAACTTAAAAAACACAGAGGGTTGAAAATACAGCCGAAAAAGGAGACTCCGGTTTGCGTAAACGGTGCCCACTTTGAATAAATATTAGAGGGTGGATAAAGATCCGCGAGTTGCTGACCTTTAACATATTTTATAAAGATCCGCGAGTTGCGTGAAAAGTGATTCGCTTAAATAATAAGTTTGAACATATTTAATCATGAGCTCTGGTGGCTGCATGACATAGTGTCTGCTAGTGGTGCAGTGGCTCCGGGGATCGAACCCCACATAGCCATTTAATTTTTTTTTAACACAGGCTAGATTTAGATAGTCAATACTTCTTTTAATAAAATAAATATTTTTTTTTATATAAAGGTCCGCAACTCTCGGATCTTTATAAAATATGTTAAAAGTCGCGGACCTTTATCCACACAATAAATATTATTTAAACTTATTAAATATAAAAATCTGATGTGGCCAGCACATGACATCTCGCCATTTTTGAATCAAAAATTTACAGGTTGACACAAAAAAGTATGAAAAAAAATTATATTTTTGTAAATCTGGCAACAATGGCAAAAGTTTCGAAAATTTTAATGAGATGAAAATAAACTATAGGGTATACAAAATATATGTGTAAAACTTTATTGCCGTTTTGTATAATAATGGCGTCATCACCCATAGCAACTGCCACTTCCGGTTGTGCGATTGGCACCAAAATCTAATCTAGGGTATCAGAATCCTGTATGCAAAATTTCAAATTTTTTTATTCAGTAGTTTTTGAGTTATCGTTACTACAACATCCATCCAAACACACACACTAACACACACATTCCTGTATGGCAATAATTACGTGGCCGCATGCAATAGAGCAACTTTTGTGGCCAGTGAAGATATTATATACATCGGAAAGAGCTTTTTTTGAGGATTCGAATGGTATTTACGGTTTTACTATGCACTCCTTGGTTCTTATCGATTTTTGATTAACCTACTTAGGCGGTCTGTCCACAAATGTCGCTCTTAGGTTTGATGAAGTAATTCGCGTACTAATGTGGACAATCTGTGAAACGCTCAAGGACGAACCTCATGTAACGTTGAATGTTTCTGGGCATATAAGTCGGTATTTTTTCATAAACATAAATAGAAAGAGTTTCTTATTATATAAATCATAAGTATGTCTTTAGTTTGCACTAATTTTAATATGATGATATATAATAATGATTATAAACTAAATTTACTGATACTTTAGGTATGGCAATTAAAAATAATAAGGATAAAATAAGTAAAAAATTTCAATCGGGAGTCTATTCACTATCTTGTGGGTCTTGTCCAAAAAGGTCCATGTAGGTCAAACAGGGAGAACTTTTGTCAAAAGGGTTAATGAACATAAAAGATCTTGTCAACATAATAAAATAGATTTAAATTATTCTAATCATTTAATTAGTGAAAATCATATTTTTAATGAAAATTTTGAAATATTACATATGCAAAGTAAAGGTATTCAGTTAGATTACGTGGAAACATTAGAAATTAATAAAATTAAACATTCGGATTCATTATTAAATGACCAAGTTGATCTTAACAATTCGCAACTTTTAAATCTCTTTTAATACTTATGCCTTTTGAAAAATTTTCTGTTAAATTATTTTTTAATTTATTTTAACATCTTTTAATTTTTAAATACGTTAATTAACTGCTCAAAAGCAGAATAATTAATGTATAACTTAATATGAGTAGATAATAGTATATTATTCAACGAGCGGTAATGTAGGTCATAACTCACGCAGATGAAGATTGCAGCACGAACAGCAGGCGAGTGCTGTAATTCACCATTACCGCCAGATGAATACTATACTTTATCTACGACTATAACAATGAATACTAAGCTGCAAGTACAGAGAAAGAACTTTACTCACAAATCTTTTGACATATTTTAACAAATCTTAACAAAATTTACCAAATCTTATCTCTGTATTGTAGCATTAGTTATTTGTCTTATTTCTGGAGGTGTACCTACCTAATAATTCATCTTCACTTTCAGAATTCATCTTATAACCTTTTGATTTATAAATTATAAACGTCAAAAATTAATTAAATTAAATAAAAATATCAAGTGACATTATTCCCCTGAATGACAATAATGTACTATTCCACTTCGGCGAATCGACTTGTACAAAACTAGATACCTTTGTAGAGTAAATATACTCACTGTAGTGAGTTATGAAAAGTCATAACTCACGCTATTTGTTTATAGATACTATTAATTGCTCAAAAGCAGTTGAATAATTAATGTATAACTTAATAGGAGTAGATATAAAATAATTTACTTTAGTTTAAAACATATAATACTTTAAAGTAAATTATACATGCATATTAAAAAAATCGGCTGTGTCACCCCAGAACTTTCCCGGCTCGACCGTAGAGAATTTGTTATTTATTATTATTATTTTAATTACAAAATACTAAGCATTACATTAATTTATGGAACACATTAAAAACAGCGAACCGATGGTAAATACGTCTACCAAATTGATATTTGAATGTGGATAATGACATAAGCTGCGCATGCGCACAATGTATATCACACTGCTACAATTAGGATCTCCTAAAATCATGTGTGAAAACTATTGGGAATTCGGGAAAAATTTTCATACAATAGTTGTAGGGAATTTTATGCTTTACAACTTTGCGCTGAAACATTTTGCACTAAAGAGCATAATTTACCTAAAATTTTTAAAAAATGGAAACTCCTAAATATGTATTTTTCTCGCCATCTAGCGGCGAAACTATGAGGAATTCGATAAAAAGTTAAATACAAAAGTGAAAGAAAATTTGATGCTCTACAACTTTGCATAAGAAAATTTTGCACTAAAATGCATTGTTTATCCCCAAAATCAAGAAAACTAGAGAAAACCTACATGCAGATTTTTTACGCGCCCTCTAGTGGCGCAACTATTGGAAATTCTAGAAAAAGTTTAAGACAAAAGTTATGGGGAATTTTATGCTCTAAAACTTTGTACTACAACATTTTGCAAGAAAGTGTATTATTTGTCCTCAAAATCAAGAAAAACTAGAGAAAACATACATGCACATTTTTTACGCGCCCTCTATTGGCGCAACTATTGGAAATTCTGGAAAAGCTTAGGACAAAAGTTGTTGGGAATTTTATTCTCTAAAATTCTGTATTAAAACATTTTTCACTAAAGTGTATTTTTTGTCCTCAAAATCAAGAAAAACTAGATAAAACCTACATACACATTTTTTACACGCCCTCTAGTGGCGCAACTATTGAAAATTCTGAAAAAAGTTTGAAACAAAAATTGTAGGAAATTTTATGCCCTAAAACTTTGTACTACAATATTTTGCACTAAAGTGTATTGTTTGTCCTTAAAATTTAAAAAAGTAAAAAATTGTTACATTTGTATTTAATCAATGTCGGTCTTGAGGACCTTCCACTGTACTAATTTAAACCAAAATCAAGAAAACTAGAGAAAACCTACATGCAGATTTTTTACGCGCCCTCTAGTGGCGCAACTATTGGAAATTCTAGAAAAAGTTTAAGACAAAAGTTATGGGGAATTTTATGCTCTAAAACTTTGTACTACAACATTTTGCACGAAAGTGTATTATTTGTCCTCAAAATCAAGAAAAACTAGAGAAAACATACATGCACATTTTTTACGCGCCCTCTATTGGCGCAACTATTGGAAATTCTGGAAAAGCTTAGGACAAAAGTTGTTGGGAATTTTATTCTCTAAAATTCTGTATTAAAACATTTTTCACTAAAGTGTATTTTTTGTCCTCAAAATCAAGAAAAACTAGATAAAACCTACATACACATTTTTTACACGCCCTCTAGTGGCGCAACTATTGAAAATTCTGAAAAAAGTTTGAAACAAAAATTGTAGGAAATTTTATGCCCTAAAACTTTGTACTACAATATTTTGCACTAAAGTGTATTGTTTGTCCTTAAAATTTAAAAAAGTAAAAAATTGTTACATTTGTATTTAATCAATGTCGGTCTTGAGGACCTTCCACTGTACTAATTTAAACCAAAATTTAATGGTCGCATTCCAGGAACACACCGACCCTTCACACCAAATTTCAGCGTGATTGGTCGAACGGTTCGGCAGTTATCGTGGAAGATTACACACAGACAGACCATACGCTGGAAATGGTTTCAATCTTCTTGGCGGACCTCAAAATGGATATTTCCATCGATATCTCAATTTTTTTTTGCTCGTTCACCTTACTTTCCCTTTGATGGGTCCGGGAAAGTAAAATGAAGGAAGAACTAAAACTATTATATACAGATTCCGATAACAGGCGTGTATATCCATTAAATGCACAATATAAAAATAGCAAAATTTTTTAAACGACTGTTACTGTCAAACCTTTTTCGAATTAGTTTAAATTAGCAATCATTTTAAACTAAAAAAAAAGAGCAACGGTGAAATTTTCGAAAATAATGTTTTTGGTTGTTCGTTAATTTAATTTAAATTATTAAATATTTTTGTCTCATAACTGGTCTTTTACTTATAAAATGGAAAATTAAATTTAAACAAATACCCAATCTTTTTTCAAATATACAGTGTTTTATAAAAAAACGTAATCTGTAACAATTTAATAAAGTGATTAAAGTGCATTGTATAATTATGATTACATTAATTATATTTCAAGTAGATTTTTTCAAACTCTAGTAATTTATCATGTTATTAGAATATTTATTTAAATTTTTCGACAAAAAATTTCTTTTTGTTTAGGTGTTTTATACTTTGACTTTAACGTTCCATTCAAAACTGACCTAATTTTAGCATATACTTCAATTTGAATATCCAGTAGTTTTTGATAAAAAAATAATAACATTTGGATGAGAATGAGATGAAAAAAATTCAGAATTAAATTTTGAGTGGAATGATTCTCATGCGTTTGTACTCCTGTATAATCTATCAGTCTTACAAGCTCAAATATTGGATGAAACTGAGAAATATATGTTTTATATAAATAATCGCGTAACTTTACAAATCTATTATCATACCCTGGCACCAAATGAAATAATTCATGGTTAAAAAACGGTTCAACTTCTTCTGGTTTTACGTATGATATGCCAAATAAAGTTTTTAAATATATTCACCCTTTGGAGAGGTTTCATTTTTATATTCAGTGGTCAAACCCAATTTTTGAATTTTTCGAAACCAAGATTGAGATAAGTGAAACATACAAATAATTATTTTAGCACATGACCAAATGGTTGCACAAGCATGATGTATTGTTTATTCACAGAATTTTGCCACTGTTAGAAATATTGTTTAAAAATTTTTTTAAAAACCAGCATTGTTTTTTTCTTTTCACTGATAATTTTTACAGCTTCCATAACATCAGATAAAATATCAATAATACACATCTAAAGTGTATTTTCCAGCCTTATATGCAGAAACACCTAAATGTTTCTTTCCTGCCTTTATTGTTTTTAAATGTCCAAATGAGATAAGGCGCCGCGGAGGTTACTAATCCCCGATTAAGGATTTTACCAAATTTCATGTTAATACGTTAAATAATAAAGGAATTATTGTAAAAAAACGAAAAATAAACTTAAATTTCAACACCCTGTAGCTCAGTAGTAGATAACATTTGACCCAAAGTTATTTAGTAAAATATTAATATTTGGAGGTCCTGAACCTATGATTAAAATATTGACCATTCCTTATGAAACACCCTGTATAATATTCATTTAAAAATATTCTAATAAATATGGAAACGGTAATGTACCTGAAAGACGAAACCACACATTTTCAAGATTTTAAATTTTGCCCATTAGACGAAACGATATACCTTATTTACCTATTAAGCGGATTATAGACGAAACGACAATCACCCAAATTTAATCCAAGACCCCAAAAACCGGCACATACCAATCTGATGGTAAGAGTTAAATTATTATACAGTATGTCACTTTTCTTGCCCTTTTTACTTTTTCATTATTATCAAAAAGATGTGCGTTATGCATACGTCAAATAACCAATTTTTTTTCACTTCGCTATTTACCCTTATTTACATTTACTTACACATTTATTTTTATTCACACCTTATTTGCGCGGAAAAAATATTGTAAAGAAGTACCTACTTTTCAACTAAATAAAATGGATGTAATGAGCTATTCGAAGTTTAAGGTAAAAGTATATAATATATTTTTTAAAGTATGTTAAGAGCATTCTTAAGTAATTTTTAATTGGTTAATAAAAATAAAAAAAACAGTTAAAAAATGTATTTAGAAGATAAATGTATTTAAACCTTATTTTAAATAATATCAAATACCACATCACCTATACTCCGATACTTAAATATATTTTTTTCCTATTCTGGGCGCATAAGTCCGATCGTAGTATAAGACAATAAACACACTCATCACGGATTTCAAAATTACTTCCAAATGAATAAAGCTAATCATGTGTCCTTGACTTTAAAAATAGAATGACAGCATAAGTTGGTGTAACAAGAAAGTGCCAAACATACGAAGTAACTGTAGCATTCACCGCTGAGGGCGCCATTATCCAGGTCCACATTATTCTGCGTGTGGTTTGTTTTCCGCACACACGACTCGGGAGTGGACAAGGGGGTCCCACAAACTTTTTTTTTAAAAGTAGGTACCATTCGAATCAGGAGATCACGTAGATGACGAAAAACATGGTTTTAACTTGTGTGGACGCGAGTTCGGCCACATAATTTCGACAGACCCCAGTAGTCGGTAAATTTTCAGACGAAAGGCCACACTATTATAGCCATACAAACACACACACACTAACACACACACACACACTAACACACACACACACAGACATCATCGCGAAAATATTAAAATCGTATTCTAGGGACCCTAAAACGTGTTTATCAATTGAAAACTCACTACCCAATTTTTAGCATGATTCCTATACCTCTCTTATCTGAAGGGCGAGAGGTAAAAATTAAAGCTTGTAAAAATTCAGGCATCTATTGAATAAAAAAATTTTATCGCGATTTTTATATTAATTGTTTTTGTTTCATTATGTCGAAAAAAATATATAGAAAAATTTTTATTGTTTACAACAAATTGTTTATAGAATAAACAATGAAAATTTAAATAAAAATAAGTTTATTTTTATTTATCAAAGAACAAGATAAATTATGATTAAAAAAATTGGTTCCTTAATAATAATTACAGGTGATAGAAAAAAATTATTAATTAACAAATACGGTTTTAAGGCATAAAAAAAATTTTTAGAGAACGATTTTTTTTAAAAAAGTCATAATTTGTAACAAAGATTATGTTTCCAAAAAAGGAATTTTAAATTATCTTATCAACAACGCATTTGTTTATAACATTTTTTGTCAACAATAAGAAATAAAAAAAATTAAAAAATCATTTTTATGTAAATTTTGATCATAAAAAAAAACAAATCGATAGTAATTTGAAAAAAAAATTTTTGAATAAATAATCAAGCTTTTTAATTTTTAATGTAAGTACATTGTTACTATTAAATTGAAAAATAACATTTTTTTAATTTTTCCAACGGGAATCTCTTTTGAGACCTTTCAAAAATAGATCCAAAAAAGGAAAAAAAATCAGATTTGTTATTTAAGAATTATCGCGCTTACAATGTTCATGTTCAAGTAGGAAATAGAAAAATCGCGATAACAATTTTTTGACCGCGGATTATTGTTCATAAATCTATCCAATAAATGCCTGAATTTTTTCAATTTTTAATTTTTATATTTAATAAGTTTAAATAATATTTATTCATTAAAGGTATAAAGTGGGCAGCGCTTACGCAAGCCGGAGTCTCCTTTTTCGGCTGTATTTTCAACACTCTGGGAAAATTATAAATATTGCTCCTAGAGTTCCGAGAGATACAGTTTTTTTTGTAAATTTTCTCCTCTTTTTGGATATATTTTCAAATTTGAAAAACGTCAAATAATTTTTGAGATATTTGTATCAAGCCAAACCCCATTTTTTTATTGTTAATAAATAATCAAACATAATAAAACTAAGTTACTGGTAACAAAAATTTACAAAAAGTAAAAAAACGAACTACTATCTAATTATTTTAAATACTCAAAATGCTTTGAATAATTTGAGATGTTTTGAGTATTTAAAATATTTAGATATTAGTTCATTTTTTTTTACTTTTTCTAAATATCTGTTAGGTGACGTAGTTTTATTATATTTGATTATTTATCTTAATAAACATTTTTGTGATGCATTTTGACTTGTTATTTTATTCTGAAAATAATTTTAGCAACGTAGTTTCTCATATATCTTACAGGGTGAGCCAACACTCATCAAAAATCAAAAATTTAAAAAAATGCCAAAAGATATCATTTTGAGGCTCTGAAAGGTCAATGGGTCATCTTATTTGTCTTTTTGTAACCTGGTTATATTTATAGTTAAAATTTCTCAGAAAAAAAGTATAATAGGACAAAGTGTCACATAACGCCCTGTAGTTACCGATAAAATGATAAAATTTGTGAAAATCGGTTTAGGCATATGGAACTTAGAATCATTTTAATGTCAACGAAAGTACACTTCCCCCCACCTAATAATAGGTGATAAAAAAAATGATTTAGGCAAAAGTTGTAGAATAAGGACAATAGTTTCTAAAACTAATATTTTTACCAACCTTAATTAGGGAATATTTTGTAAAAATCCCATTTATATTTTGTAAATGATAGAATACGCCACCTTGCGGAAATTTAAGACAATAAAAATATTTTTAAGCAAGATTTTAGTTCCGATTTTTTCCCAAATCCTAGAACAAACGATTTTCGAGATACGGCCGCTAGCCACCCTTAGTGAATCATCCTGTATGTAAAGGAAAAAAATTAGAAAAGTATAAATACTGTAAATAACGTACAGTATGATTTTTATTTTAATGCTCAGAAAAATGCATCGAAATTTTATGAAAAAAATTGTAAAATGAACGTTAATGTTATTTCAATTTATTTTTACAATTTTTATTTAAAATAATACAAAAAAAATTATTTGAAATTAAACAGAATTTAAAAAAATTGATTTCTAGCAGTTCAACGATACGTACTTTGTTAAAGTAGATTTATTCGGTTAAAACTTTATATCTTCGAAGAAATTCTAAATATAATATTATGGAATCCACATATTAATATATTTTCTAACTTATGTTGCAATTAGATTATATAAGATAAAATAATGATATTTTGTAAAAATAAAACACACAAGTTGTTACGAAACAAAGTATATAATATTAAAGTTATATTTTTGATCACCCTATTAGACCTCAATAATAATAATTTCGTTAGTTTAATAAATATTTTGATATGGTAATAAATATTATAAAATGATTAAAAAGTTTGGTGTATTTCTAAAGTTGTAATATTAGTATTTTGGTAATTTAAATCTTTTGTAAATATAAATATTTTCTCAAAAATATTGTAACGAGGTGGGCCCTGTGTCTGATGGAATAGCGCACGAAAAATCCATCGATTATTCTGTAAACGACGTGAGCATTCCAGATCAAGCAAAATAAATACAAATAATCCGAAAGAGTTTTGTATGTTTTAAATGTTTAAATTCAAGTGAAAAAATATTGTTTTTACACCGCGGGGAGTGAAACTAGTACTTTAGTCCCGCATTTACGGGACTAAAGTGACACTTTTACTCCCTTGGGACTAAAATTTTTTGGTCCCGCAAATAAAAAGCATTTGAAACCATCTATCTTGTTTATTCTAATTTAATTCAGAACTGTCAAATAATTCCACAAAGGAGTATAGGAAACAATTTTTGGTACTACAGTCTTCAATTTTCTTTTCTCCAATACCATTTTACGAGATCGTCGTAAGCTTTATTATATATTTTTTACGATTTTATTCTAAAATATCTTAAATGTGACAAGTGGCAATCTTCTGACATTATTGATTTGAATGGTGATCGAAATCGGTCTAAGTTCGAGCCCCATCGGGAACCCCAATTTGTTTATATTTTTTTAAGATCAGGTATTTTATAAAAAAATATATAATTTAATATCAAACATGATTACCTCATCAGAAGTAGGAAATAAAAATAATAGAATTAATTGTTACGTTTAAATATTTACAAAATTAACAGGTAAATTATTATTTTTAAATTATCCTTCTTTTTCACATTTTTGTCAAATTTTTCTAAAATTACCCTTTTTTCTCATTTTTGCTACTTTTTCGATTTAAATTTTCTCTCTTCCTCAAAAACTTCCTCTCGTTTCTCTCAAAGTTTTGTCACTTTTTGGTCTCAAATTTCCTTCTCTCAAATTTTGTCACTTTTTTATAGAAAATAACGAAATCGAACGAAATCGAACGAAATCGAACGAAATCGAACGAAATCGAACGAAATCGAACGAAATCGAACGAAATCGAACGAAAACGAACGAAATCGAACGAAATCGAACGAAATCGAACGAAATCGAACGAAATCGAACGAAATCGAACGAAATCGAACGAAATCGAACGAAATCGAACGAAATCGAACGAAATCGAACGAAATCGAACGAAATCGAACGAAATCGAACGAAATCGAACGAAATCGAACGAAATCGAACGAAATCGAACGAAATCGAACGAAATCGAACGAAATCGAACTAAACCGAATTTTACCTCCAAAATTTCCTCTCGTTTTTTCTAGGTTTTTTCCCACATTTGTCCTGAAATTTTCTCCACTTTTTTTTTATAAAATTACCTCTTTTTTCTTATTTTTGTCGAATTTCCCTTCTTTTCTCTTAAAAATTCTTACTTTTTTGCAGAAAAACACATTTTTTAAAAACTACCCATTTTTTCTAAAATTATCCCTTTTTTTCTCCTTTTTGTCACTTTTCGGCCTTAAATTTTCCCTCTTCCTATAAAATTTCCCTTTGTTTCTCTCAACTTTTGTCACTTTTTTGTCTCAAATTTCCTTTCTTTTTTACCTAAAATTACTTTTTTTCTCTCATTAAAAGTAGGTAATTCTTTTTTTTAATTTTTGTCGAATTTCCCTTCTTTTGTCTCAAATTTTATCACTTTTTTCTGAAATTACCCCTTTTTTAGATTACCTCTTTTTAAATATTTTTGTCAGGTGATTAAAAGATGCACTTTAGTCCCTTGGTGTATAATATACTATTTACACTTTTTGTAACAAAGGATCAGTTATTTTCTTCTTTTTAAATTTAGACCCTCATTATTTTAATTGAAATATTTAAAAAAATATGTTATCGTTATTCTGAAATAAAATCTGGACGAGAGCTAATTCTAGAAAATTGAACCCTGTTTCCAGTAAAATTCTATTTTTACAATTTCACCAAATACGGCTACGGTACATGATTAATCGATTCGTTAGGCGCAAATGACATTACCTTTGGATTGATTAGAATTTTAGCGGAACACACTTCGAATGGAATAAAATTCGCTCTCTTTAACAGGATATGGTCCAATGATTTAATAATTAAAAAAAGTTTCCTTGTTAATTGATATTAAAATCAGTTGTGATATAGCATAAAAATATGTTGAGTTTTTTTTATTAATTGACATAGTAGAAGAAAATCTCGTGATGTGTTTTTTTTTCGATAAATTTTTCGAAATTATTAAAATATTATAGTCTTATATTAAAATGTATTTATTTGGTTCTAAATTATATTGAATATCTAGCTTGGTTATTGAACATTTAAATTTTTTACGCGTTAATAATATTTTTTTAAATTCGTTATGTTATTTTTACCAATTGTAACTTATTACGCACGGGGTTATATGTATTTTTCTCGATATAATTTTGATGGATTTCTGGTAATTATACATCAGGAAAATTTCAAGCGATTTTGTTAGTATTTAGAAGAAAAGAAGCCCATACAGAGAAATTAATTTATAATTATAGTTTTTTTTTGATATCATTATTTTTAAATAAATGTCTGGCGCCCTGTTAATTTTCTTAATATATCATAAACTAGTCAATTGAACCACATTACAAAAAAGAACAATCTTTTTTACGGAATTTAAGTGGGTAAATTGTTTTTTTAACACGATATTTCTTTTACTGTTAGCAAAGACAGACTTGTCAAAAAAAATTGTTATTATGTAAAAAAATATCGCGAAAGAAATATTTCATTTCAATTAAGTTTAGAAATATTATAACTATAACAATCCTTCCACTCAGCTTCCAGTCAGCGTACAATCTCACACCATCTATTTTTATACTACTGTTAATTTTTTTTTTATTTTAAATAAAAAGGGTGTTATTAGTATTTAAGGAAAATGTGCTTGTATTCTAATAAATTGGATGTAAAAATGTTTTTCTTAGTATTTTCCGACAATCCTACCCTCTAGTGCATTTTTTCTGCGCAGAACAGGGTAGAGTGCCATAAAACATAGGTATTCGTTTTTGGACGGAAACTCGCCTAATATAACAACTAAAAATATGCGGTTTTTTCATTATATTTAAAATATTTATTAAAAGAACGCATCTGTGCTACTTTTTTCACATTTAATCCGAGAAAAAGTTGATAGAGTTTGTTTAACCATCCTCTGCCGTTACGTCATACATATCCAACTTGATCTCCCAATCATGAAATGGATAAGACGAAATTATGACGTCATTAACGTATTTATTAATTTTTCATTGTCAAAATGCCTTCCCTGTATAATGAGAAAAAGCAAAGTTTCATTTTAAAGTTGATTAATTACTTTTCAAGCGAAAGAGATGCTGTAATACCGTTTTTACCATTTAATGCAGTCTACAACGTTTGGGTTCACCCCAAAAATATAATAGTATAATTGACTTTTTTCGTCATTTAATCACGATTCGATCATCCGTATTTTTTTTAATTAAGACAAAAATCATGCTTAGGGACATTAAACATCCCCAAGCTAGAAATCAGTTAAAAAAACGGAGGTTTCAAGTTAAAAAAATTACCAAATAATGTAAAAAGGTTACGCAACGCATAAAGCAAAATACCATTTTTGGCATTACCAATTTATTCATACAATGTAAAATAACATTCAAATAATATATGACAAACGTAAAACAGCAGAATACGTCACCGATTATGACGTAACGGCCGAGGATGGTTAAACAAACTCTGGTATCACTTTTACTAAAAATAATTTAAATAAAGTGCCATAAACACGCTATAAAGAATTAACTATAAAATCGATTGGTGAAAACCGCAGCTTCCTATCTTTAATATTAACGAAGCGCTTCTCCAAAATCGATTTCAGGCAAGCTAACATATGGTATTGGCGCCTCTTAATGTTTTTTTTTTAATCAAATACTTGTACGTTGGATTATTTGATTTCTATGCCTACATGCCATTTACCGGACAGCTGTTTCATCCCTTAAGGACTCATCAGCGGCAATATGCCCAGATATTTAGAATTCAAATTTGATTTTTTGCTTTAAATTAATTAAATTTAAATACGAATCGTTCTAAGTTTGCTAAATACCATCATTTAATTTTACTAGAAAATTGTTAAAGTTATACAAATATATTACATTTAAAACAAAAGTATTAGAAATTTTCTGCCAAAAAATTCTTTAATGATCATACAACAATTATTTTTCTGTTGTTGGATAATTAATCGTTATGACTTACATATGCCACAGTTGATTCGTTTGTATTGTAAAAAAACTGGTCCAAAAACTTTTCGCCAACAATATTGTTTTAGGGGAGAATTCCGTTCTTAGTTAAATGATTTATTGGATCTGCAATTTCCGCAAAATTTTTAATATATTTTGTTTATTACTTTGAAAATACCACAATTTTTTGTTTCAAAACTTTAATAATAAGTAATTATCACAATATAACCACTATTTACTGAACCATTGGTATATTGATAATTTAGCTTTTACATATGATGATAAAATATAACTTTAATTCCATCCCGTATATTTGGCAATATTTTTAAAATATGACACACGCTATTGTGGAATAAATACGTAAAGAAAAATCATGTCTGGCACCAAAGACGAAAGGGCATTAGGGTCTAACTTTGTTATCATTGATCCAAATTGAAAGCGGAAAACCGTTTACAAGTGTGACGTACAATATATACGTACACAAAAATAATGCGCAAAACTAAAGACAAAAGAGCACTAGGATATATTCTGTTAATATTGAATATTAAATGACTGAAACGTAGAATAAATACATAAAGAAAAATCATGTCCGGCACCAAAGACAAAAGGGCATTAGGGTCTAACTTCGTTATTATTGATCCAAATTGAACGCGGAAAACAATTTTGTATTACAAGTGTCACGTAGAATATATACGTAGACAAAAATAATGCTCAAAACTAAAGACAAAAGGGCACTAGGATATACTCTGTTACTATTAAATATTAAATGTTAGAAGCATTTTTAAGCCGCAACCGATTTTTTTTAATATATTTTCTTTATTATTTTGCAAATACCACAAATTTTTGTTGCAAAACTTTAGGTTATACAGGGGTTACTTCGTCTGCTGAAATAATAATTTTTTTAGCAATTGTCAAAATATAGCCATTACTTAGTGAACCATTAGTATAGTGATCGTTATTATGATAACGATATAGACCGTAGTCATTTTAATTGAAACAACTGAAATAGAAAAATTATAATATAACGGCTGCAAAAGTTTTAATATATTTTGTTTATTAATTTGCAAATACCACAATTTTTTATTGCAAAACTTTAGTTGATATAGATCAGTAATAGGCAGGTTCGACATTTTTGGTTTTTAACTGAAATCGAGAGATTTTGTTATTTAAAAACGGTCAAAAAAAATTTGAGCGCAAAATATTAATAAAAGCAAGGATCAACGAGAGGCTGAAAATCGGTACCAGTGCGCGAGACTAGACCGTGTGAGGTCAGTAGCCATGAACGGTTTGCCCCTGGCCCGCTGCTGCGCTGTATTAACTATACACACACATTTTACAGGGTTACCGTTTTTAGGACCCTAATAGCACAAAAGATCTGATTGACTTTTTTATGGTCCATTTAACGTCAGAACGTCCGAGGACCAAAAAAAAGCTTTTTATAAACGTTTGTGCAAGAACGTTTCTAAAATGAACATAAAAAACGTCCAAAATATGTCGTCAAAACGTCCGAAGTCATAAATAAAAAAAAAACGTTTTCTAAGCTACACTACTCAGACGTTCTTAAAATATACGATAAAAAAACACCCAGTACTTAAATGATTTTTTTAACGTCCATGTCAAAAGGTTTTTTATAAAGTCACGTTCAAAAAACGTTTTGTTTAAGTCCTCAAAAGCATGTTTTGAGAAAAATGCAAAAAGTAACGTTTTTTAGACGTTTTTATAACCACTGTAAAAAAAACGTCCAAAAAACGTTGTTTTTAAGTCTGCAAAGGTATATTTTGAGAAAAAATCATAAAAGGGACGTTTTTTAAACGTTTCATTTCAGTCGTTTTTAAAACGATCAGTAAAAACGTCCAGAAAACGTTTTGTTAAGTCCTCAAAAGATTGTTTTGAGAAAAGTCAGAAAGTTACGTTTTATAAACGTTTTTGTAGGTTGTTTTTATTACCACTGTAAATAACGTCCAAAAAACGTTGTTCTTAGGTCTGCAAAAGTATGTTTTGAGAAATAATCATAAAAGGGACGTTTTCTAAACGTTTTATTTTAGTTATTTTTAAAAGTGCAAGTAAAAACGTTTTCGTTGGGTCCCCAAGTATATTTCCATAAAAAGTCATAAAAATGACGTTTTTTAAACGTCTTTGTTAGTCGTTTTCATAACTAGTTTAAAAACCGTTCAAAAGACGTTTTGTTTGCTCTCTCTGTCTGTGTCTGATTCCAACCAATCACGAATTTAGCTCGCTAACGGTCGGTTTGGGAGAGAGACCGCGCACTCGCACTGCGTGGCTGTTGTCTACAGTTTTTAGCATAGTGGACGATAAAACATGGCGTGACTCTCGGTAATTTCATGTTTATTTTCTCTGCAACTAATGAAAATAAACGTAGCAAATCTGATATCTGTAACCTGCCTATTATCAATTCAGTAGATCAGGTAAGCAACTACTGATATAGGTATAGGGAATTCAATGTGTTAGAACGAAGTTATATCCTAATACCCTTTCGTCTTTTGTTTTGCATATGTTGTTTGTTTACGTATTTACTCTATGAAACATTGATAATACAGTAGATTTTGTCCCGTTTAAATCCGACCATTAAGTTATTCGTCTTTGGCGCCAGATATAAATTTTGTTTAGATATTTATTATACGTCACATTTATAATACAGCCGTTTTTTTTTTCATTAAAATTGGGCCATTAATAACGGAGATCACCACCATCTGTTTATTAGCGGGAGTATTTAATGTTAGACGTGTATAGGATTCTACTATCGCGCTCATAGTAAGCTAGTCAGTCATGTCGTTTGTCGGATAGTAGCCAAACTAGCTAAAATTGTATTAAAGGAAACTGTAAAGCTGGCTGGTGACGTCATAGCGATCTCTATCTCTCTCTTGCTCACTGAAAATATGCATCCTCTCTCTCTAACACATTGAATTCCCTATACCTATATCAGTAGTTGCTTACCTGATCTACTCAATTCTACTTAAATTCTACTAAACACCCTCATTTATCTTAAAAATCTATTAATTTAGTCGGAAATTTACTAAAAATGGTAACCCTGTAAAATATGTTTGAATCGTGAATACAGCGCAGCAGCGGACCAGGGGCGAACCGTTCATGGCTACTGACGTCGCACGGTCTAGTTTCGCGACGTTTTCCAGCCTTTCGCTGATCCTTGATTTTAAAATGCTTACAGCGGACGTAAATATTAATATTTAGCGCTCAAATTTCGATTACAGTTAAAATAAAAAAAAATAAGAAAAATATCGATCCTGCCTATTGTCACATTATTTATTATGATGATAAAATATAACTTTAATATTCCATCCTGTATATTTGGCATATTTTTATATGATTATAATAGTTTTCTTCTGAAGGTATAAATTAATCGATTATATGATATGTAGAATAATGTACCACTAGAACTACTCAAGCACTAATACAAATATTTTGTTATATTATAAAATCTGAATCTACACTGACAGGGGATAGTCCCCGATATAATCATATTAAGGTAATTTTAGCTTAAATAGTATTTCCCACCAGTGCTTTAACGCTTTTTGTAACCGCCATAGATATTCAACTCATTAAAAATTAGTACAAAAGTTGACTAAACGTAGAGTGTATCTCAGGCTCAGTTTTAATTCAAGTGTAGGGAGTTCAGGTTAAACGAATCTTGATAAATAATTCAGCTCTTTTTGATTACAACTGGAACTTATATATCCCCTGTTGAATTTTAAAATAAGCACTTTGAGAGTTCTCATGAAGAATTATTTAAAACAGTATTAAAAATGTACGCTCGACTTATTCTTTTCAAATTAAATTATTTAAATATTGACGGTACTTATTGCTTTTAGGCCACTAATAGGACACCTGTCGGCTATACAACCTTCATTGATGAAAAAGTGTTTAATATTTCAATGTCATTGGTAATTCTTTTGTTAGGCTTAAACTTTTATAATATTCAATAATTTAGCTTGGTTTAAAACTTAAATCCAATTATTAATAATTTTAAAAAACAATAAAAAAATTATAGATAGATTTTAAAATTTTAAACTTACTTATTAGTAAAAATCACAAAGAAATATTGTTAAAGTGGTATGAAGATATTGATAATCATTCCAAATTCAAATATGATAACCGAATCTTAAATTATAATGAAACACCCGGTATAAGGGACCTTTAGCGTTTAGATATTCATGACACGAAGATAATATAGCCAACTGACAAGAATATTTTGGCGTCAGCCTTCAGCTTCTATAACGGTGGATTAAATTAATAAGTAGCCATCAATTCTGTTTAAAAAATAGTTAAGATCGATATGTTCCTCCAGACATTTTAAAGGTCGAACTATAACTATAAAAGATATAAGATTGCTTTTCGCTTTTTTACGACCCTACAGCTGTGACCAGGAAGACGATGCGATAAGGTGATATGAATAGTTGCTAAAAAGACGAAGTTTGTTTTTCGAAAAGGAATTGAGTTCCTACAGATTAAGAAACTGATGGTGTAATAAAAAGTAAAGAATTTAAACTGTATTATTTTCTATTTAGTGCTTTTTAGATTTCCCAAAAAAACAGACATTAGAATTGTGTAGGTATTTACTGGTTTGCAACGACACTTCGGTCGTTACGGGTCACTTTGGCGCCTTGGTCCAGGTTTCGGATTGCCTCGGGCGTCACCTTCCGTTTAGAGTGTGAAGGCCACTGCACGGGCAGCGTCAGTGGAGAAAGAGAATACTCCAGGGGTCGTTATGGTATCGACCAAAATCACTGGCGGCCAGAAGGGCGGTCTTTACTTGCCCCACTGGGTTTGACTACCTGGGTATTAGCTGCTGGGATGTTAAACTCAAAACAAATATTAATAAATAAAACTTTTATTTGTTACCAAAATCCGGCGGAGAAAAGGTGTGTAACGGACGATTGGCTTGGCGGCGTGGTGTAGTCGGACTGACGGTTCGGAACTCCGAATATAATTGAAGTTGGCTTCAACTTGACCTGTCTCTAAAGGTCGGCGGACTGCGCTGCTGTTCCAATTGGGATAGCCACAGCAAGTCTAGCTTCTCGCTGCCTCTGCAGCTGTCGACAACGGTATGAATTGTCCTACTCGATACGAACTTCAGCGTCTAAGAAGCAGAGACGAGAGTGTCTCCATCTGCCTGGCGACGGTTCAACTGGTACGACTGGTCTTTTATTCACAATTTTAAGTTAATTTTACTCCAGTGCAGTGCGCGATTTAATTTATATATTTTAAATAATACGGAAAAAAGTAACTTTGTTACTGATTAATGATAGTGGTGTTTTAAAATTGGTTGGATTTCACCGAAAACTTAACCAGAATTTGCAAACCTACCCTTAGGTTTGTTCCCGCAGCGAGTTCCTAACTTGTTATGAACATACTGAGTTGCGCAGTATAAAATAACTCTTCCTGATCTATTGTTTTATTCTGCGCAACTCAGTATATTCACAACAGGTTAGGAACTCGCTTCGTGAACAAACCTCATATATGTATTCAATACTCAAGTTAATAATGTTTTCTAAACGAATCTATAATGTAGGCGGCAAAGTACTGACTGATTGACCGACTGACTGACTGACTGACTGACTGATTGACTGAGTGACTGACTGACTGACTGACATAATTGACTGACTGACTGAGTGACTGACTGACTGACTGACTGACATAGAAACAACGCACAGCAAAATCTACTTAACCCAGAGATTTAAATTTTGAGAGTATGTTCTGTTTATAATTGATTTTAAGGGGTAGAAAAGGGTGAAAAACGGTGGCTTACATAGAATAAGTATATCTATATGCACTTACTCGAGAAGGTAATGGTAGTAGGGAAAAATAGACAAAAAATTGGAAACAAATAGGGTAAAATTTGATTTTTTAGGAAAAAATTTGGAAAAAACAGGAAAACATGGGAAAAAATAGGGAATAATAGAGAAAAATGGGGAAAATAGGGCAAAATAGAGAAAAATAAGTACACAAATAGGGAAAAATCACTTGTGTCATCCCAAAACATTCCAGACGAATATCCAGAGATGAATATTTCTACACAACATATTACCAAATTTCAGCTCAATCGGATTAAACGTGTAGACTCTGTCGTGGAAGCATACACACATACAAATTAACAGACAGACAGACACACAGATAGACAGACTAATTGGTCTTAATCAGGGGATCTTAAAATGTATATTTCCATCTTTCTCGAAAAATTTTTTAGCTCGTTCATACATTTTTTCCGCAATCGAATTAAAAAAAACTTCACCAAACTTAAAAAAAAACAACAGAAACACGAATTCGTTTTCTTATAAACGAATTTGATAAAATAGAAATAATAATACATTTTTCCACAAAAAAACTAAAAAAAAAATTCAAATGTATTTTTCCCAGACGAATGTGGAAAAAAGTGGAAATGAATTTTTTTACATATAAATTGGTATAAAGGCAAGAATGCATAAAATGATTATAAAAAAAACAGCAAAAATACGTTTTTTCACACATACATTGAGAAAAAAGCAAGAATGGATTTTCTATATAAAAAATGGAAAAAACAGCATACTTTTTTTACACTAATTTGAAAAAAGAAACAAAAGCAGGAATAAATTTTTCCTTATTCAAATTTGAAAAAAATGCTAACAAATTCAAAAAGAAACAAGCAACAATATATTTTTCTATACAAAAAAACTAGAAAAAACAGCAGAAATGTATTTTTCACACATGAATTGGGAAAAAGCAAATTTGCATTTTTCCACACAAAAAATTAAAAAAAATAGCAAAAACGCATTTTTTTCCAACAAATTTAAAAAAAAACAGAAGCACGAATGATACTCGAATGTAGAAAAAACCGCAAAAATGTATTTTTCTACAAAAAAAAATGGAAAATACAGCAAAAACGTATTTTTTCACGTATAAATTGGTAAAAATAGCAAGAATACATTTTTCCAGTTAAAAAAACCAGAAAATAACCGCAAAAATTCGTTTTTTACACATAAATTGAGAAAAAAGCGAGCATGTATTTTTCCACACAGGGGAACAAAAAAAAAACAATAATAATGCATATTTTCACAAATAAAATAGGAAAAAATCAAAAAAAATTGATATACACACAGACAGACAAACAGATAGACTGACTTCCATCTGAAAATGGTCTTAATCATCTGAGCTGACCTCAAAATGGATATTTCCATCTTTATCTCGAAAAATTTTTTTAGCTCGTTCACAATACTTTCCCTTCTCGGAGGTGGGTCGGGAAAGAAAAAATAAGGAAAATAGAAAAAATAATGGAAACAGGAAAAATAGAAAAAATAGAGAAAATAGTGGAAAATTAGGGAAAAATAGGAAAAATTTGGAAACATATGAAAACATAGGGCAAAATGGGGAAAAATATAAAAATACTCAAAAATAGAGAAAGTAGGGAAATTAGAAATAAATACAGAAAAATCGGCAAAATTAGAAAAACATATTGGAAAATAGTAAAAAATACGGAAAATAAAGGAAATTAAAGAAGAATAAAAAAACGGGAAAAATAGGGAAAACATGAGAAAAATGGGAAAATAGTCAAAATAAATAATAATAGGGACTAATAGGAAAAAATAATGATAAACAAGAAATATATGAAGAATTAGGAATAATACGAAAATTAGGTAAAGTGGGGAAGGCTAGGAAAAATAGGGAAAAATAGAGTATAATAGAAAAAAAAATAATGATAAATAGGGAAAATGAGAAGAAATTTTGACAAATTAGGGAAAATAATGAAAAACCGAGAAAAATATGCAAACCATACATTTGTCTCCAGTCGAATTAGAAAAATTAAGTAAAAATACATTTTTTCACATAGGAAATTGGAAAACAAAGCAACAACGCATTTTTTTAATAAAAATTTGAAATTAAAAGCAAGAGTGGATTTTTTCAAAAACAAATTTAAAAACAA
Organism: Neocrepidodera transversa; assembly: GCA_963243735.1. Taxonomy (NCBI): domain Eukaryota; kingdom Metazoa; phylum Arthropoda; class Insecta; order Coleoptera; family Chrysomelidae; genus Neocrepidodera; species Neocrepidodera transversa. The sequence continues at coordinate 7,527,087 of OY725340.1, forward strand.
ACCAACAATGAATTTCTTACCCACAAATTTGAAAAACAAGACTCTAATGCATTTTTTCACTTAATGTGGATAATAAGCAACAACTTCAGTATAATTGTTAAAAATATCAATGATGCGTTTTTCCACTATCGAATTTAAAATTAATTCGTATTTTCTCAATCGAATCACAAAATGTTTTATTCTCGACTTCGAAAAAAAATGAAAATTTAAGCAATAATGCATGTTTCCAGTCGTTTTATGAAAACAAAGAAACAGTGTATTATTTTCACTTAACTTTTAAAAACAAAGTAATAATGGAGATTTGAATAAAAAGAAGTAAGCATGAATTTTTCAAAATCTGATTTAAAAAAAAGAAGCAAGAATGTTGCCACCATCATTGAAAAAAAAAGAAGCTAGAATGCATTTTTCCACAAAGATGGATTTAATAGGGAGATATGAAAAAATAGATAATAATAGGGACAAATACGAACAAAAAGGGAAAAACAGGAAAAAATAGGAAACATAGGACAAAATAAGGAAAGTAGGGATATTTGTCAAAATGGGGAAAAACAGGGTGAAATATGTGAAATATTGAAAAATAATGAAAAATAAGGAAAATTGGAAAAAATAGGAAAACTTGGGGAAAAATAGGCAAACATAGTGAAAATAGGGAAAATTGTTAAAAACAGGAAAAAATAATGGAAAATAGGAAAAATAGAGAAAAATGGAGAAAATAATTACAAATTGGGAAAAACAATAAAAAATAATGGAAAGCAGGAAAAAACATAAAAAAGTGAGAAAAATAGAAAAAATGGGGAAAAATAGGAAAAAAATTTGGAAAAATAAAGTAAATGGGAAAAAATAGAGAAAAACCTGAAATAATAATAGCTAAAAATGATGAGAAATGGGGAAAAATAAAGAAAAACAGGAAAAACAAGCAAAGATCAGTCGTCCAGCTAATAATCAGCTACGGAGTTCCTTTAAAAGTACGGGTATGCAGCTAAGTGGTAATACTATAAAAAATCGGTCAAGTTCGTGTCGGACTTCGCACATTTAGGGTTCCGTACCAAATGTAGAATATAAGCCAGATGTGCAGCTGTATGGGAGCCTCCTTGAAAATATTTAAAAATATTTTTTATAATTTATATGGCTTTGGGTCAACAAGACGCATATACTGTGAAAATTTGAAGACTTTAGCTCCAACTGTTTAGCTGCTAGACTGGTGTGACAGACGGACGGACGGACGGACACGCGAGTGAGAGCAATAGGGTTCCGTTTAGACCCTTTGGGGTACGGAACCCTGAAAATCAATATCTAAAGATAGATTATCTTTCTATTTAAGGCACTTTGTGCTCGTCTCTCTTGTAATATCTTCTTTCTCCGTCGCTACTTCCCTATAAGCAAAAACAGAGTCGGCTTCAAGTACAATCTATACTAAATTCTGTTGCTATATGTTTTTATCTCTTCTAGTATTTTTATTACTACCAGAGTGGCATATGGAATACTAGGCAGCGAATGTGTTAAAATAATTCCAGGATTTCGAAGGACCAAATTTCTTGGGTAGAAGTTAAACCAATATGAATGTTAAAATAAAAATAGTATTTGAAATTAGAATGTAATTTTTTATTCCATTTTTTCCAAGTACAAAACATGAACAACAAAATCATAAAGCGGCACATTAAGTTAAATTATGAATATTTAAATTGTACTCAATCACTTCACTCACTGTAAAAACTATTTACATTTTTGTATGAAAAATCAGAAAACTTTTTCGGTGTGGTTAATTACCCGCCATTTTATTTATATGAAGAAATTTTTCTGCTCTAATAAATGCATGACTGACTTGATTCATTGTTTTGATGCGCTAGAGAGTCTGTGCGCTGATTTTTTAACGGTGAGGAGGGTTGGTAGGAGACATGTGACGTGGTATGTAAATAGCCTTGAATTAAGCATCTATAATTTTTGTCTCTTATAATGATGGAATAATATAAGAGATAGATAAGCTTGCATAGCAACAGTCGCTTATATATTTTATTTTTGTTAACTGTATTTTGCAATTAGACAGAAAAAAGTTTGAGAGAAAGACGGAATAATATTCTGTTGATTTTAAATCTATTTTTAGATTATGAAATATTAAAATATACATAATAGATATTAATATGAATTGAAATGTTCATATTATTAATTTTAAAAGAAATATGAATAAATTTGTATTTTCTGAATAATATTTCAGTAAAATTTATCCAAGTAATGTTAGACGTTCATTAGCCTTTTAGTTGTCTGATCGATCAGTTGAAGGCTCTTCAATCAAAATGGCGGCATGGCCGTTCATTGTTAATTAAATTATAAATTAGTAGTTTCTGAGATTTCCACAACTTAATGTCATTAGTTTATACATTGAAAGCGAGTGAGAATTATTTGATTTGATAGTGTTTTTATGGTACAAATAATGTACATTTTATAATTTCTTTTTAGTATAAATAAATGGGTGTGAAAATAACCTTCACCTTAATTTGCTTGTTTTTATTAAATTTCATGAAACTGCTTGAAACGTAGTTTCATAAGTTAATAATAATTAAACAATGTTGCCAGCTGTTTTGGTCCTTCGATAATTGGTCGATGTTAACACGTCGGTAAAATTTTCCAAATATTTATCGATTACTAATCATATTTGTCCATTGGTAGTTAAAATATGTATTTCTTTTAAGAGTTATGATAAATAAATACTCATTTTCTAATAAAATAACCCAGGCGCGTTTTCCAAGCAAAGAAAGCTTAAAAATAATTTCCTTTCGCGGCATGTTCTTTACTTCCCCCCTTTGAACTTAATTAGAAGAACTAAAAGCGTAACAATGCATAAAAGTACTAAAGTTGAAATCTAGAAAGCATTCAACCTAATTAAAAGTTACTGATGTTAAATTGTACGGCCCCGTAAAGCGTCTAAAACTTCCTCACTTTTATTATTAACGTAACTTAAATATTAATATATTTCTAAGGATAATCTACTGACGGTGTTTAATCCTCAAACTAAATTAAAATTGAATAGGATATTATATTAAAGAAATTATGCTGAAAACCGGAAAATGCCGGTGGCATTAAATTTTTATTTTTAACCGACCTTAAAAAAATCGGTTGTGTCGCCCCAAAACTTTCCCGACGAGTATCCACGAATACTTTTTCAGATATTTAATGTTAAAGTTTCAACTTTTGACAGTTTTTTATTTTTAACAGGTGATAGTTGGAGAAATATTTTTGACTGTTCTGAATAGAGTTTTTTAAGGGCTTTCAAACTACATATTGCATGTCCAATTCCGTGACATATTGCATCTGTCATTTTTTGATAGTGATACTTCCGTTTGACAGATGTTGTACAAAAACTAATGGGTTCTTCCGACGGGTAACCCAAACTCCTGTACCAAATTTCAGCTCAATCGGATTAAACGTGTGGCCTCTATCGTGGAAGAATACACACACACATACACACCTACACACACAGGAGGTGGGTCGGGAAAGTAATAATCTAAGACGAAACCGTACATTCTGAAATATTTTAAATCCATTCTGAGCCTTTAATTTGTATCCCATTTTTATGATATTTTCAAAAATGCTAATAAAACCTACATTTTTAGCTTGTTGTTCGAAATGGAACAAAAAAATTAGCCAAGGAAATAATTTCACGCCTGTTAAAAACGAGGCTAAAGATGGTTCATTAAAAACCATATTCAGTATGATGCTAAAATGACCAAACCAGAACTGTACACATTAATTAAAGCTCACAGACCCGCGCCGAATTTTCTTTTAGATGATCTTCTTGAAGAAAATGGTCACAAAGTATTACGGTTGCCTCCGTATCACCCTGAACTAAATCCCATCGAAAAAATATGGGCCACGGTAAAAAATTGGGTGGGTCAACGTAATACAACATTTAAGTTGGATGATGTTGAAAAGTTAGCAAGAAAAAAAATTGAAAGCAAATGGGCAAACGTGGTGGACCATTCCGCAAAATATGAGGATGCATATATTCAAAAAGAACATCTGATGGATGAATATACAGATTCCCTCATATTTTGCGTCAATACGGGGTCATCCGATTAGTGAGATTCCGACCTTTCGGACTTCGAAGATAGTTAAAATTATAAACATTTTAATAAAATTTAAATTATTTATTTAAACTTTTAGTTGTTTTATTACTTTAAAGTTTAACAGCAATTTAACTAACAAATAGTTGAAATTTTAAATGCTACTTTTTATTTTAAAGTATTTTCAATTTAAAATATTTTATTAATGTACACACGCCACTGCTAAAATATCAGATACCCCTACCGCAGTAGATTTGAACTTAGCGCCATAAAATAAGGTTCACAAAGTTTATGACGTGCTGCGCCAACTGGGGCGTGGCCAAAACTAAATGTACTCATCTCAAAATAATCGAGCTCTACGACATCTGTCAAACAGAAGTGTCACTATCAAAAAATGACAAATGCAATATGTCACGGAATTTGACTTCCAATATGTCATTTGAAAGCCCTTGACATTTTATATTCGACCCATAGATGGTGTGCGCGCTTAATTTTACAAATTTTTGAGTTTTTGTTTTAAATACAGTATTTTCTGGACATACTCAGATAAAGAAATATATTCAATAACAAAACAAAACGTTATAGAACTAAATAGTGCTAGTTTTGTCTATTTTTCAGTAGTGAGTGGTGCCGAAAATTAGTACGGCTAAAATGGCGTCAAGGTTAAATTTCTGTGTCTAAAAAGATCACCGTTTTGCTAAACATATTAGTTTCCCGACCCACCTCCTAGAAGAGAAAGTATTGTAAACGAGCTAAAAAAAAAAAAATTCGAGATAGAAACGGAAATATCCATTTTCCCCTGAGACGATTTAGGGCCGGTTGTTCAATGGAAGTTTAATTCGTTGATTAAGTGAACCGGGTTCAATATTTAACTATGGATTAGAGCATCATGCATTTTTCAATCGAATGTTAATCAAGGATCACTTAATTCGTTGTTTTCATATGTTGGCAATACATTCGCAGCATTCGGATTATATTCGGACTCATTCGGAATGTTCCGTGCGGAAAGTTGAAACGTAATCTTAACTTTTTAATTCAATATAAATTTTGAATTCTGATATTCTTCATGAAATGGAGCCCTCTCTAAATAAAAAAGAACTGATATAAGTGGGGTAAAACCGTAGAGTTAGTAGAACCATTTTTTCTGGTGCAGGGAATCATTACTAAAAAAACACATTCAAATCTGTATGAAAAATTAAAAACAGAATAAATATTACTGATTTGTCTGGTTACCAATATCTTTGTCTAATCAAGAATATTACAGGTGATTTCTTTTGGCAACCGAAATAGATATAAAAATTTGTTTCTGACCATTCTTTAAAATGATTTCGACGTCGTCTGAACACTGGTCTCTTTCTTGTTGGGGTAATAATATCAATCATTTCCAAAAAACTTCATCATGAGTTATTCCTTCCATAATTTATGTAGTACCTAAGTAATAAAAAAGTTTATAATATTCCGATATCAAAATGTTCCACAATAACATAATGTTTATCAAACAATGTCATAGTAGAATTTATAGGTTGGAATCAATCAATTATCTCTCTTAAACCACAGAATTCCTGAGATTAGTTTAAACCACGGTTAAACTAGGTTTATCTAATAAACCTTTATTGAAAAACTGAAACAGAATTGATGAACTTGGTTCAGTCAATATCGCTGGATCATCTCTGATTGAACAACTGGCCCTAAGACCATTTCCAGATAGAAGTCTGTCTGTGTGTGTGTGTGTGTATTCTTCCACGATAGAGGCCACACGTTTAATCCGATTGAGCTGAAATTTGGTATAGGGATTTGGGTTACCCGTCGGAAGAACCCATTAGTTTTTGTTTAACATGTGTCAAACGGAAGTGTCACTATCAAAAAACAACAGATGCAATATGTCACGGAATTCGACTTGCAATATGTCAATTGAAAGCCCTGGAAAAACTCTATTCAGAACAGTCAAAATTATTTCTCCAACTTGGGGCGACACAACCGATTTTTGTTTGTATAATCATATTTTTATTTAATTTTAAACAGTTTTTCGAAGTATGAAGGTCTCCAAATACCCGTAGGGTGATTCAGCAAATAAGGAGGCGGATTTGCATTCGGATTCTTCCTATATCTGGGCGCGATATCTGGACGATCTAGATGTCGGACTTGTGGATTTTGTCGAAGATTTGGGCCTCGGACTAGCCGAGGCATTTCCTGGCTGCTCTTCGATCGATCACTATGGTTTCGATCGATCGTTGTAGTTTCCTGAATCTGCTCTTGGACTTAATAGTCCAAATCCTCTATTCTTCATCTTCAAGGTCTAATATAGTAGTAATAGTAAACTTGAGAGGTCAAATTGATAACAGTTTGTTTTAAATCTGTTTTTGGAGTCTTGAGCTGTTTTCACTAGATTTTGTTGAACTTTTTCTTTTGTCTCTCATTGGATAGCTGTAGAGTTGTAGAAGGAATAATAATATTCAAAAATACAGAGATTTTAAATAGAAATGAAAATACTACGATATTACCTATATATGTTACATTCGAGTTGAAACTCCACGGAGCGAGCAGGGTAGGAGTAGTGCAGAGTTCGAGTTACTATAGAGCTAATCGATTTACACATGTCACTGAGGAAAATAACATTATAACATAACCTCAATATATGGTATTTATTTAGTTTTCTTTATTAGGTTCTGATTATCAGATCACAAACTTTCATCTAGTGTTATCCTTACTTCGTTTGGATCACAGTTTGCTCGTAAGAGTTATGATTTTTTAAAAATACCTAACTAATTTAATTATACCCAACCTTCACCAAATTTTCAAAAAAGGCTTTCAGTTATGTTACCCTTTATTCCTTTTCGTACCTATGCGCTTACACGCATTTTTAGTTAATTTGTAATTTTTGGCACCAACCAATACTCGTTCTTAATTTCCTTTTTATTTGGTAAGTTTTTCTTAATTGTGTTAAATAACAATTTTCGCTGACACTGTGTATTACAGGCCTGATGAAAGCAGTTTTGCCGAAACTAGTTGCCGTTTCCCTATTTATGTCCGTGTAACAACGTTTGTTTTTATTAAATTTGTGGTATTTGATTTTGGATTTTATAACTCAATTAATTTTAAGGTTAAGATTTTGACAATCATAGAAAGCTCCAATTACCCTATCCGAAGGTCCAGAGTGAAAAGAGATTGCTCTTATTGCTACCCCAAGTCCAACTCGAATGCTACCGAGGCTTACACCGATCTTCAAATCGAACACGAAACCACAAATGGAGTTAACTCGGAGTGAAAGGAGCATCATCTCGAATGCACCAATAGTATCTGGCACATAGCACTAACGAGCGCGAAAATAAAACGGTCGGTCACGGAAAAAAGCGCGCGCAGACACGCATATAAAAGAATCACCGTGTAGTTATCATCAAAATCCTAATACTAAGGTGCTTTCATTATACTGGAGGTTATCATATAAGTTTGTATGTAATTTTTTTCCATTTGTATTAAAATCAAATTTAATAAAATAATAATAATTCAACCTGTAAGATTTATTGTTTATAAAACTTGGAAACAGTTATTAAATACATAGTAAGTAATTAATTAAAATTATACCAGTGGCGTGCACTTTGGTTTCGTATCATACATATTTTCTACGCAAATGGAATAATTGTTTTTTGGATTCTTATTATACAAAGTGTATAACATTTCACCATGGTAATACTCTAATAGTGTAATAGATAAAGTGTAGTGTATCTGAATTTGGTGTCCATCGACTAAACAATTTAAATTTAGAAATATTCGTTATCATAATCACAACTAATTCAAATAAAATAAAAAACATGTATTAATTTTATGTTTAATGCTTATTTCACAAACTCACTATCGCAGTGTCATATAGTATGCAGCTATCTGTTGAGATTTTTTTCACTAAACTGGTTTGTTTCTGCAGCATTAATTCTATTCTATTAGTATTGTTTCAAGATCTTGCTATTTGTATACAAACCAAAATCCTTTGGTACGTTATAAAATTAACGATATAAATGGCGACTGCATGAGGCTATTTCTAGTGTTCATTTTTGTCTATAATTCGAGTTTGTAGAACTAGTCAAAGTGTAGAATTTATTTTGCTTTGTACATATAAGAAGACCTGCTAGTAATCCTTTGCAGTGATGAATAACTCGTTAGGCCCTATTTTCAAAGTTTATACTAAAAATAAAATTTATTTTAAAAATAGGGTCTCCTTTTTTTTGCTATAAATACTTCTCTAACTCTGATTATTGTTTGGAACAATTATATATTTATAAGAAATAAAATTTTCAGAGTTAGAACTAGTGATATGTTAATGTTTTTTATATGTAATCTTGTATTCAAACGAATATGAACACAAAATTGGAAATTTTATTCTCAAATAAAACATTTTTTTTCTAAAAATATTTTTCATGAAAAAGTCAAATATTGTTGTTGGTGAAGCCTTAATATTTTTTTCAGAAAACAACCAATATATATTTAATCAATATTGTAGTTCAGACATAAGGTGAAGGTTTTATTCTCTAATTAATTAAATTATTAAAAACAATTTACGTTGTACTATTTAAAAGAAGGCGGACAAAGACACGAAGACAAAATTTATTCTGATTATTTTGTGTATGGAGAACTTACCAAACTGACTGCATATTTTTTCTTTCTTCTTCTTTTATCTTTTTTACTATCTTCTTTCCTTCTTCCTAATAATTTTTGCCAAGAGCCTATACGTGGTTTAAAATTTTCACAAATTTAGACTGTAGCATTTTCTTATGGGATCTAACAAAAGGAAATAAGCTGAACTGTCCTAGGACTTTTACTTTTGTAATCATATAAAACACAGTAAAATTACAAGTAAACAGAACCTATTTATTATGGTATTGTTTCGGATTTTACTATAGTTTAATCCAAAACCGCATAGATTTTACAACTTTTGTTGCACTTACAAAAAAGTAACAATTTAAAAAATACTTTCAATTCTTATGAAATATCCTGTATTTGTAACGCTCTTTCGTCATTACACGATCGGTTTAGAGCCTAGTTAACACGTTGCCTCTGGCGCTACCCTTCGTTTAAAGTGCGAAGGTCACTTGTTTCTGGCAGCGTCCAGTCGTCGTTATGGTCTCCGCAAATAGGGAGACTTTTACTTGCTCCTCTGGGTTGCATAGGATGACGCTCTTTGCGTCGTCAAGCCTTCTTTTAGCGCCTTAGTCCAGGTTTCGGATTGCCTCGAGCGCCACCTTTCTTTTATAGTGTAAAGGCCACTAACACGGACAGCTTCAGTGGAGAAAAAATACTTCAAGGATCGTTATGGCATCAACAAAACCCTTAGCGTTCAGAAGCGCGGGCTTTACATACCCTATTGGGCTGAGAACCTGGGTATTAGCTGCTAAAAATTAGAAAAAAACTAATTAAATATTATTAATAATCAGAAACTTAAAATAACTGTCTTTATTCAATATCATCCGGCGAGGAAAAGTATGCAACAAGCTTTATCCGGTGAAGTATCGGACGGTACAGGCACGGCTTGTAGGCTGATGGTGCGGTCGGATGGATGGTTCCGGTTTCCGATTATAATTGAACTTGGCTTCAGCTTGGCCTGTCTCTAAAGGTCGCTGTGAACCGATACTTTAGCTGGATCTGCTCTTCGGTTGTCGGCTCAAACTCCACTGGAACTCGGACTGCCACTGCAACTGATGACAACGGTTTGAGATTGAATCGTGATAAGAATTTTGGCGTCTAAGAAGCACGGACGCGTGTGTTATCATCCGTCGGGTAGAGGTTCAACTGTTACGGTTGACATTATCGAAAGAAGATTGGCCATTAATTCAGTGCCGTGCGCGATATAATTTATATATTATAATTATCACGGTAAATTCGTTACAATGACCATATAAAAAGTAAGCTAACAGTATCCTGTTTTGATTATTTCCGATTGTTATATTAATTGAAAATGTTCACATATTATACAGATTTAAAATTAGTTACAGCCATTATGTCCGAAATAGAGAGCTAGGTATTGTAACTCTATTTTCGTCATCAAGCTGTCTTGGTACTGTTTCGAATTGCTTCAGGCGCCACCTTCCGTTTATAGTCTGAAGGCAACTTGCACCGGGCAGCGTCAGTGAATAAAAATACTCTAGGGGTCGTTATGGTCCCGAGCAATCTCGTGTCGGCCGGTAGGCCATACTTTACTTGCCCACTGGGCTACAGACCGAAGTATCTCCTGTTAGAATGTTAAGGTACGAGAACAAAAATAAAAATCATTAGATAGCTAATTTTATTTATACTAAATCCTGGTGAGGAAGTAAAGGTGTACAACACGGTTCTTTAATCGGTGATGTGCCAGACGGTACAGGCACGTTTTCCAGGCTGGCGTATCTTGTATTAACGGATTCTAGCTTTCGGTTCCTCTGGTGTCTTGTATTAACGGATTCTAGCTTTCGGTTCCTCTGGTTTGATGAATGGGGTAGGGAGATTGATGTCGGAAAGCTTGCGAATAAGTCCGGCATGCCAGACTTGTTCGAAAGGCTTCTGAACATCAAACGGACTGCCGATACACAGTGACCAAGGTTGAGTGATTTGGCTGCTAGAATGCGGAGTCTCACTAGTGCAGCTTGGGTGCAGTGATTAGACTTAAATACATGTTGGAATTGGGGGACCGTTCCCCTTTTATCCATAAAGTCCCAGATACGCTCTTTGAGTAGTGTTTCAAAGAACTTACCCAGAACATTCGTCAAGAAAATAGACCTGTAGGGGTTTAGTGGATGTTGGGTCTTTTTGGGGTTTGGGGATGGTGTGGGCGGATTTTTAGCAAGTTGGAAAATGGGAGTGCTGAAGAGAGGAGTTGATGAGGATGGGGAGAATGGTTGCAGGTAGGTTTTTTAATGCTTGTCTTTTGATTTGGTCAAGACCTTTAGCAGAGTTTTTCCCCTGAAGACATGCCGAGACGATGTCATCAGAAGTGAAAGGATTTATAATTGGGTGCTGGATAGGGGGATAGGGGGTAAACGTTATTTATTTAAACTAACAATTATGTAGTTTAACTCATTTTTAAAACTTTATTGATCTGTATCTCAAAAAGTGTTAAATTTAGGGTAATTTAGTAAAATTTTATAGAAAATGTGGGTTTCTATTTAAAAAAAATTGGATGGCGTCATCACGTCGTTGTCATGAAGTCATCATAGCGATGGTTATCCAAACTAAATTTACGATTTCACTTGTCTCGTCGTTTTTGCCTAAACATTATCTAACGCTATATTTTTAAGGTTTCCAGCTGAAATACTCGCACTGTATATTAAGTGTTTTTATAATGGCAAAAATTTTTATAGCTGGACGTAGTTTTAGGAAAGCTGCTGTTAACGAAATGATTCAATTCTATACATTGGAAAAGAAGGATACTTGAATTGTATCAAGTTTAAATATGCTAGATGTTTATTAAGGGTAGGTTTAATTGTAATTATCCTGGATGTAGATTATTGATTTTGTATATTTCAATAATATTGTCTTTTTCATGAATTAATACTCATGGAACAAAAATTGTTGTCAAGTTTCATTTTCTAAATATTTTAAAGTTTTACAGATGTAGCTAAAGACTGTTGCTACACTTTATGAACATTTAAAATATTTATTAGTTCCCCATAAGTGATTTATAAAAGGTAAATAACTGTATGTTTGTTACAAGTATTTTATATATGTTATAATTTTCTATAAATAAATGCCCACAATATAGATTTAACCAAGTTTTAAAAATTGTTAACGTCCAATTACTAATATATATAATTTTCTCTTCAAAAAAACATATTCTATGGCATTTATTTAAAGGTGTTCTGTTGATTAAATAATAATTTTTTGATTTTCTGTTTTTAGCGACGCATGTCGTCGGTACGTGCACGTAAGTCACTGACCTCACAAGCAGTAGTATGTCTGCAGGTTGGGGATGGTGGCGATGATGGGGAACCACCCGAAGCGATGGACATGAGTTGGCCTTCGGGATTCCGCAAAAGAATAACTTATCTTCTCTTGGCACCCATTGTCTTCCCATTGTGGCTCACTTTGCCTGATACGAGATCGCCAAGAGGTGAGGGATTAAATAAATTTTTATATATGTTGATACAAAATGATATAGAGATATTTAATATTAGAAAACAAGTAATAAGAAAAAATGTTCGACACATTTTTATACTTAGCACCATTATTAACTTGTTGATAATACATTTATATGATATTAAAATAATAAACTACAATTTTAATAATAATAGTAATAAACAAATCATGTATTAAATAATACTCATCGGAAATACAAAGACGCACGGATCTTATGGGAAAATAAAGGTTTCACGATTGCAATAAAAATGAAATATGCTATACTTCTCGACTTCTTGAACAATAGTTCTTATGGGTCCAAACAAATCGTGTAACTAGTTTCGGAGATCCAGGGCCGTATTCGTGGAATTATTGAAATAAATGGTGTAATTATGAAAAGTTAATAAATAAAAAAAATATCGGTTGTGTCACCCCGAAACTTTCCCGACGAGTATCCAGAGACGAATATTTTTACAGACTTATTGCATGTCAAATTCCGTGACATATTGCTTCTGTCATTTTTTGACAGTGACACTTCCGTCTGACAGATATTGTATAAAAACTAATGATTTCTTCCAATGGATACCCTAAACTCATATACCAAATTTCAGCTCAATCGGATTAAACGTGTGGGCTCTATCCTAGAAGCATACACACAGACAGACACACAGACAGACAGACTAAATGGTCTTAATCATCTCAAAGGATCTTAAAATGTATATTTACATCTTTCTCGAAAAACTTTTTTAAATCGTTCACAATACATTTTTTCCACACTCGAATTTGAAAAAAACATCAAGACTGCATTTTTTCACAAAAATTTAAAAAAACAACAGAAGCAAGAATGCGTTTTATTGCACACGAATTGAAAAAATAGGAAAAAAAAATATTTTTCCACAAAAAAAACTAGAATAAAATTGAAAAGTATTTTTTCATAGACGAATGTGGAAAAAATGTATTTTTTCACATATAAACTGGTATAAAAACAAGAATGCATAAAAAACGAGAAAAAAAAACAGCAAAAATGCGTTTTACACGCATACATTGAATAGATTTTCTACACAAAAATTGAAAAAAACAGTATACCTACACAAATTTAAAAAAGGAAACAAAAGCAAGAATAAATTTTTCCTTATTCAAATTTGAAAAAATGCAAAGTGCATTTTATTTCACACAAATTTAAAAAGAAATAAGGAACAATGCATTTTTCTACACGAAAAACTAGAACACACAGCAGAAATGCAGTTTTCACACATGAATTGGGAAAAAAGTAAGAATGCATTTTTCCACACAAAAAAATGAAAAAAACAGCAAAACCGCATTTTTCGAAAAAAAAAACAATTTTTGTTAATTCTGATTATTTTTAAGAGTCAAGAATTATTTTATGATCGTTTTTGGACTTCAAGGATTAATTTTTGTTAATTTTTTATCACTCAAGAATTATTCTGATCATTTTTGAACTTTCAGGATCATTTTTGTTAATTCTAATTATTTTAAAGAGTCAACAATTATTTTCTGATGAAGGGAAAGTATTGTGAAAGAGTTAAAAAAAATTTCGAAACAAAAACGGAAATATCCATTTTCGGGTCCCCTGAGACAATTAAGACCATTTCCAGATGGAAGTCTGTCTGTGTGTATGTGTGTGTATTCTTCCACGGTAGAGACCACACGTTTAATCCGATTGAGCTGAAATTTGGTACAGGGGTTTGGGTTACCCGTCGGAAGAATGCATCAGTTTTTGTACGACATCTGTCGAACGAAAGTGTCACTATTAAAAAACGACAGATGCAATATGTCACCGAATTGGACATGCAATATGCTATTTGAAAGCCCTTGAAAAACTCTATTCGGAACAGTCAAAATTATTTCTCCAGCTATCATCTGTCAAAAATAAAAAAATGTCAAAATTTGAAACTTTAACATGAAATATCTGAAAAAGGATTCGTGGATACTCGTCGGGAAAGATTTGGGGCGACACAACAGATTTTTTTGGTTTTTTGCACCTTTAAACCTTTTTTCATTTTTGTCTTTTTTTTGATTTTTTCAACTTTTTTTTCTTTTTTTTACCACTGATTTGGCCTTTTTTGCATTTTTTATAACTAAGTTTTTGGAATTTTTTGGCCTTTTTGACCATTTTTGCTCTTTTTGCCTTTTCTTAATTTTTTTTTTACTTTTTTTTAATTTTTTTGCTTCTTTTCCCTTTATTTGGTTTATTTGGCCTTTTGTTGAATTTTGAATTTATGTTTTTACCATTTTTAGCACTATTATTACATTTTTGGCGTCTGCCTTAATTAACTTTATTTTGCTTCTTTTGGCCTTTTTTGTTTTACCTTTTTACTTTTTAACCTTTTTTTTGCATTTTTGTGACTTCTTTTACCATTTTTGAATTTCTGCCATGTTTTTGCCTTCTTTGGGGTTTTTTTTGGCTTTTTTTACCTTTTTTCATTTTTTAAATTTTTTTATACTTTATCTGGTTTGTTTACCACTGTTCTCCCTATTTTAGCTTTTTTTACAACTGTTCCAATTTTTTGGACTTTTTTTGGACTTTTTGGCCATTTTTGAATGTTTTGTCTTTATTTTGCCTCTATTTTGCCTTTTCTTGATTTTTTTTAAACTCTTTTTTTTATTTTTTTGGTATTTTTATTGCTTCTTTTCCCTGTATTTTGTGTTATTTGGCTTTTTTGGAATTTTTAATTTATGTTTTTAGCATTATTATGACTTTTTTGGCGTCTTTACCTTAATTAACTGTATTTTGGTTTGTTTTTGCTTCTTTTTGGCCTTTTTTTTTGTTTTTGATTTACCCTTTTTCCCGTTTTGGCCTTTTTCTTATTGCCTTTTTTGTTCCTTCTTTTACCATTTTTAAATTTTTTGCCATGTTTTTGACTTTATTTTGCCTTTTTTGGGTTTGTATTTTTGGCTTTTTTTTACCTTTTTCTTCTTTTTTGGCCTTTTAACCCCTTTTTGCTTTTTTTAATTTCTTTCTACTTTTTTTTTAGATTGTTTACCACTGATTTGTCCTTTTTTTACTTTTTTTATAGCTATTAAAATTTTTTGGACTTTTTTGGCCTTTTTGACCTTTTTGACCATTTTTGCCGTTTTGGCCTTTATTTTCTATTTTCTTGATTTTTTTTTTACTTTTTTGGTATTTTTTTTGCTTCTTTTACATTGAGTTATTTAGTTTTTTTTTTTAATTTTTCTTTCAACCCAAAGTACAAAAATATATATACTTAAGTTATTATTTCAAAGAATTTTGTTTATAAATTGTAGTAATGACTTTATCAGGATCAATTATTAGGTACCTGTATTTGATATAATTATCTTTTACCTACCTGCAGTTTGTGGCAGAATTCGCCCATAAATAATCCCCTACTTAATCCGTGGCAGAGTTCGATGTTTCCCTTTCTGGACATCGGTAATACAATGTGGCAATACATTCCAATTATTCATGTCCCCGTTGGACATGTACAGTACAACTGAACAAATTCATTCAAGTCATTATTATATCTAATAAATACCTGATACTTAGTATTATTTTTGTGCCTAAAGAAAATTCTGATTCTTAAAACATCACCCATCGCAATGGATTTTGTATCCAAAATACCTTCCAATATTATAACATATTTCAATTTCATTACAATCGTGAAATTTTTATTTCCCTATAAGATCCATCCATTGTCCTTTGGACGAGTAAAATATAAAAGTAACTTAAGATGTCCTGACTGATCCTTTTTCATTCCTGTGAATACCAAATAGGAAATTTACATCAAGTAATAATATGGATAGAGAAATAAAATGAAAAAAAAATCCATTTTTCAGATTCTATTTTTAACTATTTTCTAAAAATCGTTAAATTTAAGACGATGAGCTCCAATTCCTCGGCTATAAAATCCCGACTATATAAGCTTACAGCTCGAAGTTGAACATAAGTTAGCCCTTGTTTGCTTTGTTTTATCCCTTTGTATGTTATCATTTTGTGGCCTAGTTTTGGTGGTCAAAAACCGATGCTTCGCTCTTCTGGACGACGCCAACGAATAAGTTTTTGTTCTTGTTTTGGATGTTTCTTTTTCTCGGTTTATCGTTGTGTTAACGTTCGACCCAAATAAAAGAAGTATAAGCTCTTTATGTTTGCGTTTCTACGGTTGTGAAAAACGTAAAAAAGTCATTAAAGCCAAAATTAAAATCTACCTTCGCTTTTTATTGCTGTATTTATATTATTATACAGGGTTATAACGGTGACAATAAATAATTACGTTTTTTTTATATTAATATAATATATAATTTTGAAATTCTATGATCTTAACTCAGAATTATTGATTTCTGTTTTTTTTTTATTTTTATATAATCTTATATAATACCGCCCATTATTTCATTATTGTTATTACTATGAAAATAAAAAAAAAATTCTCCCAAATTAAAATTTTCTTACTAAATTAATTAAAAATAAATTTAAGGACAAGATTTAAAAATTTTTTTAATTAATTTGTTAAGAAAATTTTAATGTGGGAGAAAAAAAGCAGATGAAAAAAATAATAATAAACAAAAGTCAGATAAAAATTTATATATCGTGATTATGTTTCATGTATAAAAAAAGATTTTGAATGCTGTGAAAAAAATAAAATTGGAAATTATATACCATTAATTAGAGGATGAATTTTATTTTAAAAATTCAAATAATGAAAAAAAATAAAAAGGTAATAATAAAAAAGCTTACGTCAGTAAAGAAGAAATTTAAATTAAAAAAAAAACAACTACAAATTACAATTTTCCATATTTCTTCATATTTTTCCTGTTTTTTTATTGTTTTGTTATGTTTTCCATTATTTATCTCCATTATTTTCTATTTTTTCCCATTTATCCTATTTTGTCTAGTTTCCTTATTTCCCTATTTTCTTCCTATTTTTTCCTGTTTTTTCTAATATTTTCAATATTTTTTCCATTTTTCAATATTGTTTCTTCCGTCTTTTCGTATTTCCCTTTATGTTTCTCCGTTTTCTCTGTTTTTTTCTATTTTTCCCTATTTTTTTTATTTTTCATATTTCTTCCATTTTTAACATTCATTATTTTTTTCCTTTTTTTTTCATTATTTTTTCTATTTTTTCATGTTTTCTCATATTTTTTTTTTATTTTGCTCAATTTTTTTTGTTTTTCCCTATTTTTTACAATTGCTATTTTTTTCTTTTTTTTCTATTTTCCTCTATATTTCCCTATTTATTATGTTTTTCAGTATATTCCCTACTTTCTCCTATTTTTCCCTAATTTTTGCTAATTTTTCCATTTTTCTATATTTCTCCTATTTGTCAATGTTTTATTTTTATTTTTATTTTTCTGTATTATTTAATGTTTTTTATAATTTTCCCTTTTACTTTCCCGACCCACCTACGAGAAGGGAAAATATTGTGAACGAGCTAAAAAAATATTTGTAGATAAAGATGGAAATATCTATTTTGAGGTCACTGTAGATAATTAAGACCATTTCCAGATGGAAGTCTGTCTGTCTGTCTATCTGTGTGTATTCTTCCATGATAGAGGCCACACGTTTAATCCGATTGAGTTGAAATTTGGTATATGGGTTTATGAAGAACCCATTAGTTTTTGTACGGCATTTGTCAATTGAAAGTGTCACTACCAAAAAAATGACAGATGCAATATGTCACGAAATTGATTTGCAATATGTCATTTGAAAGCCCTTGAAAGACTATTCAGAACAGTCAAAATTATTTCTCCAACTGTCACCTGTCAAAAATAAAAAATGTCAAAATTTGAAACTCGTCGGGAAAGTTTTGTGGCGACACAACCGATTTTTTCTCTATCCGATCATATTGAACATTTAATTTTTATATTAGGGTTTGACAATAAACCCTAATTTAAGAATTTTTCTAATTACGGTCCTGTTTATTTTTACCCTAAACGTTTTAACTTAGTTTTTGAACATATTTTTAGAAAAACTTGCAAGTGGACAAGAACACAATTTAATGGAAAGAATGTACAAATGTACAAATTCTGATTTTATTTCAAATATTTAGTAGAAATTAAGTTAACTTAGAAAAATAGGAACAGGACCGTACTTGGAAAAAATCCTATAGTACACAACCGAATAAAATTATTAAGTGTTTAATTTTGAAAACGCGAAATAATTCATCTTGAAAATATGCGAAACTTTTCATCACGTCCAGTCATTTTTTTTAAATGTATATTTAAATAGAATTTTTTTATATTGTGTATTCGTATAGTTTATTTAAATATAAATATAATAGTTGCATTGCAAAAGAAACAAAAATGCTTTTTTTTATAATTATTATTCAATACCAATAAAACCACCCAAAGATTCTAAATTGTTAAAAGAAAACAAGAATTTTCTTGGTGATTCCGTTCAGCTCATGCTGCTTTTTATAATTTTTAGTCGATGGAATATTTTAATGTGTAATAGGATAACTTATATGATTTAGAAGCTTTTACAAAGAATGAAATTTTTTGATAAATTGATAATAAGAAAGGATAACAAGAATTTTTTTGGTAATTCCGTTTAGCTCATGCTGCTTTTTTATTATTTTTTAGTCGATGGAATATTTTAATGTGTAATAGGATAACTTATATGATTTAGAAGCTTTTATAAGGAATGAAATTTTTTGATAAATTGATAAGAAAGGATAACAACAATTTTCTTGGTGATTCCGTTCAGCTCATGCTGCTTTTTTATTATTTTTTAGTCAACAGTAAACTTACGAAACTTTTTACCCGTTTAACTAACTTTTAATATCAAAATTATACCTTCAACATTCATAATGATATATATTTTTTTTATATTTCATTAGGCAAGAAATTCTTCCCTGTAACGTTTATTGGAAGCATCCTGTGGATAGCGGCGTACTCTTACCTGATGGTATGGTGGGCCAATATGGTGGGCGACACTGTAGAAATACCACCAGAGGTGATGGGTCTCACGTTTTTGGCGGCTGGTACGTCCATTCCGGATCTCATCACTTCTGTCATCGTCGCCAGGAAGGGTTTCGGTGATATGGCTGTTTCGTCATCAGTCGGCAGTAACATTTTTGATGTTACCGTCGGGTAAGTTAATTTTTATCATTTATTTAGTATTTTAAAATTATTATGATTCAATTAATAAAAAATAAGAATAATTTAACATTTGTTCTATAGAATAAAATATTTATTAAGTTGCAGGGCATAGTAACAAGGAAAGTAGGGATCTAGATCCTAGTCCAATTAAAGTCAACTATAGAAATTGATTTATTATTTTTGACCAAAAACAAATTAACCTTATATTTTCGAAAGCAACATTTCTAATACCCACCTACCTATCTCCCTTTTTTGGTTTATAGTCCCAATTTCAAAAACTAGGGGCTACAACGACTTTATCTAAAAAAAACTACTTCTATGACGTAGAGATGATCAAAAATCAAATTTGGGGAGGCTCCGTTGTTGAAAATGATAATGTCCTCGTTTTTCGTATTCCTTTTTCGCATACTGAGGATATTAAGTAAAACAAAGCGCCGAAAATTCTACCTCTGCGGTGGTGTGGAAATGAGTTTCTCCGCCGCGCTTTGTTTATACAAAAGCTGTTGGAAATGAAGCCCTCTACAATTTGTCATTTACATGTGTCTTATATTTAAAAGTTGAAAAAACTGCACCACTCTCCTAACTTTTCACACTACAAATTTGTTAGCTATATTTCTTATCTAAAAATCTAAAATACTCGTACAAGTCAACAAAAAGGCAAAGTCCAAGATGGCGGACAGTTTTCATAATTAATTTATGGGCAAGAATTTGATCTAATGTCATTGGACTAACCAATTTATTTTTATGTAGTATCAATTTTGTTTATTTTGGTTTTACTTATTGAATAAAATTTAAGCTAGCGGTAATTTATTTTCATATCGATGAAAAATAAATGTATACCCAGCAACACCAGCGAATATTGACTATCGATAAATGTTCATTAGTTATTCGAGTTAACTTCCGCACAATCCGTGAAAGTAATTTCCTCACCGACTTGCCATTATCTTGACCGTCTGCTATCGCATTCAACCACCAGCTGAGTCATGGTCTTTCGTGTTCTACAACGTCCAATCGATTCCAAATTTCACACCTTATTTATATAAGAATTGAAAATTTTCTATACAATGTCTACAAGGCCTCTTATAATTAGAATTATGAATAGTATTACATTTTTTATTAGTATTATAATCATAGCAAAATGGCATTCATTACTATTGTATCAATGATTTTTTTTAATTTAAATGATTAATGAGTGTTAGATTAATTAATTATCAGTAACGATATAGTATAGGTAAATATATATAAAACTTAACCAGTTGATAATGCGCATTCTAGCATTGCCAGGACGGACTTTTAGTATAATTGTTATTAAAAATTATCAGAAAAGTGGAAGATATGAAAGTGAACGGGATGAAAATCTAGAAAGGTGATGAGAATTTAGATGAAGGAGCAATTAATACTTTTAGTAACTCAAATAATGTAAGATATGTTACCTATTCTTATACTCCATTCAATATTTCTTTTAACTTTTTGACATTACATGTTCTAAGATTATAGTTGGGGATGAAATGTTACTTTAATTTGTTGATAATTAGTAATAAATGTGCAGGGCCGCCGAGAGCCGTAACGGGCCCTGGTGTACCCACAAATATCACGGGAGTCCTATGGTACAGAAAAAAATTGTTAATAATGGTGTACAAAGATTTAAAGGGAAACTTTTGAAATAAAGTTTTTTTAAAATCATTTTTCTGTTACAAACTAACAAAACAAAACTATTAAAATCTACAAAACACTTTTGTGACTGCTAAGAGCACGAACTACTATAACTAAGCTTTACGATTTTTTGCAGATGCGAAATTTTCAATAATTTTAGAAAAGTCGCAGTTTCTAGCTAATCTGGACTAGCCAATATACCAAGACCACTCAACCGTTCCTGAGCCATGTTTCTAGAAAAAATATTGAAGTTCGTTCTGCTTTGGCTACGGTTACAGGGAGAGTACAAAAATTTCTTAATGCTTTTTATTTAATTCGACCACACCATGCCAGTCTGGAAGACGTACCTGTATCGTTCTCAAATAGCTGATACGTCAGCTATTTGAGAACCGTCACACACCATTTTCCTTCTTCGTCGGACTCGGTAATTTTTTTGTGGAATAAAGAATCATTTTAATTTTTGGATTTTATTCACTCAGCAGCAAAAATAACAGGTACTCAACTCAGTAGGGCAAGTAAAGGCCACCATTCTGGCCGCCAGTGATTTTGGACGATACCACAGTAAAATGATTATATACAGAATTTGCAGTTCGTTCGTTTTTACTACCCACCAGAAAAGCATTATTGCCAAACGTAGGATAATTATCTGAGTTACGGATAATTTCATGTGATTCTTTTGTAATGTTGTTAGTAGGCGTATATTTAGGATAATTTCGGAATAATTGTATAAAATTTAATAATATATTGTAATGATTTACTGAATTATTTTGGTTTCGGTTCTATAAACATAAAAAAATAATAAACATTACAAAACTAATAACTTTCACTTCTCTATTCGTATCTGTTATTTCTTCATCAAGTCCTCTCCTAGCTTAATCTATTTTACCTCTGCTACCTGACTTCTGCAATGTATTTCGTCTACTTCTTGAAAATCCTTCCTTTATGTTCTAATCAATATGATTTTTTACGATCATCGATAACAATTCTTCATTTCTTTGGACCAG
Source organism: Neocrepidodera transversa (assembly GCA_963243735.1). Taxonomy (NCBI): domain Eukaryota; kingdom Metazoa; phylum Arthropoda; class Insecta; order Coleoptera; family Chrysomelidae; genus Neocrepidodera; species Neocrepidodera transversa. The sequence goes on from OY725340.1 coordinate 7,548,952, forward strand.
AAGAATCTATCTTCTTAGGGACTACCGAGACCGGAGAATTAAAAGGTGAAGACGACGGTTTGATAATTAATATCTTGGTTTATCATTTTTGTTGCTTGGTTGTCAACTTCTCTTTTATGGATTTGTGGATATCTGTACATTTTAGTATTTATACAGTAGAAGACGTTGTAGGAATTTAGTGAGTGAATGTATCAGTATATGTCACCTTCAAGATAAAATATTTCATTAAACTCATAACAAATTTTAACTAGGAAATCTTTTTCCTCAGAATTTAAATGTTGTGTCCGCAATAATTCGGAAATTGTTTGTAGTCTTTAAGAATTAGAATTGGCAGTTGATTTAGTCAAAATTATATTATATTATTAAGGATTGATGTTATAGCAAAATCATTCTCTTTAACCGTAACGATACTAGGACATAGTTGTACTCCATCAAGAATCGTTAGAAATAAAGTGTTGTGTTAGATTTTTATAGAATTTTTTTAATCGAAAGAGTGAATTTTTATCTGTAGAAAATAAGAAGTTACTCGGTTGTATTGGGCTCGGGCCCCCATAAGCACCGGGCCCCGATATTTTCTATCACCTTCAACACCCTCTCATCGGGCCTGTAAATGTGGTTTAGGCTCAATTGTTTTTATTTTGGGTTCGTTCCACGAATAGAATTTGTAATATATCAAAAAGGAAAATATTAAATAAAAAAAATTTTGGATGCCAGTCTAATTGTTTTTTTGATGTATTTAGAGAAAACCGATATATCTCAAAATCCGTCCTTTCTTTCTTTTTGTGTATAATTAGAAAAGGATACAAATATTAATAACACATATACCGAGGTAATAAATTCTGAAAGAGAGATGTTAATATTTTATTTTATCTATTTCTCTGTTTCAAAATGGGTGATATTATAAAAATCATTAATGTCTATGGACGAGAAAGCTTTTGGTTCCATTTAACAAAAAACGTTTTTATGACCTTCCATCATATTATTGATCTAATAATAAATATTTAATAAAATTTACTTTTAAGTATAGAGAGGTTATGGAAAAAGAAATGACTATAATTTAAACGAAAATGTAATAAGATTTATGTACAACAAATTGATTATGTTCTTGAATTTCATTTATTTCGATATACCGTAATGATCTAACAATAAATTGGTATTTCAAATATGTATTATTCAGTAATACTCGTAATATTGATTTAATTTATAATGAGTTATATTTAGATTATCAATATTGAGTCCTCTATAGAAACTCGTACAAATCGCTTGACGTAAGCTGTATTTAATATATTTTTTAGAGTCATGCAAAAACTGGCTATACCTTAGTTCATATCTTAAAAAACGCGTTTAATCGCAATTCTGCGAAATAAAATAAGAGCAAGGACACAATCGATTCAGAAAACATTGAACCCTCACATAACAATTAAAGATGTATTTTAAAAAAGAGGGATCTAGATTTTTTGCAAATAACTCAAAAACTATAAGTGTTGGAGTATTTTTAAAATATTAATCTGAATATACCACTCCTCGTGACGAATCCAGCGGTAGTTCGCAGCCGTAATTCTGATCATGAGACGTAAATTTTATTTGGAAAAAAAAAATTATGGTTTTATCTATACACTTAACGAAAAAGCTTGCGATGAAAAGAAAATTGTATCGCTATTTACGGCCTTTTGGCGCCTTGGTAAAGATTTCGGATTACCTCAGACGCCACCTTCCGTTTATAGTGTGAAGGCCATTTGCACCGGGCAGCGCCAGTGAAGGTGAAATACTCCAGGTATCGATAAATGCCTTGACGGGCAGAAGGGCGGGCTTTACTTGCCCTTCTGAGTTAAGTACCTGGAAATTGTGTTACGTTCTTTTGTGCCACCCTGTATTTTCATTATTCGCTTGATGTCCCCTTCTTATTTCTTCGCGTCATGTCCCTCTCTTTTCTTGGTATTCCTATAAAATGTCTTTTCCATGTTAATAATGTTCGACTCTTTACCTACTGAGTCCAATTAATCAATTTTATATCGCCTGTGTTGCTTAGCGAAGATTTCTTTTTTCTCCCCCTCATTCTATAGGGGTTTTTTGGTTCTTGTATCTGAGACGGTTGTTTTTTTTATGAAAAAAGGAAAAAAATCTCTGAATCTACTAGCCTAAATAAAACAAATATAACGTTTCATTTGAGTTTAATTTCGTGGACCCAAAAAAAAGAAATGACGGATTTTGAAATATATCGTAGTTTTTTTGTCAATTGTTTCTAACTACATTAAAAAATCAACTTAAGTGGCGTCCAAAATTTTTTTAATATTTTACTTCTGATATATTTCAAATTCTATTTGTGGAACAAACCCATAATATAAAAAATTGAGCTTAATCACATTATTTATTTTTTATCAACAACTAAAAGTAAGTTCACAAATTTGGCGATTCCAACGTGGGGCACGAATTTCTTTTTTTAAGGTTTAAGGAAATATTTGTAAATGTTCTCCCTTTTGTTTAAAAATTTTAAAGATACATTTTTTTCTTTTCGACATATTTACAATTTTTTACATTCTATTTCAGACCTTGATTTTATTCTTTTACTGATAAATTTCGATAATTTGCTTTTAACTTTGGTTAACCTTCAACATTTGGAACTGCCTTTTAAGTATACATTTTTGGTATCGGATAGCGGTTTTTTCTCTCTCTGAATTTATCGATTTACTGTTTCATATTTTTTTTATAATTTTATCTTTAAATTTATTTAGTTTAATTTAAAAAAAAATAATTTAAAAAGAATGTTGATTCTCTATTAAATAATGAAGTTAAATATAAGGTTGGATATTGGGAAATTGGCGGGTTTTACAGTTTTAGGTAAAGAGTTTTTTTTCTAATAACTTGTCGTTTTGTTGAGATTTAAATGTTTTTTCTCTCTCTCTCTTTCTATCTGTCTCCCTCTCTCTCATTAAAATTTTTCTTTATGACTTCGTTTTATTTAAATCTTCCGTAAATGTTTTATAGTATACGTGTAATTCACAATTTTTCACTAAAATATTTCATTTTTTAGTTATTAATCGTGGGTTTGTCTGAAAATAATATTCGTTGCGCCTTTGATCATAATTAGAGTTCTCTTATGAATAGCAACGAATTATTTTCAAACAAAAGCCCAATTATATTTTAACTTATTTTCCTAATATTCATAATGCCGATTGAATTTTCTTCTCGTTGTGAAAATTTAATATTTTTTTTTATTATCTTTATCTGCCGTCTGTTGATTATATTCAACATTTTTTGTATTAATTCCTACCACTATCTTAATTAATTTTTGTTCATTTTTACTTTACGGTTTAGCAATACTACCTAAATTTATCTAAATTTTTTTTTGCTAATTCTCAACAAAACATGGTTAGTGAAAGAGTTATCTTATTAAAATTCTATCTTTACATTGTATGTCTCACTTCTCGTTTGTACTCTTTACCTTTCGTTTAATGTATATTTTACCTTTTTTTGTTTATTTTACTGCGGAATATCGCATAATACTGTTAGGTCAAATTTATATAGGTCATATCTGACTTTAAGGCAACATTATAATAATATAAAACTTCTATCTAACTAATAATTAATTATAAATAAAGTATCTTCTTCCGAAATATATTCTCTCTATTAGAATTTTATCTTTAACTAATGTGACATCCTTTAATATCTTTATATCTCTATTGATGAATATTTGCAATTTTTTTTATTTTTTTTATTAGCTTCCATAATAAGGGTTTATTGAATTTAGTTCATCAGTATGGTAATGAATTGAATTTGTTGTAAAGTTAATTATTATTCATTCATTATTAGTCTGCTGAGCTTCGTCTTTTTACTACCCCTTAACATTAAGGAATTATCTTTATCTTTTAATTTATTACGTTATATCTTGGTGTTTGGATGTGCGTAGTCCAAACAACCTTTTTGTCGAGTAACAAAATTGTTTCCAGTTATCTTATCTTGGAATTATTTATAAAAATAATTGAGTTTCAGTAATTGGTACGCCCATGGTTTCTAAAAATAGATATGCGTAAATTTAGTAGTTCGCTTTTTGCGAAATATTGCTTAGCATTTTTTATTTTTTTTTGTCTGGCGAATTAGCTGTTTTTTTTATTGATGCGTATGAAAATAAATTTATATAGGATGTCTTACTGAATTTAAAAATTATTTCAACAATTAAAATTTTCTTTTGTCGTTTTCATGTTAATAAATATCTAATTAATGTATACATATATAATGTAAAGGATTTAAGAGTATATATTTCCCTACCTTATATCAATATATATACTTATATATCGGTTTTGGTTTTTGAAAATCTGTATTTAGGTATTTAATATCTTAAAATTTCGGTTTGGGTTTTTTTTTAAATCTATATCTACAATATCTTAGAACTTTTTATCAAAAACTTACCATTCACTATTTAGCATTTAACTTTAATTTAAAATTTTATAACTACCTTTACCTATATTTATACTTAACTACTTACATTTCGACCTTTATTTACATTATCATGCCTTAATTGACCTTTCTGCATTTTTTTCTCTTGTCTCTTTTTATTTTAATATGTTTTTTTCTTCCCCTTTTTTCTATTTTTCTTTTAAATTTTCGTTTGTATACCGGTTCCATTCTTTTGCTGCTATCTTCCTTTAATTTCTTGAAATGTTTAGTCCTCTGGTACGTTTTAGAAAAATTGCTCTCTTCTTTCGCAATTTTTGCTGGGATAAAGAAAAAATAAGAGTCACTAAATAATAACTTGTATTTATACCAAAATCCGGTTACGGTGAAGAAGAGAAGGTTCCGGTATAATTGAACTTTGTTTCAACTGTAGAACTCGACCTATCCCTAAAGGTCGCTGAACTGGTACTTCAGCTGCAACTTGAACTGTCACTGGAACTCGGATTACGGATTTGTTGTGATTTCACGACCTGTGATTTTATCACTGTGACTGTTCAGTCAAGGGAAGTACCTGTTCCTATTCCGTAAAAGTGATTTTTCGGAATGTCAATTTCAGAAACTGTGACTGTGTCTATGTGTTACAAGTTTCAAGAGTGCATGACCTCCATGGAATGGCGAACGTGTTAACATAAATCCAGAATTTCGAAGGACCAAACTTCTTGGGAAGAAGTTAAACCAATATGAATGTTGAAATAAAAATAGTATTTCAAATTGTAACGTAACATTTTATTTAATGTTTTTAAGTACGAAAAATGAATAACAAAATCATAAAGCGGCACATTATGTTAAATCATGAAACCGAAACATGAATATTTAAATCACTTACTATAAAAAACTATTTACACTTATTAGTATGAAAAACAGTCGTTTGTATATTTTATTTTTGTTAACTGTATTTTTAGATTATAAAATATTAAAATGTATAATAATTGATATTAATATGAAATGAAAGATCAATATTATTAATTTTAAAAGAAATATGAATTAGTTTGTATTTTCTGGATAATATTTATCCAACTTCAAATAGCGGACAAAACTTTTCAATATTTTTTTAATGTTTAATCCTAATAGCATCGAAAAATAAGATAAACTTGTTTTATTGATATTTATCTATCTCTTCAGAATCACTTTTAGAATAGCCGTAAAATTTTTCGATTTTTGTTTAATATTTAATTTTAAGGTTCAATTTGTATAGAGCATAAAAAAATAAGATAAACGTGTTATATGATTTATAAAAGTTACTCTACATTATTTTAAAGTTCGTTTAACTAAACCTTTTAGTTCGGTCTGGCAATTCTAGCTCACAGAACTCATTTTGAACTGGTTTTATTCTAAACTGTCCCCTTTTAACAATTTTTTTTTCAAATATATTCTTCTTGAGTTATTTATAGAAAACTAGACCCTCTTTTTTTTTAAATCATGATTTGGTTTTTACTTTTGCAATTGTTTATGTGTGCTTTACGATCCAGAATTGAAGAAGCGCTCACTAATATTTCATTTTTTTATGTTAATTAGTCTACTATATATATTGTTCGATTTTAAACAAAATAATTATATTTCAAAATAAATATATAAGCTTTTTTATATAGTTTCTTTAATTGTTGTGTTTCAGATTACCAGTGCCTTGGTTGCTGTTCGGCATCATCTACGGAAAACCTGTTGAGGTGAATTCGGTCGGTATGGTGTGTTCTATAACAATCCTATTCATGATGCTCATCTTCGTTATAATGTCTATTGCCTGCTTCCGATGGAAGATGAACAGAGGACTAGGTTTTACCATGTTTATGCTCTACTTCGTGTTCGTCGCAGTGTCTCTCATGTTCGAGTACGAGTACCTTGTGTGTCCTTTTTAGATCATTTGTAAGGACACATTTTGTTACAGTTAAACTAGACATTTTGTAGTGGAAATTAAAAATAGGTAATACAAAAATTACCTAATACAATCATTTTGTTTAATTTGATAAACAGAAATATTCTACGTTCTAATACAAATTCGAGATTTTCTCTGTTTGGTCAAGTCAACAAAATGACGAAAATTTTAGACAGTAACAAAAATAGATCGAAATCATAGACCAATTTACTTAAATCTCTGAATTCGACTGACAATTTTAAGGACCTAAGTCTGTTTGGGTTCGGATTCTATATATTCTTCATTAAAATAACAAAAGTATTTGCATAATACAATATATAAAAGTATCGATGATTCTCTATCTCTGAGTAAATATTTTTTCTCCTAATAAACCGCTAATTTCAAATTTAATTTTAAAATATTAAGATAAATGAAAAAATAATAAAATTAAAGGCATTTTGTATATTAAGATGTAAACTATCTGGTTATATAATCCATTATTTATGCACAACTAACCTTTAATAATGTTTTGATGTTTTTGTGAACTAAGTCGAAATCTAGAGCAGATATAAGAAATCAGTAACCTATAAAAAATTTATACCGAAAACAATTCACAATGGAGGGGATTGAAATTAACGAATGAGAACCTTTTCTGTTTTAATTTTTAATTAGGACTTAATAAGGGGGTAACAATACATTCTCGCATTGTATAATATTATCCATTAATAAATGAGTTCTACCAAATCGGGATTTTAGTTAATCTATAACTTTAGGGTAGTTGCTTGCTGTCGGAGGAAAATTTGTAATAAGTTAGAAATAATAGATTGAATTAGATACTAAAATGTGTTATCATCGTATAAAAATTCTTCTTGATAAATCCAACAACTTGACATACTTAAAAACTGCTTAATGTCTTTCTATATTTACTTCTTTTTCCTTTTTTAAATTACAACATCATTTATTGTGCATAGTCTCGTTATGGTAAGCGTATAAAATAAATCTGATATTTAGGATACAATGCTACCAATTAATTAACCATTTGACAAATAGGTATACATCTTTCTTTATCTGATCCCAAAAAAATCCCAAATAACATTCTTGTTTGGTTTGGCGAATCCAGTGTAAGTTTTCTGGAGACCTGTAAGGACAATTATGTATATTTACAATTCCGATTATCATGTTCATAATCCGTTTCTTTTAATTCTCAGTGCACTTATATTTCCTATACTAGTATTTAAACAAATTTTTACAGCATTCTATAAAGCAATGAAAATAATGTTTTGCAATTGAAAAAATAATATCCAAAGAAGATACTGACTGGCCTAAGGTGTCTACTGACTAAATTTGAAGTGAATCGCATCAATGTCCCTCAAAATCAAAATGAAATGCAGGCATTTTGATTTTTTTAAATGTGCCATGGCTATGGGGTTTAAGATACAGATTTGAAAGTAAAGGGTCGTCGGTTCGAATCCACAAGCTTGTTAATTTTTTTCAACAAATAAATTTTTATTTTTTTTTATTATAATTTTCAGTAATTTTTATCCAGAAATATTAATCACAGCGAGCCGTAGGTAAAAACTTTGTTTGCGTGTGACTCGGATTAAAAACTTTGTCTGGAAAAATGAACTGCTTCGAGTGATTCTAGTTTAATTTTGCGGATTTTCTGAATAAAAATTATCCAAAATTATAGTAAAAAAATAAAAAAGTTACTTGTTGAAATAAACATTAACACCGACGATCCTCTGCTTTCAAATCCGTATCTTAAACCGCATAACCATCAAACCAATGCAAAAATTTAAAATTTAATTTAATATAACTTACCTACCTATATATTGATAATAGTTGTAATTTTTAGCGGTTAAACTAAGTTAAATTTTAAAATTTTGGCTTCGTCACAACCCGGTTTATGTGGTAAGTTAACCGCAGTAAAATTTTCATGGTCATAGAATCAGGAGCTTAATTTCGCGGACAAAGTTTTCAACGACAAAGCACATACCTATGGTTCGATTTTTCTTTGTTCAAATTTGTATGAAAACCAATAAAATTTTGTATTGGGACTGTTTATTCTGATAGCCCACGACATAATATATTTCTGCTGGGACTTCGACGAGCTTTCCGTATTTTTGTTGACATTTTCGAAAAATGTTTGGGACAAAAGTGCAGGTGCTGATTACGGCAAGCGCTAGCATCGGTTGTCAAAATGCTCCGCTTTGGTGGTGCAAATTCGTATGTTCAAATTCGTTTCAATTATCAATAAATGGACATTGCATAACATTTTTTATATCTATCTATTATTTAAAAGTGATTGTTTATGCTTCAATTATGAACTTGGTCCTTCGATTCGACGATTGCTAAGATCATGTTCAGGATTACCTTCTATACAATTATAGAGTCTATATATTTACAATTCCGATTATAATGTTCATAATCCGTTTCTTTTCTCACAGCTATATTTCAACAATGTTTTATGTTATAGGATATATATGGATGTATTTCTTTTGCTCTTACCGCAGCGATTTAGTGATTGTTTGTTTTTGAAGAAACAAACAATTTTTTAAAATCTCTTGAATTCTATGAGATGGTATTTTTCTCCATATAGATTTTTTTGTTTAAATTTTCCATAAATAAATAACATCTCAACACCATCAGTAGATGAAAATCTATTTGAAATTTTGTAATTTTCTAAAAATATAATACTCGTTCGCAGCAAATGACGGAGACATACTACCGCAGCATGAGACAAGCGACTTAAAATCAAATAAAACTGCATTTTATTTATTCTACAATATTGTTTAATCATATCTCATCACCTTGTAAAAGTTGCAATATAAGAAGCTTTTTTGAAAAAAATCCATTTATTGGTGCTCATACTTTTTATAGTAATAGTATAAAATTAAGTGGTCTTTTTCCTCTAGTAGTATCCATTTTAAACGTTTCTTTGGGGACATTTTCCACTCACTTCTTCGGTAAACTAACTGATAACTAATAGCTGTGTTCGCGGATGCAATTCCGAACCAGTTCAGGGACTATTCGCATGCGCAGTCTAAGAAGAACCATTAGCGGTTAAAAAATTCTGAATTTAGAATCGGTTCTAGCGGTTCTTGAATTTTTGTTAGTACTAAAAGTTCGGTTCGACTGCTTATACATAATATCGATCTTAAATCTTAATCTTAGATGTCAGCTGTTTTTGTTTATTTGATTTTTGTGCATAGAGATATAATTATAAAAAATAATACGATAAACCTACAATAAAACTATTTTTGTTTTGTATTGTATGGTGTATGGCAGTGTAGGTTAGATTAAAAAATTAAAAATAAGAATAAGAAAAGACAATAACGTCTGTCGTCTGATATTCGACAAATCGACAATGGGGACGTATTATGTATTTTTTTAAATTAGTACTTAAAAGTCTGTCATCAAATATGCCTACAAAAAATATTTATATTTTTTAAACCTATATTATATTTAAAAAAAAATAGATTAAAAATATCTACATTAATTGATAAGGCTGTTAAGAGATGGCAGTATATATGAACTGAATTTCTTATTAATAGAGGCCAGATGCAGACATGAGAAATGAAGAAAATTGTAATGTTTTTATTTTCGCCGTGACTAGCAGTACATGGGACGTACTCGTTTATACCGTACATCGGAAAATAAAATAATCTACCTAATTTTTACATCTCGAACTTTCAAAAAAAAAATGAAAAAAAGACACTTTACTATATAAATCAAACTGGTTACCAGTCACTATTTTTATGTAGTTTTCAGCTAAAAAAATTATCAAAACATAAAAGTTGGCCACACGGGGAATTAAACTCTGGCCGTTTTACACCGAAACCATATACCGGGTGATTCATTTAACCTGGAATTTTGTATATAATATTTCTAAAAATACGCATCGTACAAAAAAATATGCCCAATTGACATTTTAATATCTCAGGAGGGGAGCATAAGGTACTACGTCCATCTCCACGTCTTCTATGGGCGGGGAGGGCGACAAATTAGAAATCTTAAATAGGAACTATCTATTTTTATCCCAGATTCGGAATCTACTTCGAAAACTACGTACTACTTCTCTGAAAAATTTGTTTCGATTCGCGACAGATGGCGCTATTTTTAGCCGACCTATTCAGTGATGTCACGATTGCCTCCCCCCCCTCCACCTCATGTGGGTGGAGTGGTTGGTTAATAAACTGCTTTTTAAATAAAGGAGCAGCAAGGCTTCTGCCGCATTCGCCATGTTAATTCCCAGTCTGGCAAAATTTGTTCATATCAAGGTCATTCGATATCGCTGAGGTGTAACGCTGGCTCGCGATTTAGGTTTGTGTTTTTCGTCTTTTTTCGACGTTTTTCGTCGTGTTTTCGATTTAGGTCTGCGAGGGGTAAAGTAAAAAACGGCGTTATCTCTCAGCGATGTCGAATGACCTTGATATGGACAAATTTTGCCAGACTTGACCTTGGCGATTTCTTATACGATTTAACATGGGGAATGGGGCAGAAGCCACGCTGCTCCTTTACTTTTTTATTCGTGAATCGAAATAATTTCTTCAGAGAAATCGTACGTAGCTAATTTAGTACTGAGATATTAAAGTCTCGATTTGGCACATTTTTCTGCACGATGCATTTTTTAGAAATATTACAAAATTCCAGGTTAAATGAATCACCCGGTACATTAAGAAAAAAACATAGTAACAGAAATATTATCAAACATATTTCCATACGTTGTAAACAAAACGTAGCGAACGGCCCATGTACAAAATAAATGGGTACTTCCGATGTACTGCTAATCACAGCGTTTTATGTATAACATAACCTATTATTTTAATAAATATGTGTCGCCTATGTGTTTTACTTTTTTCTTCTTTTTTTTTTAAATGGTCAAAGTCGCTAAGGCTATTGGGTTTAGTAGTACTCGACACATAACTGTAAATTATACCTTGTCATGCCATCTACATTACTTTAAACAAATTAATGTAGCTGACGTCACTTGGAAATTTTGAAAATTTCTTTCTCTGTAATCGTAGTGTTTCAAAGTTAACCAAGCCTATTTTTATGAATAATTTTAAGTAGATTTTCATATACTACAAATGAATTTGCTGTAGCTACCGGATCACACGTCCCCATTCGAAGTTTTCGTTTGTTCCGAAATCGTTCGCGGTAAAATAAAATCCAGAATCGGTTCATAACTAGGCATGCGCTCTACATCAGTTATGGCACTATTTCGTTGTATATTTTTCGCCTTCAATGAGTTTGATATTGAATATATTTCTTGGTTCAAAGATAACCAGAAATGAATTTATTTTTCAGAAAAAAATTGATATTAAGCGCAATTGACGTGAGTCTAACAAAAAATGCATGTCACTACTTTAGTCAAATTGAATCTGTTAGTCGAGAAGCACCATTGGGCACTATTTTGTAACTAACTTCAGCACAGTTAAAAGTTAATCCATAACAATACCGAGTTCAAAGTAGACGTTGTGGAAGTACATGGAAAATGCCCACAAAGAAAAGTTTAAAACTTAAATTACTAGGAGATAAAGTGATTATTTCAACTAAAAACAAAAATACAGTGTATCTTAAGTTGGACCGATATGGGAAACTTTTTTATTATTGGTTTTAGGAAAAAGTTATTTTTCATAAAAATTTGTGCATGGTCTGCAACCTAAAATGCAACCATCAGATAATATATTTTTTTACCCGTATACGAGGGAATATAAATTTTGCTCAAGAGTAAAGTCCCCTTATTTTAAAAAATATAGAAAAATGTTAATTGGAAAATTTGTTTAGAAACAATATGTACGAACAGGTATGAAATCACAGCCTCCTATCTCAAAAAAAAATATTTTTTCCAATTTTTTTCTTGGAGCAAAGTTTGAAGTGAACTGTTACATTATTTTAAACCAAAGTCATTAAATGGACTTAAAAAAATTATGGAAACTAATTTTTTATGTAACAGTTCACTTTGGACTTTATTTCAAGAAAAAAATTAGAAAAAATATTGTTTTGAGATAGGAGGCTGTGATTTCATATTTGTTCGTACATATTGTTTCTAAACAAGTTTTCAAAATAATATTTTTCTTTATTTTTTAAAATAAGGGTACTTTATAGCAAAATTTATATTTTTCCCCTCGTATACGGATAAAAAAATGTATTATCTTCTGGTTGCATTTTAAGTTTTGGACCATGCACAACTTTTTATGAAGAATAAATTTTTTCCTAAAACCAATAATAAAAAAGTTTCCCATATGAGTCCAACTTAAGTAGACACACTGTATATTTTAAGCTTCTTACATTACAACATTTACAAGGCTTTCCAGTATTAATTAATGAGATTGATAGTTATTAGTAAAATTATATCAGACATTACTTATTTAAAAAACACATTTTTTTGCAAGATCTTAATATAAAAAAAAACTCGGGAAAAAAGAAGATATATGCTCAAATAAAATTTACTTTTCTTTATCTACTATAGTTTTCGACATACATAATTTATTTATTTTTATAGTAAATAAACAATTTCTAAAAATAAAAATATAGTCCAAAAGAGAATACGTCCAGTAAAAATAAAAAAGTAAATACTAAAATAATGTATTATGCAATGTAAAATGTTTGCACTTGTTGTTATAGTTCACTAAATGATATTAATCAAAATATTTCAAAATAAAAGAATCCGAGTTCTAAAATTGGCGTTCAATAAACATAAAAAAAATACTTCCAATGTAGCCTGTATAGCCTATAGCTATTTACAACCACGCAAAATAACTCCAAATTTATTTCTATTAATTAACTGCAAATATTAATTTAAATAAATTAAAACTAACACTTTGATTGGTTTTAAAAAATGTGCATTTCCACAATAATCAGATATAATAATTTACTTGTAAATACAAAATTGTATAAAACATTTTTAGCATATTATTTCCACTTTAAAGGTAATAATATGTAAGACACTAGTGAGTAAAAATATACTTTATTATTTTAAAATCTCAGCAATAATGAACAAACTATATACGGTGATTTAATTACCAACAATCTATAGAAAATTCTGCTACAAATTTTAAATTTTTAATAATATTTACTTATAATTATTATATTTACAATATTTTTTATTCAATTCACACTAGTAGTGATATACTTTTAACAAATAATCTCAAAATGGGGTGGGTTCTATAAAATTTAAAAAAATAATAATAAACATTACAAGTTAAACATTAAAAATAAGGGCGCACTGGAATTGCACAAAAATTAAGAAGGGTAAATTTTATTTCACAGGTATATATAATCCCTTACCCGAATTGCACGACTTTCGATTCTCGGCCCTTAATCCCTCATCTGAACTGCACAATTTTATATTCTTCCAAATTATGGAATTTTATTATTTAATATTTATAGTTCTTAATTTCTTAAATAATTAAATTTAAATACTACAAGTCAGTTTAATTTAAAAAAATATTTTATTTAAGCTAGATATTTAGTAACATCAAAAAATAAATACCATTACTTAATTCATTCATTAACCCTTTAACTGCTGGTAAAATACATACGAAAAAAAATTGAAAAATATGGTAAAAATTTTGCGTTAATTTAAATAATACACCAATAAACATTCTATTAATATCCAAAAATTAAAACAAAAACCTAAATTTTAAGAAATTTAAAATTTCGAAAATTTCAAAATTATATCAAACAATTCGAAAATTTCATAAAATAAAAATAAAAATGTCGGGAAATTAAAAAATTTCGAAAATATATTAAAAATTTCGAAAGTTATGAAAATTGCAAAATAAAAATTTCAACTTCATAAATTTTAAGAATTTCAAAAATATTTAAAAAAACAATCAAAAATTAAAAAAATAACCTAAATTTTAAGGATTTTAAAAATATATCAAAAAATTCAAAAATTTAAAAAATTAAAATGTCTGGAAATTAAAAAATTCGAAAATATATTAAAAATTTCCAAATATATTAAAAATTTCGAAAGTTTTGAAAATTGCAAAATTAAAATTTCAACTTCATAAATTTTAAGAATTTCAAAAATATTTTTAATAAAATTCAAAAATTAAAAAAAGCATCTAAATTTTAAGAATTATAAAAATATATCAAAAAATTTAAAAATTTAAAAATTTAAAATGTCTAGAAATTAAAAAATTCGAAAATATATTAAAAATTTCCAAATATATTAAAAATTTCGAAAGTTTTGAACATTGCAAAATTAAAATTTCAACTTCATAAATTTTAAGAATTTCAAAAATATTTTTAATAAAATTCAAACATTAAAAAAAAACTGAATTTTAAGAAATTTAAAAATTTCAGAAGTACATCAAAAATTTCAAAAAAATAACCAAAAAAATGTTAAAAAACTAAAATTAAAAACAATAATTGTTTAAATTTCCCGAACAAATTAAAAATATGGAAGTAATGCATTTAGAGCCAGGGATTAAATACAAAATATTTAACCGGAAATATTTTAGTATAATTCAGGTAGGGGATTAGTAGGCTAATGAGTTTTTGGGGCAATTCGGGTGCACTGAAAAATAAATTTATAGATCCTGCCAACAACTTTTTCTTCTTTAGACCACTCCCATAAATCTATTTTTAAGTCTTGTATTATTCTTCTTTCTTCAAAATAGTTTCTTCTATTTATTCACTCAACCCTCATACTATTTTCTTTTTTCAAATACTTTACTAAACTACTTTGTTTTATTCAATTTTAAACCATATCCATAATATACATTAACTCTATTGATTATTTAATAAAAATAATTATCTTTAAAACTTTTTTTATTTCTAAATTTCTACGCAAATTTAATAATAATTTTTTTTACTGGTATATTAACTTCTTTTTTATAATTTTACTTTATTAACAAATTTTGGCAAATTATTGTGACAATTTTTTAAAAGGTTAATGACATTTGTTTATTATGTTTTTATTCATTTGTTTTTTTATTCAAAATAAAAATTTTTCTTAATTGAGGAATGAAACAAACTTTGAGTCGATTTTGCCTATCTGGCCATTTACTTATTAATTCTTCAGCAATAATTAGAAATAGTTATTCTGTGACACCATGTATAAGTGCAGTTTTTTTTATTAAAAAAATTTTAATTTGCAAAATATGTAAAATTTGCCCTCTCATCATTAAAAAAAAAAATCAATTTTTTCAATCTGCTATTATTCTGCTAGTTATAAAAATAAATAATTTTCTTTAATAAGTATGATTTATAGATATTCTTGTGAAAAAATAATTCTAACAATTTCTATCATTTTCATCGACATTTTTGGGGCCTAGAACATTTTTTTAAATCGTTTTTTTTTTCTGAAACTAATAGAGCTGGAAAAAAAGAAATTATCTATTTTTTCAATCTACACCCCTTATACTATCTTTCTGCCAATTTTCGTTAAAATATACTTGATAACACATTTTAAAAAAATTGAAAGGTTATTTATAGCCTTTCAATTTTTTCGTAATTTTTTTCTCTCTCCAATTTAAATAAAATTGGGGTATATATAGACAAAGGTAAATGTAATATTTTTCATAAATGAATATTTTGCGAAAAAGGAATGACTGAGAAATATCCGAACCTTCTTCCTGCTTCCTGCCATCTAATATACAGAGTGTCACAGAATAACTTTGTCTGATCTCAAAATTGATAACACGCTTATAATTTACTAACTTAAAAATATAACCATACCAAATTTGAATTCAGTACGTCAAATATTAAAGAAATTCTACTCTAAATCCAGTACAAAGTACCAGAATATGGATAACCTTTTGGAATTAATAAAGAAATTATTGCAAGAAAACGAAAAATAAATTTTAACTTCAACACTCTGTATCTTTGACACAGATTTATTTAGTAAAATATAATTTTTGGGGCTCCTGAACCTGTAATTAAAATATTGACCAATCTATATGAAACACCCGGTGTCGTCTAGTATGTATATTTAAAGTTTGATTTTTTAATACCTATTCATTTAAAACTTTAAATATTTTAATTTGTAAAATCTATAGAATTAGCGTTCTCGCCATTTTTTAAAAAAATTTAAATTAATCTGGGATTACTCTGTTAATTATAAAGATAAAAAAAATTTTTAATATTGATGAAAATATAATTTTATAGACTTTCGTGTGAAGAAACTAATTTCTGCAATTTCCATCGTTTTTATTGAAGTTTTTGGAACAATTTTCAAATTCTTTTTTCTGAAGCTAGATCTATTTTTTGCTACAATTTGATTCATTTTTGAAAATATTAGTCCTTCGACTTTTTCTGGTCAATTTTTTTTCTCACCGATTTGAATAAAAATTGGGGTATAGAGAAAGGCAATTATAATTTAAGGGTGCCGCATCTATTTATTAGTATTTTTTATTAACTTTTGTTTAGTTGTATTTTATCAATTTCTAATTACGTACTGCTCTTTTTGATTTGTTAATATATAAATTTAATTGTATAATATTTCCTAAAAAAAATTGTTTGTTTGTATTAATATAGTTGTTTTTCATTATTGTACTCGGCTATAGCGCCTCTTCAGTAAACTTCTGAGCTCAACAAATAATAAGCGCCTTCTACTCCTAGTAATATAAAATATGTACTACATGTACTACAAAACAAATGTATAACAAATGGGGTTTTCTATCTACATAGCAAAAAAGTATAACTTGAGCTAAAATAATGTTAGTACTTCTTATAAACTTTTTTAACACGGGCCCTCGTTTTCGAATTATGGTCCTTCAAAATTCGATTTTTAAATTAGTTTTTTATCTTTTATTTTCATACCGTTTATTCGATAACTTTTAATATGGAAACTTAAATTTTATTCCGGATCTAATAAATTAATATTCTGCAGTTGAAAAATAGAGATAAACTTTTTGTATATGTGTAGTCACCGAAGTAATTTTGAAACATTGATTAGAAATAATCTTCGACTGCAATTTAACATTTACAAATTTTTATAATTGCGTCGACGATATTTCCAAAATTGAAAATATATCTGCCTCAAAGACAAAAAATACCTTCTCCCATGCAATAGCAATAATACGTTTAAAAAAATTTGTTTATGTAAATTTATTGAGAGGGGGTATTTTTAAAGCAAATAGAAACGAACTATGATTGCTTTAAGACCTAGTTAAGTTTTTGAGTTTTTATTAAATAGCTATATCATATTAGACAATTTTTTAAAGAGAATTTTTATAATAAATAAACGAAAAAAAAAGGTTCAACTTGAAATAAATAGATTGTAACACCATAATTAGTCTAATAGAACAACAAGAACTATTACCTAAATTGGTCCATCTCAATCATTTATTATTAATTACACAAGTGATTGATTTGGATTAAAAAATAAAATATAATAGTAAAAAGAGTAGATTTTATATGAATAAAGTTTTTTAATGATCCATTTTAATGTTGTATTTTATTTTTCATTTTTTCTCATTTACACTGAAAATCTAACGTAGAATAAATAATGTTCAAATATCAATAGTACTTTTGCTTATAATTATGTAATATTTTAGTACAAAAATTAATCGAAAAATTGTTATAATTTGGCTAGTTTTTTTTCAGTTTTTGAAATCAGGTAATCTTAAACAAATCTTCCCATTATCATTTTTTTTAGACATTGCACGAAGTATAAATTTAAGTCATTATTTCTATCAAAATATTTGCCTATTACATCATTGGGATTTATATACAGGGTGACTCATTCTGACATATACTAAGGGCATGTTATTTGGACCAAAATTTAACGATTGGACCAAATGTACCTTAATAAAATATTGCTGTGGAAGAATATTTAGAGTGATAAAGTTGAAAGTTTTTTTCGTTTTTTGCTAACTGTATATTTATAAATTGTTATCAAAATCGTTATTGACAAAATATATTATGCAATTTATTATTTTACATTTTATTATAGGAGCCACCTCGTGAACGATTCCTGAACATGAAACTTTTTTTGACGATTTATGTAATATTGGTACTCTTGTTTAAAACAATAATTTCAACCGTTTTAGAGAAAAACGCATTCGTAAGGGTATATCAAATATTATTTAATTTTTGAAAATTGTGTTTTAGGCTGTCAGATAATTGTTATTGCCATCAGGGACCCGGACCCAAATGAAATAAGAGTTCGAGTTCTACGTAATTCGAAAAATTTCGGTTCCGGTCCGACTCATGTTCTGTAAAAAATATTTCGGTCCGGTCCAAAGGATATTTTCGGATAAACATTTTTTTTATACATTTGCAGTCCCAGTACATAGAAGGTATCTAACTTGTAGAGTTTAATGATGTTAAATTCGTAGTTTGTTCCACTCCAGATTATTCAATTAGTCATTGAATTAAAATGATTAACCACAAGCACGGATTTAATGGGGGAAGGTGGTGGGGCGTTCGCCTCCCACAAATAGAAAAAAAATTCACGATAATAAAAAAACATACTCATTAAACTGCGTCCTTTTACGGGTTAAGGTAATTAAAGTCAAATTAAACATTAAATTTGTTTATTTTTATAAAAATAAGATTCCAGAGATTTTTTTCTTAAAAAAAACTTAGCTTTTCTTGCGGTTGAGGTTCTTGCGGTTGAGGAAAAAAAACTTCTTGGCCCAGGTAAAACTAACTGTCCAGAGGAAAAACTATCCAGAGGAAAAAACTGTCCAAAGGAAAAAAACTGTCCAGAGGAAAAAACTGTTCATAGCAAAAAACCCCTATAAGATAAGGGGGAGAAAAAAAAGAAATCTTCAGTAAGCGTCACAAACGCTATAAAGTAAGTTATTTTAACTGAGTAGATAAAGAAAAGAACATTATTAGCATGGGAAAGACATTTTATAGGAATACCAAGAGAAGAGAGGGACATGACGCGAGGAAATAAGAAGGGGATATCAAGCGAGTATGAAACTAAAATATATTGAGTAGAGGAATATTGAAAATACAGGGTGTCACAAAAAACGTAACAGTCCGGTCCGGGTTGTTATATGCAAACAGAAGGCAACCAAATCACAAAACTTTTGCAAATTTATTTCATCGTTTAGGTAAAACAATGTTATTTCGCCCTAAAAATCGAAACAAATCACACCTAATGAAGAAGATGCTATTTTGGTTCGAATAGATGAAAATCCTCAAGTAAGTTCACGTCAAGTATCAGTCATCTATTATTAGAATCCTGAAACAAGAGAACTTCAACCCTTATCACTTTATTCCTGTTCAAAAATTTGCTTCCAAGAGATCTTCCACGGCGGTTACAGTTCTGCCAACGTATTTTGAACAAGCATAATAATGACCGATATTTTATTCAAAATATTATGTTTTACTAACCAAATTGGCGAAACAGTCATTACTGTGAGAAATCATGCCTGCATGCTATTCAATATTGGGTGTGGCATTATAAGAGACTGACTACTAGGGCCATATGTCCTTCCTTTAAATTAAAATGGATATTTTTATTTTTTTTACAAAATACTCTTAGTGATATTTTAGATGAGCTGCCACTGGATGTATTAAGAAAAATATCTGTTATGCTTTACCTCATTTCTCATTAGCTGTTAGAAATCATCTTAGTGATACATTTCCTCAACGATGGATTGGTAGAGGAAGTGATTTTGAATGACCACCAAAAAGTCCAGATTATAATCCGCTTGATTTTTATTTACTTTATGGCAATAAAATAATACAAATTTTATAAGGGGACAGAATAATATTTTTTTTAAGTCCGAAAGAAACGGCCGGAGGAGACCACGTAAAACATTTACTTTCAATTTGTTCATTTAAAAGTTGAATTTTTCATTGTTTATAATTCTGATTTATCGTCGAAATAGAAGTATTATTTTATAAAGAACCTGTACTTTTCTTATGGCGGTTGGGTCCCTGGCCAATTTTTTTAAAATTTGGAACACATATTTTTTGAGTCATATGGACCATTTTTGATTATTGCACCATAACTTTAAAAATACAAAGAAATTACTTTCGTGAATTGACTGCTAATTTAATTCATAATAGTTATTTTTTTGATAAGAATTAGTAAATATACAAAGTGTATAAAAAATATATAAAAACAAATAACTATAAAATTTTTATTCGCCCCCATTCTGGGTGGTATTCAAAAAGTCTCTTAACCGCCGGTGCTGTTTTACACACTTATTATAGAAAGATGCCAACCTCTATTGAGTTAGCACTCTCAAAATTGTTTCATTTTTTTTATACATTTACATTTTTCTCATCTAGTTTTAAATTTATATAATATTTTCACGTACCATATGTCTTTTTAACCTTCGTTACCCAAATGGATCCCACATTGTGTGTTTTTTTCTTTACGTCCTCGAAACTAGTTAACTTTTTATGAAATATATTCAATTTAAACGCATTTTTGACTATATTTCGCGTTTTAAAATAATTATTTATGAATAGAAAATTACTAATTACAATTACAATTTTTTGAGCCACCCTGTATTTTTAGAATCATGGTGCAATGAACAAAAATGATCCATGTGACTCAAAAAATATGTGTACCAAATTTTACAAAAATCAGCCCGGGAACCAACTGCCATAAGAAAAGTGCATTTGTTGTTTATTATTTGTTATTTAAAATCAACTTCTAAGACTCTGAATAGTTCAATTGCGTTTTTTTTAAACGGTTCAAATTATCGTGATTAAACAATAGTACCAATATTACGTAAAAATGATATTTACATCGTAGTTTCTAATCAAAATTACTAAAAAGTTTCAACTCAATTTCATCATCTCATCAGGAATGATCCAAATGGTGCCACCCAAATTGATGTACGCCCCTTAGGGTTGGGCCACTTGAGGTGATTTTTTTTTAATGTTCGTCATAAAATTCCCTATCGATAGCTCTTCCTTGATTTTTCATTCGGGTCTTCATTTTCGCTGAATTTGACTCCAAAAATGGGTTTGCATGGATAAAACTAAATTTTTCGCACAAAAATGGCCCTACGGAACACGAAATTGAGATTTTGCCGAACTTTTTTATGGGTAAATACTCGTTTTGGAAAACCCTTCAAGACTATCTACTTAGAATTCGGGGAGAAATTTTCCGTTGCACTTAAAATGGCCACAATCATCCAAAAATTTTCACATATCAGAAATCGCTCTATACTGAAAACTGAGAAAGTATTGGAAAAAATTCTCATCTGACAAAAATTATTTGTACACATTCGGGGAATCCGCAAAAATTTTTCCAGAACTTTTGGGCACATTTTTGGACATTCAAAAAAATGGTCACATACAAAGATTTTCAGAAATTTCCTGTAATTCTGAAAGGTTACATAAATGATTTTGAACACTTTTTTGGGAATTTAATTTTTTGACAAAAGAGGCCATTTTGTATACAATAGTTCATTATTAATGAGCAATGATTGATTGTTCCTTGAACTTTTCATCTTGATCTTTCTGTTTTAGGTCATTTTGATCCAAAATCCACAAATGTTCAATAATTGGGCTGTTCAAACAAATTCTCAAAGTGCTCAGTTTTTTGAAGGGTTATAAACACGTTTGGATGTTTAGATTTCTTCATTACAGTGACCAATTGCGGCATAATATTTCGACCATTTATGAATCAAAAAATATTATAACCAAATTATGAACACAACACCATGGCAGATTTTTCTTTCAAACGCATCCGGCAAAATCTCAATCTCGTGTTCCGTAGGGTCATTTTTGTGAGAAAAATCTAGTTTCTTCCATGTAAACCCATTTTTGGAGTCAAATTCCGCGAAAATGAAGACTCGAAGCAAAAATCCAGAAAAAGAAATCGATAGGGAATTTTATGACGAGCATTTTAAAAAAAATCACCCCAAACGGCTCAACCCTAAGAGGCGTACATCAATTTTCATGGCACAGTGGCACTTCTCTGTAACAAAATGTAAAATAATATTCCCCGTTCAGAGATTTTGATAACAATTTATAAAGTATTAGCAAAAAACGAATAACAATTTCAATTGTATATTTTTCCACAGAAACATTTTATTAAGGCATATTTGGTCCAATATTTTGGTACAAATAATATCCCAATAGTTATATATATGAAAAATTAATTATTTTACGATAGAACTGCGTGTAATTTAGAAACAGCCTGTATATTAGGTAGTAACTGTGTTTATTCTATTAAAAATGACCTTTGCAATTTGTTGGTCAATAAGGTGTTAAAAGGTAGACAATAAGTTTTTATTTAGTGAATAATGATGACCTTATAAAAACTAAAATGTCATCGATCTATTTAATTCAAGTTAACCTATAAACTTCCCGAAGTATGTTGAGCTGTAGATATATATATTACTGATAGTGAAATATATACATATCTAGCTTATAGATACAAAATGTAGATTAGAATACAAATTATCCTATGTAGAAATTATATTGTACATAATACAATAATAATAATAATAATAATAATAAATTGTTTTGGCGAGGAATTCCATATGGATTCGACTACAAAAGCGCCCTCTGTTGTTTTGTTTTACCCTATGTGATAAATAAGTCTTTTTAGCGTTCTTAGACTAATCTTACAAATCGCACATATGTATCTTTACCTTAGGTGTTTGTACAATAACATTTTATTCTCATCTCATGTTATTTATTCTGAAAAATATCAAATTTTACTTTTCTGTATAAACAATTCAATTGAGAGATATAAAATCGTCGATAACAATTGTTCTACATTTTGCAATTATTTTAATAATTAAATTACAAACAACTTTTATTATCGTTAGTTAAATTAATTTTTTATACCGTGGCGGTGTAATGTAAAAGATTTGGAAATAATAAATTGACCTCTAATGCTATTATGTCCTTTTTACACAAATATTTACAAGTACAAAAAATATAAAATAGAAACGCAAACTAATAAATCAAGGACTTGGAGAAAAAATAAATCAATTTAATCAATTTGTTTATTTATATTTAGATAATTAAAGCTGTTAGTAACCAATATAAACTATTTTAAAACACAAATTGACTTCTACCTAACTTATATTGACTTCTACCTAACTTATATTGAAAAAATTTAGTTTATTATTAAATCAAAGATATCCAAATACAAAAAATTATTTGATCAATTTACATTACAAATCCAAATTGCATCCTGTAGCCTAGTTTATTGTTACTGGCGGGATTTCTTACTCTTTTCCGCATAAAACATTTTTAAACAATAAAAACACTATAAGAAAAACAAAACTCGTATACCACAATAATGTAATTTATGATAATTAACAAACAAGGGGCAACATATTTCTGCCATTTGATGGCCATCATCAGGTATATAATACAAAAAATAAGTTTAGATAATCAATAGGACAAAGTTAAAAGGTTAGTTACAAAAAGGACCCCGCACGGTTCTTATGGAAAAAGAGTCCCAGTCGAATTGGCTGAAAATTTAGTATAATGTAGTTTATGATGTTCTGATCAAATGTCTCCATGGGCCTAACGAGAACTAATGTACAGTTTTTGAGATACAGAGTGTTAAACACTAGGAGGCAGTGTTCTTTGTATTTAGAAATCAAATAGTGTGGCGATTAGTTTGTTACAACAAGTTAAAGATAATAATTATAATATTAATATTATCGATATCAATTGTAATGAAACTCTGTCTACAGGGTGATTTCTACCAGCCAATTTTAAGATTTTTATACGATTTTATATCGTTTGGCCGTAGCAACCATTTAGAGTTGGAAAAACAATTCATTTTATAATAGGTTTTTGAAATAAGTTTTTCAGGACGACTAAAAATGTACAAAAATATAGGGTGTTACATTTAAAAAACATAACTTTTGTATGGCACTTTTATTTGGAACCCCCTGTATGGAACCCCCTGTAAACTTCCAAATATTTTTAAAATGTAGTCCTTATTGACTTACATAACACCACCTCAATAAAAATTAACGAATATATGCCATTTCGCCATAAAAACTCCTTGGCGTCGGTCGTGAATCACCCTGTATATATTCCTAAAAAATTTAAATAAATACAACTAAAGAAGACAATTTTAAGTGACCCTGTATAATAGTAACCTGAAATCATTCAATATTAAAATCAAATGATATTTATACTTATTCTGCAAGTCTACGGTCTTTTACGTTTGACTGAGTTTTTTCAAAGAATTACATAAAAATCTTAAAATTGGCTGGTAGAAAAAGAATCACCCTGTAGACTGAGTCTCATTACAATAATATTAATATTATAATTATTATCTTTAACTTGTTGTAAAAAAATAATCGCCACACTATTTATTTTCTAAAGGTAAAGAACAACACTGCCTCCTCATGTTTAACACCCTGTATCTTAAAAACTATCCATTAGATCTCGTTAAAAAATTTATTTTTATAAAAATAGGAAAGTAATTTAGATAAAGTTTTTATACTGGAGGGCTGAGCGTAACAACAGTTATTAAAAAATCGTAGTGCACTTTACAAAATTATTTTTTTAAAAATTCGAATTAATTGATTATCACTTTTCGATCACCATGCGCATGCGGCAACTGACTAAGGGACAAATGAGAATGACAAATAAAGTTACATATGAATCCGAAGTAACAGAAAATCCGAAAATAAGAAGGTAAAACATTTTTTGTATTGATAATGGCCATCGAATGGCCGAAACGTGTTGCCTCTTATTTGTTAACTATCTTAAATTACATTATTGTGGTGTGACTAGTAAAAACACTATCAAACGTAACTTTTGTATAACTTTGAGGTAACAAAGGGAAAGTTCTTCTCAAGGACGTTCTACACTTGACACCTCCTCCCTTAACTTAATATTTTACAGTGACTAGACCCATTTTTCCCTATAATAGTCATACCACTGACTTTGCCTCTTTTTCCTTTAGCCCTTCAAATGTCAAACGCACAACTTTTCATTCTATCAAAAAACGATCCTGAGATCTACAAAAATTTGTGTGACAGAATATTATTTTAACCCTTTAACTGCCGCTGTTTTATATAAATGATTCGTAAAAACTATGCTGTGATATGGGCTTATAAAGTTTGTATATTTTCTTATTTTTCATTTTACAAACTTTCTGCAAATTTTGCAATTTTTTTAATTTTCGAAATATGTGAAATTTTTAACAATTTTTAATTTTTATTTTAAACTTTTGACATTTTTGAATTGTTGAAAATTCTTTTTAAAAAATTTTAATTAGATGAATAATTTTGTTTTTTGAAATTTTTGAATATTGTAGAATTTTAATTTTTTTTATTTAATATCCAGATGATCTTTACAGGTCAGATAATTTTTTTTGAAAATATGGGAATATTTCCAATTACTTTTTGTAAAAATTAAACTAAACATACCTGTCCCAAGAGAGAGATCTTAAATATTTAGTGGGTATACCGGGTGACACAGGGACATGTATCACCACTATAAATTTTTAATTTATGGGTACACAATCAAAATAGGCGACTTCCGGTTTAGCTGGAAATGGCTCCAAATATATTTCAATAAAATCGGATTCTACGGGTCAAAATACATACCATCCAATGGTCAAATATTACTTTGCCAGGAAATTAGATTTTAAAAAAATGTTTTCAGTTTACGTACACTTTATAATTAATTGTTCAAAAGCTAATCTTGATTTCTTACAGTGACTGTCAAAATCTTACTTTAGTTTATGTCATAGTTTCATTTGATATTTATTGCAGGTAAATCATAGGTACCTAAACTGAGATAACAAAAATTTTAATTTGGAGTTTCTTTTTTTAATTAAAAAAAATGAGTTTAATCGAAAATTGTGTTGCTTTATCAATTTATTAGTCACAAAATGGGCTTCAAAAAAGTCCTGGTGATCCAAAGGGGTGTCATTTAAAAAAAATGAGTTTAGTCGAAAATTGTGTTGCTATTTTGGTAAAATTGTTATAAATTAGGCCACGTCTGATCTTTAAAGAAAGTAACACTTTTTGTGGACTCCTATTTCATTTTTAAACGATTTTACAGATTTTCTATCAAAGTGACATTTGACCATTGTATTGTGGTATGTATTTTGACCAGCAGAATCCGAATTTGTCAAAATATGCGGGGTGTTATACTTAAAAATAAAAATTTGGACCCATTTCCGGCGAAAT
Organism: Neocrepidodera transversa; assembly: GCA_963243735.1. Lineage (NCBI taxonomy): Eukaryota > Metazoa > Arthropoda > Insecta > Coleoptera > Chrysomelidae > Neocrepidodera > Neocrepidodera transversa. The sequence continues at coordinate 7,575,313 of OY725340.1, forward strand.
CGGAAGTTGACAATTTTAATTGTGTATTCACTTAAAATTTCAATAAGATCGACCAATAACTAAAAAAGTTATAGGGATGATCCAATTTTTTTGAAGTTATGTTAGTATAACCACGAAACTAAACGGATTTTAAGAGTACAATATAATTTTAATATAAAAATAGATATTTTTAAATGTTTAATTTGATCCGTTTAAAAGTCGGTTATTTTAATTTAATTTAACTTTTGTACAAAATGAAGAATTAATGATGATGAGGATAATAATTTTAGATGTGTAAAAAAATGTTTGTACAGGAATAGTCCTTTCAATAGTGAAACGGAAAAATAATATGTACACGGTAAGATTTTTTTCACTCAGTTCAAATAAATAAAAAGATTTTTTTAATTTGGACATACAGGATGTTGTTTAATGGATTGAAGAAGGTGTAAATTATTGACTAGACCGGTCCTGGATTTTCTTTGTTATCAATATTTAGTCAGACTTACCAAGTTAAGAAAAACACCCTGTACCTTGATTAATAATGGGTGATAGACCCATGAAGAATTAGTTAATTAGAATCACACTTCCAATAAAAATATATTTTTTAATTAAAAAATAATACGTATTTCAAATTACTAACAAAATAAATAACATGAGATGATTACCACAAATTATATCATAACCATTACCTAAATAAGTTAGCTACTCTAATAATTGGTTTTATTGTGATTTGCGAAATCAAAATGTCCTCTGCGAAATCACAATCATTTATAAATTAAAAACCATAAAGCACAATAAAAGAAAGTGAAAGCATGTGTATTGCTCATTTAATGTTATTTGTTATTTGTTTTCACGAATATAATCGTGTTATGAACTGATAATTATGTGTTGCAGCACAATATTAAATAAAAATAATTATACACTTTATTATTAATTTTTACTTATGAATTGGGGCAGTTTTTGACGAAAAATTATGTTTTTGTGAACGTATCTACAAATGCTGAAGGCGTACAAAGTAATTTTTGTTCTAAGTGCATATTAAATTTTTCCGTCGACCATTATAAAAATTACTTAAAAATTTAGTTATTATAATTATTTATATATTATTAGGGAGCTTTTGAACCAACTAAAAAATAACCTTTTTTGTGATTATAGTTATTAAGGATAACGATAACGACTCATGATTTGAAAAGAGTTTTTGGAACGTCAAAAAAATATCTCTTTTACTTTCCCGGACCCATCAAAGGGAAAGTAAGGTGAACAAGCAAAAAAAAAATCGAGATATCGATGGAAATATCCATTTTGAGGTCCCCAAAGAAGATTGAAACCATTTCCAGCGCATGGTCTCTCTGTGTGTCTGTGTGTCTGTGTGTAATCTTCCACGATAACTGCCGAACCGTTAGACCAATCAAGCTGAAATTTGGTATGGAGGTTCGGTGTGTGCCTGCAATGCGACCATTAGATTTTAAATTGGTATAGTAGAAGGTCTTCAAGACCGACATTGGTTAAATATACATATAACAATTTTTTGCTTTATTTAAATTTTAAGGACAAACAATACATTTTAGTGCAAAATGTTGTAGTACAAAGTTTTAGAGCATAAAATTACCTACAATTTTTGTCTTAAGCCTTTTCCAAAATTTCCAATAGTTGCGCCACTAGAGGGCGCGTAAAAAATGTGCATGTATGTTTTCTATAGTTTTTCTTGATTTTGAGGACAAACAATACATTTTGGTGCAAAATGTTGTAGTACAAAATTTTAGAACATTAAATTCTCTATAACTTTTGTTTCAAACTGTTTCCAGAATTTCCAATAGTTTCGCCACTAGAGGGCGCGTAAAAAATGTGCATGTATGTTTTCTCTAGTTTTTCTCGATTTTGAGGACAAACAATATACTTTAGTGCAAAATTTTATAGTACAAAGTTTTAGAACATAAAATTCTCTATAACTTTTGTCTTAAACTTTTTCTAAAATCTCCAATAGTTGCGCCACTAGAGGGCGCGTAAAAAATGTGCATGTATGTTTTCTCTAGTTTTTCTCGATTTTGAGGACAAACAATATACTTTAGTGCAAAATTTTATAGTACAAAGTTTTAGAACATAAAATTGTCTATAACTTTTGTCTTAAACTTTTTCTAAAATCTCCAATAGTTGCGCCACTAGAGGGCGCGTAAAAAATGTGCATGTATGTTTTCTCTACTTTTTCTTGATTTTGAGGACAAACAATGTATTTAGTGCAAAATTTTCTTGTGCAAAGCATCAAATTTTCTTTAACTTTTATGTTTAACTTTTATCGAATTCCTCATAGTTTCGCCGCTAGATGGCGAGAAAAATACACATTTAAAATTCCCTACAACTATTGTATGAAAATGTTTCCCGAATTCCCAATATTTTTCACACATGATTTTATTAGATCCTAATTGTAGCAGTATGATATATAACGTGCGCATGCGCAGCTTATGTCATTACCAACATTGAAATATTAATTCACCATCAGCTCGCTATTTTTAATGTGTTCCATAAATCAATGTAATGCTTAGTATTTTGTAATTAAAATAATAATAATAAATAACATTTTCTCTACGGTCGAGCCGGGAAAGTCCTGGGGTAACACAGCCGATTTTTTTTAAAGTGGTGGTAACCTAACTTTTTTTATTTTATGGGATTGTGGACACTTTATATTCAAATGCAGTTAGTGAAATTTCGTTGTTTGTGTTTTTTCCTTAAATATGAATTAAAATATTAATAAGAAAACGGCAGTCAAATATTCAGTTGATTTGTAATATTATACTGAGAGAATTAAATTTCGAGGAAAAGCGTAAATAAGAACTATAAAAAAATTTTAAGGTTATAATAACAGACTGACGTTAGCAATACTGCCATTCAGAGATAACTTCTTCTTCTTCTTTATTTGATTTGTTTGGGCAGAGATAACTTCAGTGTCCATATAACCACAAAAATGGTTATTCCAATCCTAAATAAAGTTTGTGGTTATCGTTATTCAGTTTGCCTCCCCTCTTTTGCTTTACTGGGCAATATCAGAAATAACGATAACCACAAAAATCGTTATTTTATCTGGCCCAAAAACTCCCTATTACCTGCTTTTTTCAATAACGTAAAACTAGTGCTATACCAAAAAACTGAAGTTAATAATAGTGACATAATTACTGATAAGATCAATATTGTTATATCAAGTAACGTAGATTTTGATACAAATAGAAATAACTATTATTATTCTTATTAATGCTAAAGACAGAGAGATATCCTGTAAACCAAAAATAATCGTTGGGGGAGTTAGGCCTAGTTCATATCTTCAGAACGAATAAACAAATTATTTTAAAATTTGGGGGTAATCATTTTAGAACTAATTTGAATTAAGTGACATAAAAATTCAAAATCACGGACTTAATGAGTAGATACTCTAGACCACTCCGACCGGCACTATAAGGAATTCAACGTGCTAGAGAGAGAGGTATAGGAAATTCATGCCAGAAAGAGAGAGAGCGCTATGACGTCACACCCAATTGTTAAAAAAATCGTAAAATATGACGTTTCGAAGGTTTTTCACGTTCTGTTTTTTTATTCGAAAAACAGCATTAAAAACGTTGTAAAATGTAACGTTTCGAACGTTTTTTAACGCTTCAAAATACTGAACTTTAAAAAACGTTCGAAACCTCACATACATGTATTTCCCATAAGGAAACATGTAATGTCAAAATCGATGAAATATGGCACTGTTTAACGTATTTTTTCGAATCAAAATTTTAACCGTTAAAAAACGTTGAAAACATCGTAAAATGTGACGTTTCGAACGGTTTTTCACGTTCTCTTTTTTTATTCGAAAAAAAAACGTTGTAAAATGTGACGTTTCGAACGTTTTTTAACCTTCAAAATACTGAACGTTAAAAAATGTCGCGCTCTCTCTTTCTGATACGCTGAATTTCCAATACCTCTCTCTCTCTAACAAGATGGATTCCCTATAGTGGCGGTCGGAGTGGTCTAGACTATTTACTTTCGGGTTTATCTGAAATTGGCGTAAAAACTGAATTTTCAAGTGGGACACCCAGTAATTCGAGTGTGAAAAAATGCATTCTTGCTTGTGTTTTTTTTTTAATTCATATGCATTTTTACTTTTTTCCAAATTCGAGTGTGGAAAAATGAATTCTTGCTTCTATTTTATTTCAAATTCCTGTATAAATAAATGCACGTTTCCTTTTGTATTTCAATTTCGAATGTAGAAAAATGCATTCTTGCTACGGTTTTTTTTTTTCAAATTCATGTGTGAAAAAATGCGTTTTTACTTTCTTTCCAATTTTTTGTGTGAAAAAATGCATTCGTGCTTTTTTTTCTAAATTCGAGTGTGGAAAAATAAATTCTTGCTTCTATTTTATTATCAAATTCCTGTATAAATAAATGCACGTTTCCTTTTGTATTTCAATTTCGAATGTAGAAAAATGCATTCTTGCTTCGGTTTTTTTTTCAAATTCATGTGTGAAAAAATGCGTTTTTACTTTCTTTCCAATTTTTTGTGCGAAAATACATTTCTCTTTTTTCCCATTTCTAGTGAGCGCGGAGCCATTTTTCCTATTTGTCCCAATTTTTTACGTGGAATAATGCATTTTTCCTTTTTTTTTCAATTTTAAGTGTAAAAAAATGCATTCTTGCTTTTTCCCTATCCATGTGTGAAAATATGCATTTTTGCTGTTGTCTTTCAAATTCATGTGTGAAAAAATGCATTTTTGTTTTTTTTTTCAATTTCAAAGACGGAAAAATGCATTATTGCTTCGGTTTTTTTTTCAAATTCGTGTTGAAAATATGCATTTTTGCTTTTGTCTTTCAAATTCATTTGTGAAAAAAATGCATTCTTGCTTCTGGTTTTTTTTTTCAAATTCGTGTGTGAAAACATGCATTTTTACTTTTTTTCTAATTTTTTGTGTGAAAAATTCATTCTTGCTTTTTCCCAATCCATGTATGAAAATATGCATTTTTGCTTTTGTCTTTCAAATTCATGTGTGAAAAAAGTGTATTTTTGTTTTTTTTTTTTCAATTTTAAAGACAGAAAAATCCATTTTTGTTTGTGTTTATCTTTTTTTTTAATGAAAATATCTTTTATTTAAAATTGAAAATATCACAACCTAAACAATGCAATTTTAAGATTCAAAGATGCAATTTTAAAACATAAATTTTAAAGGGTTTGACTTTCTTATCGTTTCCATCTCTATTTTTACATTTTTAAACTCTTCACTGAGCAGTCAAAGTCGAAACTTTGTTTTTAAAATTTTTTAAGCGTTATTTGGCATTCAATAAAAAACCATACAACGTTTTTGAAAAACTCTATTCAGAACAGTAAAAATTATTTCTCAAACTGTCACCTGTCAAAAATAAGAAAATGTCAAAGTTTGAAACTTCAACATTAAATATCTGAAAAACTATTCGTCTCTGGATACACGTCGGGAAAGTTTTGGAGCGACACAACCGATTTTTTATAAATTTGTGTTAGTGTACTACTAATTATGTCAATGTAACCAACTTGACATTCCACCTAATCTCATTTTTCTTACATAAACATTTTTTTTAGTAATTTATATAATTGTCACTATTTTTAAGATATTAAAAAAAATTTGCTATGTGAATCTGCACAACTATAGTACAAGTAAGAATTATCACTATCAGTTAACTTTAGATTTTTGGTATATTTCATAATAAACTAATTACTGCCCTAGTTCTATTTAAATAAGAGTTTTAATCAATTTTTAAAGGACAATTTTTTTAACTTTAAAAATTAAATAATTCAAGAAATATATTTTATATCCAATTTCCTGAGCAATTCACATTTAAAAACAACACTGAAAACCAAAACTAAAACCAACTGTTTTTAAATATATTTTATATTAATAAAAAATCAGAATAGTTGTACATTTTTAGCTCCATATCCATATTAAAAAGACCCAAAAATAATTTAAAACATATATTCTCTTTTTGTTTTTTTTTCTAAGTTCTAGGTTTATCATAATTTATTATTGTGACCGATAAAACTAGAATAAAAATATAAAAATATGTAATACAGAATGTTACTTCCTACATTTCTTAATAATAAAATGTCTACAATACTCTTTTCATGTTACGATGATATAATACAGGGTGTTCCACTATAAAGTAACACATTTTGACGGCTTATTACTCGAGAATGGAAAAAGATATCGACGTGCAATTTTTATTAACATAGTTGCCAAATGTATATTTTTTCCCCAAAGCGCCGAAAAAAAATGACCATTTTTGAAACGAAATTATCGCTTTATTTTAAATACAACACCCTATATTTTTTAATACCATCTGAAAGTCCCTTTCCTCCCCTTTAACAAAATGTATACATTATCAGCATATACTAAAGTTTTTAGGGAAAGATTTAATTTTTTATGAAACCATTCTTAGAAATGTTTAAATTTTTTATGACACCGTTTTGCAAGTCTCAAAAGTCGTCTAAAATTTTCGTAAGAAAGTTACTTTTGTTAATTAATATAAGTGACCAGGATAAGATTCAGAGCCATTTTTGACAGAAATACGCCTATACACGAACATCGGTATTAACTTGGGTACAACAATTTATAGAATCGGGAAAACTAGAAAGAAAGAAAACATTTAAAACAAACATTTTTATTTACATATAAGAACAAGGAACCAAACATAACTTCATAAAACACATCAAAACAAAAAAAAATTATATTTAATAAATAAGTTATTGTATGTGACCTCCATCTGCATCTCTACATAATCCTAATCTCATCCAAAAATTACTGAACGCATTTTGCAGCATTTCTGGTGTTATGGTATTATATGTATTTGTTTCAAAGCCACCTTGGAAGTTATTGACATGGTTTCATAAAAAATTAAATCTTTCCCTAAAAATTTGAGTATATAATGTATACATTTTTGGACAGGGGAAGAAAGATGGTATTAAAAATATAGGGTGTTGTATTTAAAATAAAGTGATAATTTTGTTTCAAAAATGGTCATTTCTTTTCGGCGCTTTCGGGAAAAAATATACATTTGGCAACTATGTCAATAAAAATTTGAAGGAAATATAAGAAGTTTAGCGAAAACTGCACGTCGATAGCTTTTTCCATTCTCGAGTAATAAGCCGTCAAAATGTGTTACTTTATAGTGGGACACCCTGTACTGCAGCTCTGGTAATCAGCGTAAAAATAAAATATTTTCTTCATAGAGAGGTTTCAATCCTAATTACTGCACTGCATAAAATACCTGATGATACTTTTCATGCGTATCGAACGCTCCTAAATTGTAATTTTTTCATTTAATATAAATTAGTAAAATATTTTGCCAAGTTTAGTAAATATCTATTTAAGAAAACGTTACCTTGGAAAGTTTTCCGGTTATTTTAAAAATAAGTGATTTTATACATTTTAATGTGGGCTTTCCGAATTTCTACTTTGCTACCTTGTTTTGTCATATTGGAAAAATAGAGTATCAAAACAATTTTTTTCACAATATTTCTTTTCCGACTCTTTTTACGATAAAAACAGTTGGATAATGAATTAAACTAGAAAAAAATGTATGTACTAACCTATTTTTTATAATATCAAAATCTACTTCTACATACGTTTTGGTCAAAAACTCATTTCCACACCACCATCACAGGATGAAGAGGAAGAAACGGAGTCTGAAGTTTTTATCGCTACCGAAGATGATAAACTCGCAATACCTGGTCCATTAATAACAGCGAAGAGAATAAGAAATAGCACCATTTACTCTGGTGGTGTGGAAATGAGTTTTTTGGCCAAAACAAGTAGACTCGTGCGCCTAAACTATTAATTTTACAAAAAAGAGGTTAGACGTGAAATATAAGATATTTTTTCTAGATTAATTTATTATATAACTGTTCTTATGAATTTGAAAGGAGATACTGTCGAAAAACAGTTTTTAGGTGCTATTTTTCCAATAAGGATATGAGGTGGTAAAGTATAATAAACACATCGAAATCTACAAAATTACCAATTTTCAAAACTCCCAGAAAACTTTCCAGGTAAAACTACCAAATGATTAGGTCGCGGTCTTATCAAAAACATTTTTTTTTCGAAGACATTTTGATCGAAAATCTAAATTTCGAATGGCGCTTTTATCGAAAACATTTTCATTGAAAACAATTTTGTCGAGTTACATATTTGTCGAAAACAATTTTTTCGAATTGCATTTTGATTGAAATCAATTTTGTCGATTGACATTTTATTAGAAATAGTTATTTTCCTAACAAGTGCGGAAAGTTATACTTTTCCGCACGCAATTCCAGTTGCCCGAACGACGCGAAGCGGAGTTCGGGCATGCAATTAAGTGGGGAAAAGATACTTTACGCAAGTGTTAGGAACAATTTTTTTTCTACAAGCGCCTAGAATTTTAGCAAAAATATTTTTTTGTCATTAAACAAAAATTTTCTTAGTGCCTCTTAATAAATAAAACATGAGGCTGAAAGTAATCATAGTAACCAAGCAAGAATTGATTTTTTAATCATTTTAGCATTTATAAAATCAGTGCGAAAAGTACAACTTTCCGCACTCAAATGCGTGCGGGAAAGTATACTTTTCCGCACGCTTGTAGAAAAACCATAATAAAATTACAATTTTCGTTTAAACCATTTATTTTAAATTAAAAGAGAGGGTGTCTCTCTTATGTTGATCGGTGATAGCTAAAGACAGTGACAGAATCAAAATTTTATGAAATAAGCAATAAGTTTTAGGTTTTATAAAATGCAAGATACAACAAAAAATTAATACATAAATTTGATTGAAATTGGCATATGACGTAACTGGTGTAAAATTTTGTTATTGAATAGGGATTTTTTTATAGTTTATTATCTGCATTTAGTATAGATTTAAACGGCCGTGACGTCATTTTACGCTCGAATCTGTCACCATCTAGCGGTAATTCTGTGCAATAACGATTGTTGTCAAAAAATTTATTTTACATATGAAATTTCAACAATTTGGTCTCCAATCTCTAACAAATAATTCATCCACATGACCAAACCTACGTTCGGTAAATTTTGCCTTTTTGATATCCAGTGACGCAACATTATTTGGGTACTACACTTTGTTATATGTTATTTAAGTGACGGATAAAAATGACATTACTAGTAATCTATATTTTGTTATGATATGGATAAGGAACTAAATTTGACAAATATGTATTTAAAACTTGACTGGTCAATATAGGTTTGCATTTTAAAAGCAAATTGATAATTCTTATTGACCAATCCACTGTGATTTAAATGTATCGAACATATTATATCGATTCTCATTAGATCAGCTTTTAGGAAAGTTGAATCTAGTGATAGAATTATGTATGCACAATTTATTTTTTGTTATCCACAAAAGTTCATGTTTAGCAAATATTTTTATTATAGGGTGTTTTATAATCTTTTATCCATATTTGGTAAATTGATCATATGTATTTTGTTTTTTCTAGTTAAAATGTTATATAAAACACTCTATTGTTTATCTGTTATTTTTGAGACACATGAACTAAATGTGTCATAAAAAAACGTATATTTAAAGAGTATTGCAAAAATACAATGTAAAATGCAAAAATAGTCCAGTAGTGTATAGGCATATCATATTTCCAATTTCAGCTTAAACTTGTTATATATTACACTATTTTAGAGTTTAGTAACTATGTAGGATCTATAGACGATATATTGTTATAACTTTGTGAATATACACTATACCTTGTTGAAAAGTTATCATATAAATATAAACATATTTTTCTTTTTCCAATGATATTTTTTGAATCCAATAATTATAAAAAGAATATAAAAGTAATTTAAATTTTTGACAGATGGAATATTTCGTTACTCAGTCAATTGTCGGCGAAAAATATTTTTAGATTTCTAATTAACATTTAGAAAATATTTCTCATTTTAAAGGTCTTAATCTTCAAAATTAATACACAGTGTTTACAACAACATTATTCCTAGTAATTTCAATAAATAATAACGATATGAGTTTTTTTTGCATAAGTTAAATCATATAAAAAGTGTTACCAATTTTTGTAATGTTCATGCTTCAAAATATTAAATAAAGCATTAAGTGTGTTAATATTGTAATTAAGAAATGAAATGAAACTCGAAATCATGTACTACAAAAACTTTAATGACGGTGTAATAAATGTTTTAATAATGTAACTTCTACTTGTCTTAACGAACAATTAAGACCAAAAGAGAACCACATCTTATTCTTTTCTCTATTTCTGATCTTCCCCTACTCACAAACTCCCCCTAGTTTACCTTAACAACTAATTGCAATTGGACTTTAGATCTAAGTGGAACTTAAGGTACGCTTTCAGATTGCACCGTCGTTTAAGTGGAACTTAATTAGAAGTTAAGTTAAGCCAAGGATATCTGCAGCTTATGTTCCATATATCATAACCTAACTTTTCAATAAATTTCATATTTTTTGATTTTCTTCTACAAAACACATTTTTTGGACGTATTTTAGAACGTCCGCTGCACTAACGTTTAAACTTTCATTCTCAAAATATACAAAAACGTTTAAAATACGTAACTTTCTGGCTTTTCTGAAAACATACAAAGGACATAAAAACGATTCAAATAAAACGTTTTAAAAACGTTCCTATTGTGATTTTTTTAAAAACGTCTTGAGTATTGTTGCGTAAAAGAGTTTTGTTTTTAATTTATGATTTCGAACGTTTTGTCGACACATTTTGGACGTTTGTTTATGTTCTTTTTGAAAAAGTTCTTGCAGAAACGTTTTATTTTGGTTCTCGGACCTTTAGACGTTAAATAAACCATAAAAAAACGTCAGTTACAACGTTTATTACACATTATTAAAATCTTTGTGGTACATGATTTCAAGGGTGATTCGATTTATTGAACATTATACCACATTTTTGATATGGATAAAATAAATTGAAATTGTCTAACCAGATATGTTGTAATATTGACGAAAAAGTTTACTTTAAAGGTTAGAATCTATTTAAAACTGAGAAATAAAATCATAGTATTAAATTTCCATAAAATTCCACAAGAATATTTATCAAACCATTTTTGATTCAAAATTTATAAAAATACATAACGACAAGTGACTGAGTTATATACGAAATAAGTTTGTATCAGTTCAGCAGTCGATGGATTTTGGGTTAAATGATGAAAATATCAATTTAAAACGTGAATTTATTACTCTTATCTAAAGAAATCATAACAAGAATAAGAAAATAACGTTAATTTTACAAAATGTGCAATAGTAATAATAGAAAAGTGTTTTTTTTACACTTTTTGCATAAGTAATGTTTTCTACAATCTCTACAAAATCGGTAAATCATAACATCACAGAGATAAATATGTTATTTAAATAAACAATATCATATTGTAATTTTGTTGTATTTACCAAATATTATTTATATGAAATAAATTGTTTTGTAGCGCCTTCACCAAAAATTATTATTCATAAACGTATATTAACATTACAAACGTCTTTTAAAGGCTTTGTAGCTTTGTTAAATTTACAACAGGCAGTTCCCTACTTTAATCATATTTTAACCTAACTTGTTCAGTTTTATTTTGAAATCGTTTAATTTATTTATCAAATATACATGCAACTAATTTGATAAATGCAATTAATTTAATTCCTGTTCCTCGGAGTAAAAACTATAAAACAAATTGACCTATGTGAGACATTGAATTTAAAAAGAAGTATAGATTGGCATATATCGTGGAATTGGTGAGTGAAGATCTAGATGTTTATATTAGGGGTTGTGGAATTTCACTAGAAATGTAAGGGCTCACTACATTACGCTGTTGGAGCAGAAAAGAGGTAATAAAAAATTAAATAGCTTTCAGTATGTAATATTTTACAAAATTTAAGGTACAAGATAATGCTGGGGATCTACATGGTCTTAGCTAACCCTCGGTCAGCAGAATATGTACAAAATTGGCTAGAGCATAAATTCGTGTGGCAACCACAATGCGATGTCTTCTGCTTTGCAGTTCGGTAGAGCTGGTGGAGCGCCTCCTCCAGTTCGAAAAATTTCACGCTGTTGCATCGCTTTCTCCTTCTTCACCTACATTTTTTCATACCCTATTATGTTTTTAGTTGGGCAATTGTGCGCTTTGTACCCGTACATGAATTAAACCTTAAAATAGGGCACAAATTGTGTAATTCAAAAATCTAAAACAATAACTACAAACAAAATTTATTAAATTATTTGAATAAATTCACCTCTTCCCATGCACTCTTTTTCTATTTATTGGTGTTTGTATTTTTATTTTCAATTATTTTTACTCTTTCCCTCACTAAATCTTATAAAAGATGCTAGAAGATTCAAAATATAAAAGAATAAACAAACAATTGAAAAACGACAATATTTTTGCCATAATTTCGATATTTTCGAAAATTTAAAGCCACGTTATAAATTTCTATATTATATCGTATAAGTAGCGGGAAAGTAAAAATACGTGAAACTAAATTATCTCAGAAACTAAAAGAGCTAGAGCAAAATGGATACTTTTTTTGAAAACCACGCCGCTTGAAACACCCCCACACCTTTTATTTTTCAAATCTAAATTTTAATAAATTTTGAAGATTTTTGAAAGCAATTGTTTTCGGGTCAGATATTCTTTTACTCCGATTTAAATGAAATTTTATTTCTAGATAGCAAAAGATGATTTAAATTGAGAACAGCTGTTGGTTTCGTTCAAATTTGTTTTTTTTTACATTTTTTCAACGAATTATTGAGAAGTAGCGCTTTCACCATTTTTTAAAAAAAACTGAATTATCTCAGAAACTAAAAGAGCTAGAGCAGAATGGATACTTTTTTTGGAAACTACGCCCCTTGAAACATCCCACACCATTTATTTTTCAAATCTAAATTTTGAAAATTTTGAAGATTTTTAAAGGCAATTTTTTTCGGGTCAGATATTTTCTTACTCCGATTTAAATGAAATTTTATTTCTAGATAGCAAAAGATGATTTAAATTGAGAACAGCTGTTGGTTTCGTTCAAATTTGTTTTTTTTTTACATTTTTTCAACGAATTATTGAGAAGTAGCGCTTTCACCATTTTTAAAAAAAAACTGAATTTTCTCAGAAACTGAAAGTGCTAGAGCAGAATGGATACTTTTTTTGGAAACCACGCCCCTTGAAACACCCCACACCATTTATTTTTCAAATCTAAATTTTGATAAATTTTGAAGATTTTTGAAGGCCATTTTTTTCGGGTCAGATATTTTTTTACTCCGATTTAAATGAAATTTTATTTCTACATAGCGAAATATGATTAAAATTGAGAATAGCTGTTGGTTTCGTTCAAATTTGTTTTTTTTTTACATTTTTTCAACGAATTATTGAGAAGTAGCGCTTTCACCATTTTTAAAAAAAAACTGAATTTTCTCAGAAACTGAAAGTGCTAGAGCAGAATGGATACTTTTTTTGGAAACCACGCCCCTTGAAACACCCCGCACCATTTATTTTTCAAATCTAAATTTTGATAAATTTTGAAGATTTTTGAAGGCCATTTTTTTCGGGTCAGATATTTTTTTACTCCGATTTAAATGAAATTTTATTTCTACATAGCGAAATATGATTAAAATTGAGAATAGCTGTTGGTTTCGTTCAAATTTGTTTTTTTTTTACATTTTTTCAACGAATTATTGAGAAGTGGCGCTTTCACCATTTTTAAAAACTGAATTATCTCAGAAACTAAAAGAATAGAGCAGAATGGATACTTTTTTTGGAATCAACGCCCGTTGAAAAACCCCCACACCATTTATTTTGCAAAGATTTTTGAAGGCTATAATATGAACTTAATATAAAATCTCATTTATGCATCCCTTTTCAAATTGTCCACTTGCGTTACAATAAATTTTTATGTGCACACAAAAACGTTTGAATTGTGACGTTTGGTGAGGTTATTAAAATTTTGACACTCACAAATTAACATAACTTCACTAAAATCCCTAAAAAGTGCATTTTATCTGTATATTAGTTACTAACACATTTATGAATAGCACAAACTTTAAAGCGTATTTTAAGCTTACAGAGCGTTTTAACTAATACACGTTTAAAACATGAATTAAAATATTTTTATGAATAAGACTGTAAAATGTATTAATTAATGATCAAATACTAAAGTGAACATTTTGAAGAGATCGTAGAAAAATCAATTTTGATATTAAAAATAATAACAATTTAAATGAATAATATAAAAATATATATCGTTATTTCTAATCTTATCTAATAACGTTAAATATAACTGCTGTTAAATAATATATTTTTGTAGAAATTTACTAATAATACCTACCTTGTTATGATCCCTTTAGAAAAGATTTTAAAAATGTCCTGTTTCACTCTTATAGGCACACTTATCTTATACGAAATAAGAAATCTTCTTCTAGAGCCTTATGAATTAAATGGTGTGTTCACTGTTCTGCAGTCCATTCAATATTGGCTGTCAACAATGAAAACATTACTATTTTGGTTTAGCCAAAACCAATTAAGTACGAAATAAAAAAAATTGAAAGAGGTTGTTAATGGTGTATCTTGTAGATTGTTATTACTAGAAAATTTTTATTATTATAGAACACTAATACGATGAAGCCAATTTATGGTATGTTAATTTTTGCTGACAATATAACATGTATAAATAAATTACTATTTCTTTTTATTCATTTCCTTATTCCTGATTAAAAACACACCTAATGGGATTATTTACAAGGATGTAGATAATTTTTTTTCCTGAGGGAGGGGTACTTTTTTTTCCTGCGGCAAGTAATCAAACTTTTAGACAATTAAGTTTGTCAGTTTCTACATTTTATATATTTTATTTCTACTTTTCGTGCTATTTTTTATTTTCCTGAGGTGGGTAATTATCCCCTTTAATCCCACATATCTACGCCCTTGCGTGTAAACGAGCCAGATGGAATTGGTTGCGGATGATCCTCCAGAAGAAAATTATCCGGGAAGTGATTTCTTTTCTCTTTTTGTCCAAGATATAGAAATAGGCATTGTTGCTTTGTTTTTCAATTTTTTGTATCAAAAAATGCATTCTTACTTTGTTTTTTAATTTTTTGTATGAAAAATTGCTTTGTTGCTTAGTTTTTATATTTGCTGTATGGAATAATGCATCCTTGCTTTGGATTTCAAATTCTTGCGTAAAAAAAATCCATTTTCGCTTTGTTTTTTAATTTCCTGTGTCGAAAAATGCATTCTTACTTTGTTTTTTAAGTTTTTGTATGAACAAATGCATTGTTGCTTACTTTCTATATTTCCTGTATGGAAAAATGCACTTTTGCTTTGAATTTCAAATTTTTATATGAATAAATGTTTTTCGTTTTGCATTTTTGCTGTTTTTTTTGCAGGACAAAATGCATTCTTGTTTTTTTCCAATTTATATTTCAAAACTGCATTTTTGCTGTTTTTCTGTAAAATGAACTATAGCAACTCAGCAATTTACCAAAAAATTAGTAATTCTAATCTGTGATATTTAACTGTGAAACATATATTCTTGCTCTTTTTTTCAAATTTGAGTGTAGAAAGAGTTATTTTCCTAACAAGTGCGGAAAGTTATACTTTTCCGTACGCAATTGCAGTTGCCCGAACGACGCGAAGCGGAGTTCGGGCATGCAATTAAGTGGGGAAAAGATACTTTACGCAAGTGTTAGGAACAATATTTTTTCTACAAGCGCCTAGAATTAAAAAAAAATTTTAGCAAAAAGTATTTTTTCTACAAGCGCCTAAAATTAAAAAAAATTTTTAGCAAAAAGTATTTTTTCTACAAGCGCCTAGAATTAAAAAAAAAATTTAGCAGCAAAAAGTATTTTTTTGTCATTAAACAAAAAACGTCTTAGTGCTTCTTAATAAATAAAACATTAAACTGAAAGTAATCATAGTAACCAAGCAAGAATTAATTTTTAATGATTTTAGCATTTATAAAATCAGTACGAAAAGTACTTTCCGCACTCAAATGCGTGCGGAAAAGTATACTTTTCCGCAAGCTTGTAGAAAAAATGCGTTTTTGGTCCTTTTTTTCCAAATTAACAGTGGAAAAATACATTCTTGCTTTTTTTTCAAATCTAACTATGGAAAAATGCATTCCCGCTTTTTTTTTCAAATTCGAGTGTGGAAAAATGCATCCTTGCTCATTTTTTTCAAATTTAACTGTGGCAAAATGCATTCTTTCTTCTTTTTATTCAAATTGAACTGTGGAAAAATGTATTCATGCTTTTTTCCCAATTCACGTATGATTTTTTCTAGGAATTTTTAGTTTTCTGCTAACTTTCGTAAAAAAATTTATTTTAGTAAAAATTTTCACTTTATATGTGTTTTTTTCCTTACGTTCGTTTTCATTGGAAGAATTTTAGGAAAAAACTCTCCCATTGGAAACTATGGACATTTCTATATCATTTTTCTCTCATTTTCCGCGGAAAAATAATTTTCGGAGCTTATTTCTGCATGTATTATTTTACCGCCATTTTTGTTGTAATCACAGCCTTAACTCCAATTTTGAACCCCTTAAAGTGCGAATTTTCAAAATTCCTTTCGCTCCCCTACACTACCAAAGGAAACTACCTGACAATTTAATTCATGTATAAAAAAATCCTATAAGCCGCGTTATTTTGTTATTATGACAGCGAAAAAAGTTTGCCCTAACTTTTCCAGCGACAATAAAGGAACCTAATTTTTGAAAGCATGACAACCAGCATTGTGAACAATTTATCTTAAACTTGTCAAAAAAGTGTTTATTTTTCGACTCAAGCTATTTTTAATAATTGTCTTTTTAAGAATTGTACTTTTCCGTTAAATTAAATAAACTAATTTACATCTTATTTTTTAATTTATTGATTTACATATTCATTAAATTGTCTTACCAAATTACACTCCAGCTTTTTTTTGAGTCGAAGTAAACTTGACATTTATAATTCGAATTTTGTTGCCATTAAGTAATTCAACTCAAAAAACTGCCAGAAAAAATTACTCGCAGTATTTTTCGTTAAATTGCCAGGCAACAAAATTCTTATTGATACATGTCAAGTTTACAAAAAAACTCTCTCGTGAAAATTTTACGTCTCTATCAAATCTGGTTTAGGCTATGCGTTGATTGTCAATAATAACCATTGGATTACTATGCTGCTGTTTTTTTAATAAAAATGGTTTTAATAAAAAAAAAATGGTAATTAGCTAAATATACATATGAAACTGTTAATATGCATATTAGAACCTAATAATATTTAATTTCTGTTTCTTAGTTATCTCATTTTAGTCTGATAATAAACAAACAACAAAGAAAAACTAAATCTAAAAAATTATTCCTTATAACTTGAAAACTAGAGGTAACACAATGGTCCAAATCCATCACAAGCGTTTTAGTTTTTTTTTTTAATTAATTTTATTATTTTCGTAGGAGTATTATATAATCTTATTAATAATATAATTTTTACTATATTTTTAATTGAAATAAACATTACACAGATTTGAGTAGGTGTAAATGTAATTATTTCAAAGTTTTCAGTTATATATTTTTCTTAAAGTGATTTTTTTAATTGGTTAGTTTGATTTGTTCGCTATAGTTTTATTTTTAAAAGTACTTGATAGTGTATTTGAAATATTTAATTGTTCAACTAGTACATATAGTTTTAAACAAAAATAATATCATTTAACTGAAAAAGATTTAATAATTTTTACAGAAACTATGCAATAAATGTGTTATTATTATAATTGTAAATATACCATAAATATATATAGATCAGTCTCCCGAGGTTAAAACCTAGTTAGAATTTAGTCAGTATTTTCAATCAGTATTTGTAGTAAAATATCACTGCGTAATTAGATAAGTAGTCAGTATCTCAATAAAAAAATTTTATATGATGGTAAGTTAACTTTTTTGTACTGATTCCTATATGTATTAACTATTTATTATATGAATAATTAACTAGAAACAAAAAATTATCTTATGTTATGATATATCCTCTGGTGACTGGTCTAAAAATATTTAGAGTACAATATTAATTTAAATAATAAAATTTAATTAAAACAAAAGGATGCAATCCACAAACGATATTATCATATTATAGTTCCTGCGGCATTTAAGTTTGAACAAAATAATAATGCTTTTTTCTATTATTCTTCTGGTATTTATTATTTTTCCTAGCGTGTATGTTAAAAATCATGACGTGAAAACAATGGAAGATTACAATAAGGATCCATTAGGCAAAGTGAGTAGTTTTATTACAAAAAATTCTTCAAAAACACCTTAATTTTGTTAAATTTCTAATAAAAGTACTTCAAATAACTTCGTTATAATATTAAACTTTTATAGATCTCCTTCCTGTAGTATTAATTTTTTTTTTTTTTTTTTTTTTTTTTTTTTTTTTTTTTTTTTTTTTTTTTTTTTTTTTTTTTTTTTTGGCTTTTGGTGGCTTTTTGATGAATGTAAACGCAGCCAGGAACTATGTTATAGTATATGTAAAGAACCAAGATGTTAACAATTTTGTACATATTTTTTTTTCTCCTTTAGTAGTGTAATAAACTATCTGTCCGCATATATTGATTTTTACATAAGCACGAATTTATTTCCCAAGTTATCATTTATCTCCCGACACTCCCTAAGTCTAATCCTAGCAGCAATAGAACAATAACAATAGGATGGGGTAAGGTTCACACATTTCTCGCCCAGGGGTCGTTCAGGGCTTTACACAGACTAGGTAGACCACCTTAAGAAAGGTATATTACAATTGGGGGTGGTAAGTGATGGTGCAATATTTCCCCTAATCTAAATTAAAATTTTCTTCTTATAAAATCTAAGAGGCAATCCAATATTGTTTTATGATTTATAGTTAATAGATGCATACCCTAATAGCACATGATGTCCATGGGCTATCCGATTCTTGTCCATTTTATGTCCAGCATGTCCATGGACATAAAGTGGTAGTCCATACGTTGTCCGTTTCTTATTATCCATTGGATGTCCGTAATTGGTTGTCCATCAGACAGCCGTTTCATGTCCATGTCTGGACGTACATTTTTTCGTAACACAAAGAGAAGAATGAACACTACGGTAGAGGCCAAAAATTACTAAAAAGTGAGAACAATATTGTTGGTTAGATCGTTAGATGTACGTTGCTTGGATGTTGGTTGATCATTTTGTAAATTGTAAACAGTAAAATTTTATGATATCCATTCTTCGTGATTTTATCTTTGGAAACTTGGCGCTTCTTTCATTCAACGAGGTTCAAGTTGGCAGTCATTTTGATCCGTTTCGTCACCACATTTGGTAGTTATTTTCAGATCTGTGGTATTTATTTGGTTGTGGAAATTTGTTTAGTGGACATTGGCGTTGGTTTCATGTTTATCTAGTGTTGGTGCTATTATTTCAATAGTGGTATTATAGTGTTAATTGATTTTATTAAGTGATTAAGTGATTTTATTATATAAAATGTATTTTTGTGGCAACTTACTATTTCAATAAAGTTTATTCATTAATATTACAATTTTTTATACAAAAAAATTTCATATCGTGTTACAGAATAAAGTATCATTAGCTGGGAGACATGTCATTGATTATTTAAAAAAGCTAATTATTTTCCCACATACACAGTTTCCATTCTAAAGTGAATTAAAGAAAAATTTTGAGCTTTTTTAATAATTAAGAACTACATGTTCCTCAGTTTATTGTACTTTATTCTGAAACACCCTATAGCTAACCCCAAGTGGACATCCAATGGATGTCGGTATAGATGTCCATTGGATATCCACTGGATGTCCAATGTATATCCAATGGATGTCCACTGGATATCGGTATAGGTGTTTATGGATGTCCAATGGATATCCGTTTTGCGTTGCCAAATGGACGTCCATTTTTGTGGAAAGTGTACAGTCCAATGGATGTCCATAAGGTATCCGCCGGACTAAAATCGGATGTCCAATGGACAACTACCAAGTCCTTTTGCAGTTGTCCAATGGATGCCTTATGGATAAAGTTGTGCTATTAGGTAAAATTAATTTTACTCGGTAGACTTACTTTTAATTTGACGAGTTTATTCCACAGACTTATTGAGGCTTGTTGATATTTTATACATTCAAAGAATATATGATCCAAGTCTGCAATAGAGTTACTTACATTCAAGGCATAGATTGGAGTTTATAATGCCTATTTTATAAAGGTGGGATGGGAATGATCCGTGACCGAATCTCATTCTGGTTATGTGACTTATTTCTTTTCGTATGTAATTAAAGTTTTTGTACCAGGGTTATTTTGGAATTTTGTTTTGAAGTAGAGTGTATCTTGTTGGTTTATTTATTTTGTAATTTTCCCAGAGGAGTGACCAATCTTCGTACATTTTTTTTTGAAAACATTTATGCAATCAGCTAGGCATATTTTTTGATACTTTCTTTGGCAAGCTTATCCACCCGTTCATTTCCGGGGATGCCTGTATGTGCTTTAACCCAAATCATGCGTATACTGCAGTTCTTCCTATAAAGATGATATAGCAGGGATTTAATTTTTAAAATACATGGATGGGTGGTTTCAGAATTGGTATAAGTCGGTTTTTTTTATACAACTTAGGACAGAAAGTGAATCCGATAGAATATTGATATTCTCCTTCCAATACATATTCTAACGCTTTCATAATTCCTATTGCTTCTGCTGTAAATATTGAGCAATTATTTAAACTGTAGGTTTTTCTGTATTCCTATTTTGTATGTAAAAAGCCGTCCCTGTTCCTTCTTTAGTTTTGGAAGCATCTGTGTATATGATTAGGTCGTTTGTTTCTTTTGTTATTCTGTTTACCGTTTACACGTTATATGTTATAATTTCGGTATATTGCTGTATAATTATTTTCACAGGACATTCTACCAGTTCGAAGTAATTGGTAGTTTTAAAAGTTTGGATCTTTTGATTTTTACTTTCCCGGACCCATCAAATTGAATGTAATGTGAACGAGCAAAAAAAAATCGAGATATCGATGGAAATATCCATTTTGAGGTCCCCCAAGAAGATTGAAACCATTTCCAGCGTATGGTCTGTCTGTGTGTCTGTTTGGTTTAAATTGGTACAGTAAAGGGTCCTCAAGACCGATATTGGTTAAATATACATGTAACAATTTTTTGCTTTATTTAAATTTTAAGGACAAACAATACATTTTAGCACAAAATGTTGCAGTACAAAGTTTTGGAGCATAAAATTATTTAATGGAACACCTTGTATATTTTTTATTTTTGGTTAGTACTAAAGTTAACCATTTAAGAGATATTCACAATCTGTGGCAAACTCTTCTGGTTATAGAGAGAGATACATTTTTCTCGTTTTTTTTTTCATTTTTCTGTTTTTACCCATTGTTCCCATTTTTTTCTTTTGTTTTAGATTGTTACTCATTTTTTCTTATTACTGATTTTTTGGGATTATTTGCAATTTTTTGCCTTTTTTCAATTTTGTCCGATTTATTTCAATTCTTTCGAATTATTTCATTAAAATTTTTTTATGGTTACAATTATTTTTACACACTTTTCGTTTTTTGCCATTTTTAGTGTTTGTTTTTTTCAGTTTTTTTACAATTTTTCTGATTTTGTTTTTTCTGTATTTTATAATTTTATTTTTCGTTACCAATATTTTATGATTTTTCTTTCAATTTTTTCCAATGATTTCTGTTTTCTTTCTTATTTTTTTGATTCTTTCTGATTTTTCTGATTTTTTTTGATTTATTCTAATCTTTCATCATTTTTTGTCATGGTTCTGCTTTTTTTGTATATCTTTTTTTGTTTTTTCATTTTTTCTTTATTTTTCTGATTTTTTGTGATTATTTGCGTTTTTTTGTTTTTTTGCCATTTTTTGTCGAATTTTGCTGGGATTTTTTGCGATTAATTTCAATTCTTTCGAATTATTTCATTAAAAAAATTTTTTTATGGTTACAATTGTTTCCGGTTTTTTTGGTTTTCTTTGTTTTTTTTCAATTTTTTTTTACAGTTTTTTACAATTTTTTGCGATTTAATGCGATTTTTGACCATATTTTCCGATTTTTTGCGGTCTTTTTCGTTTGATCCGATTTTTAGTGTTTTTTTTTCTGTTATTTTTTTGATTTTTTCAATTTTTCCGAATTGTACAATTTTATTTTCCATTTTTGCCAATATTTTATGATTTTTCTGTTAATTTTTGCCATTTTTTTTCGAATTTTGTTGCGATTTTTTTTCGATTTTTTGCGTTTATTTCAATTATTTGGAATTATTTCATTTAAAATTTTTTTTATGATTACAATTTCCGGTTTTTTGGTTGAGCATTGTTTTGTTTTGTCGATATTTATGCAATTTTTTGTGATTTATTTGAATTCTTTCGAATTATTTCATTTAAAAAAAAAATTATGGTTACAATGTTTCCGGTTTTTTGGTTGTTCTTTGTTTTTCTTTTCGATATTTTTCCATTTTTTTGCGATTCATTTGAATTCTTTCATTAAAAAAAAAAATATGGTTACAATTATTTCCGGTTTTTGGTTGATTTTGTTTTTTTTTTCGATTTTTTTGCAATTTCTTTTACGGTTTTTTGCGATTTATTGCGATTTAATGCGATTTTTGCCATATTTTTCGATTTCTTGCGTTTTTTATTTTTCGTTTTATGTGATTTTTTGTGTTTTTTTGCGTTTTTTTTTGTTTTTTTACAATTTTTTTGATTTTTCATTTTTACCAATATTTTATGATTTTTCTTTCAATTTTACTTTCCCGGACCCATCAAAGGGAAAGTAAGGTGAACGAGCAAAAAAAAATCGAGATATCGATGGAAATATCCATTTTGAGGTCCCCCAAGAAGATTGAAACCATTTCCAGCGCATGGTCTGTCTGTGTGTCTGTGTGTAATCTTCCACGATAACTACCGAACCGTTTGAGCAATCAAGCTGAAATTTGGTATGGAGGGTCGGTGTGTGCCTAGAATGCGACCATTAGTTTTTGGTTTAAATTGGTACAGTGGAGGGTCCTCAAGACCGACATTGGTTAAATATACATGTAACAATTTTTTGCTTTATTTAAATTTTAAGGACAAACAATTCATTTTAGCACAAAATGTTGCAGTACAAAGTTTTAGAGCATGAAATTACCTACAATTTTCGTCTTAAGCCTTTTCCAAAATTTCCAAGAGTTGCGCCACTAGAGGGCGCGTAAAAAATGTGTATGTATGTTTTCTCTAGTTTTTCTTGATTTTGAGGACAAACAATGTATTTAGTGCAAAATTTTCTTGTGCAAAGTTGTAAAGCATCAAATTTTCTTTAACTTTTATGTTTAACTTTTAACGAATTCCTCATAGTTTCGCCGCTAGATGGCGAGAAAAATACACATTTAAAATTCCCTACAACTATTGTATGAAAAATTTTCCCGAATTCCCAATAGTTTTCACACATGATTTTAGGAGATCCTAATTGTAGCAGTGTGATATACAACGTGCGCATGCGCAGCTTATGTCATTATCAACATTGAAATATCAATTCACTATCAGCTCGCTATTTTTAATATGTTCCATAAATTAATGTAATGCTTAGTATTTTGTAATTAAAATAATAATAATAAATAACCTTTTCTCTACGGTTGAGCCGGGAAAGTTCTGGGGTGACACAGCCGATTTTTTATATTACGAAAGGGGTGGTGAATTTTTTTTCCCAGAATTTATTTGTTAGATCATGTATGCTTAATGAGCATATGTTCTTTATTAGGTGTGATTTTTTTTGTTTGCATTTTAATATCATTTTTTCTGCTAGAAAATTTCTTCTTAATTTTAAAGTTGTTTCCATTGCTTCAACGCGAAGTGGTTCTACTGGAGTTGATGTCATAGACAGATTCTTAGTGCTTTATTTTGTGTCACTTCGAGTTGTTTTAGAACATTATTTGATGCTGATCCATATAGTATGGAGCCATAGTCAAGTATTGATCTAATGTAGGCTTTATAGAATAAAAGGCATATTTCCGTGCTTGCTCCCCACCAAGTTCTAACAGTCATTTTCAAAAAGTTGATAGCTTTTAAGCATTTAGTTTTAATATACTCGATGAATGGTTTCCAGTTAAGCTTTTTATCTAGTATTACTCCTAGATATTTAACATCCTATTTATATGGCAATTCAAGGTCACCTAGTAGTATACTTTGCGGTTTTGATATACGGTGTCTTGTAAATATACTAATACTTGACTTTGGGGCCGATAATTCCAAGCCTATATTTTGAAATACTTTTAATATACATGTGATTGCCGTTTCTAGTATGTTTAGGCAAGTTTGGTATATCTTATTCGTGACGTAAATTACAAAGTCGTCTGCGTACTGAATGATTGAAATGTCTGTAATTTCATGGTGTATTGATATTGAGTATATATTAAACATTAGGGGGGATAATACTGATCCTTGAGGGAGGCCTCGATGTGTATATCGTGGTCCTATAAACGATGTTTTTTGCCGAATATAAATTTTCCTTTCAGACATAATTTGACATAATATGTTGCCTATTTTTCCAGGTATTCCTATTTGATGTAGTTTTTCTTTTAAAATAGGAATTTCCACGGAGTCATGCGCTCCCGTTTTAAATTTTGTTTTTAAATCTAATATATCTATTATCTCGTAAAGTAAAGTTCTTTATTTTCCTTGTGGACAATTACAATTTGTTTAGGAATCGATCAAATACAAGAAAATAAAAATTCACACACACTGTACAAACATTTATCAAGCTATTTATACAACCAGTTACGAAAAGCCTAATTTTGACAACTTTTCAGAAATAAATTTTATAAATTGTTTAAACGATTAAATAGTGTAAAACTTTATTAACCAAATTGATACATACAATTTTTTTATTTGTATGGAAAATAAATAGTTATAAACAAGAACGATACAAAATTAAAAAATTAATTTTTTTTGTTTTTTTCAGAAAAAATTTCATTTAAATGGCAAAGGATCTATAGGGTTTGATTCAGAAACGTTAAATCTAGACTTTCTTGGTTATCAAGTGAAACTTGGAGGCACTGGAAAAGTTACCTTTGAAGGAAACGTACGAGTGAAACTGCCCCAAGAACTAGAAAATATTAACTTGGATTTTGATAATATTCTTAAATTCCACACTAATAGTCACGAAAAAGAAGAAAATTTGGTATTAGAAAATGCACCAATCAAAAAAAAACGAAAGTGAAATTCGAAATCATCTAAAGGAAGCTAATTGAACAGCAAACTTTTGTTTAATGAATTTAATTATAATATATTTACTGTATTTGCAATAATTTTATATTTCAGCATCTTTATAAAACATTATGTAAGTTTCACTTTATCGAAATCAATGTATTATTTCTTCAAACTAAAGTGTTATCGAACATATATTTGAATTTCTTATATAGATACTCTATTCCAATAGACCTTTTAATTTACGAAAAATAAATTCTAAAACTTATATAAGTTGATTATATTTCACACGAAACGTCCATTACACTCAGATTTCCACAATAGATTTTTCATTTCGAAAAAATATCGCGTTTTAAAATGTTCCCATGACGTCACGATCGTCGAAAATACCCCCCTCCAATATTTACGTTCCGAAACACACATTACTGTTCTTCCCAAAAATATAGATCACATTTGATATATAATTGAATTCTGTCATTTCATTGACTGATTCAAAAAAAATACATTTTATCTCCTGTTTTCTTTATTTAAAACATTTAAAGTTTTTGAACGCGCCTTCCTTTTGACGAAGAGCAAGCATTGGCAACGCTGCAAATCCTAAAGGCAGTTTCTTAAATAAAATTATGACGTAATGTACTCAAAAAGCATTTTTTAGATATTTTCACCGTTATTAAAATTATAAACTAATTTCGGGGAATCGCATGATAAGTACTGAACTTTGGTTTTTCTTGTATTTTGGGTTGAATTCTTTTATATCGGTTAATTTCGAATCATACTGAACAGTAATTTCCGTATCTGATATATGCTAGAAAACGAGATGAAGCGAGAAAAACGATTCATATTATTCTATTCCGTTATACAAACGAACGAGTCTATTAAGTATTAAATGACAAATCTGACACGTCACAATTTAGACATAACGGCAAATTGAGGTTATGTGGTACGCATCTTACACAACGATGCCAAATTTAGTTTTAGTGAACGTGACGTCACGAACCCTCTTTTTCCTGATTATGGAAAAATTAGCCATCAGAAAATTCCAAAAAAATTCGCAAGTGATATTAGCACTTATACCTTCTAATTGGTGTTCTCACATTGTTCACTCAGTTGGTGGTGCTAAATTTCGCCATATATATATTTGTCACCACATGTAAAAATTTGAGGTTAAGTATTTGGATATATTCACGCAGGCTGCGTTGCCACTATTACTGAAATATAAGTCAATTTATGAAATTCTTATATTAATGGAACTAAGCTTTTTGGCTAAAATTATTCATTTGCTTTTGCATTAAACTAAACTAAAGAATCAAATTCAAGAACTTATTCCAGTGGCGATTTAATTTTAGCTAGATTAAAATTAAAATATCCTATTTAACACTATTTATTTCAACAATATATTCAAATAAATAGACAACATCTAAGAGAATGACATTTTAACCTGACACAAATCATCGTACCAACTTTGTTAAAAGCTCAGCATGTTAAACTTGATAAAACTAAATCACGGCCAACTGAGTTGCAAAAAGAATTGGAATGGAGTATATTTCTATATTTATTAATTTGGCACATATTACATAAACATATTAAAATTTTAATATCAAATAATGTAGAAACAACACAAATGTATACAACTGATTATAGTTGCTTAATAGAAAAATGGTCACTAAAAAACTAGAAAAATAAGACTGACATGAACTGTCTAATTGTCTGTAAGGTACGTTCAGTATACTGGGTTGCAGTTGATAACATGATTTTAAATGTTCATATGTTATACGAAAACAATTTTAGATATAAAGGTGAGGCCCCATGAGCGATATATCGCATTTTTTTGCGACATACCGCAATTTTATTTTATCGCAAAAATGCTTAATTTCCATGAGCGACGAAATTTAAGCGAATAATTTTAGTTAGTTTCGTTTTAATTGAGTGGTATTCAATTCATTTGACATTTTGGTGACACTAGTAACAGTGGCATCTTGCATTTTCTTGTACATTTGATTTTAGAGGTTTTTGTATTTTTCTGGATTCTAACTTTAATTGTTGTTTTATAGCGTTCCTTTAGTGGAGGTCGCTTTCTTACTTCTTCAATTAGAAGTTCTTCAAATGAACCGAAGGAACTTTCTTCACAAACTTCCATTGCTTTATTAATACTTGTTTCAACTTGTCTACAAACAATATTTCATTGAACTTGTTTAATTTAATAGTAATTATAAATTAGAACTTACATCTCTTCATTTTTTTCTTCTGTAAATTCCATGTGGTCGCAAAGTGCCTCTATCTAAATAAAAGCTTCGCATTCCTCGCAATATATAACCTAGTACATACATAATTAATAGATATTTTATTTCATCATCACTATAAAATGAACTTACCTCTTGTGTCTCTTCCATATTATTTGTATCAAAACTATTCATCATGTTTATCATTGACATAACCTAACAATTTCGAACATCACTTTCTAATAAGACAATCCAGAACACGTGACCAAACGTCATCAAAAATGGCCGCTGGTAGACACACAAATTGTATTGCACTGCATTTTGCATGTGTTTTAAGTTTATTTGAAGTATTTTGTGCTTTTAGAAAGTGTTTGAAATAAAAAATAATTGCTTTTTCAAATAATAAGCAAATAAGAAAAAAACATAACAGCTTATAACATACATAATGAAAGTATAAATAAATACATATACAATATTCCTGGAATTGATGTAAAACTCGAGAAGATGACTTTCCATCATCAGTGACTGCTTTACTGCTCTCCACATCACAGTAAAATGATTATATAATCATTATACTGTGTCCACATATTCTAATATTTGGTCCTGACACTTAGTTTTTACACCAAAGAACAAGTCAAGGTCTATAAGAGTTTGTCAGCACATAAATATTTTTCCTGGATTTTTAGAGGTCATTCCGTTCTGGTTTGTGTGGAAAATGTAATTCACTAGGGTATTCTATAAAATCTAACAGTTTCACGACCTCTTCGACTCCCACAATTGACTACAGAACAAGTAGTAGTTCTTTCTAACAAACAATATTTTTCTGTACACTGCCACTTGATTAAATATCGATAATGCATCCCAAGTAGTCAGTCACATAACTGTTCTAAATTAAAATGTCCGTTTTAAGCTCCAATCGTTTCACATATTGCAATAAACTGCTCTCTTCATGTTAACTACATGAAAAACAAAGATTTGTGTGCCTACCAGCGGCCATCTTGAATTTCAACTGACAGCATGTTGGATTGGTCTATAGAAAAAGAGAGCATGAAATTAAACGCAAGAAGTTTTTGCAACGTCAACTTTTGCGGTATATCGCAATAAGTTGAGCGCATTCGGCGGGAAAACACATTGGTTTAAATATAGCAATATACCGCAAATAAATTGCGATATATCGCTCATGGGGCCTCACCTATATAGTCATTCGTATTACACATAAATAGCCGGAAAGTGTTATGTTGGCTATGACCCATATTTTAATATTGATTAAATAATTAAATTCATAAAACCGAAAATTGAAAAGGAAAAAGAAAATTTTTGTTGGCCTCTTAGAAGGCGAATGTCAAAAGTGGTATGTCAAGGCAATAGTTTGCTTTTTGTGAAAACTTCAATATGTTAATAGTATTATTAGAAATTATGATTAACAGAATGAAAATCCTATTTATAAGGTTAGTTTTTTTACAGATTATTTTTATTTCAAAATGTTTTAAAGATGAAATTAAACATAATATTTCATTTCAAAAATTAAAATAAAATATATGCAATTTAATATTCTATTTAAAACTAATAACTAATTCTTTTTACTGTTTGTCACTGAAGTAATTGAGCATTTGTAATAATTATTACATAAAATATTGGTTTTCAATATTTCATATTGGTAGACAAATATTCCATACTGAGAAACAAATATTCCATACCGAGAGACAAATATTCCATACCGAGAGACAAATATTCCATAAAAAGATATTTTTTGCGAAATGAATGCAAAAATAAATTCAACTTTTTTATTAATAATTGACCCCGATTTGATTCGAATAGTAATTTCTTAATTTTTATTTAAAGTAATCAGAAAAAAACCTAAGCTGGAGTGCGTTCATAAATTAAATATCCGGGCGAAATTCACCCGGAGCTATAATTACCCAGAGTGCGCCCGGGTGTATAAAAATTTATGAACGAGCGGGGCCTAAAAATTCTGTCAATCGTTTTAACCTAACTTTTTAACACATTTGCATTTATTTGTGCTTTTGTGTTGTCTCGTCGTTTCTGATACTCTAATGTGAATTTGAAAAGGTATTGGCAAAGATTAATATAATATTCCTAATCTTTGCTTTGGTATTGGTTCGTTGGTTACTCCAGACACGTTATTCTCTAGAAAACGAAATGGACCAAGACGAAGAAATTATTGTACTCAGACTTGTGTGAAGCACAAGTTGATGAGGATTTGAATAATTTAATCGTGGTATCACGTAAACGAAGTTTCCATAAACCTAATCGAATAGAAAATTATGTTGATAATTTTTTACTAACTATAGTAACCAATCAAATCACTTAATTTAGAGTCATGTGTCAAATTTCATCCAATCAGCTATGGATTACAGCGATAACACCCTACATGTGGTGTTTTCAGTTTGGTGTTTTCAACAAGTCAAGTTTTTGATTAAAAATTAATTAAACGTCAAACTGACAACTAGTTTAAAAATGTCGCTAAGATTTAGTAATGCATCTGGCGATGCAATTATTGATATTATATCAAGTAATATACCAAAAAAAAACAAACAAATCAAAAAAATATATATGTAAAATATTTCTCGAGTTTTGTACTTTTAATACCTGTAGTTTTTAGTTTTGTTAAATAAAAATGAGTAAATATTAAACGTCAGATTGACAACCAATTTTTTGAAATTATCTTATCGAATACCCCTCGGGCCTTGATAAATCCTCAAAATTTTGTCATAGAGAATCCTTCAAGCGTGTTGCTTAAGGATAAAGATTAATTTCTACCTCTTGATCCATTAATTGCAAAAGAAACACAATTACACAATAATGAAAATTGGTATATTTCGTGTGATTCACAGACCGTGTACCGCGAATTGTATACCGTGTGATCTCGAGAACAAAGTCACCTACGCGCTATCTAGAAATCATGTTTCGTGAAGACAGAAAAAGTATTGCTCAGGTCGGGTAACTTTTACCCATGTCAGATAGTAGGTCGTCTTGGGCGCGCCCCGGGTGTGCACCAAAGAGCATTTATGAACGCGTTGAAAAATAACCCTGGTTAAGCCGAAATCATTTATGAACGCATTTGGGCGCTTGGGGAGCGCCGGGCGTTCATTTATGAACGCACTCCTGATATTAACGACGTGTGCGCGTAATCTGGATTACTTGTCTCCCGATAGCTGTACCTGAAATTTGAACGTGGGTGTTGGTGCCATAGAGATAGGATAAGTATAGAGAGAACCTGAAAGAGACAGACTTATAGGTATTCAATGTAAAGCCGATGTTCACAGCATCTCGACTCGAAAAGCAGCTATAGTTTTATGACTCATAATAGAATAAAAAAATATTAACATTTTCACAAACTACCATAGCTTGCTTTGATTCTCCTATTACGAAATATTCTATAATTAATTCACAACAAATTATGATTTCTAAACACTAAAAAAGCCAATAATTTTCATAAGTAGAACAAAATCAACCATAAAAATATTCAAAATTTGTGTTCTTGCAAATACTTCTACTAAAAACGTGTTTAAAAAAACAAAAAAATATCTATGTACAAATCAATAATATAAGCGTCAAAGAAAAATAAAGAAAACAAGAAAAAATATTAAAAAAGAGTAGAAATAGAAATAGTGGTGAAAAATTGGAAAAAACATGGAAAAATAGGAGCAAATAGGGCAAAGTAGTGAAAAGTAAAGAATTTTTAAAAAAATAGTGAAAAAAGTGAAAATACCAAAAAAACAGAAAAATTGCGAAAACAGGGAAATTCGGTAAAAATTGAAAAAAAATAGGGAAATTTGGAAAAAATAGTGAAAATCAACGAAAAATAGTAAAAAACGTTGTAAAATAGGAAAAATAGTGAAATTTGAAAAAATATGAAAAAATTACAGGGAAACATTGGAATAAATAGGGAAATTTGGGAAAAATTAAAAAAAAAATAGGAGAAAATTGGGAAAAATAAGAAAAAAATTAAACAAAGTATGGAAAAATTAGAGAATAAATAGGGAAAAAAGGGGAAAATAATTAAAAATAGGGAAACAGTAGGGAAATTATGGAAAAATAAGAAAAAAATAAGTAAAATTGGATAAAACACAGAAAAATAAGGACAAATAGGGAAAAACAGAGAAAATAGGAAAACTAATGGAAATCGGAAAAAATAACAAAAATAGAAAAAAATAGTCAAAAATACCGAAAAATATGGAAATAAATGGAGAAAAATAGGGAAAACTAGGAACAAATAATGCCAATTTGGGAAAAATAGTTGAAAAATATAGCAAAAAAGGGAAATTTGGGAAAAAAAGGAAAAAAATAAAAAATAGGGAAGAATTGGTAAAAATAAGACAAAATGGGAAAAATCATGGAAAAACAGGAAAATTAAAGAATAAATAGGGAAACAAATGGGAAAGCATCGAAAAATAGAAAAATGGGGAAAATATGTAAAAATAAGTATAAATAGGATAAAATAATGGAAAACAGGAAAAAATAGAAAGAAACTGAAAAAGTGAGAAAAAAAGGAAAAATAGGAACATTTGCTAAAAATAGTGAAAAATAGGAAAAAATATGGAAAAGTCTCTAATTTGGAAAAATTAGAAAAAAAATTGAAAAAGATTGATAAAATAAGGAAATTAGAGATAAATATAGGAAAATCACGAAAAATAGGGAAATTTGGGAAAATAGTAAAAAATAAGGAAAATTGTAAAAATAAAAAAAAGATAGATATTAACAGTAACAAATTGGGAAAAATAGAAAAAATAATGAAGCAAAAATAGGAAGAAATAGGAAAAAACAACCAAATCTCGGTCATCCAGGTACTAAAGAAACTCCGTAGCAAAGTATGGGTATTCAGCTAGTGTGTACATAAATCTTTTATGCCCGAATTAGCAGCGCACTTGATTGATTTTGGTTGCTTTATATACACTTTTTCTAATTATTATTTACTTTTTAAAATACACTAGAAATGTCTAAAACTATCAAAATTATTCGTATACATTACTTACCATTGTTCTTGTAGAATTTTTGTTCACTTCTAATGTCTAACTTACACTCGAATTTAGACGATAATTGCACTATCGTTTGATATTTTTTTCACAAGCATTAGTGTACACGCACTTTTCGATGAATTTTCCATCGCGTTTTGCTTTTTTGCTTTTTTGCTATAATTATACCGGGATAAGTAATAATTAATAATGGTTAAAGCGTCTAGATTGTTGTTTGAAAATAAAAATTACTTTTGACGTTTGACATTTCTAGAATGTGAAGCAGTTTTTCGTGACCGACTTGGTTCAGTCTGGTTATCTAAAGGAAGCGTATAATAATAGTGCGCATTCGCCATTTGCAAGACCCACTGCGCCAAGCGAAGGCGAAATTTTCCTTCCTATACTAACTATATATTTCGATAAAGATGACATAAAAAAATATCATACAGTGCCGAAGATAATTTTAATAAGTATACAATAATAAATGTTTAATCTTTGATAAAAATCTAAAATGTGGCGGATGAATTTTTCAAAATTGAAGTCTATACCATATTCAAATTTGGTATGTGAGGGTTTTTGAGGTTGGAGGTTACAATTTTTTATTAATATTAATAAATTCAAAATGGCGGATCCGACATTTAATGTGCGATTAGATTTTAAAAAATAAAAAATGCAGTTAAATGGCTATGATATAATTGAGAAGATTGACTAAAAGAACAACGAAAACTCGCGAGCAATGGAGAAGAGTAAGTAAAAAAATTTTAATAAATGAGTAGGGACTACAAAGAAAGAAAATAATATAATTGAGTGGAAATTCGAAACAAAAAAAATCATCTCAAAAACAAACTGGGAGAAGACCAGAAATAGGGTAGAAATATACATCCATTCTATAGATAGAACACTGATTTATCCGAAAAATTGTCAATCCAAAAATTATCCAATAGTATACGGAATTAGCATGGAACCTGACACATTCGAAAACTCTGGTAAGTAAGTAATCGAAGAGATTCTTCACGTCATATCACTGGATCGAGTTATTGACCCGGAGTAAGTTTCCGAAAAGACCTTATATCTGTCTCTTTTATGCCCGATTCCACCAACATTTTTAGGGCTTACTTAACGCTAGGGAGAGAATATCTTTAGGTTAGGGGTCGATTTCATTTCCACCAAGTAAAATCTTCACCTAAACCGGTCTAAGGCAGCCCTATATTTAGGGGTCCAAATTTCTCCACCTAAACAGTCACCTAGTAAGGGAATGGTGAATTCTAACCTCATTTTTTCAATATTTTCATCATTTTTGTGTATTTTGTGTATAATTTTTGTACCCATACCGTTTTTTCGCTTAAATATAATAATGGAAATGTTTGACGACGACTTTGAAATACTTGATTTAGTTCAAAATGGATTTCCTAGAAGAATATATGATAGAAATAATCACTTTGATGATATGGATAATTTAACGTTTTTTCGTCGGTTCAGATTAACTAAGCCAACGGTTGTACGTGTTTTGGAACAAATAGAGGATCAGTTAGAATATCCAGATGACAGGTGAGTCAATGAGTGTTTTTATCCTTATTATCTAATTGTAGAATGTAGATAATCCCTTTTTGTATCATTTTTAGAAACAACTCTATATCACCTGTAAATCAGCTATTGACTTGTCTAAGATGTTATGCCACTGGTGGGCATTTAAGTTCATGTGCTGATTTTATGGGGATATCTGTGAGTAGTGCCTCACGAACTGTGAAAAAAGTAACTGAAGCAATAGCTAGTTTGAGGCCCCTCTATGTAGAAATGCCTAGGTTAGAGGCTGCAGTTGTTACCAGCAACATGTTTTTTCAAATTGCTTCTTTTCCAAGAATTCTAGGATGCATTGATGGGACTCATATCCGCATCCAATCACCAGGTAGGGATTGATAACATGAACAAAATTATAAATTGCAAATTCTTTCATTCAATACTCATTTGCTTATTTAATCTAATTAGGAGGTAATGACGCAGAACTGTTTAGAAATAGGAAAGGGTATTTCTCCATTAACACTCAGGTTATTGGAGATGCAGAACTTAAAATTAGAGACGTAGTAGCAAATTGGCCAGGATCTAGTCATGATCAAACAATATTTATAAATAGTAGAATACGCGCTAGGTTTGAAGCTAATGAATTTCCAAATTTCGCTCTGCTGGGTAAGTCAAAATTGCTTAATTTTCATTCTTCAAATTAAGGCCTAAATTAATGTGTAATATAATATTTTTAGGAGACAGTGGATATGCATTAAAGAACTATTTGCTTACGCCGGTAACTGATCCACAAACTCGACCACAACAACTATATAATGAAGCTCAAATAAGGACAAGAAATACAATTGAAAGATTGATAGGGGTTTGGAAAAGGAGATTTCCAATATTGGCGTATGGCTGTAGACTCAAAATTGATACTACTTTAGCTGTAATTCCTGCTACAGCAGTACTTCATAATGTAGCCATAGAAATGAAGGAAGGTGAACCTCCAGCCGAAGGCAATATAAGAAATTTACATTATTTAATCGAAATGGGAAATATTCCTGATATTCAACTGCCGCAGGCACCAGAAGGACAAATTTTTAGAAATGATGTAATTAATTATTTTGCTAATTTATAAATAAAAACAATTTTTTTCATATTTGTACTTTATCAACTGCAATTTTGAAGAACATACAAACATATATAGAAACTCTTAAAAGAAAATAAACATATTGCATATAATATAGCATAACTCTTAAACTAAATTTTTAGAAACAAACAAATTCTTGGAACATCACAGGGTGACTTAAACTTCACAACCAACAAAATACCAGTGGCCCTAATATTAATTTTTAGCACAACATTGGCGACTCTAGTAATAACTCATCAGAGTCTTTAGTAGCTAAAGAGGCAAGTTGTTTTTTTTTTAGTAAAATATCCAACTCCAACGCTTGCATTCTTAACTTGTGCTCTTGTTTTAGACATTCAGCCAATTCAATTTTTTTGTCCACCAACATTTCATATTTTTCTCCCAATTTGGAAGATGTTAGTGTTACTACTGTATTGGGTCTTCTACGTGATGGTACAAATTTTTTCTTTGATACTTGCACAGTCTAAAAATAAAAAGAAACGAGTTTTTAGGTATTATTGTTTTAGGTTATAATAATAAAGGTTTATTAATGAAAATTAAGAAATTCAATCAAATACTGAGAATTGGTAGAAAGTAAAAATACTTTAATATGATAAAACACAAGTATTTCATATAAAAACTAACAATTAAATTCATAAAAATACCTTATTAACATTTTCCTTTAAAACATTGCTAATCGGCCTTTGTAAATGTACCCCTTTTTTCCAAATGTGTGATGGTAAACATTCACTAGGCTTTTGAGATTTCTCATAAACAATTTCAATATTGTTATTACTATAACTGCATGTAGGTATATCCAATGATCTCTCTGATTCTCCTTGTTGGATTAATGGATCCTATAAACAGGCACAATACACAATTTTCAATAATATACCTACTACTCAATAATATTACCTCTTCAGTGGCATCTTCATTCAGTACCTCAACATCAGATGTTGTAGCGGCAAAGGTTTTCACACTATCCTAAAATAAATATAATATATTTTTAAGTTTAATTTATAATTAATAAATTTTAATACTCAGTGTATGTACATACAGTTATAGCAAAGAATAAAAAATCTAATAATAAATAAGAAATGACTACCTGTGTATCATTTGATTCACTTCCAATTATCATTCTCTCGTTATTTGAATCGAATTTACTTCCCAATCCTAAAACGGACTTTTTATTAATTATTGACAGTAAGAGGTCATCTTGCTGGTTATTATGTGGCCCAAGGCCTCTGCCTCCACCAGTTTTATATAGTTCTGTTTTTATTTCCGCTGTTTTTTTTCGTAAATCTTCTTTCATTTTTTCGTAAAATTTTTTTAGGGACTCTACAGGCCTATAATAAAGATTGGGAGATGAAGTATTAAATTGTTGACATATTTTTTGCCAGGTTTCTTTTTTTTCTTTAACTGAAACACCATCGGTTTTTTTATTTTCTATAACATCTTTTTGGTTTTCCATAATATTAAGCAACAGCTCTCTTTCATTATTAGTGTAATTCGGAGCTCTTTTTTTGGATACAGTCGGATCTTTCGAGAGATCCTCTTGCTGGTTTCCTTGTTTCATTGTTATTATTTTATTGTTTATAACTATAATTGCAAACAGGTAAACGGTCAACAAAATAACACAAGTTGTGATTCACAACACTACGAAACAATGTGCGCAACTTACCTTGACAAAAATAAAAAATCCCCACATTTTTGCGATGTTGCCAGTGTCTTTCTCCACTTAGTTAGGAAATTCATAATTTTGATTGGTGGAAACCATTCTACACTTTTAAGGTATCCCCAAATTAGGTAAGCCCTACCTATTCTTTCCTTACGTGAAAGTCTGTGGAAACCGGCATTATTAACTCTATATTGCTATCCTATCTCTATGGCTGATCTTCAGTCACTGCTGTCAGCTGTCAGTTATTTATTTGATTATTTCTATTATAGGCCGCATAGCCCAGGCAGCTGAGGCCTAAAAGGAGAAGAAAGAAAGATTATTTCTATTTGAGGTTAAGTGGTTTGAATTGTTTGTAAATGATTTTTTTTTAAACTAAATTATGCCCTTTAAAGGTCCATTGGTTTGTTTAAAATGTGAAACAAATGAGTCTCCTTTATGGACTAACGCTGAAAATTTAGGGGCAATTTGTTTAGATTGTGTAAACGAAGCTAAAGACAATTTAAAAACAGAATTGGAAAATGATGAAGAAGAACCTAAAGTAAACAAGAAAAGACAAAGGCATACACGCTCTTATAGAACACGATTAAACCCCTTTGCTGTACCTAAAATTACGGCCCCAAAAACAAGGGGTCGCAGAGGTTTACTAAAAAGAACCCCAGTTAAGGCTCCAGCATCTGTAGCTACTACTGTGACTAGCGATTTTATTTTTTATAAGGTAATTAAATTATCAACATTTCTTATTCCATAAAATTGTTTTATTTTAAATTTATCATATCAAGTTTGAGATGACTGAAAACATTTTTTTATTGCCATCTATCATTTAATTTTTCCTATTTGTCTAACGTTGTTAACACAGATAAAGGAAGATTATTACTAGTTTATTTATTAAAAAATTAACTTGAAATAGAAAAATATTATAATTTAGTGATATACATAGAAAATTTACTGGTATGTAAGAACTAAATTAAATCATGTAAAAAAATTGTATAAAATAAAAAGAAATTGATTAGAATTATAAATTTGTAAGTTTTTGAAATGTTTTTAACTTTTAGGGTAGTTATATTCAAATTGGCGATATTGTATCAATGAGAGATGGCGAAGGAGACACTTATTATGCCCAAATAAAGGCTCTTATGACTGACCAATATTGCAACAAAAGTGCTGTTGTAACGTGGCTTCTTCCTACTCAAGAAGCTCCTCCTCCAAATGAAAAATTCGATCCAGCTACTTATATAATAGGTAAGTGTTTAAAATATGAGTAACACATAAGAACAATTTTTTTTTAAAGCATATGTTTGCAATCTACTATGCATACCGCAACATATCTCAACCATGTTCTAAAAAAGTCCATACTACTCTGGATTAAGAATTTGCAATTATCTACCTACCTTTTTAAAAGAAATCAATAGTCTGAGTTTATTTAAAAATAAATTTAAAAACTATTTATCTCAAAAATGCCCCCTACAGTATTGATGAATTTTTCCAGTAGTTTCTGTCAGTAATTATATAAAAACTGTCTAATAGGTGTTTTTTCATACTTGTCAATCTTATATTATGCTATAGTGCCCTATATTGTGTTATGTGTTATATTTGTAAAATTTTATTTTACTCTAATATGTTTGGAATCAGAATGCAAACTTAACAGATTTTTTTGAAAAATTGTCAGCAAACCGATGATTACGATAGTTTCAGCAGTTATAATGTTGGTAAATTATTTTCAATATAACAATGGTATAATTGGACATAGTTACACACGTGTTCAAAAATAGGGTAATTAGAAATTAATTAAAAAAACTTATATATTAGTATTAAAAGAAAAAAAGTCTGAAATATTTTATTTATTTTTTGAAAGGTCCAGAAGAAGATATATCTAGAAGTTTGGATTCAATGGAATTTGTAATGCACTCTCCATCTGATTACTATAAATCAAAAAGTACACCATATCCCTCTCCTTTGCCAACTACAGAACCAGGATACATTTGGACATCAGTCGATACCCTAAAATCTCTTCAAATCCAGAATAGTTGATTTAAGAAGAAACCTGATTATTTATTTTTTATACAAATTTTCATTTTTAAGACATGTGAATTTAAATTATTTTTATTTTTTTAAATAGTATCAGTAAATATATGTATTCAATTTGATATGAACATTGAGAAAAAAATATTTTGGCTGAAGTATGCATTTTTAGAAAAAGTTTATTGTTTCTGTAGTTTTATTATTTTGACAACTCTTATAGGAATGTTTTTTGTGATTAGTAATACATACCTCCAGAAGACAAGTTTCTTTATCAAAGAGTTAACGAATTCAGCAAACATTTTTCTTTTTTCTTTATTTAACAATACATCTCACAGTTCAAAGCACGTTAAAGTTGAGCTTTGAAATTGAAACTTTCTTAGAAAACCGTATAAATTTTGTCCACGAAATACATACTTGGTATTTAAATGATCAAATTTCTTGATTTTATAAAACTAGAAAAAAATTTTCCCCTTCATAATATTTATAGAATTACAAATAAATTACAGACAATCGTTCTTAAAAATGATAAATATTTCCTGCTTGTCAATCAATTTGGTTAAACTGCTGCGATGTGTCGATCATCATAAATTCTTTACCATATTAGAAATGTATGTTTTATCCTTATAGGTATCATCAGTGGTTCTTTGTAGGAATCATCAGTGGTACTCCCCCCTAAGGCACTATGTTGTACTTGTTTAGTCCCTTTTACAGGCTTTTATCCTACTAAGCGATAGATGTTCTGACTTTCTATGATTTTTATAGTTTAAACAGATATGTTTTCTTGTATCGTAATTCAAGTTGACTTTGAAAACATTAATTAGTTACTCACTTTTAACAATACATATGTGGATGGTATAATAAAACTATTTAAAAACAAAATATATGGACAATATTTAAAACCCACTGTACATCGTTCTTGAGCTGCCCATAGGGGTACGCTCCCCCATCGTAGGAGTTCTTTATTCCCTACGTGGGATTCTGTATTGGCCCCCGTGCGCCTGCATCACTTCTTATGCCGAGGTTGGCTGTTTTGGGTCAGGTTCTTCCTGATCCCCTTATATCACTTTCGTCACGAATGCCTTTTAATTCGTTTAAATTTCTTTTATTTTTAGCTTAATTGCTTGTCTTATTTTTATCAGTAACATTATGTGTAAATTTTAACTTTAACTTGAACCTTATTTTATCTACTTATTACCCCATGATGTTAATGGCCTGATGATGGCGTAAGCCGAAACTAGTTGCCAATTTCACTAAAACAACTTTGGAAAAAAAATATATATTGTGGTACTGGACTTTGTGTGTTTCATTACTCAATATTTATTCAGCCTAAAATTCTATTTATTCCAAAATACTGCTGGTTATTTGATTTTAATTACGGGGTTGTTTCATTGGTTAACGTACATACGATAAGGGTAGATAGAGGTCATCTAGGTGGTCCTAAATATCTCATATTTAATGGTTCTTATAACCTGTATAACGGAGATACTTTATTAATTTTGTCTATTTATTTAATGAGTCATATAACTTATGAATATTTTTTTTATATTTACCACACATTTTAAGCTTTAATTGACATATTAATATTTGGAGAAATCCAGCTTCGGCTTCACGAAAACCAATACCCTGTATAAGTAAATTTTTAAAATTCGTTTGAAAATTTAAAAAAATATGAGTAGATCTGTATTCTTTTTTTAGCTCCGCATTTAATTCTACTTAGAAAATTGTTAACTGAAGGTTAAATTTTTAGTAATTTAGAAAAATTGGTTCTACTTTCGATTACTAAAACAGTAACAAAATGTACATAACAAAACATGTAAGTCATTAAGAATTTTTATGCTTTTTATGGAAAACTAAAAATACTACTATATATTGGTTTTCCCTGTATAACTCGAGAAGGCGAAAGTCTCTGTAGATATTTTTTGACCAATGTAATAATTTCCAAAATAGTTAACTTTTTTCCCATTTAACCGGTTCTGTACCTCTTACGATATCTGATATAGCAGTGTTATCACTTTAAAATTCCAAAAATCCTGTATATCGATTTAATCTGCCCATTAAAAATAAATTATTGTGTCTTAAATACAATACTCAAATTATAGCTGAAAACATCTACGGATTCGCCTCTAAGGTTAAAATATTTAAGATTTTACAATGTGGCCAAGGTTTCGTCTTCCTATTACCAACATCTTCAACGCAAAAGCAAAATTTTTTACGACTATTTTTTCTCTCCACACTCCCGCCTAATTGTGATAATCTTACATTGTTTATTAATAAAAAGTCTGTAAATAGAACTAATTACACATTTTATGTCCATTTCTTTCAAGAATTATCATATTCTAAATATTGCCGCATTACTTAAAAAATCCTTAGCATTAGTGACTGTTCTATTATCTGAAATACTATTAAAATTACCCATGCTGATAACAGTGGACGTCGAAAAGAATGGAACTTCCAGTTAATCTATACATTATGGCAGTCAACAGAATTTTTACTGAGATAAAAAACTATTCATTAAATTATTGAAATTTTGGACAAAGCAATTAGGTGAAATTGAGATAATTTAACAGTATGGTTAAAAATTATAGTGGTGATATATTTCGTCTGTCAGTTTATTTACTAAATGACAAATTCGTCATATAATTTCATGTGGTAAGTCGGTGATGTGTTGAGGAATGTAATAATTTACACAAAAAAGTAAATATTAACTTAGGAAGGATATTTATAAGTAAAAATATTTAACTACATGCAAAAGTTCAGTTTTATTTTTGAAGCGGAAGTACCATATTTCCTTGTATTTTCCCGTTTGATGTTCATTGTATGATACGTGACCTGCCAAATCAGAAGAGCAATTCAATTTACGTTTAGATTTCACTTATTTTATGGACGCTTTAATCGTCTACTATCTTTATTCAATATAGTTA
Source organism: Neocrepidodera transversa (assembly GCA_963243735.1). NCBI lineage: Eukaryota > Metazoa > Arthropoda > Insecta > Coleoptera > Chrysomelidae > Neocrepidodera > Neocrepidodera transversa. The sequence goes on from OY725340.1 coordinate 7,616,891, forward strand.
TATATAATTATTGATTTGTGGTTGGATCTAATTATTTTGTTAATGTTAATTGAAATAGATGGAGAAGATTCTTTGACACAATTTGTCTGGTTTTTATCTGTAAATGAATGATGCTTCAAAATCAGGTTCAGTAAAAAGTTGTGAACCAAAGTGATACAATTCGGTGACCCTAAACCCATTTATTTTATTTGAAACAGTTGCTACTTTCAAATAAGCTTTGCCAATTGTATTACTCTATCTGGATGAATACAAATCTTCATAATATTTTGAAAATGCTATTTAAGAGTGATAATTGAAATGTGTCCAAATATTTGAACTAGCGATATCCATAATTGATATTTTAAATTTGTTGTTATAAATTCTAGAATTAAAAAACACGATAAAAACAATATTTTTTATAAGGAAAAGGGAATTTGTAATGAGACTAAGAAGAATGCAACGATTTCAATGGGAATAAATAAGACGAAATATTGACTCCACCCTATTCCACCAGTCTGAGGGTAACGTGTTGATGAGAGCGATAAACTCTTAGGTCTCAGACTGTCCGTGTATTTCCCCAAACGCCGACGTAGATCCGATTCGCTACATAAATTACGAATATATTTAAAAATGCGTATACCAAAATATTTTGTTCTTATTCCTCGCATATCGTTTATTGTGCCTCTCCCGCAAACTTTTTGCCAAATCTGTATATGGACAAATATCACCTGCGAAATACTGCATCATATATTCGTTGAATGCGATGTTGCCGGGTAAATTGTCAATGGGTATAATAGTTGTTATTCGTCTTAAGACTTCTCTCTGCTCTCCGCTGAAGAGGAATTTGAGGGACTCCATATATAAGTGTGAGTATTAAATATATGCCCATTTCGTTTAAAATATTGTTCAAGAATTCTTCCATATCAGCGATGATGCTTTGACAAAACTTAATTCTTCTCTTCTACCCCCTGGATATAACGCCTCTACCTATTGAATGTGGTAAGGATGTAAAACTTGCTCTTTTAGAGTTCGCCAAACAACAAAATGGAATATTCCTATTTCAGAAGCAAGTCTTCTACGACTTGCTTCAGTCTATTTTCAATGGAAAGACCCTAAATGCAGTTATAAATGTACAGGAGTTTGGAACCCTACCCTTCGATTGGGAAATCGTTCTCAATATAAATTTCTTGCTTGACTAGAGTTTTCAGCAGCAGCACCATACGCCAGAACGATAGCAGTGTTAGAAAACGTTTTAAAGAATAGCGTAGACAAAGCGAAGTGAAAAAGGAATAAAATTATGTAGTTCCAAAAGTTTAGGGTTGGGTCCCCTGAACAACGTCTAATAAAGTCTCCTCAGTTACAGGCGCCACGGGGTGACAGGATGAGTTAGAGGTCGCTTTTTTCAGTTTTACATTAGTACGGAAAAATGCATGGTTACCCTATCCAACGTCGGTAATAAAAAAAATAAAAGTTGCGTCACATTATTCATATCTATAGTCCTTACTCGTTCATTTTACAGAAACATGGTCAGAAAAAAGTTGTTAACCAATAGAGTTGAAATTGTCTAGTCATTTTTTAAACTTTAGGGACCTTGACCTTTATTCTTGAATCGAGAGAAAATTTTACTCCCCGAGGAGCTCTCTAACTTTTCTACTCCTTCAAAATTTCTTTTGATATTAAAAAGCCGTATTCTTGAAACTAGGTAGTAGAAAGAAGTGAGAGAAAACACGAACACTAATGCCAAATGTCGGTAGGAAATTCTGACCAATCAGAAATGCAAAAAATTGACTTCCTTTTGATAGACAAATAACGAAGGTCAAAAATTATTTTTTAAAGCTTTTGTTTTGTGAAAAATATTGCTTCCACAATTGCGTCTTTATTTGACATCTTTGGGTCCAAATAAGGTTTGGAGTTTATGTGTACTACTTATAATTATAGAAAAAAAAACAAGAATGAGACAAGACAAGAACGAAAGGAAGTAAATTTTATACCGGAAAATTTTCACCAGATGGTACTAAAAAACAATCTAGAGAGTTATTGCAAGAACTTGCAACAATTCTAAATGCTCATCCCAATGGAGCTAAAAAGAGTGGAATGCTTGTATTTTATACAAAAAAAAAATCGCTCACAAAAAATACTGTTTCGACTCAATTTTAGGTTGCGCAACTTGAAATTGTGGTATTTTCGATTGGTTTCGACTAAGTCGTATGAAACAAATATTATCGAATAGAATGAGCTGGCAACACTCAACTAACGAGTTTTGAATATGTTATATGTCTATGTGGTTCACAAGCACACTCGCTTTATAGTTTTACAAGTACAACATTTTTGATTTAAATATCTCCAATATCAAGAATATATCATCTCGCATTCGCAGTGTTTCTCGTTCTTTAACCTGGAAACAAAAATTCCACTAATTTCGGATTATCCCTTAATGCAACATTTATATTTTGCATATCGGCGGTTATTGTTTATTTCACAAATTGTTTATTATCCTGTTACCTGTGTCTCTAATCTCTATGATCTATTTTTTCATGGAATTTCTAACGAGTAAATGATTTTAGTTAGATTTATAGTTTTATCGAGATATCTCGAATAGAAGTTTCACTTAGTAGGCGGGCCCAGGATCCTCGGACCCGAAATAGCTCATCTTCTGATAGAGCCTTCCTTTTTTTAATAAAAATCAATTGCCGAAAGAATTTTCCGGATCGGCCTTACCGTTCTCGAGTTATCGTGCCCACAGACAGACATTTTGGCGAAAAATTAAATTTTTCGACGTTTCATGACACTTTAAGTCATTTGGAGCAAAAAAAAATTTTGAGATTTTTGCATGCTTCAATACTGGTTTGACCTATTTCACCAAAGGTGAAGTATGGGCGAGCCATAGTAATATTAGAGTCGGGAATAAAAAGTTTTTTTTTAGAAATTTCCTCCTCTTTAAGGATCTTTTTTGCAATTCCCGCTATCTTGTATAGTTTTTGAGTTATCATCAAAAACTAAAATGGCTTTTTTTATTTTCGTTTTTTGTTCATAACAATTACAATTTTTATTTGCAGGTAAAAATCGACATGATACATTTTTCAGAATTGCAATCCGCGTCGAATGAGCCATCGCTCATTTTTCTTACCCTTCTAACTATTTTTCGCAGAAAATTCACTTCTCCACTAGACTATATGGATATTTATGTAAATCCTGTCTCACCGACAAAAAAATGGGGTAATTTAGAAACTAAATTAATTTTTAACAAATACAAAAATGTTTAACGCTACTACGCACAGTTTAGTTTCCAAAATTTATCAAATAATATAAATCTCGCATCGACTATCGACTGTATTTGAGTGGAATGAAAATCTCGTGGAAATAGATTTTGTTTTCGCCGTCCTATAATATCTACATAAACTTCACAGCGATTAACAGAACAGTATTTATCCTGTTCCGGTAATTTATTCCCAAATATATTCCAATTTGTAAATAGTTTAAAGAAACAACAGTTCCTACACAGATAAGAAATTTCACAGTTGCTATTAGTTGTTAGACCAAGAACTAACAAAAAATATTCTACAAGAATAAAAAATATTGCTGAAAATTTTGGCAGAACAGATATTAATGATTATTGCCCATAATTTAAAATTTTATCTAACTATACAGGGTGGCCACTATTTAATTGAGCAGTATTGCTATCTAAGAAACCACAAGAGATACAAAGTCGGTTAAATGAGATAAAAGTTGCGTAACGTCCCGTGAACGAAACGGTGAGGGCGAAACGTCGCAGACCCCTTTTAACACTTTATTAACATAAAATACTTTAAATATAAAAATGTATGTGTCGCTTAACTTGATTCAACACGACTCTAGTAATCAATTCAACGAACCGAACTCCTGCTGCTTCACCGCATCATCCCTTCTCCCCCTCCTATTTTATGACAAGGCGCGAAATTTTAAATTTAAATAATATTGGCCTTAACAGACACCTTATGTCATTAAGGTTTAAAAAAATACCATATTAAAGCATATTATAGCTTTTTCTATGAACATGTCTGACAGGTGCTACCACCCAAATTCTCCCGAAGGGAAATTCAGGGGTTTTACTAGGTTTGTTAAAAAGGTAAAGGTAAAACAGTTCCTATTCTTTTCTATTGTTTATTATAATGCTGCAGTTGTATGTTTTATATGTTCAATAGGGTTAAATTTGACACAAAATAAATTGTTTTATAGTTTTTCAGTTTGAGGAGGCTGAAATCAATCGAAGTTGTCACATTATTTTCTAAAATTCTTTCTTGGCCTTACTATAAAAATGTTCTCGTTATTCCAGTTAAATTTTAGTTAGTGATGCTGTTAGACAGATAGTGTATTTTTTTGTAAATATAGATATAAGTGTATTAGTGTTATATTATAATTAATTAGTTCCACCAATGATAAAATTCACGTTAAATATAAAAATTCGCCTTATGCATGAAAATTTTGGTAACTTGGCAACAGCCGGTCTTTGCGGATAAATACAATGGATTATAAATCTTTTAAACAGTAGTTTCTAAGGGTTTGTTGCTATCGTAAAACTACTTCTTGGAAAAATTGACCATAACTTTTCTACGAACAGTGTCACCCTCAAGTCGGGTATTATAGGGGTAGTGTGTGTTAATACTAGTTTATTAAGGTTTGTATAATCAGAATGGCGTTTTGTGTAAATTGTTGTATTTTTTTTCGTTTGTTGAATTCTAATGCTTCTAAATAATTTAATTTCAGCTCATTTCTTTCTGAATGTAAAATTTTAAAGTTTGGATCAAACGAGTGATTTTCTTCTATTAAATGATTGGAATAACTAGAATCTGTTTTATTGTGAAATACGAGTTTTGAAATTTCCATACGTTCTCCCGATGAATGTTTTAGGACAATCTGCACAATTTAGTTTATATAAACACCTGACTTTTGAATTATTTGAGTTTGTTTTATTATTTTTAATGTATTTACCTAAATTATTATTTGTCTTATAAAAAACTGTACAATTTTTTTGTATAAGGAATGATTTTATTTTATTACTTCATAAAAATACGTAAGAATAACCAACGTAATGATGAATATCAGATTGATTATTTTATTTTTATAAAGTCAAATGTGAAAAAGGCTTATCAGGTTTTTGACGATCTTTCGGGAAGTCAGCGGCGTGCGTTTGGCTCTCGGCGAGAGGCTACCGGTCTCTGGTGCTCCGGAGTCCCAATAAGTAGGGTAGGCGAGTCCCGTCCAGACAGTGGCCCAGAGATGGATGGAGCTCCCAGGATAAGTAAACGAGACAGATGTCGGAGTAATCGATTACAAAAAAGGTAAGAATGAAGGCCTAAAAGAGAGTATGAAGATTAAGGAAGAAGTAAATGGGATTTTATTGATGAAAAAAAGTTTATTTTAGATTTTAAGGCTTACCTTGGGTGGTGGGTGGCCTCAACGTGGCTTCAAAAGAAGCAGAAAATTTTGGAGAACTATATACAGGAAGAAAAATACATCCACAAAGTGTAGTCCGGTACTGTTCCAGACCTTCTTAAATTTTCCTGGATAGTAAAATCCTGATTAAATCCGCTATTAAGCGAGCACATCCACGTGTGTCTAATTCACCAAGAAAAACGGTTTCTTAGGCCAGTTTTTTAGGCGGTAAAACTTAGTGCTAAAATTATTTATCAGATTGGCACTATGTGAAATCCGATTAATATCGATGAATAGATATAACTGAGAGCAAAGGAAGAACAATCGATTTTTGAAGGGTAACACTTTTCATCAAGAAAAGAAGCGAGCATAAGAGAAGTTATATTTACCTTATTATCGGAAATAATTAAATTGTATTTGATTTATATTTGAATTTTAGGCAGATAACAACAATTAAAAAGATGATGGACACGGATAGAGAGGAAAAGGGTAGCGACTCAACCGATCTCGAAGCCTCCTAATAATAGCTTTCCCGGGGTTTATTAAACGAATGATAAAAAGTCAATATATTGTATAAAATTAAATAAAGTTTACTTTGGTCTAAGTCTAAATGCTAAAATTATTTGGTGACGATTTTAACCCGTAACACAGGCTATCACATTAATTACAAACGAAGATAAAAGCGGTTTGCCAATAATAAAAATGCATAGATACGCCACTGAATGAGTAGTGTGCGAGTGAACTCTAAAGCTTGCAAAAACTTTTTAGAGGTAGTACAATCTCATTTTTCATCCTTAAATGAGTTAAACTGACAAACAAATTTAATACACGATTCTTATCCAAGACTTACTGTAAATTAGGGTAAAAGAAAACGCCCCAATACTGAAAAGTACCTACACTGAAAGTTTCTATCTTCTTTTTAAGTTTGAAATCTCCTATTTTGTCCTCTGGAAGATTTTCTACGATCCTTCGTAGAGGCTGACCAAAATTTTTCTTCAGGATACGTGGTTTGAATTTGATTCACTATTTATTTTATGTATGAATATTTTATTCTAATTTATTTTAAAGAAAAATTCCGATATGAACACCGTTAGTTACCCCTTAGCAACGGAGAAAAGTAAAACTGTTTGATGAAAAATTATTTCAATGGACCAATCAAAATGATTTATTATAAATTGTCTGAAAATTTTGATTTTTAAACATTAAATTAAATGTATTTCGATGAGTTTATTAAGATTTTGTATTGTATTTACTTCCTGGGATTATTTTAAAATGTTTAAACTACTTTTTATTTGAAATGCTTCATTAATAGGTAAGTTTTTTCATTTTTAATTACCACCAATCAATTTTTGACATTACTTAATTTGAACTAAATTATTAAGGTGGCAGTTTACCATTAAGGTAGGGTAATTTATGTACAGGGTGTTATTTGCTTTACTGTTAACAAAGTTTTTATTTTAATGATTTTTAATTTTTATGTATAAAAAAAATTAATTCTTTTTAATTCCATATCAATAAGAAATCTTATAATGGTTAGTTTCTCACAAACCTTTTTGACCCGTGGTTCATAGGCCTATAAGATTTATTGCGTAAGTAGATAACTTCAAATTACTAAAGTCGATTTACCTGTTTATACCTGGCAACTTAATAGTTATATCAGAAAAAAATAGGCAACTAAACGTTTGCATATTATATAGCCCTCATACTTCCGATTGATATATAGTTTATTTGCATAAACAAATGGCAGCAATTTTTAAAAACAAATATTTTTGAATTCTTATCTACAATCTTTCAAGCAACCAATATAATACTTTTTATCCCGTAAGCAGATCGGTGATTGACGTGTCCAATTCGGATCCTCTACTAGTAAATGTATAATAAATTTGAATTCATACTTTTTAATACAAACATGATTACTTATTATATTCTTGCCATTCATTAGTTTCTGGCCCAATATATAAATGGAAAATTTCTTCTTATCTCAAGGTCAATAATAATTATACATACAATATATTTCTTCAACAAATTCATCATGTTTTCATTATTTCTTCTTTATGTCACCGGAAGTAAGCCAAGACGTCACAGAATTTTTGAATCCATTTTTACTTTCCCGGACCCATCAAAGGGAAAGTAAGGTGAACGAGCAAAAAAAAAATCGAGATATCGATGGAAATATCCATTTTAAGGTCCCCCAAGAAAATTGAAACCATTTTCAGCGTATGGTCTGTCTGTGTGTCTGTGTGTAATCTTCCACGATAACTGCCGAACCGTTTGACCAATCAAGCTGAAATTTGGTATGGAGGGTCGGTGTGTGCCTGGAATGCGACCATTAGTTTTTGGTTTAAATTGGTACAGTGGAGGGTCCTCAAGACCGACATTGGTTAAATATACATGTAACAATTTTTTGCTTTATTTAAATTTTAAGGGCAAACAATACATTTTAGTGCAAAATGTTGTAGTACAAAGTTTTAGAGAATAAAATTACCTACAATTTTTGTTTTAAGCCTTTTCCAAAATTTCCAATAGTTGCGCCACTAGAGGGCGCGTAAAAAATGTGCATGTATGTTTTCTATAGTTTTTCTTGATTTTGAGGACAATAAATACATTTTAGTGCAAAATGTTGTAGTACAAAGTTTTAGATAATAAAATTCTCTATAACTTTTGTTTCTAACTTTTTCCAGAATTTCCAATTGTTTCGCCACTAGAGGGCGCGTAAAAAATGTGCATATAGGTTTTCTCCGGTTTTCTTGATTTGGAGGACAAACAATATGCTTTAGTGCAAAATTTTGTAGTACAAAGTTTTAGAGCATAAAATTCTCTATAACTTTTGTCTTAAACTTTTTCTAAAATCTCCAATAGTTGCGCCGCTAGAGGGCGCGTAAAAAATGTGCATGTATGTTTTCTTGATTTTGAGGACAAACAATGTATTTAGTGCAAAATTTTCTTGTGCAAAGTTGTAAAGCATTAAATTTTCTTTAACTTTTATGTTTAAGTTTTATCGAATTCCTCATAGTTTCGCCGCTAGATGGCGAGAAAAATACACATTTAAAATTCCCTACAACTATTGTATGAACATTTTTCCCGAATTCCCAATAGTTTGCACACATGATTTTAGGAGATCCTAATTGTAGCAGTATGATATATAACGTGCGCATGCGCAGCTTATGTCATTACCAACATTGAAATATTAATTCACCATCAGCTCGCTATTTTTAATGTGTTCCATAAATCAATGTAATGCTTAGTATTTTGTAATTAAAATAATAATAATAAATAACATATTCTCTACGTTCGAGCCGGGAAAGTCCTGGGGTGACACAGCCGATTTTTTAAAGAGCTTTTGTTACAAGCTTTTAAAGAAAAAAACTTAATATGTCAATGAATAACGGGGATGAAACTTTGAAGTTGCCCACCCTGTGTATATGCTAACTAAAAATTATTAACTTCAAATTATTGCTCTAAATTTTATCATAAAATAAATCGCCAGAGAAACGCTGTAACATTCTTTAACTTTTAATTGTAGAATGTGATTAACGCATTAAGTGTGCACTCTATCAAGTCCTAAAATACAATCTTCCGATAATTTAATGACACTTAAACCTTCACTATAAGTAGAAGGGAATTTACAATAAAAAATTAATAATATTTCTACTCTAATTCATGAGTTGACTTTTTTTTTCTCGAAATTGTAATGGTAAATTTCTATCAACTTTCTCGTGTAAGTAACAAATTTTTAAAAGTTCATTTCATGTATTAGAACATCCTTTAAAAAAATTAATGATGTAAGAGAAACGGCAAACTGATCAGCATTGTGACATGTCTGTTCCCCCTGTTCATTTGCAAGATTTGGTGGGATCGCAATTGTCAGTTCTCCAGAATATCACTCGCAGCACATAAATCGGAGGCAAACGCAGTTCGCAGGTCGCTGTGTTTATTTGGCGGGAGTTAGTTTTGTGTGTATGTGCCAAATTAAGTTGCATTCTCTCCAGTGATTCTCCCTCCAACTTCCACATTCGTTTAGGAGGCAGGATATACTACTCCCTTCGCAATTAGTTGGCTCTCTGAATGGTGAGTTTGATGTAAAAGTTTGCTCTTATTCTAGATATATTAGCTGAGACAGTGGAAATCTTCATTCATGCTGAGATTATTTATATGATTATTAACTTATTAAAAAGTTAATTTTATAAATAATAAAAAAATTAATTTTATTATTGACATTTTGAATTAGAAATTGATGTATTTATTCAGAAAAATTTAAAACCCAAAATTTTTTTTTTATAATTTTAAAAATCTAATATTTAAAAATTAATAGATGTCGCTATAGGGAGAAAATACCAACAGGTTGGAGGTCACTAATTGCTTCTCAAAAATCAATAACTTAATAATCGCAGCATGTTTCAATACCTGATTGGGTCGCTGTGATTTATTGCGCTTTCATTTAGAAATATGCAGGATTAGCAATAAGTAGATTTATCCCTTTATTTTAAAATACAGAGTGTTTCATGATTCACTATAAGAACGGACTAAATAAGGGACATTTAAATATTTCAAATATTCCATTGTGCTTAAAATCATAAAACTCGGAATCTGTTAGACGATTTGGCAATGAAACAAATTGCTATAGTAAAATTTTAAAAATACTTTTATGGCACTATATTTTTTAATTTTTACTTATAGTGGAGTTCAAATTTATTAGTGATTTTTTGTCATTTAATTTAATTTAATTTTTCTTGATTATAAACTACATCTCTATCCATGCCTACTACTTTTTGATCATCAAAACAATGTAGATTGCTCACTTTCTAGCGCCGCGTCTATTATGATTCATGAAACACCTTGTAGATGTAAAACTCTGTTAGAACAGTCTGTTTTAAAATTTGTTCGCGCTAAAAGGGAAAAAGGAGATTTCCTACTTTTTCATAATAAAGTCGAATCTTGTATGTTAGTTTTTAGTCAAATATTTTAACATATTATAAATAAATCACTAAAATCGGTTGTGTCACCCCAAAACTTTCCCGACAAGTATCCAGAAACGAATATTTTTATAGACATATTGCAAGTCAAATTCCGTGACATATTGCTTCTGTCATTTTTTGACAGTGACACACATATACCAAATTTCAGCTCAATTGGATTAAACGTGTGGCCTCTATCATGGAAGAATACACACAGACAGATAGACAGACAGTCTTCCATCTGGAAATGGTCTTAATCATCTACAGTGACCTCAAAATAGATATTTCCATTTTTATCTACAAATATTTTTTTTAGCTCGTTCACAATATTTTCCCTTCTCGTAGGTGGGCCGGGAAAGTAAAAGGGAAACTTATAAAAAACATTAAATAATACAGAAAAATAAAGTAAAACATTGACAAATAGGAGAAATATAGAAAAATTAGCAAAAATTAGGGAAAAATAGGAGAAAGTAGGGAATATACTGAAAAACATAATAAATAGGGAAAAATAGAGGAAAATAGAAAAAAAAGATAAAAATAGCAATTGTAAAAAATAGGGAAAAACAAAAAAAAATGCGCAAAATAGGAAAAAAAATATGAGAAAACATGAAAAAATAGAAAAAATAATGAAAAAAAAGGAAAAAAATATTGAATGTTAATCGTCTCAGGGGATCTTAAAATGTATATTTCCATCTTGAAATAAAACACATTTTTTCACAAAAAAAACTAGAAAAAATTCAAAAATATTTTTTCACAGACGAATGTGGAAAAAAGCGAAAATACATTTTTTCACATATAAATTGGTATAAAAGCAAGAATGCATAAAAAACTAGAAAAAAAAACCATAAAAACTGCGTTTTTTCACACATACATCAAGATTGGATTTTCTACATAAAAATTGGAAAAAACAGCATACTTTTTTTACACAAATTTGAAAAAAGAACAAAAGCAAGAATACATTTTTCCTTATTCAAATTTGAAAAAATGCAAAGCGCGTTTTATCTCACACAAATTTAAGAAGAAATAAGCAACAATGCATTTTTCTACACGACAAACTAGAAAAAACAGCAGAAATGCATTTTTCACACATGAATTGGGAAAAAAGCAATAATGCATTTTTACATACAAAAAATTTAAAAGAACAGCAAAAACCCATTTTTTTTCAACAAATTCGAAAAAAAAGCAGAATGCACACTCGAATATGGAAAAGCGCAAAAATGTATTTTTTCAAAAAAAAAAAATGGAAAATACAGCAAAAACGCATTTTTTCACAAATAAATTGGTAAAAAAGCAAGCGTATATTTTCCACATAAAAAACCAAAAAAAATGAGGGGTAATCCCACCCAACTTTCCGAACACTCCTAGTAAAGTAATTGTTTAGTCGATTTATTTTGTTTTCAGCACCAAGATACATTAATAAAATTAGTTTACAAAAATTACGAAAAATTTTTTCTAAAATTTCTTTTTTTACTTTTTATAATTTTGTATAATTTTTACAAGTATTATTTCAAAGAGTTTTTTACTACAAATTTAAGGGTATTTTTTTTAAAATTTTTAATATTAATATTAACCTTGAAAAAATAAAACCTATTTTTGAATAATTTTAGAATCAATAAACAATTAATATCTCATTCAATTATATTCAAAATGGGAAACAGACCTTTTAAATTTTGTGTCAAAAATTCACTTTTTTTTGCTATAACTTTTACAAATATTTTGTTAAAATTATTAAATAATTTACACACATAGTACTTTTATATCGTTTTCCGATATGCTATTTACTCTTTTCATTTATTTTATACTTATTGATAAAACAAAATTACAAAAAATTTTAAAAAAATTCTTTATTTTGACTATAATAATTACAATTCCAAATTCTAAGAAACTAAAATAAATTTTAAATTTAGAGTTTTATATTATCTTGGTGAAAATCCCATTTCAATAACTTTAATATTTTAGAAGTTATTCAATTTAGTTTAAAATCGTAATATAATTTTAAATGTTTCGTGCCAATTTTTAAAAAAATCCGCAATTTTTGTAATATCATTTTGAAAAAAATTATAATTATAAAATTAATTATTACAAATTCAAAGATATTTTTTTTAATTTTTAATATTAAAATGTAACTAAAAAATAACAATTTAATAAATATAAAACTATGCGGAACTCGAAAAAAAAGTGAAGACAAAATTTATAGAAAATTTTATATTGTACAATTTTGATTTTATGCAATTTTTCATAAAAATCCATTAATTTTGCCTCAAAATCTAAAAAAGTCGCAAATGTTTGTATAAATTTTTTTCACGCCCTCTATCGACGAAACAATGAGGAATTCAAAAAAACGGTAATGACAAAATGTGTAGAAAATTTTATGTTCTACAACTTTCATATCCTGTAATTTTTCATAAAAAGTGCATTGTTTTGGTTATTTAAGAAAAATATGAAAAAAAAATACTTTTTGATAAATCTGGCAACTATTTAACTGTGTTTTACTTTTACTTGATGAAAATCCATTATTAAATTTAAATAAATAAAACAACGTTTTAAGATTTCCACAAAAATAATAACAAAAGTTATTAATTTAATAGTGACTAGTTTCGTTACATAGTAACTTCATCAGACTAATATTATTTACAAGAAAATCAAGAAATTTATACTAAAACAACTGACTGACAGTTGGCAAGAAGTAAGGTCTCAGTGTATAAGTAAAGGAAATTTTTTTTTCCTACCAAGCATAAATTACTTATGTTTTTTAATAACATATTATTTAAAAAAAAATTTAATACAGTTATAATAATGAGTGAATTACTTAAAATGCGTTTATTTTATATTATTAGGATTTTCACAAATTTTACTCAAGTAAGTCGTGAAAATATTGTGATTTAGAAAGTGAGTTTTCTGCTAAAAATAGTTAGAAGGGTAGGAAAAATATGAGCGATGGCTCATTCGATGGGGATTGCAATTCTGAGAAATGTGTCATGTCGATTTTTTCCTGCAAATAAAAATTGTAATTGTTATTAACAAAAAACGAAAATGAAAAAAGCTATTTTAGTTTTTGATGATAACTTAAAAAGTATACAAGATAGCGGGAATTTCAAAAAAGATCCTTAAAGAGGGGGAAATTTTCAAAAAAAAACCTCCAAATCCCGAATCTCTGGCTCTAATATTTATAACTTTAATTTGTTGCTGAAAATAGGGTTCCGCGCGGCCGTTTCGGGATGAGTACGCCGCCTCTATTGTGACTATCCATCTAAACTATTTTTTTAATGCACTAAATATTAATTTAAAAATTTGAAAAAATTATGGTGTCATTTCAACACTTGAAGAAAGAAAGTGCCGTTGGAAAAAAAAATTTAAATGCATTTTTCAAAAAGCTAGCCTATTGTTAATTAACTATTTTTTTTCATACCTCTGTCTTCATTGAAAGCTGGATAATTGTTTAAATAATCACCCTAAAAAATTTTTCGCCGCTTTGAGTATATTCTAAGAGTTGTAATCAATAAGATGACGCTATAAAATTATTTAAAATTTGTTTATATTGTTTATATCGACTTTTCTAAATTAACAAAAAATGAAAAATCGTAAAATTGTTCTTAACATTTTTTTTTTCTCATGTACTTTGGTATAGCTGCTTTTAGATTAGTAATAAGGATTATATTATTATGGGTAAGATTTTTTAACGGTATTTGTTTATATATTGTTTATAAACAAAAAGTTTACGTTAATATTTTTGAACAAAAATTTTTTATCATTCTATTGTTTAGGGACAATGATGATTTACAAAGAAAAAATTTCTTAAAAAATCTTATTGTTTAATAGATTTTTTTTCAAATTTGCATTATTTAAATAAGTTAAGAAATAATTTTGTTTTTAAAAATCATTATTGATGGCTCATAATACAATCAAAAAAACTTTTTTTTTCATTAATAATTTCATTGTTTATTTCGTTAACAATTTGTTATAAACAATGTTTGACTGTCACAATAATTTTTTTCTAATTCTATTAACAGTTACAAAAACAACCATATGTAACAAAAATTTATTGTATTTTTTTGACAATCCAATAAAAAATACAGAATTTTTTTTTCTCAAGTTTGTTGCATATGGTTGTTTTTCTATTTTTTAGTAGTATTAGAAATAAATTATTGTGGCACTCAAATATTGTTTATAACAAATTGTGAAATAAATAAACAATGAAATTATTAATGAAAAAAATTATTTTTTAAATTGTATTATGAGCCATCAATAATGATATTTAAAGACGAAATTATTTCTTAACTAATTATTTAAATTATGCAAATATGAAAAAAACGATTATAAACAATAAGAAAATTTTTTTTTAAATCATCATTGACCCTAAACAATAGAATGGTAAAAAAATTTTTTTTTCAAAAATATTAAAGTAACTATTTGTTTATAAACAATTTATAAACAAATAGCGTTAAAAAATCTTACCCTCAATAATTTAATCCTTATTTCTAAAATAACAATAGCTATACCAAAGTACATGAGAAAAAAAAAATTTAACAACAATTTTACGATTTTTCATTTATGTTAACTCAGAAAACTCGTTATAAACAATACAAACAAATTTTAAATAATTTTATAGTCATCTTATTGAGTACACTCATAGAAAATAGTCAAAGAGGCGAAACATTTTTTATGGTGATTATTTAAACAATTATCAATGAATGCAGACGTATAAAAAAAATAGTTAATTAACAATAGGCTAGCTTTTTGAAAAATGCATTTAAAATTTTTTTTCCAACGGGACTTTCTTTCTTCAAGTGTTGAAATGACACCATAATTTTTTCAAATTTTTAAATCAATATTTAGTGCATTAAAAAATTATTTTAGATGTGGTAGTCACTATAGAGGCGGCGTACTTATCCCGAAACGGTCGCGCGGAACCCTATTTTCAGCAACAAATTAAAGTTATAAATATTAGAGCTAGAGATTCGGGATTTGGAATTTTTTTTAGGAAATTTCCTCCTCTTTAAGGATATTTTTTGCAATTCCCCCTATCTTGTATAGTTTTTAAGTTATCAACAAAAACTAAAACTTTAACAGTGTACACCGCCATAAAATATAATTATTCGTATTTGGTCGAGAATTCGCCTAATATAGCAACTAAAAATATGTGGTTTTTTTCATAATATTTAAAATATTTATGAGTGCTGCATTTTTCAAATTTGTTTAAAGAAAAAAGTTGATAGTCGTATCACTTTTACTAAAATTATTATAAAAAGTACCACAGACGCGCTCTAAAGAATTAACTACAGAATCGATTGGTGAAAACTGCAGCTTCATATCTTTAAGATTAAAGGAGCGCTCGTCCAAAAACGATTTCAGGCAAGATAGCATATGGTATTGGCGCCTCTTAAACGAAAAATGTGTTGTTCCTGTTTATATTCAAATTATTATTTGAGCTATTAATACCAAAATTGTTTTCCTTTTTTTTTTCTTTTTTTTTTTTTTTTTTTTTTTTTTTTTACGGCATAATTATAGTGTCAGGAATTACATCATACGTTTCAGGGACTGACTTTGGAGGGAAACTTAAAATATACTCGTAAATATCTTGGAAACTCTATTCCTATAATGAACAAATTATCATATAGTTGTCCAAAAACTAAACCGACGCCCTCATCGTCCCCACTTCTCTAATTTTCCATTTATTCTTTAGTTCCCTACCTTTCTAATTTTTAATGTAATGGTCGGTTTAGTAATTGGATAAACCCTACAACCTATAAGTTTGTATGGGACCCTCGCACTTACCCGATTTTTTTTATTTCTCCGATTTTTTTGCGTTTTTTGCGATTATTTGTTTTTTGGCAAAATTATGAAACAAATATCTACCTAATTCAGTTAATAATTTTTATTATTTACACCTATTCATGCTTCCTTGAATCTTTGGACACACTGTATACTATAGTATAAATAATATACAGGATGAGCCATGTTGAACTGTACATACTCGTACCTCGTATTGAGGTCGCTATGGGGAATATCAAATGGCCATTAAAAAGTGTCTTCTCCCATTGTTTAATAATATACAGGGGGAGTTGTGAATTTTGACTGTAATTTTTTTAATCATAAATTTTGAACGGTAAGTTCGATTTGTCTTATATTTTGGTAAAACGGTACACTACTACCACCTAATTAACTGATTTATTCACGCTAGAAAAAAATCAGGTCCGGTCTTAAAAAATTAGTTCGTTTTGTTCATATATAACATTTCTCCCTGTATATGGTTTTTGAAAACTGTAATAAGGATTTTATAAAGTACACAAATAGAGAACAAAAATGGCGTATTTATTTTTCCCCCACACGATTACTAAATTTCTAATAAAAACAACAAATTTGACAATAAATTAAAAGTTTAGCAAAATTAATCATAGATTTTGTACAAAAATTTAATTTTTAATTACTAGTACCACCACAACTCATTCTATATTACTTTCCCGGTCCCATCAAAGGGAAAGTATAGTGATCGAGCAAAAAAAATCGAGATATCGATGGAAATATCCATTTTGAGGTCCTCCAAGAAGATTAAAACCATTCCAGCGTATGGTCTGTCTGTGTGTAATTTTCCACGATAACTGCCGAACCGTTTGACCAATCAAGCTGAAATTTGGTATGAAGGTCGGTGTGTGCCAAGAATGGGACCATTAGTATTTTTGGCTTAAATTGGTACAGTAGAAGGTCCTCAAGACCGACATTGATTGAAGACACATGAAAGATTTTTTGTCTTTTTTTTAATTTTAAGGACAAACAATGCACTTTAGTGCAAAATGTTCTAGTGCAACAAAATTTTAGAGCATAAAATTTTATACAATTTTAGTATCAAACTTTTTCCAGAATTTCCAATAATTGCTCCAATAGAGAGCGCGCAAAAAATATGCATGTAGGTATTCCGCAGTTTTTCCAAATTTTGAGGAAAAACAATGAACTTTTATGGAAAATTTTCTAATGCAAAGTTGTAGAGCACCAAATTTCCTTTAACTTTTGTATTTAATTTTTTTTCTGATTCCGCACAGTTTCGCCGCTACAGAGTGAAAAATGGACATATTTAGGCTTTTTCCATTTTTTATTTATTTTGAAGACAAATAATGGGCTTTAGTGCAAAATATTCTAGTGCAAACTTGTAGAGCATAAAATTCCCTACAACTTTGTATTGAACTTTTCCCCGAATTTCCAATAGTTTTCACCCATGATTTTAGAAAATCCTAATTGTAGCAGTGTGCTATATAATATGCGCATGCGCTTGCTTATGTCATTATCAACATAGAAATATCAATTCTGTAGACGTATGCACCATTGCATTGCTATTTAAAATGTGTTTCATAAATTAATGGAATGCTTAATCTTTTGTAATTAAAATAATCCTATTCTTTATAGCCGAGCCGGGAAAGTTCTGGGGTCACATTTCCGCATTCGGCTTTCAAAAGGTACAAAAGCTGTTTTAAATAATACTAAAACATCGGCCTGTATAATATTTCTTTAGTGATTCGTTGGTATTGTCATATTATCGAATTCTCGAATTTTTTTTTACTTTGTTCAATAAAAAAACTACAGTAGTAATCACTTCTATTTTGGAGTTAATGAAAAATAAAGTTAAAACTTAAAACAACCTGAAAACTTACATTTTGCTTTTAAATTTGAGAAATTGCAAAAAGGGGCCAAACATAAATGAAACTAAATTAAACAAAAATAAACAATTTGGTTCACTACCCTCTCAACATTTATTATTATTTAAATTTTCTAAAAAATGTAAATAAATTCGTTCATTTTTTTCCTTCGAAACAGAATTTGATAAAACAATACCGATAAATCGCTTAAGAAAAATTATACAGGGCGATGTTTTAGTATTATTAAAAACAGCTTGTACTTTTTGAAAGCCGACTCTGGAAATTATCTAAAACGGTTATATTATTAAAAACGTAGATGTGGTTGTAGTAGTAATTAAATATTAAATTTTTGTACAAAAAGTTAATTTTTTGCAAAAAAAGTTATATTTTCGAAATATATGGTTAATTTTGCTAAATTGTTAATTTATATTTAAATTTGTTTGTTGCCTATTTATGTATTTTGTAAAATCCTTATTACAGTTTTCCAAAACCATATACATGATGAAATTTTATATATGAACAAAACGAATTAATTTTTTTAAGACCGGACCTGATTTTTTTCTAGCTGAAATAAATCAGTTAAGTAGGTGGTAATGATGTAACGTTTTATCAGAATATGATACAAATCAAACTTACTGTTCAAAAGTTATGACCAAAAGAAACTTCAGTTAAAATTCACAACTCCCTCTGTATATTATTAAACAATAGGAGCAGACACTTTTTAATGTCCATTTGATATTCCTCATAGTGACCTCAATACGGGGTAGTAGTATGCACAGTTCCTCATGACTCACCCTGTATAAAAGGGCAATGTAAATTTATTATTTAAAGAATTCTATATTAATTGTTTTTACTGTTTATGAAATTTATTGAAAAAAAAATATTATTTTTAAGAGTGTGTATCAAATCTGATACAATTTTAGGAACATCCTTTCAGTCTTGTAATTTAAGCAAGGCACTGAATAAACAAAGCATTAAAATAAAATCTAATTGAGGGTCCAATTTTCGAATTATCCCAAGCACTTATCTAGTTCAAATGGCTTATTAGACCTTCCTGTAACTCTTCAAGAATTATTTGCATTATATATGTATAGAATTGGCTAAAAATCTATATATTTTTTTAATGTGACGAGAATACATTTTGACTTGCAATCGAGGTGAGGTTCACTTTTTATTACTAATTTATTTTTATTAAACACTTCCTTTGGCGTTCTAGTAATCTATTCAATAAAATTTATGCAGAAAATATATTATTTTTGATTTAAAAAATACATTTTACTAACGACGTGCTACTTTTAAAATTATCATATAATCAATTAAAAATCTAACTTGATATTTGTAATAATAAATAATTTTTGATCATAGTCAATATAAAAGTTAATCAAATTATTAACAATTGGTGTCTTATTAAAATGCATTTTGTACACTTTAGGAAAAAGAGACGACCATTAAATTTGTTAAGTAAAATAAAGATTAGTAATAAGTAATATAAACTATGTCAAATGCTCTAAAGGAAACATCAAGTCCGATTCTAAAACATTCTGGTCGTTCATTCCGTATAGGAAAGGTAACGTGTCCGCTTTAACCTAACTTAAGGCGGAGGTTTAGGCGGGAAAACCAACACTCAGATTGTCAAACAGAAATATTTATACCTTTTTGTATATATGCTGTGAATGTCTAAACTAATATGAGTAGTTTCCGCAGCCATGTTTTATTTAGATTCATTTGTCAATTTATACTAAACTTCGCACAGAACTTTCATATTATTTTATTAATCGATAAGTTTGATAAGCCAAACTTAAGGAAAATTGATATTCTATGCCTTGGCTACAACAAAATTTAAATTTTTTAGTTTACTTGAATAAAAATTAAGATAAAAAATAGTACGATAATTTACACGATTTTTTAAGATTCAGTTGTGATTTTATTTGTAGAAGAATGTAATCAAAAACAAAATGTTCAAAATTTGTAAGTCTAGATAGACGAATTTAGTAATTTTAAGAATTTTTCTCATGAAAAAAGCGAGTACAAAGTAACAAACCGATGGCCATTTCGGTAAGAAACTTAAGTACTCAAATTTATCACAAAATATACCTGATCGTCTAATATTGTTAAGTTAGGACTCACTTTGTGTTGAATAATCGTAGTAATAATAATAGCATTATTATTAATAATTGTAATAACTCCAGAAATTCTTTTGAAGTTTGGTGACAAGTGAACATGAATCAAAACACAAAAATCTCAAGAAAATATTTATTCATTAAGAAAATTTACTGAAGAACCTAATCACCATCGTAATGAATGTATTAATTATAAATTAACCAATTGTGTTGACAATAAATAAATTGCAAATAGCCTTTGTGGAGCTTATAAAAAATCCATCCAACGAATACCTACCCCCGGGACATTTATCAACGAATATGTACAAAAAGTTCTTAATAAATTTAAGTAAATACCGTGAATGTCATCAGATTATGTGCACTGTGTCTCTTTGCATTATTGGCAATATACTGCTCTTTTAATGGATACCTGAGATATCATCTTATTATTATTGTTTGGGTATCAGTGATATCATCTTTTGTATGGACAATCCTACTAGATTGCGACCAGATCAATACCAGCGATACAGCGTTTATCTTCAGACAGAATACTCGTTGGACCATAATTTAGAAAAAGACACAGTATGCCTCTGCGTAACTCTGACAATATATTTTTAAAAAATATATGATAAAAGTTGTTATTTAGGATGGTACAATTAACTGATAAATGACACCCTCCCTCGCGAACCCACGAAAGATGGCAATCTTATAAGCTGGTTCAGTCGATAATTATTTAACCTTTGGCTAAGGGACTATAAGAAGTTGGCGAATTAAAATATGAAAATACTTATTCTGATTTATTTTTACGAAGAAGAAATTGTTTGGCGTCGGGATGAATAGCGTAGCGACGCTGAATGGACGTCGAATATTGTAACATCTGCTAATGGTGTTCGTAGTTTAATTTGTACAAATGGACTGGGTTTTGAAGAAATAAAACCCAACTGTTTGTCGAAAATATTGACGTCGACGTCGCGACGCTAGATATAAGATTTTCGGTGACGATGTTGCTAGTTTGAAATTTTATTTTTGACTGACCTTTTCTCCCGCTTTTACCCACGTTTTTATGCCGAGTTTAACTGGTATCGTGTACTATTTGTTTTTCTGTAAAAACAGACATCTAAAGTATGTTGGGAAATATGCAAACGAAGACAAAATAAAATATAATTAAATTTTGACAATCTACACTCAGACAGATCAAGTGGATTGAGAAATCAACAAAGTCCAAGAGGAACCAAAACACATTGAATATAATGGGTTTTGGCTATTTCTTTGGCTATCAATAAGACGAAACAAAATACCAACAAACTGTCACTCATGGCTAATTGGTCTCGGCCAAATCCAATAAACTAGGAAAAAAAAGAAAAAATTGTCACTCAAATTTTGATCATTTCTACATCAAAAGGGCCGACAGGAACCTTCGCTTCTGTATTAGTTTATATTCTGTGGTTATGTTAAGAAATTGTTGGCAAGTATGCCAAAGGAATTAAGAATATGCATTGATAATAGAAATACAGAGTCTGCTGCAATTATAAAACTGACAAGATTTTCTGTTAAAAGTAGGGGTTGATCTTCTGGAAATTTAATAAATTTCTACTAACGGCATTATACAAGTCACTTTTCTGTATATACCCCTCCATCTCCTACTCTTCCCAACATTAATATAAAAAAATACGATGCTGTTTTGTTTTTTTATAATTAAAGAACGCATAACCTTCATGATTTTATGTTTTAATGGTAATTTGTTTGCCTTCCATTGCACCAAGTATATTTGGTAAATTCCTTAATTCAGTTAAGGATAGTATCGGTTTGCATTTAGTAGTAAATCTATTTTTTTTTAAATATCACTTGTTATATAAAATTTGTGATTAGAATAATGCTTATCTATAAATAAATATTTATTGAACATAATAATAAAATTACTACTAATCCAATAAAATAATGCACAAAACGAAAAATCTTATTGCACCAAACAAATAATAATGTTATATCACTCCTTTTAAATTCGCTTCATTTTATTTATAAATTGTCGTAAGTTACACTATTAAAATGTTGTAGAAAACTAAATCCATGTATTAATTATTAAAATAAAACTAACCTACTTTTCTAATTTTCAGTTATCTTAAAGCACCATGGCGAAAGGAACACGAGCATTTCTTCATAGGAACTTGCTCACCATCTTAACAGTAGCTGGAGTAGTTGGAGGTACTATAACTGGAATCCTTATTCGAGCAACATCCGGCGGCCATTGGAGTAAACGAGATGTAATGTACCTAGCGTTTCCCGGCGAGATATTCCTTAGGATGTTGAAGTGTCTCATCATTCCTTTACTAATGTCGTCGGTTATACAAGCCATAGGCTCATTAGACTTAAGTTTATCAAGAAAGATCGCAATCCGTTCGATATTGTATTACGCGACTACAACGGTCTTTGCAGTGGTATTGGGAATTATTCTTGTGCTAACAATTAGACCGGGAGTTGGTGCGACGCCATGGTCAGGAGATGAATCTGAACGGGTGACACGACATGTGCTTACACAAGATACTTTACTAGATTTGATACGGTAAGTAATTGCATTTTTTCTATTAACCAAGTTCTAAGTTTGGTCAATATTTAAATTTTTGTCTAAAATAAAACATAATGATTATTCCAAACGCCAGACCTAAAATTGGTAAGAATTGTGTTCATGGTCTTCTTCTGCTACCATACCCATTCTTATTTTTTTCAGTGGGTTAGCTTCAGACTTAGGGCCCTATTCTGTATCTAAAGTGACAATCAAGTAAATTTGTAGCAACTGACTGACGGGTCACTCTCATAGCAACCTTTATAACCACTTTCAATAATATCTCTATTCTGGTGACTACAAGTGGTTAAGAAGAATGATTAGTCACTTTTATATTGTAAATCGACCTGACTTTTCCACTGAGAGTTGAGAAAAGTGTGGTTAGGGTTAGTCTAGATGAAACTTGACGCTAAAATCGGTGGTGTGTGGTCTGTAAATTATTTTATTTACTATATTTATTAACATGGAGACCCTGGATACCATACGGATCAAAAGAAGATCAAAACTTACTTTAGAGTGGCAAACATTGTCCAATATATTAAATGAGATGCATGGAGCTACAAAAACTGCTGAACAATGGAGAAGAGTAATATATTACATACTTTCAAATAATTCGGAATCGCTAGGTTTGGACGCTGCTGTGGTTCCATAATCACACGAATTTCTTCAAGTATGTGTAAAGCATCTGGTGTAAGTCTGACCATTTTTTTAAATTGATTTTCAGCCATGTGAAATGGATCGCTCTGATCCCTTAACATTATTTGCATAATTCTGACTCGATCCCTAGGAAAATATAAGATTTAATACTATATTTACAATAATTTTTAGTACATTTGGAGACATACTCATTATCTATTTCATTAATTTCATGATCGAACACAATATTAATAATCCACGGATTCATCTTCCTACCTTTCAATGACGTAACGTTAACAATCACAAATATCGTGGTTACTCATAAACAACTTTGGAGTCACTTTCATAACCACTGGTGGCTTCTATAGAATACCAATTAAAATTGCAACCTAACCACTTGTTCTAAGCCACTTGCTCAGTAGCAACTTTGTGATACAGAATAGGGCCCATTGTGTATTAGCCACAGATTTTTTTATGTTAAGACATTGTTTTTTTTTTGTCCGGGACCGTTCTTTACAACCGGATTCACTGCAGCTTCGTGGGCTTATTGCGTTATCTCCCGTCTCTTTCTCTACTGCACCCAGTCCTTCAACCTTGTCTGAGTTTAAATAAGCGTTTTGGTGCCACATTTTACTCCTTGAAACGATACTTTATTTTGTTGATAATAAATAATTAATATGATTAAGCTCAAATCTTTTATTTATGGGTTCGTTCCACGAATAGAATTTGAAATATATCAGAAGTGGAATATAAATAAAAAAAATTTTGGACGCCAGTCAAATTGATTTTTTTATGTAATTGACAAAAAAACTATGAGATATTTCAAAATCCGTCCTTTCTTTTTTTTCGGGTTAAGGAAATTAAACGTTATATTTGTTTATTTCATAAAAAATATAGTTCCAGAGATTTTTTTTTACTTTTTCTTAAAAAAAACTTAGCTTTTCTTAAGGGTTTTTTTCTTGTCTTCCTTCTCCGAAGGAAACTGTAGTCCAAGAAACTTGGTCCAACGGAGAAACTGTAGTCCAGAGAAAAAAAATTGGTTTTAAGGAAAAACGAAGTCCAGAGGAAAAAATAATTCCCAGGAAAAAAAAATTCTTGGCCCAGGAAAAACTTGGTTCAGGAAAAACCCTAAAAATTCAAGTAAATATAAGATAAAAATCTTATAAATTACCAGATTTCGTGGTCTCTGTTTTTGAATAATAATATAAAACAATAATAATATTAAAATGATAAACATGAATTTTTTAAGACAATCTGTAAAAACAAATAAAAAAAATAGGTTCTCTTTTTGTATGAGACACACAGACATCAGATAATTTATAGTATTATAAAAGATAAGATATGAACTTTTAAGTAAATAAAAAAAATATACCGGCATTAATAGAATTAAAAATAACAGTAAATAAAAGTTAAAAGCGTCGAAATAATTAATGATATCAAAGAATTTTACTGAAATATAATATAATATAAGAAAAAAAAATAAATCTTCAGTAAGCAACACGAACGATATAAAGTCAGTATTGTTACTAAGTAGGCAAAGAAAAGAACATTATTAGCATGGGAAAGACGTTTTATAGGAATACCAAGAGAAGAGAGGGACATGACGCGAAGAAATAAGAAGGGGAGTATGAAACTAAAATATATTGAGTAGAGGAATAATGAAAATACAGGGTGGCACAAAAAAACGTAACATCCTTCAAAAATCAAAGATGATTTTTCTTGTGCAGTAGATGTTAATGTCCAGAGGAATAACAATTCACATGTATAATATATATGTAAGTAGATTATCTACACCGTTTCTACTATCGGTTGGTCTCCGCGGGAGTCACGGGGATGGGGGAAAAGGGGAATTATGAAAGGGGACATCTCCGTTACTATTGGTCCAAATTGAAATCTGAAAACGGCGCAAATTATGTCCCGACACCAAATACGAAAGGGCATTATGGTGTATCTATTATATACTATTGGTCCAAATTGAACGCGGTAAACGGTGATATTTGAAATGTGACGTAGAATAAATACACAAAGAAAAATCATGCGCAGAACAAACAGCGCTATGTATATTATGGTCTATCTAACGTTATTATTGGTCTAAATTGAACGGGAAAAATGACGCAATGGGCATTATGGTATAACTTAGACATTGAATATCAAAAAGGCACTAACGTATATCTTCGTTAATATTGATCTAAATTGAACAGGGAAAACGACAGAATAGTTGAATTCAAACATAATAATAATATACGGAGTGTGTTAGAAATAGGTCGACGATAATGGACCAATTCGTATTTGTAGAAAATGAAATATCAACATATGTTTCTAACTTTTTATTATTTTCCGGAACTTTCAGAATAGTCTAAAAGAGACATTACAACACTAGATCCTTTTAGAATCATTCATTCGCTTTTATATAATCAGCAAGTTTGGTACTGTATGGAGTACAATATCTAAGTTAATTTACGTGTGTTATATTCGTTTATTATTTTTCTAAATATGGACAAATTTTTAATAAAATAGTTAGAACCATCTACGTCAAAGTGGCAACAATACAAAGAAGAACAGATTGTACAGTGATAAATTTCTTGAATATGGATTTCCCATTATTTCAATATACTGCATTGTGTACTTTGTAAATAAGTCTTATCAAGATGTCGTACAGTTGGACCATTTTACTTGATTTGCGAAAAGGTACGGATTATAAATTATTATCTTACCATACTTTTGGGCACCGCGACACCAGCAGTTTAATAATTTAATAAAGTTGTTGCGGCATGGAATGCCTCTTAATTTTAATTTAATACTTTTTATCGCGAATCAGCTATATTCAAGTGTAAAAAGACACACAGTCGTATTTTTACCTGGTACCAGTTCACATCAAGAGCAATGTAAATAATTGGAAATAATAAATTATGTATAGGTCCGTTTTATGAACCATGAGGAAACACTGTAATTAGAAAGTATACAGGGTGCAGCAAATAAACCGTCGGTTAGAAAAATCTCGAGAAGTAGAAGTATTTGAAAACTGAAAATTGGAATATAGGGATTTGGAAGGGTAAACTATTTAATGAAAATATTGACATCCTTTTTGTTACTTCCGATTATACCGAAAATTAGTATTAGCTTCGTTTTCTTTAATGGAATACTCTGTATATTTTGCAACTTTAGGAATAATTACGTTATTCTAAACAAATTTTATTATACCTACCTTTAACTGTTTTTGAGTTACACAATTTTTACTTTTCCGGGGAAAGTATAGTGAACGAGCAAAAAAATGTTAAGGCCCCCGAAGAAGATTGAAATCATTTCCAGTGTATGGTCTGTCTGTGTGTAATCTTCCACGATAACTGTCGAACCGTTTGACCAATCAAGCTGAAATTTTGTATGAAGGGTTGTTGTGTGCCCCGAATGCGACCATTAGTTTTTGATTTAAATTGGTAAAGTAAAAGGTCCTCAAGACCGACATTGATTACACACATGTAACAAATTTTGACTTTTTTTTTAATTTTAAGGACAAACAATACACTTTAGTGCAAAATATTGTAGTACAAAGTTTTAGAGCATAAAAATCCCTATAACTTTTGTCTCAAACTTTTTCCATAATTTCCAATAGTTGCGCCACAAGAGGGCGCTTAAAAAAGGTGCATGTAGGTTTTCTCTAGTTTTTCTTGATTTTGAGGACAAACAGTGCATTTTAGTGCAAAATGTTCTGGTACAAAGTTCTAAACCATCAAACTTTTGTGTTTAACTTTTTTTTCTCGAATTCTTCATAGTTTGGTCGCTTGAGGGCGAAAAAAATGCACATTTAGGATGTTCACCTTTTTTTTCAATCTTGAAGATTCGCACACCTCTACTCGTCGATCGTACCCTTATCATACCGTAGATTTTATTGGGTGTTTAGAACATTCAACGTCACTTGTGCCAGTACGACTGCATCGAAATTGTGGAAAACATAATAATTTTGAGGCTTTTGTTTGATTTGCATCAAGGTTTTTTCGCGCAAAAGATACATATTGTTTATAATAAGAACACGAAATTCACTTTTTCCATTTTTGCGAAAATACTCGTGTCTGTCAGACAAATTTCATCACGTTCTTTTAAAAGATGGTTCTTCACACGTACAATCTTCGATTTCAGGTAGCAACGCTACATATTGCAATTTTCAGGGACTTATTAACCAGGCCTAATACAAAAATATAACCTCAGATTTTTTCTTTATTAACAGTTAGAATTAATCAAATAAAACCCATTGAGTTTAATTATCTATCGTAATTTGAGCTAGATTTTTGAATAAATTAATTTAAAAATTCAAATTTCTAATTATTCGAATATGCCGCCATTACAATCGTGACGTCACTTATGTGCAATGAAGTTACCATCAAGCCATTAACTGCAAATTTGTAAAGAAGAGAATACGAATGAATAACAGCTGTTAAATCTCACTTATACAGACAAAGGTGGAGATAACTATTATATGATAATTGGATAAAGATGAAAACTTGGACCTATCCACTGTGAATTCGCATTCAAAATCGAGAGAGATAAATAGATATTATATTTTGCTGTTAGATACAGAAAACGACTATTTTAACGAGATCAGGTAATAATTTGCTGTTTGGTACTTAAGTGCTAGTGTTGATAATTTTCCGTATTTATTTGTATTTGTAAAGATACGTAAACAAAGGTAAAAGTAAACGCAATTAAAAACATATTAACCAAACGACACTTTATAAGCAAACGTCATCTATATTTAAAAACGTCAATTTTATTTAGAGAAACTGGCCTACGTTAATATTATGCTGCAGCTATTGCACATAAGTGACGTAGGCGCACTACAAGTTGCATAGATGCAGTAATTTTTAAATATCAATTTTTTTCATGTTAAATTAAAGAACAAACAAAAAAGCGATTTTTTCATAAAAAGAAATTCATTTTTTTCTCAAATAATGCAAAAAAAATATATTTCAAGTTGATTTAATTTTACGATGTGATTAAACTGCCGTTAAACGGTAACCTACTAAAATGCCGTTATTAAATATGACGTCATTAAAGTGACGCGTCTGATGGCATTTTATTGGATTTTCTTAAACTCAAAAAACGGTAGAGGACTAAAAATGCCGTTAATTAATTATTGCTTTATGTGACAGCTTGGATTATCATAATTATTATATTATATACTAGGTTTATTTTGGTCAGAGTAGATCAAGACTGATTATTATTCATATTGTTGATTATTGTAGCATGTCAATAATCCGTCCATGTAACTAATTTACCAGTAATTTCTTGAAAATTCTGCTGTATCATTTTTCTGTTGGCCTTCATATTCAAATAATTCTTCACGTTTTCCTTCCGGTCTAGGACATCTGGGCGGCCGCCACTTGGGCGCATTGACTGTTGGGCGCGAGTCGTTTGGGCGCGGACCCATTTGGACGCGAGGAGATATTAAATACTAAATTTTAATATTATCCCTATATTTGCGAATATACAATAAATAAAATACCAATATACATAGATTTTGCAAGAATCGAAACTACTTCCATTTTTAAAACTGATCTCAAAAAACACGTATTAAACTTAGGTAGCTTTATTAGTATATATACCTAAAATAAAATTATCTTAATTTTGACTAATTTAGAAAAATCTAAATGCTTAAGAGAGGCTAAAAAGATTAAATCCTTAATTTTACATTAGAGCGGATTACAAATTGCATTTAGAAATTTGGGTTAATGGATTTAGGGCAGGTGCTTTCTTTTTTAATAGCAAATTAAGACCTTTGGCACCAAAAAATTTCTAATTCTATGAAATTTTCCATGTATGGAAATTTAAATGCTATCTTATATTTAATTATTATTAGATACTACTTAATTCTTTCTCGTAACAAATGTTTCACACTTATCGAGTATTCACATTTAACTTTTACTTTATGTATTACTGTACTATTCGCATATATTTATATTTTAGTGAATAAATATTATTATTATTATTATTATTATTATTATGGTCTATGACAGCGTCTTTTTACAAAATTATTCATATTTTAAAAAGTATGCTTTCTAAGTAGGAAATACCTACATAATGTATGTTTATATGCCAAAAAAAAATTTTTTTAATAAAAAATAAGTAATAAAATTTTTTGTTTTTTGTTTTCATTTTGTTTTTGGAAAAAACCTGGAAAAATGAAATTGTAATATGGACTTTTCGCTCCCAAACGTACCCGCGCCCAAACGGCTCGCGCACAAAAGTCCCTGCGCCGAATAGTCCCTGTGCCCAAGTGGCCCGCGCCCAGATGTCCGGCTCCGTTTTCCTTCATGTGGCTGGAAAGTCTTCTTTGACTGGGGGTATGTGCATATATCTATTATTAAAATAATACTATTCAAACAAGAGTTTTGAATTCTTTATCTAAACTACTCTTTAAACTTACCTTTGAAGTAACATGGTTGTGCTTGATTTGAATCGACGTTACGTAGAGCGCTTTTCCATCAGATGATACCTTGAATCTCACATGTACTAGACAATCTTCTTTAAATATTCAAGACTGTCGAACTTTTTTCCACCGTGATTACATGCAGTTTTCTAGTTGTCTCACAATTTTACTTCTTGCTATGTGTATCTTTTTTCCAAAATGTTGTGTACGTATTTCCACCAATTGCGTTCTTTGCATCAGTAAATGAGTTAAACTTATCGCGAACTTTCACCATTTCAATACCAAACCTATAAGTGTATCTTAACTAAGTGAAATACTTACCTAAATCTACACCAGTACTCTTTAGTATCCGAATTCACACTCTATTTACAACTAGTAGCATTTAACACAAATAATAATAATTTACGACAACATTATCATACAATATATAGTTTATTCAAAACAAAAGCCACTGCATGTCATCGTAGATGAAATAATAAGACGGCAGTACTAGGACAAGGATGTTTTTTCTTATTGCAAATCATCAAATCATCGATGACGTGCAACGGTTTCTGTTTTGAATAGACTATATAACATGGAAATGGACTAACGGCATTATAGTACAGAACCATCCAATAAAAACCATCAGACGCGTCACTTCAATGACGTCATATCTAATAACAGTATTTTAGTAGGCTACCGTTTAAAGGCAGTATGAGTGCAGCGTTAATTTTATCAGCAGCTGTTAAAATTACTATCCAAATTAGTAATATGACAGAAGATATTCGAGCAGTAAAATAATAATAATACTCGCCCTACAATTCACTTCCGTACGAGTGAACCCCAGAAGCCAAAGGCTATTGCGGGGAAGTGACGGCTATTATTAGTATTAGCCGTGGCGCTCTGGGGCGACTTACTGAGGATTGATGGCGCATTTGGCTATAGGTTTAGGAAAACCCGGAAAACCTCACCACCATCTTAGGCAGTAGTTGAAAATATCAAGATATACATATAATTCTTTCTATAAATGGTCGAATCTACAGATATCTCTAAGTGTGTCCAGTTTATACCATTTGTAAAATATAACTCAAGCAATCATTTTACGCAAGATTTTTAAATAAGATTTGATATTTTTACAAAATTTCCCGTTATTTTGTTTATTTAATATTGATGTTTATAAAATTCATATATTCATAGAAAAAGGCTATTATCAGTAGTAATATCCCTAGGACATTGATAATAGACGAGATAATTTTATGACAATCGAAAGCTCGTTCCTTGGTAACCATCTGTTACCAAGCAACGAGCTTGAGAAATTTGTCATAAAATTATGAGGCATTTGTCAATATCCGAAGGATATTCGGCGGAAAATTTTTTGACTGAAAAATTTATAACTTTAATTCATATTTTCGTTCACAGCAAAATTCCCTAAATATTCCCCAAATATATTTGTGACTGTATGTCATATTTCTTGGAATTTTTTCTTTTATTAGCGCATTTATATTTTCAACATTCTCATTGCCAAAACGTAACATTTTGAAATTAATTTGAAGTGAAGTTGTCAAACTCAATAGTATTGTCATAGTGATTGATAATTGCACTGAATGCTGTTATCAGTGTAATGTTGACATGATTGGGTGAAATTGATTCACATGACACAAAATGACAAAATTTGATTGGTTGTTAGAACTGGCAAAAAAATTTCAATCTTATAGAGCACTATTTGTGTTTGAGCTATTTATATTCACTCTAGTAATAAAACGATAACAAATTTTAAAGTGAAGTTACCTGTATCAATTTGTTTTTGATCTGCATCAAAACTAATTCATTATTTTTTTTATTTTAGAAATCTGTTTCCGCCAAATATTGTTCAGGCCTGCGTGTCTCAGGTAAGTTATAAATATTAATAAAACAAATATTCAGTTATTTTCGTAAATTTGTCTTTCTACACCCAAAATTCTGAAAAATATTTGTTAACACATACAAATAATGTTCTATTATTATTTATGTTATTAATCATAGTATTAATGATAACCAAAACAATACTTTTTTATAATTAAACGTATCATCAGAATTTACGTTTTTGTTAAATCAATCAGTTGGAAAAAACCCGCCAACCTTATCGAATTAAGCTGTAAAGTGGACTATATGAAATATGTCCTTTGTCTTTGTTGAAACTATTTTTACATTGTATTATTTTTAAACCTTCAAATGCATCTAACAAACTTTTATTGGGTACATTTTTAAGTAATTTTATCTTATCCACACTAAATTTCTGATTATCCTTAAAAGTATATTCAGCATCAGAAGATTTCTCTATTTTAAATGCTTTTTAAACTTCAATTTTAACATTTACCAGTTTCAAAATATTCTTATGGGTAATCTGTTAATACTTATTGGTTATTGCAATTCCATTTGTTTAATATAGACCAAATTTTTAATTCTGATTGAATTTTTCTACTTCCCTAAGTTTAGTTTGGTCTTTTCTGAAGTCATCTGTTTATATTGTGATCCATGATAATAAAGACAAATACAAAAATCAATACATGGTTAAAAAACAATGTATTATATCAATAAAATTTCTGTTTTAGTCGCAGACTTTCTTAATAGAACCAAAAAACGAAACTGGTAAGTACAACAATATCATATATTAATGAGACAATAATAATGCACTTTTAAGTAAAGAAAATGGGACACGAGTACTGGAAATTTGAAGAACGATACGAACCAACCACAAATGTATTAGGTTTGGTCGTGTTTTCAATTATTTTTGGAATAACGTTGGGAAAAATGGGAGAGCGAGCCAAAATTTTGTTGGATTTCTTCAGTGCACTCAGTGAGATCATGATGATAATTACTAGTTGGGTAATTTGGTAAGATAGTTAGTCATAGTTTATCTAGTAATTTTGTTCAGTTACTTATTTATTAGAAGAAATACACACCCCTTTGATGTTTATAAAATTAAAACTGGTCAAGAAATTAACCTTTTATTTTAGACTTATGTGATTATCTCATAGTCCCAGTACTTATAAATATAAAATCACCATGTGTAAATATTTTGCACAGCACCGACTCTAGCACATTTTTTGAGTGTATCGTGCGAAATAACTAGTTTTCGCCTTTTACAAGTTGTTGGCGATCAAAAAAAAATCATTTGGTACAGGTCCAAATTTAATGGCAAAAATAAAGTCTTCAGATATATTTACGATACAAATTTTAAACAGTAATGTCCAAATTTTTGACAACAGTGCATGGACTTGTAATAAAGCGCGGGTCACACTAGGCTGGTTGTCAGCCGCGAATTTGGTAGCCTCTATTGTCAGCGGTCAATCAACTTGGTGTGACCACAAAATTAGCTGCTGGTATCGCCAGTCGGCAAGTATTTGTCATCGGTATCAGCAGGGTTATTCTACTAAATTTATAGCCCGACTACAAGTTGGATTTTGGACTAGAACTTGATGTGTTGCTAACTTCAAAGCGGAGTTGTAGCTTTTTCGAATTCTGTTAAGCTTCTAGCACCCCTTGCAGTCTACATATGAGGGCTATACTGTAGTCTATTCTTATAACTACCAAATGAGGTGCCTATTAAAAATTTTAGTATGCTAGAAGCACACATAACCTATTATTTTTGTTTTATCTGTAAGTATTTGGTGTTATGTATTTTCTATTTTCTCCCTAATATTGTCACGATCTGCATGTGGGGGTGGATATATTAGATGGTAAAGCAATAAATATGTATAATTAATAATAAAATAGGTAACAATAAAATAACATACCAAATGCTCAAATAAATGCCTAATTTATTTAAATAAATATTCTTATCATACTAACTTACACAACATAACGAAGACTTTGAGGAGACCTGTCACTATAGGGTCGGTTATTCAAGTTATTCAGAGTAAAGTCTAAAGGCTTTCTTGGCTGACTTTTTTTCAGAAAATTACCTCGTTCATATATATATCTAATATTGTTATTCCGCGGTTCATGTATTAATCACATTTCTAGATTAATAAAAACAACCGCTTGCAGTGAACCAATAAACTAATGTACTGCACAAGGCGATATTAAAAAATATTAAATTTTAATATTTCTTTAAGGGAATATTTTGGGAAAATATTCCCTGTAACAATATAAAAATATTTTGCACCAAATCTGGATAATCTTGTAGTTCGTTTAGCCAAATAATAGCGACAGTAGTACAGAAGTTAAAATGTTCCCACCCTTGCTAAACTTTTTTTTAATATTAACAGAAAATAAATATGTTTTATAATATTGGATTAAGCTAGGGTGAGATAGTTCTGTGCTGCTGTCAAATTATTTATTATTATTTGCGCTACACAAACTACACCATTGACCAAATCTGTTGTGTGATATTTATTTTCTGTTAATTAATTTTAAATTATAAAAAATACACCAAATAAAGTAAATTTAATAAACAAACTACTAAACTTTGGTAAAGAAATCAGAAACAAACCAAAAAAATCTAGTAAAAAAAAAGTCATCCTAAAAATAAATAAATAATAAGTAAACACTTCTTCTTATTTTTGTTCATAGAAAACAACGTTGCCAAATCCCACAGACTACTTTTCTAGTACTCTACTTGTAGCCGATTAAATTTAGGCAGACTCTTTCTTAGAATAGTGGAATCTGGATAGACTATAATTTACGGTCTATATGTTTAGTATACTATAGTGGTGTTTTATAGTTCCTTAGTAGAATAACCCTGCAGACAGCGGCAATTAATAGACACCATTCGTGAGCGCAGTCAGAATACTATTGCTACTATCATCAGCGAGTAAAGCTACACCGTATTACACTTGTGTCAATAAAAAAAAAAACAAAAGTTTACTGAACACATATAGAAACAAACATAATAAGGTTCAAAAATAAAAAAGTGGTGTTGGTTCAACAAAACGAATAGCAATCTGGCGAGTAATAGTCGCTGCTTACTGGTGCTTCTGTCAGTCGCTGATCAGTAGCAGCTGACAATTAGCCTAGTGTGACCCGTGCTTAAGGCCGTAATATTATTTTTGATTTAGTTTTTTCAAAGAATAATATCACTGGTCTATGTTAAAAATTGCTTATAGGGTGAATATTTTGATAATTTATGTATTTTTGGACAACTGGTCGCCAAAGGTACAGTCGCAGCTACCTGCTACTAACAATCGTCCTCAAACTTAAAAAGGTTAACGCTACACGTCTATCAACTTAGCAAGAGAACTTTGGAAAATTACAACGGTATCTTATTAGTAATTTGCCGCTTTTTTGCCGTCAATTAGTTGTGGAAAAATTAGCAAGACAACAGCGTAAACAATGACGATATAAAAAAACTAAAAGCTGGAGAATTTGCTGCTAAATAATTGTGGAAACCTGTTTTTTATTTCCAGATTTTTTATAAATATAGTTTATAACCCAATTAAGAAGATGTGGGTACAAAAATGGGCAAATTTTAAATCATTAATTTTTTGGCGACGAGCCAGAGCATGGTCTCCAAAATTGTTCTCCATTTTCTCAGGATAATCTTTCAAATCGACGAATCCAACAAATTTCATCGTGTTTTTGCCGATTTTTTTTTTGTTTTTGAAACCTTACATTCATCAACAAGAAGACATCCACTCCTTTATATGTCTCGTTTTTTCCTTCAACGTGGAAAAAACCTCTTTGTGAAAATGTACCTAAAAGAATTGTATAATTTGATATAAAAACTATTTATAGTTTAATTCTATCACAGAAACAAATTTATCATTTTTTCTACGGCCTGCGCACTCATTTTAGTGTGGAAAAATGCTCTTTTCGATACAAGTGCAGAAATATTATATTCCGCACTCCGTGATTAGATTTCAAATGTGAAATATTCTATCGTTAGTTCTCGTGAGTTAAGTAAATTTTATTTGTATAGCAGTTTGTTTAAATCTAATTTAATTTCTCGTTGTTTATGTTTGTTAGTGTGTTTAAAATTTTCTTTTTGCTATTTTGTTCATTTATTATTTAAAACGTCAACTAAAATGTTTAAATTTTGGAAATGTTCGTTAATATAGTCGCTAATATGTTCGATTTCACTTTTTTCGAATGGGTTTCTATAATCTAGTTTGCCGCTTAGTATTTGAAAAATTTTAATTTTAAATAATTTACAAATATATTAAACATTACGTTACACCTATACAGCTTAGAGTGAGAATTAGAACTAACTGAAAAAAGTGTGATTTCAGGTATTTATAGCAAGAGAATTATTAAGATAAACAAAAATTCAGATGCATTGGCGGGCTCGAGGTATCAGCACCCGTTCTAGTTCATTAGGGTGTCTAGCGATGCTTATATAATTAATAAGTGACATGAACTGAAAAAATCGACCTCAAAGCGTTTCACGATATTTTAGAGGGTATATCTTCGAAGGTAGTATTTAGCCCTTCTCAAGCAACCCTTATAATATTAAACCCTAAAATCTATTTTTTTGGCTCTTAGGTAGATTTTTTGAGTCTACACTTCAAATATTAATAAAATTAAATTATTTTATTTGCTTAAAAAGTACTTTTAGTAACTAATAAAAACTTAATTTAATTCATCAGTAGTTATGAATATAAAGAAAAACATAACAAGGTAATTAATTATTTTTATGATTTTATTTAATTAAATTTATCATCGTTATTAAAAAACTGTTTTACTTCTATCCTTAAATCAATTGTCATAATTTTTTTATTTTGGAAATTTCTTCTTAATGAAACGTATAATACATCAGTTTATAAATAGGCAGGTCATCAGTCAATATAACGAATATTCGTTATTTCAAATATTTGTTATTAATAATATTCAAGTTTCATACCATAGAAAACAACAAAATTTTTAAAAGATAAAAAATATTTGGGTATTATAATTTTGTAATTAAAAATAAAAATTCAAATTATATTTAATTTGACTGCTCGAGGTTATTACTTGGAGTGGTAATTGTTAAAAAGTAACATTAAACAAGCGCATTCACCATTTATTGGGATAAGAATAATAAAGTTTTACTTCCAAATGGCATAGCCCAATAAGATGGTGCAAAGTCTCCTGTCTGAGATTTTGACCAAACATAGGGCATTCGATTTGGTATTCAAAAAGACCAAGCTCCCTAAATTTTGAGCCCCTGAGAGTGTCCCCTCCGTCCGCTAAGGCGAAAAAAGCCACTTTTCACCATTTTTGCGATAACTCGGGCTAGAAATAACATTTTTGAATGCGGTTTACGGCATTCGAAAGGTCTTTTAATGGAGTAGATGTCTGAGTTTTTTCAGATTTTTGCGTTTTTCAGCACATTCCTTTTTAGCGACACAAAATTGAAAAACGTAAACTCATTTTTTGTTACGTTTCAGATGGTGTATTTTAAAAAAAATTTCAGATGTGACTAAAGGTCGAAAAAACGTCAAATATGAGATTTTGGACATTTTTTCCCGATTTTCGACCCATTCCTGATCCTCTTGGGGCGTTTCTAGGGATATCAAGTCATTATCAAGTCCCCAGGATACTCAAAAACAATTTCGGCTCCTCAGGAAAGATTCTCCTCGGAAACAGACACTGGGAACCAGTTTAACGCCCTCAAAAACCGCCGATTTGCCATTTCTGAATCCCGAAGTTTTTCCAGTATGATTTATTTGGCAAAAATCTACATTGGGACTTCATTTCTATCCGATTAGTGCGCTTTCCTAAAATCTTTTTGTGCCCTTTAACCGCTCTTCAAACGAACGTCGAAGATTTATTTTGTTATTGTTCATTAAGTAAAACTGCAGAGAATATTGGATGACCTGCAATTTCAAAATGCATATAAAATTATAAAATAGTATTTTATAAAAAAAAATGAAAAAATTTATTTCGATCGATTTGAAAAAATCAGTTATTTTTCGATAAAAAATAGAACTTTTTGTACTCCTGCGAATTTCCCTTAAAATGCTTATTTACTGAGATAAAAAATTGTAAAATTCGCACTTAATAATTTTTTTATAATTCTTATGACTTTTTATTACCATTTACAAACATAATACCATTGTTCCGTGTTACCCCAGATTAAAAAAAGAACAAAATCCGATATAAAAGTTCCGAGATATAGTTATTTTCTCCGCACTTCGTCGATTTAAATTCTCGAGATCAGCTTTTGACTACCGCCCGAGAAAATCGACGAATTTACACAATGTTTTTAGTAATTAAAAACAATTTTTTTAAATTTTAAATATACAATTCCAAAAATATAAGTACTTGACTATCGAATGCCGTAAAATTTATTTCTTAATAGTTATAAACAATGTAACTGTGATTTTTTTTTAAAAAATTGTTAACTCGGTCCTTATTGGTCGTGGGGTATTCTTTTTGTTTTCAAATTTTTCGTTTTGAAATCAGCTTTTGGTATTTGTAAGTTAAAAAATGATACGATGTACAGGGCGCGCACCAGCTCTAATTATTTATAACAAAAAAAGTACCCTCTTTTTAAAGCAATAAAGAAAGGGTTAAATGTTACTTTTTTTTTGGTTCAAAAAAATCTTAAAAATATAAGTCTCAATGAAGAGAATGAGCCCTTATAAAAGTTAAAATGTTCATAGAAAAAAAAGTTAGAGCAATAAACATTTACGGTGTTGGGATAAACAATATCAAATATCTCAGCAACAAATTAACCAATTCAGTCTTGCAATGGCTTGTTTGATTCAGAATCAAAAAACCTTGTTTTTAAAGCAATAATAATATGAAAAAAACTTTTTTTGTAATAATTATTATCATTGCAAAAAAACGACATTTTTGAAGGGTTTTCGCTATTTTTTAATAAACTAATTGACGAAATAAATCGCGGAATGGATCAAATTAAAGGTATTGTTAATGCCGAAAAAAAAGTATTAAATACTTATTTCGTTAAAATCAGTATTGTTGCTTGTAGAAGCGAAAAACATGTTTTCACTAACTTTGGACCTTCCTAATTTGTTTATGCAAGTTTTTTTCGTGTGTAAAAGTATATAGGCATGCTAGTTTTATCTCTGCCTACAACTTAGTATACTTTTCATCCTGTAGCAAATTTACGTCATGAAATTTCCCTACATCCTGGACTAATTACCAAGTAAACAATCTTGCACGTAAGGAAATAATTGATAAACCGTTGGAAAAGTGTATAAGCCAGTGCAAAATGAATCGCCAGGAATATACATTTAAATCTATGAAAATATTTCACTGATACTCAAATTTGAAAGCGACGAAAACGAACCTGTAATAAGTAATTGCTAACTTAATTTTCCGACCCAATATACATCTTTGAAGGTAATGGAAATCAAATAAAGTTGAAGACACGAAGAGAAAGATAATTTAATAACAGTCTATTTAAGGTCTGAATTAATTTTCCATTTCTGTTGCCATGGTAAGTGGATAAAATCAATATTTTCTTAAAGTAAAATAAATTTAAACCTCTGCATCCGTGAATAATGAAAGATTTATAAATATGTCAAAGCATATTTTAATGAAATACTTTGTATGAGTTTTTTAATAATAAGTTAATGGTTAAAAAAAATTGGTATTTTAAAGAGTTGATATTTATTGGTATATAAAATATAAAAAAAAATCATAGTTTTAATTAATCAAGTATAAGAAAAAAAAGATAGACGTAGAAAAAAGGCTCTTAATTTTAATTTTGGAAATTGTCAAGAAAAAATTTTATATAATAATAGACAGTATTTGGAATTTGATGATAATAATTCATATATAATAATAATAAAACTAACTAAGCTGAAATTATTTTATTGGTGCAAAAAGAAAAATTAAAATCGACAAAATAATATAAAACAATATAAGGGTAATCGAGAAGGTGAAACTGAGAAAGCTATAGCAAGGAAAAGAGGGGGTGAGACAGAGACATATAGACGGAGCAAATTGTAGAAGGAACAAAAGAGATTTCAAGATAGTTCAAGATAGAATTTAGGTAACTTAAGAAGGATCAAAACAAAAGAGTCTGGAGAAAATTTTTAATTTTTATGTTATGTAAAATGTAATGTCTTTTTTTTATAGTAGAAACCACCCTTACATAGAGATAAACCTGTTATAAAAGTTAATAAATAAAATAGCAATATAATAGTAACCATTAAAAATGTATATACAGGTCGTTTCTTTTATCATGTGCTAACATTGCCATCTTCTAAACCATATGAGATACGAAGATGATTAAATGAGCAAACTATTTTGAAGAACATTACATAGGTCAAAAAAAATCTACAGTGACTCTCGTCCTTCTCGAATTATACAGGGAAAACTTAAAATGCAATATTTGGTTTTCTGCTCATAGAAGTTGTATTTAAAAAAATATCAAAAAATAGAAAAGAAAAGTTTTATTGTATATGAAATTTTCTACAAAAGTGCACTAATAGATCTTTCATACGACGTTTCGTG
This sequence comes from Neocrepidodera transversa, assembly GCA_963243735.1. Lineage (NCBI taxonomy): Eukaryota > Metazoa > Arthropoda > Insecta > Coleoptera > Chrysomelidae > Neocrepidodera > Neocrepidodera transversa. The sequence goes on from OY725340.1 coordinate 7,656,946, forward strand.
TCTTAGTTAAATACGGACCTATCTTTTTTATTACAAATATTTATAATACGTTAAATTCCAAATTCAACGATATATCACATTTGTCATTTTAACGATTTTTTATCTAAAATAACTAACTTCATAATTTTTAATTACGGTCCTGTCATAGTTCTGTATCATTACATAACAATTTCAAAACGAATACGACAATAGGCATGATAAAGATAATAAAAGATAACGAAGATTTAAGATTTTAAATCTGATATTACCTGAATCTAATTTTTAATATCAATTTTATTAAAATTCTATGCTATGAGTGATGACGCCATTCCTAAATAAAATGACAATAAAGTTTTACAAATATATTTTGTATATAATATAGTTTATTTTTTTATCATTAAAATTTTCAAAACTTTTGCCATTGTCAGATTTCCAAAAAAAAATTTCATACTTTTTTTATGTTAACGTGTACATTTTTGACTCAAAAATTTCGGATTTCATGTGCTGGCCACATCAGATTTTTTTTTCTGATTTTTATTTTTTTCTGTTTCTTTTCAGATTTTTTTATTTTTTTCTATTTCTTTCTTTTGTTTTACGATTTTTTCCTCTTTTTTTCTTATTCCTTTGAATTTTTCTATTTATTTCAAGTTTTTTTATTTTTAAAAAATTTCAATTACAACAGTTTTTTTTATGTCTACAGTTGTTTCCGGTTTTTGGTTGTTTGCAATTTTCTGCGTTTTTTTTTTGGATTTTTATTTGAAATTTGTTTCAAATTTTTTGGCAATTTTTTTGTTACTTTTTGTGTTTTTTCCATTTTTTGCGATTATTGAAATTTTTCGTAATTTTTTTATAATTTTGTTTCGATTTTTTTTTTACAATTTTTTTTAAGATTTCAAATCATTCGAATTTTTTCTCTTTTTAAAAATTTCAAATACAATAGTTTCCGGTTTTTTGGTTGTACTCTTTTTTACATATTGTAATTTTTTACATTCTTTTTCGATTTTTTTGCGATTTTTTGAGATTTTTTTGCGATTTTTTTGTGATTTTTTTTTATTTTTTACGATTTATAGCGTTTTTGTTAGTTTTCCGTTATTTTACAATTTTTATTGATTTCCTGGTTTTTTCCGTATTTTCCAATTTTAATTTTCATTCTAATATTTTCAGATTTTTTTCGAGTTTTTGGATTTTTAGATTTTGTTTTATCATTTTGTTCGAATTGTTCTAAATTTAATCTAACTCTTCTGTTTTTTTCGATTTTTGTTAATCTGATTTTTTTCTATTGTTGGGATTTTTCGATTTTTTTCTCATTTTTCTGTTGTTTGTTGATTTTTTCTAATTATTCTAGATTTTTTTCAACTTTCTATCTTTTTTTCTGGTTTTTTCGGTGTTTGTCAATTTTTGTCCATTTTTGTTGATTTTTCTCTTTTTCTTTCGATTTTTTTTCGATTTCTTTCGATTGTAAAAAAATTGCACAATTTTTTTCTCATACTTTTTTGTGTTAACGTATTAATTTTTAATTTAAAAATGGCCATAGATCATGTGTTGGCCACACCAGATTTTTATATTTCACTGGTAATGCTATCTTTTTTTATCGAAATTGTAATGTAGAATTATGCTTGTTTTGAAACGAACTACGACAGGACTGTAATTAAAAAATTATGTCACTGATGATGTTAATTTTTTCAAATAAAACGTAGTTAAAAATACATGTATGATATATCCCTGAATTTGGATTTTCACGATTTATCAATATTTTAAATAAAAAAGACAGGTCCATATTTAATAAAAATAACTTGATGGCGATTGTTAAGACACGAAAAGTCGTATCAAAGACTTATTACAATTTTGTAGAAAATTTCAGATACTTTCCTTTTTCATTTTTTTATATTTTTTGAAATAAAAATTATATGCGCAAAAAACCAAATATCGGATTTTTAGTTTTCCCTGTATAACTCAAGAAGGGCGAGAGTCCCTGTAGATTTTTTTCGAGCAGTGTAATATTCTTCAAAATAGTTAACTTTTTGCCCATTTAATTATCTTCGTATCTCTTATGGTTTAGAAGATGACATGATAAAAGAAACAGCCTGTATAAAATCATAAGTGATTATTTTAAATAAAAAATAATTAAACCAAAATCAATTATTTTATTTATCAATAATAAATCCAGCATATATTCAAATCGAAATTGCCTCCATTTAATAACGCAAATCATGCAATAAAATTTCATACATGGAATTTATGCATCAATGAATAACACGACAGGTTTAAAATAGTCAAAATCACCAACGTGCATCGGAACAATATACCAAGATCATTTATCCATATGAATTAATAATATCGTTTAAATTTAACTATGAATGGTAATAAATAATAATGATTAAGAGAAAAATGAGAAATATTGTAAATTTTTATTTCAGGACCACATTATTAATGAAATTAATATATTGATAATAAAATAGTCATAGATATCAGATATCAGATTAAAGATGATCAATCTTGGCTGAATTATTACTTGGCAATGGACTCATCCAGTGATTTTTTTTTATATTTTTATTTTATAATTTTGGCCTACCATAACACATTGCACCGGGTCCAGCCCTTCTAAGACCGATCCTGCGGCTGTAATTAATCCTTAAAATTTGAATATCGGGGCTATAGTGGCTTGTGACGTGGCCCAATTGAAACAGATTATATTTGGCTGTGTTGTCATATCGATAAAAATGGCAACTCTCGTTCTCATTTGTTATGATTAAAATAAGGAAAGAAGTATGTCAAATTTGTCTACAAACGAACAAAGCTAGAATCTTGGCAATGCTGTATAAAGTAAAACGTTAATTATTGGTCAAAAAGTAGCGCCACTTTCAAAATATATTAATTACTTTTTATTGATTTTTATTAATTAATGAATGTTATAAGAACAATAGAAATCAACATAAGCAACTAGGATCTATAATATAAAACCAATAAATTCGTTCCTATTGGAAAAGTCCATTTTTAATATAATTAAATTAATCTAGGGAGATCGAAAGGAAAGAGATTTGTCAATATTAAATTTTTAATTTTTGAAATGTAAGAAAGAAAAACAATTTTTTAATTTAATATTTAAATGTTAAAAGAAACAAATATTATAAATTGAAATAAAAAATAAAATAATTTATGCAAAACAAAGATGAGACAATATTATTGATAAATATTTTCTATATATTGATGTCTGTGATAAACAATTTTTATAAGATCTTCTTCCGCTATCTAAAGAAAGTAACATATCTAGTTAAAAAATCCCAGCTGCAGTAACTCTCTAGGTCTATTATTCCATCCAATTTTCACATCAGACCAGTACTCGACAAATTCCAGAATTGTTCTAATGTTATCTTTTCTGGTTCAAGATACTATTCCCTTTCCCTATTCTGATCCTAATGAGGAGTTTCGTCCTCTTCCTCACATTTCCTGTATAAGTAGTTTTCTGATACCACTATGAGATCCAGGTATCATGACATATAGAGAAATTTTAAGCTCCCGTCTATTTAGGCATAACAACAGATTATCTCTGCTCTTGGGAGAAACTTTTATGAGTGCTTTAGACTGTCTTAGTCCTGGAAGTTTTATCTAGTATTCCCTGTAGTTGTCCTTCAATTGTTTCTACAACATGACTGCAGGAATACCACATGTGGGTTGTAGTCCAATTAGAGTTTTTTCGGCTCCTTTACCAGTCAGGTGGTCTACCCATTGAAGAGTTATCTTGTTATATTCTGCCAAAGCATTTCGATTTTTATGACAGTCTAACACTACTTTGGACTATATTTTCACCCTTTTCATTGCTTTAAGGGATGCTTGAATATCTGTGAATATGCAGATTCTCTTATTTCTAAGATCCTTTCGCAACATCACATTTCCGCTTGAAAAACCGTTACCATAGATTCCAATGTTCTCCCTGAGTTCATATAATAGAATCCAGTTCTGTTTTGGACCCGTCTGAAAGTTTCCATTCCGTTTAGACCCAGCTTGTAGGTTGCTGCCAGTGCCCCTTTTTTCACTACTAGGTGAAGCGCAGGGAGCCGCAGTTGGCTTCTGCCATAAGAAGACATGCTATTCTCTATAGCTTGCGTAGCTGCCTTCCTGCATTTGCGCTGTTCGCTTTGTACTATCATATTATGGAAGGGTAAGTTATAGTGGGTCTCACAACCTTGCTATAGAGTCAATACACTATTCTTGGGTTAAGTCCCCACCATCCTCTTGCAGGCCCACCCAAAGAGGTTTTTCCGTCGCTCTGCCTATATGGCTAAATAACGTTAATTTGTTATCTAGAATAACTCGCAAATATTTAAGCTATGTTACCAATTTCAATTGTTTTCCACTCATGGATAGTCCTTTTATATTTAGATTTCTACTCCCTCTGAAGGCAACAACTGATGTATTCGCCGGATTCGTAGATAATGTCCCTTCTACAATGTTGAAGGTCCGTTGCATCCTATTAGATACAACTGCATCAAATTTTCCCTGTATAATGATACCTACCTCGCCAGAAAATGCTTGTGCGTAATTTTTTTTCTAGTTCTCTAAGGAAGCTATCAAGCACTAGACACCACATCAGTGGGAGAGTACTCCCCCTTGAGGACACTTCCGTTCATACGTTGTAAAGAGTGCTGTAAACTTTCTTTCGCTGAAGCATAAACTCTACCCATTGCGTCATGCTCTGAGCGGCTCCACGCCTTCACATAGCTATCACTATGGATTTGAATGAAGCTGAGCCGATGTCTAGAAATGCCCCTAATAGAACGATTTCTTAGCAGTCCAATGCTTGTTCCGCCTTGAGCGCCAACGTTTTCTGTGGCCCTTGCTATAGGAGCCATATCAGTCCCGTTCTCTTGACTTGGGTTAAGTAAACAACCTGGGAAATATTAGTTTGGTAATAAATCTAAAGTCTCCTCCTCAGTGCTGGCATAATCCACATTTTCATTTTTCAAATACTCAATACATTCTTGCTTTTACCTTTGCAGAGTTCTACTAATTCTAGAGCACTCTGGCATACCTCTATGTTCTTACAATGTATCCGTGTTCCCTTCTGGATGACTTATTGGCTTCCCAGTTTCCTGCTCTTTTGTACTGGTTCAAAAGTTTGCTCTTTTTTTAGAAAGATCCCTATTCCATCAATAGGCGTCTCGGTTCCCTTTCTTTATCTTTATATTCTTTAATTTTAAAAGTGTGTATCAGGAATTCCGCCGTCAACTCAACTTCACAAGAATTTTTCAGTTTCGGGAATATTCCTCCAGTACCTGGTTGAGATCCTGATTAAAAGTTTCCCAGTTGCAGGTCCTGGGGTTTCGATATTATAGCAACTACTTATTTGGCAGATGTCTCAGCAATACATATGGTTTCCTTTTTAACTATTCCATTATGTATTGGAGTCTTTATAACTTAAATTTTAAACACTAAATAATTTGATAACTTGCGCTGTAAAAGTAATAGTAATATATTTATATATTATCTAAAGAAAGAAAAATTATTATAAATTAAATCTTTGATTGTGGATAAATTAGTAACTTACAGTATAAATGCAACTTTCCTATAATAAAGAAAGAAATTAAAGTTATAAAAATCATTTATTAAATTCATCTTTTTATAGGAAACTTATTATAAATTAATTATTTAATACTGATAAACTGGCAATTTGCAGGGTAAATATAGCTTAATCTAAATATATGATAGAATTGATTTTATAAAAATTGCTTATTTAAGATATTCTTATACCTTTAACTCTGAATAAATTGGTAACTTACTTTGTAAATATAACTTTTTTCACAAAGATGAAAAATCTCTAATAAAATTGTTTATAACATTCATATATAGAAAAGAAAATATAATTTAATTATTTAACTCTAGATAAATTGGTTCCTTACAGTATAAATATAACTTTCCTAAAGTGGAGAAATAAATTGATGTTATTGAATTCTTCATCGATAGCGAAGAGAATATAACTTAAACCTTTAACTCTGGATAAATTGGTAACTTACAGTGTAATTGTAACTTTTCTCAAATAGAGAAATGAATTGAAGTTATAGAAATGTTCTTAGATAACACCATGATGTAAGGAAGAGAATATAACGTAAATTTTTAACTCTGGATAAATTGGTAACTTACAGTGTAAATCTAACTTTCTTTAGAAAAAGGAAAAGGACCTTATAAAAATTGTTTATCACTGACATCAATATATAAAAAATAAAATATAACTTAACTATTTAACTCTGGATAAATTGGTAACTTACAGTGTAATTGTAACTTTCCTTAAATAGAGAAATAAATTGAAGTTATAGAAATGTTCTTAGATAACACCATGATGTAAGGAAGAGAATATAACTTAAATTTTTAACTCTGGATAAATTGGTAACTTGCAGTGTAAATGTAACTTTCTTTACAAAGAGGAAAAGGACCTCATAAAAATTGTTTATCAAAGACATCAATATATAGAAAATAAAATATAACTTAACTATTTAACTCTGGATAAATTGGTAACTTACAGTGTAATTGTAACTTTCCTTAAATAGAGAAATAAATTGTTGAAGTTATAGAAATTTTCTTAGATAACAGCATGATGTAAGGAAGATTGTATAACTTAAATCTTTAACTCTGGATAAATTGGTAACTTACAGTGTAATTGTAACTTTCCTTAAATAGAGAAATAAATTGAAGTTATAGAAATGTTCTTAGATAACACCTTGATGGAAGGAAGAGAATATAACTTAAATTTTTAACTCTGGATAAATTGGTAACTTACAGTGTAAATGTAACTTTCTTTACAAAGAGGAAAAGGACCTTATAAAAATTGTTTATCACTGACATCAATATATAAAAAATAAAATATAACTTAACTATTTAACTCTGGATAAATTGGTAACTTACAGTGTAATTGTAACTTTTCTCAAATAGAGAAATAAATTGAAGTTATAGAAATGTTCTTAGATAACAGCATGATGTAAGGAAGATTGTATAACTTAAATCTTTAACTCTAGATAAATTGGTAACTTACAGATAAAGGAAGAGGATCTTTTTTTGTGAGTAGACAGAATTCTAGGACTCGCCTACGGCTCGTTATGGAAGTCTGCGAGTCAAAAAAATATAAATTCTGGAAACACAACAGATTACAATTTTAAAATAAATTTGAAATAAAATAACAAGATAGAGATTCAAATAGTTGCGTAAGAGTAAACATACAGAAGAGACTGGAGGGAACTATGATACGACAATATATAAAAAGAAATTAGGTAAAGAAGATAAAATATCAAGACAAAAATTCGAGTAATTGGAGGAGTAAATAGAAGAGACCGGAGAACGATATTTATAATTTTTTTCATATAATTGTAATTTTCATTTTTTTAAGGCCTATGAAACAAGCCTATTAAGGAAGAGTTCTACAGGGTAAGAAATGGGATTCACTTTTCATAAAGAATTCTTATTTCACTATATTTAACAGTTAAAACTACTGGATTTAATCTCCATTTTATCTCATTTTTTGATCTTTCCAGAATTGTTATAATTTATTTTGGGACAAGCTGAGTTACCCCTTTATATGGCCGCCCGTGTGCTTTGCATACATTTGCACCCATGAATAATACGTCCCTGGTTCAAGTACAGTAACGAATCAAAGTAAATGCTAATAAGTAATTTTTTATGTCTTTGTACCGTTTGCTATATAACTTTAAACTATTTTAAAAAGGGTATTAAATAAAATTGATAAACAAAAATTACTGTGTGCAATATTTTTTTAAATCACTTAACATAGTTAAATAATGAAGATACATTTAATCTTGCATTGTATAATACTTATTTAAACTAATAATTATACGATTAAAAAGTATTACTCAATAATTTTTTTTTAGGATATCTCCGATTGGAGTGTTTTTCTTAGTAACAGCTAAGGTATTAGAAGTAGACAGCTTTGCTGATCTCATTGGTAGACTTGGACTGTATTTCGCTACAGTATTAACTGGATTGTTTTTACACGGATTTGGCAGCCTGTCCATAATTTACTTTGTAGCTGTAAGAAAATTACCATTTAAAGTAATCATCCAACTAAGTCAAGTATTGGTCACTGCGTTTGGTACAGCATCTAGGTAGGAAATAAGTCGTGCATGCAAGAATTAATTCTTCATTTAGAAATCGTTTTTTTTTCTAATATATAATAGTTACATTTTTATTAAAATAATCATTATTTTTAGGATCCCATCCGTAGGTTCATTCATCTCTTTAAATGTTTATTAATTAATTAATGTTCATTTTGAAATTCGTAGTTCAGCTACAATGCCTATAAGTATACAGACTATGGATAAGATGGGTGTAGATCCTAGAGTAACCAGATTTGTAATTCCAATTGGGGCTACAATTAATATGGATGGTACTGCATTATATGAAGCCGTTGCGGCAATATTTATAGCTCAACTAAAAAACATTCCACTCACTTTTGGAAAAACAGTAGCAGTTTGGTAAGTTATTAACGAATATTTTACTAATTCAATATAAATTACATAGGTCTGCAAATAAATATTTGTAAAATTTGTTTGTAGTTTTATATCTAATTTTTATATATTTTTGAGTGCCGATTACAAAAAATCCATTTTTTCTATCACATCAGGTTATCTTACAACTAAATCAAAGTACCAATTTCGTCCATTATGGTGGATTGTCAAGGCTGATCTTAAAATTAAAAAATCCCTAATGTGCCGAAAACGGAAAAAGCACTAACCAAAATAATTAAAGCACTGACAAACGGCAAATTTCCGAAAAGAAAATTGTCACTTTGGGGGCTAACTTCACGGAGCTGAAGCAATCAACCACAAAACTAAAAAAAATATCACCACTTTATAAAAACAGAGACAGCACAGAGCAAAGAGATCAACACTATCTAGATCCCAATTGCAACTCGAGTGCCCACCGCTGTTGCCAGGTTTAAGTGTTTTATTGACGTAAAAAAAATATTTATTTTATTAAAAGAAGTATTGACTATCTAAATCTAACCTTTTTTGTATTAAAAAAAAAATCGGCTGTGTCACCCCAGAACTTTCCCGCCTCGACCGTAGAGAATATGTTATTTATTATTATTATTTTAATTACAAAATACTAAGCATTACATTAATGTATTAAACACATTAAAAATAGCTAGCCGAATTGATATTTTAATGTTGAAATGACATAAGCTGCGCATGCGCACGTTGTATATCACACTGCTACAATTAGGATTTCCTAAAATCATGTGTGAACACTATTCTTCTTCAATAGTTGTATGGAATTTTATGCTTTACAACTTTTGCACTGAAACATTTTGGACTAAAGAGCATAATTTAAAATAAATGGAAAATCCTAAATGTGTATTTTTCTCGCCATCTAGCGGCGAAACTATGAGGATTTCGATAAAAAGTTAAATATAAAAGTTAAAGAAGATTTGATGATCTACAACCTTGCACAAGAAAATTTTGCACTAAAATGCATTGTTTGTCCTCAAAATCAAGAAAAACTAGAGAAAACCTACATGCAAATTTTTTACGCGCCCTCTAGTGGCGCAACTATTGGAAATTCTAGAAAAAGTTTCAGAAAAGAGTTGTAGGGAATTTTATGTTCTAAAACTTTGTACTATAACATTTTGCATTAAAGTGTATTATTTGTCCTCAAAATCAAGAAAAAATAGAGAAAACATACATGCACATTTTTTATGCGCCCTCTAGTGGCGTAACTATTAGAAATTGTGGAAAAGGCTTAAGACAATAGTTGTAGAGAATTTTATGCTCTAAAACTTCTTACTACAACACTTTGCACTAAAGTATATTGTTTGTCCTCAAAATCAAGAAAAACTAGAGAAAACCTACATGCACATTTTTTACGCGCCCTCTAGTGGCGCAACTATTGGAAATTCTGGAAAAAGTTTGAAACAATTTATGCTCTAAAACTTTGTACTACAACATTTTGCACAAAAGTATATTTTTTGTCTTTAAAATTTAAAAAAAAGTAAAAAATTGTTACATGTGTATTTAATCAATGTCGGTCTTGAGGACCTTCTACTGTACCAATTTAAACCAAAATATAATGGTCGCATTCTAGGCACACACCGACCCTCCATACCAAATTTCAGCTTGATTGGTCAAACGGTTCGGCAGTTATCGTGGAAGATTACACACAGACACACAGACAGACCATACGCTGGAAACTGGATAATTCCATCGAAATCTCAATTTTTTTTTTGCTCGTTCACCTTACTGTCCCTTTGATGGGTCCGGGAAAGTAAAAAAAAAACAAATAAAAAAAATTTCCTCGGGATTCGAACCAGGAAGTTTTATGTGTATAGCATACACTCTAGCACTGGACCACTTCGTATCACAATAATATATAATCAAACTTTCAAGATAAAGGTACAAACCGATGGCAACAGCGGTGCATACTCGAGTGGCAATTAGGATCTAGACGTTTTGAGATCAATTGAAGGAGAATTTGGACCAACGAAAGGTAGTGGGAAAGAGGGTAGAGGGAACAAACAACCGCTAACACGAAAGATATCAATGGAGGGAGATAGTATTCACTAGTTTTAGTATGTCTATCCAGCATATGTAAAAATTTCTATTTCATTGCAAATGTCTTAAAATTTTCTTACATTACTTTTTTAAGTGTTTGTAAGCAAAATATAACAGTTAATTTGGAAATAATTGAAATTTTGGTTCATAGTGTTAAAAAAATACAATTTAATTGTCGCAGACCTGTGTTAGTGTGGACATGCTGTATAAATAGAATTTGATTTGTAGTGTAACTGCAACGGCAGCGAGTATAGGAGCTGCCGGCATTCCACAGGCTGGCCTCGTTACTATGGTAATGGTACTAGACACTGTTGGACTCCCTTCCGAGGAAGTAATTAACATCATTGCAGTGGATTGGCTTCTGTGAGTATGAAATTGATAATTTGATATATCTCATCCTACGTACGTGAAGTATGCGTTATAAATTGTCTGATAGTATAATGCATAATTTTGACTATACGGGATGTATCGGATAAAACGTAATAAAAACTAAGAAAAGGGTACTTAAAGTAGATATTTTTTGAGATATTTCTTCCTTTATTATAGGTAACCAAATTCGACTACATTCGACTGAACATTGTGCCACGCGTTTTAACAAAATAAGTTCTGACTATTTAATAAATAACAATTTCAAAAATATAAAAAAAAAAAAAATTGAAAAATTTCAAAGAATTCCAATTATTATTGTCAATAAATTATGTTTCATTTAAGGATGTTAAAAAAATATATATTTAATGTAAATTTATATAAATTGTTCTTAACTACATTTCAAAAAATTGCCCATTTTGGAAAAAAACGTTCTTTAATACGCAAAAAATTGAATTGAGATAAAAATGCATTGAAATATAATTTATATTTCAATGCAGCCACATATCTGTTTCCTTCTTTTTCTTGCACCTTTAGGTGAAAAGTGTCTAACTATGGTTCTGCTTATTTTTGTTTTCTTCAAATTACAAAAAAGTACCTCGTCTGATTAGTTGGTACATTAATTGAAAACATCGGCAACTTTCCATCATTAACTTTATTTAAAGACATCATCTGCCATTCTGAACGTTGGCACTCAAATCCCTCGTTAAAACATACGGCCATATGTTTTACTCCAATGGGGACGTTTCTGTAAAACATATTGTTTAACACTACTGTCAGAATTATGAAAGTCATTTTCAGTGCGTCCATTTCGTAGGTTGAATTCGTCTTAATGGATATTGAGCTAGCGGTAATTGTCGATTTTCAAATAGACAAACGATCTAATTGCTTAATACTTTTACTTTTATTTTCGTAAAGTATTATGTCTTGATGCAATTTCTTCAATTTACATGCGTATTCTGCGGATGTCGTATACCTCTACGCCTATTGTCGTCTATGTATTCTTATCAAAAATAGGAAACAGTAAACACTCTTATCGCGAAACGATCTAAAAATTTAAAAAATGAAATAATATAAATATTTCGATATTAAAAATGATTAATAATGAAAAAATTATAATTTAATGCCTTTTTGGTTATTGCTTGCGTGAAGTAACTTTAAGGCTCGATGACACGGAGCTAGTTTACAAGCTGCTAGTTGGCGAATTCACTAGCTGCTAGTTAACTAGCCAACCAACAGATTGTAAACTATCTGCGAGTAAAGTTGCTAATTTACTCGTTACTCGCTGGCGTGTGGGCTTGTTAGCTAGTAAACTAGCCGTATGTCATCATAGTTGCTAGTAAACTAGCTGCGAATAGATCAGTGCTTCCTGGTTTCAGTATCTAAAAATGTCGACGGAACACTCGCTAGCTATTTGGCTTCTGAGCGAGTGGAAGGTTCACTATCTCACTCGCCCGCTTCCAACTAGCAGCTTGTAAACTCGCTCCGTATCATCGAGCCTTTACACATCTATTCTGCGTCACATTTATAATATCGAGGCATTTTTTCGCATTCAAAATGGATTATTCATGACAAAGTTAGACGCTAAGGCCCTTTTCCGTTGCTACAGGGCCGTTTAAATCGGACTAATAATAACGAAGATATAAGCTAAAGTCCTTTTGGCTTTCGTTCTACGCATGTTTTTTCTTTACGTATTTATTATACGCCACATTTTATATATACTGCAGTTTTCCGCGTTTAAATCGGACCAATAGCAACAGAGATATAAGTTAAGGTCTTTTTGGCTTTCGTTCTGCGCAGGATTTTTCTATATGCATTTATTCTACGTCAGATTTCAAATACACTGCCGTTTTCCACGTTTAAATCGAACCGATAGCAACGGAGATATTTCTTAGTGTCCCTTTAGCGACGTCACCGCACATGTTTTTTCTTTACGTATTTATTCTACGTCACATTTTAAATATAGCACCGTTTTCAGCGTTTAAATCGCACCAATAATAACGGGGATATTAACTAATGCCCTTTTGGCAATTCATTTTACGCTCGGACTAGGGAATTCGTTATCATCGTAACGCATCTCTGCATTTACGTGATGGTGGATGTGACGTCATAGCGCTCTCTCTTTCTGACACGCTGAATTTCCTATACATCTCTCTCTCTCTAACACGTTAAATTCCCTATACCTGAGTTCGGAGCTGCCTAACCTATCTACTTTTGTTCCACTAACTTTGCACGTTACTACCGACTGTAAGACTCACTTAATTTTTTTTTTTTCAATATAAAAAATATTCTTAAAACATAAAATGCGCGTATATACTGAAGTATAATTTTGGTACATACGGTATAATTTAATAATAATATTATGTTAATGTAATGTTAATATGTATGAAATTTATTGCACTCTGTAGTTTTTAAAATTAATCCAAAACGAAATGATAGTGACTAAGAGTTGGTTGAATAAATATATGAAATAGGATTTGAAAGTAAAAAGATATTATAAAAAAATTAAAAGTTTTCCTTTTTTGTAATATAAATAAATGAAAAATTTGAATGATATTTAAAGTAATATAATAGTACATTATGTAACGATCATGTAATTATATTAATACATGGGCATGTTATAGGATACGAAACGAGCCGCAGGCGAGTTTTATATATAACATGCGAGTGTATATATATTAATGGCTATAGTTGCATTCGATATCACCATATATTTCAATATTGTATAATAATATGAATAATATTATAAAAAAATCGGACCCGACCGATTACCGAAACAAAACCGTAGTTGTGTCTTTTTCTATACTTATCTTTAGGTAGCCTAAATTACAATTGTTTTTCATTTTAGAGATCGATTTAGAACGACAATAAATGTTATGTGCGACTGCCTGGGAGCTCAACTGGTAGACTACTTAAGCATTGGTGAATTGGGATCTATACCCGAAGCTGAGAAAATTAATGCTCAACAATCACAAGAACTAGTCGAAATTGCCAAAGTAGATAGTAATTTAAGTTAGAGACTTAAACCTAGATAATTTTTTTTTAATTTATTTAAATCAAATTATTGATTGATAATAGGAAAATTGTCCTTTGACTGATTGGAAATGAAGATGAAAACAGTGCGTATACATATACAGGGTATTCCAACAATAAATAAATAGTTATAAAATAGAATTTTCTTTTCCGACATCTGTTTTCAGGTTTATTTTTAATTTTGTTAAATTAATGGTAACTGCCTAATATAATAAAAGTGTTTAGTACTTCCGAATGTTTTTCGATGTGTAACAAATTTATATTCTATTCGCAAATAAATGTATCCCCATATAATCACTCCATTGCATTAATATGGTTTTATTTTTTTTACCATTATGAAGCTTACTTGTCGTCTAGTAGTCTTTGGTGTTTACTTGGAAATGTTTAAAAAAACTTCTGTAGGCTTCTAAATGTACAAACAAAACATAGCGAGACTTTTTTATAGATCACAGTATTAGAGATAACGTGGTACTGTAACACTCGATGACATGTTCATTGTCCATCGAGTTTTTGCCCAAGTGACGAAGAATTGTCATATTTGGCAATAGCCTAAACTCTCTTAAGAAAAGGAGACGAAAAGATCCAGAGATAAGCAGTGAGTTTTGTAATTTATATAGGGTGACACTATATTTAATGCTTCTGGTCATGGAACACTTCTTTAACAAAATAACTGCTGAAGAACTGAAATATTTGCTGAAGAATACCTTCTAGTCTTTGGCTATTACTTCTTGGGCAGGTATTCCTGAAAAATATGATAATTCTTCGGCTCTTGGGCAAGATCTACATGCCATCAAGTGTTACAGCTACCTCCACTACTGATTACAACAAGCATTTCTAAATTACACGAACTTAGATGTATCTCATATTCGTATCTGTATATTCAATAATAGTTCATTATCATTTGTACTGTATCTTTTGAAAAAATCAACACATAATCTCTTCTTTTTTTCTTGATTTTTTTTACAAATTAGACGTTTTATTAAAATTACTTTAAAATAAATTAAAACTTAAAGAAGTTTTGTAAATTAACCTTATCTTTTTTAAATAAATGTTACTGAAATAAAAACTGCAATATTTAAAATTTATATCATCTATACAGGGTGACTCAAATTCGAAGAAAACTAGAACAAAAAGAAGCAAACTGATTTTTGAAAATCTAAAAATAGTTTCAAAAAAAATTTAGAATATACAGATTGATTTATGATTAATTGTTTATTATTATTTGGTTCATTAGCTTTTTTTAGTTTACCACTTATTATTTACAAAAAGCATGTAGGATTTTTTAATAGAGTAATCTTATAGAGTAGTTGTTGAATTTGAGACGTCCTGTACATGCTATAAAATTTTACAGATCAAACAGTAATCTTAAAAAAAAATACCCATTCTTAAATTTTTATGTTTAGAAAAACCTAATGTTACTGGTTGCTAATCTACATATAAACCAATTATTTATAAATAAAAAATGGAAAACGATATTATGAAATTTATTATGTTTGTTTCAGATCATTTTTATTGTAAATTATTTTCTTTTTAAATAATTAACATAAAGTAGACATGTAAATATTTATGTTTAAGTAATTATTTGTTGTCATTTCAACTTAGAATATAAAATTTTTAAACGTATTATATAGGTAAGAATATTGGTAACTTATATTTAGGGCAAGTTTCAAATTAAACCTGTTTTAATTTTTTTAACAAAATAAAAGGTTTTTATTTCAATAAAATATAACGAATTATTTATACCTACCTTACCCATACGATGTTGTAGACCTGCTGAACGTTGTTTCTACACCTCATATGCAAACAGGTATGGAGTCTCTGATAAGACTGTTGAAGAAATTGTGGACGATGTTTCCAAAAAAAGTGAGGGGGTGTTACAATATCAGACTTTGTTTCAAGTTAAAATGACGCCACTGGCGACATACAATTTCAAGTTGTAGATATTAGCAATGAAAAAACTTTTGACGTTAAGTTGTTGTGACGAATATATCGGATCCAGCCTATTCGAAATAGCAAAACTATTGACAATATAATAACTACTGGCCCAACGCAAAATGACATTGATAATAATATACCTTAGACTAAGGCTACGAAAGCCTTAATGGTATGTAAAAACTTTGCGGGGAAAACTGGGGATGCAACCCAAAAATCCTGCACTGGATGTACACAGCTATTGTGAGGCCAACCATTACTTACGGAGCGTTGCTTCGAGTAGAAGAACTAACGTTGGAACCTAGAGAAGAAACCTCTCAAAGGTCCAGAGGTTAGCCTGCATATGTATATCCAACAGGAGCAATTAGAACGTGTCCAACGACTGCATTGGAAGTAATCCTAAACCTCACACCTCTGCACATACAAGTGGAGAATGTGGCAAAAAGGATAACATGCAGGATGGTCCGAGAGGGAATCACCCGATGTAAACCCGATTTCCGTATCGGAGACTGACACATCTGGGACATGCCTCAGGACGAGATATCAAAAAAGTACAGCTTTGTGAATGAATTCAGCAAAACGCACGGTAGATAAAGTGAATGAGACGAAGACATCATTGCTAGTCTCAACAGAAATACCATTAAATTGTATAATGATGGGTTTAGGACAGCAGAGGGCACTGGAATAGGAGTATATGGGCCTGGTACCAGATGCTTCGAAAGCCTGGGTAAATCACCAAGTATTTTTCAAGCAGAAATATACGCTATTGAAAAGTGTGTACAGCTCAATGTTGAAAAGAAATTCCACAGGCTAGAAATTGTCATTATGTCGGATAGTTAAGCAGCCATCAAAGCGCTAAGCTCCCACGTAATCAGCTTCAAGATGGTCAAGGCGGAATGCCTAGAGAAACTAAATGAGCTAGGTGAGAAAATTACAGTCACCCTCCTATGGGTTTCGGGCCACACCGGGGTGGAGGGAAATGAAATAGCAGAACTCTTTTGTGAGATGAGTAATCTGTAAGGAATGATACAAGCCAAAATCCTTCTGGGAAACTACAACCAGAAGAGGTCCACAGAATGTATCAACCTGAGTAAAAACAAGCTTCGCATATTAACAGGAGCCCTAACAGGGCATTGCCGACTAAAACAACATCTTAAGAAGCTTTTCCTAGCCGAACAAGAAGAATGCATATTTTGTGACTTAAAGGTTGAAAACTCAATCCACATACTCTTTGAATGCATTACTTTGCAAGACCTAACTGCACAATACCTAGGAGCATATCAGATAGAAGAGAGAGATCTACCGAATCTGAAACCGTCAGACATTTTAAATCTCTTGAGAAGAATAGGTCTGCTCTAATCACTGAGACATTCTCAACGACTAAGCACTAGAAGGGAGTACAATAGATCTTATAGGTCGCGGTGTAATTACCCCCCATAACAGCATACATACATACGTACCTTAGATCATATGTGCTGCGCTAGATACGGCATCATGTAGTATTTGTTTGGTAGGAGAGAGGAATGTTGACAGTGTACTCTGAGTCGGGTACTGATTTGTAATTGATCAAACTACGTCGGTGTTGATTTCTCATTGGTCAAACTATGTCGAAATTTGAAAACGACCAATCACTGACTGAGTACGCTATACCCCCACGGACCTACCAAACAAGTAACATACATGTCGCATCTAGCGTCTTGTATATACAGTCACATTAGGGGGTTTCACCTCGAAATAAGAGGTAATAAGCTGAAAATTTGTTATTCTAAATGATGTGTCAAAAAAATCTTGGGCTGCATCATGATATTAATATTATAAATGTCAAAGATTACGAGAATTAGTTTTTCGCGAATATCTCGCATTCTATGCGTTAAATTATGATTGTTGTTGTAAAGCATGAAATTCTGTACAATTTTCGTTTCAAACATTTTTTATACAATTCAAAATTTTTGAGACAGAACGCGTATACGGCGGTCAACCGCGAACCATAGTCAATAGCACGTTGTATAAAGTTAATCATCCGTTAAAAAAATTATGAAAAACTAATTAAGATGCTTGTTGAGAAATTAGTGTTCAGGAGTGCGCCAACTATGTGGCGAATGTGAGCAAAAGCCACGGGCGGCAAAATCCAAGAGCGGCAATTCAGCTAAATAACGATCTCTTCTATATCATGATGTGCAGCGGCTTAAATTCATATTTAATGCATGATTCTCTTTCGGTATTCTTTTATAGCTTAAAAATCCGAGAATCACAGATGGCTTAGCGGTAACGGTAAGTATCAAAAACAAAGAGAGTACAAATCAATGACAAATCACTAAAATAACCGCAACTTTGACCCAAAACACCCGATTTTACCCGCGTGGAATTCCAAAATACCCGCATTTTACCCACTTACAATTTGAAATGTTTGTCAGTTAGTTATAACGTTTTTTTTAATGTATATAACAGATTACAATACAAATTGCAACATGCAAATGCAAAATGCAAGAGAATAAATAATCTTCTTCTCTTCTTTCTTTGGGCCTCAGCTACCAGGGCTATTTTCTATTTTCCTATTTGACTTTGACATTTGATATGAATTATGTGGAAGTGTTGCCAAGTGTGTTCAATACAAACCAATTACTGTTTTTATGTATTTTTGAGAAATAAGATAGCTGTAGCGTTAATTTTAAGGTTTAGTAGAAGTTGCCTCACTCCCACATAACATCAAAACAGTGAATAATTGACATGAAATGAAGATGGAAGGAAATACCCGAATTTTATCCGCAAAATTGAAATACCCGCAAGAATACCCACAAAGGATTAAAATACCCGAAAATCGGGTAATTACCCGCAGATTGGCAACACTGGTAAAAATAGAAAAATATTTTATTGCTTTTTTTGTTTAAAAGTCTCTGTCGGACTCCGCAAAAAATAAAAATTAATATAAATATGTCTGGATTTTGTAAAATGGGGCATTCTGGTTTGTTCCGTTCTTCAAATCAGATTAGTTGATAAGATAGTTAATGAGGT
The DNA here is from genome assembly GCA_963243735.1 of Neocrepidodera transversa. NCBI lineage: Eukaryota > Metazoa > Arthropoda > Insecta > Coleoptera > Chrysomelidae > Neocrepidodera > Neocrepidodera transversa. The sequence continues at coordinate 7,675,821 of OY725340.1, forward strand.
GAATATTTCAGTGTAAAAAATGGTAAATAGTGTAACTAAATAACTGTTTTCTTGATAATTTTTTTGGTTTACGATGTAATGAATTTTTTTACACTTTCCGGATACGATAGTCGTTCGATTTCAGTAGGACTGAACGGCTTCAACACTACAAAAAATCGTGCCGTGTTGAAATTGTAAAATGTGAAAGAACTCATGCCCTTCTTCAGTCGACTGAAAATATTTTCTTGTACGGGTGAAATCGTATAATGAGGGCTGGCTTTACTTGCCTAGATATAGCTGCTAAATGTTAAAATAAAAACAAAAATAAGATTCAATAAATAATTATTTATATCGCTGAACAGGTACTAGACTAGCTGCAAGTCGAACTGCCACTGCAACTAATGACAACAGATTGAATCGTCCTATACGGTAAGGATTTCGGCGTCTAAGCACGGACACTTGTCTCCGTCTGTTGGGCGGAGGTTTAATGGGTACGACTGCCCCTATATTCGAAGGTTGCCTTTCCCATAATTTTAAGTTAATTCTAATCCAGTGCCGTGTGCGATATAATTTAATATATTTTAATTATTACGGTAATTAAATCTTTGTTCGATACATTAAAGACAAATATAAAGCTTTTATACGTGCGATGGGTTAATCTATCAAATTATTTGATTAACAATAGCAAAAATGTTTATTAGCTTATATGTTTATTATGCCCGTCGAAAAGTCAACATTGCGGATTTAAATTTTATAATTCCGAAATTATTTATATGGATGGCACTTTCTCATACTGTACTAAATATTTTAAACCTTATACAACAGATGGTTTTTTAAAAATTAATTTTTAATCTATTTACGTATTAATATGTAGTGCATTTTAACATATAAATGTATTGTTGAATTTTAGTTGGTATTACAAAAACCCTGAAGGTTACATAAAAAATATTGTAACTTTAGAAAAATAGTAATATTTTCTTAACTTAATTAATGACTTTTATTCAAAAAAAAAACAACTGGAGATGTATTTAAAAATTAGAAATTATTGTGTATATTGTAAATTTTCTTATTAATAAACGTCTGTCTAACATTTATTTAACCTGATTTTTATTAATTCTCTATGTGCCGAAATGTGACGCCATCTTGTACTCCGTCCAGGTAAGAAAATAAAAGTAACCGCATATCCTACTGGAATGACCACATTTCGAACGACCCATTTTTTGTTGGACATTTTATATCGCAGAACGTAGATATTAAACCTTTATTTCACATGTGTAATGTTGCAAATTCAATAAAAATTATTTTTGATTTTTTTTTAAATGCCAAAACAATTTTTAGTTTCATATACAGTTTTCTATCTATGCCTTTAATATGTAAATTATTTTCTCCTATTTCATAAAATAACTTAATTAACAAACACTCAATTGCATTTTATTTAACAAAAAAGTTAAACTTAATTCTAAATAACACTGTAAAAGTAAAAATTGTTACTTAACGTATGTTAATAATTTTTCAATTTTTAAATTGTTAACAAATAAATTGTATCATGCCAAAAATTAAGTAAACTCCAAAAATATTAAGATAATATTCCTATTGAACATCTGGTGGTCTTACGCTATACGAGCCTATATTATCTATTTTGACTTTCTTTTGTAACCTTTGGGGTAACTCTTTCCAAATTTCTTCCCTCAGATTATCTAAAAAAATATTAAAATTTTGTATTAGGGACATTATATTTTAAATGAGAAAACGGTTCACTTACCATTACATCTATAAGCCAAATCAGACCATATAATCATTTCTTGTGAAAAGCATAAAACTCCTAGTTGTCCTCCCTTATGGGTAGTATCGAACAAGTTTCCTGAATCGGCCACCATCTGGTCTCCTTCAAAGATTTTTAATCTAATAAGTCCAATTGTGGGTCTATGAATTAAGAACCAGCGATAAGAAGTCTTTTCTTTCCAACCTACATTCCTAGGATCCTTCCAGAGCAGTCTAACTTGATTTGGAGTATCACCAGTATGCCATAATGAATTCCTAAGTACTTCTCCTGGACCTGTTTCTGAGTCTACCACTTTAATTTGAATTCCTGGTTCGGCGAAGGCTCTAAATGGTTCAGCTTCCCAGTATAACTGAGGATGTTTTTTCCACATTACAGCATAGAACTTTCGGTTGCTCTGGTAACTGAAAATAAATCCAACGTAATCATCGTCAACTTCGGAATCCACAAAGAAGGTTCCCTCAAAATCGACACCAGTAAATTTATCATGACCAACCGCTAATCCTGGATCGCTATTAATTGTTTGAACAATTTCCGCTCCGTGATTATAAATTTCCCAAATTGGATCTGTTTGGGTCTCACCTTCTGGATCCAAAACAACAGTTTGATATTTACTGAAATCAGTTTGATAAATCAAGGAATTGGTGGGACAAACATCTTTGTCGTTTTCTACGTTATCATCATCAGTATCGTTATCGCACTTATCACCAAAACCATTTCCTACAAATAATTTAGATTAAGCTTAACTCTATAGTTTAAAAAATTGTACTTACTGTTAGAATCGATTTGATCGGGGTTGTAAACGTAAACACAGTTATCTTGATTATTTGGTATTCCATCATCGTCAATATCATTATCGCAAGCATCTCCTTTGCCATCTCTGTCTGTATCTAATTGATTCGGATTAGGTATTAATCTACAGTTATCATGAGTATCTGGAACACCATCTCTAAAATAAAAAATAATTTTAAAATAATAATATTAAAACTCTAACTAATATAAAAAATATCAGATGATATGAAAAATTTGTTTAAATTTGACTTACTTGTCAGTATCTATTGGGGAATCACAAACATCTCCTACGTTGTTCTCGTCCTTATCTTCTTGTCCAGGATTATAAGCACTAGGGCAGTTGTCGCAAACATCTCCAATTCCATCTCCATCTCTATCGGATTGATCGGTATTAGGAGTTTTTGGACAGTTATCACGATCATTTACAATTCTATCATTATCTATGTCATCGTCGCATGCGTCTCCTTGACCATCCCTATCAACGTCGCTTTGATCTGGGTTTTTAATGTATGGACAATTATCACAAACGTCTCCTATTTTGTCGTAGTCTGAGTCCATTTGATCTGGATTAGCAATTAAAGGACAGTTATCCTAGTAAAAAAATAAAAGTAAGAAAAGATAAATAATGAACTTAAAAAAATACTTACACCTTGAATAATGCCATCATTATCGGGATCTTGATCGCAAGCATCACCTTTGCCATCTCCATCTTTATCTTCTTGTCCGGAATTAGGTGTGTATGGACAATTATCCTAAATAAAATAAAGAATAATAAAAGTAAAATTAAACTTGGAAAGGAGAGTACCACTATGTGTAAAAAGTAAAGATAATTTAGTAAAATTGCTTTTAATAAGATTCTTCTTAGCGCTTTTGGCCAATGACCATCTTCAGAGATTTCGTCAATAAAAAACACATAAATGGAGACGACATCAGTGTCACATAAAATAGAAACCTTGAAATAGTTAACAATTCCAAGTGGTTGAACCATGATAATCAGTTATTAAATAACAATAAGTATTGTTTTAAGTCGAAAGTTACTTAAACAGGTTAGAAATCCTCTATGGTGAAAAATTTAATTTTTAAGATTTTAATTTGTTTATTTTATGTGACACTCCATTTGTGTGTTTTTTATTGGGAGGTATCGACAAATTCAACAAAAATATGGTAAAAACACAAAGGGGAGAAATCGAATTATCTTTCTCTATCTATAACTCAAATTTCATTTAAAACGGGAAGAAAAAAAATTTGAAAATTTAGATTTGAAAAATGAATGGGATAAGGGTGGTTTAACGGGCGCAGATTCCAAAAAAATCAATCATTCTTCTCGAACTCTTTTAGTTTTAGAGAAAATTGAGTTTTCTAAAAAAAAATGGTGAGAGCGCAACTTCTAAATAATTCTACAAAAAAGACGTTAAAAAAGAAAGTAAAAAGAAACAGACTGTAGCGTATATTTCATATACCAACTTTTGTTATATTATTTAAATAAATTGAACCAAATAGGTTTTGCAGTGACATCTATTAGACAGACGATTAATTAACCATCATTTAAGTATTCTTAAATCGACTGTCATATAGAAAGATCGTTCTAATTGTTTTTGACACACCTTCTTTATACCGAGTGGACCTTATTAACGATTTTTGACAAAAACTTTTTGACGATAGAAAAATCGCCATCTTGTTTCTTGTCTGGTGATTCGTAAGCATACACATTTTATAAATAGTTATCTTATTATTCAGTCTTTCTTTTTTATCTTGCTTTGATCACGGTGGTACAATTTTAATAAGTTAAATATTTGTGAGCATTGGAGTATTATTATTACATATCTAATTCATCTCATTTTGATGTGCATAGTGATCTTGGTTCTCTTTACCTTTGCACGTGTCGCACGACATGTTTAATTGATTATGTTGATATAATTTAACTTTAATATCGAAACAATTTAGCTCGCTTATTACTAAAAAACGTACTTCAATTTTCAGTTGAATGTATTGGACATTCTTTTAAATTTGTTGATGTTGGAAGACATTTTTTCTTGTTAATGAATCTTAACATCTCTTAATTGCGTTTGTACCTTCGTCCATCGAAGTTATATTTTTTTTCATTTAGCCAAATCAAAGTTCCTTTTTTATTTTTTCGTTTCACCATACAACTGTTATGAGCTTTTAATTAAACATTTCGACATTTGTTTTGTCTTTATTTGATTGTCGAGTTGTCTTCGGCCAGGACAATTCGACAAATTGCATTTATCTGATTATTAAGTATATATTTGATTATCTTTTTCACAATCGTTCGTTATAAATTTTTATTACATTGATTTTACTGATTGTAGTTGTAAAAAATCATTTTTTTGTTCATTATAATTTTTTTTCTCATTATATTGATTGCACTGATCATTGTTAAGTATTCAATTTGTTAATCTTAGTTATTTTTTTGATATTTTTCTTTGTAACTAACTATTATTTTACAAACTTTGATTTTCATTTGTTTGATGCGCTGATGATCTGTGTGAGATAATTTTAATTCTATCAGTATGTAAAGTTTACGAAACTTTCTCTTGTGGTCCCTAAGACAATATCTTAAACAAAAATCAGTGAATAAGTTGTGGTTGTACGTGTAACCACACATTAACTCTTGTGGGCCTTTTGATCATTGCAAACGGACAAGTGAGTTTGCGGTCATTAACTTTGAATTTTTTCTGTTTTCATGTGAAACGTTTTTGGGAGCAATTGGCTCATTCACCACAACAGAAAAAGCGCTCGGTGAGCGCTCTTGAGGACCACTCACTGCTAGGACACACACGTTGCTGCCGTCACACTTCAGGTGGCTCATCCAGAACCTAAGGACTGTGCAGAACGTTACGAAAATTTTCAATCAACAATTTTTACTATTAATTAAATTCACTACAGTTTATTTGTACCTGTTTCATTTGACTCCATTCCAGGAAATCAATTTTCTTGTTTGATCAACAACTAAGCAATTAAATTATTTAGTAGGGGATCAACTTGTCGGGATCCTTCAGACAGACATAATAGGGCAAGTGGCCCTCAGGCAATTCATTTATTTTGCAATATTATTAAAAATAATTTTAACTCACTTATCCATCCTTAGTCATAAATTATTACCAACAAATTGTAACTTAAGTCTCATGTTATTAAAACTGTCATCCCTTAATTCTAATTACCTATCTCTATCTATACTAGAAATTTCAGTTGAATCGGAAAGAAAAAAAATGCTATAGACTTCAAACATCTTTGAAATTTTTCAGAATTTAGAATTAAAAAATAAATGGTATAGGGTTGGTTTAATGTGCGCAGATTCCAACCCCTTTATGAAGAAGGTTTTTAATAAAAGCAAATTTATTCGTTTAATGTGTATTCCTGGTCCAGTCGTTTTATGAAAAATAAAATTGTTTATAAATATTATTTTATTATTTACCTTTTTACAAAATAGATCGGAACAAGGCAAATCAATGTCGGGCCATCTATCCAGATCGGTATCTCTAGCGCAATAAACACCATTTCCGGTATATCCGGTATTACATCTACACCCATATCGTCCCCAACCAAGATCGTGACACTGAGCATTCCTATCACATTGATGACCACTTGGACAATAACCTTCTCCTTGATGACATCCAATCGATTGATTACCAATAAATCCATACTCGCATGGACCACAATGGAAAGAGCCCTATATAAATCATTACATTTACTCAATTTTTCTTAAACCAATTATATATTTTTCTACCTCAGTGTTAATACACTCTGAATGTGGAACACAAGCTCTTCCCTCTGCGCACTCATCGATATCTACACATTGTTGCCTTCTTCTTTGCGCATCTTCTACTCCTACTCCTCTTATGTCAGAATCTCCCCGATATCCTGGAGGACAGGGTTCGCATCTGTATCCGGGTCGAAGATTATGACAAGTAACTCTTGGATCACAAGGTTGAACTAAATCGCACTAAAAATAATCATTTTTCATAGGAAATTCGATCGAAAAATAGTTTTCTTACCTCGTCTATATCAGAACAACTTGTACCGTTTCCAGTATAGCCTTCAGGACAACCAGCACATTTATAATAAGGACTTTCTTCAGATGGATAGCATTGAATACCTGTAATTCAGATTTAACCTAACAAAAACTATCTACAGAACGTCCCCATCTTTCTAGATTTTTTTTAATTTAGATTGAAAAGCAACATAATATAATATAAAATAGTAAAAAGAGAAAATTTAACTGTGATGTTTTAAAGGTAATAAATAAAAGTATTTATTTTCATTTTATTATTTATTATTCATGCATAGAATGAATATAAAATATGTTATTTATAACTTATATTATTATTATTTATTCATTCAATAAAACTCCTCACCGATAGCATTTTTCATAGAAAATTTTATTAATAATTAGAATTAACATTTAAAAATCAAATAAATATTTTTAATTTTTTTTTTGAAATATCACAGCGGGCTTAATATTATCACGAAAATTAGCCACATATAGAAGTTCTGTTAAAATTTAATGACACACCTGATATGTGGCAATAAAAACATAAATATATACTCTTAATTGGAGAGTTTTTCCCTCTTCTGATTTAGAATTTTATTGAACTATTTAATTAATAATGGGAATAAATAAAAAAAAATAAGCCAATGGGCTTGTTATTATCTAACACAATTGATCGTAACCTTAAGCAATCACCTTAAAGTTTCTATTTAAATTAAGTTAGATTCTTTATGATATTATAAATAAACAAACTACCCACGTTAAAGATACCCACACAATCGTGTAACAACATTATAGTCCTTATTTATTTCTTACATTACCATATAGTATTGCTAATTATATTCTAGATACAAGGTTGTATATACGCCCTCAGTTAATTAATGCAAAAGTAAAAAAAAATGCAGTATAGTTGACAATGTGTATAAACGAGTAGAAAAATGGCAAAAATTGGACTTTTAATGCATTAACATCGATTATCGTATGTACCAAACTTAAACTAATATTTAATACTATTATATAAAAGATGCGGTAATGGTATTAGTATTCTAATATACCCATAAGTGTATCTACATATTAATACGTGCAATGTGTATTGTGCAGTTAATATAAAAACAAATTTATGTTTGTATTCTGCATCCAAAGATTTCGAGTAAATGAACGTTCCATTATCTCGAAATGTCTTCATTGACGTGGTCTGCTCCAAACAGGCGCACATCCTGTTTTCAAAACAAAACAAACTGTTAATTGCTGATTTGGGCTAGTGCTTCGTTTTATTGAAAATCTTCAGCTAATTTTTGCAAACAACTTTAAAAACATGATTATGATACCTAACTTGCTAAGAAAATTATAGGAACCCTAAAGCCCCACATTTTATATTTATTTTAATAAATCCAAAAGGTTATCCATAATCTCAAATGTGGTTCACCGATGAAGAAATAAAAATTCAAAGTCTAATACCACAAATATTTAATGAAAAGTTAGAATTGGCAACTGGTTTCGGCATACTAATGCCATCATCACACATAATATAAATGTTCAATATATACCAAAAAAGAAGGATAACAATATAGCTAAGACTTACCAAAGAAATTTAACATTATTAAGGAAAAATTATTAATTGAATTAAGTACTTGTTACATTACTAGCGCGCACTTAAATATAGTTTATTAAAGAAACGTTAAACTTAAAATAATTTTGTGGTACAACAAGGAGGATGTAGTACATTGTACGCGGGTCTGATTCTGAACCGATTCCGAACTAATTCATAACTGACGTAGAGCGCATGCCTAGTTATGAACCGATTCTGGATTTTATTTTACCGCGAACGATTTCGGAACCAACGAAAACTTCGAATGTCAAACGGCAGACGATTGTCGTTTTCGTTTCTTATTTTTTATAACCTGAAACATAATCTAGGTTAGGCAAAAACAACTTATAGAATAAAACCAACTTAGTTAGAGAAGGAAGGTTATAAGTGGACACAGTATACTTTAATTTTTCTAGAGCTGTATAAAAAAGTGGAAACAGGTCGGTTCACTGAAAAATACTAAAAATAGTTTTATTAATAAAAATAACATTATTGAATATGTATAACTTACTTTAATTTATTAGATTATTAAAACAATAATCAATAAATAAAAACAGCTGACAATAAGGTCGACATTGCGCATGAACAGTCGAACCGCTGGGACCGATTCCGAATCAATGATGAACCAGTTCGATACAATCCGCGAACACCCACAGCTGCCATGGAAAACCCTCCTTGTCTACCCGCCAATACGTTATTATGGGGGAGGCTAGAATGGCTCTACGACGGCTGGAATATACTGCGAATAGAATAAGTACCAAGAGTGCTTTTCTCTAGGAAAATATACCTTTGTATTCCAGGCAGAGGTCTATGCAATACTCGAATGTGCCAGAAATAGTAATATGAGAGCCTACGAGGGAAAAAGAATCAAAATCTACTTAGACAGTCAAGCAGCACTTAAGGCCATAAGGATCCCAAAGGTGACATCTAGACAGCTATGGGAATGTGACGAAGAACTCAGGGAACTGGTGACCCGCAATAAAGTAACTTTATCGTAGTTACCAGGTCACAAAGGTATCGCTGGAAACGAAGATGCTGACAAGAAGCTCGCAAGAAGCGGATCGTCAACCCCACTAATTGGTCCAGAACTAGCGACGGGAGTACCAAAACATACGTTTAGGAACCATACTGGATTAAGCGAGAACACAAATTGTACTGGGACAATATACTCGGACTTCTACACGGGAAAAAGTTTATAAAAGAACCGTCAAAGAACGTAACTGAAGAACTGCTTTCAATGAGTAGGAATCAACTACGAATTACAACAGGGCTCCTCACGGGACACCTTCCCACCAGAGAGTATCTAAACAAAATGGGGCTAGGTAACGGCGACCTTAAATGCAGACAATCCAATAAAGGGATCGAGAATGCACTCCACATACTGTGAGGCGCTGGATCACAGAAGTCAAAGAATATATGGAAAACCAAAAATGGATCCAGATGAGTACTATAAACAGCCATTAAAGAACCTGTACAAACTAGTACAGGGAACAAGGTTGATGGACTGGGTGCAGTAGACAAAGAGACGCAATAAGTCCACGAGGCTGCAGTGAATCCGGTTGTAAAGAACAGTCACGGAGAAAAAAAAAAGGTCCGGCAGGGCTGATTCTGAATCAAGTATGAACCAGTTCGATACAATCCGCGAACGGGGAACTGTTATTAAAAATTCAGAATTTTTTAACCGCGTACGCTGATTGTTAGAATGCGTATGCAAATAGTCCTTGAACTGGTTCGGAATTGCACCCGCGAACAAAGCAAAACGTACAAAATAGTAACGTTAACATTTATTTAATAAAATTTATAAAGGGGGGAAGCAACCGCAGTCGGTTAGGAAAGAACAAAGGTAGAGTACAGCCCATGAATTTATAATTTCTTTGCCGTCGTTACAAGAAGTCGGATAACGTTAAAGTGTGAACATTATTCGGAATCCAAAAGGTGGTTTGAAGGATTAAAATATGTAGAGGATCAAAAAATGTACAGGAGGGAACGTAGGAGTACCAATCGGAAAGAACGACGGCTCTTATACCACTCACTGTATTTGGCGGACCAAAATAAAATTTAAAAAATGGTAAAAATTATTTTGCTGGCTAGCATACACCGTGTCGAATAATATAACATGGTAAATGGCATTTGACAGTTGATAATGACAAATGAAATTTTTATAATAAATCGTAAAATAAAAATATTTAAATTTAGACAAAACATTGGGGCGCTAAATGGCAAATAACAATATAACAATGTATGATAATTATAATTAAAATTAAATATAATAGATTATGTGTGATATTAACCATCTCAGCTATATTGTTAACTCTCTTTTTGTTACTTATATTGAACATTTGTATTATAGGCCTTAGTATGCCAAAACTAGTTGCCAAAACTAGTTGCCAATTCCAACTTTTCATTAAATATTTGTGGTACTAGACTTTGAATTTTTATTTCTTCATGTATTTTAATATTAACAGGTTGAGTCATATATAGACGCTGTGTTTTTAAAGGAATTTGAATTAAGCTTGCTTTATTTGTTCCTATAATAATATAGAATTTTCCTATGATGTAGGCTATTTTAATATGATATATAGAGGGACTGATAGACAGGACTTTTACTATAAAGTAGAAACTATAAATATTATTTCAAAAACTGCGTAAAGAACGCGAAATTAATGTGCTTCGATTAAGGCGCGTTTACATTAGTCAAGTGAATTCAAATGACTTGAAAGCAGTGGAGCCCAATACTACAGTTTTAACCGCACTGAGGAAAAAGTTTATTCAGCATTATTAAGAATTTAACCTTAGAAATCCAAATTATATGCGACGACTACAAACCCCGCCCCCCTGCCCCGTTTTTTCCGCATAAGTTGAAACTTCGTCGAGTGAAACATTTATATTTTTGCTATCTTTTATCCTTACCTTACCATGTACGAGAAGAGTCAAAAATATGAATATAGTTCAAGCACTATAAACAAAAGGTGGCGCCAGAGGCAATCCGAAACCTGGACTACTACTGAAGTACTATTGAAAACCATTTCTTATAACGAGCTGTGGAGTAGCCTGCGGCTGTCAAAAAGCTGGGCGAAAATGCACGCTGATTTGGGAGAATTGTAGTGTCCATTAATTCCCCGAGCAAGTAGATCGATGACGGCCTTATAGACGATTCCTCCGTGGAGCCAGAGAAAGGTTGCACCAACGACGAGATCGAGACTGAATGCCAAAATATGACAGAAATATAATTGAAAGGCCAACAAAAAGATGTAAATCACAATCAAGTCATAAACAACTATTTAATTTTATTACAAATATTAGGCCTACTGGAGAAACTACGTAAAAGAAGTTCCGGTAGTATGGAAATGAGTTCTTCCGCCACGACTCTATGTTGAGCCGTGATCTACAGGTCGTACGAAAAACTTGTTTATGTAAAAGCTATTAAGAATTAAGCCCTCTACAACTTTGTCATTTAGATGTGACTCTTACTTTTAATAAAAATGGTCCAAAAGTTGAGAAAACAGATACGGACTATATTCTGAAACTTATTGATAACATTATTTTTAAACTGTTCAAAGAGGAGAATTGCTGTCGTTTGTTATGCCTATGAGATATCACTGACATTATTAGAGGCATTACTGGTGAAATAGTTCAAACTTAGGTGTTCCATTGATATCCAACAGTATGAGTCATTCGAGATTTGATAATATATTATCTAACCTTGACGTGAATGATAATACACAGATTCCTGCAAACAATAGTGATAATTTATACAAACTGAAACCAGTGATTAAAACACATTCCGTTTTCAGTTCGCATATTATAACAAAGGAATTGAGTGGCAACAATAAAGCGATGTTTCAAGATATGGACAATAACGGATCAGAAAGGTTATATTTTACAATTTGAAAAAAAACACACGGAGAAACAAACGCAGAAGTTTCCTTTGGAGATAAAGTTGTTCTGAACGTAACAAAAAAGTATATTAAAAAAAATCGAATGGCTCATTTTAACAATTATTTTTTTGTCTGCGGAACAATTAGGAATGATAGGAAGAGTCTTCACCAGAATTTAATTGATGATAAAAATAAAAAGAGGAGACTGTGTTTATAGATTTAGTTGTTCTGATGTTCTTCAAATAGTAAGACAATAAAACCGTAACCTTGATCTCGAACTATCATGGGAGTGAAATATTTACAGTCAAATGGAAACAAAAAGATGTCCAGATTTATGGGTAGAGTTGATCAACTCATACCTATGGGTTGAAAAGGAAATCAATGAAATGGTTGCACAAAGTATTCCGTTGCCTGTGATAACACAAAAAATGTCCTAATCTCTAGGAAGAAAAAGACCATCATCTGATCATACACGGACCTTCACACAATTTATCTGTTCCATCTAATATCCGTCATACCAACTGGGGTGTCCATTGGTTAAAACGTTGAATCAAATTAAGAGGAAGATGTGAGATGTGTAGTACACATCAAATTTAATCCAGACCACACTCAACATATTTTTATGTTGGAACGAGAAAAAAAACTGTTTTCTAGAATTTTATGAAATGATTGTATAAAAATATTAAATGGTACTTTTAAACGACTGTCGGTATTTAAGTACCACCTATCATATAGAAAAAATAAATGTAAAAAATTGCATGAGATTATTTTAATATTAAGTGACCTAAACAAATAAAATCAGTCATAAAAATCTAATTTTTCCTCTAGTGGGCAAGAAACGGATAAAGTCGATCGTAAAAAATTAGCATACTAAATTAGGTTGTCTATTATTTTAACTAAACACCATCTTAGGAAAATCTGTTGAAACTAATTTCCATTTGAAAAAAATATTGTAACTATAATTTCATATTTGGCCGTAAATATTGTTTTTTCCTTGACCCAAATTATTATTTTTTGACTTCTCTCGTACATGGTAAACATTTTTTAAATGTTTTTAGTTAATGCCACTTTTAGCAAGAATAATTTTTTCTCGAAAATCTATAATAAACAAGTTTTCCATGGTGGGAAAATTTATTAATTTATATGTACATAGTGTTTCAAATACGATGTTTTATTAACATTTAGTGTTGATAAAATTAAAATGGAGCAAACAATTATGAATTTACAAACAATATAAATTTACATTTTTATAAGTAAAAATAGTTTGGCAGTTTTTAATTCGCCTTGTAAATGGAGTATACCTAATTCATAGATAAAAGAGAATATAAAAATCAAAGAAATAATAATAACGTGTGACGAATTTAAGCATTTTAATTTTAATATACCTATTCATTAAAATGAAATAACATTTAGCCAATTGTTGGCACTCTATCAGAAAATTATTATGGTTTACTACTTTTAAAATGTAAAACGAGTCCCGAAAACATTTAGACATATATTTTACCAGTGACCAATTCAATATTTTTCATCATTGTAGAAATTAATAACCAAGACAATTACTGGATTATGTAGTGGGATCACAGTCTGAGTGATACAATAACTCTGATAGTAAATACAAGGTATTTTTTTTAGACAAATATTATCTAGTAAACAGACCAATTATTAAGCCTACATACCAATAAAATGCTTGATTTCTTTATCACGAGGAAAGTTTCACCAAATGCTATACAAGTTTAAGAAAACCTTGATTTGGACTCTGATGACTCTTCAATCATTTCAATATTGAGTGAAACGGATTGGAAGAGTTTCAAACTAGATCTTCATAAATAATTCAAACAGTGACTTAAAACATATTATAAAATTGTCCGTATAACAAAAGAGGTAGGTTAGGTTAAGTTCAATGTGATTGGTGCGTTTGCTCGCCCCTCCACTGCGGCCAGAAGAAGCCTATTGTGGCTCACCCCTATGGGCTATAAGTCTATGGTTGATTTAGGTGAAGCTTCCTTGAAGTCGGTAGGCTCCAGCTATACGAACCCAAACGTATTCATCTCCAGGGTAGGACATGAGCATAAAATATGCTCCGCCGTTTCGTCTTCCACATTGCAGAAGCGACAGTCGGATGTTTGACTCAGACCTAGCTTCTTCAGATGGTAACGCAGACGACAGTGCCCTGTAAGCAGTCCAATTAGGATGCGTAGATCACTTCTACTATATTCTAGGATCTGCGATAGGGTGCTACCCGAAGGTTTAACTATGAACGCCTTAGAGTGAGCTAACCCAGGAATATCTTTATAGTGCTGGAGGTTTTTCCTGTCGGCCCATTTCCAGATAGTGTCTTTGGTACTGCTTATGGCTATGCCAAAAAATGGTTCCGGTCCAATGAACTCGGATTCTGCACCTTTTCTCGCAAAAGTGTCGGCTTTCTCATTGCCCTCCACCCCTTCGTGCCCAGGTACCCAGAGTAGGGTTACTCTGTTACTGGTAGCAATGCGATCCAGGGATTCGATGCAGTTCCACACCAGCTTCGAGTCCTGTCGGTTGGAGCTCAGTGCTTTTAAAGCTGCCTGGCTGTCCGACAAAATAACAAGAGGATGATTTGCCAACTCTCTTGCAAACAATTTTATAGCGAGAACCTCCGCCTGAAAGATGGTAGCATACTTGCTGATGCTTATTGTGATGTCAACTCTCGGTTTCCTGCATCATTTGGGGTCATTGAAGCATCTGTGTACAGTACATAAGCCGTCCCTGGAAAGAGGATATCCCCCTTTTCCCATTCGTCTCTTCTCGGATAAAGGACGTTAAAGGACTTCTGTATTTGAATTCTGGAGGAGAGCACGTCCGAGACCATTCCGAGAGTGTGGTGAGTACTCATCTCTTGCAGCAGTCCTGAGTGGTTCCATAGCCTCTCCCCCTAAATTTGATTAGCCACCGACATGGCTCTGTAAGATGTCATTCTGGCCTCCTGCTCCAATAATATGTGGAGAGGAGTAAGATTCGGAGATCTTTTCATTGCCTGTCTGGGTAGTTGATATGGCGCCTGTAATAGCCACACAAGCTAATCTATGGAGACCAGATAACAAAAGAGGTAACAACCCAATTAAACTCAAAGAATTATTTAGCTAGATGTAGATGGCAACTTTTGAATAACAAAATAGAGAAATTCCAATTAATGTGATATCAAGAAAAAAAAAGAAAATATCCAGATGAAGAGATCGGCAGATCGGTTATTTATTGTGAGAGAAAATTAAGAAAATTATATTATAAAACAATAAGCAAAGAACTGATACCTTAGCGAACTTATTTATGCCAAACCAGATAGGTTACATCAAAATAAGTAGCAGATGAAGTAAAATGAATTTAAATTAAAAAAAGTCGCCTGTGTTTCACCTACAACTGGTAAAATTTTGAAGCAATTTCCTAGAAAAGGCTTTGTCAAGGTATATAAGCCCATTTTCTTGCTACCAATTATATCTAAACATTTTAAGGAATTACTTCTGAAAAGACTCATTTATCCACTTCTTGAGCCCGAGCCAAGGGGATATTGTACCTTATCAGCACTTGATCCCCAAGTCCACTGCCACCTCCCACAGGGTTTTCCCGCGAAATGTTCTCTACTGTGGATATATCGACGGTTTGTTTTTCTAACTGAAGTCCCTTGGACCTTTTGCTATGGTATGCCTTATTCGGCCCCAATGGGCATTGGCGGATTCCTGGCTAAATTTCATTTTGTTTTTATGGGACTACCGAAGCCTCTGTCCCAAACTGAAAAGACTGGGACCAATAAAAGAAAACAACAACTTGATACCTCACTACCAATTTGGTTTTAGACTTAGACATTATACAAGGACTAAGAAAAAAGTCTGTTCAAGGGTTCAATAAAATTTGTAAACATTTTACATCTCAAACAGACATTTTATGGAAAAAGTAAATTAATCACAGAGTCAGGTACCACAGAATTTAATATAAAAATAACAGGAGGCAACTAGTTTCAGCCATAGACCATCATCAGGCTTATACATACAAACCTTCAGAGATAGGAATGAATACAATAAAAATGAAAATGTATAAATTTACCATTATTAAGTACTTCCGCAAGGGAAAAAAGAAAATGTCGCATATGTGACACCAGTTAAGGGTAGTAAAAAAATCATTTTACGAAAAATTGGAAAAAACAGCAAAAATGCATTTTTCATTACAAAAAATTCTAAAAACAGCAAAAATGCAGTTTTTAAATATGAATATGAGAAAAAACAAGAGCATTTTTCCCAATAAAAAATTGGAAAAAAACAGCAAATGTACATTTTTCCCTACAACAACAAGAAAAACGTCAAAAATAAAAATAAACAGCAAAAATACATTTTTCTCTGCAAAAAATTGGAAAAACAGCAATAATGAATTTTTAACACACAGATTTGAAACAAAAACGGAAGCAAAAATGCATTTTTTCTCACAACAATTTATAAAATAAAGCAATAATGAATTTTCCCCACAGATAAGTAAAAAACAAAAAAAAAACATTTTTCCACATAAAAACTTGAAATTCAAAGCAAAAGGATTTTTCCACAAAGAAAATTGAAAACCAAAGCAACAATGCATTTATATAAAAATTTTAAAATTCAAAGCAAGAATACATTTTTCTATAGAGCAAATTGAAAGATAAATCAACAATGCATTTTTTCATACAAAAAATTGAAAAATATAGTAAGAGTATATTTTTCCACACAGAAAATTAAAGAAACAAAGCAACAATGCATTTTTTTACACATGAATTTGAAATTCATAGCAAGAATGCATTTGTTCACATAGGGAATTAAAAAAACAAAGCAACAATGCATTTTTTTACATAAGAATTTGAAATTCAAAGCAAGAATGCATTTTTCAATCAAGAATATTGAAAAATAAAGCAACAATTCATTTTTTCATACAAAAAATTGAAAAACAACGCAACAATGCATTTTTCTACATCTTGGACAAACAGAGAAAAGAAATCACTTCCAGGATAATTTGCTTCAGAAGAATCATCCGCAACCAATTCCATCTGGTTCGTTTACACGCAAGGGCGTAGATATGGGAAGGATAAAGGTGGTAATAACCCACCCCAGGATACCAAAAAATAGCACGAAAAGAAGAAATAAAATATATGAAATATAGAAACGGACAAACATATTTGTCTAAGGAAAAACATCATCCTTCAGGAAAAAAGGTTACCTACGCCCTTGGTAGTTCCATAAAATATTGTATTGTACACTTTATCATTTTATGAAAATATGTTTTTCATAAAAATAGTTTTTTTCGGTTAGTTTTTATTTTGGTGAGTTTTTTTTTGCTTGGATCGTTTCAGTAGAGTTTTTATTTCGGTAAATTTTGGTGACATCCAAAATTATCAACATTTTGGCATCCTCTTCTAGTACCTCCAAGCGTCTCTCTAAGAACGGTATATTTAGTATAAAAATATCTGTCAAAAATTTATTTTTCTTTAATAAAAAATAAAATTGTACTAACCCGAATAAAATTTAGAGATTTTTCGAAAAACAAAAGTACTGTGCAAAATTCTTTTACACCATGTCAATTAATCTAGTGACACTTTTTTTTCAAGTTTTTAATAAATACTAAAAAACAACATCGAATTTGAAACGCCCTGTACTTGTACGATAAATATTATTGCACTTTAAAAAAATAGTTTTTCAATAAAACAAAATTTCCCTAATTCAATTGGAATCATGAACAGAACTAAATTTTCGCTTAGAATACAGAAAACTAACAAAATAATAGCCAATTGAAGCTTAAAGCTATTAAAAATAATAAATATTAGTCATATTTACATGCAGTTCGTAAGGTTATAAATTTAGAATTTTTTTATCGAAACTACACACATGTAGTACGATAAAATACAGTTAGTTTTCTGTTTATTTAAATTTTAAATATAGAAAGTTGTTATTGTATAATTTACACTTATTTAACTTAACACTTCAGCTTTTTTTTTATTAATTGCTGAAAACAATTAAAAATTTTGGAGTAAAAATAAAACCAAATTCGAGTACATCGAAACAAATTTATTAGCCAATTAATTAATTTCAAACAAAACTAATAATTTTTTTTATATATAAATTTTAAACTTAGTTACAATTTTTATAAGAAACATCGTCATTCATCAGCGATATTTACAAAAAGCGGGAGTATTATGCAAACAGAAAGAGAAACTAGTAACGTGGTGGTAACGTACCTGGAGCGCAAGGATTGTAATCGCAAGGATTTATCCTTCTGCAAGTGACACCGTCTCCTTCTGTACCTGAAGGACAACGACCACATTTAAAACCTGTTGGGGTATCCTCGCACCTCACTCCGGGATAACAAGGATTTTCTTCGCATCTACGACCGGGTATACATTGGTAACCTGCAAAATATTTTGTATTTAAATTCTTGTGAAATAAACTATATTTTATTATTATAAACATAATTATTATACAAAGAAGCAGGTCAGAACTCAGAACATTATATTTTATATCAGCATTCTTATAATTATTTAAGTTATTAATTTGTCCAATTCTGATTGGGCTATAATTTATATTATATTAATTTATGATTAGGTAACTGATTTTGGGTCTCAAAATACGATGATCCGACGTTTTTTAATGCCGCTTTACAATGAAGGCAGTTGTACTTTGGTGTAATCAAAATTTAATACAGTGTTTTTTGTAAATTATTCTACATGGTTTTCTTGACCTACCCCAACATATTTTTTTTGGCAGCTGTAATTTTTTTGGATTGAATTTTGGCGTACAGGCTTTGAGAAGTGTCAGAAATATCCTAATGGTTGATAGTCTAGTTTTTTTGGGTCAAACTTTTTTCTCCGCCTCCGAAAAATATAAACGAAATGTCATTCGATTCGGAATAGCGTGTAGATGATTTTTGAAAAAAATCAAGAGCCGCTTGAAAAAAATGCAAAAGTTATAAACAATTAACCAAAAAAAAATGGGGTTTGGTTTTTTGCAAATGTCTCAAAAACTATTTGACATTTTTCAAATTTGAAAGAAGATTCAAAAAGAGGAGGAAATTTACCAAATAAAACTATACCTCACGGAATTGTAGGACCAATATTTATAATTTTCTTAGAATGTTGAAAATACGGCCGAAAACGGGAACTCCGATTTACATTAGCGCTGCCCACTTTAGACTTTTAATAAATAATTATTATTTAAACTTATTAAATATAAAAATAAAAAAATGAAAAAATTCAGGCATCTACTAGATAGATTTATGAACAATAATCCGCGGTGAAAAAATTTTTATCCCGATTTTAAAAATATCCAAAACCAAAATTTCGATCCTAAGTCAAATTCATCTAGAAACAATAAACAAATTAAAACCATTTGCAATTGTTCTATGGAAAATTTAAGATACTATGGGACCTATTGTCCTTTATCATATTTTAATAATGACTGAAAAGTTATCGGTAAAAAAACGAAATAAAACAAGATCCAAACAGGATGAAAGTCAAAACAAAATAATGTCCATTCAATCTATCCAGCTGAATCGGATTTGGGAAATTAAGGATGTAATGAGGCTCTAGGCCTATTATGACCCACCAGTTTCACATCAGAGCAATACTCCTCAATAGTTCTGATGTGTTCAGGATACTGTATCCCAAAATGCCATTACCTTTCCTGTCAGGTGACAATATATGAAGAGTAGTTTCGTCCTCTTCCTCATATATCCTGCATAGGGAACCTTCCGATACCTACCCCTATGAGATGTAGGTGTCTTTCGAGCTCGCAGTGTCCTGTCAGTGTAGTTTTAAGCTCCTGTCTATTAGATATAACAGCAGATTGTCTCTACTCTTGGGTGGACCTTTAATGAGTGCTTTGTCTTAGTCCCAGAAGTTCCATCCAGTATTCCCTGTATTTGTCCTTTAATTGTTTCTCCAGCATACTCTTTACACGTTGGTAGGAAATATCACATATAGGTTATGGAACAATTAGAGGTTTTTTGGCTCCTTTACCAACCCGATCTGCTTTTTCATTTCCTTCTATGCCCTCATGTCCAGGCACCCATTCAAGAGTTGTCTTTTTATGTTATACCAGAGCATTTAGGTTTTTATGATAGTCTAACACTGGTTTAGACTGTATTTCCACCCTTTAAGATGCTTGATAACTTTTTTCCTGGGGTGGGTACTTTTTTTCCTGGGGAAGTACTTTTTTCCTGGGGGGTACTTTTTCCTGGGTGTGGTACTTTTTTTCCTGGGGAGGAGTAATCAAACTTTTAGACAAATATGTTTGTCCATTTCTACATTTCATATATTTTATTTCTTCTTTTCGTGCTATTTATTAGTATCCTGGGGTGGGTAATTACCCCTGTATCCCCCCATATATATACGCCCTT
This sequence comes from Neocrepidodera transversa, assembly GCA_963243735.1. NCBI lineage: Eukaryota > Metazoa > Arthropoda > Insecta > Coleoptera > Chrysomelidae > Neocrepidodera > Neocrepidodera transversa. Next base: position 7,696,226 of record OY725340.1, read on the forward strand.
GCGTGTAAACGATCCAGATGGAATTGGTTGCCGATGATCCTCCAGAAGCAGATTATCCGGGAAATGATTTCTTTTCTCTTTTTGTCCAAAATATAGAAAAATTCATTGTTGCTTTGTTTTTCAATTTTTTTGTACGAACAAATGCATTTTTGCTTTGCTTTTCAATATCCTGTATGGAAAAATGCATTCTTGCTATGTATTTCAAATTATTGTGTAAAAAATATTCATTGTTGCTTTGTTTTTTTAATTTTCTGTGTGGGAAAATGCATTCACGGTTTGAATTTTAAATTTTTATATATATAAATGCATTGTTGCTTCGTTTTTTTAATTTTCTATGTGGGAAAATGCATTCTCGCTTTAAATTTCTAATTTTTATAAAAATAAATGCATTGCTGGTTCGTTTTTCAATTTTCTTTGTGGAAAAATGCACTTTTGATTTGTGTGGGAAAAAAATGCATTTTTGCTGTTCTTTTCAATTTTTTGTAGGAAAAAATGCTCTTATTTTTTCTCCAATTTATATTTGAAATCTGCATTTTTGCTGTTTTTCTATGAAATGGACTATAGCAACTCAACAATTTACCGAAAAATTAGTAATTCTAAATTTTAATGTGTGAAAAATGTAATCTTGCTTCTTATTTCAATTTTAACTATGGAAAATTCATTCTTGTTTCTTTTTTTAAATTTGACTGTAGAAAAATGCATTCTTGCCTCTTTTTTTCAAATTAACAGTGGAAAAATGCATTCTTGTTTCTTATTTAAAATTTAACTGTGGAAAAATGCATTCCTGCTTTTTTTCAAATTCGAGTATGGAGAAATGCATTCTTGCTCATTTTTTTTTCAAATTTAACTGAGGCAAAATACTTTCTTGCTTCTTTTTATTCAAATTGAACTGTGGAAAAATGTATTCATGTTTTATTCCCAATTCATGTGTGATTTTTTCTAGGCCTTTTTTAGAGTTTTCTCCAAAACTTTCGTGAATAAATTTATTTATTTGTGTAAAAATTTGCACTTTATGTGTGTTTTTTCCATACATTCGTTTTCATTGGAAGAATTTTAGCCACTGTGTGCATTTATATATCATATTTCTCTTATTTTCTGCAGACAAATACTTTTCGGCGTTTATTTCTTTGATTTTCTGGAATTTTCTGTGAATTTTCCTTTACTTTTTTCCGGATCTGTATAATTATATCTGAACTTTCATTTGCGAAAGTGAAACAGCCTGTATACAAGGGCGTAAATAAATTTTTTACCTGGGGCGGCGGTAATTTTGTCCAAGGGGGGAGGGTAATTAAACTTTTAAACAAATATGTTTGTCCGTTTCTACATTGCATATATTTTATTTCTTCCTCTCTTGCTATTTTTTGATATCCTACTGGGGAGTAATTACTAACTTTATCCTCCCCATATCTACGGCCTTGCTTGACTATCTGTGAGTATTCAGATTCCCTTATTTCCAAGACCCTTGCGCTACTCTGATACATGTTTAAAATTTATTCCCCCAACATGATAACGTGGCTCTGGGGGAAAATTCAGCTCAAACGTGGAGGTTATCGCCGAGACAGAAGCTTATTTTGAAGACTTTGACAAATCGTATTTTTGGAAGAGGTTAAAGAAATAGCAAAAACGTTGTGAAAAGCGTACGTTGAAAAAAAGAAAAAAATGTGTGAAAAACTTGATTCATATAACACGTGCACTTATATTGGTTACCCCTCGTATACGTCAAAAATATATTACTAAGATTGTTTTATTTATACGTGTACATAGCTGCACCGGTTCTAGCACAAAAACACTCATTTTTACATGTAAATCTCCATGAGAAAATCTAAGGTCCGGAGGAGGTAAAATTCATGAAATCTGCGCATGCGCTACGTCATTAGATAACTAATTCCATGCGGAGTAAGGAAAAAATAAGCAAAAAATTATATCAAACCTCTTCAACCCCCCAAACACCCTGTGTTAACGGAGAAATTAATAAAATGTATCATATGACACATCGTTGAATATGTACATGTAGATTAAGAGAAAAATAATGAAAAAAATCCCAAGTACCTCCTTCAACCCCCCAATAAGTTATAATATTCGCAATTTTTGCAAATATTAGCGAATATCTTTTGTAATTATTCAATAATATAAGGAATTTCCAGATCTAGAGTACTCACCATCTCCAATGGTGCCTCTAGGACAAGGTCCGCATCTAGGTCCTTCAGTACTATCGTAACATCTAACACCTGAAGCACAATTTGGAGGATGAGTTGCGCAACTAGGACGCTGGATCGGTTGAGCCTTGCACAATTCGCATTGTTCGATAAGACGTCGAAGTTGATCGATGGCTTGAGCACTGGCTTCACATCTTCTCACTTCTAGATTCACGACTTTTATCAGAGCATTCAAAGCATTTAAAATACCAGCTATAAAAATATCACAAATGTTATTTTGATTTCGTGAAAAAAATGCGAATAACTTACAATCTTCCAGTTTGGAAACTAAAGGTATATCTCCACGGTAGGGATCTTCATCACCTCGTCGATAATAATCGTATTCCGGTTCTTGTGCTTGAATGTTAGGATCATCGTTAAGGTTATTATTGAAATCTTCGTTTAGATACAGATCTAAATGTTTGCTTTCGTTTGTATGGAAGGAAAGTGGACACTCATTTCTGCTTAGAACCATTCTTAAGTCTCGATGATGACCATCGATTTCAATTTGATACTTTCTTTCGTGAAACTATAAAAAAAGTATTTTTTATTAATAATAATCCTATAATGAAGATTCAGTATATAAGAAAATTTTGACATATTTTAAATAAACGCTCGTATCTTGCTTGTCTCTACTCTTGACCTAAATAATTAAAAATATATTTTCTTTCAGCACTAGTAATTAGTTCGTCACTAATTATACATATTATGCAGATTTACTTATTTTTAGACTTACAACTTCCAATTTATGATTCTTATGCGTATGTAGCATTTCTTTGAGAGTTTTAGGTAGTGCTACCATCCCGTAAGACGTACAATCCAAGTATAAAGTTGCATGTGCTCCTGGTTGAGTTTGATTTATTTCTAATATAAGTGATTTTATTGTAGTTTCTTCGTCTAGTGAATCCACGACGAAGTGCTGCGACCTTTTGCGACCATCTTCCAACGTTTCAACAATCACTAAAAAAAAAAAATCAATATAAAATATCTTAAATGATCTGTAACCTAATTGGACGATAATAATTTACTTAAATAATGGGAATATAAGAGGAAACACAAACTGCAACTCAATTTTAGAATTCGCGGATGCAGTAATTGAATCCACCAATTTATCAATTACGAATTAATGTTTAATCTACTAGAATTGAAATTACTTGAATTAAAAAGTAACCCATATATCATAAAATTATTTAGTAATCTTACCTTTTTTTACTTTTCTATCTAATAGTAAAGAAAATTTGTTTTCACTTTGGGGAAAATCAACTGCAAATAAAGTTTCCACTACACCTCTCGATCGTTTTCGTGGTTTGATATGCCTCATAGATACGATAAATGTTTCATCTTTGATAACTGTTTCTAATTCTTTGGTTTTTCCTGTAAAAAAAAATTTAAATATTAATTATTATATTTATAATAATTTTAAATATAAAGCAACATAATATATTAACTGAATGTATTTTGATATACTGTAGAAGTGAAAAACGAAGACAATTTGTTACATTATGTATAGAAAATGTTCCTATAAACAATCTTGAACTAATTTTTCTACAAATTAAGATGATCCTTACCGGAATTACGGTTCTAAAATTAAATTACTTCAATTCATAGACGAATGAAAGAAAACTATTAATAGTCTAGTCAATAAGTGCTTTTTGAGTCAAACTCTTTTTCTCCGCCTACAAAAAATATGAACGAGGTGTCTTTCGATTCGGAAAAAAATCAAGAGCCGCTTGCAAAAATTGCAAAAGTTATAAGAAATTAACTGAAAAAAATGGGATTTGGTTTTTTGCAAATATTTCAAAAACTATGTTTCAAATTTGAAAAAAGATTTTAAAAAAACTCTACCCCCCCCCCCCCCCCCCCCGACTGTATAGGACCAATATTTATAATTTTCCAGAGTCTTGAAAATACTGCCGAAAACCGGGACTATTTAAACTTATTAAATATGAAAATTAAAAATTCAAAAAAATTCAGGCAATTACTAAATAGATTTATGCACAATAATCCGCGGTCAAAAAAATTTTATCGCGATTTTTCTATTAATTATGCATTAGTTAATTAACAATTTTTTCCTACTTGAACATGAACATTGTAAATGCGATGATGGTCTGTGACCGAAACTATTTGTCTTACTTTGTAATTCAAATAAGACTATTGTGGTACCTGACTTTGTGCTTTATTTCTTTTAAACTTGGACCACATTTGAGGGGTGGAGCCCTTTTCGGCACAGTGGTCAGTTTTATCCGAATTTAATCTTTTGTCCTTCTAAAGGTGTAAGCTTTCTGGGCACGACAGCGGATTAAGGGTTCTAGGAAAATGAAATAGGATTATTTAAATATTAAATAATATTTTTGTAATCTCTTCAATTGTGGGTTATTCCTAGATACAATTTAAATAAAATTATTGTCAAATTATTGGTTTTATGAATGGATTTGTCTTATTTTACTACTCATATTCAAATTTATCTATGTTATTTTTGATATTCAGTCATATGTGAAATTAAATAGTAAACTTATACCTAGCAAACATAAAAACTCGAATTGAATTATAAAAAACGCCATGTGTATTTAACGAATTTAATAAAACAATACAAAAATAACACACTTTCAAGGTGTCAATTTATTAAAGCAGTTTCGTATCATTATAAAAATCTGATGTGGCCAGCACATGACCTCTCGCCATTTTTGAATCAAAAATTTACAGGTTGACACAAAAAAGTATGAAAAAAAATTATTTTTTGTAAATCTGGCAACAACGGCAAAAGTTTCGAAAATTTTAATGAGATGAAAATAAACTATAGGCTATACAAAATATATGTGTAAAACTTTATTGCCGTTTTGTATAATAATGGCGTCATCACCCATAGCAACTGCCACTTCCGGTTGTGCGATTGGCACCAAAATCTAATCAGATCTAATCTAGGGTATCAGAATCCTGTATGCAAAATTTCAATTTTTTACCTCTCGCCCTTCAGATAAGAGAGGTATAGGAATCATGCTAAAAATTGGGTAGTGAGTTTTCAATGGATAAACACGTTTTAGGGTCCCTAGAATACGATTTTAATATTTTCGCGATGATGTCTGTGTGTGTGTGTTAGTGTGTGTGTGTGTTAGTCTGTGTGTGTGTGTGTTTGGATGGATGTTGTAGTAACGATAACTCAAAAACTACTGAATAAAAAAAATTTTGAGTTATCGTTACTACAACATCCATCCAAACACACACACACACACACACTAACACACACACACACTAACACACACACACACACTAACACACACACACACAGACATCATCGCGAAAATATTAAAATCGTATTCTAGGGACCCTAAAACGTGTTTATCCATTGAAAACTCACTACCCAATTTTTAGCATGATTCCTATACCTCTCTTATCTGAAGGGCGAGAGGTAAAAATATAATATAATTTTTATTCGGTAATTTATATATTTTTCATATTTCTAGTGTTATATTTTTGTAATACCTAGTATAATTTTTAATATCGGTATTTTATGTAGCTATTTTATATTTTTCTTATTGTTGTATTTTTCTAATAGTATATTTCTTGTGATTTTTACCTCTCGCCCTTCAGATAAGAGAGGTATAGGAATCATGCTAAAAATTGGGTAGTGAGTTTTCAATGAACAAACACGTTTTAGGGTCCCTAGAATACGATTTTAATATTTTCGCGATGATGTCTGTGTGTGTGTGTGTTAGTGTGTGTGTGTGTTAGTGTGTGTGTGTGTGTGTGTGTGTGTGTTAGTGTGTGTGTGTGTGTTTGGATGGATGTTGTAGTAACGATAACTCAAAAACTACTGAATAAAAAAAATTGAAATTTTGCATACAGCATTCTGATACCCTAGATTAGATCTGATTAGATTTTGGTGCCAATCGCACAACCGGAAGTGGCAGTTGCTATGGGTAATGACGCCATTATTATATAAAACGGCAATAAAGTTTTACACATATATTTTGTATACCATATAGTTTATTATCATCTTATTAAAATTTTCGAAACTTTTGCCATTGTTGCCGCCAGATTTACAAAAAAATAATTTTTTTTCATACTTTTTTGTGTCAACCCGTAAATTTTTGATTCGAAAATGGCGAGAGGTCATGTGCTGGCCACATCAGATTTTTCATATTGTTTTTTATTAATTATGAGTTTTTACCTCTCGACCTTCAGATAAGAGAGGTATAGGAATCATGCTAAAAATTGGGTAGTGAGTTTTCAATGAATAAACACGTTTTAGGGTCCCTAGAATACGATTTTAATATTTTCGCGATGATGTGTGTTAGTGTGTGTGTGTGTTAGTGTGTGTGTTTGGATGGATGTTGTAGTAACGATAACTCAAAAACTACTGAATAAAAAAATTTGAAATTTTGCATACGGGATTCTGATACCCTAGATTAGATCTGATTAGATTTTGGTGCCAATCGCACAACCGGAAGTGGCAGTTGATATGGGTGATGACGCCATTATTAAACAAAACGGCAATAAAGTTTTACACATATATTTTGTTTACCATATAGTTTATTTTCATTTCATTAAAAGTTTCTAAACTTTTGCCATTGTTGCCAGATTTACAAAAAAATAATTTTTTTTCATACTTTTTTGTGTCAACCTGTAAATTTTTTATTCAAAAATGGCGAGAGGTCATGTGCTGGCCACATCAGATTTTTTTAATTTGTTTTAGATATAGTCTAAATAAAATTTTTGTCAAATCATTGTTTTTATTTGAAGAAAAAAAAAATTTACTATACAAATCAAACCGAGAATATATATTTGGAGAAAAAACTTTTTACTACACAAATCAAGTGGAGGATATTTATTTTGAGAAAAAAATTTTTAAAAAAATCACAGAAATTATTCCTATTATTTTTTCTTCAAAATTATAATAATCTGCCTTTTCATCATTACATAAATTTTAAAAACTATCTCAAATTTTTTATAACATAAATAATTATTGAATTTTGAGTGTTCTGCTAATTTTTTGTGTCTTGCTAAATTTTTTTTTATGGAGATTTTTGTGGATGTTTTTCTTTATCTCTGCCTATTTCAATGTTTCTTCTTTGGAGCTGCTCTCTGATTTTTTGTGTCTATTTAGTTATTATTCGTTTGCATCTTTTTCTATCTCATCTCCTAGTAATTCCCATTTTCTTCTCTGTCTTCTTCGATGTCAATTGTTATTTTTCCTCTGATTTCTTATCTCTTTAATTATTACCTATTTTATTTTATTATTTCCTGTCAAAATTCATTTATATTTTATATTTTATTGTCTTAATGTTTTTAAAACTAATTATAATTACTTTTCCAAATATAAAACAAATTTTATTTCTATTAAAATTTCATAAGACCTTCTTTCAACATCAAAAATTGTTGATTATACCAGAATTTTTTACTTAAATTAAATCATTATATTCAACTATAAAAACTATACAAACTTCTTTATAACAATAACAATAATAAATTAACTTCTATAACCCATACAAAATGATTTCATTATAAAATATTACTTTGAATCAAAAGGATTAGTTTACTTTATTGTCGATAATCACTGTGCCCAAAAGGCCCACCTAATTTTAAAACTTGAGGCCAAAAGACCGGTAGGATTATGGAATCCCGCTGACAAAATTGACCGCTGGGACCAAGTGAACAACACCCCATTTGAGATATGAATAACCTTTTGGATTTATACTAATAACACAATCCCACAAAAAAAAGTTCATACACAAGAGAGTGACATATGTATTCTAATATATTTTTCGACGCTGAATCCGATCCCGAGCTCAGAATTGGACCTACACGTCTGGAATTAGCCGCAGGGGCCGAAAATGGCCGGGATATGGCGAAGTCGACTCTGAATTTTGGAGCTAAAGCCGGATTTGTGATCGAAAAGTTTATGGCCAATTGAAATTCCGGGTTTGAGTCCGGGAAAATCAACCTTGGGGTGGGAAAATCCTGTTTTGGACGTTCCGGTCGCGACTGTGGTATTTTCATGGACTTTCCAATTCTGGAGCTAAGACTGGGTGTGAAAAGTGTTTGCTCAGCTGAAATTTCCAGTTTGGGTTCGGGAAAATGGCCCATTGGGGCCGGAAAATCATATTTCGGACGTACCAGTCGCAAAAGTGGGATTTTCATGTATTTTTCAATCCTGGTCCTTAGAGTATGTTCAAAAAGTTTTTGGACAGCTGAAATTCCCAGTTTGGGTCCGGGAAAATAGCCCATTGGGGCTGGAAAAACATATTTCGAACATACCAGTCGCAACAGTGGTATTTTCGTGTGTTTTTCAATTCTGGACCTGAGACTGTGCAGATATATACATGCAGATATAGGCAGGTGAATCAAAATTCTCTCGGAAGATGTCATGTCACCCAAAAAGAGTAAGTCGCTAGAAGAATTTTTTAATGAGAAGTTAAGAGGACATGAGGTTTCGGAAGTAGTCAGTGGTATTTTTGTTTGTATATAATTTCCTTCTATTTTATTGCACGATATTCTTTTGTTTCGTTTTTGTATTTAATTTTGTTGCATGAACATATTTTTTCTTGTTCTTGATTGTTCTTGGTTGCACCTTGTTGATCCCTTTTTTGTTACAATGTACCCTTTTTTAAATGCAAGTTTTGTTACTGTTAATTTTCTTATCGCATGTATTTTTTACAAGTTTTCTTATTTTTTTACATATTTCCTTATTATTTTTTGTTTGCATGTTTTGTTATTGTTTTTTGCATGTTTTTTATTGTTTTTTTGTTGCATGTTTTGTTATTGTTTTTTATATATTGATAAGGAACACCCGGTATATTTCAGATGTCTTATCTAAAAATCTCAATCCGAGGCTGGGTTCACTAGAGAAAATTTTTAAAAATTATTAAATATTATACAAATATAATTTTAAATTTGATCTAAATTAATTTCTAACTATTTCTTGATTTGTTACTTCTTCTTAGATAATCTTCTTAATAACCTCCTGTTCTTCTTCTTTTTTTGTATATTGCTTAAACCTTTTCTTAAATCTATCTGACTTTCTTACCTCTTAATCTAGCTTATCTATTTTGTCCTTTCATATCTTCTAAATATTTATTTGTGTTTTACCCTGTCTTCATATTTTATATGCCTTGGTCTATATTTTTTTTTAATTTATTTTGAAAAGAAAATTTCACCTCGCTTAATAACTTCTTTATTTCTTCTTCTAATTCATAACAATAAACTCCATATCTCAATAATTATCTAACAAATTACCATTTTTTATCTGACAATTCTTAAACATTTTTATAAATCTAAATATTTTCAGTTCAATAATTGACAATTCTCAATTTTTTTACATCTCACTTGATTAATTTTTTTTTAATTCCGGATAATAAGTCAACCAGGATTGATCATCTTAGATATGACATCTGAAATATACCGGGTGTTCCTTATCAATATATAAGTAAATGAGAGATTCCAATCGACCAAAGGCATTCCAAACACGGTATGAGTTCCGGAATTTAAAAGTACATAAAAATACCAATGTCTCAATTGAGACGTACAAAACACGATTTTCCGGCCCCTAAGGGTCATTTTCCCGGTCCCGAACAGGTAATTTCACTCCCTATAAACCTGTCAAGCACAGTCTAAGCTACAAGAATTAGTACATAAAAATCTCACTGTTGCGATTGGTACGTCCGAAATATGATTTTCCGGCCCCAATGGGCCATTTTCCCGGACCCAAATAGGGAATTTCAGCTGACCAAATACTTTTCACACCCAGTCTCAGCTCCAGAATTGAAAAGTCCATGAAAATACCACAGTCGCGACCGGGACGTCTAAAACAGGATTTTCCCGCCCCAAGGGGTCATTTTCCCGGACCTAAACCCGGAATTTCAGTTGGCCATAAACTTTTCGAGCATAAATCCGGCTTTAGCTCCAAAATTCAGCGTCGACTTTGTCTTATCCAGGGAACCGCATTTCAGGCCATTTCCAGACGTGTATAGGCCCAATTCTGAGCTCGGGATCGGATTCAGCGTCGAAAAAATACATGGGAATACATATGTCACTCTTTTGTGTATAAACTTTTTTTTGTGGGGCTATGTAATTGTTCAAAAGCAGTTGAATAATTAATATATAATTTAATAATAGTAGATAATATTATTTAACGAGCAGATGAAGTTTTTATCTCTTTTTTTAAAATCAGTAAATATTTGATCTTATTATCTTTCTAATCTACTTGATTAAAAATAATTTTAAAATTCAATTTTCAGACATTAATTTAACCCGGACTGATCACCTTTGACAAGGCATCTATCCCCCCTATATTTTCTAATATAGTATCACTCTGTATAACTTTAAATCTACTTAGTAAAATATAATTAGAGTTAATTTTTATTTGTAAATAGAAACAATTTTAATTCATTGATTCCAAATATAAAATTTTTCTTATAACTGCATCAAAATTCTCATCTGGTAACGGATTAATAGGAAATGTGTGACACATTTGAATTTTTCTTGGCAGCATCACAGATCTTTTCCTGAATTAAGTTAACAAAAATAATCTTAATTTCCCTACATAAAATAGATCAAGTGACTAAGTAGTTCGTTAAAAATAAATTGTGTCACACCTAGACAGAACTGTTTTTTTTTTCGAATTTTGTTCATAGACAATGTTAGTAGCGTATGTTGAAAATATAAATGTGAGTCCAGGTAGTGAGATTTTAGAGCATGAGTGTTATATTTAATAAAGGAGCCGAGTCCGAAATTTTTAAATGAACATTTAATATCATTAAGAAACATTTTCACACAAAACTTTGATTGGGGAATATTAAAAATTAAATATTTTTTAAAACAATATAAAATGCCAAAAAGAATATTGCGCATTGGAAAAATGATTTTCTGTCCATCGGATTTATATGTATATGAATCCATGGGGTATTTTCTAATCCTAGACTACTAAAAAAATATGTTATTTGAGCGCGTTAAAAATAAAGGATCAAGATAAAATTTCTTAATCACGCACAATAAACCATTGTACAAAAAGGAAAATCAATTAGGTTTCGTCATAGAAGTGGTTTCTACCCTGAATATTAAAAAATAGTGTATTCGAAAGCATTAAAAATGTTGAAACTTTTCCAGTACGTTCCTTAATAATCAACTATTAAAAACAAAAATGGCTTAACTTTCCTCGAAGGGGTAGTTTCTACCCTGAGTATTAAAAAATGGGGCCCCAAGTTTAAAATTTCGCAGTACGTTCCTACAAGCTTACTAAAAAATCGGTTGTGTCGCCCCAAAAATGTCAAAAACATTATTGAAAAATTTAAAAATATATCAATATTTTGAAATTTTGAAAATTTTAGAATATTTAAAAAATTCTAAAATATATGGAAAATTTCAAAACCATAAAATTATTCGATTCATTAAAAATATTTCAAAAATTTCAAGAATTTTAAACATTTCCAAAGTTTCAAAAAGCATTAAAAAATTATTCGAAAATATTCAAAAATTTCAAAAATATATCGAAAATTTGAAAAAACAAAATTATTCATCTAATTAAAAATGTTTCAAAAATTTCAAGAAATTTATACATTTCAAAAATGTCAAAAACTCAAAAATTATTCGAAAATTTCAAAAATATATCAAAAATTTGAAATTATGCATTTTTTTTTCGAAAATTTCAAAACGTAAAAATTTCAAAAGATTTAAAAATTTCTAAAACAAAATTATTCGATTTATCGATTTATTAAAAATATTTCAAAAATGTCAAGAATTTTTTAAACATTTCAAAAGTTTCAAAAAGCATTAAAAAATTATATGAAAATTGTAAAATTTGTAAAAAATTTGTAAAATATGTAAAAAGCAAAGTTTTTACTAATCATTTATGAAAAACTTGAGTTTTAGGAAATTTAAAAATTTCGAAAACATCAAGAGATTTTGAAATTAAAAAAAAATACATAAATTCAAAAACTTGATAATTTCAAAATTATATCGAAAATTTCAAAAATATATGAAAAATTTCGCAAAATTTTTAACTTCGAAAATTTCAAAAAGAGAAAAAATTATTCGTCTAATAAAAACTTTCAAAAATTTCAAGAAATTTAAACATTTCAAAAATATCAAAAAAACATTAAAAATTTACTCGAAAATTTCAAAAATATATCAAAAATTTGAAATTTTGCAATTTTTTTCTAAAAGTAAAAATTTCGAAATATTAAATAATTTCTAGAATATATCGAAAATCTCAAAAAACAAAATTATTCCATTAATTAAAAATATTTCAAAAATTTCAAGAATTTTAAACATTTCAAAAATATCAAAAAAACATTAAAAATTTACTCGAAAATTTCAAAAATATATCAAAAATTTGAAATTTTGCAATTTTTTTCGAAAAGAAAAAATTTCAAAATATTAAAAAACTTCTGAAATATATCGTAAATCTCAGAAAACAAAATTATTCCATTAATTAAAAATATTTCAAAAATTTCAAGAATTTTAAACATTTCAAAAATATCAAAAAAACATTAAAAATTTACTCGAAAATTTCAAAAATATATCAAAAATATATCAAAAATTTGAAATTTTGCAATTTTTTTCCAAAAGAAAAAATTTCAAAATATTAAAAAATTTCTGAAATATATCGTAAATCTCAGAAAACAAAATTATTCCATTAATTAAAAATATTTCAAAAATTTCAAGAAATTTAAACATTTCAAAAATATCAAAAAAAAAAAAAAAAAAAAAAAAAAAACATTAAAAATTTACTCGAAAATTTCAAAAATATATCAAAAATTTGAAATTTTGCAATTTTTTTCGAAAAGAAAAAATTTCAAAATATTAAAAAATTTCTGAAATATATCGTAAATCTCAGAAAACAAAATTATTCCATTAATTAAAAATATTTCAAAAATTTCAAGAATTTTAAACATTTCAAAAACATCAAAAAAACATTAAAAATTTACTCGAAAATTTCAAAAATATATCAAAAATTTGAAATATTGCAATTTTTTTCCAAAAGTAAAAATTTCAAAATATTAAAAAATTTCTAAAATATATCGAAAATCTCAAAAAACAAAATTATTCCATTAATTAAAAATATTTCAAAAATTTCAAGAATTTTAAACATTTCAAAAATATCAAAAAAACATTAAAAATTTACTCGAAAATTTCAAAAATATATAAAAAATTTGAAATTTTGCAATTTTTTTCTAAAAGTAAAAATTTCAAAATATTAAAAAATTTCTAAAATATATCGAAAATCTCAAAAAACAAAATTATTCCATTGATTAAAAATATTTCAAAAATTTCAAGAATTTTAAATATTTCCAAAGTTTCAAAAAGCATTAAAAAATTATTCGAAAATATTCAAAAATTTCTAAAATATATCGAAAATTTGAAAAATCAAAATTATTCATCTAATTAAAAATTTTTTAAAAATTTCAAGAAATTTAAACATTTCAAAAATGTCAAAAACTTTCAAAAATTATTCGAAAATTTCAAAAATATATCAAAAATTTGAAATTATGCATTTTTTTTCGAAAATTTCAAAACGCAAAAATTTCAAAAGATTTAAAAATTTCTAAAACATAAAATTATTCGATTTATCGATTTATTAAAAATATTTCAAAAATTTCAAGAATTTTTTAAACATTTCAAAAGTTTCAAAAAGCATTAAAAAATTATATTAAAATTGTAAAATTTGTAAAAAATTTGTAAAATATGTAAAAAGCAAAGTTTTTACGAATCATTTATGAAAAACTGAGTTTTAGGTAATTTAAAAATTTCGAAAACATCAAAAGATTTTAAAATTAATAAAAAAAAATACATAAAAATGTCTAGAAATTCAAAAACTTGATAATTCCAAAATTATATCGAAAATTTCAAAAATTTATGAAAAATTTCGCAAAATTTTCTATTTCGAAAATTTCAAAAAGAGAAAAAATTATTCGTCTAATAAAAACTTTCAAGAAATTCAAACATTTCAAAAATATCAAAAAAACATTAAAAATTTACTCGAACATTTCAAAAATATATCAAAAATTTGAAATTTTGCAATTTTTTTCTAAAAGTAAAAATTTCAAAATATTAAAAAATTTCTAAAATATATCGAAAATCTCAAAAAACAAAATTATTCCATTGATTAAAAATATTTCAAAAATTTCAAGAAATTTAAACATTTCAAAAATATTAAAAAAACATTAAAAATTTACTCGAACATTTCAAAAATATATCAAAAATTTGAAATTTTGCAATTTTTTTCTAAAAGTAAAAATTTCAAAATATTAAAAAATTTCTAAAATATATCGAAAATCTCAAAAAACAAAATTATTCCATTGATTAAAAATATTTCAAAAATTTCAAGAAATTTAAACATTTCAAAAATATTAAAAAAAACATTAAAAATTTACTCGAAAATTTCAAAAATTTGAAATTTTGCAATTTTTTTCTAAAAGTAAAAATTTCAAAATATTAAAAAATTTCTAAAATATATCGAAAATCTCAAAAAACAAAATTATTCCATTGATTAAAAATATTTCAAAAATTTCAAGAAATTTAAACATTTCAAAAATATTAAAAAAACATTAAAAATTTACTCGAACATTTCAAAAATATATCAAAAATTTGAAATTTTGCAATTTTTTTCTAAAAGTAAAAATTTCAAAATATTAAAAAATTTCTAAAATATATCGAAAATCTCAAAAAACAAAATTATTCCATTGATTAAAAATATTTCAAAAATTTCAAGAAATTTAAACATTTCAAAAATATTAAAAAAAACATTAAAAATTTACTCGAAAATTTCAAAAATTTGAAATTTTGCAATTTTTTTCTAAAAGTAAAAATTTCAAAATATTAAAAAATTTCTAAAATATATCGAAAATCTCAAAAAACAAAATTATTCCATTGATTAAAAATATTTCAAAAATTTCAAGAAATTTAAACATTTCAAAAATATTAAAAAAACATTAAAAATTTACTCGAACATTTCAAAAATATATCAAAAATTTGAAATTTTGCAATTTTTTTCTAAAAGTAAAAATTTCAAAATATTAAAAAATTTCTAAAATATATCGAAAATCTCAAAAAACAAAATTATTCCATTGATTAAAAATATTTCAAAAATTTCAAGAAATTTAAACATTTCAAAAATATTAAAAAAAACATTAAAAATTTACTCGAAAATTTCAAAAATTTGAAATTTTGCAATTTTTTTCTAAAAGTAAAAATTTCAAAATATTAAAAAATTTCTAAAATATATCGAAAATCTCAAAAAAGAAAATTATTCCATTGATTAAAAATATTTCAAGAATTTTAAACATTTTAAAAATTTCAAATCTTTTGGAAATTGTGAAATTTGTAGAAAAGTTGTAAAATATGTAAAAAAATTATAAAAATTTGCAGGGAAATTACAAAATTTACAAATTATGATCACAGCAAAGTTTTTACGAATCATTTATGAAAAACTGAGATTTATAAAATTTAAAAATTTCGAAAACATCAAAAGATTTTAAAATTAAAAAAAAATACATAAAAATGTCTAGAAATTCAAAAACTTGATAATTAGAAAATTATATCGAATATTTCAAAAATATATGAAAAATTTCGCAAAATTTTTAATTTCGAAAATTTCAAAAAGAGAAAGAATTATTGGTCTAATAAAAACTTTCAAAAATTTCAAGAAATTCAAACATTTCAAAAATATCAAAAAAACATTAAAAATTTTCTCCAAAATTTCAAAAATATATCAAAAATTTGAAATTTTGCAATTTTTTTCTAAAAGTAAAAATTTCAAAATATTAAAAAATTTCTAAAATATATCGAAAATCTCAAAAAACAAAATTATTCCATTAATTAAAAATATTTAAAAAATTTCAAGAAATTTAAACGTTTCAAAAATGTCAAAAACTTCAAAAAACATTCAAAAAATATTCGAAAATTTCAAAAATATATCAAAAATTTGAAATTATGCATTTTTTTTCGAAAATTTCAAAACGTAAAAATTTCAAAATATTTCAAAATTTCTGAAACAAAATTATTCGGTTAATTAAAAATAGTTCAAGAATTTTTTAAACATTTCAAAAGTTTCAAAAAGCATTAAAAAATTATATGAAAATTGTAAAATTTGTAAAAAATTTGTAAAATATATAAAAAGCTAAGTTTTTACGAATCATTTATGAAAAACTGAGTTTTAGGAAATTTAAAAATTTCGAAAACAGCAAAAGATATTAAAATTAAAAAAAAAATACATAAAAATGTCTAAAAATTCAAAAACTTGATAATTCCAAAATTAAAAATTTCAAAATATTAAAAAATTTCTAAAATATATCGAAAATCTCAAAAAACAAAATTATTCCATTAATTAAAAATATTTCAAAAATTTCAAGAATTTTAAACATTTCAAAAATTTCAAAAATTTCAAAAATTTTGGAAATTGTAAAATTTGTAGAAAATTTGTAAAATATGTAAAAAAAATTATAAAAATTTGCAGGGAAATTACAAAATTTACAAATTACGATCGCAGCAAAGTTTTTACGAATCATTTATATACGACAGTAGCAGTTAAAGGGTAAAAGTCAATTTTTTCACTGATGTGGTTATTTATCTCGGCTTTCGCCTCGACAAATAATTTCCACGCATTCATAATAAAAGATACATATTTTTTTCTTAACCCCATTAAATATTATAAAAATCATTTTCTTTTAAAAAATTAAATATTGTCTAAAAATTCTAAATTTTATGTTATTATATTTTTTACTAAAAAATTACTGATTTATCTTTTATTTGTTTAAAAAAAAATAGACATATTATAAAATTTGTATTTTTATTTTCACATTTAAATTTCAATACAAATTAAGTATAGTGTTTTATTTGTTGTAATAAGTTTATTAATATCAATATATTTAATGATCTAATATATCTAAATTATTTTTAAAACATCCGGAATATCAAAATGAAAAAGTATGTAGAACATTCAATTTCAGGGTAAAAAAAAAAAATTAACGATCCAAATTTAATTTTAATATATTTGAGAATATATAATTAACACCCAGTATAAAAAAGTTTTAATTTTTAATTTCAAATTGAGAAAAAAAAATTTTAATAACAAAAAAATCACAACTTTGATTAATTCTTTTTGAAATTTGAATATTTTAACAAAGATTTTTTTTATAAAATTATATTTTTCATTTTTTTTTTCGAGTGATCGATTTCTTACCTATATCCAATAATACGGAATCCGCTAAAATAATAACACTGGTTATAACTAAAAGCGCCGTACCAGTTCCGCACCCCATAATATGTCGTGTGTCGTATGCAGTATGCACAACGGACGCTACTCAGCTACTCAGCTACTCTCAGCACCGTTACCGACCACCAATATTGCTCTCGAGAGTGTCAATCTAGTCGAACTAAACGAGCAACTGGACATCGACATTCGCAAACTGCTTCAAGATCTCTATTGGGACATGTACAACAAACGCAAGATATGAATGTGGGCTACATCATATATGTGGATGTGGACTTTTTCCTTATTTGTCATGTAGGAACAATTTCTGACACCTTTTTATAAAATCTATGAACCGCTGGCGCTGCCTTAGGTCGTAACTTAACCCATATTCAGTAATACTTCCAATATATACAAATATTTCTCAACTATACACTCAAAAAAAAAATTAATTATAATATATTGAGTATTTGCTCATTTGTGAGTATTATAAGAAATAAATTAACCTCTATAATGTATTTTTAAATATTTCAGCTTTCTAAACAACAAATATTTCAAAATCTTATTTATTCGGTTACGTTTAGTGTAATTCTCAAATAAATGATTTTTCTAAATGAGAAAATATTTTTTAATACAAAAATAAGCATAATTTAAAAAAATCGGTTGTAGCACCCGAAAACTTTCCAGACGAATATCCAGAGACGAATATTCAGAGACGAATATTTTTACAGACATATTGCAAGTCAAATTCCATGACATATATTGCATCTGTCATTTTTTTCGTTCGACAGATGAATTACAAAAACTAATGGGTTATTCCGATGGATATCCCTAAACCAATGTACCAAATTTCAGCTCAATCAGATTAAACGTGTGGGCTCTATCGTGAAAGAATACACACAAACAAATACACAGACAGACAGACTAAATGCTTTTAATTGTCTCAGGGGATCTTAAAATGTATATTATTATTATAAATACATTTTTTCCACACTCGAATTTGATTTTTTAAAAATTGCATTTTTGCTTTTTTCCACATTCGTCTGTGAAAAAATACTTTTGAATTTTTTTCTAGTTTTTTTGTGGAAAAATGTTTTTTATTTCTATTTTTTCAAATTCGTGTGCAAGAAAACGCATTCTTGCTTCTGTGTTTTTTTAAATTTTTGTGAAAAAAAATGCAGTCTTGATGTTTTTTAAAAAAACACAGAAGCAAGAATGCGTTTTCTTGCACACGAATTTGAAAAAATAGAAATAAAAAACATTTTTCCACAAAAAAACTAGAAAAAAAATCAAGTATTTTTTCACAGACGAATGTGGAAAAAAGCGAAAATGCAATTTTTAACATATAAATTGGTATAAAATCAAGAATGCATAAAAAACTAGAAAAAAAACAGCAAAAATGCGTTTTTTCACACAAACATATAGAAAAAAGCAAGAATGGATTTTCTTCATCAAAATTGGAAAAAACAGCATACTTTTTTACACAAATTTGAAAAAAAAACAAAAGCAAGAATAAATTTTTCCTTGTTTAAATTTGAAAAAATGTAAAGTACATTTTATTTCTCACAAATTTAAAAAGAAATAAACAACAATGAATTTTTCTACACGAAAAACTAGAAAAAACGGCAGAAATGCATTTTTCACACATGCGGATTGGGAAAAAAGCAAGAATACATTTTTCCACACAAAAAATTGAAAAGGACAGCAAAAACGCATTTTTTTTCAACATATTCGAAAAAAAACAGAATCACGAATGACACTCGAATGTGGAAACAATTGCAAAAATGTATTTTTCCACAAAAAAATGGAAAATACAGCAAAAACGCATTTTTTCACGTATAAATTGGTAAAAAAGCAAGAATACATTTATCCACATAAAAAAACAGCAAAATAGTTATTTTCCTAACAAGTGCGGAAAGTTATACTTTTCCGAACGACGCGAAGCGGAGTTCGGGCATGCAATTAAGTGGGGAAAAGATACTTTACGCAAGTGTTAGGAACAATATTTTTTTTACAAGCGCCTAGAATTCAAAAAAAATTTTAGCAAAAATAATTTTTTGTCATTAAACAAAAATTTTCTTAGTGCTTCTTAATAAAAAAAACATTAGGCTGAAAGTAATCATAGTAACCAAGCAAGAATTAATTTTTAATCATTTTAGCATTTATAAAATCAGTGCGAAAAGTAACTTTTCCGCACTCAAATTCGTGCGGAAAAGTATACTTTTCCGCACGCTTGTAGAAAAATGTGTTTTTTACACATAAATTGAGAAAAAAGCGAGCATGCATTTTTCCATACAAAAAATTGAAAAGGACTGCAAAAACGCATTTTTTTCAACAAATTCGAAAAAAAACAGAATCACGAATGACACTCGAATGTGGAAACAATTGCAAAAATGTATTTTTCCACAAAAAAAATGGAAAATACAGCAAAAACGGATTTTTTCAAGTATAAATTGGTAAAAAAGCAAGAATACATTTTTCCACATAAAGAAAAACAGCAAAAATGGGTTTTTTTACACATAAATTGAGAAAAAAGCGAGCATGCATTTTTCCACACAGGAAAACCACAAAAAAAAACAGTAAAATGCATATTTTCACACATAAAATAGGAAAAAAGCAAAAAAAAATGATAAAACAAGAATGTATTTTCTCTCAAAGGAATTTGAAAAATAATCTATTGTGACGAATACCTTTTGAGATAACAGGAAAAATGTTAGAAATTTTCTTGAGAAATGAGGGGAAATTTGATAGTGAAACAAAATTAATTGAAAAAAGAGGGGAAATTTTCAAGAGAAAAAAGGGAAATTTGAGATAAAGAAGTGACAAAATTAATACAAAAAATAGAGGAAATTTTCAAGAGAGAAGAAGGGAAATTTGAGATAAAGAAGTAACAAATTTAATAGAGAAAAGAGGAAATTTTTGAGGAACGAGGGTAAATTTGACAGTAAAACGTAACAAAAGTAAGTGAGAAAAGAAGAGAAATTTGAGACAACAAAGTGAAAAATTTAAAAGAGAAAAAACTGGAAATTTTTGGGAGAAAAGAGGGGAAATTTGATAGTTACAATAAGTGACAAAATTAATAGAGAAAAATGGGAGAAATTTAATGGAGAAAACTGATAATACTAATAAAAAAAGAGTTAAAATTTTCGAGAGAAATGAGGGAAAATTCGACAGTGAAAAGTGACAAAACAGGAGACATTTGAAACAAAAAAGTGACAAAATTAAGAGAGAAAAGAGTGTCAAATGTAGAAACAAAGGAACAATTAAAAAGAACATGAAGAAGCGAAGAAAAAATGTAGAAACACTTTTTCAGATATTTATTAATGTTGAAATTTCAAATTTTGACAATTTTTATTAATTAATAAACCAAAGCTGACTATGTCACATTTTACGACTTAATATAAACAACGGGAAAGTGTTATGTTGGCGCAACCCATTTTTTTTATGTTGTTTTATATTAGAGTAATATTAATATTTAATAATAGTTTTCGTTTTTAAGACTAATTTTTTGCAAAAGATTGTACATATAAATTATTGTACAATTTTAATACTTTCAAAGGAAATATATCAACATATTATTTGCATAGCAAAATATAATAATAAAAGCTCGACTTATTTTTTATTAAATTAGATACAAACTCAAAGTCAATACCACATTTATTTAATTAAAGGTAATTTCAATTAAAAATATCATATTTCGGTAAATTCATATTTTTTAACAAACCTCGTACACTACTGGAAAAAATTGATATCTGATGATTGTATTTTAGATTTCCAAACAAGCAAAATTTTTTATCGCTAAAACTAAAATTTAAACATTTTTCACATATAGGATACCATACGTACTATAGTAATAAAAATTTTGTTTCACTTGGTAGAAAACGGAGGAAAATAGGGAATGGATAATCTAGTTTATTTAATTTTTATTATTTGTAAATAAAAAATTGCTTACTTTTTTTTAACATTTAAAATAAATTATTTAGGCCTGTTAAGTTTGTTACTGGCATTCACTTGAGAAAAAATTTACTTTCGCTCCGAAATTCAGATTTTCTCATGCTAAACATGAATAAAAAAATTATTAAAACTATTTAAATAAGTTGTCATCATCAGAGTATAAATTTATTATGGTTAATAATAATAATGAAGCGTATATATTTATATCGTATAAGAGATTTTTTCCCATAACCTTCTAGCCGATAAATCCTACCCGAATCTGTTCCACATTACCAATTATAGTTAAAAGCGCCATATGGTTGTCACATTGTTTTACGCAACTCCGCATTATATTAAATCGTTTTAATGTTAAGAATTCTTCGAGAAAGAAAAAGTTTCGTTTATTTAGTTCACACTTTTCATTGCCTTTTAAAATCATAATTTATTTAAAAAAAAATTACATTATATATAAATATATCTTATTTCAAAAAAAAAAAATTGGATCTTTTAGGCCTGATGATGGCTTTTCAGCTGAAACTAGTTGCCTAATTATTAATCATTTGATTGCACGTTGTGGTACTAACTTGGCGTTTTATTTCCCTTTAAAATACTTGAACCACATTTGAGTTATAATTTCTTGTCTAAAAAATTTCGTTAAATTCGGTAAGGATTATTATTAACCAAGCCAAGAGCTCTGCCTTTTTCTTCTTCTTCTCTCTATGTAGGACAAATAAATTCAAGATGATCGATTTTCTCCAAAGATTATATTGAAAAGGTAACTATAATAATTGCTATTACATTTCTCGGGTAATGAATTTAGTCTAATCAGCAAATATTGAACCAAAGTCAACTTATTTGCATACCCGCAACAAAATTGGCGGCAAATTAATTTGAAATCACATTACCCAATAGAGATATTCCGCATAATGGGAACCCATCTTGACAATGAAATTGAAAATGTAAACTGACAACTAAATTAAGTCGACGTTGTTCAACAGATTTTGTATTTTTTATAGAATCTACTCATCTCTCTTTATTGGTCTTGTTAGGAGAAAAAGAGACAATAAAAGACCTACCGAAGTGTCGTCACACCAATCATACAGTCCATCCAATATTTCTTTTAATTTTTTGACAATCCCGAGCTGAGTTGGTGAAAAAAACTCACTAAAGCAATTTTTTTGACGAAACAGATTCAAAGACCGTTTTAAAACAGTTTCCATCTTGACGTCACTGCTTTTATGAACCGAAAAAATGTTTCATTTTAAAACGTCACGTGCACGTCAATTGTCATTCTAAAATCGCTAAAAATTAAAATTAGTGTTGTGAATTTTGTGAAAAACCAGTTGCATTCATATTTTGTGCAATTTTTAACCAGAGAGAATTGTTGGCTGTACATTTATCAGAAATTTGTAATTATCGTACAGCTAAAAAATACATTGTGCCCACTTTATCAGTCGCTGTCTGGATTCTGGAGGTAGTAACAGGTTCTCCATTTAGCAATTGTTTATTTTTTTGAAATGCTGAATTTTGGCTATCTTCAATATGGGAGTTCCCTCAATGTTGCCAACCTAGAAAAAGGTCTACCAACGGGGAAGGATTATTTTTGGTCAAAATTTACTTCATTGTTTTCGCAATGATAAAATATGTGTTCAAAATTCTATTGAGCTTTCCAGAATATATCGTTAGCGAAATATAATGATTTTAATAAAATCTTACTTCTGATTGGTTGAAATTTCGTTGTCAAATGTCATTCCTCATAGAGTAAGTATTAAAAAGCGACATGTTTCATTTTCAGATTATAGAACATTCAAACTACTCTCCAAATTCAGTTTGTTCCACCAATCCTCCAAGGCTCAGTCGCTGAAAATGAAACATGTCGCTCTGTTATACTTACTCTATGATGAATGACAATTGACAACAAAATTTCAACCAATCAGAAGTAAGTTTTTATTAAAATCATTATATTTCGCTAACGATATATTCTGGAAAGCTCAATAGAATTTCGTACACATATTTTATCATTGCGAAAATAATGAAGTAGATTTCGACCAAAAATTATCCTTCCCCGTTGGTAGACCTTTTTCTAGGTTGGCAACATTGAGGGAACTCCCCCATTTCTGTCCAATAATAATCAATTACTTATGATTGTTTTTCTCAAAAAAATTGAAAAGGGAAGTAAAACCGCATTATTTGAGCTTACCATTTAATTTTTGTGCAGTGTTAACCGTGACAGAAATTTTTCTAAAATTAGTTCAACCAGTTCCATTTTTCTGAACTATTTAAAAGTAAAAAAATAAATACACATATATGACAACACAAAAAAAGCACATTGAAAGTGAAGTGAGTTTAAGAGATAATATTTTTTGACAGTTTACCGAAATGAAACGGTCTTTGAGACGCTTTCAAAACGTTTTGAACCAGAATCAAGTGTGACGTCATTAATGGTTCAAGAAAATGAAGTGTTTCAAAACTGTTTCAAACAGTGTCAAAACAGTTTTTCAAAAAAAATGCTAATCTGCACAAATTCTGTCAATAATCCGTCAAAAATGGTAGTGTCCATTATACTATTTTAAGTTAGAATAAAGGATATAGATATTCTAAAATTTCAACAGTTTACCTGCATTTTTTCAGAATAATAAATATTTAGGAATAGATTAGAATATGTTAAATTATATTCCCTCTAATATTATATTTGTTATGTATATTAGTTTAAATAGTTCATTACTTTTTTAAACTTGATAATGGCCGAGTAGACATATCCAAACAGATTAGCCACACTATATATTTTAACACAAAATTACTAGTCGACCTGAAGTCTGTCAGTTTAAGAAAAAAGAATTGGACAGAATATATATAGCGATACAGTTTGTTTACAATATTTGTATACCACCAAATTGTGATATTCACTTCAAGACAAGGATGGAAAATTGATTCTAATAGTAAATACCATAGAGATAGGATAAAGTTAGAGAGATCAAGAAAGAGACAGACTTATGGGTATTCAATGTAACGTCGATGATCACATCTGGATTCGAAAAGCACCTTTTGTTTTGATTAGGACTCAGAAAAATGCATTAGCGTCGTTGGATCAGGGGCGTAGTAATATTTCGAAATTGAAATATAAAAACCATATTTTAATTTTTGTTCATCATTTTTTTTGTACTTTATTATCCAACTTTCAGTGACAATGAATTTTTATAACAGTTCGTTGATATGTACTTAAAAAAATGATAAAATGTGAATATATTATATAAATTAAATCTGTTAACACTGCTTTCAAGGGTTAGTTATGAGTCCTAATGTAAACATTTAGAATTTATGTTGGATTCAACTTCTCTCTCTCTCTCTCTCTCTCTCTTTCTCTGATAAATACCTATATTTACACGGTGTGTTCGGCATTTATGCTCGTAAATCTCAGACACACTATATATTTTAACAAAAAATTACTAGTTGACCTGAAGTCTGTCATTTTAAGAAAATAATATAATAATAATAAATAATAGATTTTCTATTTTTATTTTTTTTAAACAACTAATATTTAAGTTAAA
The DNA here is from genome assembly GCA_963243735.1 of Neocrepidodera transversa. Taxonomy (NCBI): domain Eukaryota; kingdom Metazoa; phylum Arthropoda; class Insecta; order Coleoptera; family Chrysomelidae; genus Neocrepidodera; species Neocrepidodera transversa. The sequence continues at coordinate 7,721,086 of OY725340.1, forward strand.
AATAATGGATTTTTAATTATACACTTTATTTATTTTACCTATATACATTATTTTAGGACAACTACATACGATTTTACGTATTTTAAAAATAAAAAAGTTCTAGCTTTATAGAATCAAACAAGTATAATAATCGATGTAATTAGTAACAATTTTTTGTATAATAAATTAGTTTAACAGTTCTTTATGACCTTTAAAAACCATATGTCTATGATTTATCGGATAAAATCTAATGTGTTGGCAGACATATAAATAATACATGAGCTTAATTTACACTGTATACCATTAAATTTTAATGCCAGATACAAAATCAGACTTGAAAAAATAATAATACTGAAAATAGTTTTAATATTTAAAATTGAAAAATTAGAAAATTTCACTTCCAAGATTTTCAATAAATTTTAAGTATTTGAATAAAATTTTAGTTGTTACTAAAAATGCTAATAATTTACGCATTATCAAAATATAATTACAAATTATTCAAATTAACCGCCAAATATCCAATTTTTTAAAACAACCTTTTGTCTTGAAGGGTCACCTTCAACTATTGTTTTAATACGGACCTGTAATTTTTATTTTATTTTTGAAATCTCCATTTTTTTCTCTATCCATATATAAAATTTTGTTATTAGGTTTTTACAATGGAACTTTTCTATGTTCATTGCCCTGAAAATATGAGTAAAAAAATTATAAAACTTTGTATCTATATAACGGTTTACGAAATTCCAAAATGGTGTTCAATTAAATTTGCGCCACCCTGTATATAACGTTGACATGAACCTTGAGTTGAAATTAAAAAATTATGTTTATTTTACTCGTTTTATATTGAGAAGTAAATCTTGTTTTTTTTTGAACTTCACAAATAACAAATTGAACATGTACGTTCGGGAAATTAATAAAAACTTTGTATAGATTGTCCAACAACTAAAACGACACCTCCAGCGTCCCCACTTCTCTAATTTTCCCTTTGTTCTTTTGTTCCCCACTTCTCTAATTTTTAACCAAGCGGTCGGTTTAGTAGTTGGACAAAGTTTACTTCTGAGATTTACTACCATAAATGCCGAACACACCGTGTACAGGTATTTCTCAGAGGTATGGTAGGGTAGATGTAGCATCAGAGAGAGAGAGAGGGAGAGAGAGAAGTTGTATACAACATAAATCCTAAATGTTTATATTAGGACTCATAACAAACCCCTGAAAGCGGTGTTGACAGATTTAATTTATATAATATATTCGCATTTTATCATTATTTTAAATTTAAGGTTACCGTATTTTGTTCATTTACGGTAATACGGTATTTTCTCATAGGGCTATTTGCTTTAAGCACCAATATGCGCAAGCGTAGATGTCAAATAAGGTTACCGTATCTCTTTGGAGCGTGGCGATAACTCCCTATTATTGACATAATTTGGCCAGATTTAGTGAGTTTTTTTTGCCAACTCAGGCAAAAGGTTAAAAGAAATATTGGATGGACTATAGTAAATTTTCTGAAGTTTTATTAAATTGTAAACGATACTTGTGGTAAGTTCCATGGGCATACGCCACTTCATTTGATTTTTATAAATACTTGCCCGTACACACCGAGTACCCCACACCATGAGAAATGTCATCAAATAGAGGCAAGATATTGTATATTAACTTCAAAACATTGTATACAAAAATATAAACAAGGCATGTCTAATAGTAAATGGTCTAAGTTATTTTCGGAAACTTACTTGTTTTTTTGGTTTTGTAACTAATCTATTTCCGACTTTTTCAATTTTTTTTTATATTTTATGGTATAATACCGAAAAATATCATTTTTATATAACCAAAATCATTAATTTATTAACATAAAATGGCTTTAATACATAGATTATGGGATGTAGGATCCAATCTTTTATGACGTGTGTAACGGTGCAAAAAAATTTGTAGCTGTATTTATTATTCGAATTAGTTATAAATAAAACGTTGTATTAATTATTTGCATTTACTTCATAAATAAAATTCTGCCGCTACCCGGAATGGGGGAGTTCCCTCAATGTTGCCAACCTTGAAAAAGGTTTCCCAACGGGGAAGGATTATTTTTGGTCAAAATCTACTTCATTATTTTCGCAATGATAAAATATGTATACAAAATTCTATTGAGCTTTCCAGAATATATTGTTAGTGAAATATAATGATTTTAATAAAATCTTATTTCTGATTGGTTGAAATTTCGTTGTCAAATGTGATTCCTCATAGAGTAAGTACAACAGAGCGACATGTTTCATTTTCAGATTGTAGAATATTCGAACTACCCCCCAAATTCAGTTTAGTTCCAAGAATCGTCCAAGGCTGTAGGTCAGTCGCTGAAAATGAAACATGTCGCTCTATTATACTTTATGACGAATGACATTTGACAACGGAATTTCAACCAATCAAAAGTAAGATGTTATTAAACACTGTGACTAGCCACACTATGGAGCGTATAGAAGGAGGGCAATCTCTAATGGACAACACGTTTAAAATGTGGTCAAAATTTTATACGCAACTAATGGTATATAAAATAACCGACGTGGCGCTGACGATCGTATGTTTGTAGATTGATTAGATCCATAATCTGAAATAACGTTTTTTATTTAATTAGCCACCCAATTTTTATAAAATACATATCTTTTAAAAGTTTACGTAATGAATTAAAATTATTATTTGAAAAAAAGTCAAAGGAAATGTCAAAACTCCGCTTAAACTGTCATCAACAGTCTATCAGTGTTACATTCGAGTTGAAACTCCACGGAGCGAGTAGGGTAGGAGTAGTGCAGGGTTCGAGTTACTATAGAGCTAATCGATTTACACATGTCACTAAGGAAAATGACATTATAACATAACCTCAATATATGGTATTTATTTAGTTTTCTTTATTAGGTTCTAATTATCAGATCACAACCTTTCATCTGGTGTTATGCTTACTTCGTTTGGATCACAGTTTGCTCGTAAGAGTTATGATTTTTTTTAAATACCTAACTAATTTAATTATACCCAAACCTTCACGTACTATAGTTTTTATTTTCAAAAACCACGTTTAGTTATATTACTTTTATTCACCCTTTATTCCTTTTCGTTCCGGTTGCCGTTTCCCCATTTATATCCGTTTAACAACGTTTGTTTTTGTGTTGTGGTATTTGATTTTGGATTTTATTACTCAATTAATTTTAAGGTTAAGATTTTGACAATCTTAGAAAGCTCCAATTACCCTATACGAAGGTCCAGAGTGAAAAGAGATTGCTCCTATTGTTCACCCCAGTCCAACTCGAATGCTACCGCGCCTTACACCGATCTTCAAATCGAACACGAAACCACAAATGGAGTTAACTCGGAGTGAATGGAGCATCATCTCGAATGCACCACATCAGCGCCACCAACTGCAGCGGGATTCTCAACATTTATTATCGTAACATACCGACCGGTAGGTCTCGGTCGGTATCATATTCGGTTTACACTCGATACCGATTGAATCGCGATTCTCAATCACTCCTGACTCAAATTATATTGGCAGCAATAATTACTCACATTTGACCCTTGGAATATAATAAGAAAAAATACCGTAGATTCAGGAAAAAATTTTAGATTTTTTAAACAATCTGAGGAATTATCGAAAAACGTCAAAATTTTAAGCCATGGAAATTTTGAATCTCAAATTTTTCATTTTTCAAATGGTATAATTTTTAATTTTTTTTTAAAACTTTAATTATGGAAACCCCATATAAATAACGATTAATTGTTTGAGAAAAAAAATTGAAATTTGCTAAAAAATAAAATATCGAAAATTTTTTTCCACAAATTAATCACCGTTAAGGTTTCATAATTAAAAAAGTATATAAAAAAATAATAATTATATAATTTTGAAAAATGAAAAATTGTTATTCAAAATTTCCAACTCTAAAAATGTCTTTCCTTGAATTTGCGATTTAAACTTTAATTTATGGTAAAAAATAAAATTTCGTCATTTTTTTTACCAATTTCATGTTTTTTCCAACAAATTTCAATTTTTTTTCGTCAAATAATTCACGTTATGGTTTCCATAATTGAAAAAGTATTAAAAAAATAAAAATTACACAATTTTAAAAAATGAAAAATTTGAGGTTCAAAATTTCCAACTTTGAAAATTTCTTTCCTTGAATTTTCAATATTTTAGATTTAAACTGAAATTTGGTAAAAAATTAAATATCGAAATATTTTTACCAAATTTCAATTTGTTTTCTCTAATATATAAATATTAGGTTAAACGATCTGTCAAAAGAGAAAAAACTACGGAATATGAATGTTTTCTGTCATAAACACCAACTTCGAACTCAACTAGGGACCTTCGTACCTACCGACTGAAATTGACGTTTGAAAAGGGTATCCAGTCGCTATCGAGTTGATTGAGAATCGCTGTTTGGACTGCTACTCGGGACGGTAGGTAACGAATAGTTGTTGAGAATCCCGCTGCTGGCTTCCAAAATCGGGCCACTTTTTATAACGTTGACATGTGCCTCCTTCTATACCCTCCATAAGCCACACGTTAACCTATGGATAATTTTAGAAATTACCCACACGTGAAACGTGATTCGCTTAAATAATAAGTTTGAACACGTGTATTCAAGAGCTCTGGTAGCCGCGTAGACATAGTGCCCGCTAGTGGTACAGTGGGTCCGGGGATCGAATCGCACATGGCCCTTTTATTTTTTTAGGTTAGATTTAGATAGTAAGAATTCTTTTAATATTTTTTAAATACACAGGCTAGATTTAGATAGTAAAAACTTCTTTTAATAAAATAAATATTTTTTTAGGTCAGATAACCAAGTTTAATATTTTAATGTGAGGGGAATTTCTGAAATTATCCACAGGTTAACGTCTGTGTAGTCTTGGCCTTTGTTAAAATCATTATATTTCGCTAACGATATATTCTGAAAACTATTTTATACAAACATAGCGCCATACCAGGTATACTTGGCAACATTGGTGCAGATTGGGCTGTCTATCGACTCGCTCTGTTTGCATAAGTGTCAACCAACTGTCACTATCACAAAATAAAAATATAGCATGTCTTCTAAAAGACTCCTAAATGCTTTGGATTATCCACAAGCGGATAACTTAAATTTAAACGGTAATAATCCTTTATCATTTCAACTCGTATAAAAACAATTTATTTTTAGATGAGAACACATTTAGAAAAGTAATTATTTGGTTGGAAGAGAACAGAATTAGAAAAGCTCCACAAGCTATATTCAATCAATTAAAAAATATAAATTCAACAGATTGGTTTACCATTTACTCTAGATATAAAGATGGGATTGGTTGTCCTGTTTTGGAATCAAAACTAGAAGAATTACAGTGGATATTAGGCTATGCTGTACAAATAGAGACTCAAAATAACAGTATGTATTGATTTATTATTATTAAAAATTGCTTTGTCAAGACATTTAGTAATATAAATCATAATGTGATAACATAGCCATCAGTTAATATTTTCTTTTTCAGAAAATGTTTATCTTAAACATGCAGTGGAAAATCTACAAAGCACCAATGTTCCTTCCGTAGTAGCTGAAAATCTTTTAGATAAATTAGACTGTAAGTAGACCAAACTTGGGCTTAATTTATGAATTCTTGAACATCTACTGCAGACTCCAATTGTAAGAAAAGATAACCAACTATGCAGTTGACGTTCAATAGTTTATAAACTCAGCCTTAAATTTAACAATTAGTTTTACAATTTATTTTGTAGTTCGTAGTCAAGAGTTTGCTGATGGTATTAAAGAACTAGCAAAAGTACTAAATACTGTCGTTACACATCCTGATCCTCTTGTTACCCTAAAAGCTGTAAGAAAAATAATAACTCAAAGAATGGCACCTGATTGTGTGGAAAACCCTGATAAATATATTCTGAAGGTATAACATTTTACAAAATTATTTAAATTTGTTTAATTCATAAAAAATGTTTCAGGGAACGCCATTTCCGTTTCAAGATACTGACTTGGGATTCGATTTAAATGACCCAGTCTTAAATCAAGCAGCTAAAATATTACGCATGATTTATATACAGGACTTGAGAAATTTACAGACTAAAGCAAATGAACTTATTGTGGCTGTACAAACAGTTACAGCTAATCCCAAGACCGATACAAAGTTAGGAAAAGTTGGATTTTAAAAAATATTGTTTATAACAAAATAATTTATTTATATTTGGATTTTTTTTATTAAAACAAATGTAAAATTGTATTTCTACAATAAATTTATCTAGGAATTTTCTTTTGCTTTACTTCTTATTGGTGATAAATCAAATGCTTCTAATATACCTAAACTTAAACTACCTAAAAAAAATTAGTTCATTATTGTTAAGGGAATGAATAACAATGGACTAATTGTTATCTAATAAAAACGAAAGTCCATAATACCTATAAATTAGTACATTTATTTTATTTAATTGAATAATTAGAATTATCACCTATTCCCAACGTGTTTATTAATATTTTTGATGATCTCGTAGGATAAGTTTTTCCTGTTTTTATTAAATAACCTCCAATTCCACAAAAACAGCATACACATATTACTTTACAAGAAGTACATGCTTTTTTTGATTCCATTTTATTTCTTCTTCTTCTTCTTTTTCCTTTATTGGGCTATGTCCATAGGCAATTTACCCATCCATTTTATTTCGTCAACTTATTTTCTTTCATTTTTTATTAAAAAACCAGGTTAGGAGGAACAGTCGCGGTTAAAAGGAAAAAACCAAATCGGTAGAGGCCACTAAGTAAGAAAAAAGAAGATGTGATAGCACTGCGACCATTGATATAATTATGGAGCGTATAGAAGGAGGGCAATCTCTAATGGACAACACGTTTAAAATGTGGTCAACATTTTATACGCAACTAATGGTACATAAAATATAAAATAACCGACGCGACAATGAAACATCGAGAAAAATCACTTACCGCGAGATGGCACTGCAAAATTACAAAATGTCGAACGGAGTGAGAGAGATTCCAGTTGATTTTAAATTTTTACAATTGGATCAAAGGTTTGTATTTAGCATTTTAGTATTATTGTCGCTGAATCGTTGATTTTCAGGTATAATTTATAATATATTTATATAACAATTCTTTACAAAATATCTTCCAAATATAACACTTTCAATGCATAAATGACTTAAAATAACATAAAAAGTCGACTTTCCACTCATGTAAACAAACGCAACGCAACTGGTTTATTGTTCACATTATGGACATGCGCAGCCAAGAGAATTGTGTTACTTTGAGAGATAGAGATGAAACGATGGTTCGGTCCAGAAGTCCAGAGATGTAGTAGGGTAGAGAACCATCAGAGAGAGAAGTTGTATCCAACATAAACGCTAAATGTTTACATTAGGACTCATAACGAATCTCCGAAAGCTGTGTTGACAGTTTAATTCATATAATGTATTGACATTTTATCATTTTTTAAAGTACATATCAACGAACTGTTATAAAAATTTATTGTCACTGATAGATGGATTATTAAAATGATAAATAAAAATTATAACATCCTTTTTATATTTCAATTTCGAAATATTACTACGCCATTAAACCAACGACGCTAGTGCATTTTTATGAGTTATCAAAACAAAAGGTGCTTTTCGAGTCGAGAATTTGTGAACATCGGCTTTACATTGAGTACCCAAGCCTGTCTCTTTGATGCTCTCTCGAACCTTATCCTATCTTTATGGGCCATAATGATAGAATATTTTACTGTGAATAGCTGCGTTTTGTTGCGTCTTCCAGAAGAAGTTAGTAACGTAAAAAAAAAAACCCTATTTTCTCTCGTCAGTCAAATGTCATTTTTCTTTTACGTTAGGTTATTTTTTTGTTACACACGTTCAGATTTAGATTTGATGCTTTCTAAAATATCACAACAGAATGCTGTTCTTGGAGGTGTCTTCACAGGTAACTTCCCAACAACAGAGAACAAGAATCTTGCTTTTAGAAAACGACGAATCTAATGAAATTCCAATAATTGAATGATGAATTATAACGGTGACAAAATATTAAATCGTCTGTTTTAATCAGATGACCTTTCATAATTCGTATTAAAAACTGACACTTTATTCTTACTTGGAACCCCACATTTTCTTGGTGTAAAGATATCCACCCAAACCCAGTACAACAAAACAGCATTTTCGTTGGAAACAAGTGGAACAACAAAACGCAGCTAATTTTGTGGAATATTCTAGTCATTTGTCAGTTGTCATTCTTATCTCCTTGAAAGCTTGATCCAAACTTAACCTAAAAAAGTGTTTTCATTTTCTACAAGACACGTTTTTTTTCTGACGCTTTGAGTTTATAGCATCGTTTGGTAAGTGTTGTTTTCTGGATTTTATAAAAAAATTGGTACATTCTGAGTTTAAAGTTATTGTTTGTGTTATAATATATACATTTATTATTGGATAAAATAGTTTTTAACCAACGGCATTCACCACGCCGTCAACCATTACTGAGTCGTGTTGGTTTTTTTTAATTAATAATGTATTTTAAAGTCTTACGAGGATATTGTAGTATTTTATTAATACTTGAATACCTAGTTACTAATATATTAATAACTTTTAGTGAAAATTAATAGACATTGTTCTTAGCCCAAAACGTGTTTGATAGAATTATTGTACGTAAAACCTTCCAGATTTGTAGTCAGATAAATTGTAACATATAACTCGAAATCCCTGTTTACTATTACCTTTTAATAAAATTGTAAATTTTTAGTGTTTTAATATTTACAACTTAAATAATTTTTAGTGTAAAAATAATGTAATTCTTAAAATAAATATGAACATAACCAGGATTGTTTTAAATGTAAATATTTTTTCTACAGAAATGACGGATGTAGCACCAAAAACACCTAACAAGAGAAAAAGTTTTGGAGGGAAACAGGGGTCTCCAAAAAAAACAAAATTAGAAAATGGACAGACACCTCAACAGTTAGGTTCTGCAAAAAAACAGAATAAACAAACTCCCAAACTGCAAAAAACACAGGACACGCCTGCGCCACAGAAAAATCAACAGACCCCAAAACAGAAAAATCAGCAAACACCGAAGCCACAGAAAAATCAGGGAACACCAAATCCGCAAAAAAATCAAGGAACATCAAACCCGCAAAAAAATCAAGGAACACCAAACCCACAAAAAAATTTGAAACAAAATCTGGGAACCCCTCCTAATTTAAATAAATCTAACAAAAAGGCCAAGAAAGGTGCTGGTGAAACAAAGGCTTCCCCCTTTAAAGGTACCTCTCAAATTCAAGTACCCAAACCAAACGTGAAAAAGGAGCAAAATGATTCCACCAAAACTACAGAAGTTAAAGTTAAGAAACCTAGGAAGGATCAATTTTTTAGTATTAAGGAAAAAATAAGATCCTCAGACAACAATGTAAAACTAGCAGCTGTCACATCAATAGAAGCCAAGATTAAAGATATAGAAAGTAGGGGAGAACTTACCAAAACAGCAACTCGTAAATTGAAGATGTTACAAAAGTTTAAAAAAATAGCTCAAGGTATTCAGCCTGTGCAACAAGTAAAAAATCCACATGCCAAATCAGAATCTTCAAAGAGGAGGGAAAGAAGAAATAAATCTAATAAAGAAGGTGATGTTAAAGTGGAAAAGGGGGCCAAAAAAGTTCCTGTTATCAAACAGGAAAATAAAAAAGTAGCACCAGTAAAAGAAGATCCTGAAGATTCAGATGATAGTGAAGAGGAAGAATTGAGCATTGGAAAACTAGTTCAGCCGGAAGCTGCTTCTGACGATGAAGATGATTCTGGGGAAGAGGAAGAAGGCTCTGATGAAGAGGAGGAGGGCGATGATGATGAAGATGAATCTTCAGAAGAATCTGATTAATTTAATCAGAAAATTATGATATGTTACAATGTCTTATATATTTGTGTCATTGTTTTATAGTTGACTTATAATTAAGCATTTAAAGATAATTACATTTTTATTAAGTTATTTGTTGCATTTTATTTTAATAGATTTTAAGTAATTAATAGTTTCAGGGAAAACTTATCAATTAGTAACATTTTTTATTATTTCACATGTTTTAAAATAAAATGGCATTGTATTTTTAAGACAAAGTTTGACCAAAGTATTTTATGATTAATAGAAACTGATATTTAGTGCACTCAAAAAAAAAAAAATGTATAAATAAATTCACATTTTATTGAAATTACAGATATGTCATCAACAATATTCATGCGAAATTAGTTGGAAGTTTTAGTCAAAACAAAAAACTCTTCTATTGACTAACAACGTGCCTACTGCCACAACGAACATGTAAATATTGACCTTTACATAAATTTATTGAATATCTAAATAACTATATTAAATAGTTGGAAGATGTTAACTATGTAATTGAAGAATATGGGATTTTTAGTAGATATAAGAGCTAAACTCAGATTTAACATATACATATAGTTGGAGTTTTTTCCAGGGGAAGATAAAAATAGGATAATTATCCTTTTACTAATAATAGCATATACACTTTCTCCACTTTAAAGTGTACTCGCATAAATAAGATAAATTGCTCCGTTTGTGTTTTAGAAACATTTAATCACATTTCAATATGAGTTTTATCGTATTATTTCATAATCATAAGCATAGTCAGAGTTAGAATGTCCCAACTCCAAATGCATGTAATGTGTGTTTATTGATAAAGCAAGTCAGAAGCGCCTGCGTGACGACTTTAAACAAAAATACGATTATCTCATGAACCGTAAAAGATATCTCAAATCAGCGTTAAATTTCACGTCGGAATGACATTTTTTTAAACCGGTAGTAAAACTTCCGGTTTGTAAAACATACTTCAAGGTCTTCATCAGTTTGTAAAACCGGAAGTCAGAATAATGGGAGCTATTCAAGGTATGCTGAGTTTATTACCGCTTGTCTCTATCTCTTTTCCTTTTGAGTTATAAATGCGGACAGAGAGACAGAGCCGCATTATAAGACTTCTCCTTTAGGGTTTAGAAGTCTAAAATAGGAAGGGACTGCACGGTCCGACCGCTCATTAACTTTTCATTCAGAGATTCAAGAACTATGGTCTCACAGACACACACACTAAGAGTCATCTAAATAACTTACTTCTCTGAAAATAGTAACTAAAAATGGCAGCAATCGACAGTTACTAAATTAGTCAAAAATAAAAGCTGTAAATATATAAGAGCATGAATTAATAACGAACGTCATCTTAGGTTTATGTCTTAAGTTTATTGTGTGAAATCGATCTATGACGTACTTCTAGGATTCCACAGACAATGCTTTATACTTTTTTCTATCTATAGTAAAGAAACTTTGATAGATACAGATGGACATAAATAAACTTTTCAGATACAGATCGCCATAAATAAATTTCAATTTATAGTGTATTCATTAGTGAAATTGTACGTTGTAACAACGGAACTAGGTACATATACAACCGGAAGATAAATGTTAATTTAATATTATGCCAAGCACGGCAGTATAGGTATTTATTATTTTGTATGATAAAAATTCTAGTATACCCGTACCCGAATGTATAAAACAACTGTTTAATTTAGTATGATTATTATTATTAAATACCTAATTACCTAGGTAGTTTTTAAACAGTAGTTGGTAACAAGATAGGTAACCCAGCACTGGTATGGAAATCAAAACATACTTCAAGGTCTTCATCAGATCCTGCAAGTAAGTTTCATTTTTTCTTGTTCTTACCGTTTGTCTCTTTCATTGTACAAGGAAGACTCTCGAAAAAACCTGAATACGTGTCTGGTATTACCACCTCCTTTAGGAGAAACATTAAATCTTTTTGCGTAGCTGCTTTTACTGGTATTTTTTCCTTATATTTTGGCTTAAGAAAAATGGCACTCCAGTCGAAATAGTTTTCTATGCATCTGGGATTTAACTACGTTAATTTTCATCACTCAAATTATAGCCATTTTACCTTTAACCACTTGTCCTTATTTTTATCTGCAGGTGAAAAATGAGTATTTTGTGTTATATTTGTTATAATCTTCGAGTCGAGATTTTCTAAATCAAAAACATGTGATTATTCCCCCATAAGATTAAATCCGTTCCGGTTCAGTGTTGATTGAAATCTGCAGACCCCTTTGTTAGTAGATAGTTTTAAAGTCGGTATACCACTCATAGTCGATATGCCACTAAATGGGACAAAAATCTATTGGAAATATAGTAGCATGGGAGGAAAGAAACCATACATAGAAACTATAAAAAATCAAAGGCGATATTACAAAAATGCATGAACAGAAGATATCTAAAAACTTATACCGAACTTTAATGATATGATATTAATAAATAAGTACTAGGAAAAACAAACCACGGGCCTACTAGTCCTGTAAAACAAAATTAGTTTAAAAAATTGATTTAATGTCTCTGAACAAAATTACATCTTCGTCAGATAATAAAATAAAGAAAAAATATTTACTTAATTTGCTCTTCATTAATTTTTAAATGTATATTGTTATTCACATTTTCTAGTAAAAATAATCAGAATGAAACAGTCTGCTGGGGTATTAAAAGTACTAAATATAAATAGGATGCGATTTATTTTATAAATACAAATTTGTACATTTTCAATGTGAATTGTACCTAATAAATCAATTTTATTTCTTAAATTAGTGATGTCAGGATATCAACTAGTCTCCTTAACATTTAAATTTCCACTTTTAACTTGATAAAAAATAAACAATTCACTTTTCTAAGAAACAAAATTTTATAAAGACAATTTCTACCAAAAAATAAAAAACAACAAATCCGAAGTTACACTATAGCTGACATATCCTATATATGTACAAGGGATTAAAGGATATTTTCAATTATTATGTTAACAGTAAACATATCACACAATATACCAATTAAACCGCGAATTTATTGTCCACGCAGGCAATGTATTCATGGCCAAATGGTACAAAAATGCCTACGGTTTTAGTTTCTTGTAAATAGATCTAAAAAATTTCAATAACGAGTAACCACTGATCACGCATAAAAAATGTACCTATCTCAGAAACCTCCTCTTTTGAAATTTCCTCTGAAATTACCCCTAAAAAATCCTCGGTTACTGCTGCCTCTGTTCCCACCTCTAGCCACTCTAAAGTTCCCATTACCTCTAAAATTGCTGCCTCCTTGATTAAAGTTCGGCGGTTGACTAAAGTTCGGTCCAGGATTTTGATTAAATTTGATTCCTCGACCTCTTCCTGCAAATAAATAAAATTTTTGACTCGTCTTATCCTATCAACAATTTCCCTACCTCTCTTAATGAAATTGCCTCTGTTATTTCCCCTACCCCGGAATCCTCCAAACTCAGGAGGAGGCATCGATGGAGGCGGACCCAACCAGTTGTTCTGGGGCGGTTCTAAATCGGAAAATGAATCTTCCATCCACTGAGAGTCTTCGTTAATTCCGTGATCCACTTCGTCTTCGCTCATCCAAGTACTGGGAGGAGGTCCTAATGACATGCCGGGCATCATGGGCGGTGGCTGAAGAGGGGGTGGAGGAGGCATAGAAGTATTCATACGTGGCATCAAAGGTGGACCCACCAAATTATTAAAATTCATCATAGGTGGAGGGGGCAAAAGAAGGGGTGTGTTATCATTGTTTTCTGTAAATTATATTAATAGAAAAAAAATATTTATACATAATATATATGGGTTACCTTCGCAGTTACTGAAATCATTTAGGTCATTACTGAGATCATCAAGGAAATTATTGGCATCAACATCTTCAGGAAGTTCTGGAAGTGGAGGAGGAGGTTCAAGCATAAATTGTGTTTGTTCTTTATTGCTTTGACCATCAACTATTACCTATGAAGACCATTAATATACATTTTAAACACAATAAAAAAGTATACAGTAAAAAGAATAAGCCTTGAATCATTACATATAATTTTACTACAAAATGTTTGGATGTCTATAATCTATTGACATTTGACTTCACATTCTTGTAAAGGAAGATTTATTTCTATTATTTTTTGTCTAATCTAGGGAACAAGGTCAAAATGTTCGATAAAAAATTAATAATCATTCTCAGTTTTACCTTAAGATTGTCATTTTTATGTGTTCTACTTTCGTCATCGCTCATATCCATGTCTACGTTTTCGGGCGAATCTGGAGACTGTTCTTCGTGGAATTTCGGTGGAGGAGGCGGAGGCGGAGGAAGTTTCAGTTGATCGAGATTGAAACCCAGTCGGTAGTCCTGGTCCATCGACGAAATCGGAGGAGTTGGAAGCGGCGGAGGCGGCACATTTTGAGGAGTAACCCTATAATCCTTTTGAAAAAAAAAAACAACATTTTCATTTAATAATAATTACACTCATATCTTTCACCAATTTACGAAATCAGATTTTGAAAGGTAAACGGGACACCAGTACCTTGACGTATTTTAAGCTAGAATTGACTAAAAATTTGTGATTTTAATGGAAGGTAGTTGAATAACACTTACCTGGTCGGTTTGATTCCACAGGGAGTCAGAGTTAGAATTCTGCGAGTTGGAATGACCTGGAGATCCTGTTAGACTAATAAGGTTTCGATGGTCAACATCTTTTGCTCCTAGGCTACTGCTCATGGAATCTTCTAGAAAAGTGTGTTAAATTTTACTAAACTGAATTTGAACGTTACTTTTCAAATTATAGGTAATTTAATAAAAATAAATACATTTTGAATATAATCTTTTTTTAACGCTGAAGTAAGAGCTTGCTTGCACGGGGAGAGAAATGCTATTTTCAATAATAATTATGAATAATGAAGCTCGAAAATGATTTAAGAGGAAAAAAATATTTTTAGCTTTTGTTAAATATAAGCACAACTGTGAAAACAAATATGTAAATCAATTGTAAAATGTACAATTATCTTTTGACAAAATCGATAAAGTAAAACAACATAAAATTGTTGAAAGCGAGGACAGTAAAGAAGCAATTACTGGTTTGTAAATCTCAATTATTTTTACAAAAATAAATTAAATTATAAAGTTAAAGACAAATCTGTTAAAGAGGAAGGTTACAACCAAATTTAAAAACAACCTAAGGACTGCTAGCTCAATCAAAACTTTCCATTAGTTAATCAGGAAGAAGGACAACACAATTATTTCAGGAATAGCAACTAATTGAGGAATGCCTAAAACTCTGGAAAATAACAAATTAAAGGCAAAATATGATGAATAAATCATTATCAACTATTTGATAATATTTTATAACCAATTTACGGATTTGTTTTCTTTATTTTAAAAAAATATCCCTTTTACTACTTTGAATTAATTAACATACCCATGTCATTCGACAAACCAGGGATGACCCTATGATCTACGTCTACAGCTCCAGTTGATAAAAGATTGTCGTGATATTCTATGGGATCGCTGTAACCTTCCTTTTCAAACATGGGAGGACTTTCAGGGGTATCTAACAACAATAAAAAGGATGCTTTTTCAATTTTCACCAACCGTTTCGTGGATTCATCCATATGTCAAATTTTATATTTTCTGGTACAATTAATTTTTTATTTGGTTAACGTATTTAATATAAAATTTGTAACGAACCTGTATCAGGAACAACAGGAGGGACACCATTCCAACTAGCATCTGGCTCCCAGGTGATAACATCATCCTCTGGATTGTACTCATCGTTAGGTGGATATGGATTAGCACCCAATGGAGGTTCAAACGACTCTTCTCGAAAAGGCGGATTGCTTGGAGCATAATTGGTACTACTTTCATAAGATGATGTCGTATATGCATTACCTAAAATATACAATTTTTTTTTACCATTTCATATAAATTTATTGAAATATTACTTCACCATATATAACGGCGGATAAGTAAGTAACGAAAAGGTTTAGGGTAAATCTTTACAAAACAAGAATTTTCGTGGCGACCGTGTTTATGGTACATGCCACTTCCACCTTTTTTACAAAAGCAAAAATGGAGTGAGAATAGAAAAAAGTAGACAATATTCTTATTTGTTACAGACTGGGGCGGCTTTTTTTGGCATATATCTTCCAAACTATTACACATTGGCTAATTTTATCGAAGCACAAAATTCTAGCATTGTAACTTTTTGATTGTATATAATTTTAATGAATGAGGAAGACAGTAATCCACTGGCACAAAAATTGTTAATTAAAATAAAGAACACTTAATTTCAACATATATGCATTTCGATTTTTTTATGGTGGGGGTGCTAACTTAACAGGCATGAAAAAACGGATTGTTAAAAATTGGTAAAAACTTTCCAGATTTATTGTAATTTATCTGTAATTTTTTTTCACTTACCACTAGAGCTTCAATTATTATTTTAAATTTTTTTGAGAACACAAATTTTCCAAATATTCATGTTCGAGAAAAAAATGTCGGTTTTTAATTGAAGCTAGGGTATTCGGTAAGAAAATTTCACATCGAAATATTATTTAAAAAATACTAGGATAATGACAGTTTTGAAATTTAAATAGTAATCTTGTATGTTAATTCAAAAGGATATTTTTTTATGTCATTTATCATGTGTGTGGTGTCAAAAGTGAAAAGTATATTATAGTGATTTTATGAAAATATCTTGTTTTTTTTTGAGAGAAAACTATGACGTAATTAGAAAAGAAATTCAACATCTGATCCCAGATAATACTAAAAAATCAAAGTCTTATATACACGAAAAGTTATCTGTTGAACAATTGGCTATAAACGTCAAAAAATTTCCAGTGTAATTTCATGCCGACGAGAAAATTTTTTTTAATTGCTATAGTAATGACACAAAATACAGGCTTTTAATTGGTTGAAAATGTTAGGTGTGAAATTTTCAATAAAATTATAGCTAATTTTTTTTAAAACATCTTAAAAATTGCGAACTCTGTATTAACTTAAATAATTATGTAAGACTTCTCAGGATAAAATCTTTATCGCAAATTTTGAAATTAGTACATTCCTGTAAACGATTTTGTTTATATCGAAAATATGAGCTAATTTATTATTCATTACTAAACCAAATAAGAAATTTTAATTTTCTATGACCAACTAATTACAGATTGATAATAATGAACTCTACAACAATCACATTTAATTCAATTCCACTTTGTATATCTACGAATTGCATTAAGGCAACTCATATTCAAAAGTACATCACTGTTCAACTTAAATGATTTTTGATTTAAAGATAATTGCAATTTTTCTTTGATATTTGCACTATAAATAATAATAATAAACTTACTGAAAGGATTTGTTTCTGGGCTTGTTGTATAACCGGTTTCATAATTTCCTGTACTCCCGAAATCCTCTTCAGTTTTAGAAAATGGCGGCATCGGAGGAGGCAACAATGGTACATGACTAGATGCATAACCGTATGAAGGTTGTACTGATGGTGCTTCTACGGGTAAAGGAGGATTTGATACGCTTTTAGGGAGAGGTGTATAAGTGTTTTCTAATGTAGTATCATTTGTATTCGTCACGTTGCTGAGATTGCTGAATAAACTGCTGTTGAAATTCTGAAAGGAGAGTATTAAGACTAAAATCATTAGGTTATTTCTATTAAACATACTTCTAAATTAAAAGTCTCTGTTCCCATAAAACTAGAAAAACCATTTGCACTCAAAAAAGTATTGTTAGCATCAGTACTACTGTCATTAGTAATTGGTGTATAGAAACTCGCGCTGAACTGCAATTCAGCTTTTGGATTATAATCTGCAGGTGGAACTAAAATAAAAATGTATTAAAATGAAATTTTTGCTAAGTTAATTATCCACCTTCTTTGACAACGGAAAGCAAATTATTTATTGGTTCCTCAGGTAAATCTATATCAGAATCAGGACTAGGTGAAGGTGCATTGATATCAGGAGATGGGATTGGACTACTTAAAGTTTGCTTGTGTTCCTCCAATTTTCTTTGAAATGTCTTCACCCGAGTACCAAACATTTTATATGCCTAAAAAGACATTAATTACATATTTTATAATAAAATATAAGAATTCCCAATTACTCACATTTGCCACAACTTTAACGTCTTTGCGATCTGCTTCTAGTTGCGTTTCTGCCTGTTTTAGTACACTTATAACCGTAATTCTATTTTTGATTTCCAATTTTAATGCATTAATATAGTCTTCCATATGTGTAATATAAACTTCTATCTCTTTTTCTACATCATCCACATGAGCACGATCTTAAAAGAATGCAATGAAAAAACAATATAAAGTTTGATTTTCAAATGACGGTTTTTAGAATTTATATGTATTATAAAAATTTCTTTATGTCATTGGCCCAGAAATAATCATGCTAAAACTTGAATTTTAAATGGTTATGTTTGAAATGGATAATGTCATTAGGGTGATTTATTCAAAAAAAAAATTTAGCAAGCTCAAAAAATCGTTTTAGAGAAATTCTTCTAAACGACAAAACTATTCGGAGAAGCTCTGACATGCATGAAAAATAGTATTTTTTGTGCTGCTACTTTAGAAAATGCGTTTTTGCTATCAATTTTTTAAAAAGTATGTAAGACATAACTGCTCGGTAATAAGGGTAAAAGTTGCATTAAATCACAGTTGTCACGGCAGTACTGTAGCATCTGTCATTAAATGTTTTTAACCTTTTAATGCATTTCAGTGATCTGTCTACAGCGTCGCACTGAAAACTGTATTCGTCCTGTAAAATACCACTTTCTGAGCTTGACATGTAAATAACTATTCTTAAATATGTAACTCGTTTATATTAAAACCCCATGAACATAAGCTTTTAAATAAATAAATAAATTAATATGTATAACAAATAAATATGTGCTACATGCACTGTAATCTGAACTGAAATATGTATTTAATGAAAAAGTACCTTTTAAAGACACTATAAGCCCATCATCCATCTGTATCTTGGGATTATGTTCTTTGAGAAGTTTTAATTTAATATCTGTATCGTTTTCCAGTTTAGTACATGCTTTAATTTTGTTTATTACATAATTTGGCTAAAAAACACTTAATAAGGAAAAATATTTTTTAGTTAATTAAATTTTTACCTGAAATTCATGTGGTTCATCATTTTTAGGAGCACTAGGTAGAACACTTAATAAACCACACAAATCTGATATAAATTCTTCATTATAAACATTTCTTTGTTCCCAGATTTTAAATATCCTAAGTATTTTGTGTTTAACTTTTTCATCCCTTAAAAAATTATAAATTTAACAAATCCTTGCTAGAATTTCTATAAGTTCCATAAATAATAATCTTACCTAACCATTGTGGTAGCCTTCTGCAAGGCAATACCCCAACTTTCAACATAATCAAAATTTCTTCTTTTGGAATACTGAACAACATCATTGGCCAAGTAAAATAAGACAAGTCTCTGTTCTACTTTTACTCGCTTTAAAACATTAAGCCAAGAATTAACAATTTTCTTATGATGAACTCGATTTTGTAAGCACCATTGGCAACAAGTGTTTATTGCTTCTTGAGAGTCTTTTAAATTAAGAAGTTGTTTCTCAAATTGCAAAACGTTGAAGTCACCATCAGACACTTTATGAGTCCCCATCAGGAATTTATATTATTCTTCTTTATACAGATACCACTTTACATAATATTTGTTATTTTAGGGTAAAGGATATTAAATGTTAAACAGTCTGCATAACAGTCATTAAAAATTGTTTCTTCTAAAATCACACGTTACATTTTTGTATGGACGCCGATTAGGATTTCTAAAATACTACTTTATCTACAGAAACTGAAACGATTTCCTCATTAAGTAGCGTCTACTTTCAATCTTTTTTATCGACAATAAAATTTTAACCCTTTGTATTACTTCCTTTTTTGTTTAAATTAAATTCAATACAAAAGTTTTATTTTTGTCAAAATAATCAAACTGGAGCCATTGAAAATGGATTTTTTTGCGATCATCCAAATTCTGCTGACAGCTGACAGTTGTTAGAAATGTTATTAGGCATTTTCCATTTAACACTGAGTGACCACGATCACTTATTTTATAGAATAACTTTAGAAACTTCTATGAGGAATGACATTTGACAACGAAATTTCAACCAATCAGAAGTAAGATTTTATTAAAATCATTATATTTCGCTAACGATATATTCTGGAAAGCTCAATAGAATTTTGTACATGTATTTTATCATTGCGAAAATAATGAAGTAGATCTTGACCAAAAATAATCCTTCTCCGTTGTTAGACCTTTTTCTAGGTTGGCAACATTGAGGGAACTCCCCCATTCGCTAGCGGGCTTGCAGTTACAAGGCGACGTTAATTGTCGCAGTTCTCCCCAGTGCTACCAATTTAGAAAATTGACAGTTTTGACATACGTCAAATGTCATACACCTGTATGAGATACACCTTTAGTTTTTTTATTTACAAGTCCAAAGAAAACGAATGTATTATCTTATATCTATAAAATCCAAGAAAGCAAATGTGTTAACTTAAAAATTATATATTATTATAATGGTATTCATTATTTTGTTCAAATCGTATTTTTTTGTCAAATACAAGAAGAGGTGGAAACATATGGAAAATTAAATTTCCATCATTTGCCGTTCGCACAAAGATAAAATACTTTTAACTTTGCAGTTGAGGTTGATGTTGAGGTTGCAGTTGCTGTTCAAGAGTTTATAAATCCAGCTATACACCAGGAAGTAGTATTAAAAACAATTTTTAGCTTTTTTAGCAAAGGTTTCGAAATTTGGAAATGTTTGCAAAATTATAGAAGGAAGAATATAACGAAGTTCTTTTATTATAATTGTAACAGAAGCAGTTCAAAATAAGGTATATATTACAAATAACATATTTTATTTATATATTTAAAAATTATTGTAAGAAACTATTAAATTTTAGCTTGTTTGACAAGAACACCCAAAGCAGGTGGTCTAATTAAAATAAATGGAAATTATCCTTATAGAATTATTTTCTAAATTTCGAATTGAAATAATCGTCGCTGCTAAATATGTCATGATACATGTTGGACATAAAGAAAAGTTGAGATTTACCCATTTATGAAAGAATGAAAAAAATACAGTTTTAGAAAAGTTGAAAATGGGCATTCCAAAGGATGCAAAAGAAAAATGGAAAGTTGCGTAAGATAAAGCACACTATAATTTATTATAAGCAATCAAGATTTATCAAATGTATCCTTGACTTTATTAGAGAAGAGACATGAAAATGACATGATAGCGAGAGCATTAAAAGTTCAGGAGAATGGAATTCCCATGGAAAAAATGAAACGAGGATTTTAACAGAAACTAAAGAAGAAATATTTGTAGAAGTGGCAAATAATGACCTGGAATTTTTGAAAGACAAAAATTAAATAGATTTTTTAAATTACATAAACAATTTCAAAATTTTACAACAAAAAAGTTATAAAAAAATAAAAGAAATGTAAATTATTATTTGTCGATATTATTTCCAGAATGAAGATAGGTTACAAATTTGGGCTCACTGTTATGAAGTTAAATATTAAATATGGGGTGTTAGAAAACTTAAATCATTTATTGAAACTGCAGTTAAACAGAAAATCTAATGTTACAATTAAAAAGAGGGAAGAATGTGGCAAAGGATTTTATCAATGAAAAGACCACATTCAAATAGCTATAAAGACAAAATTGTGATAAATGCCCATAAGCTGAAACTGTTGAAAATAAAATTGAAAAGGATAAATTTGGAGAGTTTTATGGCTATGGAAAATTCATCAACAGATAATAATTATTATAAAGTTTCATATAATGGATTCTGATTGTCGTATGTTATTTTTTCAAATATGTAACATGTGTCCACCGTTATGTGTGAATTTTAACAGTAATGCAGTTAAAACGTGCAGGAGAGAGGGAGTTTCTTTTTAGCAGAAGTTTCAGACAAAAGTTCACTAGGTGGGCCGAATGAAATTGTGAAGAAAAAATTGTTGTATAATTCCTGAAAGAAACAATTAGAAAAAATGCGAACATGAAAATTTTGAGACAGGAAAATATTCATAGAAAACAAATAGTTATTCGATGACATTAGCATTAGATGAAGGGTGCATTCAAAAAGCAAACGAATAAATTGGGTATGAAAATTGAAAACAAAGCAAGCAGCAAAAGAAAAATTTGAGAAACAATCTTATTATTTTACAAAGAAATCAAAAAAATTTGTATGTCGAATAAATAGAATACTTCATATTTTAAATTTTGTTAACAATATTATGTTCTTGAAATGTTTTACTTTTTATTATTTATTTTTTCTCGTAAGTGTCTTTTAGGTTAATAGTAGTAATTGAACAAAAAATACTAATGAAAACTTATAAATTTTTTTTATTTAAACAGAAAGTTGTTTTTCAAACAGTAAAAATAAATTTCTTGGGAATGTATTTCTGGTTTTATTTCTAGCAATTTATTTTCAGTCGCAAAATATGAGTTTATCTTATAACTTAAAAACTGATGTATCTAGCTCTAATAAAATGTATATAAATTGTTGCTTTAACAAAGTTTTTATAACGTTCTAACTATTAAAAATTTATTAGAACCATTTCATTTCTCTACTATTTGTGTATTAAATAGCAAATAAAGGTTTCTCATAGTACACTTTCCTTGGAAAATGCAATATATCTTAGGTACCTACATGTCAGAATTAAATTACAGTAGCATGACTTGTACAGAGTTTCCAAACCTCAGTTCGGTGCTCTATCGAATGTATTGTTTAGTAGAGTCCTCGAAAATAAACGCTAGAGAAAAGAGTATAATCAAATTCTGTTCCCCTACATAATGTTTTTCAAATGTAACTTATAAAAGTTATATTTTTATATACTTCCCACATGGACATTAGTTTACCATCCTTGATCAATTTTAGCAAACCGATTAAACAAAATAAATTCAATTGATTTATAATTTGCTGAAAATTGTACTGTAGTAGTTTGGTATATATTTACTAAATTTCTCATTTTTATTATATTGAAAAGAGAAACTAATTCCGCACCGAGCATGCGCAACAATGTAAAAGTTTTTGTTTTAAAAACTTAGGTTGGCTACACTGAAAGAGAACTGCGACAATTAACGTCGCCTTAAATCTGCAGTTACAACCTCAGAGTATAGAGAGGGCATTCTATCCTTTTTTAACATCTAGTTCACTTTTGTTGACATCGTCCTCTAGAAATTCCATAAGCGTACTTTCTAGCAGGATAATTTTACAGTTCGTGACTTGATTTGTGTTTTTTTTGTAGTGTTATAGGTCGTACTGAATATTTTTGTAAACATTTTGAACTATTTTAAGTGATTTTCTTGAGAGGTTGTTAACCATGAGAAAGAAATGTGAAAAATGTGGTGCTTTTCTCAAGCCATTAGATAATCAATCTTACATGCACTTTACAAGTAGTTAGGAAAGTAGTTTTTGAATAATTTAAAATATATTTTCATTATTATAGGTTCCCTGTTGATGAATCAAGAGAAGTACAGTGGTGTGTAATGCTCTGAATTTGGATCAAAATATAATTTGATAAGATTTGAAAATTTTTTATTTTGCTTCCTTTCTTTTTTATGTTATGTACCATTCACATTTTTTATGTTATTCGTATGTACTTCTTACTGTAAACAAGGTTTTAGAAGCAATAAAAAAATATTATTTATTTGATTCCATTATTAAATAGGTACGTACATTTAATATAAATTTACAAGCATGTAAAATACCCAATTTTAATTTTCTATTTGTTTGCTAAAATAAGTAAAAAAGTTATAATTCTTTGCGTCGCCACTGTCTAATACGGTTTATTTACATCACGTCAATTTTTGCTGATTTCGTCCTCTGCACGAGATAATTCTATTGGTTACTTTTGAGCGCGAATAATAAACGATAATTATCAAAATTCCTTTGATAGGAATTAATACAATATTGTAACCATTTGTAATTATTTTATTGGTTACTTTTGAGCGCGAATAAATATTATTTTAATAGAGATTTTCTTAGAAAACTCAAAAGACGTTTAGTGATTGTTTCTACGTAAATAAATTAAGTTTCATTACGTTATCATACCTGAAATATGAATAATTTTGCCAATAGTTTCCTATTTACTAATAAAAAGATGTAAATGGCTCATGAAACATTTTGAGAAACATTCCTTATACCGTCAACTTTTTAGTGCAGTATTTAAAGTTAAAAATGGATCTGTAAATTTTTATAAACTATACAAAAATATTTAAATACTTGTTTATAAAAAAATAAGATTTAAGTTTTTTGATATATAGTAAACATTTGTTAACGAATTTAACAATTTATTATTTCACAAATAAATCCTAATAAAAAATGGTAATTTCGAATGAATAAATAATGTAAAAAATAGGTTTTATGATTTTATTATACTTATTTACACTGGAGTCTTACATACTGCCGTAACAAATTAAATAAAATGATATTCAAGAAAAAAGTTTTCAGTATGCTCACATTGTGAGCTCCATAATAGCATTTACTATGTCATTCTGGTTATTTTTAAGCGCTTTTACAGCTTTGGTTCGACTTACGTTGGCCTGTGACATCACTAGTTCAACATCTTTTTCCTCCACTCCAGATTCATCAACCTGAAACAAATATTTTATTTACTTTACGTAACAGATAAAACTGTAATATGGCACACATCAGATATAAGTTTTTAAGCCCTGTCTTTTGTCATGAGTTATGGTTATCGTTATTCTGAGCACGAGCAGTATGAAAACTTTCAGTCCTTAACTTTATTAACAGCAACAGGTTCCGTTATGTATGGAGAAATAGCACAAGGTAGTTGCTATGCTTATGAATGGTGTCAGAATTAGTAGATTGTAGTTAAATTTCAAGACAACAGAATTTAATTTCTTAATATAAAGACAGTAACATGTTTCTTTTATTGTTAGAAGTTCTACAAGAACAAACAATTCTAAAATAATATTTTCTGTGGGAAAGACTGACAATATGAATAAAATTATTGCGTAAAACTGATCCCAAAACATAAGGAACAGTTTACTTTTAGATGGCTTAAACTCTTCTGTGCTTAAAACTCTATAAACAAGATTAGTACAAAATGAGATCATTAAAACTTTCATTAGAATCAAATATTGTTTCTTTAGACAGGTTCACTGAATAGCTATCAATATTGCTATTAGTGAGTTTTAATAAAGATACTAATATTCTCCTATCATAAAATCAAAAGAAATTACTGATAATATTCCTCCGAGAGCGGATAGGAGTTTAAATGGTTATAATAAAAAACAAGTAATAAACTGCATACCTCTTCATCTTCAGACTCTTCTGCAATAGGAGCCACTGACGTTGTTGTGGTTCCAGCCGCATTTTCACCTGCTGGATTAACTTCTTTGAATTTCTCAGCAGCCGCAACTTGAGCTTGTTGAGACAGATCTTCAATCTTAGCTTCACCAAATACTATATAGGTATCACTGACAGGGTTTTTGTATACATCAGGTTTGTTAATAACAAAAAGAATATTTTTAGACTTGCGAATTGTCACTCTATTAACACCTTGTACCTAAAATAAAATAACAGAAACAATCCTTTTTTTTTAACAATTATAAGGATTACTTACAGGTTTCAAACCAAGCTTGGACATAATTTTTCTCGCCTTTTTTTCTCCTCGAGACTGTTTGGCTTTCGAGAGGGTTGGATCAACGGGTAATCCGGCTGCTGCAGCTCCGGGAAATGCGACCGAAGCAGCGTTTGTAGAACCGGCATCTTCTAATTCTGGAATTTCGTCTTCAGAGTCGCTGTCTGTGGAAGATTCACTTTGTTCGGGTTTTGCTTCCGCAACTACGGGTTTGTCGACTTCTGTCATCTCTGGCATATTTTATTTCTTAAAAAATAAAAAACGAACTGTTACTATTAATAGCACGTTCTTACGGAATGTGTTTGACATGATAGAAAAAAATCAGACTGCCAAGATACTGATACATGTATTTTCATCAAATACTTGCGAAACCATTGGAAATATATCATCATTGAAAAATAAAAACTTAAAACCGAAAATTTTAATAACAACCATTTTTAATGACAGTACCTAATTTCAACTCTACATTATATGTTTAAATTGAAAATATACAACTAGTAAACGAAAAATTTGTACACTATTAAAATCGATAAAACTTTTGACATAGTTTTAAAGAACTTAAACGATAAAACACTTCAAGATGATTAAAATAAATACCTATTAAATTTTTTTCTTTCGATGCTGCTTTTCATACAACACAATGCAAAAGCAGAAAGGTACCAAAAAACCAGAATTGCCAACTGCCTACCTCAGGAGTGTTACCAATAGAACTAGAAAAATATCGACCAATCATTGTGAATATAAAAAGATAATTTTATTTATATTATTTTTTTATTATAAAAATCTTACTGCTTGAATTGGTAAAATGAAAATGAACGATAAAAATAGTACAATTTAATTTATACTACGACAACTGTAGAGATATTTGTAGAGGGATTGGTTTTTAATCCGTTCGGTTGTTCAGTTCTAAATGTGTGCTGTGGTGGCATTCTAAATATAGTAGATTTAGTCAAGAAGGTATAGTAAAGAGGTGTCAATTTAGTTATGCTGAATAAAACTTTTGTGCTGATACAATTGTTAGCCTATATCCATGCACTGATTGCACTTTTATGATATCGAAATTCGGATGTGTGTTTAACATGGGGCGGCTATTGGGAGACAAATATTCCATATTGATGGCAGATAGTCCATAGCGAGAGACAAATAATTTTGTTTTACGAAATACATGCAAAAATAAAGACAACATTTTATTAATAATTAACCTTGGTTTCATTTGAATTTTTGTCTATTTATCCAATATATTAGTTCTTTAGCAATAAACAGAGTTCGTATATCCCGTTACCCACTTATGAGACACGCCCATGTCATTTACTTAGATCATATACGGTATGCTTGTTGTGGCATGTAGGTTACTTTGACCAATTAGAAATCAGTATCGACGTCGTTTCTCTCTCACGCAGGCTCGGATAGTCATAGGCGTCACAGCTGTACCGACATTTTTTTATTGTTATTTTTATATATTCAGCAGAAGATATATTGTAATAAAAACGTATAAATAAACTATGTTATATGATATATGCATTTATCATTTGTAGAATGATTTTCAAAAATAAAAATCGCCAACGTTTGCTCAACTTTCCTTTTTCTCTACGTTCCTTTTTCCCCACGAGACACGACGCCAATGCAATTTATGTATATGCGCATGCGCGTTCGCACCCGATTCCAGTCTTGCATATCCTTCTATCGGAACGCTTTGTTTCTACAGGCAAAAATAGGACGTTGGCTATGGCCGTAAACTATTTTAATGTATAATTTTAAATTATCCTGCTAGAAAGTACGCTTATGAAATTTCTAGAGGACGATGTCAACAAAAGTAAACTAGATGTCGGCTTAATAAAAAAGGATAGAATGCCCTCTATATATATATATATTTACTCTGAAGTTTTGACATTTCCTTTGACTTTTTTTAAATAATAATTTTGAATATGATGCATGCTGACATTTTAGATCGAGAAGAATTTATGATTGTTAAAATTATTTTCAAGAAATCGATAAATTATCCGTTTTCCGAAGATTCCGTCTTACAAACCAAATTACCTGTACAGTACTAAAACATCGAAGATCAATTAATGTTTAATAATTTGTAAATAAATATTAATACTATTACAATTTTTGATTCAAAATTTGTCAATCTTTTAGCGAACCACTTATACGGTAGACAATATACAGGTTTTTATCATTTTCTTTTATATTTTGACTCACCAGTTATTTGAAGATTCCGTTTATTTATTCAAATTATATTCAATTCTGAAGTTACGTCAATATACAATAACAAGTGTAAATTTCTCAAACAGTTTTTCAACATACGATCATCAGCGCCACGTCGGTTATTTTATGTACCTTTTTAGTTGCGTATAAAATTTTGACCACATTTTAAACGTGATGTCCATTAGATTGCCCTCCTTCTAAACGCTTCATAACGTTGGCGATATAGGAGTAGTACATTTGAAAAGAGAACTGTCAATTTTTTTGTAACAAATACGTCATAGAAATAGGAAAAGGTAAGAAAGAGCATGAAAGAGACATACTTACGAGTATTCAATCTAAATCATACGTTCACAACATCTCGACTCGAAAAGCACCTTTTGTTTTGATTGGGACTCATAAAAATAACATTAGGGTCGTTGGTTTTAGGAGCGTACTTTAATTTTAATTATTTTTTTTTACTTAATTATCCAACTTCAGTGTCAATGAGTGTTTATAACAGTTCGTTGATATGTACTTAAAAAACTGATAACATGCGAATATATTATATAAATTAAATCTGTCAACATCGCTTTCAAAGGTTCGGTACGGAGCTGGGAGTAACGTAACTACAACATTACTTTTCAGTAACACGTTACTAGTAATTTCGTTACTTTTTAAAAGTAACATTAATTGTGTTACTTTGTAAAAGTAACGCGAAATCGTTACATTTCTCTTTTGTTTCTGCTGTTTGATGTGAAATAATGTTTTTATTATTTTTTCGTACCCCGAAAATTTTGTTTGTATGTTGAATAATAACGGCGATAAATGGTGAGACTTTTTTTTAGTAACGCCTCAGCTCTGGTTATAGATTGTCCAACAACTAAAACGACACCTCCAGCGTCCCCACTTCTCTAATTTTCCCTTTGTTGTTGCGTTCCCCACTTCTCAAATTTTTGACCAAGCGGTCGGTTTAGTAGTTGGACAAAGTTTACGAGTCCTAATATGTATACATTTAGGATGTATAAAACTCTCTTTCTGATGCTCTTCCAAAGAACACCTCTCATCATTCCTCGCCATTTTTCATTTTGCACTACAGACACCAGCTCCTGAGCAGGTGCGAAAAACTGCACTCAGTGCAACTTTGCTTGTACTGTACTAGTTTTTCAATGGAATATGTGCACCGTAATTTTGCCAATGGAAAACGCCTGCGTTTCATTTTCTTTTATACTTTCTTCAAAGAATACCTATCGATAAAGAAGCGAAGGCTACTGTATTTGCATGGACCGTGTACGCGCATGAGCGAGTTATATTAGTTATGCGCGAGTTATATTAGTTATACGTCAATGTCAATTCTGTCTAAAGTAACTTCTTGGTATATATGTATTCTTTGCTTTCTTGGATTTAGTATATCATAATTTAGTACTTGTAAGTCATATTTATGTTTTTGAATATTCAAGATATGCACTAGCAGCAAAATAAATAATAAATAACTAAAGCTAACGACTATATTTCAAATAATTTTCACCTACCGCTTCTACTGATAGTGTAAATTTTAGACAGCCCGGACCGGACGGAATTAGTTCAAACGACGCAAACGCAGCGGCAGCGATTGTGTTCCGGTGTTTGTTATCGAATGATTGCCGAGTAAAAAATTGGGTTGTTTATTGTAATTTCTGTTGCAAAATAGATAAAATTTAGGCAACATGTTTATCTTTTCTCCAGGTACTGTTTGAAATTTTGTTTTGATTAATATTTATCTAATATAGATTACACCATTCACTTGATCAATGTTTAAACTACATGATCGTTTTCAGTTTATTTACAGAAATAGTTTTATAGATATAAATAAATTATGTTATTACAAAAAAATTAAAAGTTCTAATAAAATTAGACTACTAATAGTCGAACCTTAAAATATAAATTATATGTAGGGCATTTTATCTAGGTATATTTTTTTGCAAAATTCCCATATATTGATCTGACTGGGATTACCTACCTATTTCAAACATTCAATTATATCAATTTGATGACCACACTGTCCACATATATTAGATAAAATTTAGTCACAGTTATTCTTTTTTTAGCTAAAAATTCAATGCTTACGTTTGTGTTATCATACCGATATTTTCAATGTGTGATAAAAAATAATTGCTGATTAAACTTTGGTAAAACCCAAAATAATTAATAGGTATTTTTGTTAGAAACCTTCACTACTAAATTTATTTAAAAAAATACAAAAAATTCTGGAAATTTTTTTATCAATTTTTCCTGAAAAAAACATGTAGTATTGGGTATGTGAAAAATGAATTCTAAATACTTTAATTTTTTTTCAGTTCTAATTTTTTCACTGGTTGCTATCAATATTGTAAATTCTCAGGTAATTTAAAATTTATAATTCGTTTATTTGGTTTTGAATATTTTTTTGCATTTTAGAGTTACAGAGCAGGAGTTGTTATATACAAACCAGTTGATCCTGCTGCAGATTTAACTCCCGATGAACACGTTAAAGAAAATACAATGAGTTATGTTGAATTGATAAATCAAAACGCAAACCAGGTAAGTAAAAAATTTACTGTATTTTTCTTTTTCTCAATACTTTTATCACCAGAAAAGTGTCTAAACTTACTTAAATGCAAACTGACAATAATAAAGTCTTTTCTGGAATAATAGATAATGAGCAAAAACAATCTCAACACAAAACAATTTTTCCATACTTTTTTCCAACAGCAGTGAAGGATTTCAAAATATAAATGTGCTGTCAGCAACTAAACGCGATAGTTATTTACATGTCAAGCTCGGAAAGTGGCATTTTATTTTATTCATTTTCCGTACAATATTTTGTTCAGCCACCAATAATCGATTTAGAAACTTGTAATAATACAGAAAATCTATAAAAAACAACTACTGATAGATGATTATGGTACAGTCTTGGCAATTGTGATATTTAATGCAACTTTTGACATAAGAACTTGAAAATTATACTTTACTTAGCAGTTATGTCAATTTACTGGTCTAGACCGACAAAGACATAAATTCTTAGCTAAAAAATAATCGGAAAAACGCATTTACTGATGTGACAGCACAAAAAGTAAATTACATATCGACTAGTCTTCCTTTGTTTGACAAAACGCTAACCCTACACAAATATTTCTTAAAGTAACAAATTTAAAATATTCTAGGTAGATATATTAGTGTTCCCAGAATATGGAATTACTAACATAAGAGCCAAAGACAAAGCTAAGGAACATTTATCCCTTTTTAGTACAGCAATAGGCAATGTTAACGATATAGTTTGCAAAAAAAATAGATCAGAGGTAATATATATTTTTTATGAAAAATAATTTAGTTATGTAACTACCATTATACGTATTATTATTTTTTAGGAAAATTTAGTCAAATTAAGTTGCGCTGCAAAAGACAAAAAAATGTATGTTATTGTAAATCTAGTAGAAAAGGACGCTGATAATTATTACAGCACAACTATAGGATTGGATCCAACAGGTTCCCTTTGTCTAAAGTAAGAATATATATTTTTTAAACACTATAATTCTGTGTTATTTTTTTTGTAGATGTAGAAAATATCATTCAAATGGTACTAATTTTGAAAAAACACCTGATCAACTATCTTGTAAATTTACGGCCAAATTAGAAAGTGGATTATCTGTACCATTCACAGTTTTATTTGGTACTGATCTAGTTTATGCCATTCCAACAGACATTAAAAATGAAAATGTAATTGTGACTTCTTCAATTAAAAATATTCTTCCTCTAAATATTGGTAAGTTTAATTAAAATTATCAATTCTAAGAGCTACTGCTTCTATAAAGCGTTTTTTTTTTAGGTTTTAACCTGTATCAAGGTTTTGCACTTTCCAATGGAGTAAATTTGTTGGTGTCTGGTTACTACGAGAAGAATTCTAATACAGTTTATGATAATTATGGCGGATCGGGAATTTATTATGGCAATGGTACAAGCAGGGTCGCTTTTAGGCCTAATGGGGCTGATCAAGAATTTGGTAAAGGCTTGGTTTTGAAATCAGAAGTTCCAGTTAAAACTTTATCAACACTTACACCTCAAGTAAGTACTAATAATAATAATACTCTCATTATATTACAAGTGAACCCCAGAAGCTGAAGCTTGTACGAAGAAGAGACAGCTATTATTTTTATTAGAAGTGGTGCCCCGTGACGACTCCATTTGGATATAGGTGTGGGAAAAATCATTGTCACGGAGACAAAGAGGGATTGAACATTTAAGTTCTCTATTAAACATTGATTGAATTAATATTTAATGGGGTTTCTATTCTAGCTAATAGCTTACACACGAGGCTGGAACCCACGTTAGCTGATGTGAAAATTATTATTTTTTTAATGATATTATCCAACCTTTTTTAGCACTTTTTTGTGAACAACAATTTGATTAATTTAGAAAAATAAAAAATATAATTTTTTTTGGATTTAAAATTTCTTTCATGATTTTCACAAAAATTGTCAATTATGAACAATTTCAAAAACACGTTTTTAGTATTTTAGACATTTTTTTCTCACGTTTTTTTCAATTATCATTTACGTATTTTTTGAATCACCACATATATTTTTGATATATATTTTTTATTTTAATCAGTATGTAGATTTTTTCTAAACAATTAATAATAGAGGGTGTGCCCAGATAAATTACTGTTTTAATGATAATTTACATAACTTTAGAATGTAATTTTTGTTCTATTTTTTCATTATATTAGTTTTTTGGAAACTTTAATCAAAATTAAAATGTTTTGAGAAATTAATAATACGTCAAGAAAAAGTACTTTTTCAATATCCATGAAAACTAAGTATTATTGGACAAAATATTGATTTTATCAAAAAAAATGTTGATCTTTTTGATTTAAAATGTCTCTGGAAAAGTTAGAAAACCTTCTTTTTTTTATTAAACGTTCGAATACATCTGTTATCACGTCCAGGTTTTTTTGAATAATTTTTAAAAAAATTTAGTAGATTCGGACAGATATGTAAATATTTCAGAGCCTAACGAGACTATTCATCATTTTCGAGGATATTGAGCACGATGGCGACTGTTTAGAGTTGACCTAGAACTCCCAAACGGCTAAAAACCACGCCCAAAGAGGTTAAACGTGGATACACCGTCTATACCAACAAAACTTGGATCACTTTCCGGTTTCGAGAATGCTAAACACGATGGTGGCGGTTTAACCTTTTTCGGATTGACCCAGTGACCCACCCCTAAACAGTCACAAACAACCCCTGAAAGGAGTAAAATGCGGACCAAAGAAGAACCTACCCGTTTTAGAAGATGTTGAATATGGTTGTGATGCTT
Organism: Neocrepidodera transversa; assembly: GCA_963243735.1. Lineage (NCBI taxonomy): Eukaryota > Metazoa > Arthropoda > Insecta > Coleoptera > Chrysomelidae > Neocrepidodera > Neocrepidodera transversa. The sequence goes on from OY725340.1 coordinate 7,754,117, forward strand.
GATTTTCTTTCTCCCCAAAACAAACTAACCCCTCAAATGGCCACAAAATACACCTTTGATACCCGGTTTTATGAAGTGCACCGGATAAGAGAAGAGCTTTTGGCCGTTTGAGGGGTTAGTTTGCTTCAGGGAGGTGAAGTAGGTTGTGTCGGTATGAGACTGCGTATTCGCATTTCATCTCTTTCGGGGGTTGTTTTTGACCGTTTAGGGGTGGGTCAATCCAAAAAAGTTTAAACCACCGTCATCGTGTTGAGCATCTTCGAAAACGTTGGGCGCAGAAATATTTACACTTTTCGAGGTTTTTTCCGTTTCACAGAATCCATTATTTACACTTATGACATTTTGACGATTTGCTTGGGTTCATTTTGGTATATTTAATGGTTTTCTTAATGTTGTAAATCTGAAAAAACTATTGAAAATTCGAGATATTCTTATTATTATATATTATTTTCTACCACGCAAACAAAATTCTTCAACTAAGTGTACCTAGCTATAACATATCATGTGTTGTAAATAATATATTATGCATAACAATAATTATAGTATAAATATATCTTTATATTATACTACATTGGTCTAAGAGTTGTTAATAAAAGTTGAAATGTGACTATAATTACAATTATAATTTCACCTGGAGGACTACAATGTTTTTTGTTTTTTTTTCATTTTTTTTTATTTCAACAAATTAAGGTATTTTGACCATAAAAATTTTGTAGGTACAATGTCGAATTGAAGGCGAAATACCAAAAATGAATTTACAATATATGACTATTCCAAGTGTAAATGATACCAACAAATCTGTAGAACTTTGTCTAGATCCAAAGAAATGTTGTAAATTTAAAGCCGAACTAACAGAAGATTCAATAGCACCATACAAGTAAGTTTTCATTTAAAATCATTAATTATTTATTCAGTTAAGATGTATATTATTAATTAGGATACAAAATATAACTTAAATGGAGATTATTTGTATATACATAATTTTTCACTTTGTTGATATTGTTTCATTATTGGTGATATATGTTTAAATTCCTTTGTGGCTTTCCATATTGACTGATTGTTTGGAGATTAAATTTGATTTTTGATACAGTGAATGTGTCACTTTTCGCGTTAGTTCTGTTTCTTTGTCATATTATTTATGCTCTTCATTACTCCTTTCATATGCAATGGTATGTTATTTATTTATTTCTAATTATTTGATTTCAAACGCAATTGGCTTCTAAGAAACAGTTTTTTATTCCTAGATTTAATTTCATATTTTTGGGCTTGGCTGCTTCATGACATATAATATAAATATGGGTCAGAACTTAGATCACAATTAAATTTTATGTGGGAATAAATATGAAAAATTAATTTAGTTATGGCAAAATCCAGCAGATTGGGGATTTTATTAAAGTTGATATGCAATTTATCTTGTTTTTTTTTACTACATACGGGATATTTCATACATTAGTAGAGAAAGTTCTGTTTTTGGATTTCCAGTCCCTTGGGATTAAACATTTTCATCTAGAGTGGTCGAAGTAGTCCCAATATTGTTTTTGTGATATTTGGTTCCTTAGTTAAAGTTCATAGAATGTTGATAGTAGTTCATATGAATAGTATTGGCAAATTTATTAGTTTCTGTGGTAAGGTTGTAATTCATGTTACATCTTTTTTAGTCTTAACTACAGGCATGTTCAGAGCGGTAAGACAAATAGTTCAATATTAAAATTGTATCTAGATACTTCAGTTTAGGAGATATGTAATCCAACAAAGAAGTTTCTCAACTTTATTTTTTCACGTTAACTTTAAAATAGTAATTTAGCATACGTAATTTTAAAACCTTCCGAATTTATATATCTGTTGTTAATATAGACATTAATTGACATACAACTTTGTTCACCGAATATTTTTTTATCTACAGATTTTAGTAATAACCTACTAAACTAAAAATGTGTAAAAAGATATGCACAAGTTAATCCAGTATGTAAAAATGTTTTACATCTGTAAAAAAGACGTAATACGAGTTACTTCAGGATGTAAAAATGTTTTACATTAGTAAAACGGACCTATATACGAGTTACAACCTTGTTGTATGATAAAACACATAAGGATTCAGGGTTGTAACTCAGTTTCTATATCAATCAATTATAATAAATAGATGCATTCAACATCAAGAAAATTCATTTGAATTTTTTTTTTCACATTAAGCGTGCTTCTAAAAAAATGATTTACAACCTTGTTCGATGTGGGTGTCGATTTATCGTTTTATTTTTTTAGATGGATTATATTATCGAATAAAACGATAATTATGGACCAAGAAATTGATATCTTTTTATGCGCCATCGTAGGACCGTCGGCGAATGCTCTCCCGAAATCGTTCAAAAATTTAACGATATCTTCAAACATAGACCGTTCAAAAACTAATCAAAATTTACCGATGGCTTTAGGACCGAATTTATCTCCATCTGATTTCATGTTTAACAAGGATTCGAATACAGTGATGTTGAGTAAAGAAGGAAGTATTGTAACGTTTGGAATTATGCACGCTCTAAATCCGGACAGCGCCGAATCTGGTACTAACGTAGTATTGATAGTAATTGTTACTTTATTATGTGTAGCTCTAGTAGCTATACTTGTTATTTATATTATTTGGAGAAATAGACAGAGAAAAAATAGGCGAGGGCCGTAAAAATCTATAAATTGCTAGAAAGTGTTGAGCGGTTAAAAATTTAACTTTTAGACACTTTTTATTTTAATTTGATTTAGACTGTTTGTGAACTGACTTCTAGTCATCTTTTTTTTAGGCAAAAAAATGAGAATATAAGCATACATACCCGGTTATTCTAAATTTGTTTTAATAATCAATATTTTAAATACTGCCCTGTTTGATTGAATGGAACTCTTTAGTTTTAAAAGTCTAAAAATGGTCCTGTAATTCAAAAACTACTAAAGAGAATTTTGTCCAAATTCAAAAAATTCAAGTTGGCCGCCTGTAGCAAAAATAAATGAATGTTTTAGAATTTTAAGCGCATGAAAATGTGAAAAAAGACATGTCATTACTAAATCCCGAATTAGGACAATTTATATTTTGTAGTTTTTGAATTCCACGACTGTTTCCAGTCTTTTGAAACAAACAGGACCGTTTCCAGATTTGAAACACACTGTGTATATATTCTACAAAATATTGAACAGCATAAAAAACTAATATGAGAAAATCGAAAGAGAATTCGTTATTCAGGGGTTGCACTTAAGGTTTAATCTAGTATCCATTGTCATTTCGGTTTAAATTATTAATCATTAATAGGTTTGTTCCAACAAGAAAATAATCCGAAAATAATTTCTGATTGATTTATTGCGCGTGCGTGACTGCTACACTATTTTTTTCTGACTGATTCTTGTTGGAGTTGGAACGCATTTCTCACAAGATACTCCCATTGGGGGTGTGCTGTGCGTATCTCTGACTGTCCATGACACACATGGGTTGTCAAAAACAAACAAACCGAAAAAAGTGTGCAGATTTGTTTCCTAATTATGAATAATTTAGAAGGTAATCATTTTTAAACTTAATGATCCTTTGCCGATTTGGTTAAAATTTGGCAATAATTTTCTTTTTTTTTTGGATGCTGGGCCAACAAAACTTCTTCTAAAGGCCGGTTAAAACTTAAGCTTCGGCTAGTTTTACTCCGAGCGTTATATTGTCGCTTGAATCAGTTTACGTGGTTTCTTATGTAGCGGTTCTTCCTTACACTACGGGTCGCTGAACTTTAATTGTCAATTGTCGACAGGCTTTAAAACTACGGAATGAAGTGTAGCGTCGCTAGATAAAGTATTTATGTAAATATGTGATTCCCCGAAGTGTGATATTTTTATTATTGTTTACGGGACACTTGTTTGTGCGGAAATAGTAATTTTAAAAATACAAAGTCGGAATTTGGTATTTTGTTTGGTCCATTTGTCTGCTACTGCTCCCAATAATAAATTAAATTTATGTGGAGACATTCTAAAATATTTGTAAAAGTCGTTTTCGTCTTCTTTTAAAAAGCGTATGAAATTCGAGTAATCCCAAAAATAAAAAAGTAAACTATTCACATTGTTAATTTGGCACAAACTGTCGCTCACGTTTCAATTTGAAGCTTATAAGTGAAGCTCAATGAAGTGCAGTAAAGCTTATATAAGAACCGGTCTTAATTCTGCTAAATTCACTTGTTGATAATTCATTATATTCGGAAGAATCGTCTGATGAAAAATCATTAATCATTTTATATATAACTCGTATACAAATTATACACAGTCAATGTTGATCACGATCTCAAAACCAAAACAAATAATTTAAACAATCTTCAACTGCGGATCTGCGCAACTCTGCGAGAAACAAAACAAACTGTTGGAACACCGGATTTACAATCATGTATTTGGTTCAAAGTTTATTGGAACGCTCCAATTGAAACTGCGCATGAGTCAGTCAGTTATTTACGGTTTTGGATTATTGTTGGAACAAACCTAATATTATAATCAAGAACAAACAATTCATAATAGATAATTATTGTCATATTGACGAATATCGTCACCACTAACCAAAACTACACTTTATTATCACTCTACATACGTTGTGATAAACTGAGTTTATCATCAATTCCTGATGATACTAACATAGTTAGCGAAACTTAAGTAGAGTGTTAAAAAAGTGTAGTTTTGGTTAGTGGTGACGATATTATTCAACATTGTTGAAAAACCTAACCAAATTCCAAACTCACGTTATTATTATAGTCAAGAAATGCTTTACATGGATTAAATGAAATATACTCTGTTTTTAAGACTAATTGAAGTTTCTTCTTTGAGTGCAGCTTCCAAAATTTCTCTTTGATATTTTCTTTCACATTCGTAATTTATGGTTTATCGAGTACAAAGTTAACATTTTTACATAACCAAGTTTTCTTTTAATATAATGAACGAAAAGAATGACGGTTTTGTACAACAATTTATAATTGTTAAATTGAATATATTAACATTCTTATGGTTCTAGGCAAGGTAGCATAGTCCAAACATTTTGCAACTGAGATATTTTATCAGAAATACTGTTGACTATGTAACTAATTAGGATTAAATTAAGAGAAAAATAACTGGTCCTAAGAATTGTATAAATTTTTTCTTTCGAATGTAGTTTTTAATTTGTCAATTTTTGAAAATCGAATATATTTAAAAGATCTCGAATTTATCTACATTAAGATATTTTTTTATAAAATATTCGTGCCTTGTAATTTTTATATTTTGGAATAATGTATATTATACAGATTTTTTGTTTTATGTTGGGGCATGTGGTTTATTTTTATATACATTGTAGTGGTCTTATGTACTTCATGGACAAACAAATGTTATAACACGTGCTATTTTCGAAATGTTTATTTATAAATAATGAATTTAAACTAAAAGTCTTTAAAACCATTATAACTAGGCTTGCTTTACTTCTGGATTTTTTTTCACTTTCGATTAAGTCTGAGATATTTTAAATAATTTTTTAACAATTATAAATCTATATTTTCATAGGAAATCAGTTTAAATATTTTATTAAATTAAAAATAAAACCACTTTTGAACATTAATTTTTTTCAAAATATTTCTCAAAGTTGGTTTTTTATATAAAAATCAGTTTTTTTTAAACTTACAGAATTCAAAGGACCCCTCACTTCTCTTATGAAAAATGGCTGTCTACCAATTTTTTTAAAAAATTTAGTATGTTTTAGATCTTGTTGTTTTTTAAATGTTTCCATGGGTTTAACATAATCCTTTGAGCATACTTATCACTTAGAATCATCTGAAAACTAATATACATAAAATTAATTTACAAGTATTTCAGGATTTTTCTGAATTTTTTTTCCGTAAATATCCACACATAATTTTTCGATAATTTGCTGGATAATTTACTGGATTTTCTCCAATCTTCTTCTTCTTCTTCAAATAAATTATCTCCATTTGTGTTGATCAGGTCAATGTCGGTTTTTGTTTATTTTGCACTTTGTTACGTAAGGTTTCGATGTGTATTTAAAAAACAACTCAAAATTAAAAAAAATTAATTATTTAAAATGTTTTTACATGCCCTTCCCATTTTGAAGCGATTTAAAAAATACTATTATTTTCCATATACTCTCATGTACAAAACCCATTTTACGAAAAAATGTGGTCGCCTTTAGAAGATATTAAATATTTCCCAGCGCAAGTCACGCGTGCTTTAAAGGTTTCAGACATTCGTACTTATTTTCCATTTTTGAATGTTTATTATGGTGCATTACAGTTTGGAAATATTTATTGATAATGTTCATGCTGTAATCGTGGTTTTAAGAAATAGGCTCGTTTAGCACATTTTTTTATTATATACTTTAAAAGAGCATGTTGAGTTTACTAGTTTTGCAAAATTTCATAATTTTTCATATTTAAATAAATTATCAAAATCCTCCATATTTAAAAGTTTAATTTAAACACACTGGAGCTTACTTTAAATAAGTAAATCGGGTATCTATAAAAAAGTGGTTTCCACCAACTTCACTACAACTGAGGCCAATAATATTTTGAAACATAAAAAAAATGTAATAAATATTTATAAGAAAAAGATTCAATTAAAGTTATTAATTAAAATGAATACTTTGTAATACATCGACAAAAACCTAATTTCATATACTCAATTATAATTTAATATTTCATATTCATATTTGTTTAAAATACATTTGGTTTTTCAAATACGCTTCGAAAGAGATAATTAATTTCAAGAATGGAGAGAATCCAGCAAATTATCAAAAAATTATATGTAGATATTTTCGAAAAAAACATTTTTCAGCAAACCCTGAAATACATGTAAATTAATTTTATGTATATTATTAGTTGTAAAAAAAATTTCAGACGATTCTAAAATGTCAAATTCAATAAAGATCCATATTGTTGGTTAAGCCATTTTCCATAAGAAAAGTGAGGTGTCCTTTGTATTTTAAATTTAAGACTTTTTCAAAATTTGACTTTTAAATATTTTCTTTTTTTACTTCATAATTTACATTTCTCATTAAAATTGTGATTTTTTCGGAATAAAAAGAATTGAAATACAAATTTATAGTATTTTTCTTCAATTTTTAAATGTTTGTTTTTAATGAATTATAAAAGAATTTTATTAAATTTTAATTATTGTTTTAAACTTCAAAATTTTATAAATGTTTTTTTTTTCGTATTTAAATCAAAATACTTAATTTTTTATATATTTTTTATTTTTTTTTTCAGATTTTAATAGAAGTGGAAATTTACTTTTATTAATTTCAAGTTTTGGATGTTGTTATTTTTTTCAAAATGGATTTTTGAAAATTTGGATTTGAAAAAAATAATTCTTATCAAATTTCAACTTAAAATTAGATTTTTATAATTTGTTTCATTAATTTTGGGCATTTTCTAAATTTAAATTTTTACCAGTGCCATTATCCATCACTTGTGTGACCCTAAAACGGGCAAAACTGGTAGGTATAAACATTTATATGTATAGCAAGTTTAGGTATATATAAATATTTTTGTACAGTAAAAACGATACTTATGATACTTAAGTCTTGTACTCATATTTATTATTATTATTTAGTCAAGAACTAGATTGTTAACAATATTTATCAATATTAAAAATTGCTTTTTATTAACTCTTGGCCAAAACCATAAATAGCTGAAAATTTTTAAAATATATATTTTTCTAAATATTCTTTATAATTATGAAAAGTTGCGAAAAAAATATAGTTCTTGTTTTTTACAGATTTATCAGTTGCAAATAGTATTCTATTTAATATCTCTCTGTTTCTAGATTTTTCGTAACTGATGATAAATCTTTAGAATTTGATGTATTAAACGTAAAACCAAAATATTGCACTAGCTTATTAAGATTTTTGTTATATTGATATTGTTTTATAGATCTTGTAATTTTTTCAAAAAAATATGTGATATGATTTTAATAATCTCAAATATTTTTTAAGTGATATTTTAGCATCCCAGTGAAAGGGTCTCAAAGAAATTTAACTGGTTAAGATTAATGTGCCTTTATAGTTTTTAATCAAAAGTTTTATATGGTTTTTCCGAAGTGACATTTTTGTTCGTCCCTTAAAAAAAAGTTTTTGCAATTTGATTGAATGTTTTTTAATAATTGTACTACACGTTAAAAATAATTAAATGTATCTTTACACACTGATTAATTAAATAGTATATATGTGCTTAATATGTGAAAAATAAATTAATATACAATTCAATACATTCTTTATGTTCCTCCTTCTGACTTGTAGAAATTAAAAAATTCCTTTAGATTTGAACAAAATTGTGTAAAATATATGTATATACAGGGTGTTTCATTGGGAAACTTCAAAATTTTCACTGGGCATACCAAGGTGATTTTAAAAATCCCATATATCGGTTTTGTCGATCTTTATAACCATTTTTCTCTTGCTTCATAACTTTTAAACCACCCTATATATATTTTTTATATTTGGTACATGTACTCGCTCTAACTTGACAAAAAATTTGATGTATTAACGATAAAGAAATTTCAGGGCCGGCTCTACTCAAACTTTATAAATTCGGTCAGCCAGAAAACAACAACCTGCATATTTTTACAATTTTTTGCTATAGTTAAAAAGAGCTTAAAAAAAAGCAAATCCAACGATGTACTTTTATTTAGATTTGTATTGTCACGACAAGTTTTTATTAATTTTATTATAGCCTAAATAAGTATTAAATTTAAAAGTTACGTTTTATAATTGATACTCACATTAGATTTTTCTTTACAACTCTCTGTACATTGTGTTTTTTTATTTTGCAATGGGAAATTTTTTAGGCGAAATATGACACGTTTTTTTATTGCAATACATAATTAAATAAACACTTTGATCAATAGTCATTAAAACAAGGTAAAAATAAATAAAAAATAATAATTATTAGAATTAAATACCACATAATAGTATAAATAAGCCAAAACTATTAAGGAACAAAGTAAAAAATATGATTATCACAAAAAATTGCAACAGTTCGAAATGCGACGTCTATTTTGTTGTATTTATATTCTTGGCATTATAAATGTCATTTCATTGATTTTCTAATAATATTGCAGTTATTTTTCATCGTAACAAGCATTTTCTATCCTTTCAGGTATTTCATCCCTATTATTTAGGTTTATTACGCTTTCGTGACTTCCGTATTCGGGACTTTTCACTAAATACCTGTATTTGTACCTTTTTATTCCACCTTCGAGACTTCCAATTTCTTAACCTGAAACTTAGATATAACTTTTCCGCATTTTGGACTCGATTACCTGAAGTCCTACCAAGTCGGAATAATTATCAGCAAATTCAATAAAACTAATTGTGGTGATGCGAGTTTGGAATTTGTAACAGAATTACCAGCATTTAATGATAAAAAAACTGCTATTTATAACTCCAGGCAAAAACCATTGACAGTTTTAAAATCGTCAAGATATTTTACTACCAGAAAGAATCAAAAAAGATTTTTTGTTATTTGACGATGGGACCAAAGATAAAATTTTAGCATTCTGTACACCGACTGCCCGAAATACCTTAGTAGCCTGCAAGAATTTTTTTGGAGATGGAACGTTTAAAAGTTGCTGCCCACAATTTGAGCAATTGTATACAATTCATGCTGATATATTAAGTAGTGAAATGTATACTAAAATAATAGCACTCCCCAACAAGAAAGAAGAAACTTATATTAGGCTTTTTTCTCTAATAAAATCACATCTTCCCAAGTGGGAACCCCAGAATTTTAAAATAGACTTCGAAAATGCTGTAATACAATCCCTTAGGAAAACTATTCCTCTAGTAAATTTAACAGGGTGCAACTTCGACTTTAACCAGTGCTTGTGGCGGAAAGTGCAACAAATTGGTTTAATCAACCTTTATAAAGAAAACACTAAAGTTCGTACCTACATTAAAATGTGTGCGGCACTGGCACACCTTCCAACAAAATGTATTGACGAGGGGTGGATGGACATCATGTCAAGTTCTCCGGAGAATGTGTTAGTACAGACATTTAATGATAATTTTGTTGATCAGTGGTTGGAAAATAATATAGTTGAATACATGTGGGTATGTTTCAACGAAAGACATATAGAACTACAAATTCACTGGAAGGTTGGCACAATCGTTTAAATAGAAAAGTTAACAAAATAAATCCGAATATATAGGAAGAATGAAACCACTACGACTGCGCTACGCAGCAGCGGCCGTTTTATCTAAATCTTAGGAAAAGATGCAAAAAATATATAGATTTAGATTCTAGGATACAATATACTATAACAGATTACATTCAAAATAACAAATATAGGTCACTGTTTAAAAAATTTGTCCTTTATAATCAAAATATAATATATAATGCAATGTTGTAAATAGTGATTTGTAAATATTTGATAAATAAATTATAATTTAGAATTGAACGGTTTTTATTTGCTTTCTTCTGCAAAGATTAAGAAGTCCCGAATGCGGAAAAGTTATATGTCTAATTTTCAGGTATATATTAACTTGGAGTCTCGAAAGCGGAATAAAAAGGTACAAATACAGATATAAAGTGAAGAGTCACGAATGTGGAACACACGATTATTTATGAGACTAGAATACACTTTGGACTTGGGATGCCCCAACCGTAGTAATCTACAGGATTAAAGTCTGAAGATCGCGTAGGGCAATGGGTAGGACCACCTCTGCCTATCCATTTATTCGGCAAGTTTTCATTTAAAACTTCCCTCACAACTAGCCTATAATGCAGCGAAGCCCCATCATGTTTCTTTAATTGGAGATCTCTCAATTTTATCATTAACAGTAATATGCCTCTTTTTGGCTTCAATTAAAAATAAGGGTTAAACCATACTTTTAGGTCGAAACTAAACGCAATATTTTGTTTCTTATTTAAGATAAATTGATTTATTCAATACTTTTTAAATGCAAATTAAATGTTATAATTAACTATTATCCTAGTTTATTCAATTTAAAGCTCCTATCTGAGTCCAGTGGTTACCACAAACATTCTAGAACAAATAAAATCGTCTGCGCAAAAATTAAAAGTACATCGTTAGATTTGCTTTTTTAAGCTCTTAAACTACAGCAAAAATTGTACTAATTCAAATATATAGGGTGATGTTTCCTAGCCAACCGAATGTTTACAAGTTATGAAGCAAGAAAGAAATGGGTAAAATTAATAAAACGGTTAAAAAGAACGACAAACCCCACATATGGGGGGTTTTAGAATTACCTTGCGCAGTTAAAATTTTGACCTTTCCCAATGAAATAAATAAAAAAAAATAAGGAAAAAAGTAAAATAAGAAAAAATAGAAAATTAATAGTGAAAACAGGAAAAATATGAAGAAATAGGGAGAAAATAGTTAAAAATAGGGAACATGGGGAAAAATGAGGAAAATAGGACAAAATCGGGAAAAATAAGTACAAATAAGGAAAAAAAGGAAATAGAAAATAATATACTAGAAAATAGTAAATAAATCGTTCAAGTGCGTGTCGGACTTCGCACATTTAGAGTTCCGTACCAATGTAGAATATAAGCCAAAAATACTTGGTAAAAAGATTTAAAGAACTGAAAAGAAAAATAACCAGGCCCAAGTGCGTTCGACGAAGAAAACAAAATTATGGGACGAAAAATGCATTTCTTAACAAAATTAATAATAGCACAGATAAAAATAATAAAATATCGAATATCACAATCCGCATATATACTTAGATATATTAACCAATTTTGAAATGCTACGAACAAATTTTTGTTAATATCAGTGTAACCGACAAAGATAGAAAAAAAATTATAAGATAAAAAATGAATTTTTTAATAAAACTAATACGATTGCACACATAAAAATAATAAAATATCGAGTATCACAATTTACATATATACGAAGTTGCGGAACAATAAAAATGAGGGAATCGTAATGAAAAAATCATATTTATTAATATATTGGTATTTGTTGGTAAAATATACGTAACAATAAACATTATCACCAAATTTCAAGTGTATAGGTCAATGGAAAGTTAAAAAATTCTTCGGAACAAAATTTTGAAAAAAAATGCAGACTTTGGCGGCTTCTCATGCCTACGTTTTGCAATATTTTTTAAAACAAAAAATATGCCTTTTATCTACTCAATGAGCTCTATTCAACGATACCTTACTCGATGGGAGCCCCCTTGAAAACTTTTAAAAATATTTTTTACAGTTTATGTGGCTTTGGGTCAATAAGACGCATATACTGTGAAAATTTGATGACTGTAGCTCCACGGTTTAGCTGCTAGACCGGTGTGACAGACGGACACGCGAGTGAGAGCAATAGGGTTCCGTTTCGACCCTTTGGGGTACGGAACCCTAAAAAATAGAAAAATAGGGAAAAATAATGACAAATTTGCAAAAACAGAAATAGGAAAATTTGGGAACAATAGGAAAAAAATATTAAAAAAATAGGGAAATTAGGGAATAAATACTGAAAATATGGGAAAATATAGTAAAATATAGTGGAAAAAAGGGAAAATAGGAAATAATAAAAAATAATAGGGATAAATAGGGAAAACCGAGGAAACGAATAGAAACATTGATATATTTTATATAGTAATTACGCGAATATAGTTATAAATAATTTAATATAGTTATAAAATGCGAATTTTTTTATTTCCGGTGTTAAATAATATTTCACCATCAACATTTATTTATTTATTTTGTTAAAAATGAACAAAGAATCGTTCAAAGTTCAATCGAATGTTTTGGTTATTTTTAATAAAGAAAAATGTTTGTTTGACTATTTTTAATACAAATAAAATTTAATTAAATCTATTTTTTCAAGAATCCAGTTACGTTCTTACTAAATAACTATTGCAAGGATTAATCAAATAAAACTCTTATCAGTATTAGTATTGACAATAAAAAAAATTAAGTAAAGTAATTTTAGGCAAGGTAAATATACTTATCGATGATAAACTGATTTACCCAAGTAGGTAACGGTAGATATAACTCCCAATTTTATCAATCCATGACGTAAAGAGCTTTGGAGCAGCCAACAACCATGGCCACTACAAAATTATTTTTGTTAACTTGTACAATTATTAGTTTAGTAGAAATTGTTAAAACGGTAAGAAAAATTATTTTTATTAAATATTAATATTTATTATGCTATTTAACCATATTTTTATAGATATTTGTGATAAATGTGAAAGGACACACCTAGAATTTTTAAATGCATATTTTTGTCGGTTTGAAATGATAATTAGATAATTGTGTTTTTTATATTCCAATTATTGAAACCACTTTTAACTATTTTTAAACGCTAGGTTTTTAACAAATTTTACAAAAAGATCCTATAAAACAATGAATTGGGTAATACATAAATGACCTTTATAATTAGATCATTTAGAGGGCTGCACTTTAGTCACATTAATGTAATATTGTTTTAATTTCAATATGATTTTAGGATTACATTGCTGCCGTCGTTGAATTCCAACCAAGAAAATCAATACTACCAAATCAAACCGTTCAATTAAATTTAGATGAATATATTTTTAATATCGATCAAGCACGTGTAAGTTTTCCATTAAAAAAATTGTATAAATATTTTATAATACATGTTCATTTTTTCTAAGAATTGATACAATTTAAACGTCATTCGATTACTTACTGAATGAGCGTTCTATCTACTGACTTTTGGTTTTTAGCACAGCTCTGCTCAAATAATTGTTTTTCCTGAGTATGGTTTAACTGGAATGGTAACCGATCCAACTCGATACGCAATAGAAATTCCCAATGTTGGAGATAAATCAGTTTATACAAATGAAGTAAGTAGGATTTCACTTATAGAGATCAATTAACCCTAATAGCACAGAGACATTTAAAAAACGTCTTAAAAACGTACACGAACAACCGTCGGGACGTTTTAAAAACGTTCGGATAACGTTTATAAGACGTTTTTCTCTAATGCAAATGTCACAACTTCTAACGTCTTATAGACGTTGAAAAAAGACGTTTTAAAAACGTTTCAAAACGGACTCGATAAATGGTTCGACAAAAGACGTTTTTTAGACATATTTTAGAACGTTCACTTATACTTTTCTGGACCCAAAAACACAACGTCTTTTGAACGTTTTTTTTACAGTAGCTTTAAAAACGTTTAAAGAACGTAACATTTTGACTTTGTCCGAAAACATATACTTTTTGAACGTTTTTACTGGTGGATTTAAAAACGTCCCTATATTGTGACTTTATAAAAAATATTCTGACATGAACGTTAAAAAAAGGTTTAGTAGTCGTTTTTTATCGTACCTACTCTAGCGTAAAAAACGTTTTTGCCGTTTCTTTATGTCTATTTTAAAATCGCTCTTACAGAAACGTTTATAAAACGTTTTATGTTGATCCTCGGACGTTCTGACGTTAAATAAACCATAAAAAACGTCAATCGGACGTTTTGTGCTATTAGGGAAGAGATCGGCTTTTATTCTCGTTTTTTCCAAGATGTCCATCGCCCCTATACAATTTCTTCTTTAAAAAAAAAGAATTCAAAATTAGTAGAAATTGTTTTAAATAAATTGTATAGTTCCATTAATCCTTGCTAAACACTTTATTCAATCTTAATTTTTTTAAAACTTTAATGGACAATTTACTTTTTTTATACATTACGATTATATTTAAACAAATTTTAAACCTTTAATGTTATATTTGTTAAAATAGTTTATTACTTCAAAATTTAATATTTTGTATTTCATTTTGTTTTTTTAGACTTCTAAACCCTAAATAAGTCTTATAAAACGACTCTGTCTGTCTGTCCGCATTTATAACTCAAAAACGAAAAGACGGTCAACGGTAATAAACTCAGTATCCCTTGAATAGCTCCCAAATAGATTCTCAGATTTGTATGGCTTCCGGTTTCAAAACTGGTTTTACAAACCAGAACCGGAAGTGATACTATACCGATTTCAAAGATATCTTTCCGACGTGAAATTTAACGCTGGAATCGATATTTGCATCATGAGATAATGCATGTTTAGAAGTCGTCACATGCCTGCCAACGCGCAGGCGCTTCTGACATTTTTTTAATTTTTCAGTTTTTTTGACCCATTTCCGATTTTTCCAATTTTTACTGGGATTTTCCATTTTTTTCAATTTTTTTAACAATTTTTTTCGGTCTTCTATAATTTGTGTTCAATTTGTTTTTAATTTTTCTAGTGTTTTTAGCCATTTCCGATTTTTCCAGTTTTTACCGGTTTTTTTTTCATTTTTTTCAATTTTTTTACCGATTTTTTCGGTCTTCTCCAAAACTTTCGGCTTTGTTCTAGTCTATTAATTTTTTCAGATTTTTTCGGTTTTTCCAATTTTTACGTTTTTTTTTCAATTTTTTTACCAATTTTTTCCGTGTTCTCCAAAATTTTCCGATTTGTTAGTTTTTTTAGTTTTTCTGTTTTTTTTTCGGTTTTTCCAATTTTTCCAATTTTTACCGATTTTTCTATTTTTTTCAATCTCTTTACCAATTTTTTCGGTCTTTTCCAACATTTTCGGATTTGTTCTAGTTTTTTTCCGGTTTTTTCGGTTTTCGAATTTTTTCTGACTTCTAATTCAGATTTTTCAAATTTTTTTCAGTTTTTTACCCATTTTTTCGTTCTTCAAAATTTTCCGATTTGTACCAGTTTATTTCTTTTTTTTTCCAGTTTTTTTTCTTTTTCTTTAAAATTTTCCGATTTGTTCCAGTTTTTTTAGTACTTTTCCGATTTCTATCAGTTTTTTTAATTTTTTTTCGGATTTTTCCAATTTTTACTGGTTTTTTTGTATTCTCAATTTTTTTGGTCTTCAAAATTTTCTGATTTGTTCCAGATTTTTAGTATTTTTCCGATTTCATTCGGGTTTTTCAATTTTTTCTGATTTTTCCAATTTTTACCGGTTTTTTTTTGAATTTTCAATTTTTTTAACAATTTTTTCGGTCTTCTTCAAAGTTTCAGTTTTAGTTTTTTTAGTTTTCTTCCGGTTTATTTCGGATTTTTCCAATTTTTACTGGGTTTTTGTTTTTTCAATTTTTTTACCAATTATTTCTGTCTTCAAAATTTTCCGATTTGTTCGTTTTTTTACTGTTTTCCAGTTTTTTAATTTTTTCCGATTTTACAATTTCTTTGTTTTTTATTAGAATTAAAAAAAAAGTAAAACTATTTTTTTTTCGGTTGTAATTCTTAGTTTTTTTTTATAATATTGTAATTTTTTAAAATTCAATTTAACGTCAAGATTTGAATCTGATATTTTTTTTGGTTTTTGATCAAATAATTTGCTTTTTCCAAATATAGATTATTTCTCAAGAATTCCAAATCTAAAAAAAATATTGAGCAAATATTTTTTTTGTCAAAAATCTTAATTTTCCTAAAACTTGGATTTTTACATAAAATTTAGTTTTTTTTTTCAAGGTTTTAATTTTTTTTTTTAAATGAAACTTTATTGTTTAATTTTTTTTTAATTTCATTCGGTTTTTTTTTGATTTTTATTAGAATTCAAAAAACATTAATTAAAAATTTGATCTTTTTTTGAATTTTGGATGTGATATTTTTGTTTGTGTTTTATTAAAATAATTGGATGTTCCAAATATAAATTATTTCTCAACAATTTCAAATATCAAATAAAATAAAAGATGTTTTTTTTTCTAGGTTTTGAATTTTTGTTTTTTTTTTAATTTCGATATTTTTGCAGAATTTAAAAAATATTAATATTTTTTGAATCAAATTTGTGGGTGTTTTTTTACATATTAATGCAATTTTTTAAAAATTTAGTTTTTGAATTTGAAAAATGAATGTGTCACAAATTTAATCTAAAATTTAAATACTTTAAAAGAATTATTTTGCTGTCAACAATTTTAATTATTTTAAAATGTTGATTTTAGTATTTAGTATAAAAATTTCAAAATATTCCTTAACCCTTTAACTGCGGGCAAAATTTTGGAGCGCCAAACGCTCTAGAGAAAAAATGTTGAAAAATATAAATAAATCATCAATAATCTTGATTGTAATAGTTTACAAAAATTTAAAAACAAAGCTGAGTTTTAAGAAATTCAAAAATTTCGAAAATATATCAAAAAATTCCAAAATTCAAAAAAAATATAATTAAAAATGTCTAGAAATTCAAAAATTCCGATAATTTCAAAAGTATATCAAAAATTTCAAAACAAAAATTTCTAAAATTTAAAAAAAAATGGAAATTATGGGATTTTTTCCAAAAATTTCAAAAAGTAAAAATTTAAAAATGTTCAAAAAATTCTAAAATATATCGAAAATTTCAAAAAACAAAATTATTCGATTAATTAAAAATATTTCAAAAATGTGAAAGTTCCAAAAACCATTAAACTTATTTGGAAATTTCAAAAATTTCGAAAATTGTAAAATTCGTAAATATTTATAAATTTCAAAAATTTCAAATAGTAAAAATGTCAAAATATTTAAAAATTTCTTGGATAAATCTAAAATTTCAAAAAATTTGAAATTATGCAATTTTTTTTCGAAAATTTCAAATAGCTAGTAAAAATGTCAAAATATTCAAAAATTTTTAATATACATCAAAAATTTCTAAAATATATCAAAAATCTCAAAAAATTTGAAATTATGGAACTTTTTTCGAAAATTTCAAAAATTTCAAAAAGTACAAATTTCAAAATGTTTAAAAAATTCTAAAATATATCGAAAATTTCAAAAAATAAAATTATTCGATTAATAAATATTTCAAAAATGTCAAAAGTGTCTAAAACCAATAAAGAATTATTTGGAAATATCAAAAATTTTGAAAATTGTAAAATTCGTAAAAATTTATATTTGTGAAAAATTTGTAAAAAAATTGTAAAAAATTTGTAAAAAATTTGTAAAAAATTTGTAAAAAATTTGTAAAAAAATTGTAAAAAATTTGTAAAAAATTTGCAAAAAATTGGTAAAAAATTTAAAAAAACGTACCTAACATTTGTAAAAATTTGCAAAAAAATTCAGGGAAATAACAAAATATACAAAATTGTTCTTTTGCGATAAGTTTTTACGAATCATTCATATACGACAGCCGCAGCTAAAGTGTTAAACTTGGATTTTTAATTAATTTTTTTTTAATTTTAAATTATAAATAAACAGTTTTGTTTTTCTAAATCTTCGTTTATCATTTATATTTGTTTTATTTTATTTTCTTGGTAGAATTCAAAAAATAGAATTTTTTTTTTCAATTTTATATTTGGAACACTTTTGTACATATTTTAGTGTTTTCAAAATTTGAAACGCGAAAAATGATCCAAAATTTAAATTTAAAATGTGTCACTTTGTTCTTAAATATCTTAATTTTAATAAAATAGAATTTTGATTGTAATATTTTATTAAATTGAAAATATACAATTTTTTTAAAATATTCCTTAAATTTGTATTTTTATTTCAATTTTTTTTTTAATTTCACTCGATTTGGATTTAAAGCAAAGAACGAAAATTTCTTTTTAATTTCAACTAAGCAATTTTTTGTAAATTTAGATTTTTTAAACTTGAAAAATTATTGTTTCAAAAATATTAATTTAATATTTTATAAAGTTCAAAATATACATTTTTTTAAAAATATTCCCTTAAATTTTATATTTTTTTAAATTTGTCTAAATTGAATTTAAATTTAAAGTAATTGAAGTTTATTTTTCTACTGCTATATGTAAATTACTAACTTTACACATACTTTGTCGTGCGTAACGTTCAACTTTACGCACTAGTCCGTAAAATGAAATACTAGTGCGTAAAGTACTTAATACCTATATATTTTTGGTAGTAGAAAAAATATTGTATACAACTAGTGTGTAAAGTGATACTTTTTTCACGAATGTGAACACATGAATAACTATTTTTTCTTTCAGTTTTTTATGTTTTTATGCATATTTGTTTTTTTTTTAATTTTTTTACTTGAAAATTATTATTTTTTAGTGGATACTTGTATTATCAAACGCTGCAGTGGGTCATGCAATGTATATAGTAGTTAATTTATTTGAAAAAGAAATAACCGCAAATAATACTTTATATTACAATACCAATATCGTATTTGACAAATCAGGGACAATTATTGCAAAGTAAGTAATTCTATAATTCAAATAAGCAGCTTAATTTAATTTTATTTATTTTTCCAGACACCGTAAAATAAATCTTTACTCAGAACCAGAATTAACACCTGGAAGTCCAAGCCAAAATCAAAATATTTTTGTAACTGACTTTGGTATAACTTTTGGACTCTTCACATGCAACGATATAGTTTATTATAATCCATCGAGAAGTATTTTATCCAATAATTCAGTTACAGACATTGTTTTTCCAACTGCTTGGCAGTCAAGCTTACCCTTCTTTCACTGTAAGTACAATTAATTATTCCTATTAATATACAATGCAATCCACCTGAGTCCAGGTACCCAAAGTACGGTTACTTTATTACTGGTAGCAATGTGATCCAAGGATCAAGGATTCGATGTAGTTTTACACTATCTTCGAAGGAGCAGCATGCTGACGATTTTTTTCTTTTCTTTAGAAACTGTTTTCGACATAAGAAAAGGTTTTACGTTCCGGTTATCGTCGCTCGAAACCTCCTGTTGATACAGTACTACAGCAGCACGAGATTTTTTTTGGCACTCACCAAAAATTAAAAGCATATCAACATATTCACCTGAAGCAAATGTAAAAGACATTTTGTTGTTTTGATATATGTAGTGAAAGATTTCAGTACTCTTATAAAGTTCTTATTATTAATTTAAGAAACAAAAAGGGAACAAAAGATATAATTTAAATTAAAATAAAGATAAAATATAAGGTTGAACAATATTCACTACGTAAGCCAAATGAATGTTTTTACTCTTGGCTTAATGTTCCTTAAATAAAATAACATATTGTATTCGGAATAATTAGTATAATGAAAAAAATATAGGGGTAACATTTGACAAAAAAAGAGTTAAGGGTCGTTTCTAAAGAATGAAATGATGAGGGTGGCTTTTTTGTGTTACACATTTAAAGGTTTTAAGACATACATTATTTAGATTTTTTTCAGAATTTTATATAATCACACGAAAACGATACTTTTCTCGTCTCGTCTCGTTTTGACTCGTAAAACCGAGACGAGACCTTTCTGAAAACTATTTAGGCGATACCGAGAACACATACGGTGAAACACGAGAGTCTCGTTTCTGGTCTCGTTTATTTCTTCAGAATTTTGTTCTTAATTTCTGACAGAAATAAACTAGCAAGCAGTCTAACCTTTAATTTTTTTTTATAATAAAAAAAGGTATGCGTAGGTTAAGATACAATTACGAAATCTAAAATCTATCATATTTTTATTTTATAATTTTGGACTTCAGTTATAGCAAAAATGCCTTTGAGTGTAGGTGCTTAGAATGTTAATCCTAATAAAAGGCCAAGATTAGATGAAAGTGAAATTATACCAATAAATTGTGTTTAATAAAAATTACTTCGGTGGCATAAAAATTTGAAAAAAAATATGTTAAGTGTGTGAATAAGAAAAATAATTAGCAGAAAAGACAATAATACGACAGAAATGAAAATACATTTATTAACTGCTCATCCGAAGTTAATGCACACATCTACTTCGATTCAAAAATCAGTGTCATCAGACCAAAAAAAGTTGAATGAATGAAAAAAAAAATATTATATAATGTTTATAATTATAATTTGTATAGATATTGATTTAGTAACGTCCAAATAAAAAATAGAAATAAATAAATAATCACACATTTATTAGCAATAACGAGATTTAACGAGACGAGACAAACGGTTACGAGACGAGACCCGAGACTGAAACGAGACTTATTTTTTTCTCAACTAACGAAACCGAGACAAGCTTTTGTGAAAGTCTTTCCTGATCTCGTCTCGTCTGAAGCCCAAACAATCTGGGATACCCAGTATACAGTTGTGGATTAATTTTAAGATTATCTTCAAGCAGGTGGTACGATGATCCTGACATTTTTTAGCATTTGATTTCTTGGGTAAACGATAACCAATTTTTAGGGATATTTTCTGAACTGTATTTTATTCAAAAATATAACAAGATATTGATATTTTTACAATTTTGAGAATATCGCTAGAAAGTTCATTGAATCTAGTGTTTTTATAATTTTTATCGCTTGAAGGGTGTACGTTATTTTTTCCTTAACCTTTCGCTGTTTATTGTGGAGGTATTTTCGGATCTGTAAATAGATCCTTTATGTACTATTTCCACTATTCTATTTGAAATAATATTACTATTTTTGACTAGGATTGTACAAGATTATTGTCTTGATTACAGACCAGTTATTTGATTTTTGTAATTCTTTCATGTCTTTACCTTATTTTTTAAAGTATATCTTTGATTTGTTTCATTTGTCGTTTACTACATATTTGTAATAATGATAAACCTTGTAATAACAGTGAAATCATAATTTTTTGATAAATAGAAGTTTGTATATAATTGGTATTATATGTTAAAATTGAAAATGATCGTTATTATTTTTTAGCGCTATCGATTCAATCCGGTTATGCTGCCGCAACCAAAGTAAATTTGTTGGCTGCAAATCTCAACAGCGTAGAGGAAGGAATCGGTGGAAGCGGTATTTACGACTCAACTGGAAATCCTTTCGTTACACCCTACATATCTGGTGTTCCTGGAACCAAACTAATTGTAGCCACGGTTAAAAATGCTCCGGTACGCGATAACTCAACCATCGTAAGTTAAAACATTTAAAAATTGATGACGTAGATATAAGAACTAGACAGAGACAGCTATAGTTTGGATCTTATACCGCCGTCTTGAATTTACTTTCTATATTTTAATTATTTATAAATACCCATTTGTAGAGAAAATTTGCTTCTGGAGGTATTGATGATGTACCAACATTAGCCAACTTCAGTTCTTCGAGGTATTTCGAAAGCAAAAAATACGAATTTAGAAAATTGAACTTATCTCAACCTATTCGCAATGAAGAAGTTTGTCACAGAACTTTCTGTTGCGTTTTTAACATTAAGTTATCGGAAGATGCTATAAATCCTTCTGATATATATCAGTGAGTATTTTAAATTATTTTATACTTTGTCTTGAGAGTAACTTTTTCTTTAATATTTTAGGATAATGGCGTATAAAGGTCCAGTAAGACTAGGAGAAGTTAGACATGTGAAAATATGTGCTCTTGTTGCATGCGAAACTATAGATATCAACACTTGCGGGAACAGAAACATCCAAATAAGTTCCAGACTTGAGTCTATATTAGTTGAAACGAATACACCGGAAGTTTCTGACGAGTTCTACCAACCTTTTTCGGTGAAGAATGATTTGCTTCCCGTTGCCAATACAGTTTTTAACTCTACTGTTAATAACACAATCAGAACGTCCAAATATTATTTGGCTACGAATATAAATCAACAAAATATTCTCGCGTTTGGTATCATGGGGAATATTAGTAGCGGTGTTAGTTTAGGATTTAATTTCGTTTTGTTCTTTGGTGTTTTAATTTTCAACTATATGTTACATTAAATTAGATCTTTGGATTGAAGTTAATTAATTGGATAATATTTTGTGTTTGTCGTAGTTAAAACTCAATTTTTGTAAATTAAAACAATTAAAGTTTTTAAATAATTGAAAACCTTTTTTCATATTCATAAAATCCATCGTCACACAAAAACTAATGATATTTTTCATATCTAATTTTCATTTTTCTGGTCAAATATTGTTTATATAGAGATCAATCATTATTATGATCTTTCCACCAGTGGCGGGTATAGAAAGAATTAAATGGAGCTATGGGTTACTTATACTATTATCGTAATAACGACATAATCAAAGTCACATGCAAACCTGCATCATGCGAGCTCGCATGGGGGGCGCCCTGTGCTCTCCCCATGTATCCGCTACTGATTTCCACCCGCTGCTGTACTTGAGTACGCTTTTTCCTATAGTATATACTGTTACGTTATTTCAATAATATTTTAAATTTAAAAATTTATTTTTTTTGTCCTGGTTCATTACCAAACTTTTGACTAATACTATTTATTTTTTTTTGTTGCGTTCCAGAAATTTAATATTGTAATATTTTAATCTATATTTCCTTACTGTCTTCATTAACTTGAAATTTTATTTCATAATTTTCTATTTTTTAATTAAAACTATATATTTCTTACTTATTGGTATATATTTTTTTTAAATTCCTTTACAATAATATTTAATAAAGTTTCTCATAAAAATTTCCTCTGACAATTTTATAATATTCTAAAAATTGACTTGTTTATTATTTTTCTTTCCTTTTCAATTTTTTGAACCACTAGATTTTTTTTTATAAAAAATAATATAAAGAATCTTACGATTCCTATACAGATTTGTCCAAAACTTTGCGGAACATAGAGTATTTCATCCAACAGACAAGACAGACGACAAGAAGCCCAGTAAACGATATGGAAGCAGTGTTACAGTTTTCAATAAACCGTATTCTACCAACATTTCGATAATAAACTACCAAAATCTACTAACTATCTAAATCTAACCTGTGTATTTTAATTCATTTTATTAAAAGAAGTCTGACTATCTAAATCTAACCTGTGTTTTTAAAAAATGAAGAAAATATAACACTATTTATTTTTATTTTATTAAAAGACGTCTTGACTATCTAAATCTAACCTGTGTATTTAAAAAGAAAAGAAAAAATAACTTTCCCTTTTTCCTTAAAACTTTTTTTCCACTTCGTTCCCATTGTTTTTTTATTCTCCCACTATTTTCACTCTTTCCACTACTTTTTTCCATTTTTTTCGCTTAAAACTTTTTTTTCTACTTCTTTCCCCATTTTTTTCACTTTTACCCTACTTTTTTCCACTTTTTCCCCTACTTTTTCATTAATTTTTTTATATTTCAAACTTTTTTTCCACTTTTTCCTCGACTCATTTTCTCCTATTATTTTAATTTCGATTTTTTTCCGTAATTTTTCCACCATCCTTTTTTCCAATATTTTTATATTTAAAATTTTTTTCCAATTTTTTCCCCCCATTTTTGGACATTTTTTTATACTTTTTTCCCTACATTTTTTAGTTTCAAACTTTTTTCCTCTTTTTCCTAACTCATTTTTTTTCTGTTTTTTTTTGTTTCCCAATTTTTTTCCCATTATTCCCTCACCGTCTTTCCCTGAATTTTTTAATAATTTCTTTGTGTTCCACTTTTTCTTAAAACTTTTTCCACTTCTTTCCTTATTGTTTTTCCCTACTTTTTTCCGTGTTTTTTTATTCCACCCTTTCCTCTACTTTTTTCCACTTTTTCTCACACATTTTTTACTAATTTCTTTGTGTCAAAAAACCTGTATATAATATATAAATATTGATTATAAGAAAATTGAATTTAAAGTTTATATATTTAAAAAAAAAATGTTAATGTATGGAAATACTTTATTATTATTATTATTAGTGTTAATAATATTATATTCAATAAATAATCTATTTGAAGATTATGAATCTTATAGTTAATGATTAATAAATAATTTTAAATTAATTACAAGTCTAGTAACATATAAATTAAAGGAAATGCTTGATTAAAATATTTTTTACAAAATCTACCAAAAAACTAGATGTGGCAACGCTGATCAGACTTGTGTTTAGACCGTCCGTGTATTTCCCCAAACGCCCACGTAGATCCGATGCGCTACGATAGATTACGAATGTTTAAAAAAAAGGCGTATACCAAAATATTTTGTTTTTATTCCTCGCATACAGGGTTACCATTTTCAGTAGATTTCCTACTAAATTAGGACATTTTTAAGAAAAATGAGGGGTGTTTGGTAGAATTGATATTTTAAGTAGATTTTAAATCTATTGCGCATTATTCGTTTCGCCCTAATCGAATTTTTTTTTACGTTAACTTGAAAGTTTGATTATTCATCACTGTGAACGATGTGGTCTAGTGGTAGAGTGTAGACGTTACATATGAAAGTTCCAGATTCGATTCAAATACTGTTATTTTTTTTGTCTGAATTTTTTTCTCTTTTTACTTTGCCACTTTTAACTGAAAATACCAACTTTTTTTCTAAAATTACCCCCTTTTTTCTCAAAGTTTACCCTTATTTTTTTATTTTTGTCATATTTTTCCTCTTCCTTCAAAATTTCCCCTCTTTTCTCCCAAATACTATCACTTTTTGTCTTAAATTTCCCCTTTTCTCTCAAATACTGTCACTTTTTGTCTTAAATTTCTTCTTTTCTCTCAATTTTTGTCACTTTTTCCTGAAAATACACCGTTTTTTCTAAAGTTACCCCATTTTTTTCTTAAAATTACTCCTTATTTTTTCATTTTTGTTATTTCCCCTCTTTTCTTTCAAATTTTCTAACTTTTTTGTCTTAAATTTCCCCTCTTTTCTTTCAAATTATCACTTTTTTTCTTGAAATTACCTCGTTTTCCCCTTTTTTTCTAAAACTACCCATTTTTTCTCTTCATTGTCAGTTTTTGTCAAATTTCCACTTTTTTTACGAAAAATTCACTTTTTGAGTAATTATTTTCCCCCCATATATGGAATCTACCTATTGTAATCTATTCAGTGACGGAACCCAGAACCGGGAATATGGGCGGAGAATGAGAATCAGTAAAAAAAATTGTATGTATATATGTATGTGTAGACATTCCGTTACGGCACGATAGAGGTCGCAATTTTTGTCCAATCGACACCAAATTTGGTACAAAAATTCTTTGGGGCAATAATTCATTGCGTATTGAAAATGGGCATTCTACATCTAAGGGGGTGAGAATTGAAGAGGTTGAAATGTCAAAAAAATCAGATCTCAGCTATTTTTGAAAATATTTAAAAATGTCATTAGACTTTTTTTACGCTCTGATTATTATAAAATTAATTTGTCTAATTGTCAGTAGATAGAACGTTCGTTAACTTTAACGGTTCTGTAACTAATGACAATGACGTTTAGATTGTGACAATTGTACAAAAAATCAACTTGTAAAGTTTTATTCTAAACGTCATCGCCTTTACTTATTAAACCTTTAAATTTAATGGACGTTCTATCTACTGACAGTAATAGTTATTTATGCAACAAGTGTGTAAAGTGATACTTTTTTGTCGCACGAGCCAAAGGCGAGTGCGACAATCACATGAGTGAAAAAAGTATCACTTTACACACTAGTTGCATACAATATTTTTTCTACTACCATAATTTTTATGCACAAAAATAGATTTCGCATGCAAGAGGTTAACAAGCTATTTTCCAAAATCTTGAAGTTAACCAGTTGATTTCTGGTACATAGAAAAATGTGTTACACATGTAAAAAAGTTATTCTGAAAATTTTATTTTACTTTACGCACTAGTGACAAAAAGTAAAACTACGCACTCCTTATCGTGCGTAAAGTAAGTACTTTACGCACGGTAGTAGAAAAAACTTTTTTTCATCAGACCCACGAGGGTGGAACTGGAGAGGGTTGAAATTTCAAAAAAATTATATCTTCGCCACTTTCAAGAATATTGAAACAGGTCATAAGACTTTTTTTATGTTCTAATTATTATAAAATAAATGGAGGGAGTTGAAATTTCAAAAAACTCATATCTCTATTTTTGAAAATATTCAAACAGGTTATTAGATTTTTTTCATGTCCTAATTATTATAAAATTTATTCTTTTGAAACTTTTTTCGATCCGACCATATCGTGGGGTGGGGAAGGATGAAAGTCTCACTACCCCCCACCCTTCCGACAGGAATTTTTTTTGTATTGTTCAATGATTTTATCATCAAAAACGCGTATTTGTATAACCTTGACATATCGAAAAATTTATAGTTTTCAAGATATTTAGGCAATGTTGTCTGCAAGATCACTTTTTAATAATGAAATAAAAAAATATTTTTCTTGAATTTTTTTAATAACTGCCATGCGAATGGTTATAATATAATTCGATTCTTGGAGTTATATGCATTTAAAATCTACAGCCTTATAGTCCTTTCTGACGTGGATTCATAAAAAATAAATATCTCAAAACCATTAATAAATGACCATCATGTACAAATTTTTAAAAATTGGAAAAAAAAGAGTAAACCGATAATTTTGCAACAAAATTTCCATTTTTTCGGCACTTTCAGAAAAAAATATACATTTAACGAAAACTACACGTCAATATCTTTATTTGATTATAACATTCCATTCGTATGTGTAAGCGGTATATCGTTTGATAAATATTTACTTGTTAAGTCATTTTTCTTAATTTTTTCGGCAACAACTAAAGTGGAATATAAAGCTGCGCAAATACCAAACATGGCACCGGTTAGGACATCCCACCAATGATGTCTTCTATCAGTTATTCTCGATAACGAACATAGTATGGACCAAGTTAACACTAATGAGATCAGAAATGGTCTCATAATATATCCTGCGTTTATGGTTACTGTTCTGATGTGAATAATATACTGAAAATAACGAACAATATTATTGTTTTAAATCTAAAATCTTTGGTATAGAGATAATTGTGTTAAACACAAACTTTTATGCTCATGAGAAAAGTTATTTGTTAATATTTTTTTTATCAATACTTACACATAAAAATATTCCTATAAACCATGAAATTGATGAATGTCCTGAAGGAAAAGACAACGATGAGTCTACAAGAAACAACTGACCAAATTGTTTATTAGTACATATAAACGTTTCTTTAAATTCACCAACAGTACAATTTATAGCCGTATCCGGTTGACAAATGTCCAAAAAATGGGGCCTGTGTTCACCTACAACGACTTTGGCTATTGAAGTAAGTAACAAAACCAAAGCGGCTCCCACTATGCATTCTTGCATATAAAAGAAAATTGCATAAAGATTAATTTTCTTAAATGATTGATGTGCTAGAAGTTCAGTACATGTTATTATAAATAATGGTACAAGGAATGCTGTTACTCCTAAAATTTCTGGTGTAATTGTATCCCCTTGATATTTGTGTGATATCGATGGATCGCCGCAATAGAATCCTTGTTTTACCGCTGGAATTACTCCAAATTCTAGAAGAATTGTTATCACGACAACTAAAATAAATATGATACGTATTATCCATAATTGCGTCTTTAGCTAATAAATAAAAAGTGTTATTACTTACCAAAAATACTTATTAAAACATTACACAAATGTGCTAGACTTAGTTGAACTCCATTAAAAGTAAAAAATACTTTCTTCGAAGGACTTTCATATGTAATTGGTTCGTCTATGCCAAAAATTGATAGTATTACACCCATTGCTGTTTTTTTAGTATAAGGAACTTAAAATGAATTTCGTCATTAACACTAACAGTATTTATACTTATAAATTAAACTAAAGCAAACATGTAACACTTTCAATGTTATCTTATTAATCATTATAATAGAGAATATATGAAGATAACATTTCATGTAGCGATCCAGCAAATAATTTTTTTTTATTTCCGACACTCACTTTAGATCAAATTAGAAAAATAAATGAGTCATATTAATATGTTTAATTAAATACGTTATAAATATACCTGTAAATATCTTCAAATAACTTTATGTATTAAAAATCTCTACTACAAGCAAATGTGATATAAAAATAAATATCAAATCTGCTCTTACCGTATCTGAAATAATGATATACTACAAACCGAATGTCACATTTATTTTGAGAGATTAATAACAAAAACAAGAAATTTTAGATTAAAAGGAAATAAAATTAATAGTTGTTTATGTTAATTTAAATTCAAAAACTTATTACAAAATTATGGTAATTCGAATCTAAATCGGAAAGGAGAATTTTTTTAATGAAACTGGAACTTATAGTGCTTGTGCCTTTATAAAAAAAAAAAAGTTAAAATAAATATTTAAAAACAAAATATTTAAAAACGAAACCTAATGGATACATTGCCATATAGCACGAGACATCCTGAGGACGTCCATTTTAGGTCTGAACGTCCTGGACCATTTCAGGACGTGCTGAAAACGGTTTTTTTTAACGTACTCGGTACATACAATACGACATACTGGGTGGTAATACTAATTTCTTGTAATTTAACTTTGTAATTTTGTCTTATAGGCCTGATGATGGCCATTGTTTGGCCGAAACATGTTGCCATTTAATTGTTAAACATTAACATTACATAAATAATTGTGGTATGACTTGGAGTTTTATTATTCGTTGCTTATGGTCATGATTTATTTTTTATTATTTATAAATTTTATTTTTACTTGGATTCGGATTTCAGTTTTTTGGAATTTTTCTTTCATGTCGTAAGCCATATGAACGTACAGAAATAAAAAACTCATGTACCGGTCTGATAAATTTACTAGTTAACACCATATAAAACTTCCCATATAAAATTGTCTAAATTAAAAATAAAGCGGTCTAAAGTTACTAAAATTGTTCAAAATAATCTAAAATTGTAGAAAATAGTCTAAAATAATAATAAAACTTTCTAAAGTGACCTAAAATGGATCTGAGGATTGTTCAAACTAATCTAAACTTTTCCAAAATCTTGCTACAAATTGTCTAAAATAGTCGGAAGTTACTCAAACTGAATTTGATCAATTTTATTGTTCAAAATAATCTGAAATGTTCTAAAATTTTCTAAATTAATAATAAAACGGTCTAAAGTTACTTAAATTGATTAAAGAATTTTTCAAAATAATCCAAAATGCTCTAAAATTGTCCAAAATCTTATAAAAATTGTCTATAATAATAAAAAAACAGTCTAAAGTTACGCAAATTGATCGGAGAATTGTTCAAAATAACCTAAAATGGTCTAAAATTGTCCAAAATCTAAAAATCGTCGAAAAGTGTCCAAAATGGTCTAAAATAATAATAAAACTGTCTAAAGTTACTCAAACTTAAATTGATACATTGTATTTTTCAAAATAATGTAAAATGATCTAAACTTTTCTAAATTAATAATAAAACGGTCTAAAGTTACCTAAATTGATCTGAGAATTGTTCAAAATAATCTAAAATGGTCCAAAAATTGTCCAAAACCTTCTAAAAAAAAATTGGCTAAATTAATAATAAAATGGTCCGAAATTACTCAAACTCAAATTTATCAATTGTATTGTTCAAAATAATATAATAAATTGTCCAAAATCTTCTAAAAATTGTCTAAAAGAATAATAAAGCAGTCTGAAGTTACTTAAATTGATCAGAGAATTGTGCAAAATAATTTACAATGGTCTAAAATTGTCCAAAATGGTCTATAAATTGTCTAAAATAGTAATAAAACGGTCTAAATTTACCTAAATTGATCTGAGAAGTGTTCAAAATAATCTAAAATGATTCAAAAATTGTCCAAAACCTTCTAAAAATTGGCTAAATTAATAATAAAATGGTACGAAGTTACTCAAACTCAAATTGATTAATTGTATTGTTCAAAATAATATAAAATTGAACAATACAATTAATCAATTTGAGTTTGAGTAACTTTGTACCATTTTATTATTAATTGTGCAAAATAATTTAAAATAGTCTAAAATTGTCCAAAATGGTCTATAAATGGTCTAAACTAATAATAAAACGGCCTGAGGTTACTTAAATTGACTACAGAATTGTTCATAATAACCTTCAATGGTCTAAAATTGTCCAAAATCTCAAAATTGTCTAAAATAATATTACAACGGCCTAAAGTTACCTAAATTGACCAAAGAATAGTTCAAAATAATCTAAAATGGTCCAAAGTTGTCCAAAAATAGTCTAAAATAATAATAAAACGGTCTAAAATGACTTAAATTGATCAAAGAATTATTGAAAATAATCTAAAATAGTCTAAAATTGTGGAAAATAGTCCAGAATTGTCTAAAATTATCCAACAATGGTCCAAAATGATAATAAAATAGTCTAAATTTATCTAAATTGATCAAAGAATTGTTCAAGATAATCTAAAATGGCCTAAAATTGTCCAAAATGGTCCAAAATTCACCAAAAACGATCTAAAGTTACCTAAATTGATCAGAGAATTTTTTTAAATAATCTAAAATTATCCAAATGGTCTAGAATTGTCCAAAAATGGATTAAAATAATAACAAAACGTTCTAAAGTTACCTAAATTGATCAGAAAATTGTTCAATACAATTTAAAATGGTCTAAAATTGTCCAAAATAGTTTCAAATTGTCCAAAAACGGTCTAAAATATTAGTAAAACGGTCTAAAGTTAGAGAATTGTTCAAAATAATCGAAAATGGCCTTTTGATTAATATAACACGTGAAACAATTTTTTTCGTTTCGTTCATCATTTGTATAATCTGATTTACTTCTTTATCTCGTCATTTATATAATATTAAAATCTATCTCAAGAATAAACCCTTGCCAGATTTGTCTTATGAATATCTGACAAGCATATCCATAATGCAATATTTCACCACTCGTAATATTTTTTATTTTTTTTTTAATGAAAGTAATCGCCTTATTCAAAGTATCTCGATAGTTCGCGGCTTCCAAAGGCCCATTTTCATTGGCTAATAGATAATGAGACATTCATTCAGTTAAGTGCAGCCAGTTTAGTTCCTGCTAGTATAGAATCAAAACGCACCATTTTTTTTCATTTGTACTATACAAACAAGCCAAGTACAACTTGGTTGCCTTGGAACCCCCTAGGCATTATGATGGCTGATGGATTCCTCCACCTGCCGGCAACCAAGTTGTACTTGGATAGCCGCGTTTACAGGATTGCGTTGGCCTTAAGTATATTTAGTAATATCGCGTTCGGAGCAGAATTTACATTCTATAGTCTAGATCCCAAGACCCCCTATTATAAAACACACAACGCGAAATTTAATTAACTTTTAAAAGACACCATTTACTGTGAAATATATTTGAATCTATTTACATTTAGTAGTTATTTGTTTATTTTTTCGGAAAATTTGTAATGAATTTAGAACGTAAAAGCGGCCGGTTCTGTATTGGGGGTTTGGGACGACATCGGCATCTCTATCGACCCAAAAGTCTTGGATGCGATGCGGTCGGTTTGGACCGCACCGCACCGACACCGACGAATTTATTATTTTGTTGCCAATATTGGTTACACGTTGAATTTAAATCGCTTATAATTTTTGCTCACCTAGATGCTCTCATTTTCGCATCGATGGTATCACTGAATCTATTAAAAATAATAATTTTAAATTTTTTCTTTTCACTTTGGGAAATTATCTCTGAATAAAAAGATGCTTATAGGAAAACAATATTGATATGTTAATAAGATCCACTGCAATTTTAAGAACCAGAGAAAAGCTCGAGTAAAATAAACTTGAGTGTGTAATTATAATAAAAGTCTTTTTGTATATCGATGCGAAATATAAGGAAAGGAAATACCCAGAAAATTCTCAAAGGACGAACTTAAAAGTTCAACAAAGATTGGATTTAGAAACTCAAGACTAAAATTTCTGATAAATCAAAAATAGAGGGTGTGCTAAGCAAAACGTATTCGTACATTAATTTTTTAAATAATTTCTGTATTTTTCGAACCACCCTTTACATTTTCGAATTTTTTTAGTTCAGTGCCTGTAAAAACATTTTCTGATGATGATAATGATAATTTCCATATTTATTTAATCACTCTATGTATTTTTAATAATTCATTCAATTAATAAAGCTGATTAGATTTAGAAACTTTTACGTAGAATAAAATTTCCTGACAAATAAAAATACAGAGTGTTTTAAGCAAAAAGGACTTAAAGTTTTAATTATAATTTCCATATTTATTTAATCACTCTATACATTTTTAATAATTCATTCAATTAATGAAGCTGATTAGATTTAGAAACTTTAATCTAGAATAAAATTTTTTGACAAATAAAAATACAGAGTGTTCTAAGGAAAAAGGACTTAAAGTTTTAATGATAATTTCCATATTTATTTAATCACCCTATACATTTTTGATAATTTATTCAATTAATATATAAAGCTGATTAAATTTAGAAACTTTTACGTAGAATAAAATTTTCTTACAAATAAAAATACAGAGTATTCTAAGCAAAAAGGACTTAAAGTTTTAATTATAATTTCCATATTTATTTAATCACTCTATACATTTTTGATAATTCATTCAATTAATTAAGCTGATTAGATTTAGAAACTTTTATCTAGAATAATATTTTCTGACAAATAAAAATACAGAGTGTTTTAAGCAAAAAGGACTTAAAGTTTTAATTATAATTTCCATATTTATTTAATCACCCTATACATTTTTGATAATTCATTCAATTAATTAAGCTGATTAGATTTAGAAACTTTTATCTAGAATAATATTTTCTGACAAATAAAAATACAGAGTGTTTTAAGCAAAAAGGACTTAAAGTTTTAATTATAATTTCCATATTTATTTAATCACCCTATACATTTTTGATAATTCATTCAATTAATTAAGCTGATTAGATTTAGAAACTTTTATCTAGAATAAAATTTTCTGACAAATAAAAATACAGAGTGTTCTAAGCAAAAACGACTTAAAGTTTTAATTATAATACCCATATTTATTTAATCACTCTATACATTTTTGATAATTCATTCAATTAATAAAGCTGATTAGATTTAGAAACTTTTATCTAGAATAAAATTTTCTGACAAATAAAAATACAGAGTGTTTTAAGCAAAAAGGACTTAAAGTTTTAATTATAATTTCCATATTTATTTAATCCGAAATTATAAACAAGTCAGAAGCGCCTGCGCGTTAGCAGGCACGTGACGACTTCTAAACACGCATTATCCCACGAACCATTAAAAGATATCTCAAATCTGTTTTCAAATATCGATTCAGCGTTAAATTCCACGTCGGAATGCTAGTTTTGAAACCGGAAGTCATAAAAATCTTTTTCTGAGCTATTCAAGGTATGCTGAGTTTATTACCGTCGACCTTTGGTCTCTATCTCTTTTCGTTTTTGAGTTATAAATGCGGACAGATAGAGCCGTATTATAAGACTTCTCCTTTAGTGTTTAGTAGTCTAAAATGATTGATTAATTCTTAGAATCCCTCGTCTGTCTGACAGAAACTCGAGATGCCTGAAAACAGGTCTTTACGCAATGAAACACAAAAATTAACTGACTATTCTGGGATTTCCAACCGTAACTAAAGTGGCCCATTACCGAAAAATGTTTTAACTTATAAATTCCTGGAAAATATTGACATTGACAAAAAATGAATAAATCTTTGTTTTTCTCTGTCACAGACGATATGTTTAAAACCCTCTTGAACAAGCGCGACTCGGCAAGTTAAGTCACATGATATCTGGTGAGGTATAAATGTTTATGATAGAAAACTTGCCCAAAAATCTGTCCAGCCCCAATGGTCATATTTTCACAATATATTTTACTGGGTGTTTTTCCACTCTGGTACAGTTTGTATACTTGAGTACTTATTTTTATCCCAGAATTTTTATCGTACAATTGAGTGTATGTAGTAGAAAAGTAATAAGTAACAAATTTTATTACAACTATTTTAATGAAATAATTTTTGACCTAAATTGCCGAAATATATTTTGGTGTTTCTTGAATGAAAGTGGAAAATCATTGAGGGCTAGCCCGATCAGCATCCCCCGGATCCCTCTCTGCACCAGAAGCGACCATGATGACTGGCTTGATGCGCGTACGCCGAACCCAACAGAGTATAGAGTAATCCCGGTTTGCACTTTGCAGTGCTGTGAAAATCACCCAAATAACGGGTATGGCCTAAAAAATCGGATCGCTGCCACTTTCCCTGCACGCAATACCCTGCAGACTTGGAAGGTCGATGATATCAGTCTTCAGTGAAAAGTGAATAGTTAAAAGTTGGCGCGCAATGTAGCGCGATGCACGTGCATCTCTTATCAATCATGACCAAGAATTTTTATACTCATACCGTAAGTTTTCTTTTGCATATTTATACTGAATAATGGTTATTTACTAATCAAACTATTACATATCTCTCTAACACATTTTTTCACGGAAAAAACAGAAAAATTGCAATTTTTTATTTAGGTTTTCCTTAATAAATCGATCTAAAGACATTTATTATGTTGTTGAGTTTTCCTTTCATTAGTCTAATATATCTTTTAATCGATAATACATAAAAGAACATTTAAATTATTAATCCGGGAAAATATTCCTGTAAAAAAAATGGTCTGTGATCTGCGACATTATACATAAATTTCAAGCTTGTATCTTCATTTTTTTTAGGGAAGACATGTTCGGGAATTAATCAATGTTTAGTTTACATTAAAGTCGGGTCGTTTTGTCTTATCCAACATGGAAAACTATTAAGGTGATTATTAATGGGAAATATTTTGTAGCCATTCTTTTTTTAATTTCTTTAGAAAAAAATAAACAAATAAAATGTAAGTGGAACAATGGTGTTCTGTATTGTTACATTATTATTTTGATCCATATATAGATTAAATTAATTTATTATTTTTTCTAAAGCGAAAGTACAATTTTACACAAAGTATTCGGTATGATTTTTTTATTTTTTTCACTTTCGAGACACTTTGAGAACAAAATTTACTTGATTTTTATTTTGCCAAAGACTGTTTTTGTTATATTCTTTTTAAATTCTGTAGAAAAAACATTATACGTAACACGATTCGAAAGTAATTTTACAGGACTCGCAAGTTTCCATTAACTCGTCTAATATGCCTACTTGTGCTGTAAAATATCACTTTCGGAACTTGTTACGTAATAGTATATTACATTATTCACCTCGTGCAACAATATGTAAGGAATTATTATGACGAGTCAAGAACTGTTGGACCAGACCACTTTAACGCACAAGTGATGTACATTTTGATGTTTTTTGGCAGGTTCTGTATAGAACCTGCATATGCTTGTGTTTTTAATTTATACGAATAGTGCTTTTCTATATTTACAATCACTTTTGTAGTAAAATTAATATAAAAATTAAATTTGAATTGATTAAACAGGACAAGGAAAAAATGTAAAAACTTTTTAAAAGAAATTATCTAAATCTTATGTATTTTTGGATGCTGAAACCGTATTCGTTGGCAGTTTTATTCTATAATCCACCATTCTCTCATAATACGACATCGATTACATATTTCAAAAATAGGGTAAAATTGATCTATAAAAATTAAAAATTCATAGTTGTTTTTATTTAGTTTCTTATAATATTTTTTTCTTATAATAAAATGAATATTAGATGCTTAAAATGTTTTGTATTTCCTCTCTCTTTTTTCTGTAAAGTTTCTTGAATAGCTTCTTCGTCTAAAAATAGGGAAAACAAAACAAAAATGAGAAAAATAGGGAAGAATATAAAAAATTGGAAATTATAAATTAGCTTTCAAAATTATCCGTTTCATTATCAGAAACTTGAAGAGAACGCCATTTTGATTAAATATTAACAACATGAAAATAATTCAGAAAAATACAACACTAATGCAAGCCACTCGCTAAATTTCGCAAGAAAGCAGAATAAACTAATTTTATAAATCCTAACTAAAGCCTCCAAACCGTACCGCTGACAATTTACTCGAAATGCAAACGTAGGTGTTCACAGTGGACCCGACATTTTTTGCTTGTGTGTCCACGCAATATTATTTGCTCGACTTTGAGTAAATGATAAGAAATTCATACGAGGTCTAATCATCAATTTTATATCTGATGTTTTATATGATATTATAAACTAGTAAATTTATCAGATCCGGTACATGAGTCTTTTTTTTTAGCTGTTCGGGTTGACTTTGTATAGACTTTACACATTTATCTTTTTGATATCATCTATATAGCATTATTAAAATTAAAAACCAGTTGAAAATGCGCAAGCGAGCATTGCCAAGACGAACTTTTAATATATAAATTTGACAAATTATAAAATATATATATATATATATATAATATAACTTTTTTGTCTTAATAGACACAAACTCTTTGTTATATAATTTTTTGTTTACAAATCTAAAATCAGAATTTTAAAATTCCATGGGATACAGACAGACAGACAGACTTATACAATTCAGTAATGAACTTTTTGTCATATAATTTTTTGTTTACAAATCTAAAATCAGAATTTTAAAATTCCATGGGATACAGACAGACAGACAGACTTTATAGAATTCAGTAATGAACTTTTTGTCATATAATTTTTTGTTTACAAATCTGAAATCAGAATTTTAAAATTCCATGGGATACAGACAGACAGACAGACTTATAGAATTCAGTAATGAACTTTTTGTCATATAATTTTTTGTTTACAAATCTAAAATCAGAATTTTAAAATTCCATCTGATACAGACAGACAGACAGACCTTATAGAATTCAGTAATGAACTTTTTGTCATATAATTTTTTGTTTACAAATCTAAAATCAGAATTTTAAAATTCCATGGGATACAGACAGACAGACAGACTTATAGAATTCAGTAATGAACTTTTTGTCATATAATTTTTTGTTTACAAATCTGAAATCAGAATTTCAAAATTCCATGGGATACAGACAGACATACAGACTTATAGAAGTCAGTAATGAACTTTTTGTCATATAATTTTTTGTTTACAAATCTAAAATCAGAATTTTAAAATTCCATCTCATACAGACAGACAGACAGACCTTATAGAATTCAGTAATGAACTTTTTGTCATATAATTTTTTGTTTACAAATCTAAAATCAGAATTTTAAAATTCCATGGGATACAGACAGACAGACAGACCTTATAGAATTCAGTAATGAACTTTTTGTCATATAATTTTTTGTTTACAAATCAGAAATCAGAATTTTAAAATTCCATGGGATACAGACAGACAGACAGACCTTATAGAATTCAGTAATGAACTTTTTGTCATATAATTTTTTGTTTACAAATCTGAAATCAGAATTTCAAAATTCCATCTCATACAGACAGACAGACAGACCTTATAGAATTCAGTAATGAACTTTTTGTCATATAATTTTTTGTTTACAAATCTAAAATCAGAATTTTAAAATTCCATGGGATACAGACAGACAGACAGACTTATAGAATTCAGTAATGAACTTTTTGTCATATAATTTTTTGTTTACAAATCTGAAATCAGAATTTCAAAATTCCATGGGATACAGACAGACATACAGACTTATAGAAGTCAGTAATGAACTTTTTGTCATATAATTTTTTGTTTACAAATCTAAAATCAGAATTTTAAAATTCCATCTCATACAGACAGACAGACAGACCTTATAGAATTCAGTAATGAACTTTTTGTCATATAATTTTTTGTTTACAAATCTAAAATCAGAATTTTAAAATTCCATGGGATACAGACAGACAGACAGACCTTATAGAATTCAGTAATGAACTTTTTGTCATATAATTTTTTGTTTACAAATCAGAAATCAGAATTTTAAAATTCCATGGGATACAGACAGACAGACAGACCTTATAGAATTCAGTAATGAACTTTTTGTCATATAATTTTTTGTTTACAAATCTGAAATCAGAATTTCAAAATTCCATCTCATACAGACAGACAGACAGACCTTATAGAATTCAGTAATGAACTTTTTGTCATATAATTTTTTGTTTACAAATCTAAAATCAGAATTTTAAAATTCCATGGGATACAGACAGACAGACAGACCTTATAGAATTCAGTAATGAACTTCTTGTCATATAATTTTTTGTTTACAAATCAGAAATCAGAATTTTAAAATTCCATGGGATACAGACAGACAGACAGACTTATAGAATTCAGTAATGAACTTTTTGTCATATAATTTTTTGTTTACAAATCTGAAATCAGAATTTTAAAATTCCATGGGATACAGACAGACAGACAAACTTATATAATTCAGTAATGAACTTTTTATCATATAATTTTTTGTTTACAAATCTGAAATCAGAATTTTAAAATTCCATGGGATACAGACAGACAGACAGACTTATAGAATTCAGTAATGAACTTTTTGTCATATAATTTTTTGTTTACAAATCTGAAATCAGAATTTTAAAATTCCATGGGATACAGACAGACAGACAGACTTTATAGAATTCAGTAATGAACTTTTTGTCATATAATTTTTTGTTTACAAATCTAAAATCAGAATTTTAAAATTCCATGGGATACAGACAGACAGACAGACTTATAGAATTCAGTAATGAACTTTTTGTCATATAATTTTTTGTTTACAAATCTGAAATCAGAATTTTAAAATTCCATGGGATACAGACAGACAGACAAACTTATATAATTCAGTAATGAACTTTTTATCATATAATTTTTTGTTTACAAATCTGAAATCAGAATTTTAAAATTCCATGGGATACAGACAGACAGACAGACTTATAGAATTCAGTAATGAACTTTTTGTCATATAATTTTTTGTTTACAAATCAGAAATCAGAATTTTAAAATTCCATGGGATACAGACAGACAGACAGACTTATAGAATTCAGTAATGAACTTTTTGTCATATAATTTTTTGTTTACAAATCTGAAATCAGAATTTTAAAATTCCATGGGATACAGACAGACAGACAGACTTTATAGAATTCAGTAATGAACTTTTTGTCATATAATTTTTTGTTTACAAATCTAAAATCAGAATTTTAAAATTCCATGGGATACAGACAGACAGACAGACAGACCTTATAGAATTCAATAATGAAGTTTTTGTCATATAATTTTTTGTTTATAAATCTAAAATTAGAATCTTAAAATTCCAATTGAACATTGAACATTAATGGAGAATTTAACCACTGCTTTGAAAGAAATGGATTTATTTGTGACGGTTTATAGATTTTTTTGTTCAAAAATTTTCCTAAAATTTTTAATTTTAATTGCATTTCAAAAAAAGTCTTTTCTAAATTCTTTTTTTGCCTGTAAAATTTTTTTTCATTAACAATTTTAATATTTTCAAAATTAGTTTTTTCGAAATCGCAACAATTTTTTAGAAGTTCCGTTTTAAAATATGTTTTGTATATATCTGATTTCTCATTTCAGTCAATTTCATTATGACACACAACATTAATACTTCTTTAACATTTTATTTTTTATATTGTTTCTAAAATAGCATTCGCAAAATGCAAATTATTTCCCATTTGGTGCCAAAAAAAACATTGGTCTGAGTTTTGCTCTATAAGCATCGTATAATTTTCATTGAATTTAGTTCCCCGAGAGAAATGTTATCAGTAGTTATAAAATAAGTTTCATCAAGTTGAAATTCAGTTAGAAAACACGAATAGGTAATTTTGTTTTCAACAAACTTTATCCTCTATGTATTACTTTTTTAGAAGTTAGAACTAACAATAAAAATTAGGTTAAAATTGGGTCAGTGAAGTTGGCACCCACTTTTGCGAATTTCCCAAAGATTTTGTGTGCATTCGTTTGTCCATCGATTGTCCATTATTGTCCATTAATTATTTTTGTTTGTCAATCCTTCGTTTCAAAATGGTGGCCTAAAATTTTTTTTTGCAAATTTTGCTCTCGGCACCCACAAATTGCAAAAAGAATAATTTCAACCCCACAAGTCGTTTGTTCTTTGTTTGTCCAACAATTAGTTTTGTTTGTCCATCCACCGGTTAATTATGATTAATTATATAAATTTTAAAAAATTGTGAAATTATGGAGTTGGTACACCCTTTTTAAAATTTTTTTTCGTGCATTCGTTTGTTCATCGTTAGTCCAAGATTGTTGACCTAAGACTTTTGTTTGTAAAAGTACCATTGTAAAACGAAGGGCAAAAAGTGAATTCTCATTTCGTTAAATTCTCTGGATAAGAACAGACAAATGATTTTATAACATCTACAAATAAATTTTATTTTTAATTTTATTTAAAATGATTTATAAATATTTTCAGTGAAAATGGAATGAAAATAGGGAGAAACCATAACTATATTTTTTCTCATTTTGGTCTCTCCCTTTTCTCAAGGTCACAATTTAAGCTTAAAAATGTTGAAAAAATTCCCATTTATAGAGTTTTTTATTCTCTTTATAATGGTATTGAATAGATTTTAATATATTTTTTAATTAAACAAAATAACTTAGATAATTGTAGATTTTAATAAATAATTTTTTGTTTAACCCCTGTAACAAAAAAATTATCGATACTATTAAAACGTGTTAAATGTTGATAGAAAGAGAAAAAAATATTCTATATAAGTGAATTTTATCAAAATTTTAGATAAAATATTGTGATTGTGAAAATAG
The DNA here is from genome assembly GCA_963243735.1 of Neocrepidodera transversa. Classification (NCBI taxonomy): domain Eukaryota; kingdom Metazoa; phylum Arthropoda; class Insecta; order Coleoptera; family Chrysomelidae; genus Neocrepidodera; species Neocrepidodera transversa. The sequence continues at coordinate 7,795,190 of OY725340.1, forward strand.
GGAGAGACCATAACTATATTTTTTCTCATTTTGGTCTCTCCCTTTTCTCAAGGTCACAATTTATGCTTAAAAATGTTGAAAAAATTCCCATTTATAGAATTTTTTATTCTCTTTTTAATGGTATTAAATAGATTTTAATATATTTTTTAATTAAACAAAATAATTTAGATAATTGTAGATTTTAATAAATAATTTTTGGTTTAACCCCTGTAACAAAAAAACTATCGATACTATTAAAACGTGTTAAATGTTGATAGAAAGAGAAAAAAATATTCTATATAAGTGAATTTTATCAAAATTTTAGATAAAATGTTGTGATTGTGAGAAAAGGGAGAGACCACACTATAGGGATTTTTTTAATTTTCTTCATTTTTGGTCTCTCCCGTTTGTCAAGGTCACAATTCTAGCTCAAAAATTTTGGAAAAACCCCCACTTATAGAATTTTTTATTTTGTTTTCACTGGTGTTAAAATTATTTTAATATATTTTTAATTAAAGAAAATAACATAGGTAATTGTAGATTTTAATAAATAATTTTTTGTTTAGCCCCCAGAAAAACTATTAATGCTATTAAAACGTACTAAGTGTAGATAGAAAGAGAAAAAAGAAAAGTACGTAAAAAATTAAATATTCTACATGGTTGGATAATGAAAAAATGGGAATTTCAAAAATGAAATAAAATGTACAGGTCTGTATTAAAAAAAATAGTTGATGTTGGCCCTTCAATAAAAAAACCTTATAAAGTTTTTGTCTATCTTTAAAAATTAAGGTGTTTATTAAATAAACCAAAATCGTCGATTTTAAAATGGTGTTTGGACAAACAAAAATTTTAGGTGGACAATCTTGGACTAACTATGAACAAACGAATGCACGAATACAAATTCAAAATTCAAAAAAGGGTGTGCCAACTTCACAATATTACAATTTTTTGAAATTTATATAATTAACCGGTGGATAGACAAACAAAACTAATTGGTGGACAAACGTGGACAAACAAAGAACAAACGACCTGCGCTGTTGAAATTTTTTTTTGCAATTTGTTGGTGCCGAGAACAAAATTTGCAAAAAAATGTTTTTGGGCCACCAATTTGAAACGAAGGGTGGACAAACGAAAAAAATGAGTGGACAATAATGGACAATCGATGGACAAACGAATGCACACAAAATCTTTGGAAAATTCGCAAAAGTGGGTGCCAACTTCACTGACCTGTTAAAATCGGTTTAATAGTTTTCTATAAATCGTTTAGCTATAGATGATTGAATAAAATATTATATATTATTTCAGGTGGCAGGGCCAAACGGAGAAATTTTCGTGACTCAAAAAACCGAATACCTTGGACAAGTCCTAGCATCTCTGGCCGTCTCATTGGGACCACTAGCAGCAGGCCTGGGTAAAGGCTACAGTTCTCCAGCTATAGCATCTCTTCAGCAAAGCGACGCAGACGCGTTCCCCGTCAGCGGCCAACAAGCTTCCTGGTTGGCATCACTTTCTCTTCTCGGAGCTTTGTTCGGAGCCCCCATCGGAGGCATCGCGGTGCGTTGGGGACGAAGAAAAACTTTGGTTGTAGCCGGACTTCCTCTTTCATTCTGCTGGATCTTGACCCTATTTGCTGTAAGTGTTGAAGTTATGTGTTTTTCGGCCTTCATTAGCGGCTTCTTGGTTGCAATAGTTCAACTGAGCGCGCAAGTATATGTCAGCGAAATAGCTACTCCTTCTATTCGTGGAGGTTTGAGCGCACTTCTGAAAATTGCCGGACATGTGGGAGTATTGGTGTCTTTTATCGGAGGAGCATTTTTGAATTGGAGGCAGTTAGCAGGATTTATTTCTTTAGTTCCTGCACTTATGTGTGTGATACTTTTGAATGTTCCTGAAAGCCCTGGTTGGTTGGTATTAAGAGGTAGAGACCAGGAGGCTGAAAAAGCTCTGAGATGGTTACGAGGAGATACTGCTGATTTACAACTAGAGTTGGCATTACTACAAGCTCACGTACTCACTAGACCAATACCAAAGAATCCTTTTTATCTTTTTCAAAGTCTTAAGAGTCCAGCGCTGATAGCTTGCGGCCTAATGTTTTTTCAACGATTTTCTGGAGCGAATGCCTTTTACTTTTACGTAGTAAGCGTTTTTAAAGAAACTTTTGGAGGTACAAATCCGCATACGGCTGCCGTAGCTGTGGCAGTAGTTCAACTACTTTCTTCGATGCTGTCTGGCCTGTTGGTTGATTCTGCAGGTAGATTGCCACTTTTAGTAGCCTCTAGCGTTCTTATGACTATGGCCTTGGCCTCGTTTGGCTCTTTCGCTTATTATGAAGAAATCCACCCTAAATCAGTTCCTAATTTGGATTGGATCCCGTTGCTTTGCGTTTTAGTTTTTACCGTTGCATTTTCTTTAGGAATAAGTCCGATTAGTTTACTTTTAGTAAGCGAATTGTTTTCTTTGGAACATCGCGGATTTGGTACCGCTCTTGCTACTGGATTCAGTTACTTTTGTGCATTCGTTGGGGTTAAAACATTTGTAGACTTCCAAGAATGGTTAGGACTTTATGGTGCTTTTTGGTTATATGCTTTTATATCTATTTGCGGGCTGTGTTTCATTGTATGCTGTGTTCCGGAGACCAAGGGAAGAGATTTAACGGAAATCGATACGGGTAGGTGATCAAACGCCATTAGACAAATGCATAAAGTCTCCATTAGTGTCGTGGAAAGATACTGCTAGCATCTTTTATTAATTCGACGCTATTACAATATCAACGATTTCAATACTACAATTTTATTTAGTAAAGCTTAAATAAAATGTTAACTTTGATCTTTTAAAGAAAACCCTTTTATGTCGTTTAGATAATTTACAAAAATATAGTAGGTATATTTTTATTGTGTTTTTTAAAGATCTCAGGAAAATTTTTAGACTGTATTCATTTTTGCATGTGAGTATATTGATTTTAGGCACTTTTTACTAAAAATAAATTGCTCAAAAATATAGATGTAAACCGTTGTTGTATTGGTGTGCAGCTTTGGTAACTTAGATGGGTATATATAAAATTAATTTAATAAAAAAATTATTATATTTCTTTTCATGTAAAGTATTTTATATGCAAAAAATGGATCGTTTATTAGGTGGAAGGTAGATGGTTAAAAACTAATTAAAAATTTATGTTATATACAGGGTGATAAAAAGAGTATAGGTTATCGCCTGCTTAAAGGCACATTCTGGGTGATAATTTAGTTTATGTGGAACCAGCGGTTCTAAAGTTTTACTGTGACAAAACATAGAATATTCTGCTATTAGAATGTCGGTAATCCAGAAAATGGTACCTGCAGTACCATATTGGAACTGAGGAAACTGGTCTTAATACAGTTGAAGCCCTATCCTTGGCTCTGTAGGAAGGTATAAGGGTTTTTTAAGACCAAAATAAAAGATGTTACGGTGGAATTTCAGTTAACAACGGTTTGGGAATCTTAAGAATGTCCACTTATCGTGCAACTTGAAAAAATTTTACCGATTTAATCTGAAAATTCTACAGATATTAAATGAACCAAAGCTTTAATATAAACCACAGAAGAATAAGTATGAAATTTGCTTCATAACAGGTATTTTTTCACAAAAAGTTATGGGAACCTGACAATTGTCATTATTTAAAGACATTGTAGATTATAGGGATTCAATTATTGCTCATAGGTGGAAATCTATTAATTGGCAAATTTTTTCTTCGATGTAGTTTTTTTTACCGTTCTTGTTACACCACAATTACTTTTTAGAGTATGAAGGTTCACGTGAGGAGTTTCGCCACAATAGCTGCATATATAACAAGTATTCCATTTTAAAAATACATACATATTTGTACACCAATTTAAAGATTTATTTATAATTTATAATGAACGGGTACCGGGGTGCACTCTCACTCTAACAGATAGTACCCCAACCCTACATTTCGAGGTAGAATCTTTTCCTGGACATGTGAAATAGCTCATTTGTCTCAGAGGTCCAAGGAGAGATTCTAGGCTAAATTTTAAGAAAATCGCCAATTTAAAGATATCTTTATAAATAAATGAACGGGTACGGAGCGCACTCGCACTTCCAAATAAGTGCGCATATATAGAGGGTATCCCAATCACATATCTCGGTGTACAGAGCTTTCCTAGACATGTGAAATAGCTCATTTTGTTCAGGGGTCCAGGAGAGACTCTGGGACAAATTTCAAGAAAATAACCAATTTAAAGATATCTTTATAAATAAATGAACGGGCACCAAGCGCACTGGCACTTCCAAATAAGTGTGAATATATAGATGGCATCAAAACCACAAATCTCGGGGTACAGAGCTTTCCTAGACATGTGAAATAGCTCATTTTTTCAGGGGTCCAAGGAGAGACTCTGGGACAAATTTCAAGAAAATCACTCGGTTGGTTTTTGTGATAAACAAACAAAAAAAGGAACAACAGTGTATTAATATTTGGGATAATACAAATTAAAATTATTGATAAATTAAAGTATCCACAGCAATCACGATTCGTTGCGTTGTTAAAACCAAAAATCTACTCTATCAACAAGATTTCTTTTGTTCTTCAACCTTCAATATTTAGAGGAACTAGTTTTTTTTTCAGAAAATTAGCTTGATGTTCTTACTGTGACTGGTGCGTGTTCGTTCTGCACCTCTATTATATAGTCTAGTCGAGTAGTGATTTTTCTGCGAAAAGTAGTTAGAAAGGTAAGAAAAATATAAGCGTTGGCTCATTTGGCGCGGATTGTAATTCTGAGAAATGTGTCATGTCGATTTTTTTCTTCAAATAAAAATTATAATTGTTATTAACAAAAAACGAAAAAAAAATATTTCATTTTCTCATGATTACTCAAAAACTATACAACAACAAAGAATATTTTAAACAACGGTGAATATGACGAATTACAGTGTATTAAAAGACACCAATGGATTATTAAAATTTGATAAAATTAATGTGCTTTAAGAAGACGATAACCTGTAATTAATTTCAAATCACCCTAGAGGTACTAAAAAGGAAAAGGTTTAACATTTTTTTACATATTTTTAACGATCTACAATCGCCTAATTTAGAATTTATTTAATGTCGTATAATTATTTTATAAACCCATTTAAATTAATATTTTTACTAGGTGTGTCCCTGAAGTAATAAATGCCGGTGATCCTCTGTAATGCTTTTTTTATAGGCTTTTCGAAATAAGGGTTTTAAGGTTTTATTACTGAAAGCGAATTAAGAACGCCGGCTCTAAAATGTCAAGTATACCGAGCGAAATAAAACTGATGTACCTTTTACAAATACTTTTAAAATTAAAAATTCATCATTTAAAATAATTTTTATTAAAAATTTGCTGTTAATTATCAGGAATACATTGGTTTTAATTCGCACTTATACAGTGTGTCAATGAAAGTTGGAGATTTTTTTTGATCATTACATTTTTAGGTTTAGTTCCTTTCATGGACACACTGTATATAAATATATACCTTTAGAAAACTGTGATTAAAATATATTTTCCAGTAGTGCCATATATTTGCTTATATCGAAGTGGTCTTTTTCCAATCTTGTGATGTACGTATTTAAGACCCTGCTGTTAATTACTAAACATATTTTATGTCTTTAAGACAGTTTTATTACAAAAAATACTAATATTAATCATTATACCTATCAAATTAGGTGTAGCTAATATGGAATTTTCTTATAAGGAATTGCTTTTTTAAATCCGTAAAAATGATCTAGCTAAACTTAATTATTTTTTAAATATTTTATATTCTTTAAAACCAAGATTGCTAGTTATTTTTAGTATCTCTGTAATTGACATAATGGAGTTATTTATTAGGTATTCTTTATTCTCAATATCTGTACAATTTTAATAATCATTACTGGTCTCTTAATTTTTAATTTGGTGTGCCACGTGAATGTTCATTGGACGTACAAAATGAATATTAAAATCCATAGAACGTCCAGTTAAGTAAAGAAGCAGCACTGATTCTAAAACTAAAACTCTCTTTGAATTGGGGTTGGGTTAGGGGTGTCCAAAATTGGTGATTGTAGCCAAGAACCATAATTAAAATATTTCATTATAATTCGGAAGGCGGAATTCTGCATTTTTTAGCGAATTTTGTAACAAATTGACATACAAACATATTTGAATAGTCAAAATTCTATGAAATTGTATAATGGGCCAGTTTTAATTTTAGAAATCGAAAGTAGAACATTTTTTAAGGCAATTTCCAATTTTTTAGATTTTTATTCGGTGAAGTTTAAGCCCTTAAATAAATTACCAAAGTCGGAACGCGCGAAAACCAGGCGGAGCTTCGCGTGACGTCACTTTGCATATGCTTGTCGGGCGATGGTACAGATAAACGTGAAGCGCTTGTTGTTTCTGTATAATCTTCTTGCTGGTTTAAAATGAGTGAGAAAGTGAGAAAAAAAACTTCTAAATATCGGGAAAGTGTGTTGGCCACAACACATTTTTTTAATATAAATTAAATCTAAGCAGATACCATCTATTTACGATTACTATAAAAGTAATATTATTTTTTACTATTCCTCGGATATCTACTTTGATAAAACTACTATTCACTGAAAACATTTCGAACAAAAAGAAACCAATAGTGATAACAATAATGACATCACTTTTATACGGATTATAATAGACTACTGCAAATTCGATGTCGCCCACGTCGCCGACCTGTACAGTATATGCAGAATGACGTCACGAGTCGGCGAAAGCTTTTTAGAGAAACCCAATGTTTAAATTTGAATATCTAACGATTGGATATACTTATGAAACTGACTTTTAACAGCTTATCTAGTTGATCGAATTCTATAGAAAACCATTAAAAAATGACCTTTTTTCCGAAGCACCATATTTCGGTAACGAATTGACATGTTTGAAAAATTGTAGGTTTAACGTTCTATAAAATAACTTCGAGATGCTTTTGCCTTAGGTCGTAAGGGAAAAAATTATTGAGGAAAAACCGGACAGGGTCCTATAGGTCCTGTGCCAATTTTTTTAAATTATTTTTAGTAAAAGTAATACGACTACCAACTTTTTTTTCTAGATAAATATTTTAAATATCATGAAATAACCGAATATTTTTAGTTGGTATATTAGGCGCGATCTCATCCAAAAACGAATAATTATGTTTTGTGGCGCTCTACCCTGTTCTGAGCAGAAAAAATTGCACTAGAGAGTAGAATTACTTAACATTAACCGGAAAATACTAACAAAATAATTTTTACACCTAATTCATTAGAATAGAAGCACATTTTCCATCAACCACAAAAGTCACGTGGTGCTCGGATCTCTATAAGTAAGATATTCTTTTAGCTTCTTAAAAAATACATAAAAATAGTGACTGATTTCTAACTTAATTTTTTTTATGTACCTTTAGTTTTTTAATACTATAAATTTGATGGTCAGGATTTCCTGTCTCTACGATTTTTACCTATTACTAGATGTTAGCTGAAAGAGAATACCTAATAAAAATATTTTTAGAATTGATTTAAATTTCTTAATATTAAACTAGCTTTTTTGTGATTATTCAATAAAATTTCATACGTGGTTTTCCCTTAGGTATATACTTTTTACAAAACATATCTGTTACATATTCAATAAATAATAATTTATCAAATCAAACTTTATATCAAAATTAAATTTATCTTCTTATACAAAAAAATATATTACTGAACAATCAAAAAAATATATATTTACTATTTTGAATATATCGAGATTGGATTTAATAATTGAACTTTTGCTTCCATAAAATATTCATTATGCCTTTAGATAGTTTAACTAGTTATTTATTAGACAACCATCGGTAACTAGTTGTCTCCCTTTTTATTCAACCAAAATAAATTGTCTAGTCAATTTTAATAATTTGACTGTACTATTATAAATACCGAAATAGAGCAGTTAAATTAAAAGTAAATTAGTTACCACTGGTCTATTGACAATAAAAAAATACATGTTGACAATACTTGCAAATTAGAAATTGACAATACTTAAACTTAATTGACAATAATAGACAATATTTCGAACTTAGAGTGATTATTAATTAAAGTATAAATTTTAACAAGTAGGTGCTACTTAGAAGCTTTAGGGAAGATAATCATTGTAATATATTTAGAAGTGTATTATGTCCATGGTCAATCAAACGTTTCATGGTGAAAAAACTGTGATAAAAAATATATACTTCCATTACATCTTTGAATTAATTAATTTTTTTTTTTTGGATGTATAATTCGTTTTTATATAAACTGATTTTTTTGTCTAATTTTTTGTGAAAATCGACATATTTCGTGTATTTTGGTTTAATTCAAATCTTTTAAAAGGGACCTTGTAATCAATATAAAAATTTCACCATGAAATGAACTAAGCTCAACTTAAAAAAAAAACTTCTATTTGTCATAGACATATTTTAATATTAGTTATTTAAATATTTTATACATTCAAACCTACCGTTTGAATAAAATGGAATTTTAAAGATTTTTATAGTTCACGCCTTTATTGCTTAATAAAAATTTATCTATAGATATTAATTATTTATTTTATGAAAAATGCAATTTTTCCACTTACCGCAAATATTAGAACATGAAGTAATTTGAACTAAAAAAAATGCCTTTTATTAATTTTCTCTTATTTAGAGAAAGAAATTAAAAACTGTAATATATGTTGTCTAACAGTAATTACTACTTTCCCGCTAAATATACCACATACTATAATATACATATATATTGTAACGAAACACTCTGTATATAGATGTCACATTCAAAAAATATCAGTACAGTGTAGGATTCATTTTACAATAAATTAATAAAAAATATATAATAATATAAAATAAATTTATCCCATCATACTGTTTTCCATTGTTACTAAATTCGGTTATAAATAAATTTATTTAATAATTATAGCTTACTCTACTCATTAATCCAACCAAATTTGCGATTTTCCTCGATTTTGACCATATTTTGACCAGTAAGTCCTTTGACAACCCATTATTTTCTTCATTTGAAAGCGGATTCTTACTCTACTCATTAATCCAAGCAAATTTTGGATTTTCCTCGATTTTGACCATATTTTGGCCAGTAAGTCCTTTGACAACCCACTATTTTCTTCATTTGAAAGCGGATTCTTACTCTACTCATTAATCCAACCAAATTTGGGATTTTCCTCGATTTTGACCATATTTTGGCCAGTAAGTCCTTTGACAACCCACTATTTTCTTCATTTGAATGCGGATTCTTTATTCTACTCATTAAACCAAATCAAATCCAACAAAATTTTGTAATTTTCCTCGATTTTTTGACCATATTTTGGCCCGTAAGTCCTTTAACAACCCATTATTTTCTTTATTTGAAAGCGTATTCTTACTCTACTCATCAAGCCGAATATTGAATGGTGTGTTCAGCTGTTCCAGAGACCTAATAGATTTTCGAGAAATCGTGATTTTGGAAAATTAGGCCTAATTTTGAGGTCATATTTTACCCTACTTTTGCCTATTTTATTTTAATTAATTCCAAAGTTCGAAACCCAAATTTTTATAGGTTTTAAAACATTCCCATGGTTTTAGATTTTTCTAAAAATGCCCATGTCTCTATTCCGCAGACCCGAGGATAAAAATGGCAAAATTCCTTCTTCAGGATTTTTTTTTTGGCATTTTCGGACCTGTAGAATCTGATGGTATTTTTGTTTGCTGGAGAGACCGCGTACATTTTCGAGAAATGCTCGACAATTTGGGAATTTGCAAAACTTTTCGACCCCACTTTTGCACTTTTAATGCGTTTCTAAAATAAAACTCCAAACTAAATATTTTTCTAGGTTTTGGACTCAGCCAAAGGTCACCACGGTTTTAAAATTTCGATAAACGGCGTAGTTTTTGATATCAAGTCAAAATATTGAACACGTCTTTGACACTTTAAGGGGTCTGGCTACCCTACTCCCATAACTCCTCCAGACACATACTAGCTCATTTAAAAGCTCGAGATATGTCGGCATTATACAGTTAGGCCTATATTAGAGTTGGGGCCCAAGACCAATCCAAATCCAACTGGGGGCAACTGGGTGCAACCAAATCTACTTAGTTGGGGGTGCAATTGTCAATGAGCTATGTATGTCTGTAAGGTGCGAACAGTAATGCTACAACAATAACTCCAACTAAAAAAGCTTGAATATGAGATAATCGACTTCAGAACATTTAGATGTAGCGCAATCGTCAGAAATATTACTTATACATTTATTATGAGTAATTTTGTGCCAATTTTGCAGGGCTAAAGAAATCAGTATTTTGTCAACTATTTTAAATGTTCTCGCGTTTAATATAATTATTCTAATTTGCATTCTGTGGAGACAATTAAACTAGAAAAAAAAACTAACATTTATATTGTCAACGAGTTGCTTAATTAAATCATAATAGACAGGGATGCGTTCGATAACATCTGAAAACGACGGGATAGTATAATGTATGTAGATAGAATAGAATGTTTTAAATATTATTGAAAGGATTTGCTTGTGAATCAATATCAGAGTGACATGTCTTATAAAAATTAATTACAATAAAATCAAATACTACACATGAATATCGGTTAGCCACATATTTATTCATTATGAAAATTGAACACTGAATTTCAAATTAGACAAATCTCTTCCATTAAAATTTTATAACAAAAGCATAAAGGAACAATGCAACTTTTGTCTTCAGTAGGCTATTGGGACAAGAAGAGATTTATTTTCTGACTTGAAGAAAAATAACGACCACAAATTGTAATTGTAATTTTTCCAAAAGAATTTCTTATTACATTATGTTTCATAAAAATGTGAAAGTTCACTCTCAAACAATGACCTCTTTGTATTGATTTATCGGTATTTTAGCCTTTTATTTTTCATAGTTATGAATTTTAGCAAAAAGGTGTTTTATCACCCATTTGCAAAACAAAAAAAATAATGAAAAGTAGGTCGCGTACAAACCAGCACCGTCTAATCCAATTTGTTGTTTGTATGCGACATAAAAATCGTGTCCAAATTTTACAGCACAAAAATTTATAGTGCAGCATCCAGTCAATATAATTAATAAAGTTATATATTAATTCAAATCACTTCATATTCTACTTTGAACATTATTATTAAATAGAAATAAATGTAATTATTTGTTTCAGAAATACTTAGATTTATTGTGAAATAAAGTGATTTATTTATAGACTAATTGTGTTTTATTTTAGTTTATCTAAAGGGCTGAATATCGACGAATAATAATGTCAGTATTTAATTATAATATTTAATTCGAAAATTCGGTTGTATTTTACAAAAATATGGTTCTTTTTTTAAATTTCCACGCTCGAAAATTTCTTTTTCTTATACGCAAGCTGTAATAATTTGAAGAAAAATATTTTTCTTTTATAAAACTTAGTTGCAAAATAATATCGATAATTGGATAGGATTTTAAATATTTATTATTAAATGTGATTTTAGGAATACATATTGGTAGGATTGTAAATTCTGGATAATTTTTTTCAGTGAAATTTATACAGTTCGATAAGCACAAAATTAGCCGGTATGTCCAATTTCGTCAGCGAGTTATAGTTCTCGAGCATCGCAAAGCATTTCATTAAACGCCGTGTTCCGATCTAAGGTCCTTGAAAAATCTTTAAAATTGTTTCATGAGTTCTATAGTAGATTATAAGTAATTGCATTTAGCCTGCAGGAGCTTACTTACTGGATTGATACAATAATTTAAGATTTTGTACCAAGCTAAGAACTTAAATGATTCACCACAACTTAACAGTCCGCAGGAGCCTCAACTCTCATAGTTGTCAATCTCCGAATTATTACAAACAGCAAGCAAAGCATCGTATATCCCTCCTAAATGATACCTCAGTGGTTTTAATAAAATTTATCTCTGTAAATCATATAATATTATTCATTCATTAACGTAATCAATCCTGGGTACATTATCCTAAGGATTGAGCCCATACAAAACTAAGAAGAAGAAGAACGTAATCAATCTACAATTGGAAAATAGTGCATAATTTATAAAATTTAGTTTAGTAAATTAAATGTGATTCTTCGAATATGAAACGTCGAATTAAAACAAACTTATTGCAAACTTAATTTAGAACAAAAAAAATAGTAATATATAACAAAAAACAGTAGTAAAAAAGATGTTTTAGTGAATTTCACTAGGACTAGCTGATATTGTAATTTTTGATCGCAGGAAAACGCAAAAATAAGAAGCATCTGTTCGGACAATCTTCAGTCATCCACCCAACTGGAAGGACCTACGATTTTTAAGAATTTTTAAGCATTTTTAGAAATCCATAAATTGTTTATAAACAATTTATAGGGATTTTACTATTTTTCAAGGATTATTTTTAAGTATTTTTAATGGCTTTTAGTGATTTTTAAGGATTTTTAGGAATTTCCAAGATTTTCTTAATTTTAACGATTTTTAAATTTTTTTCAGATTTTTAGATTTTTAATGATTTTTGGGATTTTTAAGGATTTTCAAGGACTTTTAAGGTTTTCTAGGAATTTTTAAGAATTTTAAACTATTTTTAGGGATTTTAATGTTTTTTTAGGATTATTTTAGGACCTTTATGAATTGCTTAAGGTTTTTAAGTAATTTTAAGTATTTTTAAGGATTTTTAAGGATTTTTTCAAGAGTTTTTTTAGGATGTTTAAAGGATTAAAATCCTTAAAAAGTATTTTTAACAATTTTTAAGGTTTTTAAGGATTTTTAAATTTATTTCAGAATTTTAAGGGATTTTTAAAGATTTTATGCATTTTGAAGGATTTTTGGGATTTTTAAGGATTTACCAAAACTTTTTACGGATTTGAATGTTTTTTTAGGATTATTTTAGGATCTTTATTATGAATTGCTTAAGATTTTAAAGTAATTTTAAGTATTTTTAAGATTTTTTTAGTGATTTTTAAGGTTTTTGTTAAGAGTTTTTTTAGGATATATTTTAAGGATTAAAATCCTTAAAAAGTATTTTTAACAATTTCTTAGATTTTTAAGGATTTTCAAATTTTTTTCAGAATTATAAGGGATTATTAATGATTTTAAAAGATTTTTGGGAATTTTAAGGATTTTGCAAAACTTTTTTAAGAATTTTAAACTATTTTTACGGATTTTAATGTTCTTTTAGGATCATTATGAATTGCTTAAGATTTTTAAGGTTTTTTAGGGATCTTTTACAAGGATTTTTTCAAGAGTTATTTTTATAATATTTTAAGGATTAAAATCCTTAAAAAGTATTTTTAACAATTTCCAAGGTTTTTTTAAGATTTTTAAGGATTTTCAATTTTTTTTCAGAATTTTAGGGGATTTTTAAGAACTTTGAAGGATTTTTATGAATTTTTGGTATTTTTAAGGATTTTCAAAAATTTTTTTAAGATTTCCAAACTATTTTTAGGGATTAATGTTTTTTTAGGATCTTTAAAAATTGTTTATGATTTTTAAGTAGTTTTAAGTATTTTTAGGTTTTCAGATATATATTTAAAGATTTTTTTAAGGATTTAAAAGTATTTTATAAACTACTTCAACCTTATTCTTAATCGTTCTCATGCTTGAGGATTTTTGAATTTGAGTAGGTGCCTATACTTAAAAATTTGTAAAACATAAAATCAAATTTTATTAAAATTACACCCACTAATTTTTCATTCATTCAAATGAATCTTAATTTAATAATTTTCTTCATAAGCTAGTTCGTTTTACAGCCAATTTGGTGCCCCTAAAATCAACTTGAATTAAATTTAGTCTCCTGATTGCCACATTGAAATTTAGACACGATGAATTACTTAACGGACGACTAGAGCCGCTCATTGATATTTCTTGGTAAAATGCTTGGCTGAATATAGTCAATAAAAGAAAGATGCTATTGCGATTAAAATTTGTACTTTGGGAGTTCACATTTTATTTAAAGGTAAAAATCTACTTTAGTTTTTTAACAAAAAAATAATATTTCTTTTAATTAAACAAAAACACAAAAATTTGTAATAAAATAATTTATTAATTTTTACAACATCGAATTATTTTTTATAATAAATCTCTAGTAAAATTATAAATACCTAAGTACAAAATCTACTTAAATCAAATAACATTCTTATACATGGTGGATTACAAGTGTATTTTTTAGGTAAAATAAACTATCCACTAATATAGGTCACTATACAAATAGATTATTCTTACACCTAAACTAAATTAATAACTAAAAACTAAGTAGCAAACTTTAAGGAAATTAGTATCTTTTGGATGTTAAAAATAATTCTGTAAGCAGAACACTGACTTGTTTTATAACAATTTTATCTTGAAACAAGATATATGTTTCTTATAAGTTTTTAAAACCTACCATTTTTTATATTATTTATACATAAAATAAATATAAAAATATATCAAAGTTAAGCAAAAATTTTTCTACCAGCAGAGTACTTCTGCTTGTTGCTTTAATAAAAATAAGATATTTTATTAAATAAACTGCAAATTAAGCACTTAAAAATCTACAAGAATATCATAATCAAGTTCAAGATATTTTTTGCTGTTAAGTTAGTATTATCCAATAGATTGTTCAGATTTGATACAAAGATCTACCACATATTATAATCAGAATCATCTTGATCAAAAGTTAGGAAGAATCCTAATAAAGTAGAATATACAACAACATTTCCAGCTAATGTTAAATAGCACGAACCCCATTCAATTACTGGGACACGAGCCAGTACAATAGGCAATGCAAATGAGCTTACTAGAATGCCCATTGTTATGAAAATGGCAGCTTCTAGGCAACTGTTGCTTGAACCAGAACCATCATTATACCTTCTAGCTATCAATGTAGGTATTGGTGCTAGAAGATAGAAAAGTACAACAAAGAATGGCCACCACAACCTTAAAATAAGAAAATAAACAAAATTTGTTAGATAACAGAAAACAACAAATTAATAATTATAATATGTACTTACCCATACTGAGGTAAAGCACATGCTAAAATAACAAATGTCATTCCAATCGATCCAGCAAATGCCAACGATACCAAACTGAAAATAAACAGAACATATAAAAATATGGCATACTTTTAAAATTAAATAAATAAACTTTGTATTTATCCGTAATAGTTACAAAATTTACTTACGCTATACAAGTACACATCATTGCAGAGAGTAATTATGAAACAGAAAGGAAATATATTAGTACAAAATACATAATTACAACAATAATTATGGATAAAAGTATGCAAAATGATTGAATTAAATATAAGAAATGAAAATTTTATACAAAATGGATTAGAGCTGATATTTATAACAAAATGAAAATATTTATTGCGCTACAGAATAGAAAATATTGTATAAAATTTATTATTAAAATTACTAAACCTTCTCTTTTAGTAGCCATAAGTGTGATAAAAACTAAATATAAATATTTCTTAACAATTCATTTAAATAAAGAATGGGTATATGACTTTCTTAAATGAATCATTGTCAATTTAAAAATCTGACCTTTAATACATGTTTACATATATGCTTTACCTTTTATTCCTGCCATTTTAATGGGTAATGCTTAATATTGTCAACTGAATATTAAAAACAAAAGTGCATAAACATTCTTTCAATATAAACTTAATGTAATTATACTTTTTAAAAATCTCAAAAATAAATTTTTAGCTGTTGTTGTTGATCGTTGACAATATTGACAGAAGTGATATATGACAATTGACAATTGAAAAATATTTCTTGTCCTTGGCATTTTTTCGCGAGTAAATTAAAATACCGTTAATAACTAAATTAACGTTTTCTTTCTTTAAACAATTAACAAAAGTCAGAATCACAATACGAATCATCACGGGTTATATAAAACTACCTGAGTAAATAGAAAGTTGTAATGGAGATCTGTAATTAAACGTAACCTTTTTGACGTATATTTGACGTTTAAATTTCTTCATAAGGCTGAATTATAGGGCATTTAAAATAAAAATTTTGAAACCCTTCCTAATTAAGTTTAAATGATTAATTTATTAACATCAATAATGATGCATTTTGTCGGCAACAGAAAAAGTAGTAGTGATACTAGAAGTACTGATGAACCATCTAGTCCTTCTAGAGAAAGCAGTTATTCTGGTCATTCGTAAGTAAAGCTGTATTTACCTGACCATTCACCTAACTGACCATTTAAAACTATTTATTCAAATTTACCAAACTGAACGTTAATGATAACGTACGTTATAGGTTATTAAATTAACTTTTTGTTATTATTTTTGTGGAAATCTTAAAACGTTGTTTTATTTATTTAAATTTACGTTATAGGTTGTTGTATGATACGAGAATTTACCTAATTATCAGATACGTTCTTTGGTGCATTTGTGCATTATTTATAAATATGTTGAACAACAAACCCTATACATATAACTATGTTGATTTAGATCAATAATTTCATGACTGTATTAATTTGTATTTAAAAAGAAAAACGCTTTAAAACCAAGTAGTTGACGTATTAAGAGAATTTTTAAACATTTTATATCTACATTTATTTAAAGTTGGTACCTTTGCTGGTTTCATAAGTGTCAAACAATACAATTTGAAAAAAAAAAACATAAAACGTTAATTAATTTTAATATTCTTTTTTTTTTTCAGTAGTAAATTATTGTTAACATTGAGATTTATTAATAATATACAGGGTGTTTAGTTTTTCTTTACATTTGATGATAAGCGATAATTTTTTAATGTGCGTCGAAAGTTCTCTTATCATTTTTCTATATTTTTAGGAACAATAGAGGTATTGGCGGATTTTTTATATATCTCTGTCTCGTTCGATAACGCGTTCTTTGTTTAATAGACCTGAAAATTAAGTTAGGAACTTTAAGTTATGTTTGGTTGGTTTGATACATATTTCACACTTCTTAAGTCATTTAGTATTAAAAAATGGAATTCCAAAACCATGATAACTATCATACGGAAGAGCTAAAGTGTCAACGCTCTCTTTTTTATTTACATTTTCTTGAGTTTTTTTCTCAAGATCTTGAGAAAAAAAACTCAAGATCTTGAGAAAAAAGCTCAAGATCTTGAGAAAAATACTCAAAATCTTGTCCTTTTTTCTCAAGAATATATTACATATTATTTACGCGTCAAAAGTAGAGATGTTCGATACATATCAATACTGTAGAGTATCGATACTTTGATTGTCTATCAATGAACTGTATACATTGTTGTCGATACTCGATATTTTGTATCGATACTTTTAGCTATATCGATACAGGGTATCGATACACAAATACGCAATATCGTATCGAAAATTAAAACAGATATTATTGTTCTTATGCAACACTATTTAATCCCAACATAAAATAATAGCTAATAATTACATCTTCCATGATTAATTTCAAAGCTAATCTATTATTTTAATCCTTTTAGCAACTGCAACTAGGTAATTAAAAAACTTTTCTTCACTACTTTTTTATTGTATCAGAAAAAGGTTAGACCTTCGGAAAAGTTTCAAATCTTGAGAAATAACTCAAGATCTTGAGAAAAAAGACAAGATTTTGAATTTTTCTTTTCAAGTTCTTGAGAAAAAAAACTCAAGAAAATGAAAATAAAAAAGATAGCGTTGACACTTTAGCTCTTTCGTACTATCAGGTAGTGAATAACTATTAATAATTGCAACTTATATTTAATATATATTTTTAGCTCCTTACACCTTTACCTATGTTTTTGTCTAAAGGCTATATAAAATTCCCACCATAAAACTTAAAAGTTATTAAATTAAACAACGCGAAAATCGCCTATGTGAGGACCGGTTCAAAAATTCTTGCGGTATTTTGGTCACGTGGTGAATTTCGCCTTCCGTTGATTGTTCTAAAAAAACTCGTTTTTTGATAATTAACCAAATGTTCTCGAGGAAAACTTCTTTTGAAATAAGTTTTGCCAATATTTTAAAATGAAAAGTTACTGTCGTGGGTAGGTCCATCTAATGACAGATGACGGCAATACAATCACGTGAAACTTCAAATAACGATCAGCTGGGCCAACTCTGACTATAGGGGAGTGGTTGAAGAGGGTGCTTTTCTCCGTTTATTCCGTTTCTGAAGGTAATTTATTATCGACCATATATTTGTTAATTTATCGAATTAAATATGTAATACAATATAAAATTAATTTCTTTCATTACGAGGGTGAAATGGCTTGTCCAAACATACTACCTTATAATTATTATTTAAACTATTCTATCAAGGGTAGCTTTGAAACACATGACCTACAAATATCAAAAATAGTTTTAATTTGTATTTCACCATTGTGTAGTTAAGAGGTTTTGTTTTAAAACAAGTGTTGAATTTAAAAAAAATTGATATGCTGTTGAAATGTTTTATGTTTTGTTTTATTTTTGATTAAAACGAATCTTTTTTGTGTCGCTATATTCTAGTTTATCGTTAATATAATTTTTTTGCTTATTTGATTGAATTTTTCCTCTTTTTACTGTTACAACATAACTTAGATCTATAGTCACATGACAACATTAAATGATCAAAGCTTGAGATTCTTACAATAATGAAGTTCAGAAGAACAAAGTATTACTTAATACCATAGTATAAGTAAAATATTCATTATTTTTATTTTTTTAGGATAGATAAAGAGAGCTCAAAAAGTCATCACTCGTTTAGAAGCAGCACTTCAGACCACGACAAGGAGATGAGTGAGTACTGGTTAATTTCTGCCCCGGGCGACAAGACTTGTCAACAAACATGGGATTCAATGAATAACATGACAAATAAACAAAATAATTTGTCTACAAATTATAAATTTCAAATCCCTGACTTAAAGGTAAGACTAATATTTTGTAGTTAAATTTTTACAACACAATAAAATTTTATTAGGTTGGTACCCTTGATCAATTAGTTGGTCTTTCTGACGATTTGGGCAAACTGGATGGGTTTGTTGAACAAGTGACCCGAAAGGTTGCCCAGTACCTGGGCGAGGTGTTGGAAGATCAAAGGGACAAGTTGCAGGAAAACTTGATGGCTAATAACAGTATGTTTTTCTAAAATAGTAACTAGTTTTTAATTTGGAATGATGGTTGGTGATATAAAGTGTGAAATTGGCATGCTGATGTTTTTATTTAATAATTACGTTATAAAAAAATATTATTTAATTATTTATATTCAAAAAAAAAATTGTTTTGATATAATATTTTTTTAATAACCTGAAATATTCAATAATCACTTACATTAATTTTTTTTATTGATTTTTTATTTAATTTTAGAATTGCAGAACAAGGTATAATTATCATTGTTTAGTAAGGCAATTTCTAGAGCTCAAATGTTTTGCATTCTAAAAATAAACACATTTTAAAAAAGATCAGCTTTTTAAATACTTTAAAATCTTTTTGATAATTTTTGACTACGAATTTGGTAAGATCTTAGTAATACTCAAAAATTTACTTGTAAATGCAAATATGTTTATTTATTAATTGTGTATTCCTATATTGTTGTCGGGTACATTAAATTGGGTTTAAAACATTACAAATATTCTTATTGTTATATATCAATTTTTAATAATTAATAAAAAGTCACAACCCAATTTGATGTCACTCATTTTTAATACAGATAGTAACATAATTTCTTTTATCTTTAGCCACAGGTATATAATTTTAGTATATATTATTTAAAATGTATTCCAAAAGCAGTTAGAACAATGTTAAAAACAGTGGCTCTTATTTTTGTTTATAATAATAAACAAAATTTGTTTCAAAAGAAGTTAAGTACGAACTTAATTTTATTCTTAATTTTGTTTCTATAATCGTTTCTATTTTTCGCAACTACTTACAATGACAGCTAAGAAGTTATGCCAAAATTATGGTTTATTTTGGAATAATAAATATATAGAAAGTTTACGATAAGTTTGCAGAACAAAATATTTCAGACCTGACGTTAATTTGACCACTGCAAATTTTCAACACGAGATAAAAAAGTAATTATTCACAAAATCAACAAACTATCTTGACTACCGACTTCATATTTAGAGGTGAGAAGGTATCGGAGCGTATAAGCACATAGATAACGTAGGGGGGGGGGGGGGGGAAATCACTATTTGGGAACCTGGACGGTATCAATTTGACCCCGCGTCTGTGGTTACGGGTTAATGTGTCTGCTTATGGGAAAAATAAAACTAGTAATTTTTTTTGATAAATAATTATGATAGCATCAAAAATGTTTTTAATTAATAAACACGGTATTAAATTAGTTTTTTTATATTGACTATAACTAATTTAAGGGTGAAAATTTAGTGATTAAATAAAAAAGTAATACCTAAAAGTGGTCTAAAACAAGTGTATAAAATATAATAAAATATTTAAATCCTTAAAATAAGGTATAAATAACTTGACACACAAATTAAATCATTTAAAATCCAGGAATTATGACCCTGGAAATAATACATACAAAAAAAACGGAATCCCAGAATAAAGGGGACAAACTTCGGCGGTAGAATATTTACTTAATTTTAAGACCAAAAGTCTTTATGAACTCATTCTCTAAATTGAGTGTTAACCAAGTTACAGGGCGTTAAATTTTCAGAACATTTTTTTGTATAATTCCAAAACGGCTTTATATTTTTTTATGAATTTTTTTGTGTGGGTCTATATTAATTAGTCTAATTTTACAGTAATAATTACCTGTCTGTGTCTTGAACTATAGACATATGGTAGATAGGGGTCCAACATGTGTGGCGCCCAATTTTTATATGTCTAAAGAATATTTAATTGCCCATTTGTAGTAAATTTATTAATATCTGGTTCAACTTCAGATAACTTGATTATGTTTGAAAAACCTGTATCCACAGAATTTGGATATATTTTAAGAAGGATATCTTCGTTTTTAACAAACTCAGATTCAGGAGGATGAGTCTTCAAACGTTTGATATATCGTCGAGGTTATATACTATCATCTGGAGTAACTATTTCAATGCTTCCCATATAATAGAACGTTCCTTTACCATCAATAGTGCTGTTATTGAAGTCAGCATTATGTTGCACAAATTGAACAAAGCTGCCAGGTTTTATTTCCAAAAGTAGCCAAAGCTTGGTAAAACGTAGCTTCTTTGTATGAAACATAAAAGCTTAAGGAATGACATATTCATATAACTTTTATAATTCTATGAATCATCACACCAGATATTACAGCATACGTCATATATTTTTTTCATAAATAGGAATTGTTTTCATTTTAGTTTTCTTATCCTTACATAGTAATTCTGACAGTAAAAAAATCGGCTGTGTTACCCCAGAACTTTTCCGGCTAGGCTGTAGTACAACTTTGCACTAAAGCCCATTCTTTGTCTTCAAAATAAAAAAAAAGGCAAAAAGCCTAAATGTGTATATTTTTCGCCCTCTAGCGGCGAAACTATGGAGAATTCGAAAAAAAATTGTTTGTCTTCAAAATTTAAAAAAACTGCGGAAAACCTACATGCACATTTTTTGCGCGCCCTCTATACTATGCTCGTTTACTATACATTCAATTTGATGGGACCGAGAAAGTAAAAATTAAAGATTTTGGAATTGAGTCATCAATATCTTTAAGCATTTTGTCACTTGGTGTATAATTTTCATTATTGTATACTTGATTTCTTATGTCCCTAATAATTTCGGTAGCTTGCCAAAAAAAATGCCCTTCTCTCTTTCACGTTTTACTACCTTCTTATGATTCTTAATACATTCAGGAACCTTTGAAAGATGTTCTTTTATGCCTATTTAGGTGAAACCAAACGTATACATAAAAAAATATATAAAGTAAAATTATATGCTCAAATATTAATTTTTGGTAAATTTGCAATTTATAGAGTAAAAAACAAAATCCCACTTCAATCATAAAAATTAATTGACTGTAACAAAAGTCCGAGGCCAAAACCCCAGGGCGCTCCATTAATCATCAAAAATAAATTTGTACTTCAAACTCTCGGGTCAATACCAATCAGAAGTCTTCCATTACGGAATATTAAATTGCTAAACCAGATACATTTGTGAAATTTATAAATTTTATGAAGATTTAATACACAGAGGGAAATAAGGTCCGTTCCTGGTATTTTAACAACTTGTTACTGATTTATAATTTTATGGTTTGAAATACCCATTTTCGACCATGGATTTTCACCGAATTTAAATTATACTGTATGTTTAATTTTTAATTTACTATAAATATCAAAATGGGTCTTAATAGTTGTAAATATGTGAATTTTTTCAGATAATATATTATTTAAAAGTTTATAAAAAATAATAAGTGTGATCTAAATTTTAAAAAATATTTGTATACATTGGAGAGAAATAGTCTATAATAATGAAAATAATATAATGCAAGAGATATACAGTCAATTTTTTAACTCTTCAATAAATCGTGGATGCCTTTTATAGGAGAAGAAAAACAGAGCCGAATAGCTATTTTTCAGTCCTTAAAAATGTTTAGTTTAACCATTTTGTCTGGCTCTGCTGTTTCAATAAATATGAAGACCCCATCACTACTTAACATTTTCAACATAAAACTTATTCATTGTTCCTTTAAAAAGTCACATATAGATATTAATAAGTTAAATATTATTACTTTTTGTATCTAACTATTTTTACCTCTCCGTTTAAATTAGTCTGTTAAGAATATATCCATATAAATGTAACACAAAACAGGAAAAAAAGACAATGGACTTATCCAGTGATTTTTATATTTTTATTTTATAATTTTGGTCTACCATAACACATTGCACCGGGTCCAGCCCTTCTGAGACCGATCCTGCGGCTGTAATTGATTCTTAAAATTTGAATGTCGGGGCTATAGACAATTGAGAGTTTATATTTGGCTATGTTGTCATATCGATAAAACTGGCAACTCTCCTTCTCATTTGTTATGATTAAAATAAGGAATGAAGTATGTCAAATTTTTCTACAAACGAACAAAGCTAGAAACTAGGCAAGTAAAACGTTTAGTTACTTTTTATTGATTTTTATTAATTAATTCATTCGTTAATATAAAACCAATAAATTCGTTTCTACTGGATAAGTCCATTCACAATTATCTCATCACAAGTTTGGTGCAACACTTTTGAAGGACAATAAAAAATTGATACATTCCAGAATTAATTATTGTATTAATATTGAGCTTTATAATGTTATCGATTATTTTGTTGATTTGACTCCAATATTGGACTAACTTGGTTAGACTTTAAAAATTTAGGATTATTTTATAGCAAACTTATCATAAAACTCATATATAGATTTTTCTTAATCAAGCGGAATATTTTTATCAACGACTGTATTTAATTAAACGCATATTTATTACATGTGCAGCTACAGTTATAACTGTTCTAATTGTTTTTATTTTTGGGTTTTATTTTGTAATGGCATGCACAACATTAACAATATTATACTAATCCAACTAACCACCACAGACACACGTGCGAGCATGTCTCTTTTAATTTATTTCAAACAAATTACACTGATGCCTTTTTGTTATATATTAAAAAATCACAATTTTTGTCGTCTTGTTAACTTTCCGACTGCCATGATAATGGAAATGTTATAACATTCTAAGTAATTGCACAAAATATATTTATGATCCCAAAGTAGATTCTTATTTATGTCGAAATATAAAGTCTATGATAATAATTGCTACTTGCTAAAGTCGTCTTTAGTTGCCTCCTTAAACTTCCTACTCCATGGTTTTATCACCGTTGATATTTTAAGTAATAATAATAATACTCGCCCTACATTTCACCCCCTTACGAGTGAACCCCAGATGCCAATGGCTCCTTTGGACATTCTGAATTGGTTTATGACCTATTTTCTACATTATGAGATGGAACATTATTTAAAGATAATTATTTCCTCGTCAAATTTGATTTGAAACCAAATTTGTCGTCGGCCTATCTCTATTACCCTAAACTGAAATTTTGTTACCCTTTAATATTTTTAACGAAAATAACATACATGTACTCGAGATCACCAGCTTCACGTCTTCTTCCAAATACGTTAAACACACATTTTTTAAATAATTTATAAGCATTGAGTGTTAATGATAAATGTTAACATTTCCATTAATCAGGCTTTAAGAAGTCGGAAAAGAGAAAAAGGAGCTTAAAAGTGAACAAGTTGACAAAGATAAAATCAAAATCAGAAAGTAGCAACCGTGACGAGGGGCATTGTACTGATTCTGAACTGGTACATGGCTTGTGCTTGTTTGGCTGTGCTTGTGACGGTTGTTTGGTGGTGGGGGCAGGTGGGAGACCACCCGACATCTACGATAGAGGCGGTGGAGGCGGTTATTTAGAAGACAGGGACTCGGAGAGCTCCTCGGGCGTATACGGGACGCCGCTGCATTCGCCCGCCGACACCGAGACCTCCTCGACATCCGACCAATCCCCACAAGTTGACATGTGCCAACCAATCTTGGGGCCAGGTCAGTGGCGCGCCGGACCCAGCTTTATGCACACAAGCTTCTCACGCCGAGCAGTCAGATCCAAAATGTTTTTTGTCAATTTCAAAGACTACCATAAAAGCACGATCGCAATGCCATTTTTCTATGAAGTATTTCTTTCAAACGAACTTACCTTAAATCAAGTCGGATCTTAATTCTATAAAACGCCTTGTCCCAAGTGATCAAATGCAGTGAGTGAATAAGCTAAAATTAACTAAACAAAGTTCCAGAATAACGACTAAATTCCTCTTATCTTTAAAGCTCTCTTATCACAGATTTGGAAATATAAAAAGGGGATGGGCTGGGTTAAAGCAGCAAAATTTGACCAATCTAAATGAAATTCCATAACAATCTTTTTAAATTAAATCTAAATTAGCACAAATATAGGAATGCATATTTTTGTCTAGTGCCAGAAATATTTGGAAGCTCATTTCTAATATGAATTTCGGCTATTTTAATAAAAATGCGCTAATAACTTGAAAACATTTCTTTAAATGAATAAGAATAAGAGGAAAAAAGGGTTCAGAATGACATTTTCTACATCAAATATTTCATTTTTTCAAACGCTCTTCCGCTGCTTTGGAAAACGTACATAAAATTTTATTACAAATTGCTTATATCTCAAAAATTGATTTTTTAGAAAAAAATTTGAGCATCAAAATTTCGTATGAAAATCCGTCAAAAAATAGGGATTTCTCTTAAATAAAACAAAACATTTTCTCAAAAATTAATCAATAACCGGAGTAAATTAAAAAGTGAAAGAGGCAAAAGCGATCAAAATTTAATTTTTCATAAGATTTCCATGAAAAATTTCAATTTTCTAAGCGCTTTTCAGTGGCTGGGCAAACAGATTTTTGTAAAATTTCATATGGTAGGTAGAGGTTTTTTGGGTTGTTGAACAGGAATCTATAGTCACAATAAAGACTCCAGGTCGTCCAACTATCAACTTAACTTTTTGTAAAATTTTGAGTGTTGCATTAACGATAACTGAGGGGATTTTAATAAAACTGTGTATAGGGTGTTTTCTGGCTCGCTGAACACGAATTTATACTCAGAATTAAGGTCTGTCAACTGTCTGATTTGTAATTTTTTGTAAAATTGAGGGATTTTGCTAAAACTTTGTATAGGGGGTTTCCTTGCTCTATGAACACGAATTTACATCCAGAATTAAGATAACTGATGAATTTTGGTAACCTTTGTATACGTGGTTTTTTAGTCACTAATTGGCGGATTGACCGAACCGAGGCGGACATGTATATCAAAGTATTTTTAGACAAGGCCCTGGGTTTTTAAATTTTTCTATATTTAAATAGCCAATAAACGACAAATACACTCTTCAGGTATAATAATGCCAATATGCAATAATTACTGCTAACTTGGAGATCTCAAAATTAGGGGAAATGTAAAATAGACAGTTTTAGAGAGTCACTAAACACGAATTTGTAGTCTGAATTAGTATTTCAGGTCGATGAACACGAATGGACACGAATGTGCTGAAAATCATTTAAAACAATATTAAAATCAATTTTTAAACTATGTACATTATTTTAAATAATTATGAACAAATTTTTATTTGTAATTATGCATAAAATATTTTAGAAAAAGAGTCTTGGACATTATCTAATACTAATTTAACTCTGAGCACTGTTTTCCTCTTCCCCTTATTGATTTAACGCACCATTTTCATATTACTGATGAATAAATTTTCTAAGACTGCGGAAAAGCGAATGTGAAAATGCAATTTTTTATGTTATGTCAAGAAAATTTAATTCTGAATACTTTTTTCCTCTTTAATTTTTTGATTTGAAAGTCCGTTTTCAAGTTATTGGCGGATTTTTGTTAAAAACGCAGAAGTTCGTACGTTTGTATCGGTATGTATTCCAGTCGCTTTTACGTTGGGTCATCCACCCTTTACTGTAATTCAGAAATTCTCTAATTTAGACAGACTAGTATCTATCCTATGTTTCATATAAAAATGGCAGCACTAGAGTTTTATACCTTTGATTTGAAGATTCTAATTATAAATTGTAAATTTTGGATCTGAACACCGATTTTTTTTCTTTTATTTTTTTTTGAGACAAAGTGCGATTCATTAAATTTAAAATCAGTGAATTGGTTGTAGTGTTTTTTATATCGTCGTACACACATACACGAATCACTCTTTTTTTTGCTTACGTATCTAGTCAATGGATATATCATTATTTTTTAAAGTTGGTGGCTTTTTGCATATTTAATTGGTGGAAAAATTTTGCTATGGAATGCGTCTTTGTAGCGAACAATGTCGGATGTTATGAGGAAAAATTTTGTAACGCACTACCAAATCATTAAATAGCTTCAAAAAATCATATGAATATTTTCCTAGATTTGCGCGTTCCGTTAGCAGGATATCCTAATAGCCTCAAAAATAGTCATAGTCTACTTTTTCTACTATTCAGCAAATGTCTCTATAATATGGGACACAGTGATGCTAAAAATAAGAGGTTATATTAAGTTGTCAAAATTAAAGTTTAGGTGAAAAATTACCGAATATTGTACGCATGCGCCGAGTGCAATTTTATGCTAGTGTCTGTTTACATTGAGAAGTCAAATTTGTTTTTGTTTTTCATATTATTACATTCACTCGGAAGTGGATATAACAACGGCCAAAAAGTCATAGTTTTTGGATGTACACTAAATTTGAAGAGTAGCACAAGCGTACGATATTAATATTTTTTTTAAGGTAAATAAATAAGTGGTGGTAGACTATCTACAAAATTTGTTTACTTTTAAATTTGTCCATGAGCGAGAAACGCATTTTATTTTATTTCAACTGCAAGTCAAGCGCAACGTTCACTGTTTAAGTCGTTGAAGTATTCGCAGCGTAAACGTAGCCTTTTTTTGCATATTGCCTAGAATGGCAATATTCATACAAGTATTTAATATCTTTGACGTTTTACATTATCCAACTTCTTCGAAAAGCGAATTGAGGATTTTGTTCATGGAAATATTTAAAGGATGCCCTTCAGAAAGTTTCTCATATAGCCAGAAACGAACCTGCAGTATTTTTAATTGACATCAGGAAAATCAAAAATAGATAAAAGGGTATAAGATCACACACTTCGAACCAAGTAGTCGTATAGGGTGGTTTTTACACAGAATAAGTGGACCGCGGAGAAAAATATTATGCAGGTATCTTAGGTAGTTTAACAGAGGTAAATACTATTAGATTAGAGTTTTAAACTACAAGATTATACATTATGTTATATTTATAGTTTAACGTTAATGATGAAATGCCTTTTACACCATACACCCATAGACATCAAAGACATTGGTTATATCGGTGCATTACTCACGAATGAAAACATTTTAAGGTGCATACAATTCAAATGTGAAACGCCACTGTTTGTTTCTTACTAATAAGATTTTTATAATTGATTTTCTTTTTAATAATAATTTTAATTTCTCACTTACAATTGTTAGGACCTTTATCTTTATTTTAAAATTCGTTAATATTTGATAATAAGAACTGAAAAAAAGAGGTGTGAAAGTTATTAAAATGTAAGAAAATGTTTGATAAAATATTAACTATGCTTTCTATTTTTATTTCAGTACAATATTAATTAAAAAAAAAACTTCTTGTTTTCATTTTTTATGTTAATCAATTTATCTGTTTCTTCAATTAATTTCAGAGCTCGAATATTTTTCTATTACTTTTGTCAACCTCGTGATTTATTCTTCATTCAATGAAACTTTATTTGGCACTGCTTTTTTTGGAACGGATTAACTGAAAGGATAAAAAAATGTACAGGAGGCATGTATATTATTATATGTCTACCTATTAGTATAAGAATAACGGAAATGATAAAAACATAACAATAATCAATTATTTTTAGATTCTTTTTGTTTTATGGCGTCTGCTATCAAATATTTATTTAAGAAAATTTTATCGTAAAGGAATTTTTGGTCTCCTTTTATTTCGGACAAAAGTGGCACTGAACAACATTGAGGAGGCATTATTCATCTTTCAAAACCCCACCAAATACTGGAAAATTGAAATATCTATGAATTTACACGTAAATAAAATAAATCGTATGCTCATAACTCTTAAATCGCTTTTGACAGATACCTCACGGTTCAGTGACGCTAACAGGTGAACCAAAATATGTTTGCCCTTATTCGTAGAAACTGATTTTTTTTTCAAACGAAAACCTTCAAATCTATGTATTATAAATAAATGTCATAAAATTTGGTAAGAAAATGTCATAAAATTTGGTAAGAAAATTTGTTTGAAATAAATAAGAGACCATCACCAAAGAGACATATTCTTTTTGTCTCAAATTTAAACGTTATGACCGAATACCAATTAGATTATTAAACAACTAGACAAGTATATTTCATGTTTCTTTAATTTTTTATTAGTATTTCTCGGTTCAAAACACATTGATTAAAAACTATTAAAAAAATCTGATGTGACCTCTCGCCATTTTTTAATCAAAAATTTACACAGTGGCACAAAAAAGTATGGAAAAAATGTACTTTTTGTAAATCTGGCAACAATGGCAAAAGTTATGAAAATTTTAATGATACGAAAATAAACTATAGTGTATACAAAATATATGTGTAAAACCTTATTGCCATTTTGTTTAGTAATGGCGTCATCACTCATAGCAACTGCCACTTCCGGTTGTCTGATTGACACCAAAATCTAATCAAATCTAATCTAGGGTATAAGAATCGTTTATGCAAAATTTCACGTTTTTTAATTCAGTAGTTTTTGAGTTATCGTTACTACAACATCCATCCTAACACACTAACACACACACACACACACACACACACACACACACACACACACACACACACACACACACACACACACACACACACACACACACACACACACACACACACACACACACACACACACACACACACACACACACACACACACACACACACACACACACACACACACACACACACACACACACACACACACACACACACACACACACACACACACACACACACACACACACACACACACACACACACACACACACACACACACACACACACACACACACACACACACACACACACACACACACACACACACACACACACACACACACACACACACACACACACACACACACACACACACACACACACACACACACACACACACACACACACACACACACACACACACACACACACACACACACACACACATACACGTTTTCCCATATTAGTGACTACCGTGCAGTAAACACATTTGTGGTGTCAACGCTTTTTTTGGTTAAAAATGGATGACTTTCGTAAAGGTAACTTACGAATATAATTAAAATATCTATACATTCCGTCAAAAAAAAGATATTGACATATTTCAATTGTGGTAACCTGTTCCACAATTATGCAGATTTGAGAATGTGTATTTGTGTTACCACAAATGTACTAAATCAAGGAATGTGTATTACGTATGTCACAAATATGTGATTTCATTTTTGTGCCACGAAAGAAACGTTAAACAAAACTTCAGTACTTTTTGAATATTTTACTGTTGAACAATTTACATTTTCTCTTGTAACTTTGCGAGAGGCTTCCTACCTAAACGTTTTAATTAAACTGTTTTCACATCATATACACTATTAAGCACTCGGATTTAGTCTAGTCGAGAAGTGAGTTTTCTGCGAAAAAGAGTTAGAAGGGTAGGAAAAATATGAGCGATGGCTCAGTCGACGCGGATTGCAACAATTCTGAGAAATGCGTCATGTCGATTTTTTCCAGCAAATAAGAATTGTAATTTTTATTAACAAAAAAAAGCCATTTTGGTTTTTGATGATAACTTAAAAACTATACAAGATAGCGGGAATTGCAAAAAATGTCCTTAAAGAGGAGGAACTTTCTAAAAAAAAAATTCTGACTCCCGAATCTCTAGCTCTAATATTTATAACTGAAACGATACTTTAATTTGTTGATAATAAATAATTAATGTGACTAAGCTCAAATCTTTATTATG
The DNA here is from genome assembly GCA_963243735.1 of Neocrepidodera transversa. Taxonomy (NCBI): domain Eukaryota; kingdom Metazoa; phylum Arthropoda; class Insecta; order Coleoptera; family Chrysomelidae; genus Neocrepidodera; species Neocrepidodera transversa. The sequence continues at coordinate 7,825,618 of OY725340.1, forward strand.
GGTCCGTTCCACGAATAGAATTTGAAATATATCAGAAGTAGAATCTTAAATAAAAAAAAAAATTTGGACAAAAAAACTACGATATATTGGAATATCCGTCCTTTCTTTATTTGGGTTACGGAAATTAAAATCAAATTAAACTTTATATTTGTTTATTTCATAAAATAGAGTTCCAGAGATTTTTTTTCTTTTCTAAAAAAAAACTTAGTTTGTCTTGCGTTTTTTATCTTCCTTCTCCAAAGGAAACTGTGGTCCAAGATTTAATCCAAAGGAGAAACTGAAGAAGCTTTCACAGGAAAAACTTCTTGGCCCAGGAAGAAACTTCTTGGCCCAGGAAAAAAACTTTTTGGCCCAGAAAAAAAACTCCAGAGTAAAAACTCCTATAAGATGAGGGGCAGAAAAAAGAAGAAATCTTCAGTAAGCGACACGAACGATATAAAGTCAGTTATTTAGACTGAGTAGGCAAAGAGAAGAACATTATTAGCATGGGAAAGACATTTTATAGGAATACCAAGAGAAGAGAGGGATATGAGGCGAGAAAATAAGAAGGGGATATCAAGCGAGTATGAAACTATAATTTATTGAATCGAAGAATAATGAAAATACAGGGTGGCACAGAAAAACGTAACATAACTTTAATTTGTGGCTGAAAATGGGGTTCTGCGCAACCGTTTCGGGATGAGTATGCCGCCTCTGTAGTGATTACCGCATCTAAAATAATTTCAACACTTGAAGAAACAAAGACCCGTTGGAAAAAAATTTAAATGCATTTTTCACAAGTTAATTAACTATTTTCTTCATTGAAAACTGAATAATTGTTTAAATAACCACCCAAAAAAATTTTTCGCCTCCGAGTATTTTCTACGAGTGTACTCAATAAGACGTTATAAAATTATTTAAAATTTGTTTGTATTGTTTAGAACAAGTTTTCTAAGTTAACAAAAAATAAAAAATCGTAAAGTTGTTGTTAAACATTTTTTTTTCATATACTTTGGTATTTATAAATTGTTTATAAACAAATAGTTGACTTTAATATTTTTGAAAAAAAAATTACCATTCTATTATTTATGGTCAATGATGATTTAAAAAATAATTTTTTTTCTTAAAAATTTTTATTGATAATCATCGTTTTTTCATATTTGCATTATTTAAATAATTAGTTAAGAAATAATTCTGTTTTTTAAAATCATTATTGGTAGCTCATAATACAATTTAAAGAAATCTTTTTTACATTAATAATTTCATTGTTTATTTAGTTCACAATTTGTTATAAACAATAATTTTTTCTAATACTACTAAAAAATACAAAAACATTAATATGCAACAAAGTTGAGAATAAAAATTTTCTGTATTTTATATTGGATTTTCAAAAAAAAATACAAAAAAAATTGTTGCATATCGTTGTTTTTGTAGTTTTTAGTAGTATTAGAAAAAAATATTGTTACAGTCAAACATTGTTTATAACAAATTGTTAACTAAATAAACAATGAAATTATTGATGAAAAAAATTTTTTTTTTCGTGCAATCGTACGCGAAGTCAGTACTTCGCGTTCTCCACAGCGGCCGCGAAATTCATCACAGCCGTATTCATAGTCGATCTCCGGCGGGTCGCCAAACCCTAGTGAGCGGCGAACACACATTGTATATTTCATAGACGGCGCATCGCTGAAAGTTACATGCGCATTGAAATAATTTTCGGCGAACCTCCGAATAAGCTAAAAAGATGCTCCAGCGCCTTGCCAGGGTGAAAATTGTTTGTTAAAAGTTGAAAATGGAACACGATTTACACGCATTACATGCTATTAATGAAGATTTTAATGTTTTGAATGATATATATCATCGAATACCGAAACGATATATACGAGATACAGCCAATACTCTAGAATTCTATGCAAATATAGAGTTTAAAATGCGATGTCGTTTCGAAAAAAATACAGTGATGGATTGTATAATGCCTTTAATACAGTGGTCACATTTTATAAACAATAGAGGATTACCACTACCACCTATAATATCACTTCTTGCAACTTTACGTTTTTACACTACAAGTAACTTTCAGGAGGAGTAACTTAAGAGGAATTTCACAACCCTCTATTTGTAGAACGGTTTTATTTGTATCAAGAGAAATTACTTCAAAATGTCAACGATTCATTCGGTTTCCCTCATCGCAATCGGAATATGTATTATGACATTGCAGCATTTCCAAATGTTACAGGATGTATCGATATTACACACGTGCGAATTAAAAATCCAGGAGGACCTTTGGCCGAAGTATTCATAAACAGAAAGCGACATTTTTCAATAAATGTCCAGGTAGTGTGTGAACCAAACTTGGAAACTTTTGATATTGTTGAACGATGGCCAGGAAGAGAACATGATTCGACAATTTTTAGCTTTAGTTCTGTGCGAACAAATTTGAACGTGAATTGTTAGGAGGATATCTTCTAGGCGACAGTGGTTATCCTTGTTTAGCGTACTTAATGACGAATTTTAGCTTAGCTGTTTCGAGGTCCTCAGTTGCGGTTTGCATTCTCAGAGCGTGTAGTTCACCGCCCGGAAGTTGGCACCCCAACTACCGGAACCCTTTGATTTTTTCGGAGTTCTGGACTCGTCTCGAAGAGTTCTAGAGTTCTCGACGGGGTGCAGATAAAGTTATGCAATTTTTTTGCGGAATTTTTAAAAAACAAATTTTGGGGTGCCAACTTCATGCCGCACCCCTTTTGTGAAAAAAAAGAGTTCTGGGTGAATAGATATCTCAGAAATAAAGAGTTCTAGAGTTCTCGGTAGGTTTTGAAAAGAGTTCTGGGAATTTTTGGAAATTACAAAAAAAAATAAATTTTGGAGTGCTAACTTCATGCCGCATCCTTTTTTATTTATTGGGTAGTTTTGGTCACTTAGGGCTGCTTTTAATTACAGCATCCCTGAGTTCTGACTCGAAAAAATACTGAAAATTATGAAAATGGATATTTTCAAGGGGTGCTACAAAGTTCCGATTTTTGTCGCTAATTCTTCGCCAGAATATTCAATTTTCTATTTACTTGGCCGTTTAGGTCACTTTAGGGCTGCTTTTAAATACAGCACCCCTGAGTTCTGACTCGAAAAAGTACTGAAAATTATGAAAATGGATATTTTCAAGGGGTGCTACAAAGTTCCGATTTTTGTCGCTAATGGGATTACTGGACGGAACGATAAGTAGGAGGGGCACGTGACGGGCGCAAATCCAGCAGCCTTCCTGCGCAGGGAGTACATAGCCCGTTGTCCGATACAATTTAAAGTTTGAACCAAGAAATCCACCGTGTTCGTTGCATCCCCCGCACCGTAGTTGATAATATTGTTTAATGTCATCGCAATATTGTGGCGGAAATCTTTACAAAGAAAAGGTAAATATACTAATTGATTAATTAGTACCAAATGTAACAATGTATTACCAAAAAAATGACATTCTGCATAGAAAGGAAACTGTCATTATGACAATTGTGATAAGCACAAAGAACGGTTTAAATGTTTGTTTTATTTTGTTAAATTTAGAATAAAAGTTTATTTTTGTATATAGAAGTTATTTTGTACCGAAATAAAAAACACTTCACTACATGATTGTTTTCATAACTATTCCCCTCAGAAGAGGTAAACGAATAAACAGTAAAGCTGATTTCTGTTGATTATAAAAAAATAATGTTTAGCATTAGCACAATAATGCACAGTTCATACAATCAGATTATAACTCTATTTTTGAAGAACAAGAAATCATAAATAAGCCCTAAGTGACCAAAACTGCCCAGTAAATAAAAATTTGAATATTTTTTCGAAAAATTAGCGACAAAAATCAGAACTTTGTAGCACCCCTTGAAAATATCCATTTTCATAATTTTCAGTATTTTTTCGAGTCAGAACTCAGGGGTGCTGTAATTAAAAGCAGCCCTAAGTGACCAAAACTACCCAATAAATAAAAAAGGATGCGGCATGAAGTTAGCACTCCAAAATTTATTTTTTTTTGTAATTTCCAAAAATTCCCAGAACTCTTTCCTAAACCTACCGAGAACTCTAGAACTCTTTATTTCTGAGATATCTATTCACCCAGAACTCTTTTTTTTCACAAAAGGGGTGCGGCATGAAGTTGGCACCCCAAAATTTGTTTTTTAAAAATTCCGCAAAAAAATTGCAGAACTTTATCTGCACCCCGTCGAGAACTCTAGAACTCTTCGAGACGAGTCCAGAACTCCGAAAAAATCAAAGGGTTCCGGTAGTTGAGGTGCCAACTTCCGGGCGGTGTGTAGTTCATCGTTTTGTATTTTTTCCTGCTCTGCAATTTTTATACGTACCGATATAATTTTATCAGTGGCTTCCCGCCGATCAGTTTTTTTGCGTTTTCGGGGTACTTCTATTATTTCTTTGTTTGATCCTGGTAGCTTATCAATTGAAGTTGAAGGTAATACTACATTATCTAACACTGTGAAATTACTGGTCTCAGGATTTTCTATATCTAATAATTGAGCATCATCGACTATTGATTTTTCAATGTGCATATAAGCTCCGTCACTATCAAACTCATTAGGTATTTCAAAAGTTAAATGTGAAACGGCTACATCGATTTGAGACTTTTTTTTCGGGCAAAGCAGGTCCTCCTGTGCCCATTTGGAATCTTTCTGCTGCCACTTCAGCCTTCCGTAACCGTTTTAATGTGTCCCAACACCTTTTTAATTGCAAAACTGTACGCTGGAGTAAATATAATTGTAATAATGTAATATATAATAATTATTTAAATATAATTTTTTAAATACCACATTTCTTAAACGGGCTAAAAATAAAATAACTTCTACACATTTATATCCCTATACAAATTGTCACAAAATTTGTGATTGTTAATTTTTAATAGCTATTATTATGATAATTTTTCGTTCGTAAACTCATGGGCTCTAATGTTAGAATCAAATCAATTTATTGTTATTATTATACCTTCGTATTTCCCGAATTCATTTTTCTCAGGCTTCAGATTTTCTCTTAATTGACGTTGCATCGGTTTTTTTTACTTCAATAATTGAATATTTAATAACTAGTTGCTTCAAAATTTCTTTTTCTTCAGCACTAAACGCTATATTGTTCGACATTTTCAACGAGACTGACCTATTTTTTTAAACTGAATAGTACCTAAATTCGCCAGCGATTCGTCAGTTGGCGTACAGCTAGTGTAGTCATTATGAAATGCATACCAGCGGCGAAGCGCCGACGTAGCGCTAACTGACAAGTCGCTGGGGATTCGCCTGGAGAACGACTATGAATACGGCTGTCAGTCTCGCGGCCGTTGTCCATGATAACGACCGAAAAATCAAAGGTCACTTTCAAATTTCACATTTCTACAGTACGAAACTAACAATGTTATTATTTTTTATTAAACTCAGTATTAATTTTTAAATTAACAAATACATACTTATATTATTCAAGATAAATATTAACTTTAATTGTACAATTTTTATTATTACTTGTATTTATTCTAGAAGTTGAAGCAACAAGATACTGAAATATTACCATCAATGTCAAACATATTTGCGATTTGTCAAGAACTGTCAAAAATATTTTGTATATTCAAAAAATATTTTGTATATTCAAACACTGTCATTTCCATAGCAGCTGTGATTTTGTTAATGAAATTGAACTGCTGTCGATTTTAAAGCAACAATTGCCGCTTGCGGCCGAGGAAAGATAATCTTGAGGCCGCCAAAAAATTTCGCGGCCGTGATATACACACTATTTTTCGTGCAATCGTTAAAATTTTGAAATTAGATCATTCCCAATAAATATATTATTGCTTTAAAATCAACAGCAGTTCAATTTCATTAACAAAATCACAGCTGCTATGGAAATGACAGTGTTTGAATATACAAAATATTTTGACAGTTCTTGACAAAACGCAAATATGTCTGACATTGATAGTGATATTTCAGTATCTTGTTTCTTCAACTTCTAGAGTAAATACAGGTAATAATACAAACTGTACAATTACAATTAATATTTATCTTGAATAATATAAGTCTGTATTTGTTAATTTCAAAATTAATACTGTATTTAATTAAAAATAATAACATTGTTAGTTTCGTTTTGCAGAAATGTGAAATTTGAAAGTGACCTTTGCTTTTTCGGCCGTTACCATGGGCAACGGCTGCGAAATCGAATTTCGCGGCCGATGTGGAGAACGCGAAGTACTCACTTCGCGTACGGTTGCACGAAAATAACTATTTAATAGTATTATGAGCTATCAATAATAATTTTTAAAAACAAAATTATTTCTTAACTAATTATTTAAATAATGCAAATATAAAAAAAACGATTATAAACAATATGAAACATTAGAATGACAAAAAAAATTTCAAAAATATTAAATTAAACTATTTGTTTATAAATAATTTATAATCAATTTATAAACAAATAGCGTTAAAAAATCTTAGCCACAATAATTTAATCCTTATTTCAAATATAAAAACAGCTATACCATAGTATATGAGAAAAAAAATTTAACAACAATTATACGATTTTCAATTTTTTGCTAACTTAGAAAACTCGTGATAAACAATATAAACCAATAATAAATAATTTTATAGCGTCATCGTATTGAGTACACTCATAGAGAATACTCCAAGAGGCGAAACATTTTTAGGGTGTTTATTTAAAAAATTATCGAGCTTTCAAAGAGGACGGAGGTATAAAAAAAATAGTTAATTAACAATAGCTTTTTGAAAAATGCATTTAAATATTATTTCTTTCTTCAAGTGTTGAAATGACACTATAATTTTTTTAAATTTTTAAATCAATATTTAGTGCTTTAAAAAAATTATTTTAGATGCGGTAGTCACTATAGAGGCGGCATAGTCATCCCGAAACGGTCGCGCGAAACCCTATTTTTATAAATATTAAAGCTAGAGATTCGGGAATCAAAGTTTTTTTTGTAAATTTCCTCGTCTTTAAGGATCTTTTTTGCAATTCCCGCTATCTTGTACAGTTTTTATGTTATCATGAAAAACTAAAATGGCTTTTTTTCGTTTTTTGTTAATAATACAATTACAATTTTTATTTTCAGGAAAAAATCGACATGACGTATTTCTCATAATTGCAATCCGCGTCAAATGAGCCATCGCTAATATTTTTCTTACCCTTCTAACTATTTTTCGCAGAAAACTCACTTCTCGACTAGACTACTTAGATTGACGGAAAACTTACTTTTTTCATTTTTTTATTTTATTTATATAATTTTTAATATAAAATTTCAAATCGGTCCATTTCCTATTATTAAATATAGGATACTTTTCCATGCATTCTTCAAATTGTGCCTTTTCAGGAACAGTTTCTCTCTTTAATAAAGGCCCGAAAAATTTCAGAACAGCTTCAATTTCTTCTTCCGTCCATATTTTCTTGAAACTTGCCTTATTATGTTTTCTTTGTAGCTGCGTTTAATATGTTCAGTTTTTCATCATCATTAGATTTACTTTATCAAGTCGTTCGATGATATAATATTTCATGGAGCATTATTATTTTAAATTATATACTTACTTTTTAAGTGAATAAGGATACCAGTAATACAGGGTGATTCTTTTAGAGAATTAGAGGTTTCTTGAGAAGTAAGCGGAATTCAAATCTGAAAATTTGGAATATGATGTTTTCGGGGATGCCCAATCAATCTAAAATATTTAGAGCAACCAGCTACTTCCGGTTATACCGGAAGTGAACATCAACTTTGTTATTTTAAATAGAATACCCTATATTTTCTTACATTTTTAGATTTGTCAAAGTTAAGACAGGGACATGTTAGCCGTTTTATCCGATTTTATGTCGTTTGGCCATAGCAATCAGTTAAAGTTGGAAAAATGCGATTTTCAATTGTCTATAACTTCAAAACTAATAAGTTTATATTATAAGTGTAATAGGTTTTTGAAATCAGCTTCTCAGGACAAATCTAAAAATGTAAGAAAATATAGGATGTTCCATTTAAAATAACAAATTTGATGTTCACTTCCGGTTTAACCGGAAGTAGCTGGTTGCTCTAAATATTTTAGATCGATTGGACATCCCCGAAAACCTCATATCCCAAATTTTCAGATTAGAATTCCGCTTACTTCTCCAGAAACCTCTAATTAGCCCTCTAAAAGAATCACCCAGTATACACAAAAACCACCAACAAATAGTCAATTTCGTTTAACTGGGAAACTAAATAATATAAAGAACATATTTCATGATATTCTATATCGGAAGCATTCGGCACCCGAAAAAAAACGAATTGAAACTACCACTAATATTACTGTGTATAGAAATGTAGAGGGCGCTCCGACCTAGATACAGTTATGAATCCACAATTATAGGAATGCGTGATTCCGTTCAAAATATAAACTTGTGGCAACTTTTACACAAAAAATTCAGAATCAACACGATTTGACTAATTTGGGGTCGAGGAGTTCAAATATGTTGTTAAAAAATTGTGGAGTACGCGTGCATGTATACCACAATAGCGACGTATGCCACATATACTAACAGTACACGCACAAGTATCCACAAATATGTAAAAACGTACACACACACACACACACACACACACACACACACACACACACACACACACACACACACACACACACACACACACACACACACACACACACACACACACACACACACACACACACACACACACACACACACACACACACACACACACACACACACACACACACACACACACACACACACACACACACACACACACACACACACACACACACACACACACACACACACACACACACACACACACACACACACACACACACACACACACACACACACACACACACACACACACACACACACACACACACACACACACACACACACACACACACACACACACACACACACACACACACACACACACACACACACACACACACACACACACACACACACACACACACACACACACACACACACACACACACACACACACACACACACACACACACACACACAGACATTATCGCGAAAATATTAAAATCGTATTCTAGGGACCCTAAAACGTGTTTATTCATTGAAAACTCACTACTCAATTTTTAGCATGATTCCTATACCTCTCTTATCTGAAGGGAGAGAGGTAAAAACTGAACTCCAATTTCACATTGATCCTATTTACTGCTAAGGCTCGAAAACATCAAAACTTTTTTTCTATAAAGCATTTCGTAAGTGCCGAAGAAAGAAGTCAATAAGACGCTATTTTTAAAAGTTGTGAGAATCGTAAAAAGAGAGTTTGAAGTAGCGGTTGGTGTCTTTTTTGTTATTATTATGTTGCAACATAGAAATATGTGTTGTATGCTATTAAATAGAGACCATTTTTGGGCTATAACTATCCAAAATGGACTAAATCTCAGGGATGCAGGTTTTCAAATGCCAAAATGATATTAAATACACAAAAGAAAGTTATTAACGTTATCGTGGATGAAAGTTGGGTTGCGGTGTTATAATTTTGGTAATACATTGCAAGATTTGCTGAATAGTAGAAATTGTAGTTTTATGACAACACTTGCAGAGTTCCTTAATAAACTGTAAATTTCTTTTTTAAATTCATTATTCTGTTATACTAAAATTGGACAAATATAGGTACTCAAAAATAATATACACTGACAATACATATTTAACACCTATTTGCATTGTGATGCCTGAATAAGTGGAATTTTTACGAAATAATTAGATTTAATTAATTAGCATGTTGCATGTTTTTGATTGAGCAAAAGTCCAACAATCAGAATGAGGTCCATAGTAAATTTATATATAGTGTGCGCGTCAAGTATGCAAATATGAAGATATCTTTGACACCCTATAAGATACAATAACACAATTTTGGTAATGTATATTAGATGGACCAGCGATTTTAAATTTAATGTTTTGAACGGTGCCAATTGTACGGTTTCTGAGATATATTATTTTTAAATGGGACAACCGGTATAATTTATAATTTTTTGTTAGTTTTTTATTGCCGCTGCAGCATACAAACTGTTAATGGTCAATATTGACCATTATAATTTTAAGAAAGTAGGAAAGACATTTTTATTTTGTAAATAATACTGCAGTATCAACAGAAAACAATAAATAAAGAAAAAAATATAAAATTTAAAATCGCTGATTCAGCTTATATAAGTACATAACCAAAATTTTGTTATTGTATCTTACGGGGTGTCAAAGATATCTTCATGTGTCCATACTTTACGCGAACACTGTATATTTTAAGTTTAATATCAATATCAAGTCCTTTATTTATACAGACTGATTCATTGCATTTTGATAATGTTATATTTGATAGAGAATACCTTCAACTATTCGTAAATAATGGAAGGAACATGTGTAGCTACAATTTCGAGCACTGCTGAAAATGGAAAATAAATGCGTTCTCTCTTGTTTTCACTTTGTTCCATGCGTCATAATACAATAGTCAGTGGATCAATCTGTATAAAGAATAATCCATATCCACAAACTAAATCAGATATAAAATCATATATTTACCCTAAAACGTGTATACCTTCATCCTTTGCTTCTGTTAAAATTTTTTTATCCTAAAAGTATATTTGAGTTTGTGGGTAAAGGTATATGGAAATGGACAATACTTAAAAGCATACATGGTAAAAAATAATACACTCGCAGTTATTGTATCCACCACGAGATGTTACATAATTGAATCCAATCTACAGATGTCATTTTTCCCCATAACATTCCCATTTTCAAAAGCGAAAAACCGTTTAAGAAGCTTGTATGTGTTACTAATAAACTAAAAAAATGAGTAGTTGCAAGAATTTTTCCCCAAGATTGGATATCTATGTTAATTTAAATAAAATGTTGTGTGTGTCTGTTGGGAATATAAAAATTTATTTTGTATTTTTTCTAAATTCGTAGCCGATTTGCCAAGTTATTTAACCAGATTCCAATGGGACATTGCCAAATATCCAATCAAGCAATCGCTACGTAACATCGCCGATATAATAAGCAAACAGGTCGGCCAAATCGATGCCGATCTTAAGACCAAGTCTTCGGCTTACAACAATTTAAAAGGGAGTCTTCAAAATTTGGAGAAAAAACAAACGTAAGTAAATTAAACAAATTCCTTTGGAAAATTATAATGTCTGTATTTTAGGGGAAGTTTATTAACGCGCAACTTGGCTGATTTGGTCAAGAAAGAACATTTCATTTTAGATTCCGAGTACTTGCAGACTTTACTCGTAATTGTTCCAAAGTAAGTATCAATTAATTGCATTATCTATTAGTCTAGTTGACCGTAACAGTAAAGGTCAATTATAGAAAAAAATAATTCCAATAATAAATAAAAACCATTAAGGGCCGGTTGTTCAATTGGAGATGATCCAGCGGTATTGACTGAACAAAGTTCAACAATTCTGTTTCAGTTTTTCAATAAAGTTTCATTGGATAAACGTAGTTTAACCGTGGTTTAAACTAATTTTAAGAATTCGGTTATTTGATAAACATGTAATTTGGAACATTTTGATATCGGAATATTGTAAATTAACTTTTTTATTACTTACTACTTAAATTGTGGAAGATGAAGAAAGAGACCAGTATTTCAGACCATGAGGTTTGCGAACACTAAGTAATTTTTTTATTTAGTTGAATTTGCGTTGGCTTTATTTTTGTATTTTAATAAAACAGCAAAATATTGAAGATTTAATAATGTGTTAAAATTATAAAAATAATTCATTAAATGTTATATTTCAGTTATTTTTCACTTTTGTATAATTACCGAAATATTTTTACATTTTAGAAAAATCCTGCACACTCATAATTTTTTTAACAGTTTTGTACCGTGCCTTTCATCCTCACATTGCATTATTATTTAATAGTTTATGCGCCAATTTAACAAAAATAACTTTCCTTTTGTCCAGGAGAGTAACTAGAGTATTTATTAAAAAAGATAATTTTCTCTATGGTTCTACTTTGACAAAAAACTAAATTATTCAAATACTTGATTGTAACTTAACCGTCGCAGACAATGCAAAATATTCCCATCTTGGTGTTTTTATCTTTTGGACTTTAATATTTTTAAATAATAATTTAATAATATCTTATATTAATAGTTTTATAATTCGCAAATCCCACCGATGGAAAAAAGTTCTGTTCGTAAACCCCCGTTCGCAAGTCCCACGGAGTCATTCAGGCAACGTCGAAACCATTTGGAAGAATGGCCAGAAACAAATTTTTTAATCGATTTCGGTTGCCAAAAGGAAGTACATGTAATATTCTAGATTTAATAGCCAACATTGTTACGTTTGTAACAATTTGTTACGTTTAAGTTTATAAGAATGATTTTAAGATAACAGCATGAGATCTTATTTTTTTTTTAATTTTTAGACTTATCTTAGGGGTGAATTCGTAGGATGAAAGCTGAGTAAAAGGTTTATTAGAAAAAAAATGTGAATTTAATATGGGGCGCCAGACATTTTGTTGAAAAAAAAAATGACAAACAATTATAAACCTTTTCCTTCTGAGCGAGAAAAAAATAAAATAAAATGAATTATAAAGATAATTTAATAAAATTATGATTTTTAAATTTAACAAAGTTAAAATAATTTTAAAGATGAAAAAAATTTTATATCAATATTTGTGAGGTATATCCTTCCGAATTGAAACAGAATCACCTGTGGGTTACTGCAGTGAGAGGGTGGCCATCGCGGTTAATCCTGAAGTAAGTTTTAAAATTTGTCAGGCTTCTCAAATTATCGTTCCATACTTCAGAAGATGACAATATTGTAAACCTGTGTTCTTACAAAAAAAAAATCGACATGAATTCGTGTGAAAATAACAAGAAATAATTACATCTTAAATATTGTACAAAAAAAACCAGAATAATTATAGTGATATTAATTAATAAAATTCAGATAAATGATATACAAAGTAAAGTTTAATAAAATGGGACACGCCCTATCAAAAAAAAATATACATATAACACGAGATTTACAATTTATAAATAAATTTTGAAAATGAAAATAAAATATAAAAACATAAATAACTTATACTGTGTCAATTTAACTCACCAATGGGTAGAATTTAAGGGCACAATTTTCAATAACGTAAAATTGCCAACTTTATTCTTCGCAAGTTCAAGGCATAAAAAAGGCCGAAATTTCTCAGATTCGTAAAATCGTCGTAGATCACGGTTGTTAAACAACATCCTTAATTCATATGCGCGATTGATTTTGAAGAAATATAAACGATATCGGTAACTAATCAAATCGGTAATATTTATTCTATTTCCAATTTTTGATACAGATTTGAATGTGTTTTTTAGTAATCATTCCCTGACACCAGAAAAAATGGTTCTCTGTATAATCCGAATGCTGCGAATGTGTTGTGATCATATGAAAACAATGAGTTAATTGATGCTTGATTAATGCTCTAATCCATAGTTAAATATTCACTTAATTAGCGAATTAAGCTTCCATTGAACAACCGGTCCTCAGTGGTCTCATTACAATTAAGCAAAAAAACTCATCCAAAAACACTTCTCTGGCCATCTTTCCTCGCAATCAATTTTTTTCCGTCAATATCGTCAACCTGATCTTTTGTTTACGTAACTTTCCGTCACTTTGATATCTAGCTATATTAAAAAAATCGTCTCAAAATTAAATACAATCTACGAAACAATTTGTATTTCGATTCCTTATTTTTTACATAAAATATGCATGTTGAAACCGATTACTTTCAACATTAGTCAAAGAAAGGTCCTCTTGGATCAGTCAACTTTGGACTGTTGGATGTTAACTGATTACCATTTTCATTAACCCCCATTTTTTTAATGTTTTATGGTAATGAACAGTGTGCGTCTAATCACGTCGTTGAGCGTTAAGCGGTTAATTGCTCAATTTGTTGATCTGGAATCAAGACGACTGAAATCAAGATAAAACGTGCATTCAGGATCTTTTTATGATTTCACAATTTTTGATGGTCAGAAGGACCCCGCACTTTTTAAGTGCAAATCCGGTTCCGGTTGAAATGAATGAAATTTTGGTATCTTATACATCTTGAGATGGCGAACAAAAGTTCTCATGGTCAGAACTACCGATACCCCCAAATAAGGTCAATTTTAACGTCTTAAAGTATGAATGATATTTTTTTTTTGTTTTTTTTTTTATTAACGTGCCTCACTTACAATGATTATTGACACGAGCAATAGGAAAAACAACACAAGGTACGTGAGGTAAAGTCCAATTTCTTTCAGATAGTTGATGGTAGGTGTGAGTTGAGCTGGAGAGTCTATGACTTCTGTGAAACTTTCTTGCAATCTGTATTTCTGGCGATATGTTATGTAATATGGACAATTGATGAAATGAGAATGTTGGTATTCAGTTGGGTTCTCGATGGACATCAAGTACCCATGCGTTAGGCGAGAATGTCCGAACCGTAGTGGTCTGCTGATCAGTATGTGTTTTCTGGGCATGGATGGGATTGAACTTGTGCCGATGGTAGGTTGAATATCTTTCAATTTGAAGAGACTCTGCTCCAGTGATTTTGCTACATCTTCTTCGTAAGTCCTTGTAGAGTTGGACTTTTTCGGGGTTGACGTTAGATGTAAGAGCTTTTTCTGCTTCACAATCTGCCGCCTCGTTTTCTGGAGTAATATTGTTAGCGATACTCCAGATGAGTCAAGTTGGTTAATAGAATCATGTATAGCCTAGACCAAGGGGTGATGAGTATTAATGTTTTTGATAGAACTAACTGAAACTAGCAAGTCTGTACAAATAACTGGACGATTATATTCTGATGATAAGGAGTTTGTGGCTTGATGGATACTTAATAATTCTGGAGAGCTGGTATCTTTAACTAACACATAGGATTTTGAAGATTGGCGGAGTTCTCTTCCTCGATATAATTGGCGAATTCAATCCAATTGGCCTGAGCTATTTTCCATTTGCTTACGTTTCTTTGTTAGTAACTAATATTGGTGTTAATTGTGGTACATGAGAGTGACGGCGTCATTTTAAGATGCATTAACTAATGTTTATGGACGAGAAGGTTACTGTTGAAATTTTAAAATGGGTGTGGGATCCTAATAAGTAGATGACTAAATACTTTTAGGGTATACATACCTCGATTGCAATGATAGCTCAGAGCACCATGGACGCATTTCTTACAGAATATTGACGTTGTTATGAATTTTCATTTGGTCATGAATTACATTACATTAGATTAAATTACAAACCATATATCAGAAATATATATAAATAAATATTTGGTTTTTCATTTATTTTTAGATCAAATCAAAAATGCGGGTTATCTTCTTATTTACAATTTTGTATTCGAATATTTCAAATTACTACTTTATTCATTTGTTTTATCTTCCTCTTTCTTTGTGCGACAATATCCTTTATACTTCAAGAGGTCAAAATCTGGCATTTATAATCCAGATCAGATACTTTAACCAAATTACTGATCATCTCAGACTTGCTAAAGTGCTCTTGAAGGTTTTAAATTAATGTATCTTACTCAGAATTACACACAGACGGTAAAATTTCAGATTTTAGTGGGTTCCTTCTAGGGTTGCATCGATAAGGATTTTTTGACCGATACTGAGAAAGAGAGAGAGGAAGTTATTTATTTTAGCAAAATGCTAGCAAATATTATACATGAATAAAAATAAAATGTAAACTTAAACCAAAACTAAAACATTTAAATAAAAATTACATAAACAAAGCTATAAACATTAATTAGAGTAGTAGTAGTAATCGATTAATGTGTATTTCACAAATTTAAAAAATACAAAGTAAACAACACATGTATTAAAAATTCAAAATCATTTTAATTACAAGACAAGAGTTTTCTATGTTTTTTACTGAATAAATTCAAACTTTTAGAGGTCTTAACAAATTCAGGTAAGTTATTATATTCTGTCGTTCCTGTATCATATATGTTTCTTTTTGTTTTCATTAATAACGTAGGATAAATCTGTACATGATTTTTTTTTGTCTTGTGTTGTAATCATGCATATCTCTTCTGAATTTAATATTTTCATTTAAGTAGGAAGGTAATAAATTATTTATTAATTTATATATGTATACTGATATCCCAAAGGCCGATTTTTATGATTAAATGCTGATTTTTCAATACTAAAATTAATTAATAAAATTCCGGCTTAAGACAACCATCAATAATAAATTAAAAGTTTGGAACATTTTATTTTAGAATAGGAAACGATTAAATAAAATCAAAAATCGTACAAATTTAAGTAATCAAGTATATGTTTAAATTGAAGTACACCCTTCTTAAAAGTCACAGTATAAGGATAATCTGCTACCTCACTTGGAATGAAATCGACGTTATTAAATACGTTTCTGTCAAAGAGAAAAATATAGAGTTCTCGAAAACATTTAAATTATTTCACCCCAAATTTCAAGGGAAGGAGCTTTTTTCAGAGTGTGTTTGTAGTGGATGGTTCATTTAGGATAAAAATCTAGTAAACATTTAATGCCGTGGCTCTCGCTAAATGTATCAGGCCTTAAGTTAAGGTCTGCTTTGCAACTTAATAAAGCCTCAATGATGAAATGAAATTTGTTGTTTTATTTCACAATAATTTTAAATGCCTCTTTATTAATCTGATATTTTTTTTGTGTAAAAATATATTTCTGTCTACCCTTTTTTCAATAGCTTTGCCAACTAGATTATTTCTTCTGGCAATAAAGCAAGAATAATATTTTGATCATGTCAAGACTATTTTTATTTCTTTTAGATCTCTTTTCAATGAATGGAACGCCACTTACGAAAAAATAACGGACATGATTGTTCCCCGTTCCTCACAACTAATCACCCAAGATAACGAATATGGTCTCTTTACCGTAACCCTTTTCAAAAAGGTCGTCGAGGAATTTAAGCTACATGCGAGAGAGAAGAAGTTTATCGTACGAGAATTCACTTACAACGAGGAGGAATTGGCAGCTGGCAAAAACGAAATAACCAAATTGGTTACTGATAAGAAAAAGCAATTTGTAAGAGACTTTATAATCTAATCTCGACTCGTTTAAAAAATTTTGATTTGTAGGGACCTCTGGTAAGATGGTTGAAAGTGAATTTCAGCGAATGCTTTTGTGCTTGGATCCATGTTAAAGCATTAAGGGTATTTGTTGAATCTGTACTAAGGTAAATTCTAATCAAAATTTTATTTATAGTTTCGTAATAAGCGAGTGTTAATTAATTTTAGATACGGATTACCTGTCAATTTCCAAGCTATCCTAATCCATCCAAATAAAAAGACTCTCAAACGTTTACGAGATGTCTTAAATCAGCTCTATGGTCATCTGGATAGTAGTGCTGCTCTTTCTGGACCTAATGTTGATGTAAGTTTCATTTAAAATCAGTATCCTAAATAAATTTATAATACCTGCAAAAAAATTATTTAGGAATAATCTCTGTAAAATAAATAATGTCTTCAGTTTGCATTAAATCCAAATTTAACATCGATGTTGAAGATAATTTCTTTTATTGTGATTACTGTAAATGCACTTTTTATACCACCAAGTCATGTTCTTTTATATCTCTTACTGAAATAAGAGCCATGTACTGTTATATTTCTTTGTGATGACTTTAGAATTTCTTTTTTTTAAACTACCAATGCTGTTGGTCAAAATTTTAGCGTTAAAATGCCAAATATGCTCCTTAAAAACGAAGTCAATTAATTAAAGCAAAACATACCAAATAAGAATATCAATATTATTTTAATGGAATTCATGTAAAACTAACGAATAAGTACTTGATAAAATTAGACATGATATAATTTTAAATATAATTTGAGTTCTCTACGAAGTATTGCATTTAATAACATGTTTATATTTCAGAGTGTAGACATTCCAGGCTTAGGTTTTGGCCAATCAGAATACTACCCGTATGTGTATTACAAAATAAACGTCGATATGATAGAATCGAAGATCTAAAACCAAGGATAAATTAAAAAAGGAGACACTTATGTTATAGGTTCCAAAACAAAATATTTTAAAACTGTAAACGTACTACAAAATTTAAAAAAAATCATATTTTCCTTTACTCGTAAAGTTATTTTAAGAGTAGGGCTGTTGTTAATGTATATTTGAAATAATTTTTTTGCCCCCCATCGATGCAACCATGTAGTACCCCGTCATTAAAAGTAATAAGTAATCAGGAATTATTTTTAGATTTTTGAATTGCATTTTTAGTTTATTTACAAAATATTATTCTTTATATTTATACATATTTTTACTAATTTTGTTAAGAGTAAATATTATTGTAACACTACTAGCATGATTTAGATACCAGTGGCGGCTCATGAGCTTTTTATTTATGTGGGAACCAAAAATAACCATAGATAGATATTTATGAGGTGACATTCTTTAGCCATGTTTCTGTTCCCAATGTTAGAAATATTATTCTTGTTAAACCTTCACCAACGCGAACAGGGTTTTCCTCTTCTTCCTGACAAAATCTGCATAGGGTTTCATGTCCTGCTAGTAGAACCATGCTCTTTTATGTCTCTATCCTGGTGTTTCTTCACCATTCCAGCCATTGATCTACAAAACTGTTCCAGCCCTACAAATGCCATGTTAGAGCCTTAGTTGGCCACTTTACAATAATAATCATAATAAAATACTGTAAAAAGCTGGTTTGGCAATAATACATTGAGAGGTATAAATAGGACAATGTGTTTCATAAGCGACAAGGCGTAAGATCAATACTGCACACCAAGTGTTGCTCCAATCAATCGACTTAAGTAACGTCTTCTAGCGACGAAGCTTACACATGCCGTAATTTTTTTCAATCATTACAAGTAAATGGTTAAAATAGATTTAGTATCATTTATTTAAATGATATTTTAAAATGTAGGAATGATCAAAACATCTTTTATTCTCTTTTTAACAACAAAATAGAATCGTGAAACAATATTAAATTGCAATTCGTAATGGAGTGTCTTTTAATTGAAAAATATTTTTATTTATTTATGTGTTCATTTTAAAAGTATAAAATAGCATTAAGTGACTTTTACTCTACTTTTGAGCTTAACATTAATAATGAACACAATAAAAAAGTGTTATTCACATTTGTCAAGCTGATTATGAATTAATATTCTACTACCCTCTTTTATGTGTCGCCACTGGTGTGAAAGTGGAGGATTCGATTTTTTTAATAGCAAGAAAAATAGGATGGAATGTTATATTCTCGTTGATATGTGCTATCATGAAAAGTGACTAATAATTCTTTGTGTATTTTTCAAAAATAAATTTAATTGATAACATAATATCTAACGGCTTTTGACATCAGATATTTCGTATCAACGAGGATATTTTGGTTCGTTTATCAAAATATGTGTTACATTTTACTCTTAAAACAGTATTTTATATTTGACTCAACAATAAGGGCCTGTTTACATACCACTTTAATCGTAATGTATCGTCCTTAAAGTACTGGTGTTTTTTCTTATTAAACAACGAAGCAATAAATTAAATTTGATACATTTATTTCAGTGTTGTGAATGTGTAAAAAATGACATTGAACATGCAAGTATATCTTGAGTCAAACATAAAACATTTATGTTGTTGATTTAATTAAAAATAGTTATATGTAAGTTTTAAAATGACTGGGTGTTATGTGATTGTCAAGTCTCCGATAAATATTTTGTATGTAGTGTGATGCTTCATCACTGACAATATTTACACAATATATTTTTTTCTGCAACAATTTTTTTATAAAAATAGTATTCATTTATT
The DNA here is from genome assembly GCA_963243735.1 of Neocrepidodera transversa. NCBI lineage: Eukaryota > Metazoa > Arthropoda > Insecta > Coleoptera > Chrysomelidae > Neocrepidodera > Neocrepidodera transversa. Next base: position 7,845,378 of record OY725340.1, read on the forward strand.
GTACATAATAATGATTGTATATACTACAAACAATAAATATTTCGCCTTTTGAATCTATTTATAAAAATGATTCCATATTGTATTATAGTTCCAATTATTAGTTGACTACTTTTTTGAATATATTTCAGAAGTAATTTAAGTGGTTATTATTTGTTCAATGTAATTGTTAGAATATTAAAAAATATTGAATTGTTGAACATTTGCTCTTATTTTTTAATTATAAAATTAAACAAACATTTGGGATTTTCTCATTTCACTAAGTTCATGCTGGACAACTTGTAATATCCTCAAGATTCTCTATGATCTGTCATCTTCAGTTTAACAAGTCATCTTCAGTTTAACAATACGTAATTACTACAATATCAAATTCTGCAAAAACGTTTGACATGTGTTTTATTTTTTTAAATATAATAATAATAATGCTTTATTCAATACAATAAAGTATAAATTTAATCATTTACATGAGTAAAGTAGTAAAACCGATAAGTACACAAGTACTTGTTTCGGCATAATGGAATTAAATAAATTAATATAAAATAAAATAAAGACAGAACATTATAGATGAAAGATATGAGAATAAAAGCTTATAATGTATAATGTACACATATTATTTAGTTATATATAAATAAGAAAATAATAATTTTTACTAACAATATGAAGACAAACAGTTACGAAACTTAACTAAATGGCAAAAGTTAATAAATAAAGGAATCCATAAATAAAATAATAAATATATAAAATACATACACAAATAAACAAACCACTATCAAAAATGACCAGAACGTAATGTTTTTTAGAATTATATAAAGATAGAATTACAAAAACCTCCTTGGTTGTTCGAAAATAAAATATTTTAATTTGCTTTTAAATATTTGCCTTTTTTGTATGCTGTCTGGAATGGTGTTATAGATTTTAGGGGCTAAGTAGGAGAATGACCTCTGGCACCAGGATTTATTCATTTTCGGAAGTATGTAATATGGTGTTTCTGTCTTGTACAGTATCGGTGAGTAGGTAAGTTATTACGTTTATCTTTTGTGGCATGGTATTTTATGGCAGCACATTGGTAATATGTTTGTTTTATATCAAATAGTTGGCTTTCTTTGTAAAGTTTGTCTGAAGGATATAAGGGAGGTTTGGATAGAATTATTTTAAGAAAGCGTTTTTGGATTACCTCTAGTGGATGTAAATGTGTTGCTAAGGCACTTCCCCAAACTAGTATGCCATACCTTATGTGGCCTACTAACCCACTTTAAATTCTTGTCGATTATTATACCTAAGTACTTAATATTAGTTACTCGTTCAATACTGAATATTTGATTATTTTCTGTTATTGTAATAGGCATAAAGTGATTGTTGGATGTATTACTAGTCAAGAATGGTATGTAAAAGGTTTTCTCGAAATTTACAGTTAGTAATTTATAATTAAACCAGCTTTTTATAAGTAAAGTCTTTTTCAACTTTTACTTGTAGATCGAACCAGTTATCTTCTTCATATATAATTGCCGTATCATCTGCAAATCCAATTCTATGGCCTGTACTTTTTATTGAAAACAATTCGTTGAAATCTAGATTAAATAGTACTGGTCCTAAAATTGTACCCTGCGGAACTCCGTATATGACCTCAGCTTGATTACTATTGTGTCATCTATTTTAACCACCTGTTGTCTACTTCTAAGTAGATCCAGACAATTGCCTCTTATGCCAATATTTTCTAATGTATCTAAGAGATTATTGTGGCTGTGTCAAAAACCTTGGCTAGATCTAAAAAGACATAGACATGCCTTGTTTTTTTTGATGGCTAAGTTAGATCCAAGATGGTATCTTGAGTGGAGAAATTCTCTTTAAATCCATATTGATTGTGCGAAATGAGTCCATATTTATTATGTATGTTTTTTAATATTTATTCGAAAATTTTAGAAATATGTGTTATAAGTGATATTGGTCTATAATTTACTGGAAGAGTCTTATCTCCTTTTTTATAAATATTAAAAAATATTGAATTGTTGAATATTTATATAAAATTTAACAAATATTAGGATATTTTTTATTTCATTTAATGCAAGCACAAGATTTCTGTAAAGGAAAACAATGTTACTTTCATTGACAAAATTCCAACAATAAGTTTATATTAATAAAAAACATTCATCTTATATTTAATATGTATTACCTTATAACTATTAATCATCATTTTGAGTAATTTAAATAAATACAGAATTAATGTCAAAATATCAACGATTTTTTGAGTTTTCCCACGCTATTTGCATGGACCAAATGCTGAGTGGTCTCATATAAGCTACTGCTCTAATGTGTTTTTCTGCGTATAAAGCTTCAGGGGTATCAAAAGCCAGTCCACATTCTATCATGGAATTGTACATTCCACCTGCCGTTTTAAAACCTTCCTCGATCATACCCTATAAAAACAATAATAATAATTATATAAACATTTGCTACAATTGTGGTTAGGAAAATGGAGATTCACAATTTTAACAAAATCCACTAGTATAATAAGCAAGACCAATTTGAAGAAAAAAGATATTTTTTACTTGTACTTTGAGTATAAATAGAAAATATAGGATGTATTTGTTCAGTTTTTCTCTGATTATCCAAAAAATTAAACTAGATTAATAGTATGTTTACTTGTTTGTTCAAATCCAACGATGAGCAACTTTTTAGCTATAAAAGAATCAAAATTTATTTTCTTTGCGTATATAGATTTTTTGTTAAGTAGAATTAGTTTGCTAACAATTGTAACATAAACTATAGTAAAAGCCAGATTTAGAATGGAGTGTAGGCAGCATAGCTAAATGCATTTTAAACGGAAGAATGCTCGGCGGAGATGCCAGCTTAGCGCGGCAACGGAACGAAACCCAAAATCATCTAAGTCACTTGATACGGTCCTGGCGTGGTCAACCTGCCGTTTTCTAAAGTGTCCAACTACCTGACATCGGCGGCAATACTCAGAATCAGATCTTTTCAGGATGCCGTGTATATAACAGTTATAGCTAATGATTATTACATATGCTGCGAATGTAGTAGGTACCATGAAGGTAGCAGGTGTTGTGAATATGTGTGTGCCGTGAATCCCAAAATTTTTTTATGGGAAAATGGCAGATATATAATTAAAATATAAAGAGGAAGGTATATTGTGGACGGTCGTTTTATATGTAAATCAGACTTGATTTTTCATAGAAGTGGAATTTGGCGATAACGAGTAAGAAAAGAAACAAATTAAAAGATTAAAATATACAGGACGAGATGAAAAATTAAATATACAGTGGCTCAATGAAAAAGAAACGTAAAAAACAACCTATTTTTTTAATACTAGATTGGAGAAATAACTGAATAAAAAAAACATACATATACTTAAATATACAATAATACCAAAATGGACAAAGAAAAAAGTTTAATTATAAAGAGCCAAACTATTATATGAATAAAGAAACTCTACGTATATATGTATACTGGAGTGTTTCGTTTAAATTGATTTTAAATTTGACGCTATAGTTTATTGAAATAAAAAATAATTACCTCAAATATCATGGTCGCAGCAAGAGCATAAGTAACACCTGTCCACACCTCTAAACTTTGTATGGTTGTAGTATCAACTTCTCCATCAATAATTCCATTCACTGCTCCCATATTACCATTACAAAATAATTGGACATTACTTTTGAATATGGTTTTTAAAGCACTTTCCACGTGCTCTTTATTAAAAACCTGAAAATTATCAAATAATATTTTGAATGACAATTGGACAGCGTTTTGAATTAATGCGTTAACCAAAGTAAATTAAATTGTACAGTTAGAAATTGAGGAATACATATAAAAAGCTACAATAAAGGACAAATTCTAGAGAGAAACCACTTATGTATAGGTAATTATAAAATTGTAGTAATCTTATGCTTATCTAAATCCAAGTGTACGGAATAAAAATGAAACTAAAATTATTGATTTCTAATCTTATAACAAATAATCTAATATTTATGAATATTTTTTTCAAACATAAGGACATATATAAATATACCAGAATTGTTGAAATTACCACAATTGATAAGCAAAGAAAGGCAAGAAACAAAAAACAGGATCCGAAATCTACAGTGCCAATAAGAAACACGAAAAGAAGAACAAAAACAAAAATTAAACAGTTAATTTGATTATATAAATTGAAAGAAACTGATAAAGTGGAAAATGTAGAGTGATCTAGAAACTAGTGAAATTAAACTATAATAAAAAAACAAAAGTGGAAAGTGTACCTGAACCAGAAAAAATATGATGAATATAAGACAAAAAAAAGTAAAAGATCTTGTGATCAAAGAAAAAAAGAAGTCAGAGGATTAATTCAGAACAAAAATGTATAAGACCACAAGTTTTATCAAAATACAAAACATCGAAAAATATGCCAAAAAGTGAAACAAATTAAAGACAATAAAGGAGTAGTGTTGATGGATGTAAACGCCATAATAGGGAGATGGTGAATCCACATAAATAACAAAGGTGAAATTACAAATGGATTTGAACAACAATCAAAACTGTATCGTACCATCAAGAAGAAATTTTAATAAAAACTAAAATAAACGTAAGGTATACCGTGGTAAGTGTAAATTTGGGGCAAATGGAAGAAAACATTCAGTCTTAGCCAGAAGAAAGCTCAAATAGTAGAAGTTCCACGAAAAAGGAGTATAGATCCATTTATCATTCACGACTACTTCACACTGTCAAATGAACTATATAATTGAACGTTGCCACATCAACATGTGCGAATATTAAGTTCACCTAAAAATTAGATTCGATTGCCATTTGAAAATCAACCAACTTAAAGATGACCGGAAATATTTCGCATACGATAACTCGCATGCGGAAAGATTCGTTCAAGTTTGAAAATAGCACCGCAGATTACATTACATTACTCGAGAATCTGACAAATTTGCATGCGGAACTCATTCGCTATTTGAAAATAGCAAATTATGCAAATCAAAACTTTGACATAAATCATTTAATAAATAAGTCCAAAAGGTCATTTAATAAATAGAAAATAGATATTTAAATAAATATACAGAGTGCTTGTTTGAATAGGTTTGATTTGGTAGGTCAAAAACATAAGAAAAACAAAATTACATATTTATATACTTTAAATATACTGGATATTTAAAAACAATCACTCTGTACACACCCAGGTAAGCTAATAAAATAAAATTGTCATGTATGATAAAAATAAATAATTATTTACGTTGTATTTATTGAAGCCTGAACACATTAAATACCAATGTCCACAGAGCTGATCGGCCATTATAGCTTTCGATTGCTTTTGGGAACAATCAAAATTGTAATATTTACCATTCCACATTTTATTCTCAAACGCCGTCTTCGCCGTACTCAAAATATTTTCGAATATAATTTTATCATCGTCTTTTTCCAAACATCCAGCCATCAAAGTCATTGCTTGCAACGCAGCCAGCCACAAACCCCCACAATAAGCACTAAAAAAAGTTCAAAATTAAAACTGACATATTTTAGATGATAGATATATTCAATTTTTATACCTTACACCAGTCATAATCCACGTGTCATAAGTTTGATCTGGAACACCGCGATTTTCAATCAATCCATCATCGTTAGCATCATTTTTAAGAGATTTTTGCATAACGGTGAAACAAGCATTGTACATATCTTTTATATACTTAATATCGGGGTTTCCTGGGGAGGCAGCAAAAGCATCTCTGAATGTTTGAAGGACGAACTTTGAATTTAAATCTCTCCAAGTACTTACATCATGTATCGGATAAGCATTAATCAAATTCAATGGTTCCTCACCTAAAATATGTTTTTAATCAAAACGAATTATTTCATACAAAAATATATTTTTACCTGGACTTCCAGCGTCATGAGGAACGGAATTTATTATTTTTCTTTCACAAGTGGCACCGTCGTAAAGTTCTTTAACTTTTTCTTTTATTTCTAACGATACGAAGTTTCTTAAATCATACTGTAGACATTTTTGAAGCATCGGCCAATTTTTAAATAAAGCGTGCGATGCATAAAAATGAACATCATAGGAATTATACATAATGTATTCTTGCCCTTCTAGATATGCGAAGTGACCATATTTTGCCCTAAAATAAACAAAAATCTAACCATATCCATAATTCTTCACATAGAAAAATTAAAAATAGTAGAAGTTACTATATCTAATTATAATTATCTAGATAAAAACTAAATTTTAGGCAAGATACTTACAAGATAATAATAAATAAAGTGTATTAGTATAATACAAGAAAACATTCTAAAGTAGTTGCAATAAAATTTCAATCTCACGTGATCAACTTATGAAAGTAGATATTGCCATTTTGTTATGAATTTTCAAAGGGTAAGAATTACAGAACATTGCAGAAAATGCCTGAAAGTGCTGTTTAACGGAAACCCACAGAAAAGCCCATTAATGAGAGAATAAAAATTATAAAAACGAGAACTGGTGTTCGGATAGATAGAAATCTGTTACATTTATTTTTCATTTATACCACATTGAAACATATCGAATTAGTAATTGGGAGTAAATGTGAATTTTTACCTTGGATCATTGTCTGAAATTGTTTTCGATTGTTCATCATCCAATAACAACCATAAAGTTCCTCCATCACTTACATAATAAGTTTCATTAAATAAAGCTCCTTTGTACCAATCTGGCAGTTTGCTAAAATTTTAGTTATCATATTCATAATTGGAAAAGAAAATTAATTACCTATCCTCTAAAACATCCTTTTGCCAGTCATAAATTCGTTTTTCCCAATTATCATAGTTATTAAATGCATAAACTACCATTTTTAAAATAGGGTTATCATTTCCAAAGTGCTTTGTGTAGTATCTTTTATAACATTTGTTGTTAGTTGGAAAAGTAATCATTGGCATATCCCATATAAGACTCATATCTACTTGCTGCGATTGGTTAGAATTTACCGTAAATTTTGCTGCAATTCCACAAGCCATTTCATTATATATGTGTCCTAAAAAATAACAAACCAACATTTGTATTTTTGTTTTATCTAATATTTGAAGAAATACATTTGTGCTACTAACCATCAAGAGATTTTTTTGATTTATCAAACTCTCCGTTTTCTTGTAGTTGCGCCCACACTCCAGATCCATCAGATTTCGGATTAAAATATAGACATTTTGAAATAGAAAGTTCTGGCTTCGATTTCACTGCCAACGAATAAGAGCACTGAGTCTTGTCAATCGTGTTATACAGTATTACACCTTCAGAATTTACATAATTGAATGTTTTAGAACTACAAGTAGCTAACAAAGAAGAATATTTTATTAGTTATAAAAAAATTTTAATGGTATAAAAAATAAAATTACCATTTTTGTCAGATCTACTTCCTGTACCATTTTTAAATGTAAAGGCAATTGTAACAGTTCTTTGATCACTACATGTGTTCTTCACATTCCATATAAACATAGCACATGGTAGACAACTATCCTAAAATGAAATGTATGTTGAAAAATTAACTATCAACAAAAATCTGTTTGAAAATATTTAAGAAAAAGACTTAATTAAAATATTGAGTATTATTTTGAATTGCTACTTACAACATAGTCATGGGGAATTACAGGACTAATTTGTCTACAAGTAAGTCTAATACCGTATTTAGATAAATCATACTCAGTCCAGGCTCTAGGATACAACCCTGTATAAAAACATTTACTACCATCTATGTTACTTTTCCAACTTGAAAGACTTGCTTTACTAAAAATTGGAGTGATTTATTTATAATTTATGATTTAAAAAAAGAATTCTTACGGAAAAGTTGACAAAAGGCTTTGAAAAATTGTCTGGTTGTTTTCATCCTTAATTGTCACAATAAACTGATTAGCATCTACAGTATTCCATTCATATATACCAGGTCTCAACTGAAATCTACAGAATTCACCTCTGTAACCTCTTCCAATAGTACCGCTGCCTATTCCTCCTACAGGAACTCCTATTAAATATGGAAACAATTATTGATGATATGAAGGTAGTGGGATTTTTTTTACTTTCTAATAGCAAGTCGCCTTGGAGCGTTGCAGAAAATTATATTAGCCAATTCTTCCCACTTTAGGAAGAATATTATACAGGGCCTAATAAATACACGAGACAAACTAACTTTAATACACTCAAAGAAGTTTATCAGGAACAAAATTAGTCAAAGTTAGGATTTAATGTAGATGTAGATATATATATTATGAAAATCACTTTTATCTAAATTGTATTTAAATGTTATGTTAAATTATCTATTTTAATAAATGTAAAAGAATACCAAGTCACTAAAAAAATATTTTACACTGTTGTAACATTTATCTTTAGATTTTTTTACCATATATTTGTTGAGGTTGCCTGGCATTAATATAATCCATGACTACTTTGTTGCCACTCCATTTTGATTTTAAATAATATATAATATATCTGAAATATGAAAATATTACTTATATATACATATTTATTCTACAAAAATAGTATATTACCTCAAAATTAATGGTAACATGGAAAAAATTACTTTTATTTTAGGAATATATTTCTGATCTCGTCTTTCGGGATAAGTATGATCTAATTTAAGTTTAAGACCATATCTTGGAATAGAAGTATACATATTTTCTTCTGGTGCACCCTTTTCATTCATGATGGCCCCTTTAGTGTTTGTGATTAATTATGGTAATGTTTAATTATATTTATTCTACAAAATTTTGTATTATTTATTACCTACTTAAAAGATTCAAATTTTTAATCAAATGAAAATCTTACCAATGTAAATTTACACTCATGCATACGTTTCTTATTTCTCAATCTCCTTTGTTAATATTCATTAAATTTATCAGTTTTGAATAATTTTTTTGATTTTTTAAGGTTAGATATGATGTCTTTTTTTATTAGTTTTATGACGTTCACCTCTCGGTTATCTAGCCCGTTCTAGTCATGTTACCGTTGTCTCAGACGATTCAAACTTATTTTATTACCTAGGCGAGCTAACTTCTCCATAGAGCAAGGCCATTTGATTAAATGAAGAAGATAACAGATAACTGTCACTGTATTGGTGTATTTGTTTTGAGGCCGAATAGCCCAGGCAGCTGAGGCCTAAAAGGAGAAGAAGAAGAAAAGAAGATCGTTTTGCTTGTCACATATAAAAAAACATTTATTTATAGTTTAAAAGAGTTTCAGATAAAATGGAAATGAACCACGAATATTTCGAAACAAATTTGATACAAGTTAAATCTGAGCCTTTATCACTTTCTAACGCAGAAATTCAGAAAATTGAAGAAGCGTATTATTTGACTCTTCTGGAAGATAATCGTGAAACAGATGGATTAAAGATTAATGAAGGTAATATGAAAAATGAATTCCTAGATATCGAAACAGACTTATCGCTAGTACGAAAAGAAACTGAAATAAAACTAGAAAGATCTTCTACAAATGTAATAGAAGTTAAACATAAACATTTATTAATCTCTGAAATAGGAATCCAGGAAAATAATTGCCAAAAACAAGAATGTAATGTTGGAACTGAAATTCTAGATATTAAAACAGATTTATCTGATTTAAAAACTAAAAATATGATTTTCGGGAAATATGACTTTATTCAAAAACATTTAAAAATGAAGTATGAATGCCCAGTTTGCCAAATATGTAAGTTTTTTTAAGTTCTTAAAGAATAGTTAGCAAAAATTATATTTCTAGATTTCACATCTTCAAAGCTGAGAATGAAACATTTTGATGGACACTTCAAAAAACGCTCTGTCACTTGTTCGTTTTGTGGAAAAGAAACCAATGGAAAATTCCAATTTTGGAATCATTGTATAGTTCATTTTGTAAAAAATAAATGTAAAAACTTTTACGACAATTTAGGGGCTAATCCTATCAAATCTGCTGCAAGAATTTATAGTAGTAGACAACCATTTCAATTTAAGATTCAGACTAGCAGAAAATGTAAAGATTTTTCAAAAAAGATTAATTTGACAAATGATTTCAATGTTCTTAGTAACAAAAAAAATTACCAGTGTGAAATTTGTTTAAAACAATTTAGTCAGAGTAGTCATTTGAAAAGTCATTTAGAAAGTCATTCTGGAAAAAAATCTTTAAAATGTGAAATTTGTTTTAAAGAATTTATATACAGTAGGCATTTAAAAAGTCATTTAAAAATTCACACAGGAGAAAGTCCTTTTAAATGTGACATTTGCTTCAAGCAATTCACTCAAAGTAGTCATTTGAAAAGACATTTAGTGATTCACACTGGTGAGAAACCTTTTAAATGTGAAATTTGTTTAAAACAATTTAGTCATACTAGTCATTTAAAAAGACATTTGAATATTCACACTGGAGAGAAAATTTTTAAATGTAAAATTTGCCTTAAGCAATTCACTCAATCAGGTACTTTGAAAAATCATTTAAAAATTCACAATGGAGAGCAATCTTTTTTTAAATGTGAATTTTGTTTCAAAAAATTTACTTCGGGAAATTTAAAAAATCATTTAAAAATTCACACTGGTGAGAAGCCTTTCAAATGTGAAATTTGTTTCAAACAGTTTATTCAGAGTGGTCAATTGAAAAGTCATCTAAAAAGTCACAGTGGAGAAAAATCTTTTAAATGTGAAATTTGTTTTAAACAATTCACTTGGAGTAGTAGTTTGAAAAATCATTTAATGATTCACACTGGTGAGAAACCCTTTAAGTGTAAAATTTGTTTTAAACCATTTAATCAAATTAGTCATTTAAAAAGACATTTAAACACTCACACAGGTGAGAAATCTTTTAAATGTGAAATTTGCCTCAAACAATTCACTCAATCAAGTAGTTTAAGAAGTCATTTAAAAATTCACACTGGAGAGCAATCTTTTATTAAATGTGAATTTTGTTTCAAAAAGTTTACATCGAATAATTTCAAAAATCATTTAAAAATTCATACAGGTGAGAAACCTTTTAAATGTGAAATTTGTTTCAAACGATTTATTTACAGTAGTCATTTGAAAAGTCATTTATTGACTCACACTGCTGAGAAACCTTTTAAATGTGAAATTTGTTTCAAACAACTCATTAATAGTAATTATTTAAAAAAACATTTAAAGACTCACATTGCTGAAAAATCTTTTAAATGTCAAATTTGTTTTAAGCAGTTCACTGACCAAAGTAATTTCAAAAATCATTTAAAAATTCACGCTGGTGAGAAACGGTTTAAATGTGAAATTTGCTTCAAACAATTTAATCATAATAGTAATTTGAAGAGTCATTTAATGATTCACAATGGTGAGAAACCTTTTAAATGTGATATTTGTTTTAAACAATTTAGTCATAGTAGTTATTTAAAAAAACATTTAAACACTCACACGGGTGAGAAATCTTTTAAATGTGAAATTTGCCTCAAGCAATTCACTCAGTCAGGTAGTTTAAAAAGTCATTTAAAAATTCATACAGGAGAGCAATCTTTTTTTGAATGTAAAATTTGTTTCAAAAAATTTTCTTCAAGTAATTTAAAGAAGCATTTAAAAATTCACACTGGTGAAAAACCTTTTAAATGTGAAATTTGCTTTAAGAAATTCACTCAAAGTAGTCATTTGAAAAGTCATTTAATGATTCACTCTGCTGAGAAACCTTTTAAATGTGAAATTTGCTTTAAGTCATTCCCTCAGGTAGGTAGTTTGAAAAGACATTTGAAAATTCATACTAACAAGCGGACGTCATAATTAAGTCAATATATGATCATTAATAAACGTCAGCAGGGCTTCCTAAATGTTGTCTTTTTATGATAAAATTGGACATTTTTTTTAAGCGGAAAATATAATTTCAAATTGCAGTATCCTATGCATTTTAGTTTTTATTTACAAAATAAATAGCATTTTTTTATAGTTTAATAATATGAACAGTAATGAGAATTTTTATCTTCTTAAAAAATACATAAAAACATTTTTTTTTAAATTTATTTCCATGAAAAAAACTATAAATAACGAAAAATAAATTACGGATTTCAACAGAGTAGCAACTTAAAATTTAATAAACACAGCAAGCAGTGCCGTAGCTACCCCGAACGAGAACGTATAAATTTAATAAACACAGCAAGCAGTGCCGTAGCTACCCCGAACGGAGAACGTATTTTTTGTGCACACCCGAATTAAAACAATTTTGAATCAAAAACTAAAAATATAGCAATAGCTAACTCGTTACTCCCATTGTCTTTTTTTTGCTAATTCAAGAATTGACGTAAAAGAATGACGAAAGAGGAAAACCTGTTGAATTGAAAATTTGTTAAGTTTTCTTTGCCTTTAGAGAAGTTAAAGATCAGTCAGCGCAAGCTCTTACTGCAGAAATAATAATTAATAACCTTAATCTTGTGCTGAAAGATGCTCTTGAAGGAAACAGATAGATTAGCCAGTTTTTTTAAATCGTCCAAAGGGTATATTGCTTTTTTGGCCATAGTATAATTCGCTGGGTACATGGTAGTTTTATTTATATCTTTTAAAATAAACTCTGAAATTCTTCATATAAGCCATACAATTATTTTTCTGTTTTTTTGTTTCTGTCTGATCCACTCTAATAAATAATTCGAGAAAATAAGATAATTTGATTTTACAATTCAATTTACTGTAAATTTTATATAAAACTCTGTAGAAAGAGTCAAGGTGAGCTTTATTTGTTTTAAATGTCTCTTTTTTCAATTAATAAGAAAAAACAAATAGCAACGCTATTAAAAAAGGATTACTAAATGAAAGTGGTGTAGAGGTAAGGGACAGATAAAGGCGGCCCCCATAATCACTTGCTGCCCCGGGGCCCACAAGCCTCTAACTACGGCGCTGCCAGAAAGCTAACAGCATCTAAATAGCTCAGCTACGGACAGACAGGAGATTAGGTAACTGAAAATAGGTGACCAACTATCAATTGCCGTAAACAATTTTCCAAAATTCGAAACTATTGTCGAGTAATCGATAAGACAGACAGATATTGTAAAATCAATAAAGTTAACGTTTCTTCGCTAATTAATAATGTAAAAACATGATGTAATAAATGTATATGTTAAACTTTAAAACACTACAAAGTGTATATAAAGTTAGTAAATGTATGGTAGTAGAAAAATTATATATAATACTTATCTGTTGAAACTGTGTACATTATTTGCCTTCCTCGTTTAACATAAACATTAAAAAATCGATTTATTTATAAAGTCATATGAAAAACAAATTATAGTTTAAAAAAAGACGCTTTTATAGCAATATGAACTAAGAAGTAAAAAAGAGATTAAATAAAATGAGAATAAAGTGATTGACAAAACAATTAATTCCGATATAAAAAAGCGTGGTGTGTATTTTGCGGATAATCAATCAATGTTTAAAAATAATATATTTTTACGTGTAGCAAAAGATATATATTAATAAAAGATACAGCAAAAGATATATATTAATAAAAGATACAGACTGTTACATTTTGCCTCTATATTCGTTTTAGGGGACAAAAATACATAATCGTAAACAGAATCGTCAAATTACCTAAGACCATTGAATAAAAATAGATTTGTAATGCAATTACTCTGGCTAATTGGTTTCTGCCAAATAAGCCAGCATCAAAATAAAGCCGATTTCGTTTAAGTTGGAGCAACTTGTTTTCTTTAAGCTATTCAAAATAGCTATTTTAAGTAATTTGATTTTAAAAAGTATAACAAAGATAGTTTGTGTTTCTTTATTTCTTTATTTATTTACTGTTCAAACAGGTTTGCACCCAACTACAGAACAGATCTATGAACAATATAAAATACATACAGAAATACATACATATCATCAGAGTACACATTAACAGATAAAAAAATCACAATAAAACCGATGATTTTGGAACGTGTAAGTGCCTGTAAAAAGTCTAGATGCAGCTCAAATGTAGTACTGTATCGAGCGTAAAGAAGTCTGCCGAATTTTACGGCCTGGGGGCGGCAGACGTACGTCTAAATCCGTCCCTGGATGTGTGAGGTTACGAAAGTCATAATATATCGCAATTTGAAAAACATATCAAATTGAATTTAGTCACTTGGACATGTGTTTCGATACTATATCCCGCCAAAAAACAACAGACTAGTTGAAATTGGTGCTTTAATACAAATATTCATCTAAAATACACATTATACACCTGTATAGTAGATTAAAATAGTTATTTATGCAATAAGTGTGTAAAGTGATACTTTTTTCACGAATGTGAATGTTGTCGCACGAGCCAAAGGTGAGTGCGACAATCACATGAGTGAAAAAAGGCACATTTATACATTAGTTGCATACAATATTTTTTCTACTACCATAATTTTTATGTACAAAAATAGATATCGCATTCAAGAGGTTAAGCTATTTTCCAAAATCTTGAAGTTAACCCAGTTGATTTCTGGCACATAGAACCTTGGCCAGATAAGAAAATTAAAAAAAAATGTGTTGCACATATAAAAGTTATTTTAAAAATTTTATTTTACTTTAAGCACTAGTGAAAAAAAGTTTACGCAATCCTTAGCGTGCGTAAAGTAAGGACTTTACGCACGGTAGTAGAAAAACACGTTTTTTTTTATATATTTTGGAAAATAAAGATTATTTTCCCATAGGCAAATTTCGTGTTTATGAAACGTTTAACAAACGAAATATTTGTTTCAATGCATTTTGATTTTAAAAATAAGTTACAAACCAACATATACTATTGAGTTTGTGGCATACAAAACTAGGTATATTGAGTGTTTACTTACCGTACTATGAAAAATAACGAAGCACAACGATTAAACACTAACACGATTTGAAAATTAACACACGGAAGCATAACAAAAAATGAGTAAATTTTGTCAGTCAGCAATTATTTATAGGGCAACTCAGAATCTACTGAAATGAGAATTTAATTGCCTACGCCTCTGCCTATTAGCAATATGAATGAAACGTCTTGTCTCACCATGGAATGAGATTCTCTGTTGGCGGTATCTGTTATTGGCGTAAGTTGATTGTTAAAGTTAAGAAAATGCCTGATAATACGATAACAGGGACATTGACTGACAGCTACTCTATAACTGTCGGATACGTAACAGCGACTTTTGACTGTACATTGAAAAACCACGAGGCGGTCAATCCAGAACGGCACGCGAAAATATTTATATTTATTTTATTAAAAGAAGTCTTGTCTGTCTAAATCTAGCTTGTGTATTAAAAAATAAATAAAATACAACTTCCATTAATTTCGTAAAAAAATATATATTAGGATTCGAACCTGGAACTTTCATTTGTTAACGTCTACACCCCAAAGTGAAATAATCAAAGTTTCAAGTGTACAATAAAAGCCGATTAGGACGAATACACAGACTAGATTTAGATAGTCAAGACTTCTTTTAATAAAATAAATATAAAGTGTTTCGCGTGCCGTCCTGGATTGACAGCCTAGTGAAAAACAGGCCCTTAGGCAGTGTTTCCACAATGAGGGGAAGGTCATCCCATTTGGAAGAGAATTTAGACTTCAGAGAGGAAGAAAAAGGGGAAAGAGATAAAGGGAAATTCGAGGGGAAAAATCATAATACGATTATAATTTATTCGACACATTTAATCTTATCCTCCCTGCTTCACTCTCCTTGGAACTATCTTTCACAAATTTTTAATTAGTTAGTTCAAATTCGTTTTTCATTAAGGGAAAAAAGGGAAACTCAATTGAGGCGTGGACAATACATGATACAAGCGGCCACATGGAGTTTTCCTAGCAAAGCAACGCTTCGTGTTCATTTCCTGCTGTAAGTGTTGAAAGAGTGGTACTATTAATTGTTAAAAAGTACGGTGTACCAAATTGAATGTGACAACCATGACAGAGAGGGTTTTTGAGACTGCAAAGGTTTGGTCTTGTCAAATATGTTTGTTTATTAATAAAGAAAATGATATTGTGTTTTTGTTTATCAATCGATATATTATTTATTTAGTTAGGACATTTATCATAGTTATATTTAGTGAATAGTTGTTATGTGGCTCCCTAATCCTAAAGAATTATATTCAACGCATTTTATAGATTAATGAAATATTACGTTTCTAGCTGCATTAAGGCGGGAAAACCAGCACTCACATTTTCAAATAAAAAATATATATACCTTTCTGTATACTTATTCTGTATATTTGCTGAATGTCCAAACTAATATCAGTATAGTTTTCGAAAAGCAGCCACATTTTATCTAGATTTATTTGTTTTTATAGTTAAATTCGCACAGAACTTTCATATTACTTTATTAATCGACAAGAACAAAAAATATGTCAAGCTACAATTATAATAATATATTATGTATGAAATAAATATATTTGTGTTTTTATCATACTTTCTCAACAAGTTTCGAACACATCAATTTCATTTTGCCTCACTATACGAAAATTCAAAATTTCGCGTTTCTCTTTAAAAAAATTACACTGCGTAGCCCCACCAACCCTCTGCGCGATGTAAAATTTGGCATGCTTTGTGGGACATTTTGCGCAATTGGAAGCGAGTTCTAGTCCGTATATTATAAATTACAATTCTGTGGGCATGTCCATGAGTATATGTCGATGTTCATAGAGATAGGATAAGGTTAGAGAGAGCATGAAAGAGACAGACTTTTGGGTATTCAATGTAAAACCGATGAAATGTCTCAACTCGAAAAGCATCTTTTGTTTTGATCAGGACTCAGATCAGAGTTCAGTGGCGTAGTAATATTTCAAAATTGAAATATCACCATATTTTAATTTTTGTTCTTCATTTTTTCACTTAATTATCCAACTTTTGTTATGGGTAAACATTTAGGATTTATGTTGGATAAAACTTCTCTCTCTCTCTCTGATGCTACATCTACTCTACCATATCTCTAGATATGTTCAATAATATTATTCTACAAAACGTGCCATTTGTCAAATAAAGCGTACATTAGGATATTCAATACTATGCACATACGATATAAAGCGTACATTAGGATATTCAATACTATGCACATACGATTTCCTAACAATACAAAATTAAAACAAATCATATCAGAGTACAATTTTTTTTTCGACGTAGGTAGTTAACAATATTAAAAACTATTCAATATTAATTAGGAATATTTCCAGAGTTTACAAATATATAATGTAAATCAAACATTTATCAATGTTATTAAATATAAACTAAACTGAAAAAATCACATAAGTACAATTCAAAAGTGTTTCTTAATACTACATAAATCATATTCATAATTTTTTTTACTATTTTGTTTTTTTAGTTTTTCTTTTAAATAAATTTGAAACATTTCTAGCCAGAATGAATTTTCAAATTATTTTATTAATAAATTGTTTGAGACAAATTTCACATTTAAGATTTCTCACCAGTATGAATTTTCATATGATATTTCAATGAAGGTTTGTGAGTAAATTGTTGGAGACAAATTAAACATTGAAAAGGTTTATCTCCGGTATGAATTCTCAAATGTTGAGTCAAATCACATTTCCAAGTAAATTGTTTGAGACAAATTTCACATTTAAACGATCTCTCACCAGTATGAATTTTAAAATGATTTTTCAATGTAGATTTGTGAAGAAATTCTTTTAGACAGATTTCACATTTGATAGGTTCAGTGTGAACTTTCATATGACATTTAAATGTAGATTTGTGACGAAATTGTTTGAGACAAATTTCACATTTGAAAGTCCCCTTGCTGTGACTTTTCAAATGTACCTTTAAATTTTGTCTATAAGTAAATTGTTTGAGGCAAATTTCACATTCAAAAGATTTCTCATCAGTATGAATTTTCAAATGATTAGTTAATGAAGATTTGAGAATAAATTCTTTGAGACAAATTTTACATTTAAACAATTTTTCACCGGTATGAACTTTCAAATGATAACTATATGCAGATTTGTGAAAAAATTGTTTGAAACATATTTCACATTTAAAAAGTTTTTCCCCAGTATGAACTCTCAAATGATAATTCAGATTACCTCTACTAGTAAATTGTTTGATGCAAAAGTCACATTTAAGAGAGTTCGTACCAGTATGAATTTTCAAATGTTTATACAATGTAGATCTTTGGGTAAATTGTTTGAGACAAATTTCACATTTAAAAGGTCTCTCACCAGTATGGATTTTTAAATGATCTTTCAATGTAGATTTGTGAGAAAATTGTTTGAGACATATTTCACATTTAAAAGATTTCCCAAAAGTATGAATTTTCAAATGATCATTCAATGTAGATTTGTGAGCAAATTGTTTGAGGCATAGTTCACATTTAAAAGGTTTTTCCCCAGAATGTTTTTCCCCAGTATGAACTTTCAAATGACAATTCAGATTAGTTCTCCGAGTAAATTGTTTGATGCAAAATTCACATTGAAAAGATTTCTCACCAGTATGACTTTTCAAATGATTGCTCAATGTATGTTTGTCATAAAATTGTTTGGGACAAATTTCACATTTGAAAGGTTTCTCACCAGCATGACTTTTCAAATGTAAAATTAAATTAGATTTATAAGTAAAATGTTTAAGACAAATTTCACATTCAAAAGCTTTTTCACTTTCATGAATTTTCATATGATATTTCAAAGTATATTTGTTACTGAATTGTTTGAGACAAATTTCACATTTAAAAGATTTTTCACTAGTATGAATTTTCAAATGATTGTTCAAATTACTTCTAGAAGTAAATTGCTTCAGACAAATTTTACATTTAAAAGACTTTTCTCCAGTATGATTATTCAAATGATAGTTGAATGTAGATTGGTGAGTAAATTGTTTCAAACAAATTTTACATTTAAAAGGTTTCTCTCCGGTATGATTTCTCAAATGTTGGCGCAAATTACTTTTGTCAGTAAATTGTTTGAGGCAAGATGCACATTCAAAAGATTTCTCACCAGTATGAATTTTTACATGATTATTCAATGAAGATTTTTGGGTAAATTGTTTGAGACAAATTTCACATTTAAAGGATTTCTTACCGGCATGAATGTCCATATGAGCTTTCAAATGATATTTCCAAGTAAATTGTTTGAAACAAATTTTACATTTAAAAGATTTTTCTCCAGTATGTTTATTTAAATGATAGTTCAATGTAGATTTGTGAGTAAATTGTTTGAGACAAATTTTACATTTAAAAGGTTTCTCTCCAGTATGATTTCTCAAATGTGAGCTCAAACTACCTTTTTCAGTAAATTGTTTGGGACAAATGTCACATATAAAGGATTTCTCACCCGTATGAATTTTCATATGAGTTTTCAGACCATATTTCTGAGTAAATTGTTTAAGACAAAGTTCACATTTAAATAATTTTGTTTCTTTATCAATTTTTATATGACTGCAAGAATCATATTCATGATTAAATTCCTTAAAACAAATATCACATTTGTAATCGTTTTTGTTACTAAAAATATTTAAATTGTTCTTGAAATTACTTTTTTCCCTGGTGTGAATTTTGCGTTTATTTTTTACAAAATGAACAGTATAATGGTTCCAAAATTGAAATTTTCCATTCAATTCTGTTCCACAAAAAGTACAAGTTACAGAGCGTTTTTTAAAGTGCTCATTTAAATGTTTTAACCTTGATTTTGAAGATGAAAAATCTACAAAAGAAATAATTTTTAATAACTACTTTTTTTAAGAATTAAAAAAACTTACATTTTTGGCAAACTGGGCATTGATTTATTTTCTTTGTATTCAAAATGTTTTGATTTTTCTCAAAATTCAAATTTTTACTTTTTAAAACTGATATATCTCTTTTGATATCTAGAATTTCAGTTTTAATATTACATTCCTTTTTTTGGTTACAATCTTCCTGGGAAATCAAATAAGTTTTTTCAATTTTCTGGATTTCCACTTCAGACAGTGGTATAGGTTCAGGTTTAATTTCTATCAAATGTTCACCACGTTCTTGTTTCATTTCAATTTTTCTAGTTGCAAGGGACAAATCTGTTTGGATATCGAGAATTTCTTTGTTATTACTACATTCATTAAAATTAAATTCCCGTTTTTGAGAACCATATTCCTGAATACTTTGGATTTCTACATCAGAAAGTGAGAACGGTTCACATTTAACTTGTATAAAATTTGTTTGAGAACAGTCTTGTTTTTCCTCCATTTTATTTTTTAATAAATATATTTGACACATGACAGTAGCAGATAGAGGTGGGTGGAATGGGAATGGGGGAGTTCCTTCAATGTTGCCAACCTAGAAAAAGGTTACCAACGGGGAAGGATTATTTTTGTTCAAAATCTACTTCATTATTTTCGCAATGATAAAATATGTGTACAAAATTTCAACCAATCAGAAGTAAGATTTTATTTAAATCATTATATTTCGCTAACGATATATTCTGGAAAGCTCAATAGAATTTTATATACATATTTTATCATTGCGAAAATAATGAAGTAGATTTTGACCAAAAATAATCCTTTCCCGTTGGTACACCTTTTTCTAGGTTGGCAACATTGAGGGAACTCCCCCATTAGGGTTACCGATCTCGATTCGATCTTATAGAGAATCGATGTTTTGTGACTCGATATTCGATTTTTTGGATAGATTTTTTAAAGTTGAGATCGATCTAAGAATCGGAGATGATAGTTGTGATCGGAGATCGATTCTTTTGTGTAGGTATTTCTAAACTTGAGTAAAAGCTGGTTATGGTTATTGATTTATTGATTCCATAATTAACTTTTAAGCTACCTAATTTACTCCCAAACCTATCAAGTAATGAGTCAGTGAATACATACTTGATAAATAATAATGTTTGCATTATTAAAATAAGTTTAATCAAAATATTGCCCTTACAAAACCATTAAATGGGAAATTAAACAGAATTTGTTTGTTTTAATACAAAATAAATTCGTTTCACTTTTTTTCAGTTTCATTTCAGATTGTAAATTGAATCGATTTTCATGAATTGGTTTTTTGGCCCATCCAGTTTTTCGAGGGTCGATCTTTGACTCAACGCTTCGAATATATCTTAAAAATCGATCTTTTTGATAAAGATCGGAAACCCTAGGAGTTATCGGGAGACAAATATTCCAAATTTTACACATGCGTCGCTAATGTCACATTATTGGTGATTATCTAGAATAAAAATGAAAAAAAGGAAAAGTACTATTCGAACTAAATTAAAATAAAAATGAAAAAAATGCATGAAATGTATGTAATGAGAGTAATTATGTATTTTTTTAATTCATTCTTCAGTTTCAGTCACTTCTATCTTTCTTATTAATTTTTGAATACTGATAATTATAGACTGCAAGATTCTTGCTATATAGGGATCACTGAAATGGCTTAAAATAACATAAAAATTTCGCATTTCACACCTCAAGTCATTCAAACGGCCAGAGATAGATGTCGCACACTTCGTGTTTTTTCTGGTTAGCTTCTCCAAATAACTGTCACGTCATGTCACATGTCACCCAATACCAACATCCAACATCAACATACTGGCTGGTCTGTCGTTCGTTCGTCAAATCTTTACATATGTATAAGAAAACAGAAATTTTTTAGTTTAAAAGAGTTCCAATTAGAAAAAAAGAATGGAGATGAAACAAGAATATTCCGAAACAAATTTTATAGAAGTTAAACCTGACCCTGAAGTTCAGAAAATTGAAGAAGCATATCCTTCTACTCTTCTGGAAGATAATTGTCAAACACAGAAATTTAAGTATAATGAAGGTAATATAAAACAAGAATTCATAAAAATTGAAACAGACCTATCGCTTGTAAAAAAAGAAACTGAGATAAAACAAGAATGTTCTTATACAAATGTAATAGAAGTTAAACATGAACCTTTATTACTATCTGAACAAGGAATCCAGAAAGTTGAAAAAAATTATCGTTCGATTATCCAGGAAGATAATTGCCAAAGACGGGAATGTAATATTAAAACTGAAATTCTAAATATCAAAACAGATTTATCTGATTTAAAAATTAAAAGTATAATTTTCGGGAAATATGACTTTATTCAGAAACATCCCAAAATGAAGTATGAATGCCCAGTTTGCCAAATATGTAAGTTTTTTTTAAGTTCTTACAGAATAGTTAGCAAAAATTGTTATATTTCTAGATTTCACATCATCAAAGCTGAGAATGAAACATTTTGATAGGCACTTCAAAAAATGCTCTGTAACTTGTTCTTTTTGTGGAAAAGAAACCAATGGAAAATTCCAATTTTGGAATCATTGTATAGTTCATTTTGTTAAAAATAAATGTAAAAACTTATACGAGAATTTAGGGACTAAGGCTATCAAATCTGCAGCAAGAATTTACAGTAGTAGAAAACCATTTCAATTTAAAATTCAGACTAACAGAAAACCTAATTCCAAAAAGATTAATTTGACAAATGATTTCAATGTTCTTAGTAACAAAAAAATTTACCAGTGTGAAATTTGTTTAAAACAATTTAATCAGAGTAGTAATTTATCAAGTCATTTAAAAATTCACACTGGGGAGAAATCTTTTAAATGTGAAATTTGTCTTAAAGAATTTCTTCGGAAATATGATTTGAAAATTCATTTAAAAATTCACACAGGTAAAAAACCTTTTAAATGTGAAATTTGTTTCAAACAATTTATTCACAGTAGACATTTGAAAAGTCATTTTAAAATTCACACTGGAGAGAGTCCTTTTAAATGTGAAATTTGCCTCAAGCAATTCACTCAGTCAAGTACTTTGAAAAGTCATTTAAAAATTCACACTGGAGAGCAATCTCTTTACAAATGTGATTTTTGTTTAAAAAAATTTACTTCGGGAAATTTAAAAAATCATTTAAAAATTCACACTGGTGAGAAACCTTTCAAATGTGAAATTTGTTCCAAACAATTTATTCAGCGTTTTCAATTGAAAAGACATTTAAAAATTCATACTGGGGAGAAATCTTTTCAATGTGAAATTTGTTTTAAACAATTTACCTGGATTAGTAGTTTAAAAACTCATATAATGACTCACACCGGTGAGAAACCTTTTAAATGTGAAATTTGTTTAAAACAATTTATTCATAGTAGTCATTTAAAAAGACATTTAAAAACTCACACTGGTGAGAAATCTTTTAAATGTGAAATTTGCCTTAAGGAATTCACTCAATCAGGTAGTTTAAAAACTCATTTAAAAATTCACACCGGAGACCAATCATTTTTTGAATGTGAAATTTGTTTCAAAAAATTTACTTCATATAATCTAAAAAATCATTTAAAAACTCACACTGGTGAAAAACCATTTAAATGTGAAATTTGCTTTAAACCATTTGCCCATAGAAGTAGTTTAAAAAGACATTTAAAAATTCATACTCAGTCATAGCGCAGCTAAACACATGAACGTCATAATAATTTAACGTCATTTTTATTTAAGTAACATTAATTTTTTTATCAAAAAAATTAAAAATAATCACAAATTGCAGTATTCTTATACATTTATTCCATAAACCTTTAAATTATTATTACTTATATAATACCTTCTGTCGTATATTGTCTTATAGCACTGTTAGTATATTAAACTCTGAACTATTTTTACACCCTGTATTTTAAATTTTATATAAAATTATAGTTGCTATTCTGTTTTTTGAAACTGCGTACTGTATAATCGTATATCTTTGAGAGTTGGTGGTTATGGGAATTAGTTTCTATTTTTCTATTGAAAATAATATACAATAAATATCTACTTTATAAGTTAGAATCAAATAAATACTATATTTTATTTTATTATGAACAAAAAGTATTTTATTTATGAATCTAATAAAATTGCAACCAGAGCTGGGAGTAACAAAACTAAAACGTTACTTTTCAGTAATGCGTTACTAGTAATTTCATTACTTTTTAAAGTAGGCGAAAAGTAACGATAATTGCGTTACTTTGTAAAAGTAACGCGAAACCGTTACTTCGTTATAGTAACGCGTTACTATAAAGTTACTGCTGTTTAATGTGAAATAATGTTTTTATTATTTTTTGTACCCCGTCGATTTCGCGCCACTGTGTTCTGGATAGCATTTTAAAAAATCAAGCTTAATCATACAACTTTTATTTTAAAAATTTTTTTGTATGTGAAATAATAACGGTCATAAATGGTGACATGGACAATAAAAGAACAAGAAGACATAGAGCAAGAATAATATGTAGAAAAGTAACGCGTTAATTTCGTTATTTTAAAAATAAGGCTTTACTTTTCGAAAGTAACACTAAATCGTTACTTTTTTAAAAATGGTAACGGGAACGTTTATTTAACGCGTTACTTTTTAGCAAATGTAACGCCCCAGCTCTGATTGGAACACAAATAAATGTAAAAATTAATGTTTCTATTATTATTTAAATTTTCCTACAGCCTTTTCCATTACGTATGGTTTTTTCGCAATAAACGACTTTTATTTTGATAGACTTTAAAATGGAAGAGGTAAGTTTATACTAATTTAGACAGAAATAAGAAAAAAAACTAATGTAAAAATTGAATGTATGATTAAAAGAAAAGAAAATAATAAAGTTTAAAGTTCGGCGAAAAAAATATATTTTTCAGTGAACTTGAAATGTTTTTGGGCCATATATAAATCGTTTAAAATTATTATTTACATATTTGAGTTGTAATTCATTTCTAACACTTTGTAGTCATAAAACTTTTGGTAACAAAAATCACATTTAGCGCAATTTTTTAAATATTAATATTTAATCTGATTATAATTGTATCCTGGATTAACTAATATCTGATTACTGATAAGTCGGAGCAAACGGCAAAGTCCACTAAAAGATACAAAAAAAGAATGAAGTTCATAAAACTTAACCTTAAATTTAAAAATAAACGTCAAGATACACAGTGACTACAAACACGCTAACGTGCCGTGATTTATTATACTAGTCATATTGATGACGCGATGTGATACGTCAGTTACTAATACGAATTGTTATTTATGTATTTTTTAAATAATATTTTAAATGTAGAAACAACACAAAAATTTGGAATAATTAAAATATTTCGTTCGTTTTACCCTTAAAACGCATTATGTTCAGTGAAGCCAAGATATTTTAAATTGAATCTTTGAGAATGGCTTTGATTCCCAATAAAGGACCTTTACTTATTTTACTAAATGCAAAATTTTTTTATGCTTTTGTTTTTTTTTTAAGTACTAATAATAAAAATGGAATTTTTTTTATTTAAAATTATTCATTAATAAAAATAATGCTAACATTTTAGCTTCCTAAAAGACACATAAAAATATTAATATCAACAATAATAACTCACGTAAAAACATGATGTACTCAGTGCCTGATTAAGACCATTTTTCGCGTATAATATATTTGTTCAACTACTAAAACCGCTTCGTTAAAAAAATAGAGAAGTGGGGATGCTAAAGGGTATTTTTAACTGTTGGACAATCTTTAATGTGCAAATAGTTGGCCATTACTAAGACCCATGTATGACTAAAGGGTAATAATATCGCTGTGGCTACCCGTAAGGTAACCAGACGAATATTATTCGAAAGGCAATTACATCACTCGTGCAATAGTCTTTATTAGTCGTTAACTTGAAAGTTTGATTATTTATCAAAGTGAGCAGTATGGTTGCATCCGCCATTTTCAAAACCCATTGCATTCCATCGAGCGAAGCACGTTAGCGTACTTGTAGTCACAACCAGAGAGTCTGAACAGAACGAACATTTAATTAAAATTAATAAATAAAAATGGATTTATTTAACAATGACACGGATTTACCTTTTGAATTTAATGAAGAAACAGGAAAAAAGTACAAAAAAGAACCAAGCTTTATTAATAATGAAGACAAAGAAATTTTTATAAAAAAAGATGATCTAGATATTAACATAAATTTTCATACTTTTAACGTTAAAAGAGATGAAGAATCCAATATTAATATTCTCGACACTGAGGAAACTAAAGAAAAATTGCAGAATTTTGAACTTACAAGCTGTAGCAATAATGGAGATATTGTTATAAAAAAAGAATGTGAAGAAGATTTGCTAGATAACATAGACTTTCAAAATAATTTCAGAGTGAAAATAGAAGTAGAAGAGTTAAATATTAAAGATGAAGAAAACATAAAAGACAATAAGTGTACTACAAAGATTACGAAAAAGCGTAGTGACCTGATTTCATCAGGTAAAAAAAATTTCAAGTGCGATATTTGTCTGAAATCATTTAATCGACTTGATCATTTAAAGGAACATCAGATTATTCACACTGGCAAAAAAAACTATAAGTGTGACATTTGTGAAAAATTTTTTACTCGACCTCATCATTTGAAGCAACATCACTTAATTCATACTAACGATAAAAACTATAAGTGCGATATTTGTAAAAAATCTTTTACTGTTCTTTCAAATTTGAAACGACATAATTTAATTCACACTGGCAAAAGAGACTATAAATGCGACATTTGTAAAAAATTATTTACTCAACTTTTTAATTTGAAACAACATTATCTTATCCACAGTGGCAAAAAAAACTACAAGTGTGACATTTGTGGAAAATCTTTTACTTTTCAGTCAAATTTGAAAACACATCAATTAATTCATAATGGTGAACGCCGCTATAAATGCAACATTTGTGAAAAATCATTTTCTAATTTGAAGAAACATCAAATAACTCACAGTGGCGAAAAAAAATACAAATGTGATATTTGTCAAAAAGCATTTACACATTTTAATGGTTTAAAGCAACATAGTGTTACTCATCACACTGGCAAAAAAAAACTACAAGTGTGACATTTGTAAAAAATCTTTTAGTCATCTTTTAAATTTGAAGAATCTATGACTTTCTAAAAAATTATCAGTGTGAAAAATCTGTTACTGCACACTTTAAAAATAATATATGTATATATTTATTGAAATTATAATTTTTAAAAAACAAACTTAAAAAAACCATCATTTTCTTTAATTAAACTTGTGTAACTAGTGCAAAAAGTGTATATTTGTTACACGATGCATGAATCATGCTGATAGGGCTTTTGGATACCCGAACAATTGTTCTAGGCTTTTAAAACCACCTATTTCCTCTTGACCAGTTTCATTCTGTTCTAAAAGCTTCTTACTGCAGCTTATGCTTCTCCAGTAGCAATGTCCGATATATCCAGTGTGGATTCTCCAGCAGTGTCTTTTATCCTGCGTGAGTTAGTCTCTGTCACTGTCCCTACTCATTAAAAAGTCACATTCGTTAAAAATATGTCTTTCAAAAGGAAATATGCCAAATTTTTTTAATCCTGATTTAATGTTGCATAGGGTCATCGATTATTCAAGTGCCGAGCCAACACATTCAGCTATTTGAAAAATCGTAACAGTTATTCCGGGGTTCTGCATAATCCAGGAGTCTATTACACTATTATAGTAATCTTTGAACGGGCAAATACAGAAATTTCCAAAGGCTGTAGCTTGTTAGAACAGTGTGGCGGCAACGTCAGCATGATAACTCCGTTGTCTTTTGCTAAATTCAAAGTTTCTACAGAAAACTGACTCATGCTTGTCTAAAATTGGGAGGGTTGGATTTATTTTTGAACTCCCGGAATGATGTATCAAATGTTTTATAACGGACACGAACCGTTCGCTGGACATTATCCCGATGGATTTGCAAGGCCTAAAGTTGTTGTAGGAGCTCCATTCAACATGTGAGACTTAAAATTTACTCTGTTGAATACTATTGCTGGAGGTAAAAATGTACCTGAAAATTATACATACCTGTAGTTAGGCTTAAAAAGCAATAAATATAAAATTGGACTAAACCAGGGTAGAATTTCAAGAAAAATAAAATACACACCTGATGCACTAGTTATACATCATATTACTAATACTCCCCACCACTTGTTTATCACTTGTAACTTTATTACAACAAGTTATTGTTATTGAAAAAAAGGTCAACATTGTGACGATTAAAAGATGTAACTCTTGACAAGCTACAGCCTTCAGGTTGCCGAATGCTTATCTCTGGATGTCTCTTAATAATCCTTTGTAGCCAATCGAGTCCATAACTTTGGATTTTTCCACGTTTTAGGCATACCAATATTATTATGTACACAAAGTTCATACACCAGTTGCCTTACGTCTTTATAGTAGATTTTCCATAACACATTTTGCTACATTCTATATAGTCTAGTCGAGAAGTGAGTTTTCTGCGAAAAAATAGTTAGAAGGGTATGAAAAATATGAGCGATGGCTTATTCGACGTGGATTGCAATTCTGAGAAATGTGTTATGTCATTTTTTTCTCCAAATAAAAATTGTAATTGTTATTAACAAAAAAGGAAAAAAAAGCCATTTTATTTTTTGATGATAACTCAAAAACTGTACAGAAATTTCAAAAAAGATTCTTAAAGAGGAGGAAATTTCCAAAAAAAAACTTCAATCTCCCGGATCTCTATAGTTCTAATATTTATAATTTTAATTTGTTGCTCAAAATGAGTTTCTATAGAGAGTACCGCATCTAAAATATTTTTTTAAAGCACTAAATATTGATTTAAAAATTTGAAAAAATTATAGTGTCACTTCAACATTCGAAGAAAGAAAGTGCCGTTGGAAAAAAATTTCAAATGCATTTTTCAAAAAGATAGTCTATTGTTAATTAACTATTTTCTTTCATACCTCCTTCATTGAAAGCTGGATAATTGTTTAAATAAATCACCGTAAAAATTTTTCGACTTGGAGTATTTTCTATGAGTGTACTCAATAAGATAACGCTATAAAATTATTTAAAATTTGTTTATATTGTTTTCTAAGTTAGGGGCCGTTCATAAAATACGTTCGCGAATAAGGGGGAGGGAGGGGTACTGCCTAGCGTGTCGAGATCTGACAAGGGTGTAGGGGGTTTAAAGAACTGTGAAATTCGCAGTTCATCAATTTTATTTTCATTTTTTTCTTAATTTGGCAATACTTATAATTCTCAAGTACCTATACTTGCTATTTTTTATCACAAAAAATCGTTTATTGAGGGGGTTGTTGGATTTTGTGATGTAATATTTGTTAGGTGGGTCGCTGAAAGCAGGGACGCTCCAAGTACTCTTCGGCGCTGTCGTGCGAAATACTGATAGGCGCCTTTACCATATATATTGAGCCAAAATTACCACCCAATCCCTCACGGTATTTTTCCAAATGCACACCACTGGATCAAAAATCGAAATATGTTTC
The DNA here is from genome assembly GCA_963243735.1 of Neocrepidodera transversa. NCBI lineage: Eukaryota > Metazoa > Arthropoda > Insecta > Coleoptera > Chrysomelidae > Neocrepidodera > Neocrepidodera transversa. Next base: position 7,874,444 of record OY725340.1, read on the forward strand.
TTTACGTTTTCCTATTTTTCTCCATTTTTTTAATTTTTTACTACTTTATCCTATTCCTATTTTTTTTCTATTTTTTACTAATTTTCTATTTTTTTCTATATTTGCCTGTTTCTTTTTTTTGTTTTTTTCTATTTTGCCTATTTTTCAACATTTTCTCTATTTCTCCCAATTTTTTTTACGTTTTCCTTTTTTTCCATTTTTTTAACCATTTTCTCTATTTTCCCTCTTATTTCGATTTTTTTTTTTTAAATTTTTGTCTACTTTTGCCTTTTTTTTACTATTTTTCTCTATATTTTCTACTTTTTCCAATTATGTTCTATTTTTTTCCTTATGTTCCCTATTTTTTCCCATTTTCATATTGTTTCCTATTTTTTAAAATTTTCCCTAGTTTTCTCTGGTTTTTCTTATTTTTTTCACTATTTTTTACAAATTTTCTATATTTTTTTTCCATATTTCCCTGTTTGTTTTATCCTGTTTTTCTTAATTTTGCCTATTTTTGCCCATTTTGGCCATTTTCTTTGTTTCTCCCAATTTCACAATTTTTTTTACATTTTGAAATTTTTCTCTATTTTCCCTATTTTTTTATATTTAATTTCTTTCTATTTTCAATTTTTCAAGATGGTTTAAATTCTGAGTGACGTATTTTATTGAATGGTAACAAAAAAATGAAAAATCGGAAAATTCTTGTTGAAATTTTTTTTCTCAAATACTATACCATAGCTGTTTTTATATTAGAATTAACGATTACATTATTGTGGGTAAAATTGTTCTGTATTTTTTTTTTTGAAAATTAAATAAAAAATACAGAATTTTTTTTTCCCACCTTGTTGCATATTGCTGTTTTTGTAATTTTTAGTAGTATTAGAAACAAAATATTGTGACACTCAAATATTGTTTATAACAAATTGTGAACTAAATAAACAATGAAATTATTAATGAAAAATTTTTTTTTTCTTTTAATTGTATTATGAGCCATCAATAATGATTTTTAAAGACAAAAGTATTTTTTAACATATTATTTAAGTAATGCAAATATGAAAAAACGATTATAACCAATAAGAAAGCTTTTTTTAAGAAAATTTTTTTTTTAAATCATTGAATTTTAACGGTTTATCAATTTTTGTAAAAAAAGTCATTTTCCCACATTTTAATTTCAAAACTTTGCAATTTTAGTATTCCAAATTTTTGTTGTGGTAAAAAATGTGTAACTGTAAAATAGTTCTTTACTGTTAGTTATTATAAACTACTCTTTTTAACAATCTATATAAAATATTTCTTGGTAAAAATAAATTAACTTTTTTATTATAATCTTTATTATTTATTTAGATTTAATATTGTTTTTATATAAAATGAAAATGTAATAAAATAAATATTTGTAACAATTTTAATTCTTCATTAATAAAATAAAATAATACAATTTTGGAAAATACGTAAAATGTGTTGAACATAAGTAAAAAAAATCTTGTAAATGTTAAATTATAAAAAGAGTAGAAGGAAAGAAAAAATAAAGTGGAAAATTAATTATCGAGTTACTAATATATTATTATAAGAGTATTTGTCTTATTATTATTATCTATATTATAAATTACCTAAATTAAATATTACTTTATTACCAAACCAATTAATAAAAAAAAAACAGATACCTATTCTTTATAATAATAAAACTACTAATATTGAATACTTATTCTAAAATTATAATAAAGATAATTTAATACTTTAATTCGATTTTTATGAGAAGCAGTAATCCATTTTTATCTCTGGGGTATGACATTCAAAATTACCAAGTTTTCACAAAAATCGAAAAAATATTCAAATCTATCAAATAAACTTATCCTATAAAATTATTGCAGTGGTTGGTTAAAACTAAAAATATTTGGTAAGTAAACACCTTACACAACAAGAATATTAACTTACAGTTTAAAAATATAAATAAAGAGAATCCTTAAATAATAAAAGACAAACACACCAAAGAAAATATAAAAATGTTATTTAGAAGAAGTAGGTAAATAGTAGCAGTGAGAAACGAGATTATTTAGTATAAAATTAAAGTGAAAGTAGACAAATTTAAGTAAAATTATTAAAAATACTTTAAATTGTTTTAAATTGGGAAGATATAGAAAAGTAGATAATAATAGAGATAGAAATAAAAGTAAAAGTAGAAAAAATAACTGGAAATCATAGAGTCATCAAAATATATACAAATAAATTTACGTATAAAGAAAGACATAAAAGAAGGAATATAAAAATGCGAAACTACAGAACAGGAAACAGGAAACTACAATTAAAAAGAAAAAAGAAACATACTAAAAAGAAATAGTAATAAAAAGAAACAGAAGGAAGTTAGAAGTTCGAAAGTATAAAAATATTTAAAAGTAAAAAGAATAGAACTAGAAGCAAAGATACTGAAATAGGAAAAGAAAAAGAAGGTACAAAGAAGAAAAAAAGAAGTAATGATACTAAGAAAAAAAATAAAAGAAAATGCATAGAATTGAAATAAATATTCTAAAAGAGGAAAATAGAAAGAAAATATAGAAAGGGCGAATACGAAAGAAGAACCAAAGATACTGAAAAACTAAAAATAAATATATAATGTAAAAAAAGAAATACAAAAAACTTTTTAGACATAATAAAAATATTAAAAGATAGGTGAGAAATAGGGGTAGATATTCTGAAACAGGATAGTAATGAAAAGAAAGAGAAGGAATAGTAGAAGTATGAAATTACGAAAACATTTAATAAGAAGAAGAAATAGATCTATTAAAACGTGCTAAAAGCAAATTCAGAAATAGAAAGAATGAAAATTTTGCAGGGAAAGAAAAAGTAGAAATACAGAAACACGATAATAGTAGAAAAAGCAAAAAGTATAAAAATAAAAGAAAAAGCAAAAAGACTAAAACAGGAAAGATAGTAGTAAAAAATAGAATGTATACACAAGGGTGAAACTAAAAAAGAAACTAAGTCAGAAGAAGAAAAAGGAAATATATTCGAATAGGACACTAATAAAAAGAAAAATAAAGTATAGAGGGCTAAAAAAAAACTATATTTAAGAAGAATTTAAGAGGATAGCAATAAAAGGTACGTCTATAAATGTGTGAAACTACAAAAAATTCATTAATCAGAAAAGATAGAAACAGAAACGCAAAATTATAAATACATTGTGTAGCGTAAGAATAAGAAAAAAGGATATAAAAAGACAAGTAAAAAATTCAAAAAGTAAGAAATAAAGAAGTGAATATATTAAATTAAAAAAACAAAAAAGTAAATTATTTAGAAGTATGAAACTATGAAAAAAAACCATAAGTAAAAAGAATAATCAGATTTAATAGTAATAAAGAGAAACAGAGGAATGTAGAAAAGAAAGAAGATAATAATAAAAAATCAGAAAGTATTTAGAAGCGTGAAACTACAGAAATACTCAATATTAAGAACAAGAAGAATAAAGAAAGAGAAGTAAATAAGTTGAAACCAGAAAATAAAAATAAAATGAAACAGAATGTATACAGAAGTAAGAAACTACGATACAAGAAAGCCTAATATTAATTATATATTATTAAAATTTATTATATAAGAGAAATATTAAAAAAATAGTAGATGGAAAAGTAGATAGAAAAATAATGTAACTTTTCTTTAATTTTTTTTAGTTAAGTTCAACACATGTTATTGTATTTAAAAAAAGGCACTTTTGTGAAAAAAATAAATAACTAAAATAAGATAACGTTTTTTGTTAAGTTGGTATTATGTAGTTAATATCAGATATTTTCTTATTAATTATTAAACCAGTTTATTTTAATTAATAAACTTTGAACAAATTAATCAATTTTTTGATTTACCAACTGTTTAACAGACTCTATCTAGTTTCTGTAAGTAAAATAAAAAACATAACCTAACATAACCTAAAATGTTTCATGATAAGTAGCTGAAATATAGGAAATTATTCTGTTTTTTTTTGTTGATTCTTCTTTTGTTCAACTAATTGGGATAGAAAAAATAAAGCTAGATGCCTATAGTGGAGATGATTAATCCGAAACTGAACTACATATTACCAACTTAACTTAATGCTATTCTAGAACAATTTTATTGCCAACTTAAAATCTAGGATATAATCGACTACAAAATATAAAAAGTATAAAAATAATTTCACAACAGATAAACAAAATTTGTATCTAACATTTATATATTACTTTAGGCATAATAAAAGATATATAAAATATATAGAAGTAAAAAAGAAAAGGGGTATTAAATGAAATAAAACAACAAACTGGTTGACAAAATGACACAAGATAGTAAACTAGTAGGTTCAAATTAAAAAAAAAGACAAAGGAAAATGGGAAAATAAAATGACAATAAAAAAGAAGAAAAATAAAAGAAAGGAAGAAAAAGTCATAAGAAACTATGATTATAAATACCTAAGGTGAAAAAAAATGAGTTGAAGTGAAGATGATGATGATTAGAAAAAAAGAGTAAGAAGACGAATAAACAACGATGAAAATAATGATACAAGTGATGATATAATGATAATTCAACGAACAATAATAGTTTACCAAAAGGTTCTAAGCAATGTTAGAGTCATGAGCCTATGCTACCCCATTTACAAAAAAGAAAAAAGAGAATTATGGGGTATATAAAAAGCCCAACATTGCTCATGCGATTGGACATCAGAGACTAAGATGGTTAGAGCACATAGTATGCGAAAAAACAGAGAAAAAAGAAGGGAAGGAAGACCAAAGAAGAGACGAATAGATAGAAAACGAAGATCTAAAAAAATAGCAAAAGTAAGTAAATGACCTAATACATCGAAGAAAAATTATTATGAAATTCGACACGTAAGAGGTAAAAAAGAAATTATCTCACAGATATTGTAACGTAACGCAAAATGAAAAATAGAGATGTTGAAAAAGTAACTATTTGTTCTTAAGTAATGATTATTAATTTAAAATGTGAATAGTATTTTTTGAAGAAAAAATAAAGCACAACCGAAAAAAATAGAGAAAATAGGGAAAAAAGGTAAAAATGGGGAAAAGTAGCGAAATTAAGGAAAAATAAAGTGAAATAGGGACAATAAAGCAAAATAGACAAAAATAAAGAAAAACAGGGAAAAAAAGGAAACAGAGAAAAAAATTGGGGAAAATGGGAAAAAATAATGAAAAATGGTGCAATATAGGAAAAAAGTCAAAATTGCGAAAAATAGGGGAAATTGAGAAAAATTGTAAAAAATAGTGGAGAATAATGAAAACCAGAGAAAAATATGGAAAAATAGAGAAACATAGATACAGATAGGGAGAAATAGAAACAAATAGGAACAAGTACAGAAAATATGTAAAAATAGGAGAAACCATGAAAAAGTAACGAGAAATATTGAAAAAAATAAGAAAAAATAGAGAAATTAAGAAGAAGTAGGGATAAATATGGAAATACAGTGAAAGATTTAGAAAATTATAAAAAATAGGGAAAAATATGGGAGAGAGAGAGAGATTTAAATCACGCAAGGAACTTAATTTCTGAGGGGATCCCCCGACCGCAAAAACTTTTTTTTTAAATACACTTCTGTCAAATGATAATGGATGAAGATGGTAAACAAAATTTAAAAACTTTTTAAATGCATATTTACTACAAAAAATCATAAAATAGGAACAAATACTGAAAAATATGTAAAAATAGGAGAAACCATGAAAAAATAACGAGAAATATGGAAAAAAATAAGAAAAAATAGAGAAATTAAGAAGAAGTAGGGATAAATATGGAAATACAGGGAAAGATTGGGAAAAATAGGGGGGGGGAGAGAGAGATATTAAATCACGCAAGGAACTTAGTTTCTGAGGGGATCCCCCGACCGCAAAAATTTTTTTTTTAAATACACTTCTGTCAAATGATAATGGATGAAAATGGTAAACAAAATTTAAAAAATTTTAAATTCATATTTAGTATAAAAAATCATAAAATTGTGTAATTTTTATCAATAAACAAAAGAATATGGCTAATTTCAAATATAAAAACGTTTTAGTATAATACTAATCAAAGATTTGTCTAGGATTTCATATGATATTAAATTTAATTAAAACGCAATTTTTAAATTTTGTCAACATCGGTTAACATTTTCTATAAACAAAAAGTTAGATGTGTTTTGTTTGGCTAATATTTTACTAAAACTCATTTATAATTACTGAAAATAAAATGAAAGAAAACAACCAATTTATCTTCATTACCTAAATTTAATAAATAAATATTCCTGAATTAAAGCAAATTATTTTTTAAATTTTAGTAAAAAAATTGCTAAAAGTCCAAAATTTACTTGAAATAAAAAATATTTAATAATAACTAGCAAAATTTATTTGAACCAAACAAAAACTATTTGAAACAAATAAAATTTATTTAGATCAATCTAAATTTTCTTACTTCAAATAAAAAATACTTAAAACAAGTAACATTTATTTATTTTTAAGCAATCAAAATTATTACGTATGATCAGTTTTTCTAAAATGAAACAAAATTTACTTGGAATCAATATTCACTTAGAGCAATCAAGACTTTACTTAAAATAAATAAGTTGAAGACAATAATATTTTATAATTATAAAATTTATGTAATGAAACCAACAAAAAACAAAATGCTTTAATTCAAAAATCCTTATATATTTGATCACCATTCTCTTTACTTTCTTATGTGATTAGCACAATGAGGTACCAATTCAGGTTCCTCGCAAGTAAGGCTGTGCTCATCGACAACTTTTCCTTCTCCACAGCTAATTAATCGTGGATATCCATTGACGCAAGTGATCAAACGGTGGCAGTCACCAGGAACGGGGAAACGGGGGTACGGCCAGAACTTGGCTGCTGGACTGTTTGATGGTACTTTGGTAGGACATTTGAAACCAACCACAGCTGAACATAAATAAGAAAAATTTATAATAAATTGTATAATCATGAAATATTCATATTATTTTTAATTACATTTTGGTGCTATTTTCCATTTTTTTTTTTGCATAATTTAAAAATACCGTTACCTACACTCAAATTTGCCAAAAGTTTTTTGGGCTGAAACCGTCCACACATCAGTCTACTTACTAAATCGTTTACCTAGTCGGTCCGTAGACAAAACACCTGAAGAGATATGGAGTGGTAAAAAGCCAACTCTTAAACATGTCAGAATATGCACACATTCCTAGTCCAAAACGAAAGAAGTTAGATGTTAAAGCTACTTCCTGCATCATCGTAGGCTACAGTTTGGAATGAAAAGCGTATAGACTTTATAATGCAGAAAAAAATATTGTTTTTATATCTCGAGATGTTCAGTTTATCGAAAATGAAAAAGGGTCGGACTTACTAAGCAACAAAAAATATATTCATCACGATTACGATTTCTTCCATTTTTCTACTGAAGATAATGTCACACCTGAACAAGATGATATTGCAGAAGTTGTTGAAGCAGAGGGGGATAATGTCAATGATGCTTCAACAGACGAAGAAAATTTAGATGCAGATAAAAAAGAACAAAACATTGATGGGATTCAAAGACCTCAGCTAAATAGAAAACCACCAGTTGCAATGAAAAATTATGTAATATATTCAGCAATAATTGAAGCAGATAGTGATCCTCTAACTGTAGAAGAAGCTCTCAGTCGGACAGATAAGGACAAGTAGCTTCAAGCGATGCAGAAGGAATATGATGCTCTAATTGAGAATGGTACTTGGGACCTGGTTGATTTGCCCCCTGGAAAAAGGCCATTAAATTGTAAGTGGGTTTTTAAGATAAAAAGCCAAGATGAATGTAGGTCTCAGTATAAGACTCGGCTAGTGATAAAAGGCTGCTCCCAACGCAAAGGCATTGATTACGAAGAAACGTATTCTCCCGTGATTCGTTACAGCTCAATAAGATATTTTGCAGCTGAGCATGATCTTGACATCGATCAGATGGATGCAGTGTCAGTATTTTTACAGGGTAATTTAATCGATGAAATATACATGACTCCGCCAGAAAAGTTTTATGAAACA